>OX422208.1:354213107-355531857 GCA_949130495.1 Sambucus nigra | reverse complement strand
CTTACTCTCTCGTGCGGATCCGCATTTATCTTATTAGGGTTAATGTTATCACCAAAAAATAATGATTTCTTTATGGTCTTATGTCATGACTAATAACTCATGACTTGCTAGAACATGCATTCGAATTGTTATTTTGGATCATCCTCTTTAAAATTGTCAAAGGTACCTTCTTTTCTAAGAAATAATATTCATATTCCATCATAAGAGGATTTTCAAACATTAAAACTTCCAATTATGCTAACATATTCCCTCGAAACTTCGAGCCTCAAGTATCGCGTATCTCGTTTAAGAGATATTATGATTTCTCCTTTGTCACTATTATCTTGGTAACCATATGAAGATACCGAAAGACTTAATTATAATTTAAAGTCTTTGATTCGATATCTTTCTTTCAAAGAATTGTGTACAAGGTTAATTAATTTCCACCTTTGGAATATAATCAAAGTACATAATTATTAATTGGCATTCAATAAATATAATATACCCACTTATCAAGACAAATTCACATCGGAAATATTATAATATATTAAATGTACATATACTACCAATGAATACCCATTCAATGGTATTGTTTCTATTTTTAATAGGTTTCATGTCTTATTACTGTAGAATCGCTACAGCGGAAATATTACGACTTCTCAAATAAAATCCAATTTTAATTAATCCCAGATTTGAATTAAATCCTAAAACATGCATCTAGATGATTTATCAAATAAAATAAAGCATGCAGGATAAAACAAAGAATTTTAGGAAAAATCCCCCAAAGGGGCAAAACCTTTTGATTTTCACTATAATTTTTAAATATGGTTACATGGATTACAATGAAAATAAGAGCGACATACGAAATACCCTCAGGCGTCGGTTTCAATGTCTTGACTGGAAATTTTGGTAAGAACTCTAGGTGGTCAACAATAAATAAGAGAAATGACTTCTCCACAAGTTACTACGTAAGGACTCCCTCCACAATAGCACGCAGCTCTCCGGTTGTAGAGTTCTCCCCACAAGTTACTTCAGATGAGTAAACAATCCTCGTGAAGGTTTAAGGATTCACACAAATATATGGGAATGGATTTGTGAATCAAAAAGGTATAAAACCTTAATAAAGTGAAGTCGGTTTTTTGGGTTGTGAAAATGCAGAAACTAGTGCGTAAAAGACTTAGGAAAACGTGTAGAATATATACTGGTATTTATACAAAAATTGAGGCGGTGGCAGCGCTCGAACGAGATAGGCATCTCAATCGAACGAAGGACACATGTCGTTCGAACGACTTCGCGCGAGATGCTTATCTCTCTCAAACGACAGTGGCAGCTCATTTGAATGAGCTCATCGGCCGAGGCACTTCGGTTCTACACTTAAAAAAATTTCTTCTTTCGATAAAAAATATTTCAGACTTCAAAAAAATATTTTCTAAACAATTCTCAAATATTTATGCAAATATAAACAACTTCAATAAATCATTTTACCAATATTGTGTAGTGGAGTAGTGGGAACGATTGAGCAGAACGTTGCATGAAGCATGATGCACGTGTGAAGATGGTGGATGCATTAATTCGGATCAAGGTCGTTGTGGATGATCGTGTTGATGTGCTGAATGTAGCGGTATAAGACATACAAACTGTGATCTAGGGAAAACATAAAATTCCTAGATTCTATCCCGGACATTTATAAAATTATGTCCTTACAATTCGTATTTTCGATAAGAAGCGTGTCTTATTCCTATTTTTTAGAGGAACTACTGTCTTAGTTAAAAACTACCCCCACATTTATAATAATTCATACAAAGGTTTTCAACCTGTCCCATAAAATTTTGTTGTGGGTTAATGTGTTGAGAATATTTTATCGTAGGTTAATGTGTTGAGAATTTAACTTATCATAAATTTAAAATTATATAAAATTGCTACATTTATTCTCAACTTTCAAAGGCTTTATTTTTTCTTTAAAGTTCAATAGCTTTGACACCTAAAACCATGTGAACCTACATTAACATTTATGTGGACCAACATATATGCATATTTAGAAGGTAAACCATTCTTTTCATTCCAAAATAATTTAATTGTGATAAGTTTATCTACTTTAGTAATTTTGACATTTATTGGTTCATTCCTTATCGTTCCATAGGCCTACCAATGCACTTGTGACAATTCTTAGCATTAGACTTAAGTTGTGTCACACATATTATATATTCCTCAAAACCATTTGAACATATTATATGATTATGGACTTTAAAAAATATTATAAAATAACATATTTAATTTTGTTCCTTGTCGTTCTTTGAGTTTATTAGTTGTGGAGTGTTGATGTTACACCTAAGTTTTCAATGAGACGGTAATTTGATTCTAGCTTCTATAAAGCAGTCGTGAAACAGCTCGGCTCTGAATTCCTTGATCATTTCTATGGATTTATGATTTATTCTACCATATTTAAAGTAGTCATCAAACCACTCAGTTTTGAATCTTAAATTATAAATTTAATGAGTAGATCTGTAATCACACCACACTAGTTGTTGGCGATGAAGAGTACATTTGAAAATCACATAGACAAACGCATTAATTGGAAAATTCTTCCAAAATGAATTTATTCCTTATGAAAAGGCATATTTCACCTTATATATATGAGAAACTCTCATGTGTTTTGCAGTCTTTACCTAAATTTACAATATTCAATTTATTATGCCATTCAATGAGAATGTAACACTTAGAAAGAAAAGAAATATGTACGTATTCACCCATCCATGGTGCTTTTGATAAATTAAATATAGTGAGTTGGATTAACATATATACCGTCCCCCCTTGAAATTAATCACATTGATTTTTTAATGACAAATGGGCACCACAATACAAATTGCAATGTTTTGTCATCGTCGATTAAATGGATTGTGTAATACCGTGAGTTTTATTTTTATTTAAATGGAACTATTTATGTGTCAAAATGACATTTTATGGACCATTAATAGTTTTCACGATGCTTACGACCCGTATGTATGTCATGTAACATGAAAATAGGGTCGACACAATTATTCTTTTATTCGAAATAATTTTTTTCGTACAAACGAATAGTAGAACGAGATTAAAATATATTGTTTTAAATTATTATTTGAATTAAAGTGTGTATAAGTTAGTATAATCTAAAATTACTGCGAACATAAAAATAACACAGTAACGTGTCCTACATGCTCCAATATTAATTTATAATTGGATGAAATTTTAAGATAAATAAAATATTATACTCGAAAAAAATTATAATTGACTCAGTTGAATTATTATGCAAGTTGACTGTGTCTTTATTGTGCAACTTAGGAACCCTATAAATAGAACCCACAACAAAAATCACACCTCTCATTTGATTTTAAAGCCCACAAAAGTTTCTTTCTTTCTCTCTCTCTCTCTCTCTCTCTCTCTCTCTCTCTCAGAGAAAACATAAAAAATCTCAAACCTCTACCTACAAACCCACAAAAGAAACCCCTGCCTCTCCTTTTCCCTTTCTGCCGAACGAAATTGCCAACCCCTCTCCCCCCTTACTTGAGCTCACCCCGACCTCCTTTAATCCTCCACCGTCGACCTCATCTATGTCGAAATGGTCCTTTCTTCTCCCTCCTCCTATTTCATTTTTTCCTCTTTCTTCATGTCATAAACGAAGCTTTGAGCTTCTGATATGTATGTATATATGTGCACGTGCACGCGCGTGTGTGTAGTTTGAAAATTCGACCACCACCCTTACTATGGTGATGGCCATGGACGACAGCCAGAGAACTCAAACAAGAGGGGGGTACGTTTTTTTTACTAATTTTTTTTTTATTTCTTATACACACACACGCACACACACACATACCCTGAGAATCATCAGTTCCAAAATCAGTTTCGTTGGATTATTTTTTTGTTGAAATTCATCACCACTCGGTTACGACTCGGAATTAATTTTGGGGACTGTAATTTCAATTGGGTATTTGGATTAGGATAAATCAATTGGGAATTTTGGTGTTATTTTTATTTTGAGTACCCATATATATCTATTACGTATATAATATCGTAAACATGAATTCCTGAACATGTATGAGTAATTATATTTTCTTCTAAAGTGAGTATTTGACTCGGTGTCATTTTCTTTTAAAAATATGTTTAAACGAGTTATTATACCAAATGACTCGAGTTCATGTCGTCGTTATAACTCGAGCCCATATTACGAGTCATAGTTAGTAAAATTGTAATTATGCACGTGTTAGACTTTTTATTTGGTGTGTTGGCGAATTTTGAAAGTGGGCTTGACCACTAAATTATTGTCCAAATAAGGGGAGGATTTTTTACTTTTTTCTAATTTTATTTTGTGTCACGAACAATAAACTTTCGTATTCGAGTAATATAAATGAAAACCATAAATTTCAACTTTTGTCGGCTCAAAAGTAATATTTTAAATCAAATATACGAGTTAGTTCAAATAGTTTATTTTAGAATAACTTGGAAATTTAATATCTTTTAAACTCCTATATCGGGACACCGTCGATAAGCCATACTTTCATTCGTATCAAACCATAGAGTTGTTTAAAATTAGTTAAACTCGTATATATGACTAAGTTAATATTTTGTTAAAATGGATATTTATTCAAATTAAAAACGTATTCGGTCTACTCGAATCATTTGATTCCACCTAAAGAATATTTTCTTAAAAAACTCTTATTATTCAAATACGATATACTTGTTATTTTTTTATTTTCATTAACAAAAGAAAATTGTTATTTCAGTAATCTAATTACTGAAATTGTATGAGTACGATCGTACAAATAAAAACAAGTTATAGCTCGATTTCTTCGAGCATTTTACGTGTTAAATCGTCTATATAAATTTGAACTCGTACCATTATTATTATCGGTTAACATAACATGTTTATATTATTTCGACTCGTCAACTAGAGACTGCAGTTTAGCATTATATACGAGATTCATATATTACACATTGTCATAGAATAAGTATTATTCATATTTACCGAATGACGTAAGAGTTCATGAAACCCGAACCATTTTTTTCCAAACACCGATATAACCACTCTTATTTAAACCCTCGAGCACAAATGACTACGGGAACTGGAACGCAACAATGAAATATCAATGAATGACAATGTAAATCTCATAAAACACTGGTAATTTTTTCCTACCTGTTCAATTGTAAACTTTGTGTATTTGGCATGCTGCTATTGATATCACTATCTGGTAGCTCCTATTTACTATTGATATGTGCATGTTATAATACTTCCATACTACGTATTTTATTGAATATCATTGGTATTTGAATTTAACTATGGATCAATTTAACCCTCGTCACCTGATAACTGATATCATGTTCCTTATGGATTCATGTGGTGACAATTATTGTGCAACACAAATAAATAAGAAGAAAGCATTCACCAAGTGAGAACAAGGAATATAAAATGACAATCACACAACAAAGGATGTACGTGGTTCAGCAAATATGTGCCTACGTCCACGGTGGTGCAGTCGATATTATTTCTATATACTCCGGAGAGTAATTACAGAGAATACAACTTGTCCTTTTGCCCCGGACCTAGGGTTTAATATATACATGTACATGTAGGTAAGTGGAGGTGATGGGTTCCTCCACGTTTTCCATCTCCCCTATAACTTTCCTTCATGGGGACGTGGGGGGAGACCGGATCAATATAAGAGATAAGGGGCCTGGACTTTGGGCCGCCAGGACTGGGCTACTCGTCCAGGCCCATAGTTCTAATTTCGGGTACCCACAATTGCCCCTAAATTTATTGGGCCATGTTTGTGGGCTCAACAGATTTAAATAATTAGTCATAATGGTTGTTTTGCGATTCCTCGAAAGCTATGGAGTTGATTTTGGCGGCACCCGCTTCGCTTACTGTGCACTATGATTAGAATTTGAAGGCTTGTTGGAATAGCCACTTTTCTTCCGTCGCTTCAGTCTTTCTAGTATTCTTCTATCTTCTGAGAGCTCTAGCGCCTCATACCTTCTTCTCTTAATTTCCATTCCTATTGCTTCTTAGTTGTTTGAGCTCGTGCTTCTTCATCACTTGAATCGATCTTCTATTTTGTAAGTTTCCTGTGCCCTTTCTTTGTACTTTCTCTTTGGTTTGTAGCTTTTCTTGGGTCTTCCAATGGCGAAGATTGGAAATAGGTCAATCTCTGAATTTAGGAAGTTTTACAATATCCCTGAGTGGGTAGATATTGAGTGTTATGCCTCCCCTCCTAGGAACGTTAGGGATATAGATGATGCCCACTGGATCCATGTCTTGTTGCTTTCCCAGGGGGGACTCACTTTTCCTCCCAATGATTTGTTCCTGCATTTCTTTGGCTATTTCAATATTGTTCCTGCACAATGCTCGCCCAATGTGTGGAAAATAGTAAATGGCATACATAGGATAAATCAATTGTATGGAACTAGGTTAGGGCTCGCCGAAATTTATTTTTGCTACTCCTTTTCTCGGACTAGTTCTGGTGTCCTTTACCTCAAAGCTAGGAGTCCTGACAGGGTATTGGTAGTAAATCTACCTGATTCCCATAAGGAATACTGGCAAGAAGGTTTCCTTGTTAGAAATTGGCAGTTTTCTCCCCAATTTGAAGGGTTGAGGTCTGATAGGTTCTCTATTCCCTTTTATGGGGAGGAATACATAGGTAGACATTGTACTGTTGTTTCGACTTTTGTTGATTTGTGATCTTGTTAACTCTTCTTTGCTTTTTCTTCTGCAGCGAGGTCGAAGAACTTGGAACCTGCTCTCAGCGACGTTCGTATCTCGGAGTTGGTTAAGGCTTCGAATATCAGGGAGCCTTTGGGTGACGGCGAGCATCCTAGGTCTGATGCCTTTCTGCTGGAGTACAAGAACGTTGGCTCCAGCTTCATAGCAAGGCCTGTGGACAGTGTCCTAGAGTTTGACTTCTCAGAAGAGGTTGCTGCAGATCCTATCCAGTTGGACGAGGAGGAGAGCAACTCTGAAAGTGACCTTGTAGGAGCCGTGAGTAATTTGGGTGGAGGGAGCTCTGATAGTAGCAGTTCTTCTGATCGTGAGGAGGTTTCTGAAGCTCGAGGATCGTCGAGCACTTCTAGCAGTTAAAGTGAAGAGATGGTTCCTCCGAGGAAGAACTTGATTAGGGATGATGATGATGAGGACCACGTGCTTCTTGCACAAAGGTCAAAGAAGCAAAAATCTACTCTCGGGGCTGTGGCTACTGGTTCCCAGTCCTCTGCTCAAGAGCAGGAGAGAAAGAGGAAGGAAGAGGAGCAGGTAAGGGAGAGGGAGCGGAAAAAGGAAGAAGAGAGGAAGAAATTGGAGGAGAAAAGGAGGGTCGAGGAGAGGAAAAAGAGAGAGAACGAGAAGGAGGAGGAAAAGAGGAGGGCTGAGGCGAGGACGAAGGCCGGGCAGGCCTTAGTCCCAGTGTTCGCTCTCCCCGAGGGGTCTTTGTGGCAATTTCTCCTCAGCTGGCCCCGGCCCTGCTCGAGAGAGTTGTCCTCCCGGCTGATCACCAAAGGGCAGTGGGGTCAGAGCATTTGGCCCTCCAGGCTAGTCAGAGGCTTGCTCTGGTAAGGTTTCTTTTTCTTTTTCTCTTATGTTTTTCTGACTTCCCTTATTTTCTTCTTCTAATGCCTTCTCTTTTTCGCAGTTCGTTACTGCCTTCGCCGTGCTGTATCATTCACGCGATGAGCTGGTGAAGAAGAACAGTGAGCTAGAGCAAGAGAATTCTGCCCTGAAGGTGAAGGGTAAGGAGCTCGAGTCCAATCTTAAGGTTGTTGACGCTCCTCGGATTTCATCCGACTTGGCTCTTGCCACCGCGAGCAAGGAGAAGGATACGGCAGTCAAGGATCTGGAGGAGCTGAGGCAGGCCTACGAACTGGTTTGCTCGAGAAAACTTTCTGTTATGGAGGAGAAAAGGGTGTTCTCCGAAGAGCTAAAGAAAAAGGAGTCTGAGGCTGTCACTGCCAAGGAAGACTCTTATAATTCCGGCTGGGCTGCAGCATACGAAGATGCTGAAGTTCAGATAGGCTATATTAGCCGTCTGAACTTCAAGAAAGGATGGAACAAGGCTCTCATAGCTGCTAGGGTGGATGTTATATCCCCACTCTTTGACGAGCACGACCCAGGGCCGAGGCCAGTCATGGATGAGGACCCTGCCCAAGCCGTTGAAGTCTCTGATCCTGCTCCTCAGGTGACCTCTGCTGATGTTTCTCTTGTTGAGGTGACAGAGACCACCCCTGCCGAGGGCAGTGATCCTTTTGATGCTGAGAAAGGGCCATCCACCTCTAGGCCACCTAAGGTTGCTAATTGATAGGATTGCTTTGTATTTTTTTCTTTTTCCAGTCTGTAATTTTCTTTCTTCAGTTCGATGTAACCTCAATCTTTATTAATGAAAAAGGCTTTATTTCTACTTGTACTGATTTGTCTCTTTCTCTCCTTTATCTTCCTTTCATTTGTAGTTAGTTGATGTAGATGATTACATTCCTGCTACTTCCCAATTGGGTAAGACCCTTGGTCCCAACGCGAGTCCTGAAGTTTGCCAGGCCTTTGTTAAGCTTTGAAAGTCTCTTAGGTACAGAAATCAGAAGTATAAGGAGCAATCCAAGCTGGTGGCTAAGCTGAAGGACAGTCTCCAGGAAATGGAGGATATTGGTGCTTCAGTGCAAGAGGAGGTCAATGTGCTGAGAACAAGACTACTAGAGGCCACCGAGATCAACCAAGTTGGGGAGGCTCTTCAGCAGGAGAATGAAGACCTGAGGAGAGAAGTCTCACGACTTAGGGAGCATGCACCGAGCACCGTTCTAGCAGTTCTGCAAGGCTCCTCTTCGTCGCGAGATAGATCTGGTCATAATGTTACTCCTCCTATGCCGCGAGGTCCCACTCGCCCTCCCCTTCCGCGAGCTGGTAGGAGCACCAGGGGTAGAAATAGGGAAGCGGAAGATCTTTATGAGAAGGAAATGGAGGAACTCCACGGTGATGTTCAACGAGCATATGTAATTGCTGCTGGGCTTCAAAGGGACGTCACCCGGTTGCGGCACTTGTTCAAGAAAGGTCCTCGACAAGCGTGGGCTGACGGTTATGATCAAGGCTGGTCGGATGCTCCAACAAGGCTATCTGAGTTTGAGGAGCTTTCTTTCATCAGGGGATGGCTAAGTGCCTTGAAGGAGCTGCAAGTCCCAAGGAACTCGGTGCTATGGTATTTTCATGAGATGTCTTCCTCCACTCTGATGCCCAACCCATTCAGGAGGGACGATCGATGGATCCCCATCGATGCTATTCCTCGGTAATTATTGGAGTCGGATGAGAATGAGGTTGTGGAAGAGTTTGCTTCTGCTCCTGATGACGGACGAAGAGCTCGAGTGGCTGATTATCTTGCTCGGAGGCTTCCACCCCTTGAGATTTTGCCAGTTGCTATTTTTTTTTTTTTGATAATGTAAATTCTTTGGGTGAGCTCGCTGACTAAACATGTATTATCATTGTTGTAAGTAAGATGGATTAATGAAAAGTTTGTGTTTTGGGCAATTTTGTCGACTAAACGTGTATATCCTACTTTTCATATCCTTGCTGCTTTATGATCTTCTCTGTTTTGTCATGCAAGTGTCCCCCCAGTCCAGTATAATACCAAAGTACCATTGTGCCCCACTTTACCTTTTAGGTTGTGTCGTCACACTCCCTTAGGCCTAAGTAGGGCAATTGGCGAGGACACACCTGGTGTTGGATGTCTTCATCCGATCAGGATTTTGTTCAACCGAAGTAGGTTTGATGACCAGTATAAGATTTGGTCGTATTGCCTAAGAATCCTCTGTAGGGATTTATATATTGCCAGGGGAAATGCTAAGAGGTCTCTCGTGTTATATGACGATGACCTGAGGAGGGGTACTCCCCTGCTATAGTGATCAATGTGCTTGTTATTTAGAAAAGATGTGCGATGAATGCAGCTGTCACCAATCAGAGTGTAACCAATTAAGTAACTTTCATTAGTAATAAGGAAAATGAACTTCTGTTTTCATAACAAAAGAATATAAGAAAAAGATCTAAAAATAGAATTTCTTGAGATTAGCTGTATTCCATGCTCGTGGTATATCTCTTCCCTCCATCGTTTCCAAGTGATAGGCACCTTGCAGATCGTCTTTAGTTACTTTAAAGGGTCCTTCCCAGTTTGGGGCTAGCTTGCCGTCTGACGACTTCACTGTTCTACCCAGTACTTTCCTTAGAACATAGTCCCCAACTTGGAACGTCCTCGGGCTAACCCTTTTGTTGTAATGCTTCGCGAGCTGTTGCTGATAGTTCGCTAGCTTCACCAGGGCTAGCTCTCTGCGCTTTTCGGCTAGGTCGAGTTCGGCGAGCAATGCTTCATCATTCAGGCCTTGGTCGACAAGGTTGGATCTCATTGTTAGCAAACCTGCTTCTAGTGGGATGACTGCTTCCATGCCATATGTCAGCGAAAATGGGGTTTCTCCTATTGCTCGTCGAGGAGTGGTTCGGTACGCCCATAGAACATGGGGTAGCTCTGTTACCCATGCGCCTTTGGCTCGCTCTAATCTCTTCTTTAATCCATCGATCATAGTTTTGTTGGAAGCTTCAGCTTGGCCATTGCTCTGAAGGTAGGCCACCGAACTGAAGTGGTGTCTGATCCCGTGTTTGTTACAGAAGTTCTAAAAGGGGCCACTTTCGAACTGCGTTCCATTATCGGTGATGATGGTTCTGGGGATTCCAAACCGAGTGATTATATTCCTCCATATGAACCTTATCACATCAGCATCTCAGATGTTCGCCATGGGTTCAGCCTCAATCCATTTGGTGAAGTAGTCAGTCGCAACCAACAGGTATTTGCGATTGCCGACGGCGATAGGCAGCGGTCCCACGATGTCCATTCCCCATTGGGCGAAGGGCCATGGGCTGGACAGGGACTTCAGGTCACTGGTGGGTTGGTGGGCCATAGGAGCGTAGAATTGGCATTTCAGGCATTTTCGGACATATACTGCGGAGTCCTTTTGCATATATGGCCACCAATAGCCTTCCTTCATTGCTCGAAAGGCTAGAGACCTTCCTTCGATATGACTCCCACAGATTCCTTCATGAAGCTCGTGTAGAACTTGCTCGACATCACCTGGGTGGACGCATCTAAGGTAGGGACCGGAGAAGGATTTCTTATACAAGTAACCTCCTGTGGATAAGTGCATGCGAGCAGCTTTGACTCTTATCTGGTGGGCAGTTTTCTTGTCATCTGGGAGCGTGCCATCCTTTAAATAGTCCTTTAAGGGGTCTATCCAGCTGGGGGCTGATCCCACCTGGAGTATTTGTTCCATGTTTGGTAACTTGCTGTTGGGGTTAATGCTCGAGCAAATGAGGAAATCGATGGGGATGACCATTTTAAGGTCAGAGTCAACTGCCGAACTCAAGGCTGCTAAGGCATCAGCATGACTGTTTTGCCCCCTGGGAAACTACTGGATGTTGATCTCTTCAAAGCTTGACATTAATTCTCTCACTAAGGCGAGGTAGGTTGCCATTCTTTCATCCTTTGCGTTGTAATCTCCACTTATCTGATTGGAGACTAGTTGAGAGTTGTCGAACACCTGTAAACATTTTGCTCCTAGAGTTTGTGCCTTTTGGAGACCGGCTATTAGGGCTTCATACCCTGCTTCGTTGTTGGAGGCTGCAAATTCAAGCCCGATTCCTTGTTCGAGGACTGTGTTTTCTGGAGTGATGAGGACAATGCCTACACCTGCCCCCTTTGAGTTGGAGGCTCCATCAACGAAGAGTCTCCAGATTCTCTCTATTGCTTTATTTTTCTCTTGCCTTGTTGGTTGAGGTTGGTCGGAGAGTTCTTCGTCCGTGAATTCGGCTATGAAATCAGCAAGGATCTGACCCTTGATAGCTGTCCTTGGTTGAAATTGGATGTCAAACCGGTCGAGCTCAACTGACCACTTAGACAGTCTGCCCGCTAAGTCCGCTTTCCTTAGGACCGCCTTAAGGGAATGCGATGTAAGGACGATGATAGTATGAGCTTCGAAATAATGCTTCATCTTCCTGGAGGCTATTACAAGTGCAAAGGCGAGCTTCTCCAATGGCAGGTACCTTTGCTCGGCGTCTAATAAGGTCTTGCTCGCGTAGTAAACGAGGTGTTGGATTCCTGCAACCTCGCATAATAACGCAGGGCTGACAGTGTGATTGGATACGTAGAGGTACAGGTACAAAGAATCTATTTGTTGTGGTATGACAAGCAGCGGTGGGGAGCTTAAGTAGGACTTGAGCTCGTCCAAAGCTCGCGAGTAGTCTGGGCTCCACTCTATCGGTTTACTCCCCTTTAGAAGCTAGAAAAAAGGCTTGCACTTCTCGGAGGATTTGGAGATGAAGCGATTTAAGGCGACGAGCATTCCAGTGAGCTTCTACACATCCCGGATTATTCGAGGGGGTTGCACCCTGTTGATTGCATCGATCTGGTCTGGATTAGCTTCTATGCCTATCTTACTGACCAAGTACCCAAGAAATTTTCCTGACTGGACATCGAAGGAACACTTGCTCGCATTAAGTTTCATCTGGTACTTCCTGCGGATTTCGAAGGTCTTTGACAGGTCCGAGAGGTGATTTTCCTTCTTCTTTATCTTAACGAGCATGTTATCGATGTAGATCTCCATTGTGTCTCCCATTTGATCCTTGAACATTTTAGTGACCAGCCACTGATAAGTTGCCCCTGCATTCTTGAGCCCAAAGGGCATGACCTTGTAGCAATATAACCCAACTGTCGTGATGAACGCCGTTTTGTCCTGGTCTGGGGCATACAAGGGGATCTGGTGATATCCTGAGTATGCGTCCAGGAAACTCATTCGCTCTTGAGCTGCAGTGGCGTCTACTAGTTGGTCTATCTTTGGTAGGGGGAAACTATCCTTAGCGCATGCTTTGTTGAGGTCAGTGAAGTCGATGCAAACTCTCTACTTCCCATTATTCTTCAGAACTACTACTGGGTTGGACAACCACTTGGGGAATTGCACTTCCCGTATGGATCCTGCATCCAGCAGTTTTTCGACTTCCTTTTCGATCGCTTTAGCCTTCTCGGGTGCAGTTCTCCGTGCCTTCTGCGTGATTGACTTGAATGTGGGGTCGACGTGCAGCTGATGACAGACCATACTAGGATCGATTCCAGGCAGCTCGTATGGTTCCCATGCGAAAACATCTACGTTGTGTCTCAGCAAGGTCCTCAACTCCTTCTGTTCTTGGTCGGTGAGAGATGCTCCAATCAAGAAGACTCTGCTACTGTCACTAACTTTAGCCATAACTTCTACCAGGTCCTCGACGACACGCTCGGAGGGGAGCAGCCTGGTCTCCTCTACTCCAGGTCTTCCGTACTTTAATTTCTACTTGGAAGGTATCACACCTTCTTCGACTTTCTCGCTGGGTTGACCGGCCTTCTTCTCTGGCTTTGGTCGGATGGCTGCTATGAAGCACTTACTCGCCATCGCTTGGTCACCGTGGATCTCCATTACTCCTCACTCGATTACATATTTGAGCTTCTGATGGTAGGTCTAGGAGACTGCCTTCATCGCATGAAGACATCCCTTACCGAGGATGGCCTGGTACAGTGAGTCGATGTCAACTACCAAAAACTCGATCATCTTGGAGACGTTTCCAGCACGCACTGGCAGTACTATCTTTCCCAGGGGCATGGTCATTTTTCCAGTGAAGCCGACCAAAGGAACAGTAACTTCCTTTAGGTCGGCGACGCTCAACTTCAATTTCCTGAATAGGTTGAGGTACATTACTTCGGATGAGCTTCCTTAATCGACGAGCAGCTTATCGATGTCAAAGTTGGCTATCCTGAGTGTAATGACCAGGGCATCATGATGTGGGGTCCTTACTCCCACCAAATCTTTATCCGTGAAAACAATATTCTTTTTATAGTTGACGTCCTCTGCTCGTTGACGCTTTACTAACTGTGACTTTGCTGGATCGATTTGAAAAGCCTGCATTACTGCCGTAAGTTTTTTCATTTCCATTCGATATGAGTTCCCTTGTATCTTCTTGATGTCAGATACTTCGTGGATTACTGTGAACTCATGTCTAGCATCATCTTCCAGCACGTTGTCGGGTCTCGCCTCTCTTTTGGCAGCCACTTTCTCTGCCTTCTTTTCCACAAAGTCGTTCAAATGCCTGGACTGGGCCAACTCCTCGAGGTGATACTTAAGAGCTTTGCAGTGCTCGGTCTTATGTCCTCCCTCTTTGTGAAAAGCGCATCTTAACGCATTGTTCCTCTTCGAGGGATCTCCTCCCATTTTCTTGGGCCACTTGATGAATGGCTCATCTTTGATCTTCGCGAGAATTTTATAAAATGGTTCTTTGAAGACGGTGTTAACCGCCTGGAATACTTTCAACGCGTCATGGTTTCCTCCGTTCTTGGAGCCATTTTTGCCTCCGTTCTTTCCTCCTTTCTTCTGGTTCTCAGTTTTCTCACTTCCCTTGGTAGTGAGCTTAGCTCGACCGTTTTCTCCTATATTAGGGCGGGTGACATCTTCCACCTTTACGTATTTCTTGATTCAGGCCATTAGGTCATCAATAGTCATAGCTTCCTTCTTCGTCAGGGACTGGTATAGGAGGGAAGAACTAGGGAGCCCAATTTTGAAGGAGGCCACTGCCACTTCCTCTGCGCAGTCCTCGATCTCATTGAATAACTCCCAGTACCTCTTCGCGTAGTCTCGGAGGGTCTCTTGAGGCATTTTCTTCATTGTTATCAAAGCATCCATCCTTTTGGGATGGGAGCTACTGGTAATGAATCGGTCCGTAAAAAGTTCGACTAGGGATTTGAAATTCCTGATCGACCAATGGGGGAGCCTTTCGAACCACTTCTGCACTACATCATGCAGGCTCGAGGGAAAAATGCAGCACATCAGGGCATCTCGGTGATTCCAGAGGGTCATGGCCTGTCGGTATTGCCTGACGTGATCGATGGGATCAGTCTTTTCGTCGTAAATCTTGAACCTTGGAAGGGTAAATTTCTTGGGGGGGGCTTCTTCCTCTTCGATTTCCCTCATGAAGGGTGATTTCATCTGGGTTTTGAGATCTCGCCTTGCGAGTTCTCTGGTTGATCTTGTTCCGTGGTGAGCAGGATGTTGGTCCATCTCTTCGCGGACTAGATTTCGTATGTTCTCGTCGCTGTGAGCAGGGCTCTGGTAGTGGCGAGCTCTTCGCAGCTGTTCACGGAGGTCATCGTCTGACTCGCCTCCTTCGACATTTTGAGATTCTTGCCTAGGGATCCTTCCTCGACTACGAGACTTGCTCGCCTGAGGGCTAGGAGTGCGGTATGGACGTCTCCTGTTATCAGGACAAAGCTCCCTCTCCAGTCTTTCCAGTCTTCTTCTCAAGCGAGCATTCTCAGCCTCGTATCTGTGAGAAGACTCCCTCTGCTCGTGGAGTCTGGCCTCGTACGCATCAATCAATCTGGATATCTGCGTGGACCTCGTTGGTCCCTGACTTTCTTCTGAGGCTGGCCTTTCCAGGCGAGCTCTCTGATCTGAACGTCGAACTTCAGACCTAATCCTGCGAGGAGCAGGTGGCTCTTGAATATCTCCTGCCTGAGGGGCATTGCTGCTATGACCGGACATCTTAAACTCCTTTCTTAGTGTGGGCTCTTCTCAGGGAAAGATGAACGTTTCCCACAGACGGCGCCAATTGTGGTGACAATTATTGTGCAACATAAATAAATAAGAAGAAAGCATTCACCAAGTGAGAACAAGGAATATAAAATGACAATCACACAACAAAGGATGTACGTGGTTCAGCAAAGATGTGCCTACGTCCACGGTGGTGCATTCGATATTATTTCTATATACTCCGGAGAGTAATTACAGAGAATACAACTTGTCCTTTTGCCCCGGACCTAGGGTTTAATAAATACATGTACATGTAGGTAAGTGGAGGTGATGGGTTCCTCCACGTTTTCCATCTCCCCTATAACTTTCCTTCATGGGGACGTGGGGGGAGACCGGATCAATATAAGAGATGAGGGGCCTGGACTTTAGGCCGCCAGGACTGGGCTACTCGTCCAGGCCCATAGTTCTAATTTTGGGTACCCACAATTCAGTTCACCCCTGCACTTTTGTGCCATTATTTACTTTATGAGCATTAATATTAACTGGGAAGTAGAATGACGTGTTATCCCATGGAACTTTCTACTTAGTATAAAGGTCTCTGATGATTGAGAGCCTAGATTATTGCTATATATGTATGAGTGCCACTTAACTAGGGTGCCTATCTAGTTACTTATCCCCAAAAAATTTGGGTTGGCTTTATTTGGTTCTATTGGTCGGGTTGGCTTAATTATTTCTATACCCCCTTAGTGAGATGGTAAGTATGCGATTATTAGTTCAAAGATCCTTAACTTTATTATATGATCATTAACGTTGTTACCAGGAACAATTGTTCCATTATATTTGATACAACACTAAATTCAATTTTCTTTATATGGCCCTTAATGAGCAAGTAAGTATGGGATTATCAGTTCATACTCCTTGATTTTATTTAAGGGTTATTATAAAAACACATTTGCTTCCGCTTTGTTTGATATAACCAGGAAATAAACTACCTTAATACCCACGATAATATTATTTTCCTATAAGACTCAGATTATTGAGTGCCTAGTTTTATATATGCCTCTCTTTGGAGTTTTGTCTTAATCATGTTACTATATCTTCAGTTATCTGGATTAATTATCTTCAATTATTTGGATGATTGTTATTTGTATTGCTATAAACCCTAAAGCCTCTAGAAGAGATAATTGTGGGTTATCTTCCGCAACCTTAACCTTGTGAACCTGATATTTTAATTCCGGTAACTTTATCCTATGAATTCTAGAATATTATTTCCAATGAATTATTGTTATACCTACCTGATGTCGCTAGAGTTTTATGGGGAATAAATTATTGTTAACTTTAATCAACGAGGTATTTATATCATTCCACGATTTATCAGAAACCCTTAGCTATAGATTATTCGTTTGTTCCCCTATTTAATGACCTAAGAAAACGTTGAGAAGATACAACATACTTAAGAAAGACTTAAGGAAGCCAAGATACATTGGACCCTTTAATATATCAAGTGCACTAGTTCTATAACCTATCAATTACAATTACCCGAGGAATTATTTAATATCCATTATGTGTTCCATGTGTTATAGTTGAGCTGATATATTCCAAACCCAATACATGTCAACTTTATGACTACCCCGACAACCTACGTTTTGAAATTAAACTTCTTCTGGAACTTTAGACTCTCATTCATTCATTCATACCGTTAGTCGATTCCTGATTCTATATAGTTCATTATACTTTCAATAATCCCTTAATGAGTGTTCTCAGTGAATGATAAGGAGTATTTTGGGATAGACAGTTATTAGATTCAGAATTTTATTATAAGCATATTTACGTTATTTCCCAATAAACTTATTCGAAATATAGTACCCTATGACCCTCTAAAATTCTAAGTAGTATATTGTAACCATTTAAGCTAAGAGAAATTCCTCTTTACCCTTTATGCTATCTTCTGCATAAATATAGGAAACCCTAAAGTCTTTTATTGTATGATAAGAAATATCAAAGTGAATTTATATTACAAAAGTTTTAGATACATTTTCACGCAAGGAAATTTGAATTTAATGCAGAAGCGTGAATAAAATTTTAAGGATTATTGATTCAAATTCGATATACCATCTCAGAAAAGTAAACGTTATAGCCAAAACCTTAAGTCGAAAACTGTCAAAAGATTTCACGACGTAATTCCTTAGACTATTGTTGATACCATATAACCATATGATTTTTATGTTAATCAACTAGTATTTCTTACGCAACCTTGAGAAAGATGAACTTTGAATAATCACTCATAGATTTCCTTGTGTTAAAATCTTAAATCTAAAGTTAGACTCAATGATTATTAAGCGATAGGGAAATAAATCTTCAACGTTGAGATACATTACATGTACCTAATGAATTTCTCTAAATTTTTTTTGATCCCAGAATGGAATTAGGATCACATCCCCATGGATTTTATTTGTAAACTACCCCGTACATACCGAGGATTTAATTCGATGTATGGGTGATATTAGATAAACTCACCAAATCCGTCGTTCGCTTCAATTAGAATTTGTTTGTTCATTCTAAAAGCTCATATCAGGATTCATAGTAAGATTATTGATATAAACAACTCAGTCAATGTACATAGAATCCCCCGTTACATCAAGTGTGGGAATAAATGCATGTTTTTAGATTATACCAACAACTCCATTTTCTCTTTATATCTATCAATTTATTTTAAAATTGGTAGCACATGCTTAGCATATTTGTGCTAATTCTTTTTCCTCTAGATAGCTAGGAAAAAAAAGGATAGTATCCTCTCTTCTGGGATACATAGATAATGTTTCGGCATATGTAAATTTAGATTTAACATCATTATGATCTTACGTTATCCTACCCTCAGTACACAAATCATTTATCGAAAATTTTTTTACCCTTATTGCTACGATTTCATAAACTTTAGTACTTGGATTCAATATACTTCAAACTATAGTATCATTTTGTTGAACAATATCAGTAATAACATCATCTTATCTCTAGTTATATAACTATACTCATATTATTTTAAATGAACCACTTATATCTACATGGTCTACAAATTATCCCAAAAATTTCAGAATATATCCATATTGGTTCGATGTGCTTTAAAGAACCAGTTTCTTTATATGTCTATGGTAGATTCCATGTGATGAATTGTATAACATTAGACACCATACCATCTATGATACTTATTAATATCATGTGAACCTAAGCAGAAATCAACAAGCCTAGTTGAAATACCCAAAAGTATCAGACGTTAAATTGTGTTCCAAAATAATGACTTAACGGAAAAGTCAAATCCTGTAGACACAATGTTTGGTATTGAAGAAACGTTGCATTAAAACACTCAATACAGTTTCTTCTTGTAATTTAAATTCTAATAAAACTTCCATATAGAAGTATTAACTACATTGAATAGTCGATGATTCTTTTTAATTAAATAAGCACATGAATTTACAACCATAGTGATTCCCCAAGTTGTTCGTTATTGACAATGATTCTAGTAAAAGAAACAAGCATTTTTACTAGGGGTGCAACCGGTACGGTATGGTCGGTAACGACCCCTTACCAATACCAAAACCACATTCTATATGGTAAAATCATACCGTACCAATTTACCGACCGGTACATCAAAACAAAAACCAAAACCAAACCGATCGGTTTTTTAATTTTTTCGATATTTTTGGGTTTTTTTGGTTTCGGTAATTTCGGTTTCAATTCGGTTTTTTCCTGGTAAATACCATAATTTCAAATCGGTTTATGTATTCGGTAAATCTGGTATATATTTCGATATACCCATTTCTAGCTGTTACAATTTCTAGCATTTCTAGCTATTACAATTTCTAGCATTTCTAGTTGTTTGGAACAATTAGAAACATACACAAACAGGTACAATTTCTAGCATTTGTAGCATTTGGAACAATAGATTTAAATAGATACGAGACCAAACTAATCGGTTTGCTTTTGTCAGAGCCGAAGGAGAGTGAGACGAGATGAGGGAGCTGGTGCCTGAGGAGAGTGAGCCAAGATGATGAGCCTAAAAAAATGAGGGAGTTGTTACCTCAAAAAATGTTCGCCGGAAAGTCAAAATCATCCACACCTCCAACACCGAAAAAACAAACCTTCGCCGAAAAATCCAACTCACCGGAAAAGCCAACTCGTCGAGAAAAAAAATCACCGAAAAACACGAAGGGAACTCAGATCCGAATACAGCTGGCGCCAAAAAAATTGTCACCGGAAACCCGATCTCAAAACGAAGTAACCACACCAAATCGAAAGCCAAATCTCAAAACAAAACAATGGTGTTCTCAAATAAAAGTCCCCAAAAAATTATTTCTCAAAATCAACCCAAGGTTGAAGAAGAAAAAAAAATGAGAGAGAGAGCTCAAACAAAAATGACGGCCACACTTTTTGAAAGAGAAAGAGGTAAAAAAAATGAAATGAAAACCCTAAAAAAAGATCTCTACACAAACCACAATATAAAGCCCAAATGAAATAAGGGTAAAATGGAAATATAACCAACAACACAAACGGCTCTTTTTATTTTAACAAAATGCTGGCTAATTCATTTTGTGTTAAATGTTTGATTAATTAAACAAAATATATGTTTAATTAACATGATTATTTAACACTTACCAAATACTCAAATAAATAAATTTGAATTCAATGAGACTATAAAAACTCACTCATGAGAAATAAAATAAACAGAAGTAGTATGATACCTAAAATAATTTGACACTACACAAAAAGTTTGGTACGGTATTTCGGTATGGTAATTTTGGTACGATATCGGTACGGTAAATCGGTTTTTTGTATCTAAAAACCAAAACCAACAAAATTTTTGACGGTATTTTCGGTTTCGATAAAATCGGTTTTCAGTATTTCATAATATGAAACCAAAACCATTTTTTCGAACCAAAACGGTACGGTATGGCAAAAACCCGTACCGGTTGCACCCCTAATTTTTACCGCTTAGAATTGAGACTTCTGATAGTAAACTTGTTAATCTTGATATAAAAAAAGATATCTTTGTACTAGAATCCTTCATATTATTGAAAACGGAGACGTACAATTACACTATTGACTACTCAAGATGAGTAAACTATCTACTTACTTGTCCGAAAAAAAGTTATATTTACACTTACCTACGATACAAATGTTTGTTAAATGCTATTATTACAATATCAATGTTTCAAACCTACAGTATTCTCTTGCTGACACTATATTTTTATAGTGATTAATTATATGTTAGATATCGTTATTTCCTGAACTATGTACAACCTATGATTATTTTTACCAATACCACCATCTTGATAGTATGAGATTATTGTTATATGATCGAACTTTACATAACCAGGCAATGCGTAAAACTTTGTTACGTAAACCAATGCGACAACATATGACTCTCACAAAGTTTGTAAAAATTTCTATTAATTATATGAAATGTCGGTTGTTCTTAATCCTAGCTATGTCAAATACTTCTTATACAGTAATGTTGTATAACCTACAAATAACGAAAGAATGACGTGAAGATAATCGTCAAAGTTATACAATAAATTTAGAAACTCAAACAAATGTGTTATCATATCATAGATGATGTGAGTACTCCGAGTACTTGAAACTCTAAGAATGTAAAAAAATTCGAGGACGATTTTTTTTAAGGTGGGTAGAATGTAATAATACCCTGAGTTTTATTTTTATTTAAATTGAACTATTTATGTGTCAAAATGACATTTTATGGATCATTAATAGTTTTCGTGATGCTTACGACCCGCACATATGTCCTCTAACATGAAAATAAGGTCGATACATTTATTCTTTTATTCAAAATAAATATTTTTTGTATAAACGGATAGTATAACGAGATTAAAACATATTGTTTAAATTATTATTCGAATCAAAGTGTGTATAAGTTAGTATAATCCAAAATTACTGTCAACATGAAAATAATACAGTAACGTATCCTACACGCTCCAATACTAATTTATAGTTGGATGAAATTTCAAGAAATATAAAATATTATACCCGAAAAATTATTATTAAGTACCAAGACACTCACTTGAATAATCATTCAAGCTGACTATGTCCTTGACTGTGCAGCATAGGAATCTTATAAATAGAGGTCTGTACCGACAACAAAAATCACACCTCTCATTTGATTTCAAAACCCATGAAAGTTTCTCTCTCTCAGAGAAAACATCAAAACGTCCCAAACCTCTGCCCACAAACCCACGAAAGAAACCCCTGCCGCTCCTTCTGCCTTTTCCCCTTAACGAAATCGTCGGCCCCTCTCCCTCTTTACCCGAGCTCACCCCGACCTCCTTTTTCTCCTTCATGTCGGAATGTTCTTTTCTACTCCCTCCTTCTATTTCGTTTTTTTCTCCTCTCTCTCACTGCCATAAACAAAGCTTTGAGCTTCTGATATGTATGCATATATGTATACGTGCATGTGTTTGTGTGTGTGTGTGTGTGCGGTTTGAACAGCTGACCACCACCCCCTGCCATGGTGATGGCCATGGCTAGCGGCCAGAAAACTCAAACAAGGGGTGCACTTTGTTTACCAATTTTGTTTTTCATCTTATATATATATATATATATATACCCCGAAAATCATGAGTTCCAAAATCAGTTTCTTTAGATAATTATTTCGTTGAAATTCATCACCACTTGGTTATGACTCGGGATTTATTTTGGGTATTGTAATTTCAATTGGGTATTTAGATTAGGAGAAATAAGTTTTGAATATTGATGTTATTTTTATTTTGAGTACCTGTATATATCGGTTACATATACAATATTGTAAACATGAATCCATGAATACGTACAAGTAATCATATTTTTTTCTAAAGTGAGTATTCGACTCGGTGTCATTTTCTTTTAAAAATATTTTTAAGTGAGTTATGATACCAAACGACTCGAGGTTATGTCGTCGTTATAACCCGATACCATATTACGAGTCATAGTTAGTAAAATTGTAATTATGCAGGTGTGGGACTTTTTATTTGTCGTGTTCGCGAATTTTGAAAATGGCATGACCACTGGATTATTGTCCAAATAATGGGGGTGGGATTTTTGACTTTTTTTCTAGTTTTATTTTGTGTCACGAACAAAACAAATTCATATTCAAATAATATAAATGAAAACCATAAATATCAACTTTTGTCGGATCAAAAGTAATATTTAAAAAAATATATACGAGTTCGTTAAAACAGTTGATTTTAGAATTACTTGGAAATTTAATATCTTTTAAACTCGTATATCGAAACATCTTCGGTAAACCATCTTTTCGTTCGTATCAAACCATTGAGTTGTTCAAAATTAGTTAAACTCGTATATTTGATCGAGTTAATATTTTGGTAAAATGGTTATTTATTCAAATTAAAAATGTATTTAGTTCAATCGAATCATTTGATTCTACCTAAAGAATAATTTTCAAAAAACTCTTATTATTCAAATATGGATATACTTGTCATTTTTTTTTCATCAACAAAAGAAATTTTGTATTTTAGTAGTGTAATTATTGAAATTATATGAGTACTATTATACAAATAAAATAAGTTTTAGCCCGATTTCTCCGAACATTTTAAGTGTTAAACCGTCTGTATAAATTTGAACTCGTACCGCTATTATTATTGGTTAACGTAACATGTTTATATTATTTCGACCCTTCAACTAGAGACTACAATTTAGCGTTATATAAGGGATTCATATATATTACGTATTATCATAGAATAAGTTTCATTCGTATTTACCGAATGACGCAAGAGATCATAAACCCCGAACCATTCTTTCTAAACAACGATATAACCACTCTTATTTAAACCCTTGAGTACAAATGACTATAGGAACTGGTACGCAACAATGAAAGATCCATGAATGACAACGTAAAGTTCATAAAACACCGGTAGTTTTTTTAAAACTTTTTTAATAGTAAACTCTGCGCATTTGGCATGCTGATATTGATAACACTATGTGGGAGCTCCTATTTACTCTTAGTATGTGCATGTTATAATACTGCCATACTACATATTTTATTGAATATCACCGGTATTTGAATTTGACTATGGATCAATTTAACCCTCCTCACATAATAACTGATATCATGTTCCCTGTTGAATTTACCAAGATTCCATGACAAAATATTTTACAATCCATTATCTTTTGGCCCCATCCAATTACCGGTTTAAAGACCCCAGCGTCTTCTTAAACTTATCTATACACATATATGTAAAGACAAAGTTATAAGCTATCTTTATGAGTTTAAGGTTTTTGTGCATAACAAACTTTTTGTCAAGGAAGACAAACATGTAATCATATTATTACATATTACATAAAACCATATCATCATATCATGATACCACCACACGAGCGTACCATACATTTATTTAGATTCTCTTGTGAACCAAATGAGTCTATAATAAAGACATCATGTGAAAGAAGATGATAAAACTTTTTATCAAAATCCTCCTATTGAAATAATGTATGCACTTGAAAAAAGAAATTAACATGAAGTTTATGATATACACAGTAAAAACATAATCCCAATGGCGTATGATCATTTATTATAATTACTTTAAACATAAAAAATTCCAATAACATTGAAAAGAAGTAGCTGGACAGTACTACCATCTTAAAATGTAAAACATCTCACAGAATCACATATAAAAGTTGAATAATCGCGCAAGTGTTCAAAATATATAATTTTCGACAAAACATATAAAGACAAAGCACATATCAAAATTATTTAAATAATGTTATTTTTTGTGTCTTAAGATTGTTGTTCATAATTATGTTCTATTGTGTTTTATCATATTTATATGGTCAAACAAATTGTATTTGTGCAAAAAAAACTTAGATCAATAGAAAACTTACAAACAAAGAAGATGATGAAATCGAGTGTTGGACACTCTCTCCTTAAGACAAAATGTGCTCCCGCTACGGTACGACAATAAACAATGAGCGTCTTCCTCCCAGGATAAAACGATCTCGATACGTGCAAGAAGAACTTCAACGCGCATGTTTCATTAACCAATCATATTTGATACTCTCTCGGACTCGATTAGAAATCGAAAGTATTGAACAATATTTTTTCTCTATACTTTTAAATGAAAACAAGTCTTTTATTTATAGGAAATAAAATGTTCTTTCATGAAAAGATGTGCTTTTTGTTAACATTCACTTTAAGGCGTTTTTCACAAAGAGTCACAACTAGTCGTGAACACTCATGACATTTAGTGACGGTTCTGACAAACAGTCACTATAAATAGAGAACAGTCACAACCTTTAGCGACAACTTAGAAAAAATGTCCCAGTAAATTAAATAAAATTTCCAATAATTTTCTAAATAAATGGAACACTTTGAAACCAAATTTCTCATTCATTCTTTTTTCGTTTTTAACAAATGATTATACTACGTTACTTATCTTGCTACAAGGAATGCGAACATACTTTTTTCCATTACATTTGATGTGTAAGTCCCACGTTTATAATGGTTCAAAGTTGATTAATATATTAATTTGGTCAAAATATTAATTTGTGTAAAAACACAATATTTTCTAACATTAACAACTATTGTTCTTTCACAATTCTTCTTAGTGATCTAAATGACACATGGGTGTTGATTATTTATTTGAAATAAATTTTGAGGGTTTAATTACACTTCGAAAGGTTAATTGACACTAATCTCATAACTTTTTTAGATCTTAGTTAGGTCCTTAACCGCTTATAATTGTCTCTACAATTCAAAATTAAAATTGTAATAATTCAATTTCATGCATATACATTTTCGTACAAAATGACTTAATGACATGTATCACATGTTTTGTTTAATAGGTTCAGTAACTTAAAAAAACATCACTTACAATACGATTTGAATTCAACTTTAGGACCATTTATACATATTTAGAGATCTTAAATTTCCACAAACTTTTCTCATTATAAAATAATTATTTTTATAAAGTTATTTTTTTCTTGTCTTCTTTTTATGTTATATATATATATATGTGTGTGTGTGTGTGTGTGTGTGTGTGTGTATGTGTGTGTATTGGTACCTCAATAATATTCACTTTTAGACATTGGTTCCTAACAAATTCTGTTTTTACTCTTGTTTATGATGTGTTTGTTGTCTAATGGGCCATTATTACATTAATACATAATACACCAAAAAATTTATAAAAAGTGAGGAATAATGTATACTTAAGTCTAAGAACAACTATTGGCAACGTACCCAAGTAAAAAACACATAAATATATGATAAATTATTGAAAATAATCGAATTGGTATGGAGTAGATCTTAGCTAAATGGTACTAATAACTAGCAAAATAGACAACTAAGAGATATGTTTACTGAAACTCAAACACTGAATTGAAGTAGAGAGCAAAAAGAAAGAGGTAGACCTGAATTTATGTAGTTCGGTCCAACTTGGTGCCTATGTCCATAAGTTCAGATTAATGTATTGATTTAGTGGGAAAACACCATTGAAGTACACATGATATAATTTCTCAAGTTTTTTCTAAAATTGGACAACATAACAGTAAGAAAAACTCTCATACCTCACATAAAGTTCATGTGTGCTTATTTTTATTGACTTCTAGAGGTGAGAGAAGAGAGGAACGCGTTTCTCACCTTGATAGGTGAGATGAGATCATGTTTTACAAGATATGTGAGAGAATAACCACAAGTTACTTATTGACACACAGGGGAGAATATCTGCATATATATATATTCTCACTACACCAAAACTGGCGATTGGTCACGGCCAAAATCCCTGACCAAAACTGTGGGTCGCGGACTTGGGCCGTGACCATTTCGGGCGTGACCATTTTTGTGGGTCGCGGCCCAAGTCCGTGACCAAAAAATGGTCACGGCCGAGAGGGGGTCACGGAAGATGGTCGCGGACTTGGGCCGTGACCCATGCCGTGACGGGTCGAGTCCCTTATCCGTGACCCACAACCGTGACAAATTGGTCGCGGCCAAAGTGCGCCACCCACTACCGTGAAAAAAAAAAAAGAAATGGTCGCGGCCCTCAGCCATGACCCACAACCGTGACAAATTGGTCGCGGCCAAAGTCCGCGACCCACGACCGTGACAAAAAAATAATAAAAAATTGGTCGCGGTCCAAGTCCGTGACCCACGACCGTGACGAAAAAAAAAGAAAAAAATGGTCGCGGACTTTGGCCGTGACCCATAACCGTGACCAAAAATATAGAAAAAATGGTCGCGGCCCAAGTCCGCGACCATTTTTATGCCTGACGACAAAAATAAAAATGGTCATGGACAAAGTCCATGACCATTTTTAACTATAATTTAAAAAAAATGTATTTTTTTGTCCAATCCTAAAATTGGGGATCCTATGAGTGCACCTAAAATTGGGGGTCCGATCACAAAATGCGAATCGAGAACGTTGTTAATAAACAAATATATATATACAAACTTATAAATATTAAGCGTCTTAATAATTCACAGACCAAAAAAAAATTGGGCAGAATTTCCTTTATTTTCTTGACATTCCAAAACATGTAAATGTTAAACCTACTTATTATAAAGACTGCACGGCCATGAAATTCAACAATCAAATTATAAAAGCCCGCACGACCATAAAACTAAACAATAAAAGCCCGCACGGCTGTAACAAAAAAACAAAATCCTGAATGTCCACAACATATAAACAATCTTCATGCTGTAAACCATTGCATCCTTGGTTTGTTCCGCATGTAAAAATCCTACAAATGATAGGATACATAAAAAAAATATCAGTAACCAAATAGTTTTACAAAAAATTTAATCAAACTGAAAAATTGCATATATGTGTTAAAATTATCAGTAACCAAGTAGAAATATGGAAATTACCGTCGTTTTGAGACCCGCGGTTGCGGGGTCAGTTCCTACGAGTTACATTGGTCCCGTGGGAGGTGTTGGTGCCACCCACGGGGAAGTTCGGGGGCTGTTTCGAGTTTTCACCCTCTAACGCCATGTTTTGCTTAAGTCTAGAAATATGCAAATTACCGTCGTACTCTCAAACCGGGAGACCTGCGGCTGCGGGGTCAGTTCCTATGAGTTACATTGGTCGCGTGGGAGGTGTTGGTTCCATCCACGGGGCCATTCGGGGGTTGTTTCGACTTTTCACCCTCTAACGCCATGTTTTTAAGCCTAAGTCTAGAAATGTGCAAATTACCATCGTACTCTCAAACCGGGAGACCCGCGGCTGCGGGGTCAGTTCCTACGAGTTACATTGGTCCCGTGGGAGGTGTTGGTGCCACCCACGGGGCCGTTCGGGGGTTGTTTCGAGTTTTCTCCCTCTAACGCCATGTTTTGATTAAGTCTAGAAATATGCAAATTACCGTCGTACTCTCAAATCGGGAGACCCGCGGCTGCGGGGTCAGTTCCTACGAGTTATATTGGTCCCGTGGGAGGTGTTGGTGCCACCCACGGGGCTGTTCGGGGGTTGTTTCGAGTTTTCACCCTCTAACGCCATATTTTTAAGCCTAAGTCAAGAAATATGAAAATTATCATCGTATTATCAAACCGAGAGACCCGCGGCTGCGGGGTCAGTTCCTATGAGTTACATTGGTCCCGTGGGAGGTGTTGGTGCCACCCACGGGGCCGTTCATGGGCTGTTTCGAGTTTTCACCCTCTAACGACATGTTTTGCTTAAGTCTAGAAATATAAAAATTACTATCGTACTCTCAAACCGGGAGACCCGCAACTGCGGGGTCAGTTCATACGAGTTACATTGGTCCCGTGGGAGGTGTTGGTGCCACCCACGGGGCCGTTCGGAGGCTGTTTCGAGTTTTCACCCTCTAACGCCATGTTTTTAAGCCCAAGTATGCAAATTACCATCGTACTCTCAAACCGGGAGACCCGCGGCTGCGGGGTCAGTTCCTACGAGTTACATTGGTCCTGTGGGAGGTGTTGGTGCCACCCACGAGGCCGTTCGGGGGCTGTTTCAAGTTTTCACCCTCTAACGCCATGTTTTTAAGTCTAAGTCTAGAAATATGCAAATTATCGTTGTATTCTCAAACCGGGAGACCCACGACTATGGGGTCACTTCCTACGAGTTACATTGGTCCCATGGGAGGTGTTGGTGCCACCCATGGGGCCGTTTGGGGGCTGTTTCGACTTTTCACCCTCTAATGCCATGTTTTGCTTAAGTCTAAAAATATGAAAATTACGGTCGTACTCTCAAACCGGGAGACCCGCGGCTGTGGGGTCAGTTCCTACGAGTTACATTGGTCCCGTGGGAGGTGTTGGTGCCACCCACGGGGATATTCGGGGGTTGTTTCGAGTTTTCACCCTCTAACGCCATGTTTTTAAGCCTAAGTCAAGAAATATGTAAATTATCATCGTATTCTCAAACCGGAAGATCCGCGGCTGCGGGGTCAATTCCTACGAGTTACATTGGTCCCATGGGAGGTGTTGGTGCCACCCACGGGGCCGTTCGGGGGTTGTTTCGAGTTTTCTCCCTCTAATGCCATATTTTGCTTAAGTCTAGAAATATGCAAATTACCGTCGTACTCTCAAATCGGGAGACCCGCGGCTGCGGGGTCAGTTCCTACGAGTTATATTGGTCCCGTGGGAGGTGTTGGTGCCACCCACGGGGCCGTTCGGGGGCTGTTTCGAGTTTTCACCCTCTAACGCCATGTTTTTAAGCCCAAGTCTAGAAATATGCAAATTACCGTCGTACTCTCAAACCGGGAGACCCGCGGCTGCGGGGTCAGTTCCTACGAGTTACATTGGTCCCGTGGTTGGTGTTGGTGCCACCAAGGGGCCGTTCGGGGGATGTTTCAAGCTTTCACCCTCTAACGCCATGTTTTTAAGCCTAAGTCTAAAAATATGCAAATTATCGTCGTATTCTCAAATCGGGAGACCCGCGGATGCGGGGTCAGTTCCTACGAGTTACATTGGTCCCGTGGGAGGTGTTGGTGCCACCCACGGGGCCGTTCGGGGGCTATTTCGAGTTTTCACCCTCTAACGCCATGTTTTGCTTAAGTCTAAAAATATGCAAATTACCGTCGTACTCTCAAACCGGGAGACCCAGGGCTGCGCGGCCAGTTCCTACGAGTTACATTAGTCCCGTGGGAGGTGTTGGTGCCACCCACGGGGACGTTCGGGGGCTGTTTCAAGTTTTCACCCTCTAACGTCATGTTTTTAAGCCTAAGTTTAGAAATATGCAAATTACCGTCGTATTCTCAAACCGGGAGACCCGCGGCTGCGGGGTCAGTTCCTACGAGTTACATTGGTCCCGTGCGAGGTGTTCGTGACTCTTACGGAACGTTTTAAGGTTGTTTTTGTGACACCCCGCCTAATTAAATACCGGGTGATCAGTCCTTTATTAAATAATAATCAAGGTGAACGGTCGGTTCATTCTTAGCATCACTGTCGTAAAATCACTTTTCCAATTTAAACACCCTAAATAATTAAGCTAAGTGCCAAAACCAATTTAGACATTACTTTCCAAATTTTATTTAAAATCTTTAATTTAAAACTTTACGTAATTTATAATTTAAGGATTAACCAATAAACATACTGGAACAAACAATCCAATTAATTAAACATCCAACTAAGTAATTCCAACATTAAAACTTAAAGGAAAACATCGTGACAGTAATAAATCCAAAAGTACAAATACTAGAAATCAATAGATCACAATATCCGATAAGCAATTGAATAATGGAAAAGGGCGACACATGCCCAACTGAATAAATAGTGCTAGAAGTGGAATCAACAAATCAGGTCGTCTAAACAAAAGGCTTGCAACTCCCACCTAAGCTGCAGCGTGTTCCTTTCAAAGGATCCTATGCAAGATGCCCCTTTGGCTGGGCACCTGTAATATATACATATATATACAAGAGAGAAAAGAAAATGGAAACGAGTCAGATCCCGATTGTAAAAACAATTTAAAATTTGTTTAGCAAGTATTTAAAATGTTTACTGGCCAATGCAACAACATATTAGTGCGGCACTCCCTTGAGAATTTCTCACCTCTCTTCTAATGTGCACGCCTATCGCACTAACCTTCCCAACGATTTAACTTATCTTATCTTAGGCTGCTCGTAAGATTTAAACTAACAAATTCAATTGTTTAAGAGGTTAATTTCATTTAACAACAAAGTTCTCATTTAAACCTTAGTTACTAAAAAAGTTTCTCAGTAACATATTATACTTTTCAAACACTTATTCACAAATTAAAATAATTATTCCTTTCTTACTTATCATATACACAGTAGGTAGTTACCAAATTCCAGATTTAAATATATATATTAAACACTCATATAATATATATATATATATATATATATATATATTCTAACAGCACCCCACATAATAATTATTGTGCGGGCATACTCTGTTATCCAGTCCTCGTATCACTCGTACTAAGGGAAATACAAGTTCGGAATCACTCTCGAACTGTATTGAAACAAAACACAAACAATATTGAGGCGAAGCATAGTTTCCAAGTCTCTAAGAGGTCAGCACATGCCCTCACGTCTCTTAGGACCGTCTGACTATCGATTCGATAGCCTGTACCAAAGGATTTCTATCTTCTAGGGTACGAGTCAATATCCCCCATAAAGGTCCCATCGAGATAAGACTGTCCCAGCGCGGTAACCTCAGGGATAGCAAGTAGCGCGGGCATGATTTTTACACGTATATAGTATACGCATAAACACAGTCATATAAATATACTACTATTACCATATCAAGTTTAGGTACATACTCACGACCCATAATTATGACATTTGTCCTTATTACTCGTTATTTAGTTATCACGTTTAACGTTTGCCTCTTATCTTAATTTGTGGGATTATCCCAACTCATTAAGTGACACTCGTGGATTTCTATCCTCCAAAGAGTAATTTCAGTAGGTACTCATTTATTTTTCAACGTAACTACCTTACGCGTCTCCCCACTTTAATACATAGTTCCATCGCCCCTTATATGTAAACATCCCCAAAAAATGTAAATCTCGTCTTACATTAAAGGTTTCATATTTTCAATAAGTCCTACTAGTCTTCTTTATCTCCCAAAATATTTTAATAAGGATGTACAAATATTATTACTCATTTAAATTGAATTCAACAATTTAGGAGGGTAAATATGAGTCTGCCAGGAGGGTTTAATCAATCGATGGCAGGAGCTCGATCGATCGATGCGTCGATCGATCGATACTCCTGGTTCGATCGATCGATCAAACAGGTATGGAGAATCTGCAGAATACCAGTTACGGGTTCTATCATCCAACATCATCAAAATCCAAATTTTAAACTCCCAAACTCCCAGAAATTTATACCACAAACATTATAAACCCAAATTAGCAATATCCTACGTAAAGCATGCGAGTTTTCATCAAGATTCATGGGTTTAAAGGGCCAAAACTTATATAATTCTCATGAACCCTAGAAATTTCTTTAACTTAGTTCTTCTTATTCTTATCCCAGAATTTCTACTTCTAAACCAATATAAATTCGTGTTTCAACCTCTACATGTGAAAGGGATTTCCAGATTATTGTTTATATCACTACAACATGCGATTTCTAATCACCAACATGGGTTTTCTTTCATAAAAACTCATCCAAATCAACCCTAGACTAATATGAATGAAGCATTAACGAAATTAAGCAAGATAAATTCCTGCCTGGGAATTTTTGTTTTTGATTTGTGGATGAAATTGGTGTGTTGGTGATCCTCGTTACGCGATCTATCGTTTGGCAACGACGGCGGCGCAAACGGAGGAGTTCTTGGCCTAGAACTCTTGGGCAAGCTCTCTCGTTCCTTCTCCAATGGCCGTCACTTGTTTTTGGTTGTGTTAACCCTAGAAGACAACCCTAAGCATCTGATATAACCTTACAATTTTCGTGGGTTTTTAGGCTTAAAAAAGTAAAATGTCCAAAACGCCCTCCCGGGGTGTTAATTAGGCCTAAAAACACCCCGAGACCCAAAATAAACCCCCGGGTACATTATTTTGACTATCTCGACCCTTCCGGACACCTTGACTCACTCGAAATGACCATACAGGTGACTTATAATTTATTCACTTTTATTAATCAACATTTAGTGCCGACACGACACGGACGCGTCCCGACTTAAATTTCTAAAATTTTCATTTTATTCACTCGTGAAATTTAATAGAACCAATATTATATATTACTTTACTCATTAGTAATATTCAACAAGTTTCCAATGATTACTAACTCTCGTCACGTTAGTAATTACAAAAATAATTAATTTTCGGATTTATATTAAATTAATAACTCACATTAAATTTAATAAATCCCCAAATTTAGAAAGCATAAAAATACGGGGTATTACATACTTCCCCCCTAATAACGGAATTTCATCCCGAAATTCAGAAAATAAGGCATACCTGGTAAGAATAAGTCCGGGTATCTCTCGCGCATATCTACCTCGCGCTCCCAGGTGGATTCCGCCACATTATGATGCTTCCACTGGACCCGTACAAGTGGAACTACCTTCGACCTCAATCTCCTTTCGCTATGGTCTAGGATAGCCACTGGTCTCTCCTCGTAAGAGCTGTCAGGATGTAAGTCTATCTCTTCTATCGCGATGCGGGTGTGGGCCATATCATCCCGAAGGTATCGTCTCAACGACGAGATGTGGAATACATCGTGAATGCGATGTAAATGCTCTGGCAGTCCCAATCCTCTCGATAATGGGAAATGGTCCGACGTACCTCGGGGGCAATTTCCCTTTCTTCCCAAACCTCATCACTCCTTTCATAGGAGATACACGTAGTAATACTTGGTCCCCCACATTAAACTCTCGGAAGAATCGTTTTGCATCGGCGTAGCTTTTCTGCCTATCTTGGGCTACTCGAATGCGACTCCTGATCATATCAATCCTAGCGAAGGTTTCCAGAATCACCTCTGGTCTGAGAAACTTGTTATCCCCCACCTCTAGCCAACAAGTTGGGGAACGACAAGGCCTGCCATACAAAGCCTCAAATGGAGCCATGCCAATCGTGAACTGATAAGATTTATTATAAGCGAACTCCATCAGTGGAAGATGTGGCTCCCAACCCCCTCCAAAATCAAGGACACACATGCATAGCATATCCTCCAACATATGATTAGTACGCTCTGTTTGTTCATCTGTCTGTGGGTGATAAGCTGAACTCAACCTCAACTCTATACCCATAGCCTCCTGAAAGCTCTCCTAGAAACGCGACACAAAAATCTTGTCTCTATCTGACACAATATTCAGGGGCACCCCATGTAATTTGACAATCTCAGCAATGAACAACTGAGCATACTGACCCGTGGTATAGTCTGTCCGCACCGGCAAAAAATGAGCCACCTTGGTCAAACGGTCCACAATCACCCAGATGGAGTCATGGCCCCGCTGTGATGTAGGCAACCCTGTAATAAAATCCATGGAAATACTCTCCCACTTCCACGCGGGTATTTCCAATGGCTGAAGTAACCCTGACGGTTTCTGGTGGTCCACCTTTACCAGCTGGCAGGTATAACACTTGGACACGAACTCAGCAATATCCTTTTTCATCCCACTCCACCAGTACTGTCGCCTCATATCCTGGTACATCTTATCTCCCCCGAAATGCACCGCAAATAGGGACCCGTGAGACTGGGTCATCACTGCATGACGTAAGTCTGCTCCTTCTGTAACCACCAATCTCCCATTAAACCTCAAACCCCCATCATAACTAACAGAATAGGACTCAGCACCCTCAGCTAAAAGTCGTACAATTTGCTCCTGGCAAAATGGGTCTGCGGTCTGTGCCTGTGTTACCCTCGTAACAATCTCGGGGGTCACTGTCATGACAAATATGAAGGAACGGCCTACTGCGTCCTATTGACCCAACTCTTTCCACTTTGCTTTCCAGATGTTCGCTACATCGTCAACCGGTTTACGGCTCAACGCATCGGCAACTACGTTGGCCTTCCCCGGATGGTACTGTATGTCGAACTGGTAGTCCTTCACAAACTCTAACTACTTACGCTGACGCATATTCAGCTCTCGCTGAGTGAATAAGTACTGCAGTGACTTGTGGTCTGTGAACAAGCGAAATTTCTCCCCCAATAAATAGTGCCTCCATATCCTCAATGCAAAAATGACCACTGCCAACTCTAGGTCGTGGGTGGGGTAATTCTTCTCATGCGGCTTAAGCTTGTAGGAGGCAAAAGCTATAGCCTTCTCCTCCTGCTGAAGTACTCCCCCAAGTCCCCGTAAACAGGCATCGGTGTAAACCAAATACTCCACGCTCGACTTAGGTAAAGCAAGAACCGGTGCTGAAGTAAGCTTGTATTTCAGCTCGTCGAAAGCCAATTGACAAGCATCATCCCAAACATATGGTACCCCCTTGCGAGTCAGGTTCGTCAATGGACCCGCTATTTTGGAGAAACCCCGAATGAATCTCTTGTAGTATCCGGCTAATCCCAAGAAACTACGTACTTTTGTCGATGTCGTGGGTTGTCCCCACTCCCTCGCCGCTGATACTTTACTCGGGTCAACTGTTATCCCCTGTTCAGAAACAACATGCCCCAAGAACTGCACTTCCCGTAACCAGAACCCGCACTTCTCGTACTTAGCATACAACTGATGCTCTCGTAGAGTCTAAAGAACCTGCCTCAAATGCTCGGCATGCTCTTCCTCGGTGTGTGAATATATCAAGATGTCATCTATGAAAACGATGACAAACTGATCCAAGAACTCTCTGAACACTCGGTTCATCAAGTCCATGAATACGGCTGGAGCATTTGTGAGTCCAAATGGCATCACTCTGAACTCATAGGACCCATATCTCGTCAAGAAAGCAGTCTTTGAAACATCCTGCTCCCTAATACGTAGTTGATGGTACCCTAACCTCATATCTATCTTCGAAAAGAAAGTTGCTCCCCTCAACTGGTCGAACAGATCATTGATTCGAGGCAACGGATACTTATTCCGTATCGTGACCTTATTCAGCTCTCGGTAGTCCACACATAGCCTCAGTGAACCATCTCTCTTTTTCACAAATAAAATTGGAGCGCCCCAAGGTGAGGTACTCCTGCGAATGAAGCCCTGACCTAACAGCTGCTCTATCTGATCTCGTAACTCTCACATCTCCGCCGGATCCATACGGTATGGAGCGCGTGCTATAGGTCGAGTATCCGGTAATAAATCTATGAAGAAATCTATCACTCGACTGGGGGGTAGGCCTGGTATCTCCTGAAATACATCAGAATACTCACGAATAACTGAGATCGAGTCTAAGGGAATCACGACCTCCTTAGAGGTATCCTCCTCTATGTAATACAAATGAGCGGTCGAGCCTCCCTCTAGGCGAGGCATCGCCACTATAAACATATCTTGCCCCGGAATGGCAAAGATAATACTCCCATCGAAATAATCTATCATGGCCCTATAAGCTCCGAGCCAATCCATGCCAATAATAACGTCGTGCTCGTGCATATCTAAGACTAACATGTCTGCTGGTAATACCAAGCTACCAATCTCTACTCCCACACCCCGGCATATAAAGAAAATTAGCGATCCATTTCCCAGTGGTGAGTCTACACACGTTACAGTTCTCTCTGCTGTGGCTAATAACCCTAAGGCCTTCACAAAATGGGTAGCTATAAAATAGTGCGTCGTCCCAGTATCAAATAAAACTCGACCCATAGTACCATGGATAGGAAACATACCCTCAAGCGCGGTTGATGCCTGTGGATCTGCTGCCTGGTGGACGTTATAGACACGTCCGTACTGTAACTGCCCCTGCTGCACTGGGGCAGCTCGAATGGCTGGTAGGGCTGGTACCTGAGCTGGTGCAGGGAGGGCGACTGGAAAAGGGGGCCTCTGTGGCTTATTTCGGGCACTCTGCTGCTGTGGGGCCCTATCACCCTCTGGACAATCCTGGCGCTTATGGCCATTCTTTCCGCACACGAAACATCGGCCCCTGAAATTACCTCCCCTCTGACCCTGCTGACCATGGCCCTGTTGGCCGTTACCACCCCACCATTAGCCCTGTTGGCCCTAATGAAAACACTGTTGGCCCTATTGACCCTGCTGTTGGCGGTGTTGGCCTTGCTAGCCCTGTTGATTAGACTGGCCCTGCTGACCCTGCCTAAATCCCCCAAATGCCTGTCGGGAATCACCTGATCGGAATCTATTGGCAGGGTCCCCCTGATGGGAACTCTGCTCATGCTGGCGAGTCTGCCCCTGAGATGTCGGTGCTCCACTAGCACCACTACCCCCTGTCCTGTCCTGCTGGCTGGACTCTCCTGCTCGCTTGCTTCCCTGCAGATGGAAGCGGTGATCCTGGCAGTGTAGCAAAGCAGTGTTGAGTACATCTGTGTAGTTACTCAGTGACAGATTCCCTATAAGGTGCTGACGGATTCTCCAAGCTAACCCGTCCACAAACAAAAGTATCTTCTTTCCCTCAGTGGGTGCCTCATCTGGCACTATAGTGAGAAGTCTTGTGAACTCCTCTTCATACTCAGCAACAGTAGAATTTTCCTATTTCAAGTTTAGTAACTTTTGCCTCATCTCAGTTTACACGGCGGATGGAAAATACTTGCGGTCAAATCGCTCCCAGAAAGACTGAATCGGGATAATATCCCTCTCCTCCAAGGTGGTGGTGGACTCCCACCACTACAAAGCGGCACCCACTAGCTTAAATGAAGCCAACAACTGTTTATGCACGTCTGTGCACTCATACATACGCAGATGCCTCTGGATATCTTTCTTCCATTGGCTGGCAATGATGATATCTGAATTACCCGAGAACTCAGGGGGATGCGCCTTCTGAAAGGCATCCCTAACCCGCTCCCATACTGGTGGAAGCTGTACAGGTACTGGCGCCACTGCCTGAACTTGGGGTGGAGCCTGCTGTACTACCGCTAGCACGGAATTCACCGCCTGAGCAACAATAGTGTCTACCTCATTAGCATTCATTGTTCCCTGAGTCGGAGCTACTGGTTGCTCGGCTTGGGCACGCCTATCCTTCGGTGCACGTCTCGGAGGCATCTGAAACGTGAAGAAATTTATTAGTCTATAGTAATTATCAAATCTCAAATAGCTAAAGACGTAATCGTAAAAGCAAGAATACAAAAATCCTAAAATAGGGCTCTATAATAAGAACGCTAAGCTGAAAGCGAAATATGTCATACAGATCCTAAGGACACTAGAACCTGATGCTCTGATACCACCTGTGACACCCCGCCTAATTAAATACCGGGTGATCAGCCCTTTATTAAATTATAATCAAGGTGAACGGTCGGTTCATTCTTAGCATCACTGTCGTAAAATAACTTTTCCAATTTAAACACCCTAAATAATTAAGCTAAGTAACAAAACCATTTTAGACATTACTTTCCAAATTTTATTTCAAATCAATAATTTAAAACTTTACGTAATTTATAATTTAAGGATCAACCAACAAACATACTGGAACAAACAATCCAATTAATTAAACATCGAACTAAGTAATTCCAACATTAAAACTTAAAGGAAAACATCCTGACAGTAATAAATCCAAAAGTACAAATACAGGAAATCAATAGATCACAATATCCGATAAGCAACTGAATAATGGAAAAGGGCGGCACATGCCCAACTGAATAAATAGTGCTAGAAGTGGAATCAACAAATGAGGTCGTCTAAACAAAAGGCCTGCAACTCCCACCTAAGCTGCAGCGCGTTCCTTCCAAAGGATCCTATGTAAGACGCCCCTGTGGCTGGGCACCTGTAATATATACATATATATACAAGAGAGAAAAGAAAATGGAAACGGGTCAGAGCCCGATTGTAAAAACGATTTAAAATTTATTTAGCAAGTATTTAAAATGTTTACTGGCCAATGCAACAACATATTAGTGCGGCACTCCCTTGAGAATTAATCACCTCTCTTCTAATGTGCATGCCTATCGCACTAACCTTCCCAACGGTTTAACTTATCTTATCTTAGGTTGCTCGTAAGATTTAAACTGACAAATTTAATTGTTTAAGAGGTTAATTTCATTTAACAACAAAGTTCTCATTTAAACCTTAATTACTAATAAAGTTTCTCAGTAACATATTATACTTTTCAAACACTTATTCCCAAATTAAAATAATTATTCATTTCTTACTTATCATATACACAGTAGGTAGTTCCCAAATTCCAGATTTAAATATATATATTAAACACTCATAAAACATATATATTCTAAGGGAAACAAAGGGAAATACAAGTTCGGAATCACTCTCGAACTGTATTGAAACAAAACACAAACATTATTGAGGCGAAGCATAGTTTCCAAGTCTCTAAGAGGCCAGCACATGCCCTCACGTCTCTTAGGACCGTCTGACTATCAATTCGATAGCCTGTACCAAAGGATTTCTATCTTCTAGGGTACGAGTCAATATCCCCCATAAAGGTCCCATCGAGATAAGACTGTCCCAGCGCGGTAACCTCAGGGATAGCAAGTAGCGCGGGCATGATTTTTACACGTATATAGTATACGCATAAACACAGTCATATAAATATACTACTATTACCATATCAAGTTTAGGTACATACTCACGACCCATAATTATGACATTTGTCCTTATTACTCGTTATTTAGTTATCACGTTTAACGTTTGCCTCTTATCTTAATTTGTGGGATTATCCCAACTCATTAAGTGACACTCGTGGATTTCTATCCTCCAAAGAGTAATTTCAGTAGGTACTCATTTATTTTTCAACGTAACTACCTTACGCGTCTCCCCACTTTAATACATAGTTCCATCGTCCCTTATATGTAAACATCCCCGAAAAATGTAAATCTCGTCTTACATTAAAGGTTTCATATTTTTTATAAGTCCTACTGGTCTTCTTTATCTCCCAAAATATTTTAATAAGGAGGTACAAAGATTATTACTCATTTAAATTTAATTCAACTATTTAGGAGGGGAAATATGAGTCTGCCAGGAGGGGTCGATCGATCGATGGCAGGAGCTCGATCGATCGATGCGTCGATCGATCGATACTCCTTGTTCGATCGATCGATCAAACAGGTATGGCGAATCTGCAAAATACCAGTTACGGGTTCTATCATCCAACATCATCAAAATCCAATTTTAAACTCCCAAACTCCCAGAAATTTATACCACAAACATTATAAACCCAAATTAGCAATATCCTACGTAAAGCATGCGAGTTTTCATCAAGATTCATGGGTTAAAAGGGCCAAAACTTATATAATTCGCATGAACCCTAGAAATTTTTTTAACTTAGTTATTCTTATTCTTTTCCCAGAATTTCTACTTCAAAACCAATATAAATTCGTGGTTCAACCTCTACATGTGAAAGGGATTTCTAGATTATTGTTTATATCACTACAACATGCGATTTCTAATCACCAACATGGGTTTTCTTTCATAAAAACTCATCCTAATCAACCCTAGACTAATATGAATGAAGCATTAACGAAATTAAGCAAGATAAATACTTGCCTAGGAATTTTTGTTTCTGATTTGTGGATGAAATCGGTGTGGTGATGATCCTCGTTACGCGATCTATCGTTTGGAGGCGACGGCGGCCCAAACGGAGGAGTTCTTGGCCTAGAACTCTTGGGCAAGATCTCTCTTTCCTTCTCTAATGGCCGTCACTTGTTTTTGGTTGTGTTAACCCTAGAAGACAACCCTAAGCATCTGAAATAACCTTACAATTTTCGTGGGTTTTCAGGCTTAAAAATGTAAAATATCCAAAACGCCCTCTCGGGGTGTTAATTAGGCCTAAAATCGCCCCGAGACCCAAAATAAACCCCCGGGTACATTATTTTGACTATCTCGACCCTTCCGGACACTTTGGCGCACTCGAAATGTCCATAAGGATGACTTATAATTTATTCACTTTTATTAATCAACATTTAGTCCCAACACGACACGGGCGCGTCCCGACTTAAATTTCCAAAATTGTCATTTTATTCACTCGTGACATTTAATAGAACCAATATTATATATTAATTTACTCATTAGTAATATTCAACAAGTTTCCAATGATTACTAACTCTCGTCACGTTAGTAATTACAAAAATAATTAATTTCCAGATTTATATTAAATTAATAACTTACATTAAATTTAATAAATCCCCAAATTTAGAAAGCATAAAAATACGGGTATTACAGTTTTACGTTTTCACCCTTCGATGGCATGCAAGTCTAACTTTTTGCAAATTTACGTCGTACACTCAAACCGGGAGCCCCGTGACTATGTCGTCGGTTCCTACAAGTCACATTGGTCCCGTGCGAGGTGTTCGTGACTCTTACCGGACCGTTTAGTGGCTATTTTAGGTTTTCACCCTTCGATGGCATGTTTTTATGCTCAAGTCTAATTTTTTATAAATTTGCGTCGTACACTCAACCCAGAAGCCCCGTTACTACACGGTCGGTTCCTACGAGTCACATTGGTCCCGTGCGAGGTGTTCGTGACTCTTACGGGACCATTTTGTGCTTGTTGTACGTTTTCACCCTTCGATGGCATGTTTTTATGCTCAAGTCTATTTTTTTGCAAATTTACGTCGTACACTCTAACCGGGAGCCCCGTGACTACGCGGTCGGTTTCTATGAGTTACATTAATCCCGTGTGAGGTGTTCGTGACTCCTACCGGACCGTTTTATGACTATTTTACGTTTTCACCCTTCGATGGCATGTTTTTATGCTTAAGTATAAATTTTTACAAATTTACGTCACACTCAAATCGGGAGCACGCGGTCGGTTCCCACGAGTCACATTAGTTCCGTGCGAGGGGTCCGTGACTCTTACGGGACCGTTTTAAGGCTGTTTTACATTTTCACCCTTCGGGACTTTTTACAAATTACCTCATTAGGATATTTCACTATTTGAATAAAATATATCATAGGAGAGTACAATCTCAATCTAACAAAATATATCATTTAACTTGTACCCAAAATATATCATTTAACAAAATATATCGTTTAAATTTTTGGCCATGGTCAATAAGGAAGTTAGTGGTCAGGAATTTCTACGAGTATTAAAGCAACTGTATTTATTTTGTCTAAGAAAGTATATTTATAATGTGAAATGACGTTCACCTGTAATCAATGCATGCCACTATAATGTCTCTTTCTGCCAACTGCTATCCTAAAAGAGAACCCCAAGCTTTATACCTACATTACCAAAGAATACAGAGTCCTCAATGGGAATTACCTGAATAGTGTGAAATGAGTCATCAACAACAATTTGATAACATCATTCCACGAATACAAAATGTAAAATTGAAAAATAAATGAAAACCAATCCAAGTTGGCAATATGTAAACCTCGATTCGCTTGCTTTCAATATGTAAACCAATCCATAGAGAATGCATATATGCAGATGCATATGTGCATATATGCTGCATATATGCAAGCATATATGCACATATTCGCATATAAGCAGCTGCATATATGCTCCATATATGCGCATATATGCATATATGCAGCTGCATATATGCGCATATATGGCATATATACTGCATATATGCCACATATATGCAGATGCATATATGCAAATTATCGTCGTATTCTCAAACCGGGGGTCCCGTGATCGCGCGGTCAGTTCCTACGAGTTACATTGGTCCCGTAGGAGGTGTTGGTGCAACTCATGGGGACGTTCGGGGGCTGTTTCGGGTTTTCGCCCTCTAAAGCCAAACAATAAAGATAAATAAATGAAAACATATCTATTCTAAACAAAAGAACTGATAAATCACCTACCATTTGCACAAATAGTAGGACATTACACTTAAAAGTAGATGAAATTCATAAATTAATGTAAAGTGCTAATACAATGTCAATATCATAATAGGATACAAATAAGATTGATGAGGATAAAATAATATTTTGATACTCAATCTTCCTCTAAATCAACTAAAAGATCCTTCAAATTAGGGTTATCATCAAGAGCTGACTGGAACTCTTTTGGAGCCTTTAATGCGTCTACTTCAGTAGTCATACCCTTTGGTGCATGCACAACAATAGACCAATTGCCATCGTTTATGCACTTCGAGTAGAATACCTTCTTTACATTCTGAAAGGCACAAATAAAAGGCTCATCGACTATGCGGTTTTTAGTCTTAAGCTTTGATAAATCTACCATAATAAGTTTGGAGTCGGGATCAACTTTGCAAGCATTCGTTGTATCCTCCACCTTTACCCAATCACAATAGAATACGGTTTCTGTGAAATCCAAGTAATCAAGTTCTAGGATTTGTTGAATTATCCCATAATAGGTTAGCATCGTATTCTTTGGATTTTTATCACTTTTGCTAGCGATACAGGTGGTCAAGGGAGAAATTGATATTCCACTGTTTTGCGTCAAAAGCTTTTCCTCATATGGATATGAAATGAAATCAAAACCGTTGGTGCGGAATTTCTTAAACTCTTTCGCATGAAAACTAGGATCTTTTGCTAGGCGTGCAAGTCTAGAAGAGACATCACCTCTTTTTGGAAATTGTATTTATTAATGAATTTGTATTAGGGCATGTTTTTACCACACATGAATAAATAACCACACACATAAGATGTGAAAAGTACCTCTTTTGACACCCATGCCCTAAAGTCAGTTATTATCCAATTTCTCCTTTGATTTTAGATAATATTGCTCTCGTACTTCCTACCAAAAAATTATAGAGTTTAGATCATAAAATAAAAAATACATATAATCAAAGAAGAAGAATTCAGTAGATACTCACTCTCTCCAGTCTTGGACTTCATCTTGCGATTCGAAGACATGACGAGTTGCTTGCTCGTATTGTAGGTTTGTGAGTTTCACCTCTTTAGGGTTCCCAAACGATAATTCATCCTCAAACTCGTCAGGTTCTTCTATCACTCGTTCTCCACGAGGATTAAACCTCCTCACCTCTTGTTCTGGAATATGTTCCCTAGTGTATAGTGATGATTCCACCGTTACATATTCTTCAGCAATTGACCCTCCAATATACCGTGTATTCTTTACATAATCTTTGAAGGTTTTCATCAAGCGCTCAAAAGGATACATCCAACGATACCTCACGGGACCACATAATAAAGCTTCATCTCATAAATGCACAAGAATGTGGATACTGATATCGAAGAATGACGGAGGAAAATATTTCTCTAATACACAAACTGCCTCGGCTAAAGTTGATTTCGCAGCTTTAATGTGCCTTCTGTTTACCACTTTTGCACAAAGTAGGGTAAAACACAAACTGATTTGCATAATTGCCCGACAGAGATCTTTGTGTTCAGAGAAGCAATGCCGAAATGACAACGGAATTAATTGGATGATTACGTGCCAGTCGTGAGACTTGCACTGTTTCAAGTCATTTTCTTGGTAGCTTATTACCCTACGTAAATTACCAGAATAACCGGTTGGAGTCTTCAAGTTGAACAACGTGTCTAAGAGGATCTTCTTCTCACTAGTAGTCAAAGTGAAAGCAGTTGGGGGGATAGAACATCTTCCCGTCGTTGGATCATTTTTTAACCACATTCTCTTCTTTATTTTCATATCCTGTAGATCTCGGCGGGCACGCTCTCCGTCTTTGGAATGAGATCCACCCAGACATGTTCCTATCAAATGTTCTGTAACATTCTTCTCTGTGTGCATCACATCAATTATATGACTTACACGATGATCTTTCCAATACGACAAATCAAAAAATATTGATCGCCTGGGCCATGGCTTCGCTTCACTAGGGTCGTTCGGATCCTCCCTAGCTTTACGCTTCAGGTTTACAAACTGGGGGTGTTTGCCTACGTACCTATTCCCCGCAGTCGCAGCCACCGCCTTCTCCTCAATTTGATGACCAGAAAGTCGAATAGGTGTCGTTCTGCGCTCGTGAGCGACAGGAAAAAAGTTAGACTTGTCGTTCCTAAAAGGGTGACTGGTCGGCAGAAATCTACGATGACCCGTGTAACTCAACTTACCACTATGTTTTAACCAACAGGCTTCAGTTTCCTCCCCACATATGGGACATCCATAATAACCATGAACATTACAACCGGACAAGGTCCCATAAGCAGGAAGATCGTGGATCGCCCACATCACCATTGCTTTAAGTGTGAACTCTTCACCCTTATGAGAATTGAACGCCGTCACGCCTTTATCCCACAACTCTTTAAGTTCTTCGATTAATGGTGCTAAGAATATATCAATATCATCACTGGGAGCCTTCATCCCGGGTATCAACAAAGATAAAAATGTGAACTCCTTTCTCATGCATAATGTCGGAGGAAGACTTAAAGGCGCCATAAGAACTGGCCAATAACTCTGACTAGTACTTAAATTACCGAAAGGGTTAAACCCATCGGTTGAGATTTCAAGACGAACGTTGCGCGGTTCCTTTGCAAATTCATGGTGTTGTGCATTTGAAATTTTCCAGATGAGTGAATCAACTGGATGACGCATCAAATTCCCACCCACCTCGCATCGAGCATGCCATGTCATGGCCTCCGCTATCCACGGTACAGTAAAAAATGCTTTAACTGTGGCCCAAGTGGAAAATACTTCGAAACCTTTTGTGGGACTTGCGAGCACTTGCGATTTTTTGCATGTTTGTCATTTCCATTCTCACAAACCATATATCTAGGCTCACTGCATACAGGACATTCATCCTTCTCTTCGTGCTCGTTCCGGTACAATATGCAATCATACTTGCAAGCATGAATAGATTTGTATTTCAAACCTAAACCCTTCAAACTCTTCTTCATGGTAGGATAATTGTCTGGTAACATGTTCTCTTTTGGGATAATTTCTTTAACCCACTTAAGAATTTTGGTTACGCTGTTTCCAGACAAACCAAATTGACTCTTCAAATTATGCAAACCAATCATTGCATATAATATCGAGTGATCTTCATCGCAATATTTATACAACGGTCTAGCCGCATTGGCTTTCAACCGTATGTATTCCCGATCTCCTAGTAGTTCAGCATCAATTTGTTCATTTACTTGGTCATAATGCGCATTATTTGTATCCATAGGTTGGTGGTTTTGTTGGTTGTGGAGTCCGTAAGCATCATCAATTAAGTCGGTTAATGGACGATGTGTTGGGGAATCATGTACCACTTCCACTCCTTGAGGTTCCGTTACATGGTCGGGTGCCAGTAATTCTTCTGGAACATAAGGTACAACTTTTTCACCATGGTATGTCCATATTATATAGTCTTGACAGATTCCCCACTTTAGTAAATGCAACTCAACAACTTCCAATGACTTATATTTTCCGTTAATACAATGAGTGCACGGACACGGAATCTTCTCACTTTTAAGATTTTTGGAAGCGTATTTAACAAATTCATAAACGCCCTTTACATGATTATTTGATATCCGGTTAGTCTCTCCCATCCACTCTTTGTATTGTGGGAAATCCATGTAATAATCTTTAAATTTCAGTCATGTGGTAATAGGTTAAAAAATATTATTACGACTGAAACAAAAAGAATATTCTTACGACTGAAACAAAAAAAATATCATTCCAAACGAAACAAAACCAATATTCTTACAACTGAAACAAAAAACATATCATTCCAACTGAAGCAAAACCAATATTCTTACAACTAAAACAAAAAAAAATTATTACAACTGAAACGAAAGAAAATATTATTAAATCTTGGCCAACAAATAAAGTGGCCAAGTAGTAAAAGATTTTGCATAATTCCTCAATTCCATCCCATCCCCGCTGTTAACGTAGACAGGTACATCTCCGCAACCATTGTATATTTCAACGACCATTATTTTAGCCTCACCCTTCTCCAAAGGTCGGTGATGTACTAGAGTTACAAGAACCCTGGAGATGAGTATGTACACGCCAACAAACCTCTAATTGCTCATGTCCTTGATATAGTACTCTTCGCCATAGTCACTGTGAGTTGTTGACGATGATCCGAGCCCCGTGATTGGTGGAGGTACAGGGGAGGGGAATGTTGGAGGATGAGGCATTTGAGAGGGGAATGTTGGAGGGGAAGGATGTGTGAAACCTTGAGTAGGAGTAGGGTAAGGGTAACCTTGAGGAGGCATTGGGGGCCTATAACTTTCAAAAAAGTTCACAAGTTTCCCAATTTGATTTGTCAATAATCCCAGGGTATTTTTAATCTCATGGACATCCCCATCGGTCTTCAACTGGTGCTCCTTTTGGGATGAGATACAATTCTTGACCGAAGAAAGCTCGTCCACAAGAGGTGCAATGTGTTGAAGTTTTATTTTTGGCATATGTGAGACAACACCTCTCGTCCTCCGCCTTTTGTCCTTTTCGAAGGTCTTAGTCAGGGCATCATTTTCAAGGTCAAAGTCATCAGTAGGGCTCGAATCGGATTGACTGCTGATGGCCTCTATTGATTCCAGTGTCTTAGCCAAGTGCGGCAGGAATTTATTATCTTTGTCCCGTTGAGCATGAAGGAATAAGTTGGACCGATTTGGGTTTTTACCGGCATCTGAACCATCTTTTGTCCTACTCTCCCATTCATTCTTCAAATCCTCATACGATTTGGATCCCAGCCTATGGATATCAGTTTTTTGTGCCCTATTTTTTTTGTTTTGATCCCTCTGGACCTACTTTTTTTCCTTCGCCTCATTCTCCCAAAACTTATTCCACTGATCCAACGACATTTCAACATTGGGAGGCACTCTCTCTTTCAAAGCCAAAATATCCGAGCTCGCTGCCTCTTTCAGGAAATGTTTCTTCCGAAGGTTTCTCCTGTCTGTCCTCAATCCTTCAGCAACCCGAGATAGAACCTTATTCTTGGAACGGTCAGGAAATGAGAAATGCTTGCAAAGTTGGTCATGTATGTCATCTTTGACAGCTTGATCAATAAGGTTACAATTGTCTGGTCCACCGACTCCCACGTTCATTTTTTCCAGCGATAAACACCGGGCTTTAAAGTTCAGCATGTCATTCCTATCACCCGTCGGGTTATTCCCGAGAAGGGAGAAGCCAATAGGCTTCTTTTTATTTGAGCGGGAGGCATCATGAGTGTTGGATGGGGGCGTTAAAGCAACAGGAGTGCTGGATTGGGGCGTAGGAGCACTTGGAGTTGGACTTGGTGAGGAGTGAACCATTGGTGGAGTTGTGAATTGCTCAGCCATTGGTGTTGAGAATCCGGGTTCTGCACGAGATGGTGAACCTCGTTGTGGTGTCACCTCGGCACTTGGTACCCTTGGGTTGTTTCCTCTCGACATTATCTACAAAAATTAAAAAATATAAGTGACTAAATAATTATAGTAATATGAAATTATAACTAATTAATCAAGCTTAGTGATAGATAGATAGATAGATAGATAGATAGATAGATAGATAGATAGATAGATAGATAGATAGATAGATAGATAGATAGATAGATAGATAGATAGATAGATAGATAGATAGATAGATAGATAGATAGATAGATAGATAGATAGATAGATAGATAGATAGATAGATAGATAGATAGATAGATAGATAGATAGATAGATAGATAGATAGATAGATAGATAGATAGATAGATAGATAGATAGATAGATAGATAGATAGATAGATAGATAGATAGATAGATAGATAGATAGATAGATAGATAGATAGATAGATAGATAGATAGATAGATAGATAGATAGATAGATAGATAGATAGATAGATAGATAGATAGATAGATAGATAGATAGATAGATAGATAGATAGATAGATAGATAGATAGATAGATAGATAGATAGATAGATAGATAGATAGATAGATAGATAGATTTTCAAAGTAAGACTTTAGAATAAGTTCAATGTGCCTGATCTCCATCCATTCGGTATTAGTTTTTAAGAACCTATGATTTTTTGCACGTGGCCAACTAGAAGGAAGGGTATCTATGATTGATGTGTAGATTTCAGTGACATGAACTCGGAATCCCATATTTCTCAACTTGTTGGCAAGATTCAATTTTACGTGCATGTGGCACGAGACATCACAGTCTATGTCAATGCTCTTTGTACGCAGTTGTATCCATAACGGGTGGATTTTTTTTCCGCCTTCTCCGACAACGTAACCAAGGTCGGGGCTATGTCAAGATTATGTGTGTGAAATATATTTTGTATAACGTCATCCCAGTATTCTGGTAGAGAAAATAGAATACGGTCGAACAAGTAATCTTGCTGGGTATCAAATCCACGATTTACAAGGTAGTTAAATTGTTCGATCTTTTTAGTTCCGTACCTATAAATAGGAGTACCCTCTATATGACGCACGCTAATAAAAGAGTTATGTGTGCGGTCTAATTGCAACCTCCCCCACTCTTGTTGACAGTAATTATCACCGTGCCTCATTTTTCCTGAGAAAAGTATACGAGGGCATGAATACGAGTCCTGCTATTAAGGTTTAGGTTTGAAAGTTATGAGAGTTTAAAAGTATATGTGAAATCCCAACAACAACCCGCCATAATTGTTTATAACACATATTGAAGTACTTATACACCTATTGTAGTACTTACACACATATTGTAGTGCAAAAAATCACGACATGCATATAACCCCGAATTTAATATGATGGCACACATATGGACCCCCAATAAAATCACGACAAGGTGGATATAAATTTTTTTACTCATTAAAAATCCATTTAATTATATTTATTAAAAAAAATACAATCTAGGGTTTATTGGCATAATTTATACATACACGCACATACAATCTACGGTTTATTGACATAATATATACATACACACACATACTATTTAGGGTTTACTAAACCCTAATATTTTTTTTGCCATAAATCTATACATGCACACACATAACAATCTATACATACACACACATACAATATAGGGTTTATTGATAAAAAACAATTTATTTGTTCATAGTTACACACATAAACATACATATACACATAAATCTATACATACACACACATATAAACATAAATCTATGCATACACACACATACACACATACAAACATAAATCTACACATACATACACATAAATTAGGGCAAATCACGAAATCCAACTGAAATCAAAATGAATCAATACATACCAGGGGTTAATCCAAATGAAAACCAACTGAAATCGCACAAATTCAACTTAAATCCACACGAAATAACAAGAGCCCTTGAAAATCGAACATAAATCCCCACGAAATCACACGAGACAGCCTAAACAATCACAGCAACGAAATGACAAAGCAGCGGGGTTTTTTTTGTAATACCTGACTCTGGTCACGACCTAGAGCCCTGACCCCCATGCGCGCGACCAATAAATGAGTCTGGCTTGCACCTGGTCACGGCCAAGAGCCGTGACCCACCATGCGCGACCCTCCATGCTGCTTGAATGAGGTATGGTCATGGCCCATAGCCATGACCCATACCAATAAATGGTCACGGCCTCCAACCGTGACCCTCAATGTCTGTGTTTTCTACTTCGTCATGTCTTTGGTCACGGCCCAAGTCTGTGACCCATCCGCGACCAGTTTGGAGGGAATTTTGGCGCGAAATTTGGCGCCAAGCTGGTCATGCCCAGGTCACGTTATAAATCCGTGACCCACTGTGGTCAGGGATTTAGTCCGTGACCACTTCCAGAGCATGGATAATTTAGTGTGGTAATAAATATGGTCATGCCAAATATTAAGTGGGTCACGGCCAAAGTCTGCGACTAGCTGGTCATGGCCCAAGTCCGCGACCCACTGAGCGTGACCATTCGCAGGATTTGGTGTAGTGTCTCGTGTTGCATGTGTATTAAACTGCTAACGTCATCCAGTCACAAGTCCATGCCTTCTTAGTCGATGTCAATTAATAGAGTTATTCTGTTATATCCGCTCTGGGCTGAGCCGGCGTGCGCACGAGTCGAACACACTACCTGACCTTGGCTCTTGTTGCATATCATATACCTAACTTACTGTATCTCTGATGCCAAATGTTGCAACTATTGGCGAAGTACCCAAGTAAAAGAAACCTATAAAATATAATAAATTATTGAATAAGATCGATATCAACGCATTTTCGATGGATTAAAAATGGATAAATGGTTTATAGGTTGATTTAATCACATTAAAAATAAATTTTGGATGTTATTAAATGAATAGGATTTATATTAAATTGTTCCTCATCAACAACTTTATTACGAGTTGTGTAAGTTTTCATTCAAGATTGAGAATACATTAATACATTATACACCCAAAAATTTAAATATCTAAAAAAGAGGAATAATGATATATCTAAGAAAAAAATAACTATCAATGAAGTAACCAAGTAAAAAAAAACCATAAATATAAAATAAATTATAGAATAGGATCGATATCAATGCATTTCCAATAGATTAAAAATTGGAGAAATGGTTAATCGGGTACATAGATTTCATAATGAATTTTCGACATGGTTATTTGAATATGATTTAGATTAAATTATTCTTCATTAAAAATGTTATTATTAGTTGTGTAAGTTTTCATTCAAGGTTGATGTAAAACTAAAATTTGGTTCCAACTTAAGTTAGTTTAAGGTTGAAAAGACCTTCAAATATTTGCTCAAGGTAGAGTGGCTGATACGTATGCATTAAATTTAAATCTTGTGATTACAAAAGAAGTTAATATATATGGGCTCATCTTATTGGGTTTGATTGTTTGAATTATTTATTGGTTTATGTGTTGGACAAAATTAAATATCAAGGGACACAAAATCATCTATTCACAAGGATCTATCAAAATAACGAACACACGTCAAGAATCGAATATGACACAAAAAGGATAATACATAACCATAAATAGGTTGATACAAAAGGGTAATAATTTAGATTATGCATTTTTAGAGCTTAAAATAATGTTCGATATGAATAACGGACATTCAATATGATATTTGTAAATATAGTCTCTACTTTTATTAAGTTGATTTAATTTTTTAAAAAAAATACCAATTATACCCTTAAATAAAAGTGGTCCACATTACGATTTTAGAACAGTTAAATTTGTTCTTATAAAAATGATCCATATTATGGTTTTAGAAAAATCAAGTTTTCTTTGATATAAATGGTCGTTATTTCTTTGGTCTTTGATATAACCTTTTTATTTAAGTTTAAACTTATATTATGGTTTTAGGACAGCCAAATTTCGTTTATAAAAATATTTCCTATTTCTTTTGTCCTTAGTAAAAATATTTATTTTTAAAATAGCGTTGTTGTAAATTATTTGTCTTTACAAATCTAGTTCCGATTTTTTCGCTTAAAATGAGGTGTTTTATTAAAAATATTACAGTAACGCTATAGTATTTTCAAACATTAGATAATGGATGTTGTCGTACTTCCGGTTATTAGAGTACAACCACGAGTTATCCTCGTAAAAATGAAAAATAAATTTGAACTGTCATTTTTTCTAGTCACTTTTAATGTATATATATATCCTCTATTGTCCCTTTTCATAAAAAAAAACAATTATGTTGAATACTCATATTTTAGCATCACATTGTGAAATAAGTTTGTTATATTAACAGTGCAAATTTGATTTTACGGTAAAAAATACGAATATAATTTCGTAATCCAGCAGGGGAGCGACGATAATAAGGCGATAAAGAGTGGTTCAATAGTATTACATCTAAATCATCGAAAATAAAATAGAAAATAATGACGTAAAATTAATTTTGTACTCCAACGAAGTAGTAGTGGTAGCAGGAGTTTTGATTATAGGAGGTTCTAAGAGATTCTTAATCCAATATTTGGAAACAAAAAAGATTTTATATTTTTGAAAATAAAACACCTTATTCTAAGAAAAAAATAGTGGTTAGATTTAAAAAGAAAAAAATTATCAATTATTTTTTTTAAATAGTTGAGGACAAATAAATAGGGAAAATTTTTATTTAAAAAAATGATTGTTCTTTCGTGGGTAGACTGTTATTATAATGAAATGAAGGGAATGCTAAAACAATTGTATTTTAAGATGGTAAAATGACATTTTTTTTATATTGAATAATTTCGTAATAAAATTGTTGTCTATCCTATAGATATGATGAAAATGTTAACAAGTATTTTTTTCTACATTGCCCCTTAGAAAAATAAATAACTTTAATCAAGGACATTAATTTAGGGACTTATTTTTATAAAAAAAAATTGACTGTCCTAAGAATGAAGGTAACACAAAAACGATTGTATTTTAAGATGGTAGAAGGACATTTTTTTTTATTGAATAATTTTAGGAACTAATATTATTACAAAATTGTTGTGTCCTAAAGACATAATTTTTTTTATTAATAAATGATATATATATAACCAACCGCTAAGGGAGCGGAACTCGTAAACAAGTATACATAACAACTAAAGAAAGGAGTTCTCGCAAAAGGAGACCCCAACCAAAAAAAACTGCGCTATAAGATTGTTTACAACTCCCCCACAAAGTCTACCAAATAAGAAAGAGCTTTGACAAGCCTCTCCTTAAACCAACTCAATAAGGTACTAAAAAAAGGTAACGAATTCTTGAAGGCGCAATGAAAATGTTAATAATTCTTTTTTCTACATTGGCCCTGATAAATGCGATAAGAAACTGTCATACTATATTGCCACTAATGATATTATGTTTGTTACTCGAGGCAGGCAAAATTGATGCTTTATGACGACTTTACACAAGTTTGGTTAGTGATAATGTTGGGGTTGGCAAACCTTTAATGACAAAAGACATGTGGTGCAGTTGACAACCCATGTGGTGGAGTTGGCAACCCATGTGAACAAGTTGGCGCAAGTGGAAGCTATTTTTTTTTAGTATAAATTGGACCCTCTTTAGAAGGATTATACATACCAAAATATACTATCACAACACAAATTAGTGAGAGAGTCTTTTTCCAAAGGTTAGGGCCTAGGGTGAGAAGTGAGGGTTTTTTCCCTTCACTCCCATGGGTATTGTTTAAAGGTGGAAAAAGGGTGTGGGTGAGAGTGTGAGTGTTTTATCTATAATAGGTGTGGTCAAATGTATTGTGTGGCGATTTTTCACCTGGTTATATGGTAGCGAGATACACCAGATTGGGTATATGATAAATACTCGAGGAACACTTGAGTGGATTCAAAGAGTGTATATATTTATAGTGAGGAGTTTAATTATTGAGAGTGTGTGAGTGTTTATAAACATCAATTTTATTCTCATGGTGAAATTAAACTCTCCTTTGTGTGGACGTAGCCTGAATTGGGTGAACCATGTTAAATTTTGTGGGTCTTTCTTGTATGTCTGTCAATTATTTTTTCCTCTACAATTTATTTCTATTTGGTTAATTACGGTGCCGATATTTGACACAACAATTAGTATCAGAGCTTTAGGCACATACAAGGTATTTGACAGAAGCCGGTATTTAGACTTTCGTGCTAAACCATTAGTGTTGAAAGTCTTGGGTCATTTTACTTTCAACCATGGCCAGAAATGTTGTGAGGTGAAGGAAGTTAATGGTAATGACTTCTTCTCTCTTGGTGATGTAGAGTGGAGGTTACTCTTTTCAACATAAATTGTGTATTGTGGTTGATGGAAGAAAGGGAGCCGAAGAAAGACGGGGTTGTGATTGATTGCCCAAAATGTAATTGGGTGTTATTGCGATCTCAAAATGCAATTGGTAATAGTATGATAGCCACAGGTAAGGTCTATTTATGTATTTAATTTTCAGCCGAAAGAAAATTAATTATCGGGGATGTTGTCATAGCATGTTTGCATCCAAGGATAATAAGCATTGTTATATATGGGGGAAATGAGTCATTTTTTTGGTTCAGTATTTTAAACAAGGATGTTGGTGACTCCGGAAGTACCTTAAGAGGGTTAATGGTATATGTTGGACTTTTGAGGATATTCTCACAATCTCCAAAAGTGATGAATTCCAAGGACAACGATGCTCAATTATAGGTGGAGTTCATGAAACACACGTTGTTGTACGGACTTTTTTGTGTGTTTTATTGTTATCGTTTGGATTAATCTCGACAGTATATTTCGAAACAAGGTTCACAAGTGAGGAAGTATTTTCAAACGCTCAGATTTACAACCGACGAGCAGGATGTATATTCCGACAGACGATGGTGAGAGGAATCTTACTAGCGAAGGGGTGAGGTCGAGGTCCCTCTTCGGAGTCGATAGGGTATATTCTCTTGGTTACAGCTACATTTAGGCATTTACTCATGTGTTCAACTTTAGAAGATATCCAAGAAGAGCGGTTGAAAATTGTAAGGTGCAATGGGTATATTTGCAAGTGGAGGTGCATACTCTGAGGGCAATATTCACGAATTATTTAGATATTTGAAGAGGTATTGAACGATATATAGATAGGTGTAGATGGTACAAGGAAGATCACTGATAGGTCTTTTTTTATTTGGCGTGGCAATCGAGGAGATTCAGATGGGAAAATTCTCAGCAGGTGTAGTTTCGACTATGGCGCTCTGGTTATTATCTTGTCGTTGGCATCTCATGGATTGCCAAGGTGAAGATTATTGGGGTTGGCAAACCTTTAATGCCAAAAGACATGTGGTGCAGTTGGCAACCCATGTGAAGTGGACAAGTGGAAGTTATTTTCTTGCTATAAATTGGACCCTCTTGAGAAAGATTATACACACCAAAATACACCAACACAACAATAATTAGGGAGAGAGTATTCTTCTAAAGGTGAGGATTTGGGGTGAGAAGTGAGGGAGTTTTCCCTTCACCCCCATCGGTATTGCTTAAAGGTGGAAGAAGGGTGTGAGTGTTTCATGTATGGTATAGGGGTGCTCAAAATGTATTGTGTGGGGAATTTCTCACCGGATAATATGGGAGCGGGATACACCGGATTAGGTATATGAGAAATACTTGGGAAACACTCCAGAGGATTCAAAGAGTGTATATATATGTAGTGAGTAGTTTAATTGTTGAGAGTGTGTGAGTGTTTATAAATACCGATTTTATTGTCATGGCGAAATTAAACTTTTTCTCGTGTGGACGTAGCTTAAGTTGGGTGAACCACCTTAAATCTCGTATGTCTTTCTTGTGTGAGTTCCCATTAATTTTTCATCTACAGTTTAGTTTTATTTGATTGATTGTGGTGCAGTATCACATAGTTCAAATATCGTATTTTTGGGCTTATATGCCCCACATGGACACAACTCCTTTATGTTTGACTTGCTTATCAATCCTCGATTATAACTTGAGCAAAGATACAAACACCCTCATTAGTATCAATCGAGTGCTAAATGTGCTTCGGGCATATTGTGTCGTAGTGGAAACTCTATTATTGTGCAACATTTCTATAACGCATTTCGTATAAAGTTGATACTAAAGTGCATGTGTTTGTAATTTCATCCTTTTAAATTTTTCCTCATATTATATTTTCCCTTAACATCATATTTCCCATTTAAGGTTTTGGTTTTTGAAAACTTAAAACCTTGAACTTTCTCTAAGAATTATCGCGCTATAATCCAAAATGAGCAGCATACTTTAACCGTTGATAAAGACACTTGTAGAAAGTCTTGGAACCTTCTTGAATGGGGTTCGAAGAGGACCGCTGTTGACTCTCAAACAATTGTTCAATCTTCCGACTGCGTGTAAGAAATTTCTTGCAGAGAATGAATACACCAAGCATTTCATTCTATATGACCAAGAATTTTGGGATGCAAATGGAGAATTGACAACTCACTCCATATCGATCCAATGATCTAGCTACTCAGTTTGACCACGCGTTTGGAAAAGAAATAACTTTGTTAACATTATGCGTAATCGATGAAAACGTGCGACCTGATCACGTTTGCACGTTACTATTAAAGACACTTTTTTCTTTATATAAGTATCTCAAGGAATAGGCCATTTCCACTTCATTAAAATCTTACCCTCTTTAGTATAATTTGACGGAATTTTATTTTAGGATTCTGGTGATACCTTTAGTACCAAAAAGTGTATTTTCTATTTTAATTAATTGCTTTGCAGGGCTGGCCCAAGAATTTTGGGAACCCAAAGCCAGCTTACGAAATGAGACCTCGAAAAGCTATTAAGCTTTTTGTATGCCCGCTTTCAATTATTTAATTTTTTACCATCATTTAATATAAAATTTAAGTTAGTGTAGAGTAACGGATGAAAGTGTCACAAAAATTAGGGATACGTGTACTAAATTATTGATAATAACAAAAAGAAAAGTAATGTTAATTATACAAAATTAACAGAATACCGGATGAGATGATATAACAACAATTGTGAGTGGTAATTCAATTGGTTGGTGCTGTATATTATGTAATAAAATGTAACAAATCACAATAGTTGTCACATTATTCTTGAGGAACTCTTCATTATATTTTTTGTCTAACATTATTAAAATATATACAATTAATGCGAAATGTAGGAACAAAAAAAGTACCCCGTGAAAACTCCAGAGGTGCTACTAAAATACAACAAAGCCATTTCAACCTTACTAAATTCCTTATATAAAATCTTGCGAAAGAGGAATAATAGAATTAAATAAACAAATAAATATTTTCACTGTTACAAAATATGTATTAAGTAGATGTCCACAATTAAATATATTTCACAATTATTAAGGAGTCTATTGAGTTACCTTAGTTTGTATTATAAATAGGGGTCATACTCCTTGAATATTAACATATCAATGAAATGAAAACTCTCTTCCTCTAAATTCTCTTTATCCCTTTTATTTTACAACACGTTATCAGTATGAAGACTCACATAATTTTTCTACATCAAGATGGTTTCACGAGTAATCATTTCCTTGCGTCTCTCACCTTCTGGGTTTTTCATTTCTTGATTATACTAGAGAAAATATGAAGAAGATATATATATATATATATATATATATATATATATATATATATATATATATATATATAGAGAGAGAGAGAGAGAGAGGCCCTCATACATACCTCCTAGCAACATACTCATTTTTTAAAATAGTAAAAAAAAAAAAAATTGAAACGATATTTTTTATATGGGTTCATGATATTTCAATGTGCCCCTATAAAAAAAATCAACTGAAAATAATATTTTTCCTTATTTTTAAAAAAATGGTTAAAAAAACTGACAGTTTTTACCTTTATAGCTGTCAAATTTTTTACCTATTTTTTAAAAACAACAAAAAATATTATTTTGAGCTAAATATTTTTATAGGGGCACACTGAAATATCATGAACTCATATAAGAAAATATCAACTCATAATTTTTTTTTACTATTTTAAAAAAATAGGTATATTCATAAGTATGTTTAATGATGTATGAGTCTGACTCTATATATATAATGCTCTTATGTATGTGTCACCTGACGGTGCGTCTACAAATTATCCCCTAAATTATAGGCACACTCTCTCTCTTTTTTGAGCTCACCGCCAGGTGACACATGTTCGATCCACACTTTTAAAATGTAGACTGTTCCGCACAAGAGCAAGACTGTAGAGGAGGAATTTTTTTAGTAAATAGAACTTCTTCAATATAGTATTTAAAAATTATTATTTGTCACCCTGCTCATCACCAACTCAGTAGAGAGAAACAGATAATATAATTCTTTTCCTATATTCAAATCATTTTCAAAATCCAACAGATAAAAAAAAGTAAGGGTATGTCTATTAACACTCCTCAAATTCTGGAAACACTCCATTTTTTTTAATTGACAATATTACCCTTTAGGCCAAACAAGCCCCATTTCATTCTTTCTTTTCTTCGGCTCGATTCACCACCATTTCACTCATTCCTTTAATATATTAGTTTTTTTTTAACTTAAATGGATTGCCCTTATGTGAGTTAATTATAGGAAAATTCTAAGTCTACACATAAATTAAACACACATATTAGACAAACCCTCTAAAAGACGAGAAAATTGTTAAAATTTGTTAAAAAAAATGCTAAATTTTTTTTAAAACAATTAAAAAAAATTGTTGAAACCTTTTTTTTTTAAATAGTTTTTTATTTCTTAAAAGTAATTTCTTCTAAAACAGTTTTTTATTAAAAAAAAGTGAAAAACAGTTTACTAAAAAATTAGCAGCACATATTTTTTGATAAAAAAAAATTAGCCTAATAATGGAGAATTTTTTTTATGTAAAAGCAATTTACTCCCGTGGACTTACATTCATTAAATAAAATGGGCCTGCACATAAATATTATGTTTCATAAATTTTTATAACTATTTTTTTAAGTAGCACGGATTTCTTGATAAAAAAAATATAATCTAATAAACGTAGAGTTTTTTTGTAATAAAAAACATATTTTTTTATATAAAAGCAATTTGTTGACGTGGACTTACATTCATTAAGTGATATGAGTCTGCACCAGCGACAAAACATGATTTTTTTTAACAAGCACAAACACGATCCGATGTAATTTATCAAACACAAACATTACTTTTCATAACTATAATGGCGGTTTGTGATGAATTTATAAAAAAAATTACTTTCATAACTGTCCGGTATAAAATTATACTTTTATGGTGAATTTTAATCCTATTCGCATTCGGTATAAAATTATACTTTCATAATTGTCTTGTGTAAAATTACTTTCATAACTATCCAATATCAAACACAATTGAAATGTTTTATTTTATAAATTTAATTATTTTATAAGAGTCGTGTTCAAACCGGTGCAAAAAACATTTCTCCACTTTTATAGAAGTCGTGTTTCGTTTTAGGTAAAAGTAAAATCAACATGACATAAAATTATTTTCTACCTAGTACAAACACGACACAATTATTTTTCTTTTTCTTTAACATGACACAAACATGATCAAAATTAAAATACAAAACGAAATATATTTGTCTCGTGTTGATTTTATTTGGGTCGTGTTTGTGCTTGGTAAAAGAATAAGATTGTGTGTCGAGTTTTCTTTGGTTCGTGTAGTTTTAATTGGATCGTATTTTTTATTAGTAAACATGATCAAATTATATTAATGTAAATATTAATATACATTCGTGTAGTTTTAATTTCGTGTCGTGTTGCTTTTATTTTGTATCGTGTTCGTATTTATGTGTATTAAATATATTAATGTAAATATTAATATATATATATATATATATATATATATATATATATATATATATAGGGTTTCTCCTAAACGGACGTCCGTTTTTTGGACTAAAAACGGACCAAAATGATCCGATTTTTTAAAAATAGTAAAAAGCATTTTTTTTAGTTGATTTTTTTCTGAGATATATAGACATACATGGATACCCCTACAAAAAAAATCAGCTCAAAATCAGTTTGTTTGCTATTTTAAAAAAATCTTTCAAAATCTGTCAGATTTTGCTCGCGCAAACCCAAACATACATTGACAGATTTTGAAAGATTTTTTAAAATAGCAAACAAATTCATTTTGAGCTGATTTTTTTTGTAGGAGTATCCATGTATGTTTATATATCTCAAAAAAAAATCACCTCAAAAAATGCATTTTACTATTTTTAAAAAACGGACAATTTTGGTCCGTTTTTAGTCCCAAAAACGGACGTCCGTTTTTTAGAATTCCTATATATATATATATATATATAGAGAGAGAGAGAGAGAGAGAGAGAGAGGAAGGCTCACCTACATCATGCACTATACATCACACCGTACATCACACTTAATTCTAGGCCCTAGAGAACTTTTTTTTCAAATTTTATATTTTTTTCTTGAAATTAACCTTTCAATCAACCCATATGCAAAAAATTAGGTCAAAATACATTTTGTAGCTATTTTTAAAAAATCCACAAAAAACTGCTAGCGCAGACCCTTAAAAATAAGGTATTTTTAGCAGTTTTTTGTGAATTTTTTAAATATAGCTACAAAAGTTATTTTGACCTAATTTTTTGCATATGGATTGATTGGAAGGTTAATTTCATGGGAAAAATATAAAATTTGAAAAAAAAAAGTTTTTTAGGGCTTAGAATTAGGCATGATGCATGGGTGATGTATAGAGCATGATGTAGGTGAACCTCCCTATATATATATATATATATAATATAAAGTATTAAGAAATAAATAAAAAGATTAAGTGTACACTTGTCCACAAAAAGAGAAGACATAGTTTTATCCATATAAAAATTAACACAAAGTTAACGAGGGATGGGAGATGATGATATGTGTTGCCAACCAAAGGGTTTTATAATCAATTTTCTTATGGCTCTGAGAGCCCTTGCTCCAAAATCTATTTTAATTGTACGAATTTGATTATAAAAATAGGATTTTGCATTTTGTCGTCTCCCTCCACCCATTTTATTTTGGAAAAATAGTTTTTTTTGTCATTTTACTTGAAAACCCATATGCTTGATAAATGGGATTGTTTGTTGAGTTTTTTTTTTACTTTAGCTATTTTTTATTTGTTGGGAATATTTGTTGATACTCTTTTTTACTTTTACTGCTTTTTTTATTTGTTAAGATTTTTTTTACTTTTGCTGTTTTTTTATGCTTTACAGAAATATTTAGTTTCATAAATTTTTGCTAGAATATTTTTGTTGAAATGCTGATATTTGTGCATATGTTTAGTAATGTTTGTAGAAAAAAAAATAATTCTTAAATGAGAAAGAGATGGATGTTTAATTCTATTTGAAGAGGCATAAAAGGAATGAGAGTAAATTTGTAAGTATCAAAAGTTTTGGAGTGCTAGAAGAAATGAATGGAGTGCCAATAGCTCTACCTAATTATTCAAAACAAAGAGAATTGAGAGAAAAAAAACATCAAACCCAAAAGTGAGATATACACTACAACACAATTTATGTACTTATGTTTGATCTACAACACAAATATTAAAACCTTTACTTGAAAGTGATTTTTGCAAATCTAAACCCACCACCCACCTTACCCTCTTACCCATTAGGCAAGGTTCTAAAAGGCGCGAGGAGTGATCGGGGGATAGAGGTCAAGCCTCAAGCCTTAGGAGCGTAGGCATCCCTAGGCGAAACCTAGGCGTAAAAAGACGTTTTTCTTTTTTTTATTATTTTAATTATTTCAAGGCTAGTAATATAATAAAATAGTACATAGCTTGAATTTTGAAAATATATTCGTATGTTTGGTAGCTATCTTTCTCATATTCATGCTCCATAACCATTATTTGTCAACTAATCCTTTGTTTTAAAAAAAAAAGTGTGCCTTAAACCTTTTACCAAGAACAAGGCGTAATAAGGCGTAGACGATGCGTTTCTCTCAACCCTCAAGTCTAGGCGGACCTTTTAGAACAGAGCCATTAGGTACCGCCCTGTATGATGTATCCCCAAAAACCCACGGCTCCCACTTATCCCTCTCATTAAACCTAATAATAACAGAATAGGTAAACCATAGTTTGTTGTGGGCTATTTCTAAGAATGAATCTGGATCTGGATCTGGATCTAGGATAAACCAAATCTAGGAGAAAAAATTGTTTTAGAGAGGCAGCAAATCAAGAAAAAAAAGACAGCGGTGCATAAACCAAATAAAAAAAAGTCTGAAAAACAAATCCATTAGCTAGTTTCACGCCTCCATCGCACTACGCAGTGAAAGAAGCTTGTTTGTGAGAGAGAGAGAGAGAGAGGCAGTAAAAATCAAAACTTCCTCTAAAATTAGCCCCGGGTTTGACCTCCGACGAACCTCTGCAGATAACAAAATTTCAAAATCCAACAGATTTGGGGGTTTGGGTTTGAAATCAAACAAAGTTATTCCGACCAAACTCTGTTTCACAGAGGTCGGAGGTTAGATCTCACCTTAACCAAAGTTGTTTCACCCTCGTTAATTCCATATTCCAGATCTAATAATTTTTGTTTTGAAACCCTTACTTGTAGTGCACGATGGCGACGACAACAATCGTTGATGGCGGCAAGCGTTGAGGATGGTTAAATGTTTAGTGGCCGCAAGCGTTGATGGCGGTGGCGACGACAGCAATCGTTGATGGCGCCGACGATAAGCTTGGATTAAGACGACAGTAAGCTTGGATTAATATGGTGGCAATGGAAGCAAACGATCAAGATGAAGGTGGTTAAATGAGGTCTGTTCAAAGTGAGACACAGAAATGTTTAGAAGAGTATGTGTGCTTCGGAGATTGTGACACAGAAATGTTTAGAAGAATATGTGTGTTTTTGGAGATTGTGAGAGAAATTAAAGTGAAGGGTTGTTTGGGCGGTATATTCTAGAGAGCTGAGTTCAAATTAAAGTGGTGGTAGGGGTAGCTTATATCTAAAAAGAAAATGTTTCCCATATGAAGTTTTAGCCCTCGTTTGAGAGTTTGAGAGAGAAAAGAAAGGAAAGGAAAATTTTATTAGGAGAGAAAAGAAAAGAAGAGAAAGTTAATAGGAGAGAAAAGAAAAGAAGAGAAGAGAAAGGAATTTGGGAGAGAAAAGAAAATAATTTTCTTTCTTGCGTTTGGGAGTTTGGGAGGAAAATAATTTTTTTAAGAGGAAGAAGGAACAATTCATTAAAAAACTTTCCATTCTCTCCATTTCTTTCCGAGTTGGAAAGAAAGTTTTGGAGAGAAAGTTTTTTTAAAATTTTCCTTTCTTTTCTCTCCTTTGAAACTCCCAAACGAGAGAAAGTCACTTTCTTTTCTACTTAAACTCCCAAACGAAGGAAAGGAAACACATTTTCTCTTCCTTTCCTTTCTTTTCTCTCCAAAAATAGAACTTGCAAACGAGGCCTTAGAGGAAGTTGGCGTATGGTTTGAGAGTATAAAAATGAGACATAATCCATATCTTAGGTTGTCATACTTTCAGCCACTCTATTTCAGCCACTAAAGAAAAAGCTCCGTATCAAAATGCTTTTGAAGGGTCGAAAATTTGAGAAAATTGCTCAGATGAGTCAAACGTGTTTGGAGGAATGTAAGTAGGGGTGTGTACGAACCCGATTGGATCGCACGGATCGAAAAAATCGGATTGAATGCGATCTTAATTCGGTCTTAAAATATAAAGGACCGCATTATTCGGTCCGATCTCGGTCTTGGATCTTAAAATGCGGGTTTGGACCGGACCGGACCGCTTATATATATATAAACACTAAGTTGCTGCTACCCTTTTTATACATAATATACACATAAAAAAAATTACCCACAAAATATACACACGCACGCTCACAGTTAACCCAACCCAACCCTAACATCTCTTTCTTTTCTCTCTCTTTCTACCGCCGACATCAACAACACAAGACAACTACTCTTATAGAGATAATACAATCCCAAACACAACCCAACAACAAAAGTTCTAAACCCAATCGTTCCCATTTGCAGCAATTTAGAATCACAACTCCACCACACACTAACCATTAACACAAACCCAGATAGACCACACACACTAAAAAAAAGAACAAAACCCAGAGAAATCGTCGCCCGCCGACGAGAATCCGGAGGCATGAGTTGACCGCCGTGTAACACCCCGACTAATTAAATACCGGGTAGCTACTCCTTTATTAAATTAGTTCAAAATGTCAAGTTGGTTCAGTTAATAGCATCACTGTCGAAAATATTTAATGATTACTAACCACCTAGTATTTAAAAAGTAAGATGTCAAATTTTAAATTAAATTTGATTAACATGCGATGAATGAAATGTAAAATAACATCACCATACACCATAAAGTCGTAATGGAATAACCAACCTGTAGGAAATACTCCTCCCAACAATCCCACAACTGAAATGAATAAAATAGTGTAACCTGAATAAATACAAACAAAAGTCTGAATAACAGAAACATAAAATGTCTCTAATAGAAATGGGCGACATGCCCTACAATGATGGAACTGAATATGGAATCAAGACTAGAAAAGAGGCGTCTACTGTCAAAGCCCTGTAACTTCCACAGCAGCTACAGCTCGTCACCTGAATGGAAATACTATGCATGGTGTCCTTGTGGCTAGGCACCTAAAAGGTTTTTACAAAAAAATAGATTTGAAAGCAAACGGGTCAGAGCCCGAAAGTGGAGAGTATTTTAAAAACAGCAAGTGCTTTAATAACATTTAAAACAATAAATGAAAAATACATGTTAGAACGTGCTCTCACATGAAATACTCACCTCTCGTCTAACTGTGCACTCCTAACGTTCCTGTACCCATTCATGTGTTTTCTCATAACTATCTAGTTCAAAAGAGTTTCTAACACTTCTACTCGGTTCACGTTTTAATTCCAACCTTAACAATTAAATAGAGAGTTCTACTTTAATTCTCGGATTCCTAATTATTAACAAAACCATTTATTGATAACTGTCCCCTTTTATCTTTTCATAACGTTACAATAACAATACTCATAATTTAACATAGCAAATTCCTTTTCATTTAATCGTATATTATTCACATCATAAATATACAATACAAGCACCCCGAGGCTAAGCTGCGGTGCACACATACTCTGTTATACATCCCGGTACATCACGTACATAAGGATCACGCATTCCGAATCTCTCAGGAATCGTTCTCAGATAACAACATCACAAATAATGGAGGCGAACACAGGCACATCACATGGGTCATGCACATACCTATGCTCCCACGATCAGCAGACTTATTAACATCCCAATAAGTCCTTCTTTGACCTGTGTTCATCGAGGTACCAATCTAAATCCGGGCAACACAAGGATAATAAGGCCCTATGCGAACGTAAACCTCCCGTGATAGCAAGTATGGTAGGTATGTCATACACATAAAATTATATGCTAAGCATTCACACATCTTAGATATCTTAATATTAATAGAGGCATACTCTACATCCGTATACCATTATTCCAATTTTATATATTTTAAGTCTCCCGAAAATATAAAATTTTAAACCGTCGACACGTCTCACGTCATAGTTTCTTATACTTAAAACCTATCTCAAAGAGATTATTAAGTTTCCTATTATTCCCACAAATAACATCATTATTCCTAAGGTCCTTACTTCTGCCCCAAATCTCATTTCATCAAATTATTCAAATTTACACTTTTAACCCAAATATTATCTCACTTATCGGATTCCATTAGATTTAGAAAAATTCCTCAAATTGAATTCTAATTAAGGTTCAAATTTCATAACCATGCCTACTGGTCTTCCTTAAGTTTAAGGGTAATCATAAGGTCTCCAATAATATTTTCCAAGGGTTACCACCATTAAAATTTAAATAGGGAAAACTTTACTCATTCTGGGAAGGTCGATCGATCGACCTTTACCTTCGATCGATCGATGGTGGTCGATCGATCGACTGATGAACATCGATCGATCGAACGCACCAGGTATGGCTATGGACTGCTTCGTTTTGCAGTTTTCAAATCATCACAAAACATCTTTTTAATGCATAAAACTCTAATATAACGTTATAGTATCATCATAAAACCATCCTACAACATTGTTAACGTTCTAAAACCAATAATTCATCAACCAAGGGCTTTGTTTGGATCAAAACTTCATCAAGAACCCTAGTTTCCTATTTCTTTCAAGAACATTAATAAATCTCTTCTTAAATCCGTTTTTAGATCATCAAGGGTCATAATTTTGAATTCATAATTCGTCCAGAATGTTTCTACATGCAGTCCCTAACATAGTTCATAATTTTAACCTTCCAATTCATGGGTCTATATCAATCTTCCAAGATAAATTCGATAATTTTCCTAAACATGGAAAAACATAGCATTGAATCAATTGTAATTAAACCACTTGCCTTAATCGTTCTTCAGATTTGTTGTTGATTGAAGGTGGTTGAATTCCTCTCTCTCTCTTTCTGCAGAATTCTTCTCTTTCTCTCTCTCTCTACAAGTTCTTCTCAAGGTGATAATGGAGGTGGGGTTGGTTTTTGCCAAGTTTTAAGGTTTCTAAACTTCTCCCGTAGCCCACTACCTAAATTGGGGTTGGAAATGGCTTAGTGGGTTAAGACTAAGTCAGATTTTTAACTCTAATTTTCGTGGGTTTTAATTACCCAATTTCCGAAATTACCAAAATGCCCTTATAAGTTACCGGTATGGCCCAATAATGCCCCGGGACCCAAACTTAACCCCCGGCTAGTGTTTTCTAACTATTTCGACCCTTCCGGACTCGTTGGCGCACTCAAAATGACCATACGGGTGATAAAAATAAAATTCACTTTTTAATTCAAATAATTATATTCCTGACGCGACTGTCACGCGCGTCCCAACAAAATTTCCCAAATTGCCGTATTTCAATCTCGCGACAATTTCAATAGTTCCAATATTCATATATTGCCATATATACACATTATAATCAAATACTAACTAACATATCGTTAATATTTTATCCGGATTAATTCTCAATTAATTCACATTTAATTCAATTAATCCCATAAATAGATATCCATAAAAATACGGGGTATTACATACTTCCCCCCTGTTGATGTAAAAAATTAGATCACTCTAATTATTCAATCACAGATAAATAAATAAGACACAGAATTTTAAAGTGGTTCAGCCTTATATGAATGGCCTACGTCCACTGTTATGTTATTGCTCAATGTTTGGAAATTATCGATTACAAGTACTATCAAGAAATTCCGATCCCTCTGAATGAGGGTGATACAAGGTATTTATAGCCCTTAGGCTGTACATGAAAGGGTTGATACATTAAATGATATGCATATGAAAGGGTAATACATTTAATGCAGCGTGTGCGTCAAGATGATAAACATTCAATGAATAGTTGAACCGTTGATTATCTGGCAATTAATGATACGGCCGAGATGCAGCTCGGACCGCCTTAGTTGCTCGTTGCTCAGGAGTTCCTCGGAGCGCTAGAGTACCTCGGAGTACTAAAGTTCCTCGGTGTATCCTCGTTGCTCGGAGAGAACATGAGTTGGTCGGGGAAATGAACTTCCTCGTTGCTATTGTGCCACGTAGATTGACACGTGTCTTCGTATTATTCATCCATATCAGCATATTAATTTTGGTATCAACACCCCCTAATAACAGAATTTCGTCTCGAAATTCGGAAAAGTAAGGCACACCTGGAAAAATTAGGTATCCTCCAGTATTCAAAACAATTATTAAGAAAAGCCCAAATCAGTAAAACCCTCGTTTCACAATAAGCTTGTTTAACATACTTGATACCTTATCAGAATAATCTTCGATAAATGCACCTCGCGTTGTGCTCTTATTAAACAACGTTCGAATAAAAATACCTTATACTTCATTGGTTATTTTATCTCAATATCATTATGAGTCCGCACCTCACTACACATTAACTCCAACGTTCATCAAAACATAAAACACCCATTCTGGAAGGAATCAATAACACATCTGACTACTCTTGTCCACTATTTGAATCTCTATTCCCGACGTTGTGACCTTTACATAAGGAAAACTACTACAGCCGGTTGGTGTTGCACAAAATAATTGTAAGCACCCTGTTCACTATAAAATAGATATGGGTGCTTTTCCCCCAACTCTACCATTAGGTAATATCTGCTCCTCATGACTACAATATACCTCACTAGTTATACTCGATTTGGAATTGAAAATATCGCAATGAATCCAAAATTTCTTTCATACAATCCATCAGTCGTTAGTCACCTTGCGCCTGTACGTCGGGTTATAGGTGATTCAACCCTCAGTTTGAATCGTTATTTACCACTACTTATGGTCACCCCACCGGAATTTGGGTTTCGGGGATTTCATCCCATTTCTAAATAATACTACGTCGAACCACGTACCGGCGTGTTCACTATCTAATAGTGTAAATCACCCCAAGTATATAACAATTTCTCTCCTTCTGGACAACATGTCCCAGATAATCGAAGGAACTCATCACTTATCAATAAGTTGGCTACCTCTCAAGAAAATTCTCCAACTTGACCCTCCCATTCTTGGAATCGTCGTCTTGATACAAAATTATTTGGTTGATCATCTAGCCCCAACTGTTCTACTACTTACTATACCTCCTTCAATGCCGATATTCACATAAAATTTTCCCCGTTAAATGATACTTAATGATCTTATCCTCCCGACGAATACCAAAAGTTTGGACCTTTACCCTTTTCACTACTTTGTGCATATCTGGACTTATACCTGATTGACATCCTCATTCTATTTACTCTTGAGTTACCCTCAACCTTCGATTGATCGGAACTCTACTCCAAATTTCTCATAATAATTTATTCGCCTTCTCAAGAGATATCCCTTTATTAAATGGCTTTCTACAGCCTTTTCTCCAAATTTGAACGTGTTACACTGACATATGATATCCACTTACACCTTTTCTTATGACGTTTAATCTCATAAGTAATAATCTCACTCGTCCATGTTCCCTCTTCCTTTGATTTACACTTTAGTAAATCAAGATGTCTATGCCCCTTATAACCCAACCATACGGTTTTTAAACATTATATACGCTTCATACAAATCCCAAACTCTTTATTATCACTGTAAATACAACGGTGCTATACCACTTGGGCGTTCTCAATCGCTTCTGAATTAGAAATCCTAAATCCTCCTTATCCTCAATGCGTCCTTCAACATGTCGTGACAAAACCAACATTATTAGTACTTATATCGTAATTTACTAACAACTGGCTCTAATAGCCTTACCACATAATTTCTTCCTTGTAACTTCCCGTTATAACTACGTACTCCCATATCGATAGAGGTATCCAATTCATGAACGAAGGGCCACACTTCTCCTTACTACCAATTTTACGCTAAGTTTCATGCGTGGGGTGTCTCGCAATGCGAAATCCAAACAAGGAACCCCCCCCGATACACTACTACCTAACATTGTTGGTCATCGGAATCCGTTAAGCCCTGTCCATAATATGTACCCCTACACTCTCATTTCTCAACAAAGTTACATTCTGTCGCAATGACACTTAAACAAGGAACTCCTTTCGAATGACACTTTCTCTTGACACTGATGGTAATCACATTCCATATACACCATGTAACTAAAATCGGGGTTCTCAAAATCCCGTCCCCAGACACACAACTATGAGTATAAACTCCCAAATCTCTAACGAAAAATAAAACAATGCACTCTTTTTGTTACTACTTCTCTATCGTTAATTATAAAACAAACTAACTCTTTATTGACTAGTAAATCAATTACATACGACTCATAATAATGAAATCCCTACGCATCATGGGATTAAATATCCAAGACCAGTATACCATTTAGAAATCACAACATATTCATAAATATGTATATATACCTATATACAAAAGTACAATTGCGAGTCCGGCCCTCTCACAGATGGGGCCTCACCAGAACAAAACATGTTACCCCAAGGTGGCAATCCCAATAAACTCGTAATACCAGCACACTATCGGTATAATCATATATATAAAACCATAAATAATATCATATCCTACTCGTATAATACAGCACTAAAACGAGAAATTTCATTAAAGTATAAACCGCTATCAATATACCCATTCATCCTCCGCGGATGACAATAAAAGTAACTCCCACACTAGCAGGGAAAAGATGTTCTTATATATAATACAATTACTGATATACTCACCAAACTCGACTCTCAAGTGAAAATAACAATTATGACAAAGGTAACAACTCATTCATGCCACAATTGACATGCATCATCATCTGAAGATGTAACTCATACTTCTATCTTATCAATCGTCCCGGCTGCTCAAATGGTTTCTGGACTTACCACACATGTTGTCCCAAACCGAATATTTCAATAACTGTTGCCCGCGCCAGGAATAATACCTTGATCCCTACTCTCGCATCGGGAAAAATTCTATAACGCACGGGTTTCACTCCCCACAGAAATACCTCTACACATACTCCACTTATCTTTTGTTTCACAAATCATGTTAAGGTGGTCCATCTCTCGAACGTTGGTAGTCTCGACTCAGACGACTATCTCTGTTGTTCCCTTAGTTTTGACGGCCCTAAGGAATATGCTACTAATTTTTCCACCTCTCTTACTGGAATTACCATCGCTCGGTAGTAATTCCGCTATCGAATTATTTCAACGGTTTCTCCATTGGGTCTTCCCATTGTGGTGCTTCTCCAACGCCAGTTTTCCCCAGTCTTACTTTATATAAAGTTCTCGATTCTGGTATATCCCCACCCGGGGTTGTTTACCTCCAAATTAACACTGCGACAATACCATTTGCTTTAACCGTCCAAGCAGAATTTTGCCAGAAGGACTAGCAATTCTTCTATGCAAATTCTCCCTTTAATATCCCCTTCCCCATTTCACCTACTTCACCCGGTGTAGGGTTCACTAAATAATTTTATTTCTTCTCACAGAGTGACCTCTGTCTGGACCTCTCGTGTGAGTTCCAAACGACATTCGGTTTTCATCCTAAACATTTGATCAGGGAACTTATGGTATAACCATTCGTGTACGCCTTCTCTCGACGTCACATTCCACTTATAAGTGTGGGGATTGTTTCTCCCCATTGGAACTCCGTTCTCACGAGACAAGAAAAAATTTTCCTCAAATTTTTTTTACTCCCGATTGGCCATACTCCGACACAAGTCCAAGCCTTTGGATACATTGCGTTCGTTTGGCTAGCACCTGCCGTCTTCGCCTTTCGAGTATTGCTACTGCTGGTTCTTTTCAATGTTACATTTAATTCTTTCTCTCCCGTTCCAACCTTGTTGGATGTGTCTAATTTGACCCCATTCCTACTATAGCTGTATCCGGAAGTCTCAAGTCGCGCCTTAGCCTTCTATATCTTCCAGGACTTCCGTGCCATAATATCGATGACTTCAACTACGGTCGTCCTTCTTTAAATAAATCAATTAACCTCAATATATGTTTACCTCCTGCTTTTCATCCAACTGTCTTTGCCAGACGTACTGCATTGTTCGGCACACGAATACACACGATCGCAAATAAGATTCACTACTATATGTATTAAAGCAGGAGAACGAAATCTCAGCAAAGATATCAACAATCCTAAACATAGGGCTCTACATCAAAGAAAGCTCAGTGGAAACATAATTAGCCGTACAGATCCTAAAGGACACTAGAACCTGATGCTCTGATACCACCTGTAACACCCCGACTAATTAAATACCGGGTAGCTACTCCTTTATTAAATTAGTTCAAAATGTCAAGTTGGTTCAGTTAATAGCATCACTGTTGAAAACATTTAATGATTACTAACCACCTAGTATTTAAAAAGTAAGATGTCAAATTTTAAATTAAATCTGATTAACATGCGATGAATGAAATGTAAAATAACATCACCATACACCATAAAGTCGTAATGGAATAACCAACAATTAATAATAAGTCTGGAGGAAATACTCCTCCCAACAATCCCACAACTGAAATGAATAAAATAGTGTAACCTGAATAAATACAAACAAAAGTCTGAATAACAGAAACATAAAATGTCTCTAATAGAAATGGGCGACATGCCCTACAATGATGGAACTGAATATGGAATCAAGACTAGAAAAGAGGCGTCTACTGTCAAAGCCCTGTAACTTCCACAGCAGCTACAGCTCGTCACCTGAATGGAAATACTATGCATGGTGTCCTTGTGGCTGGGCACCTAAAAGGTTTTTACAAAAAAATAGATTTGAAAGCAAACGCGTCAGAGCCCGAAAGTGGAAAGTATTTTAAAAATAGCAAGTGCTTTAATAACATTCAAAACAATAAATGCAAAATACATGTTAGGACGTGCTCTCACATGAAATACTCACCTCTCGTCTAACTGTGCACTCCTAACGTTCATGTACCCATTCATGTGTTTTCTCATAACTATCTAGTTCAAAAGAGTTTCTAACACTTCTACTCGGTTCACGTTTTAATTCCAACCTTAACAATTAAATAGAGAGTTCTACTTTAATTCTCGGATTCCCAATTATTAACAAAACCATTTATTGATATCTGTCCCCTTTTATCTTTTCATAACGTTACAATAACAATACTCACAATTTAACATAACAAATTCCTTTTCATTTAACCGTATATTATTCACATCATAAATATACAATACAAGCACCCCGAGGCTAACCTGCGGTGCACACATACTCTGCTATCCATCCCGGTACATCACGTACATAAGGATCACGCATTCCGAATCTCTCAGGAATCGTTCTCAGATAACAACATCACAAATAATGGAGGCGAACACAGTCACATCACATGGGTCACGCACATACCTACGCTCCCACGATCAACAGACTTATTAACATCCCAATAAGTCCTTCTCTAACCTATGTTCATCGAGGTACCAATCTAAATCCGGGCAACACAAGGATAAAAGGCCCTATGCGAACGTAAACCTCCCGTGATAGCAAGTATGGTAGGTATGTCATACACATAAAATTATATGCTAAGCATTCACACATCTTAGATATCTTAATATTAATAGAGGCATACTCTACATCCGTATACCATTATTCCAATTTTATATATTTTAAGTCTCCCGAAAATATAAAATTTTAAACCGTCGACACGTCTCACGTCATAGTTTCTTATACTCAAAACCTATCTCAAAGAGATTATTAAGTTTCCTATTATTCCCACAAATAACATCATTATTCCTAAGGTCCTTACTTTTGCCCCAAATCTCATTTCATCAAATTATTCAAATTTACACTTTTAACCCAAATATTATCTCACTTATCGGATTCCATTAGATTTAGAAAAATTCCTCAAACTGAATTCTAATTAAGGTTCAAATTTCATAACCATGCCTACTGGTCTTCCTTAAGTTTAAGGGTAATCATAAGGTCTCCAATAATATTTTCCAAGGGTTACCACCATTAAAATTTAATTAGGAAAAACTTTACTCATTCTGGGAAGGTCGATCGATCGACCTTTACCTTCGATCGATCGATGGTGGTCGATCGATCGACTGATGAACATCGATCGATCGAACGCACCAGGTATGGCTACGGACTGCTTCGTTTTGCAGTTTTCAAATCATCACAAAACATCTTTTTAATGCATGAAACTCTAATATAACGTTATAGTATCATCATAAAACCATCCTACAACATTGTTAACGTTCTAAAACCAATAATTCATCAACCAAGGGCTTTGTTTGGATCAAAACTTCATCAAGAACCCTAGTTTCCTATTTCTTTCAAGAACATTAATAAATCTCTTCTTAAATCCGTTTTTAGATCATCAAGGGTCATAATTTTGAATTCATAATTCGTCCAGAATGTTTCTACATGCAGTCCCTAACATAGTTCATAATTTTAACCTTCCAATTCATGGGTCTATATCAATCTTCCAAGATAAATTCGATAATTTTCCTAAACATGGAAAAATATATCATTGAATCAATTGTAATTAAACCACTTGCCTTAATCGTTCTTCAGGTTTGTTGTTGATTGAAGGTGGTTGAATTCCTCTCTCTCTCTTTCTGCAGAATTCTTCTCTTTCTCTCTCTCTCTACAAGTTCTTCTCAAGGTGATAATGGAGGTGGGGTTGGTTTTTGCCAAGTTTTAAGGTTTCTAAACTTCTCCCGTAGCCCACTACCTAAATTGGGGTTGGAAATGGCTTAGTGGGTTAAGACTAAGTCAGATTTTTAACTCTAATTTTCGTGGGTTTTAATTACCCAATTTCCGAAATTACCAAAATGCCCTTATAAGTTACCGGTATGGCCCAATAATGCCCCGGGACCCAAACTTAACCCCCGGCTAGTGTTTTCTAACTATTTCGACCCTTCCGGACTCGTTGGCGCACTCAAAATGACCATACGGGTGATAAAAATAAAATTCACTTTTTAATTCAAATAATTATATTCCTGACGCGACTGTCACGCGCGTCCCAACAAAATTTCTCAAATTGTCGTATTTCAATCTCGCGACAATTTCAATAGTTCCAATATTCATATATTGCCATATATACATATTATAATCAAATACTAACTCACATCTCGTTAATATTTTATCCGGATTAATTCTCAGTTAATTCACATTTAATTCAATTAATCCCATAAATAGATATCCATAAAAATACGGGGTATTACACGCCGGTGACGAAGACGAATCCACTTCATCTCCTATCTCTTTCACCACCCCCTGTTGTCTTTTTTTGGGGTTGGAGTCTTCTCTATTAAAGGCAAGAAAAAGTTCATGGAATATACTCACAAGATTGTATCTTCTCCACATGCCAACAAGGTATTATATACAATGTGTGTGTGTGTGTGTAAGGCAAAAAAATTCTGAATTTTGCAACAAAACTCCTTCAAATATTTTCTTATGAGTTTTGTATGAGTAGCTAAAAAGTAAGTGAGATTGATAAAAATTTAGAACGGAAAGAATATATAAGATATTTCTGTAATCTTTCGTGCTATTGGATGCTAAATTGATAGTTTTTGAATTGTGTTAAAATGTAGGTATTTTTTGGGGTTTATGATAACCATGGGGGTAGTAAAGCTACTGAGTTTGTAGCAGAGAAATTGGACGCGAAATATTTGAAATGGTAGAGAAATTTTCACAGAAGGAAGAAGTACTCAAGGAAGCAGATCAGGTTTATCTTAAACAGGTAATTCCTATTTGGCTTATTTCTATTTCTACAACTTAACTTTTGGATTAAAATATGTGCTTTGGATATTAAAATATGCGATGTTTTTTATATTTATTTTTTTTATAATAGTAGTTTATCGACCGAATAGGACCGAAATCGAACCCGGACCGCCTAAAAACCGAATAGGACCGAGACCGATTATTTCTGTCCGGTTTCGGTCCATAATTTTCTAAGATCGATTAATACGGTCCGGTCCTAAAAATACCTCAAAATCGGACCGGACCGGACAGTGCACACCCCTAAATGTAAGACATTGGATTCAAAACTCATCAGATAGTTGGTTAAATCTGATCCATCAATTAATAAATACAAAATTCATCAACTTTTGATATGAGCCATCAGTTGGGAAGGACAAAAACCTTTCTCTTTTATTATGTACACACATATATATATATATATATATAGGTCCCAGTTTGAGGACCCTGAATGAGGACCATTTTTTTTAAATAGTAAAAAAAATATTTTTGGATTGATTTTTTTTTATGATTTTTAAACATTTCAATAGGACCATAAAAAAATAATCAGCTCAAAATGATTTTTTTTGCTATTTTAAAAAAATTGGTCAAACTTTGTTAGTTTTTAAGTTGTTAAAAACTGACAAAGTTTGACCGATTTTTTTAAAATAGTAAAAAATTCATTTTGAGCTGATTTTTTTTTATATGGCCCTACTGAAATGTTTAAAGACTATATAAAAAAAATTAGCTTAATTTTTTTTTTTTTACTATTTTATCAAAATTGGTCCGCGCCATCGGTATGCAAACAGAGGTCCTCATGAGATCCTCTCTCTCTCTCTCTCTATATATATATATATATATATATATATATATATATATATATTATGTCTCCTACACAGTTAGCATACGTTTTAATCAATTTTTGCAATTTTCTCATCCCTTTTATCTCAAATGTCTTATATGATCAATTTTATGTATATATATACACCTTATCATCTTTTGTCATCCCAAAGCATCGGGTCATATGCTTTTAGAATTTTACCTCACTTTTTAAGTATGTTTGGGACAACTCGTAGCAAATTAATCAGATTTGCTTCATTTATACTAACCTTCAATCATGAAAAACGCATTTTTTTTATATTATTTGAGTTAGGTTATATTGTCTTTATTTTTTATTATTGTTGAATATTTTATTCTAAAAAAAAATTATTTAGATTAGCTAAAAATTTCTTTATTAAAATTTTGAGGCATGAATTTTCTTAATTTGGGCATTTATAATTTTTCTCCTACAATTTGATATCTTCATTTTTACCACACTTATATTTTAATCCTAAAACTTTACATTCTTATAGTTCAAATGATAAATTTTTTAGAATTACTATTTGCCTCATATGTTTGTTATAAATTGCCATAAAATTAAAAGTTGGAACCGGATGTTTCATATTTTGTTATTAGGACTCGAAGTTTCTAATTATCATTCAGTGTTGGGACTCGAAATTCCCATATAGCTATTTAAATTTGGGAGCTGAAGTTCTCATATAATGATTTTAATTTGGGGCCAGAAGTTCTCAAATCATTTAAAATTGGGACCTTGAGTCCTAAATTGCTATTTAAATTACGAAACAAGAAGCTTTTTATTTTTTATTAGGATCCGAAGTTCCTAATTACCATTCAAATTTAAGACCTAAATTTCCCAATACTATTTGAAATTTGGGAACTCAGACTCCCAATTACTATTTTTGGGGACTTGAAGTTTTCAATGACTATCTATATTTTGGAACATAAAGTTCTCAAATAGTTATTTTAATTTGGGACCTCAAGTTCCAATATAAATTTTTTCATTTGGGACCAGAAAATCCTATATAATTTTTTTCATTTAGGACCAGAAGTTTCAAAATCATTTTATATTGGGACTAAAAGTTCTCAATTATTATTCAAAATTTTAGACATGACAGTAAAATGTGCATTAAAATCAAACATGAAGTTTTGATTATTTCTATAATAGAGCAATGGATACTAAACATTTCATACCAATTATTTATAATTTGAACCCAAAGCTCTAATAATTTTGGAATCAAACATGAAATTTTTTATTATTTATATAATAAGGGTAATGATATTAAATGTTCCATAATAATTATTTATATTTTAGATCTGAAGTTCCAAATAATTTTTTACCTTATCAAATTTGAAGTTTTGATATAATTGGGCAAGACCTTTAAAGTCCCTAAACATTTAATATTGTGATACGAAGTTAATTAGGGCCCGAAGTTCCCTAATCATCATTATAAGATGAAAATTAAAAAAATTCCCATTCATATTTTGGGACCTAAAGCTCCTAAATTCTTTGGACCAAAAGTGTCAAAGATAACATATCATAATTAAACCTGAAATTTTGATTGTCAAATTGAAAGGGTACAGACCAAGAGTCTAACAATTACAATTGATTTGTATAAGGATAAAATTTCCAATGGAGTCCGTTGTATAGTTTTGACTTATTCTCGGAACAAAACACGTTTGAGTCATAGGTCGTATTTTTTTTATCACGATCCCACACAAACTATGATGTGTTGAAGTTTATTGAAGATGTTGCGGCAAAGCTTCAAGGAATTAATTATGCCGAAGGTTTAAATTGATGCAAGTTTCTTCGTCTTTAAGATTAAATTTCATTTCGAGATTATTCAGGTATGAATGTGTATTTTTAATGAGACTCGGAATTTATTTTAAAATATTTAAGGATGGTATTTTATTAAAAAAATGTTTTAAAAATGTTTTTTAAGTGTTTGAAACAGTTTACACTTCGCTTTATTCTGATAAGGACGGATTAGAGTTGTGTTTGGTTTGGACTCTAATTCGATGCGTCGCTCAAACGACCTGACCAGTCGTTTGAGCGAGATGATGTGTCGTTCGAGCGAGATGACGTGTCGTTCGAGCGACATGCCCATCTCGTTTGAGCGATAGGCCAAAGTCGCTTGAACGAGATGCCACCTTAAGAAAATTATATAAGGCGTGTTTCCTTCACAATTTCGTAAGTCTGCATTCTGAAAAGAAAGTTTAGAAACCAGAACATTTCTGCACATTGTTTTCTAAGGTATTTAAGTTTTAACACATCCTTAGAGTTTAGAAGATCCGAGTTTTCATTACTATATGCAATAGTGATTTTGTTAGCACCAAGAAGGTTTTGTTCTACATTGAATATTGTTGGGTTTTGTGAAGAGAAAGAGAAGGAGTTCGTGTTTCAATTTCGTAGACGTTATAAGCCATATCGGTGGACACCTAGACATACATGGATGCATGTGTTGTAGACAGGTATCGTAAAAGAAGGACTTTCTACGTGGGCAGAGTGGTTGAAGATCAAAAGAGCGTCAAGTCTCACGGGAATCGAGTCGTTGAGTAAGACTTCTGTCTGTTCGCTATAAATTCACATTTATAGTGATTATCTGGCTTAGGTCGTCCGAGGCTTTTTCTCATTGTGGTTTCCTCGTACATTCGGCGTTGTGAGTATTCTTTACTTTATTTTACTTGATTTAATCTCTAGATGGATGTTTAGGATTAATCAAGATAAAATTTGGTTAAGTTAAAATTGGTTCACAACTTGGTGCATATTAAAAATTGGAAAAAGGTTTTTCATAAAAAGAGAAATCTGTTTTGTCATCCTTAAAACACTTTCCGCTTAAGAAATAAAAAGGGACCCACAAATTGGTATCAGAGCTAGAAACATATTTTTATTGTATTTGATCCCTTGTGTTTTTTGGAATGAATTTTGGTGGTTTTGAAAGATTCCATGCTCCTATTTTCGATGGCCCAAATTATGCTTATTGGAAAATGAGAATGAGAAGTGCTTTAAAATCCAATGATGTGCGTATATGGTCAGCAGTTGAAACGGGTTAGTCACCACCAGTTAAATGAGAGGGTGAGGTCACTAGTTTGAAACCCATTAAGTCATGGACTGAGGCTGAACATAGGCTTGCACTTTAAAACTCTAAAGGTCTACACGTAATATCCTCACATGTCACACCGGAAGAGTATAGTAGAATCATGACTTATGAAACATCAAAAGAGGCTCGGGATACACTTGCACTTACTCACGAGGGCACTAGCACGGTTAGTTCGTCTAAGTTACAAAACCTCACTACACAGTTTGAGACAATTAAGATGTTAAATAGTGAGTCATTTGATGTGTTTTATGCTAGGTTGTCTAATATTGTCAACTCCTCGTTTAACTTAGGAGAGAGGATTCCGAACAACCATGTGATAAAGAAAATTTTGAGATCTTTTTCGAGTAGGTTTGATTTAAAAGTGATCGTTTTAAACTCCTTAGGTATGCTTGATTTGATGAAACTTGAAGAGATTGTAGGTGACTTACAAACCTATGAACTCGATATGTTTACCTCCAAGTAAGTGCCAAACAAAGAAAAGGGCATTGCTTTGAAAGCCCATAAGGAGGAAACTAAAGTTTCGGATGACTATTTCGATTTCAATTTGAGGATGTCGCCTTGTTGGCAAAGAAGTTCAAAAAATTTCTTAAGTTTCAAAAGTAATCAAAAGATTCCAAAAAGTTTTAGAAATTCAAGAACAATAAGGTAGAGTCCACCCCTAAAGATAAGAGTGAGAGGGTTGAGTCAGATACGTGTTTTGGGTGTGAGGGGTATGGTCATAAAGTTGTCGAGTGTCCCACTAGACTTAATAAAGAGGGAAAGAAATCGATAGCTTATATTGCCTCCTTAAGTGATAGTGATTCGAAAGAGGGAGAGAGTTTCCCTAATGAGAGCAAGTTTGTTGCTTTCTTGGCATGTCATGTGAGCGACGATGATAAATCTTCCCACAAAGATTCTCATGTGTATGACACTTCCGAGGCCGTTGAGAGTGCATCCCGGGTGTGTGAGGGTGATGAGAGTGAGGAGGAGGAGGTTTATGTTAAAGAGTTGCAAGTTGCATTATGAGTTGTATGCCGAGGCAGTGAAAGTGAAAAAGGAAAACTCTAAATTGCAAGCTAGGTCGAATGAGCATTCCATAGAAAATAATGATGCTTTGATTGAGTATCTTAGGGAACGAAAGAAGATATTTAGGGAGAAGCTAGAATATGTTAAAAAAGAAAGAGATAACCTTCGTGGTTTGATGGAGGTATTGAAAAAGGAAATTCTAAAGTTTGAGGAGTCTAGACGTGTGCTTGAGTCTAGGATTTGTGAGTTGGAGGAGAGATTGAGAATCAACTAGGTTAAGTTTGACTTGGAATCTAGGTCGGAGAAGTTGGATAGGATGTTAGGCACCGTACAAGTCAAAAGTGATAGGTGTGGTATAGTCTACGATGATAGAGTTGTTCCCATTCCTAAAGTTAATACCAACCGTGTGAGAGATCCCACTAGGAATGTGAGGAGAGGTCGACATTTTGGTAATCATTCCCGCCGTCTTTACACTTATACACATTGCGGTAGGAAAGGTCACCTTAGACGTTTTTACTATGACCTTAGGAATGCTCCTAGGATGTTTAGGAATAAAGTGTCGGTTCCCAAAACCCCCACCCATTATGTTACACCGACTTCGGTTAGAAAATCGAATTTAGTAGCTTTAGGACTAAAACTTCATGGTTCTCAATTGGTTGTACTTGATTCTTCCCATGCTAGATCTAAAGGATGATTGTGTTACCATGTTTATCATATGCTAGTCTTTGCATAATGATTTATATCTTCCTAGTGTTATGACATGTGTATCAATTTATATTATATTTTTCATTTATTGAGTCTTATTTGAAAAATACAAAAAGTTTTTGGGTTTATTATTGTGACACCCCGACTAATTAAATACCGGGTAGCTACTCCTTTATTAAATTAATACAAAATGCCAAGTTGGTTCAGTTAATAGCATCACTGTCGAAAACATTTTAATGATTGCTAACCACCTAGTATTCAAGAAGTGAGTTGCCAAATATTAAGTTAACTCTGATTAACATGCAATAAGAGGATAATGAAAGAATAACAACCATTCACCATAACGAAGCAATAGAATAACCAACAAAATAATAATAAGTCCGGAGGAAAACTCCTCACAACAATCCCACAATTGAACTAAGTAAAACTATGTAACCTGAATTAATTACATGCCAAAAGTCTGAAAATCTGAAATAGGAAATGTTCCTAATAGAAATGGGCGACATGCCCTACAACTGATGAAAGCTGAATATAGAGTCAAGATAGATGAAGCGTCTACTAGCAAAGTCCTGTAACTTTCACAAATAGCTACAGCTCGTCACCTGAATGAGGATCCTAAGCATGGTGTCCTTGTGGCTGGGCACCTAAAATGGTTTTTACAAAAAAAAGATTTGAAAGCAAACGGGTCAGAGCCCGAAAGTGGAGAGTATTTTAAAAATAGCAAGTGCTTTAATGACATTAAAACAATGAATGCAAAATACATGTTAGGACGTGCACTCGCATGAAATACTCACCTCTCAACTAATTGTGCACTCCTAACGAATAACACCCATCTAAGTGATATTTTCATCTAACTAAACTGACATGAGTTCTATCCTTTCTACTCGGTTCTCATTATACATTCTAACGTCATCAATTAAGTAGAGGGCTTTACTTAAACTCATATTCTCAATTATTAGCAATACAATTCATTACAGGTTATCCCTTTATAGTTACTCAAAGCGTTTCCGTATTTATACTCACAATACCAACATGAAAGTTCTCATTAATTTAAGTGTATATTATTCAAGTCATAAATATACAATACAAGCACCCCGAGACTAAGCTGCGGTGCACACATACTCTGCTATCCATCCCGGTACATCACGTACATAAGGATCACGCATTCCGAATCTCTCAGGAATCGTTCTCAGATAATAGCAAATCACAAACAATGGAGGCGAACACAGTCACATCACATGGGTCACGCACATACCTACGCTCCCACGATCAACAGACTTATTAACATCCCAATAAGTCCTTCTCTGACCTATATTCTCGAGGTACCAATCTAAATCCCCCCATAGGCACACAAAGATTAGATGGCCCTAAGCGAACGCAAACCTCCCGTGATAGCAAGTATGGTAGGTATGTCATACGCGTAAAATCATATACATATACTAAGTATGCACATATCTTAGTAATCACCATAATTTATTTGTGGTACACTCCTCATTCTCGTACCGACTTATAATGTTACACAATTCACATGTTCCCGGTTAATTCAATTATTTAAGCCGTCAATACTTCTCGCATCGTAATAGTCACTCACGTCCTATTCCACAATTTCCATTCAATCCAAATCACACTTCTATGTTTTACTTTTCAATTTATCCTAAATATCCCAACTATATCAATTTATCATCAAGGGAATGTTATCTCTACAATTAAACAAGGTTACGGGACACGCGAAATCAAAACAGGCCAAAAAGCCTAAACTATCAGCTCGTTAGAAGTCTCGTTCGAACGAGGCTGTTCGAACGAGAGTTCGTTCGAACGAACTGGGCATCTAACGAGATCTCGTTCGAACTAAAGGCATCGAACGATCATCCCTCTTGTTAGAAGGCAAACTGTCAACTCGTTAAAAGCTCATTAGAACGAGCTCGTTCGAACGACGTGGGCAGGTCTTCTAACGAGAGGCCAGTTTCGAGCCCAGAATTTCCTTTTTTTCGTTTTTCCAACTTTCTTCACCTCTAATCCCATATACGATTCGTCCCAACAGCATTTTAAGGTTTCTAATAAACACTAAACATTCACAGGTCATAATTAAACATTTATATAGGGCCAAATCTTCCTAAACATCATCAAATCATCAAATCCCCTTAGTTTTCCCCAAATCCCATGAACATGAACCCTAGAAAATTAAATTCATCCATAGGCATAACTAAATCCATTTTTATGATATAAAAGATATATTTTTATCTAAATAATCACCCTAACATTGTTCTACATGCAATCTCCTCATAAGATTATAAATTTCTAAATCCAATTCAATGGGTTTTTATCATTCTCCAAGAACAATACAATTTCATAAATTTCCTACGCATGGAAGAAGCATTCTTTGCAATTAAAGAAATTAAACCACTTGCCTTATGTCTTTCTCTGATTTTGATGTCGAATTGATGAATTGTTCTCTCTCTCTCTGCAGAATTCTCCTCTCTCTCTCTCTCTACAAGTTCTTTTTCTCCAAGGTGACAATGGTGGTTAAGGTTGCCCTAGGAAGTTCTTGAAACTAATTCCAATAACCCCCGTAGCCCATTAAGTCATTAAGTGTAGTTAGTGGGTTTAGTGGGTAAAGGTTAAATCAGATATTAATTTCTAATTTTCGTGGGTTTTAATTCCCAAAATTCCAAAATTACCAAACTACCCTTTTACGTTGTCGGTATGGCCTAAAAAAGCCCCGGGACCCAAACTAAACCCCCGGCTAGTGTTTTCTGACTATTTCGACCCTTTCGGACGCATTGGCGCACTCAAAACGACCATACGATTAATAGAAATGAAATTCACTTTTTAATTAAAATAATTATATTCTTGACGCGACTGTCATAGGCATCCCAACAAAATTTCCAAATTGTCGTATTTCAATCTCACAACAAATTTCATAATTCAATATTCATATATAGACATATATACTCATTAAAATCAAATACCAACTCGTATCTCGCTAGTATTTTTTTTATCCGGATTAATTTCCAATTAATACACATTTAATTCAATTAATCCCATAAATAAATATCATAAAAAATACGGGGTATTACATACTTCCCCCCTAATAACAGAATTTCATCCCGAAATTCGAAACTAGAAAGTACCTGGTAAGAACAACTCTGGATAACGTTCGCGCATCTCATCCTCGCGCTCCCATGTGGACTCCTCGACATTATGATGTCGCCACTGAACACGCACTAACGGAACTATCTTTGATCGTAGTTTCCGATCACTTCGGTCCAAAATAGCAATCTGCCCCTCCTCGTAGGAGCTATCGGGCTGGAGATCGATGTCCTCCAAAGCAATGTGAGAATGAGCCAAATCATCTCTAAGATATTTCCTTAGCGAGGAAATACGAAACACATCATGAATCCTGTGCAAATGCTCCGGTAACCCAAGTCTATACGCAATAGACCCAATCCGCTCGATGATAGGAAATGGTCCCACATATCTCGGTGCCAACTTCCCCTTCTTACCAAATCGCATAATCCCCTTCGTAGGAGATACTCTGAGTAAAACTTGGTCCCCCACTTGGAACTCACTGAAGAACCTCTTCGCGTCAGCATAGCTCTTCTGCCGATCCTGAGCTACCCGAATGCGACTCCGTATGAATTCTATCCTCGCCGAAGTATCCTGAATCACTTCCGGCCCAAGTAATTTGTTGTCCCCCACCTCCAACCAACATGCTGGGGAACGACAAGGTCTACCGTACAACGCCTCAAATGGAGCCATGCCAATGGTGAACTGGTAGGAGTTGTTGTAAGCAAACTCCACCAGTGGAAGATACTGCTCCCATCCACCCCTGAAATCAATGATGCACATACGCAACATGTCCTCCAACATCTGGTGTGTACGCTTGGTTTTCCCATCAGTCTACGGGTGATACGCCGTACTCAAATGCAATTCCGTGCCCATGGCCTCCTGAAAACTCTCCCAAAACCGTGAAACAAATATCTTGTCTCGGTCAGACACGATATTTAGAGGCACACCGTGAAGTCTCACTATTTCTGCAATAAAAAGCTGGGCATACTGTCCCGTAGTGTAGTCGGTCCTTACGGGTAGAAAATGAGCGACTTTGGTCAACCTGTCCATAATTACCCAAATGGAGTCGTGACCTCTCTGTGACGTAGGAAACCCCGTGATAAAGTCCATGGATATGCTCTCCCACATCCACATCGGGACCTCTAATGGCTGTAGAAGTCCTGCAGGTCTCTGATGATCCATTTTTACCAGCTGACAAGTGGCGCATTTAGAAACAAACACGACAATATCTCTCTTCATCCCGCTCCACCAATACTGACGTCTCATGTCCTGGTACATTTTGTCCCCACCGGGATGTACCGCGAACCGTGAGCCGTGCGACTCTGCCATCACCTCGTGTCGCAGTTCCTCCCCTTCCGGAACTACCAGTCTTCCATTGAAGCGTAATCCCCCGTCTTAGCTAACGGTATAGGACTCGGCTCCCTCTGCTAATAATCGAACTATCTTCTCCTGACAGAACGAGTCATCTGCTTGTGCCTTTACCACTCTCGTGACAATCTGCGGTGTAACAGTCATCACCGACATGAATGATCGGGCCACTGCATCCTGGTGTCCCAAATCCTTCCACTTTGCCTTCCACACCCCTGCCACCTCATCTACTGGCCTACGGATCAACGCGTCTGCTACCACGTTATCCTTTTCCGGGTGATATTGGATATCAAACTGATAATCCTTCACGAACTCAAGCCACCTCCGTTGTCGCATATTCAACTCCTTCTGCATGAATAGGTACTGTAGGGACTTGTGGTCCGTGAACAATCGAAACTTCTCCCCCAAAAGGTAATGTCTCCAAATCCGAAGGGCAAATACTACTGCCGCTAACTCCAAATTATGAGTGGGGTAATTCTTCTCGTGAGGCTTAAGCTTACGGGAAGCATAAGCTATGGCCTGACTCTCCTGCTGTAATACACCTCCAAGCCCTTGCAAGGACGCATCGGTGTAAACTAAATACTCAACTCCCGGTCTCGGCAATGCTAACACAGGTGCTGAGGTCAACTTGTCCTTCAACTCAGGCATCACTCCAAATAAACGGCACACCTTTACGAGTCGGATGTATCAAAGGACCTGCTATCTTCGAAAATCCCCGAATAAACCTCCTGTAGTATCCTGCCAGTCCCAAGAAACTACGGATCTCCGTAGGTGTCGTGGGTTATCCCCACTCCCTCACCGCGGATACCTTTCCCGGATCAACAGATATCCCTCGGTCGGAAATAATATGCCCCAAAAACTGAACCTCCTTCAGCCAAAACCCGCACTTCTCATACTTTGCATACAGCTCGTTCTGATGTAGCGTCTGCAAAACCTGCCTCAAATGCTCTGCGTGCTCCTCCTCTGTCTTGGAGTAAACCAAAATATCATCAATGAAGACAATGAAGAACTGATCAAGGAACTCTCTGAACACCCTATTCATCAAGTCCATAAACACGGCTGGAGCATTGGTCAAACCAAAAGGCATCACCCGGAACTCGTAGGAACCATATCTCGTTAAGAACGTAGTCTTCGAGACATCCTCTTCTCTGATACGCAACTGATGGTATCCCGATCGCAAATCAATCTTGGAGAAGAAAGAAGCTCCTCTCAGCTGGTCGAATAAGTCATCGATTTGGGGCAACGGATATTTATTTCGTATCGTGACCTTATTCAACTCTCGGTAATCCACACACAACCTCAACGATCCATCTCTCTTCTTTACGAACAACACAGGGGCACCCCACGGTGAAGTATTCGTCCGTATAAACCCCTGACCCAACAACTGCTCTATCTGATCCCGTAACTCTCTCATCTCAGCGGGAGCCATACGGTAAGGTGCGCGGGCGAGTGCCCGGCGTCAAGTCGATCACAAAATCTATCTCTCTACTCAGAGGTAATCCAGGTATATCCTGAAATACATCGGCAAACTCTCGAACAACCGGAATCGAATCAAGTGGTATCACTACTTCCTTAGAGGTCTCCTCCTCTATATAGTACAAATGGGTGAACGATCCTCCCTCAGGACGAGGCATCGCCACTAAAAACATCTCCTGCCCGGGAATGGCAAAGATAATCTCCTACTGAAACAGTCAATCATGGCTCGGTGCGCAACTAGCCAATCCATGCCAATAATGGCATCATACTCGGTCATATCTAATACTAACATATCCGCGGGTAAAGTAAACCTCCCGATATCTATACCCACGCCTCTACATACAAGGAAAATGACCGAACCCCTACTCAACGGCGAATCTACGCAAGTAATCGTGCTCTCGGCGGTGTCTAAAAACCCAATGGTGCGTGCAAATCTCATAGCAATAAAACAGTGTGTAGCCCCCGTGTCAAACAAAATACGCCCCATAGTCCCCTGAATAGAGAACATACCCTCAATGGCTGGTGGATCCTGTGGGGTTGCGGCCTGTTGAAGCTGATATACTCTCCCATACTGCAGCTGCCCTTGCTGAACTGGGACCGCTGGAATGGGTGGTAATGCTGCCATCTGTGGTGGCGCCGGGAGGGCGGCGGGAAACATGGGCCTCTGTGGCTCCTGTCGAGCACCCTGCTGCTGCTGCGGGGCCCTGCCCCTATCCGGACAATCCTGGCGTCTATGGCCAGTCTTGCCATAAACGTAACACTTCCCCGGGAAGTTCCCCCCTCTCTGTCCCTGCTGCCCCCGGCCCTGGTGGCCGTTACCGTTCCTCCCCTGGCCCTGCTGGCTCTGCTGAAACTGTTGTTGGCCATTCTGACCCTGCTGGCCCTGATGGCCGTTCGGACCCTGATGGCCCTGCCGAAAACCTCCCTGTCCGTGCCTGAAATTTCCCGATCTGACCATCTTGTGATCCCCCTGCTGGGAATCCTGGTCACCCTGTCTCTGCCCCTGAACAGATTGTGCCCCACTGGCACCATGTCCTCCAGTCCTGCCCTGATGGCTGGACTCTCCCGATCTCTTGCCCTCAGCCATGTGAAAGCGGTGATCCTGGCAGTGTAACAGTGCAGCGTTAACCACATCAGAGTAAGTGGCCAACGATATATTCCCCAACAAATGCTGACGGATCCTCCAAGTCAACCCGTCTGTAAATTTATGTATCTTCTTCTCTTCTGTCGGTATCTCATCCGGAACAATATTCAACAGATTTGTGAATTCGGCCTCATACTCGGCCACAGTCTTACCTTCCTGCCTAATATTCATCAACTTCCTCCTCATTTCCGTGTGAACAGTTGACGGAAAGTACTTGCGTTCGAACCGCACCCAAAACTCCTGGATCGTGAGAGTATCTCTCTCCTCCACGGTGGTAATAGACTCCCACCACTGCAGTGCAGATCCAACTATCTTGAAGGTAGCTAGTATCTGCTTCTGTACATCGGTGCACTCATACATCCTCAAGTGCCGCTGAATGTCTTTCCTCCACTGACTCGAAACCACAACATCGGAGCTACCTGCGAACTCCGGTGGGTGTGCTTTCTGAAAAGCATCTCGAACATGTTCCCAAGCAGACGGGAATGCATGTGCATGGACTGGCGCAGCTACTGGCGCCTGGGGTGGTGCCTACTGAACCACGGCTAGTGCGGCATTTACCGCTTGGGCTACAATGGCTGCAACCTCGGCGGCGTTCATCGTGCCCTGAACTGGTGCGGGCTGTGGTTCTGGCGTTGCATCCCTGGGAACCCGTTGTGCACGTCGTGGAGGCATCTGAAACAAGAATAAAGTTTATAAGTTCGCAGTTATAAACTCAAAATAGCTGAAGAACGTAGCATATACAAAAGAATGCAACAGTCCTAAAATATAGGGCTCTACATCAAAGAAAGCTCAGCGGAAACATAATAAGCCGTACAGATCTTAAAGGACACTAGAACCTGATGCTCTGATACCACCTGTGACACCCCGACTAATTAAATACCGGGTAGCTACTCCTTTATTAAATTAATACAAAATGCCAAGTTGGTTCAGTTAATAGCATCACTGTCGAAAACATTTTAATGATTGCTAACCACCTAGTATTCAAGAAGTGAGTTGCCAAATATTAAGTTAACTCTGATTAACATGCAATAAGAGGATAATGAAAGAATAACAACCATTCACCATAACGAAGCAATAGAATAACCAACAAAATAATAATAAGTCCGGAGGAAAACTCCTCACAACAATCCCACAACTGAACTAAGTAAAACAATGTAACCTGAATTAATTACATGCCAAAAGTCTGAAAATCTGAAATAGGAAATGTTTCTAATAGAAATGGGCGACATGCCCTACAACTGATGAAAGATGAATATAGAGTTAAGATAGATGAAGCGTCTACTAGCAAAGTCCTGTAACTTCCACAAATAGCTACAGCTCGTCACCTGAATGAGGATCCTAAGCATGGTGTCCTTGTGGCTGGGCACCTAAAATGGTTTTTACAAAAAAAAGATTTGAAAGCAAACGGGTCAGAGCCCGAAAGTGGAGAGTATTTTAAAAATAGCAAGTGCTGTAATGACATTAAAACAATGAATGCAAAATACATGTTAGGACGTGCACTCGCATGAAATACTTACCTCTCTGAAAACGTCGTGTGATATCGATTCAATTCGCAAATTAATAAGATGGCACACTTATTTAATTAGAGTCTATTAAAACAGCCCCTACACATGCATCTAACCAAGATAAATCATTCAAGCCATGCATGGTAAAATAAAGACGAGCAATTGAGGAAAAAACCCCTTCCGGGTAAAAACCTTTTATAACACTTTGAAAAGTTAACAAGACCTTTGACTTACATACAATCCTGATAATCGCCCACAAGACTATACTGCACGGTGCCTTCAGAAAACCTTCAAAGATACGAGAGACAGCGAAAGTACCCTCCAGGTGTCGGTTCGTCGTCTTTGGCTCGTCCACACGTAGAATGACTACGCTCGGTATCCACCGATCAAAGTATGGAGATACCTTCTCCACAGAGGCTAAACAAATACACAAGATGTGTTCTTGGGTTACCAAAAAGATTCACAAAGGTTTGGCAATTGTGTGAATCAAAACATGAGTGTTGGGACTCAAAAATATGAAGACTAGAGGTATTTGGACTCTCAAAAACGTCTTCTAAAGTCTTGCAAAACAACTCCCCCGAAGTTGGTATTTATAGGAAAAAATATGAAGAGTCCCGCTTTGTTAAAACTCTTAAAAATTTATCAGCGTACAGGTACACCGAACCCCATCTGGGGTACACCGAACCGGTTTGGTTGTACCATTCTGGTATGGGGTTAAAAAACAGCATTCTTCAAGGAATTTTCTCCAACTTCAAAAGGTCATAACTTCTTCATCGTAGCTCGGATTGAGGTGCCGTTTCTTCCAGTATCTTCGTTGCGGCGAGCTCTTCAACTTTCAAGTTGACCAGACCTCCGGACTATGGATGTGAAATTACGAAAATGCCCTTGAACTTTCCTATCGTGCCTTTTTTCACTGTTTTGACTTCCCTTGCGTACCACTTGCATTAAGTCCCTAAAATATTGGAACGTGAAGTCATTGAGGCAGATGTGGGACACATTAATGGAGATGTTGAATGCTTGATTCCCGGAATTCGGATAGAGGCCGTCATGTGAGATCGTGAGGTGACGTGCCAAATGTAGCGGTGTACGACATACATAAATGTAACATGTTGGACATGAGAAAAATGTCCTTACACTCTCAACTATGTCTATGCCGGTACATACATAAAAAATCCGAATTATCAAATATGAAATTGCCTATACAAATCTACCCTCCCATGAATCCAAAACTGGAAAAGGTACAAATGAATAGTCTTCATCGTTTGTTCTTCAAATGTTCAGGAATCTCAAATCTTTTCTCATCAGGGTGTGCAATTCAGAGATCATCATTGTAGTACCTACACACATGAGATAAAGAAAAAATACCAAGTGACGTATCGAGTTTGATATGAGATAAACATAGATACCAATAAATGATAAGCATACGTCAAATCTCAAAACTCCCTAAAATTCAAACTCCCCCAAAATAAGATAATTCTTTCTCCCCCTTTTTATGATGTCCCCAAATAGACAAATAAGAAGAATGAATCAAATAAGCAAAATCGGGGTGTCACGGTATTCAAAAAAATACACAAACTATTTTTGAATTTTTTCAAATTTTTTCATACAAAAATAAGATACCAATATGAACAAATATGAAACAAAAATCACACCATGGATTTAGACTCAAACAACCAAGTCATGGAAATGGAATGAATGGGTGTGAACACATTCGATAGGTAAATCAACTCAATCAATCATATGTGCACGATGCATACGTGTACTCCTAACGAATGAACATCAAAGGTATCCTTAAGTGTAAACGTTTGTTGAATTTAGATGACATCGTTTTATGTAAATCAACAAATCAAAGTCAAATGATTTTCACACCAATAACGTCCAAAACTATATAGCACATTTTCAAAAATTTCAAGGACGTGCAAACCCGTTATAAATTCTCCAACCAAACTCCCTCATATATATATTCTTTTAGAGGTAATCTAAATTCTCAAACATTGGAGAATTGGTGCAAAAACCTAAATGGCCCCTTTTTGGCATGAATATCTTTTTATTGCCTTTCAATTTTTTCGGGCTCTTTTAACCTCTTTGGACCTCGGATAATAAAATTCCTCAATTTTTTAGGTCCTTTTTAACGGTGGCTTTTGCGCAAAGGATAGATGATTACCTTTCGCAGCCCCTCCCCGTTATCAAACAAAACACACAAACTCACAAAACGGTTTTTATGTGCACAATTTCCTTATAAAAATTTATCGCGCTTGGTTCGTTTTAAGGACAAGATTGAAGTGAAAACACCCAACCAACATGTGATAAGACAAGCACAATAATCAAACAAATCCGTGCATGTGTGCAATAAAGGAAACATGAGTCAAACTTGTTGGAAGTAACACTTAATTACATCTTAATGACTCCAAACATTATAAAGCACATGGATGAATTGACCTATTGTCTCAAAACACTATCAAATAGTCACATGAAAATGGAATGATGTTGTGACTCGGTCATCCAAAGTTTCCATCCATAAACGGTGCAAACAAAATACAAAAATCTTTTTGGATTTTCTCAAAATTTTAACAAAATAAAATATTTTTGTATTTTTCAAAATATTCCCAAAAATAAAAAAAATCTATACAACAATGATACATACTAGCAATAGGAAAACCATATCATCTTGAAAAATAGCCTATGCTAGTAAACAAGTCAAACCTCAATCATTAGGTGCGGAGGGGTTTTCCAAAGGTGGTGACAACTTATGAAAAACCTCCATCAATTCTTGTGAAGTTTTGACCAAAAATTTAACTTGCTCACCTAAATGTGCAAACTCTCTCATGTAGTCTCCGGGAGCATGTAAAGTATCATGTGTGGGCGCATGTGTGCCAGAAACACGTGTAGAAGCAAAACGTGACACATAACCCAACTTGAAACAAAATTCCTTAAGGTGACCTCTCCTCTTACAATGTGAACAAACATAAATAGGCCTAGGAACACCTCTCTCAAAAACTCTAGGACGAACTCTCCAAATAGGATAGGGACGCCTAAGTGGGTTAGGGTGAGGCATACGTGACTCCATCACTAAAGTGGGAACCGGCTCGGGCGCTAATTGGGAAGAAGAAGCACCGTCATGACTTATTCCTAAATTCTCACCTTTACCCTTAAGAACCACCTTTTCAACCTTCTTAGGTGAGTTCTCAAAGTTGACTTTGACCTCCCGGACACGTTCGAGATCACTCTCGAGTTGGGATACACGTGTCGTCAGACTAGACAACGTGTCGGTCAAATCAAACTTCTCCTTTCTCAAAAACTCCTTTTCTCTCTCCAAACCTAAAACCCGACGACCTAAATCCCTATTATACTTCTTTGTTTTCAAGGTCTCGGTGTACAAATCTCTAAAAGCTTTTTGGAGCTCACTTTCGTCTCCACTCTCCTCCTCGCTTTCTCCCTCACTCGAAGAACACAAATCACTATTATCGCTCTCGTGTGCACTCTTGTGAGACAAAGTGGGTGTGCTCACACGACTAGAAAAAGCTACAAACTTCTCACCACTAGTCTCATCACCCTCACCTTCACTACTATCACTAAGTGTGGCGGGCATATCAGTCTCTTTCCCCTTTCTCCTTATCCTAGTAGGACACTCTCTAGCTATGTGCCCTTTCCCTTCACACTCAAAGCACCTGATCTCATCCTTCTTATCACTATCTTTGGCCTCCTCTTTCTTTTTATTTTTCTCAAAAACATTCTTTTTATTGGAAGAATTATTTTTGTTCATGTTGAGAAATTTTTTTAAATTTTTCGCAAGCAAGGCCATATCATTAAAATCAAAATCTCCCTCAGAATCGGACTCACAAACTTTTTCTTTCTTTTTCTTAAAATGAGTATTTAAAGCAATGCCATTATTCTTAGCCTTAATGGTTTTGGGAAACATATCAATCTCATAGGTTTGAAGATCTCCTACAAGTTCTTCCAACTTAAGTGATTTCAAATTTCCCAAAGAGTTCAAAACAGTGACTTTAGGAATAAAGCGTTTTGGGAGAGATCTCAAAATCTTTTTAACGACACGCGTGTTATCAATCACTTCACTCAAATTAAAACATGTGTTAACAATGTCCGACAATCGTGCATAAAAATCATCAAAGCATTCGGACTCAGACATGGTGATAGTCTCAAATTGGGTGGCCAAATTTTGTAATTTTGACTCTTTAACCGCGTTCGTACCCTCATGTGTCAATTTCAAAACATCCCAAGCTTCTTTAGACGTGGTGCACGTCATAATTCGGCGAAATTCATCAGGAGAGACAGCTCCAGAAATAGCACTCAGACCACGGGAATTAAAATTGGACAATTTATAATCATCTTCAGTCCAGGCTGACACGGGTTTTAAAGTGGTGATGTTATTAACAGGGACCGTGGGAGGAGTCCAACCATTTTCGCAAAGCAACCAAACACGCTCGTCAATAGATTTTAAAATCGATTTCATACGAGCTTTCCAGTAGGCATAATTAGACCCGTAAAAAACAGGCATCTGATTATATAAGTGCTCCATAGGAAAAAATGCGATTTTTCACAAAGCTGATTTAAAAAAAACAATATCACACGATTTTGCGGAAAATAGGAATACGCAATAAATTAGCGCAACCTGCTCTGATACCAATTTGAAAACGTCGTGTGATATCGATTCGATTCGCAAATTAATAAGATGGCACACTTATTTAATTAGAGTCTATTAAAACAGCCCCTACACATGCATCTAACCAAGATAAATCATTCAAGCCATGCATGGTAAAATAAAGACGAGCAATTGAGGAAAAAACCCCTTCCGGGTAAAAACCTTTTATAACACTTTGAAAAGTTAACAAGACCTTTGACTTACATACAATCCTGATAATCGCCCACAAGACTATACTGCACGGTGCCTTCAGAAAACCTTCAAAGATACGAGAGACAGCGAAAGTACCCTCCAGGTGTCGGTTCGTCGTCTTTGGCTCGTCCACACGTAGAATGACTACGCTCGGTATCCACCGATCAAAGTATGGAGATACCTTCTCCACAGAGGCTAAACAAATACACAAGATGTGTTCTTGGGTTACCAAAAAGATTCATAAAGGTTTGGCAATTGTGTGAATCAAAACATGAGTGTTGGGACTCAAAAATATGAAGACTAGAGGTATTTGGACTCTCAAAAACGTCTTCTAAAGTCTTGCAAAACAACTCCCCCGAAGTTGGTATTTATAGGAAAAAATATGAAGAGTCCCGCTTTGTTAAAACTCTTAAAAAATTATCAGCGTACAGGTACACCGAACCCCATCTGGGGTACACCGAACCGGTTTGGTTGTACCATTCTGGTATGGGGTTAAAAAACAGCATTCTTCAAGGAATTTTCTCCAACTTCAAAAGGTCATAACTTCTTCATCGTAGCTCGGATTGAGGTGCCGTTTCTTCCAGTATCTTCGTTGCGGCGAGATCTTCAACTTTCAAGTTGACCAGACCTCCGGACTATGGATGTGAAATTACGAAAATGCCCTTGAACTTTCCTATCGTGCCTTTTTTCACTGTTTTGACTTCCCTTGCGTACCACTTGCATTAAGTCCCTAAAATCTTGGAACGTGAAGTCATTGAGGCAGATGTGGGACACATTAATGGAGATGTTGAATGCTTGATTCCCGGAATTCGGATAGAGGCCGTCATGTGAGATCGTGAGGTGACGTGCCAAATGTAGCGGCGTACGACATACATAAATGTAACATGTTGGACATGAGAAAAATGTCCTTACACTCTCAACTAATTGTGCACTCCTAACGAATAACACCCATCTAAGTGTTATTTTTATCTAACTAAACTGACATAAGTTCTATCCTTTCTACTCGGTTCTCATTATACATTCTAATGTCATCAATTAAGTAGAGGGCTTTACTTAAACTCAGATTCTCAATTATTAGCAATACAATTCATTACAGGTTATCCCTTTATAGTTACTCAAAGCGTTTCCGTATTTATACTCACAATACCAACATGAAAGTTCTCATTAATTTAAGTGTATATTATTCACGTCATAAATATACAATACAAGCACCCTGAGACTAAGCTGCGGTGCACACATACTCTGCTATCCATCCCGGTACATAAGGATCACGCATTCTGAATCTCTCAGGAATCGTTCTCAGATAATAGCAAATCACAAACAATGGAGGCGAACACAGTCACATCACATGGGTCACGAACATACCTACGCTCCCACGATCAGCAGACTTATTAACATCCCAATAAGTCCTTATCTGACCTATGTTCTCGAGGTACCAATCTAAATCCCCCCATAGGCACACAAAGATTAGATGGCCCTAAGAGAACGCAAACCTCCCGTGATAGCAAGTATAGTAGGTATGTCATACACATAAAATCATATACATATACTAAGTATGCACATATCTTAGTAATCACCATAATTTATTTGTGGTACACTCCTAATTCTCGTACCGACTTATAATGTTACACAATTCACATGTTCTCGGTTAATTCAATTATTTAAGCCGTCAATACTTCTCGCATCGTAATAGTCACTCACGTCCAATTCCACAATTTCCATTCAATCTAAATCACACTTCTATGTTTTACTTCTCAATTTATACCAAATATCCCAAATATATCAATTTATCATCAAGGGAATGTTATCTCTACAATTAAACAAGGTTACGGAACACGTGAAATCAAAACAGGTCAAAAAGCCTAAACTGTCAGCTCGTTAGAAGTCTCGTTCGAACGAGGCTGTTCGAACGAGAGTTCGTTCGAACGAACTGGGCATCTAACGAGATCTCGTTCGAACGAAAGGCATCGAACGATCATGCCTCTCATTAGAAGGCAAACTGTCAACTCGTTAGAAGCTCGTTCGAACGAGCTCGTTCGAACGACCTGGGCAGGTCTTCTAACGAGAGGCCAGTTTCGAGCCCAGAATTTTCTTTTTTTCGTTTTTCCAACTTTCTTCACCTCTAATCCCATATACGATTCGTCCCAACATCATTTTAAGGTTTCTAATACACACTAAACATTCGTAGGTCATAATTAAACATTTATATAGGGCCAAATCTTCCTAAACATCATCAAATCATCAAATCCCCTCAGTTTTCCCCAAATCCCATGAACATGAACCCTATAAAATTAAATTCATCCATAGGCATAAATAAATCCGTTTTTATGATATAAAAGATGTATTTTTATCTGAATAATCACCCTAACATTGTTCTACATGCAATCTCCTCATAAGATTATAAATTTCTAAATCCAATTCAATGGGTTTTTATCATTCTCCAAGAACAATACAATTTCATAAATTTCCTACGCATGGAAGAAGCATTCTTTGCAATTAACGAAATTAAACCACTTGCCTTATGTCTTTCTCTGATTTTGATGTCGAATTGATGAATTGTTCTCTCTCTCTCTGTAGAATTCTCCTCTCTCTCTCTCTCTCTCTCTACAAGTTCTTTTTCTCCAAGGTGACAATGGTGGTTAAGGTTGCCCTAGGAAGTTCTTGAAACTAATTCCAATAACCCCCGTAGCCCATTAAGTCATTAAGTGTAGTTAGTGGGTTTAGTGGGTAAAGGTTAAATCAGATATTAATTTCTAATTTTCGTGGGTTTTAATTCCCAAAATTCCAAAATTACCAAACTACCCTTTTACGTTGCCGGTATGGCCTAAAAAAGCCCCGAGACCCAAACTAAACCCCCGGCTAGTGTTTTCTGACTATTTCGACCCTTCCGGACGCGTTGGCACACTCAAAACGACCATACGATTAATAAAAATAAAATTCACTTTTTAATTAAAATAATTATATTCCTGACGCGACTGTCACACGCATCCCAACAAAATTTCCAAATTGCCGTATTTCAATCTCACGACAAATTTCATAATTCAATATTCATATATAGCCATATATACTCATTAAAATCAAATACCAACTCGCATCTCGCTAGTATTTTTTTTATCCGGATTAATTTCCAATTAATACACATTTAATTCAATTAATCCCATAAATAAATATCATAAAAAATACGGGGTATTACAATTATATTTTTGAAAAATCCAAAAAGATTTTGCATTTATTTGAGTCAGAATATGTTGAAAAACCGAAAAGATATTATTTTTGTTTTTGTTTTTTGAGTTTACATGTTCCATAAGGTATATTGGTGTGCTTGGACGCCCTTCCTTTCATTATCCATGTGGCTAGGATATTTGATCATAATTATTGATGCTTAGAATGATCTTAACCATTGTATAATGGGGTTGTTTCGAAGTTGATATGCATTTTGATTCGACTTTGTATATATGTCATCTTTGCACACATACACGAGTTTATATGGTTGTCTGACATGTCTTGCATATTTGAGTTTGGTGAGACGTTCTTATCTCAATTTTGTCATCTATGCGTAAGTAGACATAAGGAGGAGGTGTGCACGTAAGAACCGTTTACCGTGAGGGTAGTAATTGAAAAAATGATAAGTGTTCACAGGAAAGGGATGCAAGAGTGTAAAATTGACTAGCCGTGAAAGCCACCATTTAAAAGAGCCCGAGAAAATTAAAGGCAATAATAAGAATCATATGCCAAAATGGGTCAAATTAGTTTATGTTCATTCCAAAAGAAAAATATGATATATATTTGAGGGAGTTTGGATAGATAATTTAAATGGGTTTGCACCATGAATCCTAGCGTTGAAAAATCGTATCATAACGCTATTATTTATAGAATCGTCAAATTTTCAGATTTGTGTGCATGTTTCATTATTTAGTTCTTTTATCTCATACTTAAATGATCACATATGGATAAAATAAAGTTTGAGGATTTATAGTTATCAATTAGAGCTTCTTGATCGCTTCGATGTGCTGGAATTGTGATTCATTTGTTGTAGTTCATACCCATACATTCCATGTTCATGTTTAAGCACATCGGGACTATGTTAGCATATAACTCATCTTGTTTTTAGTCTTTGCCACTATTTTGCTACCGTTCTACAGTTTTCTACCATTTCTAGTCAGTTTTTTCACGAAAATTTTTCACTGGGCAAAACTGTTTGACTTTCTGTACTGGATGTGAGAATTTGGGTACCTTATTTGAGCGACTTACTGCTGTCGTGCGAAGTTTATCTTGCGTGATGACTATATCCTTTAAACGACATGGCAGTCTCGTTCGAGTGACCCCCTGGATTTTCTTCCCTTGCTATTTCAGTACCCTGGTTAATTTGGTCATACTTTTGGTACTTGATAGACCAAGATGGTCCACCGTCGCAGCACATACTGACAGAAGGCTGCTTCCTAAAGCTTGGAGGCCACAACCTTATGCTTCTCTAGCTCCCCATTTACAGGCTGCTACCTTGTTCTAGACATGTTGTGGCACCTACAGGATTTGTCTGCCTTTTAGGCCACAACACCTTGGACTAGCTGGTGTCTGGGATCAAACAAGCCGCAATTAGGGATGGCAATTTTCCCCGAAATTTCGGGTCCCCGCGGATACCCGAAAAAAAATCCCCGAAAAATCTCCGAAAATTCGGGGATCGGATCGGGTTCGGGGAGTGGAAAAAATCCCCGAAAAGTTTCGGGTCGGTTTCGAGTATACCTTCGGGTCTCCACGGGGATACCCGAATTACTAACATATATTAAAAAATATATATTTATATTATAAAAAATATATAAACTGACTAAATAAACCCTAGTTTCCCTCACAACACAAACACACACATAATCTGCTAACAAAAACGCAGCTGCGCTGCTCCCTCACTCCCTCACTCTGAGTCACTCACGATCCCTCACGCCCTTCCTCACTCCCTCACTCCCTTCCTCACTCACGCCCGGTCGGCCCTCCCTCCCTCACGCCGTCCTCGCCTCACGCTGCCCAGCTCCGTTCGCAGACAGGCTCCGCCGCCCTCGCCTCACGTCGCCCTCGCCTCACTGCCGCAGCTCCGTCCGCAGCTCCGCCTCACGCTCAGCCCTCTCCTCACGCTCAGCCCTCTCCTCACATGTTTCTTTTACTTTACTTTACAGATAATATTTTTTAGATTTAACAAAAAAATCAGGTAGATCTATTAACAAAAAATCAGCCCTCTCCTCACAGGTTCTGTAAAAAACATTGTTGTGTTTAACAGATAATATTTTGTTTAACAAATCAGGTAAAAGATTGTTCTGTCAAAAAGATTGTTAAATTAACAGATAATTTTTGTTTAACAAATCAGGTAGATCTATTAATTTTTTTTTTTGAGATTTAACAGATAATTTTTTCTTTATATGTCTAGGTTAAAATGTCTACATCACAGGAGATTCCAACGCAATCGGGGGATGTCCAATCAGCTCCTCCAGCAAACGAGGTAGCTTCTAATCAAACACCAATTGATATATTGGATGATGATAATGAAAATCGTGAGCTTGAGTCCCATGACACTGATGTTACTAATGAAAATGGAAAACGACCTCGACGGTCATGGGTATGGGACCACTTTGATTTGAAAAAAATCAATGGACAAGATAAAGCGATTTGTAGATATTGTGAAAAAAAACTTGGGGGTTCAAGCAAAAATGGAACATCTCATTTGGGGGATCATTTTAAGTCTTGTCCTCGACGAAAATCAATGGATATTAAACAAGCGATTTTAAATCAAACACGGAGGCTCGATGGAAAGACTCAACTAACTAATTTTTCATTTGACCAAGAAGCGGCAAGAGATTATCTTGCTAAAATGATCACTTTGCACGAGTATCCTCTTAGTATGGTTGAACATCAAGGGTTTAGGAACTATAGTAATTGTCTTCAACCATTGTTTAAGGTTCCATCTCGTAACACCGTAAAAAAGGATATATTCAAAATTTACGAGTTTGAGAAAACTAAAACAATGGAGTTGTTTAGAAAGAATCGGGGAAGATTTGCAATCACCACCGATATGTGGACTTCCACTACCCAAAAGAGAGGATTTATGGCCGTGACATCACACTTTATTGATGATTCCTGGAAATTGCAAAGTCGAATTGTGAGGTAATTTTAGTGTTGTTATTAATTAAATAGTGTTATTTTTTTTACTACATAGAGTTGTTTTTTTAATGAAGTAGTGTTTTTTTTGTGTTTGTAGGTTTATATATGTTCCATGACCCCACACCGCGGAGGTACTTGCCGAGGCTTTGGTTGCATGTTTGATGGATTGGAATCTTGATCTGAAGTTATATATGGTAACTTTAGATAATTGTAGCACTAACGATGCAATGGTAAACATTCTGTTGGATAAATTACCTCCTAATTCTTTATTATTAGGAGGTAAAATCTTTCACATGCGTTGATCTTATTGTGAAAGATGGGTTGGATGTAATTGGTAATTCAATTGAGAAAGTGCGTGAAAGTGTAGCTTATTGGACAGCGACTCAAAAAAGATGGGAAAAATTTGAAAAAGTAGCTCGTCAATTAAAAATCTCATGCAATAAGAAACTTGCCCTAGATTGTAAAACGAGATGGAATTCAACCTATATAATGCTCCACACTGCCTTGATTTATAAAGATGTTTTTGGTCGCTTAAAATTAAGTGAGTCTCAATACAAATGTGTCCCTTTTGAAGATGATTGGTTATTAGCAAGTGAAATTAGTGAGAGATTGGAGATATTTTTTGAGGTGAAAGAAATGTTTTCGGGAACTAAATATCCAACAATCAATCTTTTTTTCCCGAAAATTTGTGATATAAGAGCGTCGCTTAATGATTGGACATTTTCAAGTTATGATGAAATACGACTCATGGCATCTAATATGATAATAAAGTTTGAAAAATATTGGAGTTCACTTCATGGGGTAATGGCTTTGGGTACAATTTTGGATCCTAGATTTAAAATGAAAGGGATTGAGTTTTACTTTCCACTCATATATGACGATGAAGCGTCGACAGAAATTGAAAGGGTGCGTAACATTTGTTTTGAGATGTTGGGAGAATATCAAGTGAGTGAGAAATTAAATAAGAATATTCGTGGTAATAGTGAATCTTCAAGTGGTACATCATCTCAATCTCAAGGAAGGAATCGGTTGATTAATAAATTTGATTTATTTGTCTCGAGTACCTCTAATACTGAACATGTTAAGTCTGAGTTGGATTACTATTTGGAGGAGAGTGTTTTGTCTAGATCTGATGATTTTGATATATTGGCTTGGTGGAAGTCAAATGGTCTTAAGTACCCGACACTATTTGCTATAGCGAGGGATATTTTTGCCATTCCCGTTTCAACCGTTGCTTCAGAGTCGGCTTTTAGCACTAGTGGTAGATTTTTGAGTCTACATCGTAGTAGACTTCATCCAAAGACTTTAGAAGCGCTTATGTGTTCTCAAGATTGGTTATGGGCCGAGATTCAAGGTAATAACTTCAACATATTGAAATGTTTTTTTTTCCTTTTTACCTTTATTAATTATTGCATCATTATATTATTATGTAGGTTCGGGTTCTTGTGCAACACGATTTGAGAGAGGTACCATAAATGAAGATACTGATGATGAGGTAATTTAATTATTATATAAGCATTGAACTTGTTTGTATAGTTATATTTGTTTATATTGTTGTAAACTAATACGTCGTGTAATTTGTGTAGGTTGAAAGTTGTGTGACAAAGGGGTGAGGTGATTGATTGACGGGAAAGTTTAGCACGCCAATAATGGATGGAGAAGCAAGCAAGTCTAGGCACGCCAACAATGGATGGGGAATATTGCGAATTTATTTTGTTTGTTATTTTATTAGTTACTTAGTTGTTGTTATTTGTTATGTTGAAACAATGTTCTTCGTTTGATTTGTATGTTATGTTCTAAAACTATTAACTATGTTGGAGATTTTGGAGTTGCACTTTACTTGTGTTTAATCATTTTCTAATTGAGATGTAATTTAAAAATAACTTTTACTTAGGTGCCTAAAGAGGAGTTGAAAAAAAAAAAAAAAAATTCAAAACGGGTTCCCCGCGGGGAATCCGATACCCGTTTTAAAAGGGGACGGGGATCCCCGAACCCGTTATAACTGGGAACGGGGCGGGGACGGGGACGGGGAATGGTTTTTCTAACGGGGACGGGGACGGGGAGTTAAAACCCGACCCCGAACCGACCCGTTGCCATCCCTAGCCGCAATCCCTATTCACAGCTGTTGCCCCATCAGAGGGACTACTCTTTAAACTTCTTTACATATTACGTGATGAAATAGAGGTCTACACCTTAAGATAGGGGGTTCCAGGTTTGAGATAATCACTTTTGGCGAAGTCCTGCTAAACTCTCTACACAAAGCCAATACAGCTTGGGGGCTACTCACCCACCTCGTAGCAACCTCCCTGGCTCGCCCGGAATCGCTACAAACATATATTCTCCTCTCTTAACTCTATTTCATGCCTTTCACAACTATGTAAATTTGTACTACAACGTGTGTATAATGCGAGTGGGCAATAAAATGGACGTAGGCTCATTTTAATAGCCGAACCACTTTATATCTTGTGTTTTGTCTCTCTTTACTTGCTTATATCTATTTTACACTTGACTTGTTGGTGTGAGAATGATGTGTGTTCGATTTCTCGTATCAACAATATGGCTCCGTCTGTGGGAACGAGGTATTTCTATCTTGTTTCTGTATATTCTTGGTTCTTAGCACCTTATTTAACTCATGGAGGCCGCATAGGTTATCATCCCATATATGAGGTTTGGTTATTGAGCTCGCATTTTTCACATACACCCTTAGCTGGGTATTGTGTATTTTCAGATCTGCTCGCTAATCTCTATTGTATGATCTTAGATCTGTTTTGTTTACCCCAATGATGCTACCTTACCTAGAAAGTGTTGAAAGCACAAAAAGGTTATAGCCTTACAAAGGTGGGGTAGCTAGGGATGGAATTCCGCTCGTTCACTTCTTTCTTAACCCATGATCTAGGATTTTCTACTAAAATTGTGCATTTCTTTGCACTTGAAGACTGTTTTGTTCCTGGTAGGCTCCTCGTAGGCTTATTTCCATATTACTAGATGGATTAAACCCAGCTTGTGGGTCATTGGAATCGCACCATGCTGCAGCAAGCAGGATGCGACCTGGCAAATAAATTGCTTGAGTGTCGCAACCCTATTAATTGAGGATGTTGCATAACTTCATTTCACCACTTGGGATAAGACATGAAAAAACTGTCCTCGAACTTAGCTCTTGTGAACTCCCTTGGAGAGGCCACGACAGTAACCATATATGTTCTACCTGCCGCGGCCACGATAGTATTAATTGGCACATCACCAAAAATTGCATCCTTGCTATTGTACATAGTTATCTCCTCTACAATTCTTTCATTACTCACTCTTACTAGTTTTGTCTCAGAATATATATATATATATATATAAAGACTAATAAAGTAGAAATGGAAGGAGAATTCAGCTAAAGTGCAGAAATGAAAGATGAGATTGTTCAGCTGTACAACCACCTCAACTATCTATATGATAACCATGCCTCACTCCAAACTCAGGTTAACTTTCTGACCCAAAGAGTTCTTATGCTAGAAGCTGCAGCACCCAAGGTTTTCGTTCCAACCATCGTTGTCTCAGTCACGGAAGCCACTGCCTCAGAGGCCGCGAACAAGAACCCAAAATGGAAGTTGGAGAAGAAGGAAGAATAAGGGTTTGAAGCCTACACCCCATTAACTTTCCAAATTGAAGATATTTTTAAGTTCATAAAAAATGACAAATTACTCAAGTCTCCTGAGAAGATGAAGGCCCCTTCCCATAAAAGGAATCGGTCCCGTGGTGTGATTTTCACCGAGACCATGGCCACATCAATGACAAATGTTTCACGCTAAAAGATGAAATCAAAAGGCTTATGAGGTCGGTAATGCTGCAACAATTCCTGAAGACATCATGAGGGATGCATCAACTCTCATAACCAATACAACTAATTACTTGACGGGCCACATGCCTCATATCTGCCTCAGTTTCCACTCTATGTTTCTGTTTTATCTCTTCAGACTTTGTATTTTTCTAACAATGTCATCAATACATGAATATAAGAAAGAGGGATTATTTTTCCATATCTCATTTCTTTTGTTTCCATTATCTGTTATCTCATAAAAGGCTTTCGTCTTAAATAAATTTCGAATGAAGACAACGTATTATTTTGGGAATAACTATCTTAATGGACTCACAATGCCCTTCATGGTGCCTATGCATATGAAGGTATATGATATTTATCATAAAGTCAGCTTTGGGGATGATTCATTTAGCCACAGGGGCTTACAATGCATGTACCCGGTGTTAGGATGTTTTTATTTAGCTATGGGGTCTTACAATGCCCGTACCCAGTATTAGGATGTTTCATTTAGCCACGGGGACTTACAATGCCCATTTCAGCTGTTGGCATGCGTCATTTAGACACGAGGGCTTATAATGCTCGTTCTCATCTGTCGACATGTGTTATTTAGCCACGGGGGCTTATAATTCCCATTCTCAGATGTTGACATGCGCCATTTAGCCGCAGGGGCTTATAGTGCCCGTTATATGATTTTGGATGCTCTTATTAGCCACAGGGGGCTTATAATGCCCGTTATTCGCTTTCGGAATGCTTTAATTAGCCAGAGATGGCTTGATACATATCCAATTATAGCTTGGGGAAGCTTCATAATAGTTAGCCTAAGGAGGCTTGATAATAACCCAATTAAAGTGACTAAAAGAATCCGTGGAAGAATCTTCATGCAATTAAAGTCACTAAAAGATGCTGCAGAAATGGCATCATCAACTATATTAAAGTTACAAGGGTTAAGAGGCTACATCACAACATAAAGCCAATATCAACTCAGATACTGTGACAGGCATTTAACCCAACCGCAGCCTCGAAAATTGCTAATGGTACCAAGACTTGGAAGATTCATAAGTGGAGAAAAATTAAATTATGGAACATAAGGGTTCATCCGCAACCAAAAGTCATTTTCCTTTGTCACCACGGTTTAGGGGCACATTGTGTGAAATGAAGGATCATGAGAAAAGAAAAAGCAAAAATAAATTACTGTAGACCTGATTCAAGAATCCTTTTAATGAGAAGTTGTCGCAGCCCCATGTTCCATACATTCATTGTTGTAGAGGAATAGTTAAAAGTTTCATTTTTGAAAAGAAATAGTCAAGGGCAATCAAGCAGTTAAATCAATGTAAAGCATTTAAACATTTAAGTATTCAAGGGGAAGAGACAAAATAAGCATGCAAACAAATTAAATATATTGATTATGGCTATAGTTGGTAAAAAAGGGAGCAACCCTATCTGAGAATTCAAGTTCAAAATTAGAAGAATGGCTGCAGCCATATATAAAGTTCAGTTCAAGAAACAGGTCATTACAACCCAAAGATGATTGTGGAAATTAAAAAACTATGATGTTGCATCATCATCTTCATCTTCTTCTTCACCATCCACAACTGTCCCTGTCTTATTATCCCCTGTCGCAGCCACTGCTTCCATCTGCTTCCTGGCCCTTGCCTCTGTTAAAGCCTTTATCTCTTCCACACATTTATCATGCTCAGCATCACTAAGCTTCCAGGCAAGGATCTTATCCTTGGGTTCAGGAAAATTCTTAACAACCCTGTGCCAGAGCTCTTGGAAGCTGCGAAGATATGCTTTGTTATTTGTCATAAAGAAATCCTTGGATGTGTTATATGTAGTTATGGCAATGTCTGCAACTTGAGTTAAGGACGCAACATGATACTCTTTCATCTACTTCACGACTATAACATGTTCACTTTCCTTTTCCTAGAGCACAGAGGTGACGCTTTGCTCCAATTGGTCATACTTTTGTTGAAGCCGTTTTAGTTGGCTCTCGAAGTTGGTGGCCTGCTTGGAAGCCTCCGTAGCCTTGGCTTAAGAAGCTTAAAGAGATGATGCAGCCGTCGTAAAATTATGTTCGAACACATACTTTGCCTTGATGGAAACCTCTAAGTCCATCTGTGCAGCTTTAAGTGCTGCGACCGAAGATTATTTGCCTAAGTCTTGGCATTCTCCAAATTAGCCACGGGCACTCTCTCCACTGCTTCCTTCAGCTTATAAAGGCCTTTATATTTTATCCTATGGTACATGACAACGTCCGTGGCCTAAAAATTATAAATGTTAGAAAAATATGAATGGCAGAAAAATGAAAAAGAATAAGAAAGTCCATACCCGTAGTAGGCCATGGAAGGCATACTCCTCCAAGTCTTCGTGGTCTTCATCCACAAGGCGGTCCAGGTCAACATTGTTTGGTATCCTTCGTGTCATATAGACAACCCTGGCAGTTGTATCCCAGTCTAGGGTCCTTAATTGAGGTCGTAGAGGGCCATCAGGGCCAATACTTTGGCGACTTTGAGGGGGTGGAAAGTTGGCATTCACGGCCATGATAGTCTGCGGAGCGGGAGAGCTGGAAGAAATAACATATGAAGGGCTACGCCAACTCAGAGTTCAGACTCAGATGGTAACAAGCCTACCACATCCAAGTGATCGCTAATGTCATCATCAAATGGGACCTCTGGCCTCTTATTTCCTGCAGTATCATCAACTTGCACACTGGTCTAATCTGCAGCATCTGTCTGAGCCTCTTTGTGGGCCGTAGTAGGACCATCAGTAGGTGCAACAGTTTTCTCAGCCGCAGCCTGCTTCCCCCCTTGGGTTCTTTTCCTCTTCCTCCTATTTTTGGCAGTGTTATTGAGGACAACGACATCCTCGTCCATTTCTTCCAGATGGGCAGCCAAGATTTCTCTGTCTATCTCCTCTCCTGAAAATATAACAAAGTAAGTCTCATATAATATTACCTCCCACGGAAAATATAAGGAATATAGATTGTTACCTTTTGCAACCATTCTTTTTTATAAATGTTTGTTGGTGAAGTAGACTTGTTCAAAGATAGATGCGGAAGTGACCAAAGTGCTGAAGTTATTTTCCTCACCACTAAAGGCCGTAGCCTTCCCAACTCTTCTCTCTTGCCTACTGCTAAGGGGTAGATTATCGAGGGCTGCACAAATTATCAATATTAGTATGTCTATTATAGTAAATATTATTAAGGAATTCACGGAGTCAGAATAAAGAACGACACAGTGGGGACAATATTTAAGCAGACAGGGTCCAATATCCTTAAAGGATTTACAGAAGGGATATTAGGAGGAAGAGTGTCGAAGTAAGTTTTTTAGAAGTCTGCCAAAAACTCTTGGAGGTCCCAACTCATAGGGCTATAACAGGACCTGAAAAGCAGAAAAGTCTTCGCTATTAGGATGCCACAACCACTATGGTCAGAAGCCTCAAATAAAGTCTGTGGCGTATATTATACATTGTATAAGTACAATTACTTTGAAAGGTTGTAACCAATTATCCTAACTACAAGCCTAAAGACTGCGTCCATAGGAATTATAACTACCAATCTAAAGCTACAGATTGTACAAATGGGAGTTACAACCTAGTCAAAGGCAAAACGCACAGCAAGAATTTAGGGTCGTAGCCAATCAGTTTAAAAACAAAGACTACAGCCAAGAGAATTATAATCGTGTTGATGCAGCCGTAATAGGACAGGGCAAGTCTTGTTGCCTGTTGTGGCCAAAAGTAAAAACATTTTTGTATTCAACTATGAATTCACCAAAGATTGAAAACCTAGAATTCAAAGATTCTGGCTAAGAACACCAAGAATAAGGCTAACAAACGATATGGTTTTAACCTAGGAAAACCAAGTTTCTAACCTGGGAACCTAAAAACCCAAACCTAAATCAACAAACTTGGTCCAAACCCTAGTTTCTACACAAACCCAAGAAAATAAAATTCCACACCACAGTAGATTGTTCAACCCAAATCCTATCCAAATAACTACACATATGGTTCAAGAAGAAAGGGATTCATTTAAGATAGTTCGTTTATTACGAATTCAGATAACTCATTTATTATAGATTCGGATGATTACTTTATCATGGGTTCAAGCATGAGAATCAAAAGCATTTAGCCAAACAGGAATGCCAGAAAACATAAAAGAGAAATTAAGAATTGATTTGAAAGTTACATGGAAATCGGTGGACGATGATTGCTCATCCTTATACCGTCACAAATCACGGCCAAAAACTCTCTCCAAAACTCAAAGGATGGAGTGATAGATATTCGCTCTCGATTCTCTCTCAAGGATTTGGAAAAAATAATGAAGGCCACGACTAAACCCATTTATATAAGAGAGCACGGGAAGGTGAAATGTCGCTTGGCAAGCGGCTGCACTGCAAAGATTACACACCGTAACAGACATGGCATCACATTAAGCCGTAACACCAAATCACCTATTGGCACTATGACTTGGGGGCTTATTGATATTACCAATATGGTCCACTGTCGCGGCACATACTAGCGAATGCTATTGCCCAAAGCTTGGAAGCCACGGCCTTATGATTCTCTTGCTCCCCATTTACAGGCCGCTGCCTTGTTCTAGACATGCCATGGCAATAATAGGATTTGTCTGCCTTTTAGGCCACAACACCTTGGACTAACTGCTGCCTGGGATCAATCAGGTCGTAACCCCTATTCATAGTTGCTGCCCCATCATATGGACCACTCTTCAGACTTATTTACATATCACGTGCTCAAGGCACGTGACACAACTTACATACCTCCTATAAATGGGAAAACGTGACTGTGTGATAATTGATTAAATTCGCAAATATCTAATTTGGCACACTTATTTAATAAGAGTCTATTTTTTAAACAAACTAATTCAGCCCCTACACATGCATCTAAACATCATAAGAAATTCAACCCATGCATGAAAAATAAAGACGACCGATATAGGAAAAAACCCCTTTCGGGTAAAAACCTTTTATAAACACTTTGAAACATTCACAAGGCCTTTGACTTACATACAACCTGATAATCGCCCACAAGTGTGTAATGCACGGTGCCTTCAGCAAATCTTCAAAGATACGAGAGACAGCGAAATACCCTCCAGGTGTCGGTTCGTCGTCTTCGTCTCATCCACACGTAGAATGACTATGCCCGGTATCCACCGATCAAATATGGAGATCCCTTCTCCACAGAGGTTGAACAAAAGCAAAGTTGTTCTTAAACACCAAATAATTTACTAAAGCATATGGGAGTTTTGTGAATTGAAAATAAAAAGGATTAAAACCCTAAAGGAAGAAGCCAAAAAGGATTCTGCTTTCATAGTATTTCTGTTCGTCAAAACGCTGTGACTTCTTAATGAAAATGTTACCATTTAATGAGTATTTATAGAAAAATGCGCCGCCTCAAAAATAGAGCTCATTCAAACGAGATCAGCATGCCGCTCAAACGAAGGACAACTGTCGTTCGAACGAGATCGTGTGACATGTTATTTCATGCGAACGACATGCTATGTCGCTCGAACGACATGCTATGTCGCTCGAACGACTGAAGCAAAAAAATATTATTTTAATGTCCGCTTCAACACTTAGAAAAAATACTCATTCTCAAATTTTGACGAAAAATTCCGCTCCAACACTTAGAAAATATTTTGTAAAAATATCCCAAAAGCTCTAAGTGAAAAGTTAAGGTATTTAAAACATAACCTTACCAAAGTAAACTTCGTGGAGTCTTGAATGATGAAGAACTTGAGTAATTCGGATCCGTATTTGATGTAGATGTCTCTTGAATGCTCTTCGACGGTGTAGCGGTATATGACATAACAAATTGATAACGAACCTATGAAAATACGTCCTTACAATAAATAGTGGTCTACACCTCAAGATAGGGGGTTACAAGTTCAAGATTGAGATCCGAGATAATCACTCTTGACGAAGCCTTGCCAAACTCTCTACACAACCCCAATACAACTTGGGGGGATACTCACCTACCTCGTAGCCACCTCCCTGGCTCTCCCGTAACCGCTACAAACATGTATTCTCCCCTATTAACTTTATTATATGCCTTTCATGGCTATATAAATTTGTACTATAACGTGTGTATAATAAGAGTGGGGCAATAAAGTGGACGTAGGCTCATTTTAATAGCCGAATCACTCTACATCTTATGTTTTGTCTCTCTTTACTTGCTTATATCAATTTTACACTTGACTTGTTGGTGTGATAACGACGTGTGCCCAATTTCTCGTATCAACAGTACTAATGGTTGCTTCTGGTTTCTGTTTATGCAGTTTAGTTTGATAAATTTGATATTTTGCCGCATTGGATCGTTTAGTTACACCTGCGTAGATTTCTCATTCTTATTATGTGATTATTGTATGCTAGCTACGGATTTGATATTGTTGATCATTATTAGCTAGTTATTTTCATGATTATCTAGATATATTTCATTGATTGATCTGATTCTAGATATGTTTATCTTTTCACCGGTTGTCTATTCGAGACAAAGGGGGAGAGATGTATGTGATGTCTGCACGGGAGATTTTGGATGATGATCTTGGTATCTTGATTTAATTGTTTGTTACCTATTGATATCATGTTTTGCTCAGATATCAAATGATTTGGATTTGTAATTTTTATATTGGTATTTATATCATTTGTTTCTCCATACTTCACTGGGTATTTGTTTATTTCATATATGTAGATTTGCTTAAAGAGATTCAACATTTCAAGACTACATCACATTCAGACATTCAGAGACAATTCATACTTACCGGACCATCTTTACTAGTCACGTCCTGCATTTTTTTGATTTTGGGTTTATGGAATGGGATTTAGGCGTCATACTGCTTGACGACCTGGCTTAGGCGTTTCGCTGTTGGTTTTGTCTCAGAATATTCAAAGGGGGATATTTGTAAGGAAAAAACTTCCAATTGAGTCCGTTGTATAGTTTTGACTTATTCCTGGAACAAAACACGTTTGAGTTATAGGTCGTATTTTTAATGTCACGATCCCATGCGAACTCTGATATGTTGAAGTTTATTGAAGATGTTGCAGCAAAGCTTTAAGGAATTAGTTATGCAGAAGGTTTAAATTGGTGTAAGTTTATTCGTCTTTAAGATTCAATTGCATTCCGAGATCACTCAGGTATGAATGCATAATTTTAATGAGACTCGAAATTTATTTTAAAATTTTTAAGGATGTTATTTTATTAAGAAAATGTTTTTAAAGTGTTTGAAACAGTTTACACTTCATTTTATTCTGATAAGGACGGATTAGAGTTGTGTTTGGTTTGGACTCTAATTCACTATGTCGCTTAAATGACCTGACCAGTTGTTCGAGCGAGAAAACATGTCATTCGAGCAACATGTGCATCTTGTTTGAGTGATAGGCCAAAGTCGCTTAAACGAGATGCCGCCTTAAGAAAATTATATAAGGTGTGTTTCCTTCAGAATTTCATAAATGTGCATTCTGAAAAATCAGTTAATGAACTAGAACGTTTTTGCACATTATTTTCTAAGGTTTTAAGCATAAACACATCCTTAGAGTTTAGAAGATCCAAGTTTTCGTTACTATATGCAATAATGATCTTGTTAGCACCAAGAAGGTTTTGTTCTACATTTAATATTTCTCGATTCTTCGAAGAAGAAGTGAAGGAGTTTGTGTTTCAATTTTGTAGACGTTACAAGCCATATTGGTGGACACCGAGACATACATGGATGCGTGTGTTGTGAACAGGTATCATGGAAGAATGAATTTCTTTGTGGACACTGTAAGCGGAGTGGTTAAAGATCAGAAGAGCATCAAGCCTCACTGGGATCGAGTCATTGAGTAAGACTTGTGCCTGTTTTTTTGTAAATCCACATTCATAGTGATTGTCTGGCTTGGGCCGTTCAAGATTTGTTCTCGTCGTGGTTTCCTCGTACATTCGGTGTTGTGAGTATTCTTTACTTTATCTTAATTGCTTTAATCTATAGATGGATGTTTAGGATTAATCAAGATAAATTTGGTTAAGTTAAAACTGGTTCACAACTTGGTGCATATTAAAAATTGGAAAAAGGGTTTTCATAAAAAGATAATTTTGTTTTTTCATCCTTAAAACGCTTTGCGCTTAAGAAATAAAAAGGGACCCACAATTTGTGATATGAAGTTCCATATTCATTATTGTGACAAGAAGTTCACAAAATATTATTTGTCATCAAGATACAAAATATGTGGACCTAAAGCTTCAAAAAAATATATCATAAATCAAAACTTGACGTTTTTATTATTCACGGGGCAAGAATTTTGAAAGTTCTCAAAATAATTATTTATAAATTTGAGCTGAAGCTACATATTTTTTTTTTTTGGGGGGGGATTAGTTTCAAAATAAATTGAGCATTTAACGATGACTTTTCAACTTCTTAGCCTTTCATTTTCTTTATTAAATGAAATATCCTTTTATATAATCTATCAATGGTTAAAGGTTCTTTTAAGTATTCTATTAATGATTTTAGAATTAAAGCTTTGTCTCTTGGCCTTTCGGTTCATTTGAATATTAAATTATAAGTTTAATGGCATTTGACTCTAACTATTCTTCACTTTTCAATCATTTACTATACATTGGAATCTTGGGAATGTATAGAGAATGTAAAAAATAAGCCCCTCATTTTTAAAAGGTAGAGAATTTAATGTCCTCTGACATCATGAATATTGAGAACCTGAAATCCTCATTACTTTTCTAAAGAAATATTAGTCATAATTAGTTTAGTAGCCATCCTTGTATATTGGAAACCCATAGTTTCTTATTTCCGCACTTGAAGTCTCCAACATATGAAATTTTGATTCATGAGTTATGAACTTAAAGTTCTCTACTTTAATTGTTTAAATTTTTCTCCTTTAAATGTACATCCTGATTTGATATTCGTATAATTAAGTTTTGTTGTGCATAAAGCATAAGGATTAAATTCTCATTTATGATAATACAAATTCATCAAAATGCATGATTTTTAGACATATATTTCTTCGAATTCTTTTTCATAAACGATCAATATCCTCAAAATATGAAATTATTTTTAGATCATTAAGTATTCAAAGATTCGTTGTTACCAAACTCAAAGTTTTTGTTATCCATCCCATTCTTAGAATTTATGATAATTATTTGATACGATATTTTTTTTTAAAATACTTCCATTTGTTTACGTTTGGTCACCAGACTCTTGATCGAAACATAAATTATTATTGTTCATATATATTTGGACTGACACATACTTCACAATCTAAATTGAATGTTGTAATTGATAATTGTGAACTGTCATTATATAATGACCTTTGTCTAGCAAACTAGAGCAACTCACACTATTCTTAAAATCCATAAGTTTTTTCAAACTTGGTATGTAATGTAGTAAAAGCTTTAACCATTGTTAAACCTAAGTCTCAAGAAGAGCCTATGCAATGTTGTTATTTGGTACCCTCCCATACATATGCAATGGGTTATTTGAAAGCAATTCCTAAAGTAGTTTACTTTGTTTTATGGGCATCAACATACATGGGTACTATATTTAAATTAATAATGAAAAGTAATTTTTCATTACATATAGTGTTGGAAGCCAGAAGCCCACACTAGTAAACAATCATTTCATTATTTATAGGGTTATACTATACAACATTTATTGTTGTAAGAAATGCACTTTGTCATGAGCCTGAAGCTCCATGGTTATTGCACCATTGAGGAATGTAGTGTTTATTGCATACTTTGTGAAAGTTTATTTTTAATAAGATATTCTTCCCATAGTTAGGGGGAGGATAGAACGTAACAAAAGTAAAAATTGTTCTTGAAGAACGGTTCGTTCCCGAAGAATAGTGATAATTATCTTGGAATATTTTCACTTTGTCTCATTTAATCCTCCGTATCACTCAATACGAATATGAAGTAAAAAGGATATTACAACATCAAATGACTACGAAACTTAAAATAATAGATGTAGTCACATGAACTAGTTGAAAATGTGCTTGCCAAAATCATTATCCCATTAGAACAAAATAAATTTGATAGCATATAAATTTATTTGATGCTAAAAGCATGACAAACCTACAGATCCTAACTACTTGACTCCTTTTTTGTGGAGTTTAAATAAAATCATGCCCAAATAACGCTCGAGAAGAGGTTATACCTAATGCTCTAGAAGAGGTTATGAAAAAATGATCCACTTTCTCTAAAACTCCAAAAGGGGTAATTGTCTATGAAAAGACACAAGTTTCTAAAGTGATATCAAACACTCGAAGTAGGCAAAGGTACCTAATATTAAATGAGATCTCTATGCTTTATACCCATACAAGAGAAAAGTGGGATCAACAAATATGATATAATTACATGTGCTATATATACATAAAATCAAAGGGAAATAATACTACAAATCCATGTACTATGAATGAATGTCGATAAAGAATATATTGGCCAAAATGAAAAAATGTTATGATGGCATAATTCGAGTCTCTTAATATAAGTGGTGTATATGGAGCGATACTAAACAAATCCCATGAGATGTTAACCCTAGAGGTTATGAATGGGTGTTTACAAGAATGTGAAGTGTTAAAACGCACTAAAAAGTGCATGACCTATGGAACAAGGTTTCCGGAAGAAAGCAAGATTGATTATATACGAACATATTATCATGTCACGGTCATAAATATTTTTCAGACATCTGATTATCTTAGCAGTTTATAAAAATATATTATATGAGACTCTTGAATATTATAAGATACTTATATATATGAGGCTTAGACAAAGAATATAACAAAAAGTCCTAAAAGAATTTTCTTTGCTTGAAGAAAATATTAGGAGTACGTACTTAAATGCACTAAGACGTTTATTGTATAACAGACGATCCAAATGGATATAAGTACAACCATCTTCGTAAATATTTATCTAAGGAAGGGTATGATAACAATTATATATGAAAATGTGTCATCATAAAATATCCTTAACTGTATCTGCTCCTGAAGAGCTCAATTGAAATGCAAAATATCCAAATAAGTAATTCAAAAATGAATAACCTTGGAGTAGCTAATTATTTTCTCGGCATGTATCTCTGGTATTTAGATATTAAATTATCCATATTATCCTAAAAGGATGGAAAATATAAATTTGGTCCCGAAGTATCATATGTGTATGTTATTATAGTATTTGGTCCAAAAGTATCATACTTGTATGTTATTAGTACATTTTACTATACATGACACAGTGTATGATACTGGATATTATAGTTGCAGTCAATATCTTGGCAAGAAATGATTATCATTGACTTGCAAAGCATGGAACTAATATTAACATTAGGGGATACGCTCGTTGAATTGTTGGTGTAATGCTTTTTAAATATAATAATTCAGGTTAAGTTAGTAATGTACATGCGTATTATCTCCATGATCCTCATAAGTAATATTAAAAACACTTATGACTTGCCTCAAACGAATATTGGCCCTACTACTTATAAGGGCAATGGTCTTATATAACTCAAGCTCAAAGAGGCTACATTGAGGGAGATATGACTAACACACTTTTGGTTCTTTCACGTACATGAACTCAAGAAGAGTTATGAAACATCTAAAATCCAGAAGAATTATACTATTAAAGTCAAATAGATCTGATAAAGTGATATGTTTATCCATCTTAACCTAAGTCGTATGGAAGTCGATCTTATGAAGAAAAGTGAAATTGAAGTAACAGCCTATTGAATCTATTAACTAAGTTAAAGAAACATTTCAGAAGGTTAGGTATGAGATTAATATGAATCAACTCAATCATCAGATAAATACCATAATCTGGGAGAGTATCCAATCAGAGGGAGCAATTGATCACGAGGACAATCTAAGAACATGATATTTTTGACATATGCGCGTTTTACTCTTTTTTCTTTAATTAGTTTTTCTCCCATGTGATTTTTAGTTAAAGGTTTTAACGTGGCAACACTTAACACGTCCAACACTGATTCAATGATAATAAAAGTTGTACTCTTTTTCCTTCATTTTAATTTTTTCCCATTGGATTTTTCCTCAGTGAGCTTTTAATGAGGTAATAATCATTGAATGATAGATATAGTGTACATTCAAGTGAGAGTGTTATAAAATATGTATTAAGTGAATTTACATTGGTATTCCACAATTATTAAGGGGTGTATTGGGTCACCTTATTTTGTATTATAAATGTGGGTCATATCCCTTGAGTATTGACACAACAATGAAATGAAAGATTCTCTCCCTCTAAATTCTCTTTGTGTCCCTTTTATTTTACAACATTCACATTAATCTCAAAGTTATTTTTATAATAAAAGTACATATATTTTAAAATAAAATAGTCGTGTACAATATGTTTTTAAAAATTAAAATAAAGCACAAAGCTACTAAACAATCTTACACTAAGACTCTAAAATAATTAGCATCCAGGATAAAATAAGATCGGTAGTCCTGTAAGTCCTGAAAAATAAATAAAACTATGTGGGGGTGAGTAGGAAACTCAATAGAGCTTATATATATACTAGCGAAATGCCCGTGCCTGAAGGCACGGCGAAACTTTCTAAAGTACATAATCGTAAAACCGATAAAATTTGCATAATTGTAAAACGACAAAAATTTTGTTCCCTAACAAAACAAAGTGTCCTTAAAAAAATGGCTATAATCTCCTTTGTTTAAAGGATTATCAAAATGTGTAAATAATTTAAGTGGAGCTTTATTACAACACAAATGTGAATTTTTTTTGTTAAATTTGGACAAGTTTACTTTATTTATAACACTATCCACCCTGTTAAGAAAAAGATAATCCACAACAATACTAAAAGTCCGTCATGGGCCTCGAATAAACATCATAATGATCACAATTATACCATTATGAAACATCACAATAATTCAAAAAATTTATTTACGACATAGAAGTGTAAATATTTTTAAAATTTTTGGATAAAATTTCCTTTTTCAAGACTATCCACCCTGTTAAAAAAATAATCCAATATGTGCAACTCTGATAACTTTTTAGAGTCACACATTTGGACGCAAACCAACCTCCACATAAATATAGAATTAATTGATCACATTTCACACATACCAAAATACTTAACATACTCATGGTCAATAACAAAGTAAAGAACTAAATTAAACAATAATTTGGTTTAGGTTGACAAAATAAATTAATGTCTCTCGAGTGACGATCCTACAGTACTAAGTATATATGAAAATTTAGCGAGGAATCATTATTTACATAACTTCCATTTTTACTCAAACTCACTATGAAAATGTTGATACGGGTCTCTCAAACAGTCAAATGAAGCCCCATCACAATGCATATAATGTAGACACGAGTCTCTCAAACAGTCAAACTCACGAAACTCGATGCCAGAGTGCGTGCCTACTGAGTTTGCAACCAATTCAGGAGTATGCTTCTCAACTATAGAAACGACACTGAGATTATTAGGTCCAAATTGAAAAATACCTACCTGCATTAAGATTATTTTCGTTAGACGAAGCAATTAAATAAAAAAGGAATTAGTTATACCAACTCGAAGATAACTAAAAACTGAATTAAATTCTCAACAAAACTTGTTAAACTTTTCCAACTCAAAGGTAACAACTAAAAACTAAATTAGTTCAACACGTAAGTAAATGTAATAAAAATAACTGGTTACAATCACAAAGAGTATCGATTTTGTTCAGAAATTGGTGACAACATGAGTAGGAGAGAGTACACGTCATCATTACTCAATAACTTTATACAAAGTACAAACAACATGAACCCATAATGACAATTGAAGTAAAGGGTATACACACCTAAAAATATAAGCGAAGAACTATTACTTAACACAAACCAAAAGGATATACAAACTTACAAATATAAATAAAGTTCTTTTTACACAATATCTAGTTAGGTGAACAAAAAGAATTTCTAATAAAAATTTAATAAATCCATAATGACAATTGAAATAAAAGTGGCCGACAATAAAAGTTCAAAAGTAGGGTAACATACTTACCAACACCAATCCATCCGTAGAAACTGCTAAACAAAGTTGATACCAAAGTTGTTAACAATAATAACTTCATATGTTAACAAAGTTGGCACCAAACAGAGTAACAAAGTCAGCAGATAGATTTTGGATACACTTATGAACGGTACATTACCAATTAAATTCTTTAAATGCAATAATAAAGTGGACTCTCCCGTACACATTTCCTACTTTAATAAAGATTTTCAACTACAAAATAGGGGTCTAATCAATTAAACACTCTGGCTTTTATCAAGGTAACGCTCTCCAGTTGCATCTATTACCTACTGTTTTTAACTTTGTTTTCTTTTCAGTACATTCATTTATGATCAATTTTAGGTGAGGCTTGAAAAGAGATATTTACAGTCTTTAGTGTTCATGATTGCGAGGAAGGAATCATATAAACAATTATAAAATTATGAGCCAAACATGAGTCTACATTACTTAATATTAATATTCTATTGTATGCATCTTTCACAATGAACTTAGTATGTCGTAATATACTATAAGCTATTACAATGTGAGCTACAAAAGGAATTAGCTGTTTATATATTTAACAGAGCTAAATACTACAACATATCTACATCAAAATAGGGTGTTCATATATCAAAACAGAACATCAACAAAAGTTAAACCAATCAAGGTTAAATTGAACACAAACAATAGTAAACAAACTTAACACTTATCAAAACATACCTCAGTTACGTATAGAGATGTGCCTATTAACAAAACACAAACAATAGTTAAACCAATCAAGGTTAAATTGAACACATTAAAAAAATTTCTTTTATTTAAAGTGGTGTTCACAATTTCCAGAGCAATCATAAGGCTTCTAATTCTTGAGGTCTTTGAAACCAATCAAGAATTTTAATAAGAATATGCTGAAGTTGGTTCTAGAAAAGAAGGCTAGTGGGGGAGAGTCAGAGGGATTTTGTGAGTCATTTCAACATGTTAATAAGAAACTTATAAATTAAGAACTGAGCTTAGATGCTTCAAACTGAAGTATAGTTTAAACAACTTATGGGTACATTGTAGTATGTGCATACTTGGGGTCATACAGCTTGAAGTAGAACATATGTTCAAGTTCTTTAAACTCTATTACTGATTTTTTTTCTAGAGTTGAGTAGAACAGATGGTCACTCAACTTCAACGAATCACCATGTTTTGGTGATTATTTGAACTCAACTTTCAAAAAAGGGGTGGTTGCCTACATCTTGAACAAATGGTCATACAATTTCAAAATTCAAAAAAGGGGGTTCACAACTTGAACAAATGGTCATACAATTTCAAAGTTCAAAAAAGGGTTACCACCACTATTAATAGGGATGTTAAAATCCAGTATATTAACATAACTGTTAAATCTCAACACCTGTTAAACCAATATTTAACACCACTATCTCAGTATATTAATAGTGGATTTTCAGTGAAGGTTATTTCCTATTTACTTCAAGCTCTGCACCATATGACTGCAATGACAATGGAAACTGTGATGAGGTGCTTTATCTAACATAACATATTATAGCAAAGAACCTTAAATTCTGTTGGCTCAACCAATTCAAATACCAAAGCATCACCATCGTCCAATTTATGATCCAGTGCAAATCCTATCCATCCACTACTAAGCCCAATTCTTTTGCTAATGAAAACAGCCTTGCATTCCATACCATCCTCATCCTCTAGTACCATATTTTATGTAGACTTGGGAAGATAATCCTCATAGAACCTAGTCGGTAGTCCCTTAATCATTATACCAAAATAAGTAAAATATAGGTTAGCCAAAAATTTAATAAATTGCAAGGAAACTTCCATGGCAACTTACTAACCAAAAACAACTATAAACGTAAGATCGAAGCATTGATTTGATAAAAGATGGGTTTCCAGATTGTAGATTTCTTTGAAGCTTCTCCACACACTCCATAACATGCATTCTTTCTTCATAAGAAGCAGTTTTAACTTCATCCATAGGTTTTTCAAGATAACTGGAAAATCCAACTAACCATATAATTTAAACGGAGAAGGGAAATATTCATATCAGAAATAACGAATTTAACCTTGCCCGCGATGAATGGAACGTTGATCTCTTTCGAATTTTTGGAAGGCCTATGTCAACCTGTGTATAAATTAAATTAATACGTAAATGATTATTAGTTTCTCAAGAATAAGACACATAAGAAACAAAATATAATTTACATGTGCTTAAAAGAATTTCTCCAGCATGCTTTGTTTAAGCAGGAAGAGTAAAAAAGAGAAATAATGAGAAAGAAAAAGAACATTAGCATTCCAGTCAAACTATATTTCACACAGTGTCCATTATCCATTCATTACATAACACAAATAATAAAGCAAAAATGGAAGGGGATCTGAGGTAAGTACCTTTGAGAGGAGATATGCCTAGTGAGAGATCATTGATCCAACACAAAGAAGTAGATTTAATGATGGACAACAAATAAGCAAAATAAATTCTCTTAATCACTTATCTGATTCTAAAAACCAAAGTTTATAGTTCAATTAGAAATGTAAACAAAAGTTAAACGCCATCAAAAGAATGATGAATGAGTCAAGGTGCAAAAAAAGGGGCAAAGCGGAACAATATAAACGTAGTTTTTTGGAGAAGAATCGTTGATGTTGATGTTGATGCCGATGTTTTGTACTTGTATTGCGTTATTTCGGATTGTCGAATTGCAGCCACCACTCTCGAAATCACCTCTTTCTTAATTTTGTCAAAGAACTACATAAAAAGACAATAAAACATAAAATTTGGTAATATTGACTTCAAAAGATATAAGATAACAATTTGAGACCATGAAATATAAAAGAAATTAAAATGATTACCAACTTAGTTTCAATAAACTAAAATATATCAAAATCATAACCAGTTTCACTTAAAAGTACTCCCATAGTCCCACACGACTAAATAAATAAAGCACTCTAGAGTCGATGAATTCAATTTCACTAAACACTACTCCCATAGATAAAAGAACAAAGAACTTGGCCAAATGTAAAACAGTAGAGGATGTGCTAAAAAAATCTTAAAAATGACATATTCTAAAATATATAAGGTGAAGAAGATTAACTGTGTTTGATTATGTGTGTTCAGTTCAAAAGGAATACCGTAAATAGTACATCTAAAGAACTTGTCATCACGTATGTTCGGTTATGTGGACAACACATCATAAGCATATTCATTATAGAATACCGTAAACATTAAAACTAAAAAGGTGAAGCAGATTAAAAAGGAACAGCAACAAAATGAGTTTAACTGGAATTCAAAAGGAAGAAATCCCACGTAATCTGTAAAAAGATTAAAATTGTAGCAAAAAAATTCACCCACCTATTGCGTCTAATTTTGGGAATCTCCTTTACTTGTCCAGCAAACATAAAAATAAATTTATGATACCTCTACAGGTATCTCTGTGAACACAATAGTAAATTCACCTGCGTGATGTGTTTATTTTCTTATGGTGACATATTAAATCAACAAATATATTTATGGAGACTTAGCGACTAATCAAAATCAAATCAATCGGCATGCCTATATTGATCTTACGAACAAATCAACACAAAACTGAAGCATGCACAATTTGTGAACCCAAAATTCATCATATTTTTGCAATACGATCAAACACAAACAGAAACACAATTATGAGTGAAAAGTTGCACGTGTTACAACTATCTTTAAATACTAATCAAGTTGCACTAAATGTTCAAGAACATAATTTTACATTAAAAAAATGGATACTCTCTTTACCTAATTTTTTAGGTTGGAAGTTGAACCAAACAAGGTACCAACTTCTCCCAATCCTCCGGTAACCGTGGGATTTTTGACGTCACTGCCTCAACCATTTTCCCTCGCCGTCATCATATTACTGTCTATATGTGCAACTCAAATCAACATAGATTATGGAAAGTATAAATATCCATCTTATTGTCTACGCATGCCAGTAAATATGATTGTACTAATAAATAATACCTCATATCCATTTTCAATCAAATTACAGAAGGTATCATCATACATCCAAGCTTTAAACACTTAACTAATGAATGGGTAAAACAGAGCCAAATACGTACCTTTTGTAACAAGAATTCGACCCTCTTGTGCACAGAGCTATGCACGCACTCGCACCCTCACCTGCAATAATGTGAGACCATTGCAGACATATCATAGTCATGGACATTTCGTAGTGGAGTATAGTAGGCATATCCATGAATTGGATCTGGAACCAGTTAAAAATTAAAATATCTTATTGCATGTTCATCTGATTAATAAATAAACCCGATATGCATCTAGGACAATTCGAAGTGATAAGATATTGACAGATAATTTTATCATATTTAAATAAATTTATGAGTATCATTTTATCCAAGTTATCAATTCAATCCTATGTTGATTACAAATTTAGCAAATTTTATTATTATGTCTATATATAAATTGGATTAGTGGATTAAGCTCAGGTTGTTGGGTTAACAAATTACTATAGTTGAGCTACTTCAAACAAATTTAAATAGAAAAGGATATTGATAAAATTGATATAACCCTTAATTCTTATCGGGATTGTTTCCCTCATCCACTTGATGATGGTTGAATGAATATGATTTACCCATTTAAACTGAGATGATGCCGCTGCAATTACCGCTTCCCCAGCTCTGTATGCAATGGGCAGAGCTATAATAGCTCTATATGAAATGAAACAAAGTCTAGTAATACCCCTTTCAAACCATGAAAGAAAGATGCTGGAACTCCACAATCAGTTCCACCTCTCGCACTTCTGTTTTCCGTCTTTACTGTCTCGATCTCTCCCCCAATAAATTTTTCGATCATATTTTGGGAACCATTAACCTTCTTACCCATAATCTTGCCGGCAAAGTTTTGAAAACACTCTCACGGCCCAAACAATCTCAGTCCGCATTTGCTAGAAACATCGTTCTTTGTGGGTTTCCACTCCTAAATTGTAAAAACGATTCGTTGTGGGTTACCGTGGCCTTTTCTACCCACTGCAATACCTAAAATTAGAAACCCAATGCTCCGGTTCTACTAAGATGGTGTTTGGAATCAAAAAGTAACAAATTCTAATTTTGGAAACAAAAACTAATCAAACAAACCAATGCTTTTGCTTTTGCTTCTGCAGCTGAAGCGAGATGAAGGCCCGGGCTCAAATCTTCCCTATTTCTTGAATACCTTTGTTTGGCTTTGCTATACACAAACATAAACAAAAAAGCATCTGAGTAACTTATATTATGAATAAAGTGGATTATTTTGAAACCAAAAAAATAACACAATGAGGCTCGAGGTGTTACCTGGTTGTATGTGCTGAGGAAAGATCTAAGCGACCCAGATGTTACCTAGATGATACCTAGTTGTATATGCTCAGGAATGATCTGTACAAAAAACAAAATGAAGAAAATTGAGTTAAAACACATATGAGCGACGATGATTCAAACACCCAAACCAAAGAAAATACAAAAACTCTACCAAGAAGACAAGGACCCGGAGAAGATAGTGGGTGTGTAAGAGGGAGTGGGTGAGAGATTGGATAGTTTGAAGATGCTACAAAGAGTCATAATATTTAAATGGTGTTTGGGGGTATACTTCCCATAGAAAAATTTATCATGAAACCATTCCTCGAAGAGAAACTCCAATAATCAGAGCTGCATTAACGCCAAACATAATTTAGTATGTCGAAAACATATAAAAAAGGAATCAAATAATACAATCATCTGCTCAACATGATATTCCATAAAAAACAACCGCATAATTGAATAGTCTATGACTAAGATGAAGAACACGTCCTATCGTTAATCCCATTCGGTTCCAACACCTACATTTCTTATATCTAACACATATCAGTTACAATCTTGACAACAAAAGATTATAACGCCATATTTATTCATGAATGCAAAATGATTGGGTAAATAGTCTTTTGCAAAGTTAATAAACAAAGGCATGATGAATGAAGAATAAGCGACTAATACAAAAACCTAAATTGATATTTCATTTATATATTTTTATTCATTCCACTCCCAATATATCTTCGAAATCATAACATGAGAACCAACAATCAAGTATCATTGTAAGTTTATGAAATGAAATGTTGACAAAGTTATATTTCTACTCATTCCATTCCCATAACTCATGTAAGCACATACCCCCACGTAGAGCACGAACACAAAACCTTTATAATACAACATCTCTAGAGTTGAATAACTCACCACACGACTCCCACTAATATTTCGTTCGCAAAATGTGGTCCTCATCATTCATGTCATCCCTAGCATCAAACGATATGCATTTGGCCACATATAATTCATGTTAATGACAATATAATTCATGTTAATTCATGGCCACATATAATTCAGCTGGATATAATGACATATTGACAAATAGGGCAATCAAGAATTCTACAGAAGAAGACGGAGCAAATCAAACATTAAAGCATTGTCTAAGGATTAAAAGGATTCTAAAAAGGATGAAATGGTCACAAAAGATAAACATCTTGAACAAATATTAAAAGGATTCTAAAAACTTTGTCTAAGGATCAACTGTGAAAAAAATTCTAATTATGCATATCTTTAAAGCATTCATGATATGTTGTGCTGCCATTCAGATAAAGACAATAATTGCGATGTGACATGTAAGGCTGCGTGGATCAGAGTAAGTTTCATGTTTCCCATTCTGACTTTCTCCACCGATCTAACATCAATACAATGACACAAACATATCACATATATAATCACTACTTCATTACATAAAGCAGGTAATTTCACAATTAAATTACAACTGATGAGTTCACAATAATTAATCATATATGTTAAATTACAAAATTATTGTGGATATTGAGTATCCTACACCTACCCCAAATAAGAATTCAAAAACTATACAAAAGTGAATGCATACACTACAAAACATATCATTTCAAACTAAAATATAATCTAAACCAAAACTAATCATCAATTCCAAAGCTGGAGCTGAATGGAAACTGAAAGGGGAAAAAATGCATGTGCACTCAAACCAAAGTACATGAAAAAGAAAAATAAGTTTGAAGGTTTTTAATCTTTAAAAACTCATATTTTAAACAAAACCCCTATTATTTAAACCATTAATAATATAGGATAAGTTAACCCCCCCCCCCCCCCTCTAATTGTAACTATAAGCAATTGAATAAAACATGGGATGTTAACGTTCTTCGAAAAAAATATGGAAGATTTGGTAAAAACTATAAACAAACACTGAATATTTTTTTTTTCACATAACTATTTTATCAAACACTTGTGGGTCATTGGTAAATATAACCTGCTAGTTTGATGGATTTTAAACAACCAAGAAGATTTGAATCCTGGAGTAATTTACTATTTATATAAAATCAAATCAATACTTTAGTTAGTCTAAAAAAGGAAACAACTAAGCTTACCATAAAATATTCTTGGGGTGTACTTGAGATTTCTTTGTTAGGGACTTGTTGTACCTACAATAAAACAAATAAATTTATATTGATTAGTAAATTTGTGCCATATTGGAAAAAATATAAACCAAAAACCACAACATTTCAGAATGAACTACACAAAATACTAATAAAAACGAAAAAAATCAAAAAAATCCATATATCCAAAACCCTAAAATCTGAACAAAAAATCCTTAAATCCATACTAGAAACTCTATATCTATAAAATCCATGATATAAGAAAAAAAAATACCCAAAACCTTAAATCTGAAAGCTTATAAACACAAAACCACTCAAATCAAATCAGATAGAGGAAGCTGGAGATAAAATACCTTTGACTCAATGTTTAAGTTGAATCCATGGGGCGAGATACCTGAAATCGAATAATAACAAACAATTATTTCAATTAAACCAAACCACACAGACCTGATGCATAAATTCGATTTAGAAAATAATCTCAACCCTTGGATTGTTGCCTTGGTGGCCAAATCCTAGCCCCTAATTAAGTTATCATCTTATTAAATAGTAAAAATCTTTAGCTCCTTATTTTTATATATATATATATATATAGAGAGAGAGAGAGAGAGAGAGAGTCAGACTCTCACACATACGTGGTTTACATACCAATTTTTTGGAAATAGTAAAAAAATTATTTTTGAGTTGAATTTTTTTATATGGTATTTAAACATATCATGGGACCCATATAAAACAAATCTCAAAATAACTTTTTTTCTATATTTAAAAAATCGGTCAAACTTTTACAACTTTAAAATATGGGAAAGTTTGACCGATTTTTTAAAATGAGCAAAAAAAGATTATTTTGAGTTGATTTTTTTATATGGGTCCCTTGAAATGCGTAAATATCATATAAAAAAATTCAACTCAAAAATATTGTTTGTAGTATTTTATTAAAATAGTTTTGTGCCAGCGAGTATGTAAACTTGGTATGTATGAGAGTCTGCCTCTCTCTCTCTCTCTCTATATATATATATATATATATATATATATATATATATATAGTCAGGCTCATGTGCATACCAAATTTACATACCGATTTTTTAACATAGTAAACAAATTATTTTTGAGTTGAGTTTTTTGTGTGGTGTTTAAACATTTCAAGGAACCAAAATAAATAAAAAAATCAACTCAAAATAATTTTTTTTCTATTTTAAAGAAATCGGTCAAATTTTCACTCTTTTAAAGAACTTTAAAAGCTGTGAAAGTTTGATCCATTTTTTTAAAATAGCAAAAAAAGTTATTTTGAGTTGATTTTTTATATGAGTCCATTGAAATGTTTAAATATCACATACAAAAATTCAACTCAAAAATATTTTTAATATTTAAAAAAAATAGATTTGCGCCTGTAAGTATGTATACTTGCTATGTATGCGAGCCCCCCTTTCTCTCTCTCTCTCTCTCTCTCTCTTGCAGCATCCCGCTTAAAATATTAACGGGTGGCCATCCCTATACTAAAATAAATCAGGAATCTCAAGTGGATCATTCTCAGCATTTACTGTTGATACTAAATAAACATAGCTAACTACCCAATACTACAGTAAGCGGATGCAAAATTTTTAAAAACATACCATGAACATCATACCAACCACATAATAACTACTGAAAATGATAAAAGGTACACACGTACCACAATAAAAGGAAGTACTCATATAAAACATAATAAGTACAACAAAAGAAATATACCCAAATATATTGTCGGGTCACAGACAATACAACAAACTAGAGGAGAGAAATATAAAAAATGCTACCTATAAATGTTGGGTATAAATGCGATACAAAAAATGAATCCTTAACTAGATTTACAAAAGATAGGAAGCGGCTATAATAAAAATCTCGCAACAGTCCACATCTGTTACAGCTCCAAGGACACTTGATAAAAAAACATCACCGGCATCCTTGAGGTAGGACACCTATAATATATTACAATATATGTATAGCAACAAAGAAATATAAACGGGTCACAACCCGAGGTGTGAAAACATTTTAGCAAGTGCATTAAAATGCATAATAATTATAAATGCCGCATTTCATAATTAAAGTGGAGTCGCCCTCTCGTGGAACTCAAACTCACCCCTCAACTAAAGTGCGCACCTAAATGTATGCACATTGACCTTAATTAAACTACCCGACACATTCTAGGGATACCTCAATCTTAATCTACGCATAATCTACGCCCGCGTAACCCACGATCTCAAATATAACCAAAACCCTCTTCTTCTATCATATCCCAATTTTACACCCAAATTTATGTGTTAATGTATTTATATATTCACATATATTTTACTAGGGTTCATCGGTTTCTACTTATTAACTTAAACAAGCTATTAGCATCGGAATAGTCACACATCATCCTTATGTACCTATAAAGTAATGTTTCACCATAAAGCATAAACCCGAGTACCAAAAACTAAACTTCTCCCCACTCCCGACATTGCGCTATGTCTCGTGCGTGGGGCATCTCGCAAAGTGAAATCCAAACAAGGAACCCCCCCCCCGGTACACTACTACTTGACAATGTTGATTGTCGATATCCATTATGCCCTCAGCACACCACACATATATTTTCCACTATTTATTATGAACTACTATCCCTAAGTTCATAAATAAGATATCGCACAAAATCCTTAGGTTCTATATAACATTATTCTAGTTAATAAGCGCGATCGTTCAACCCTAACAAGCATGTACACCTAACACACCTAACGTGTACTTAAAATACCCATATCACATTCACTTATATGATATATAACATTATCCTAGTTATAAAATACGACCATTCAACTCTAACAAACACGTATGCATAATACACATAACGCGCTTTTAAATCATCCAAAAAATGTTCACTTATGGATAAAAATATACTCCATAATGCTTTCATCTTCCAGGAATTACTCACTTTATCCCAGGTTACCAGCCACCGGACTATTATCACACCGCCCTGGTAATCAAACAAATCACAACGTATGGGAAGTGGTCATAATTCCGAACCTAAAAGTGAGAACGAATCATACCCAAGACTTCTCACCCAGAATAAAAACATGCAATATGTAATGGACGACTATGACCTGGGGACTATACGCTCCCGGCTCCTCAAGTCAAGGGCCTCACCCACATCGCGCAACTTCCCATGATAGCACTGGAGCAGTATGCTCACATAATAAGTATATATATCATTCACACTATATATATATATATATATATATATATATATATATATATATATATATATATATATATATATATATATATATATATGCGATCACATCATATATACAAACCATCGCACAAGGTATATACATTCACGCCATATATATATATATATATATATATGCATATATATATATACACATACTATCTCCCGTCCATATGTATAAAAGTAATGTATTCGGATATATATATATATATATATATATATATATATATATATATATATATATATATATATATATATATATATATATAACTCTCATTATACTAACCGACGTTATAATGCATACTTTCCCAATTCATTTCATAATACATCCGTCACTTGAAACCTACTTATTCATCATACCTATGATATGAATAGTCTCCCAATTTGATCAACATTATGGATACTATCTCATAACCGAATGTATATAACAATCATCCTTCACACACCATCTATATCCGTATGAACACTGATTTACAATAATTATCCCGGCTATAAGCATAAACACAACCTATTTTAGTTGGTGATACATTCAATCATTCCCAATTTAGATTACGGTTCAGTTACTCACATAAATCCTTAACAATGTCGCATTTGGGATTTAAATCCTTAATTCCAACATCACTAAAGGCACAAGACCTCTCTCTCACTGGTCCCCAATCGTATCTGAGTAAAAATCCCGTCGCTAGGAGGATTTCACACAAAAGTCACCACGATAACTCCAAGTCATACCTTCACAACCCCTTCGAAGAGTCCTCAACCTTGCATCATATAATAACTCATGTCTAATCTCTAAATAGGACTCCCATCCTTAATGAGATTCCCCACTAAATTGATGCAACAACTCCAATAAAAATGTATATATATATATATATATATATATATATATATATATATATATATATATATATATATATATATATATATTCCCAAAATAGCTCGATACGTCCCCAAGATCCCATCATATGAGAAACTCTCAATAAATCTCCAAAACATATTTCTCACATCATATAAGAATGTTTCAAATCGATAAACCCAATCGAAATGGAGTAAAACTCACTCTATGAAAACTTCGCATAACAGCCTGGTTTCCAAATCGATTCGGCCTGGTCCGAATCGATTCGGTCCCAAAAGCAAATTCATTCACCAGTATGCGAATCGATTCGGTCCAAAGAACCTGTAAGTCTGTCTTAGGCCAAATCGATTCGGTTTTGGATTCAAATCGATTAAGTCACACAGACCTGTGAGTTTGTAACATTCTGAATCGATTCACAGAGGGGACGAATCGATTCGGCTTGTTTAGCAAGCTATGAAATGGCTTATTTTCTCCAAAACCCAAATTTCCAAAACCCAAATTTATCATCTTCTCTCTATCATTTTTCAACCCAAACATGTTTCTAACATAAAAATCATTATATAAATCAACCCAACTATATATACAACCTCAAATCCATATACACACACACCTCAAATGCAAGATTTAACCAAAATCTAGGCTTTTAACATTTAGACCCCAAAATCCATATTTTTATCCACAAATCATGAAATAAATTACACACATAGATTATTTAGCAAGTTTAATCACTTGCCTCGAAGTTATAGAGGTTGAATCTTCCTCGAAATCACGGATTGGTCGGACTCCCCTAGCTTTTCTCCTCTTTCTCTTCTTCCTTTCCTCTTCTCTCTCTCTCTCTAGGGCTTTCTCAATCTCACAAATGAGTTTGTTATCTCACGTAGGATTTATAATCCTTATCTCTAAGATACCGAACTTTAAATGTTAATACACTCTTTAAATGACTCTTTACTCCAATTCGAGTCAAACTAACTTAAAATATTTTGAAACCGAAATAAAATCCAAGGACAGTCATTTTGACTATCTCGATCCATCCTGGATCAACAATGCACTCAGAAGCGTCATCCCGAAATACATCATAGCATCCTCAAATTTTGACCTCAATTGCCAAATTTAAAATTCTCCAATTGAAATAAATATTATTTCGGCCCAAATAATTTAAATTCTTAGTCCTCAAAATTACGGGGTATTAGATCTCTCTCTCTCTCTCTCTCTCTCTCTCTCTATATATATATATATATATATATATATATATATATATATATATATATATATATATATATATATAAGGACAAATTTCCAAGAGTGTCAATTTGTATGTAATTGACTTATTTTCGGAACAAAACATGTTTAAGTCATATGATGGTATTTTGAGTGTCGATCCACATAATCCTATGATATTGAATTGAAGATGTAGAGGCCAAGCTTCAAAGTTAAATCATGCCGAGTTTTATGGTGAATATTTCAGATCTTCATTCAGATTGCATTATGAGATCTCTCAGGTGTAAATGCGTAATGTTTATAGGACTCGAAAAATGTTTTAAGGATGTTATTTTATGTAAAAATGATTTTAAATGTTTTAACTTCATTTATTCTGAGATAAGGATTGTTTAGAGTCCTGTATAAATCATTATCTTTTATTTAGATGGTTCAAATGACTTTTTCAGTCTTTCGAGCGACATTGCAAGGTTGTTCAAGCGAGATGAACATGTCGTTCGAGCGACATGCTGATCTCGTTTGCCTTAACTTTTCTATTTAAGGTGTTGTCCTCTCAGAATTTCGTAAGTGCAGAACCAATTTTCAGAGAAACTAATATATATATATATATATATAGGCCATCTCAGGTGCGGACCTGAGCTAGTGCGAGCCCTTATGCAGATCCTTATTTTAATATTAAAAAATAAATTTTTTGATGATATTTTTGGAGATGATCTCCATAATGAGGAGATCATCTACAAAGAAATTAATCAAAAAATTCAATCAAAAAGTGGATTAGATGATTTTAAAGGAATAATCCGAAATGCTCGAACAACTCGGGTTCGGCTAAAAACAGGCCCAAAATAGTTTGGTGAGGATCATAATTAGAGATAACCACAAATATGATTTTAACTTGCGTGGATCTCGAGAAGAGATGAGAGCAATCAAGCAACGAGTTTATTAACCAGTAAGGGAAGCCCTATGCGGCTTCATCTCTCATTTCCCTATAAATGTTACCCTTACCCCAGGGAAAAGGGACATGCAATTCTTGTTATAAAAGGAAAAGAGTATAATAAGACTACTGAAACACCCCGTGGATGTAAGACATGTCCAAACCACATAAATACATGTCTTGTGAGATGGTTTTATTTATGTTTCACATTAACTTTTTAGGATTATTATTTGTGGAATAATTCCACCTACAGTTGACGCCGTTTGTGGGAACCGAGTTTTCTTTCCCTAAATCAATTAAAGCTAACAAACTATCATGTCTCACCCATACAGTGCGCCTCTTCCATTCAATGGCCACTAGCGGGGTGGACTACTTACACCAAGAGTGAAGTCTGAAATCCACCCCCATAGGAGTCGAGGAGGCCATCATGCACGTTATCGCCCACAAGAGAAGCATTCTGAACAAAGTAACGAGCAACCTAGATCCACTCAAATCTCATGGAGGGCTGATGCATACGAACAACGGCTCCACCAATAGAAGGAGGCCACACGCCTTCAAGAGAAGGAAAATGCATATCTTTAGCGATGCCTGAAAAGGATAGAAGGAGAGCTTAACGGAAACAAACTCAAGTACCATGGTCGTACACCTAGAACTCAGGCAAGTAAAAATCACAACTAAGGAAGGAGTTCACATTGCGATTAAGAGCATTCCGAGCTCGAGAGTTGTCCGACTAGACGAGATCAAGAGGAGGGAAATCGTAGAAATGATATCCATAATCTCGTTAGGAAAGATATGGATCAACACCCCACTAATCATGGGGATAGATCCATTAAGGAACTAGACACTAGGGCCCTCATCACTTAAATAAAATCCCCATTTTCAAGGGCAATTAATGCGCAAGAACCCCTAAAGAATTTTCCAACTCTGAGGTTTAAATTTTATGATGGAATAATCAACCCCATTGGCCACATGCATCAGTATAGGGAAGGCCACGACATTGTGAAATCACACTAATGCCCTAGTGTGTCACATATTCCCCTCCAGACTGGGGGATATCGCGCAAAAGTGGTTTGCAAGATTTTCAGATAGGTCGACCAATAATTTTAAATAACTTGTTGAATAATTCACATCTTGTTTCATCACTAGTAGCACCCATTCGAGGAGAATGAATTTTCTCCTCACGATGAGGAAGAAGCCCCAGGAAACCTTTTAGGAATACACTAGGTGATACTAGATGACATATAATGAGGTTGAGGAATTCTCGGGGCATGTCGCTATAGCCTCATTCAAGATATATATGCCTAGAAACTCTATATTGCATCAGTCACTCAAAAAGAAGGAGGCGGACACCATCGATGAGCTCGTGTCTCACATTAAAAAAAAGCCAAAGTGGAATATGTGATCATCATCACCCAGGTTGACAATGGGTACTCGAAAGCGACCAAAAGTAATGACAGAGGAAAATAAATGTAAAATAAAGGATCTAAGAATGGGGCTAAGACAGACCCTGCCAAGGCTTTCTAAGCAATCAATAATGTGTTCAAGGACCCGATTTACAAAATGTTGAGCAAAATCTAGGACCAACCATTCCTCAGGTGGCCAAAGAAGATGAGGGGATACCCTAACAAGAGATATAACACACTTAGGTGTGCATATCATAAGGATGACAAGCATAAAGTGGAGAACTGTAATGCCCTTAAGTCCTATCTAGAATAATTGCCCCAAGACGATCATCTAAGTGACTACGTGGAAAAGAAATAGGCCAAAGTCATCATCAAAATTGACCATAAGCTAGACAACGTACTAGAATATGATTTGGGACATGAGTTCGTTGTCATGCTCGGTGCCTGAAGTCCTAAGCAGATCCGAGGCAATGCCGTTCATATGGAGCTCAAGAAAGTCACTAAGGTGATGTAGGCTTTCCAAATCGACCCTACCAAGCATCTAGTGGGAAAGAACCAACACACGAAATACTTATATTACAACAAACACATAGTTTTCACAGAGGATGACCTGATTGGAGTTGGGACCCCATATCATGATACATTAGCAATCCCCCCAGTATTCCAAACTAGGACGTGGATAAGTTACTAGTTGATCACGGAAGCTCCTCTGATATTATTTATTTAGAGATGTTCAACAAACTTAATCTTAAGATGTAAGACTTGAAATAAGCGACCATCCTTTTAGTCAAATTTGTTAGGAAGGTGAATATGCCACTAGGAAAGGTGGTCTTGCCTGTCTGAATTGGGAACAATTCAAAGATGATCGAATTCTCAATGATGGATATTGATTCTCCTTATAACTCTATCATTGGAAAAGGATGGCTATACACTATTCAAGTTATCACCCCCACTTACCACTAAATGCTCAAGTGTATCACAGACCGTGGGATAATAGAGATTATAGGAAACCAGGTATTGCTCGGCAGTGATTTATCGCTGCTATTAGGACCAAACATGAAAAGAAGAAGGAGAAAAAGATTGTCTCCAAGGCAGCCAAATATGGAGCCAAACCATTTAAATTGAAACTAAAATATGGAAGATCTGGAGTGGAAGAAATAAGGGTGGACCGTGCGGATAGAGTCATGGAACCATTATAAGAGGTAATTGTGATACCCCGCCTAATAAAATACCGGGTGATCATTCCTCTACCAAATTAAAACAGGAATCCCAGTTGGTTCATTCTTAGCATCACTGTCGAAAACCTTTTTAAAAGTTACTAATCACCTAGTAGTACAAAAAGCCGGTGCCAAATTTTATCTTTTTAATTAAACAACCAATAACATGCGAAAAGATAATATGAGTCATACACAATTACTGGATCAAATAAACTGAATAATTAATTAAATAATTTGCCTAATAAACCATCGGACACCAAAGTAAATAGTCCAATACAAACATCCAACACCCGAATAAATAAATCTAAAAACTGTACTGAAAAGTCTGTGCAACAAGACCTAAGCAAAACTAAAACTGATAAATTATTCCTACTTTAGGAAGGAATGAATGATGCGTCTAAACCAAACTCTTGCTAGCATCCCCATGTGCCGTAGATCTATGTCTCTAGAAGAGAATATCAAGTCTGGCTTCCCTGTGGCTGGACACCTAAAAGGTTTTGAAAATAGTTTTATAGCAAGGGTTAGAACCCAAAACATTTTGAAAACCTTTTAGGTGTCAAGTCATAGGGACGCCAGACTTGATATTCTATTTTAGGGACACGAAGCTGTGACACATGTGGATGTTAGCAGGAGTTTGGTTTAAACGCATCATTCCTTCCTTCCTAGAGTAGGAATCATTTATCAATTTCAGTTTTACTTAGGGTTCGTCGCCCAGACTTTTCAGTATAATTTTCAGATTTATTTATTCAGGTGTTGGATGTTTGTATTGGACTATTTACTTTAGTGGCCGATGGTTTATTCGGAAAATTTATTAATTAACTATTCAGTTAATTTAATTCAGTCGTTGTGTATGACTCATATTATCTTTCCGCATGTTATTGGTTGTTTAATTAAAAAGATAAAATTTGGCACCGACTTTTTTGGAATACTAGGTGATTAGTAACTTTTAAAAAGGTTTTCGATAGTGATGCTAAGAATGAACTAATCGGGATTCCTGTTTTAATTTGGTATAGGACTGATCACCCGGTATTTTATTAGGCGGGGTGCCACAGTAGTGTTCGGCGAATCTCATCCAAAGAATAATTTTTTGATCGACAACTCACTCACCAATCAAGAAAAGGAAGAGATGATGTCTTTGCTAAAGGAAAATCGATATGTGTTCGCTTAGAATCCATACATATGCTCGAGATCAACCATTAACTCACGTGCCATCAACTTCATATGGTCCCGACTTATCCATCGATCACACGAAAGGCTTTACGAACTGCCTAGAAAAAAGAAAAGGCCTCAGAAAAAGGGGTAGGGAAACTTCTGGAGGTAAGGTCCATTAAAGAAGTTTAATTCTAAAAATGGATCTCGAATGTAGTAGTGAAAAAGAATAATGAAAATTGGAGAGTATGCATAGACATCACCAACCTTAACAAAGTTTATCCTAAAGACAACTTTCCCTTCCCAAAGATTGACCAATTGGTCAACGCCATAGCCAACCACAAATGGATGAGTTTCCTGGATGCATACTTAGGGTACTATCAAATCTCTTTATTTGTCCCCAATAGAGATAAGACTTCATTCATCACTACTTTCTACATGTACTATTACAAAGTCATGGATTTTAGTCTCAAGAACACGGGAGAAATATATCAACAGTTGTGTAATACCCCGTACTTTTATAGAGATTTAAATTGATTAAGTGGGAGTAATTTGAAAATTCGAGGAAATTACCGTAAATAGTAAATTTGGAATTTATGAGTATAATTTGATAAATTTAGAATTCAAAGTGAGCAGCAAATATTAGTTTGCTTATGTCGGATTAATATTTACATGGATTAGATTTTCTTACGGGACTAAGTCAATGAGTTGGATTACTTTAATTACATGTCGTAGTTGGGTAAAGCGATAAAAGATAATATTTTATTTGGAAAACACGCATATTGGAATGTGTTGGGTTTAATTAGTGATTTGTAGTTAAGTGAGTCGGAGGAAGATTTTGAGTGAGCAGTTTGTTTCAAAATGGCCGAGATAGTCAGAATAGAGTATCCGAAAGTAGCGTTTAGGTTCCGAGGATTTTTGGACTAGTAGGGATTCGCATTTGAGTATACGAGTCAATTTTGGGTATAATAAGGGATAAACTTTATAAACCCTTATAACCCTTATTTATCTCACAAATCATCCCTAAGAGAGAGAAAGAGAAGAGAGAAAAGGAAGAAGAGAAGAGAGGAAGTAAGAAAAGGGGATTCCGGGCCAACTCCGCGAGATTCGACTCGAGGTCGTCGGATTTTATTCACGAGGCAAGTGTTTAACTTGATTTAATGATTTAGTGTGTTTATTTATCATATTTTAGTTGGTGTGTAAAACTATAACGATTTTTGGATTGGGTTTTCGTGAATCAAAACGGGGGTTTTGAAAGTTTGAACGAGTAAAATCCTGATAATATTCGATTCGAGAAACTTAGAAATTAATTGAAATTAGTTGTTGATTCTTGGTTCTAGGATGATTAGAACCTATTTTATTTGAGAATATATGGTTGGTTGTGATTAAATAAGGTTGGGAGAAGAAACAAAAAGCTTGTAGGTATGTTAATGTTCAAAACAGTCTCGGAGAAGATGATGAACAGTAACCAGCGTCATTGCCAAATCGATTCGACCTAGAAGAGAATCTATTAGGATCTTCGTCAAAAAATGAAATTTGTAGATCTTTTCGATACGGTCGCGCGGGCACCGATCGCGTATTTTCTAATTTTTTTGAATTTATAATTATTTTTCTACGGAAGGCTATCCCAGATCGAAATCGTCAGTTAGAAATCAAACCTGATATTGGAAGAATTAAGGCTAAACTTGTTTGGAGATTATTTTAGGGGATTTAGAAGTGATATAAGAACTCCTAGATAATGGTATTGAGGGTGAGTAAACCTTGGATCGAAAGAGCGAACCTCGGATTAATTTAGTGTACGATCCGGGGTATGGATTTAATGAATGTTTGGGACGAGAGACATTCGAGAGAATCATTCGACAAGCGTGTATAGATATATTTATGCGGTTAGAATAAATATGGGCCAATCATAATCGAGAAAATCCTAGGATGCGATTAGGATGGAATTTAGGATATAGGCTAAGGATAATTGAGCGGATATCCTACAAGTCTATTGACGACTATTATTATAGGTTATGCGATACCTATGGAATCAAGATAAGTAGTTAGTATGCTTATCTAATTGTCACTAGTTTTTATATTCGGGTTTATATCAAAATTCTTAGAAGTGGTTAAGGTGAGAGTTATATATTGAGTGAGAGAATACTTATATGATTAGTATTTTAAGTGGGTAAATACTTATATACTATTACGAATGGGAACATTCGAGGTTTCGAGCTATCGCTATAAGAGTTCGGCAATTATAGCCATATATATATTGAGAAGTGATATAGATTATATACGATGTGGTTAAAATATATAGAATATGATATGAATAAATATATCTGTGTGTGATTGGTATATTTGTACTTTAGAGACTAATTCCACGGGATTTCCTTTGCGTAGGGTTGGAACAGCCAGATTATATATTTTCTCTAGTGCGATCCGGGGAGGTTGCGCGATGCAGGTGAATCCCCTATCTTGAGGAGCAGGGAGAGTATATCCCCATGTCATATCATCTCGCGTACGAGTGCGATGTGTGTACTCCACTTGCAGAGGGAACATGACCGCCTACACCGTTGTGTATTTTTACCATGACCATGAGTGAGTCTGGCTTGGTACCGTGGTTGAGTGAGTAAACCCGGATTCGGATAGGCACTATAAGACTACATCGTCGAGTTATAGCTCGGTGGGATGGTTATAATACTTATGATTATAATAGGTATAATTATACTTTTTGCGTATAGTATATTGCTTGTATATTAATATGAGATATCATATAAAGTAAATATATGTATATGAAGTGAAAAGACTCATAAAGTGTATTTCCCCTTCCGGTTGATTTATATCCGGATTTATATGAAAATGAATTATAGGTTCTAGTGAGAAATATATATATTTACATACGTGATTTTATTATATGTGTTATATACTGAGGGCCTAATAGATCTCGACAATCAACATTGTCATGTAGTAGTGTATCAGGGGGGGTCCTTGTTTAGATTTCGCTTCACGAGACACCCCACGCACGAATGTAGAGAAATGTTGGGAATGGGGAGAAGTTTAGCCCTTAGTACTTGGGTTGATGAGGATTTTTAGAAGATGGGTGAAATAGATTAGTTAGGCCGGGTAGCTTAACTAGGTTGTGTAAAAGATATACATTAGGTGTGCACTATTAGAAGAGGGATGAGGCGAATCTCATGAGAGTGCGATACCAATTTAAATATGAGGGATTTTATATTTTAATAAATGGCTTTTAAGCACTTGCTAAAATATTTTCAAAACTCGGGCTCTGACCCATTTCTCTATTTTCCCCTCTCTTGCTATATATATATATATATATATATATATATATATAGGTTTCCAGACATAGAGACGCCTGGGTGATGATTCCTCGAGTCAGACGTTTGCTGTAGCAGCTGTGGATGAATGCAGGTTTATTGTAGATGCTTATACCATTAAAATCTAGATAGGAGGTACTGTAGAAACACTCGGGCCGATAGCCCAACTTTATTTATTTATTCTTTTACCGCCGTTTAGTGTGACATTCGATTTGGTTGTATTATGTTAAACCGAGTGTTCGGTTATTTTATTTCATCTCACTTTCGTGCATATAAACTGTGTGAATGTTTTATTTTGTTGGTTTGGACTAAAAGATTAGTTAAATAAAATTTTGACGCCAACCTAATAGGTTATTAGTAATTAAATTGATTTTCGACAGTGATGCTGAGAGTGAACCATACGAGACTCTTGTTTTAATTTGGTATTGGATTGTTCACCCGGTATTTTATTAGCCGGGGTATCACAAGTTGGTCACCAAAATGTTCAAGAAACAACTAGGATACACCATGGAAGTGTACATAAATGACATGTTTGTTAAGACAAAGCATAAATTCGACCACCTAGAGGACTTGGAAAAGAATTTTGAGATGCTTAGATACCTTCGGGGTGTAATTCGAGAAGATCCTTGGGTTCTTAGTTAACAAAAGGGAGATTGTGGCCAACCCCGATGAGATAGTGGAAATTGAAAATGTTTAACCCCTAAAGATGCCTCATGACATCCAAAAGTTAACAGGAATGATGTCATCTCTCAATCGATTCATCTCTAAATCATTCGAAAGATGTCGAACATTTTTTTAGCTGTTAAATAATGAGAGATGCCTAGCTTGGAATGAGGAATTATGTAAATCCCTTAATGAAATTAAGTCATACCTAAGACAACCTCCATTGCTTTCAATCCCTAATCTAGGGGACCCCCTTTACCTTTATCTAGTGGTATCCAATCACGCAGTCAACTCAACTTCAATGTGCGAGAAAAAAGGGCATAAATCTCATATTCACTATGTCAAAAAAATGATCCTCGATGCCGAGAAACACTACCTCCCACTTAAAAAATTGGCTGACCCTTTGATCATTTCTTTCTAGAAATTGATTAACTATTTTGAAGATCACTCAGTCATAGCCATCACCTCTTTCCAGCTCAAAGGAGTCCTTGATCAAGACGACCTATCTGTATGGATATTCAAATGGTTGGTGGAACTTAAAAGGTTCGATATCCACTATCAAACAAGGACCGCAATCAAATTCCAAGTAACGGATGACTTCACTACCGAGTTCACAAGAATAGAAGGACCCAGTGACAAGGACTTCGCCAATCAATTAATCAGCAAAAAGTTTTACCAATTCAAAAAGTGGACTCTTTATGTAAATGTTACCTCTAACACAAGGGGGATGGAGTGGGACTTGTACTCATTTCTCTCGAAAAGGCCATTGATTAAGGGTGAAAAGTGTGCTCGTGTAAGTGCACAATCGTTGTTTTCGTTTCACCTCCTCAATACAAAAACCTAAATTACGACTACACTCAACTGGTGAGTACAGCGGTAAGTCAGGTATCGAATCCACAGGGAATGTTCGATAGATCGCAAAAGATTATTAATCCAGGAATAAAAGTGTAAAAGGTGTTTAGAAACTAAAAAGGGAAAGATGCATAAAAGGGAAATAGTAATCTAGGCGAGTGTATTGAAACTAGATTATGAAAGCGAGTAAAACAATAGGTTGCGTCGAATATCCCTCACCCGAGTTAATTTGTATAAAATGGTTACATGGGTCGACGAGTTATTACAAGTGCGTCTGATTTCGACGGTTAATTAAATCAAGAGTTGTTACGCCCTAAATCATCATAAAAGCCTAATACGATTTTGGCGTCAACAAATACCCGAAAATTACGCGCGAAAGCTCGTAAGCACGGGACATACATGATATGCCCCGTCAAATCTCCTAGACGTAATAACTAGGACAACGCACCCGAAATAGACCCGTAAACTCCATCACCAAAGCAAAGAAATACGTCAACTCGAGTGAGTTCAATTCAAACACAACCTAATTTAAATTACGTAGAAAGCATGTTAAAAACGCGGTAAATGAAAAGCGGGAATAAACGCGATAAAACTATACCACAAAGCAAGTGAAGAAAGCATGTGAATCTAATTAAGAAAGCATGTAAATCAAACTATCAAAGCAAGAAAGAAGGAAATACAAACTATATAAATGGAGGTGATGATGAATAGTGCAACAATCAATCAAAAAGGGTGTCAATCCAAGAATAATTGAATAACAACTCATCAAAACCCTCAAAACCTAAGCTATTATAACCTAAAATCATTTTATCTACCGAATATCTTCTTATTACAACCAAATTGGTTTATGTACCAAGTTAGAATAAAAGAAAAGAAGAAAGAAAATAAAAGAAAATATCTGCAGCAGAAAACAGAGCATCGATCGATCGACCCCTGTGGTCGATCGATCGACTGCTAAAATCGTGGCAAAAATACAAAGGCTCGATCGATCGACCCCCAGGCTCGATCGATCGATCAAGCAGGGCAGCCTGCAGAATCCCCTATTTTGGCATGTTTTCCATCGCCACTCAATTCACCGTAACTTTGTCATACTGACTCGGAATCACGCACCGTTCACGGCCACGCAAAGCTAGCGCGAAGGGATAAAACTTCCATGAAGATGTTGCGCCAGGTGCCCAATCTATAAAATGACTAAAATTCCCTTGAACGTGCAGTTACGTACGAAAATTATGCGGAATGCGTCCGAATCCCATACTTGGTACCTAAATACCTACAAAAGCCCAATTATACCTCATATAGCATGTTAACAATATAAACCGAGGTTGTCTGGTTAACGGGTTTAAATATAGTGATTAAGGCACCCGAGGAGGCTAGAATGCGTAGGTTCGACGGATGAAATACGCAATATTTGCGTATTATCACACCCCCTAACTTACACATTGCTAGTCCCTAGCAATGAAATAGGATGCAACAAGAAGAACAAGTAAACCAACACAGGAGATAGTGCAAAAGTATGGTATAAAAGCAATAAACTTTCGCGGGTGGTTCGATTACATTTAGCGCATGCAATAAGCCGTTAAACCCCTAGGTTACCCTAGTGGACGAGTGTCATCTCGTGAGGGTTTTCAGTAATGGTACCCACAAACATCATAAAGTTTCCTCAAAATATGCCCAATCAAGTAGGACAAACTCATCAATGCGAACAAGATTTCAACATGTTATTAGCATAGCAAACGAATTAGCGTGAGAAGTCCGTTGTTATTAACATTATCGAATGCACCTCAATGAATTGAAACTCTAACATGTGGGAGGGGAGTGAGCATATGCAAAGTATGACTTGGCTAAAAACTTAAATAACTCGGATACTGAATATCAAAGCATGCATAAAAGTCAATCCTCACGGGCATCACACTCATCAAATGAATTCACTTGAAACAGGGAGGTAACACAAGGGACATGCGGGCCTAAGGACTAAATGTAAAGGGAAACTAGGCCACGCACATGTCACAATTGAAGAACGCTATATAGGAAATAAAAATTACAATCTCAGTGAAAGGATACCGCACGTATAAAAGAGGCGAAATGCATTTTCACAAATTATCAACACTATTTAAACATTTGAATTACATCAACTTAAGATCACATAGGACTTGTATAGGGTTGTAATGTAGGCTAGGTTAGGGTACGAAATGAAAGGGATGTATATACGGATTCAAAGTGTTTGGGGATGAAACTCCGAATAATGGGAAAAAGTGGGCAATATCAAAAGTGGACAAATGATGTCCAAATAAGCATTAGATATAACAATCGAGAGAGTAACAAGGATTATTGAAACACTACAAACAATATAAATAACTTTCTCTTTCTTTTTATTTTCTTCCTTTTTCTCACTTTTTTCTTTTGTTTTCTTTTGTTTTCTACTTTCTCTTTTTCACTCTTTTTCTTTTCACTTCTTACTCTTTTCGTACTCAAATTGCAACCACAATACACAACAATACCATTCAATCCCAAGCAAAAATCCAAACAAGGGTATGTAAGGTAATATGTATGGTATAAAACTCCAATTTGGAGTTGGTTAAAGGATTTTGGGTGATGAAAAAGAAAGGCTAGTATTTAGGCTCAAGTAAGTTGACTAGGGAACATATAAAGGGTGAGGTCAAGGCCATATGGGTGATATACAAAGATGGACTATGATCATTTCAAAAAGTCTACGCAATTCTCGAGTCAAACAACATATGAAAATCATGCTCAAGTAACACATTTCAAGTATGAACTCAATTAATGAACGGTCAATGAAAGAATAAAGAGATTACCAACGACTGTAATGTTTTCAAAGAGGAAAGAAAGTGTATAAACTCACAAATGAAGATAAGTCTCTAATCTCACTCGGTGTAAGTATATACAATGCAACAAAAGCATACCGAGTTATAAAAATCTTAAACCACATCAATATAACAGGAATGGTGCATGTGCTCACGGATTAAAGTTTAATTGATGAAGTTATTCATAATATTAATGATTTAGGGACTAAAATCTAATAACTTCTAAAATCGAGAACATGCATCGTTGAATTGTCTATTTGATCAGGAAATTATTAAAATTTATCATCGGAAACAAGGGCAAAATGCCCAATAAAGGAGAAAAAAGAAAGAAAATATTTTTGAAAATTTTCAAATTTTTAACAAAAACATGCTTTGTAACTAAATTGTAATCAAATCCAAGGACTAAACAGCAAAATGGATTGAATATCCTGCACCCCCTAACTTGAATGTTGCATTGTCCTCAATGCGTCCATTAAAGAACACAACAAAAGCTAGGAAAAGAATGATATTACCCAAATGTGGAGCGATCTCCATAAGTACAAGTCCAAATGAAGCTGCAAAACAAGTTAGTACAAAGCATATCAAGAATATGTACCGATGTATTAAGTTAAGAGAATCTATGTCACAAGTCACAATAATATAGAGGGGCTGAAGTGCAAATACTAGATAAATTGATGGTGAACTTTTTGATTTTATAAAATGGAAGGTCACACACATCAAAATCCAATAAACGACCACAAACTACATTTTCATTTCTCATTTCAGAAGTTCAATACAAAATCACTCAATACATTACAACTAGTGAAATAAAAATAAAAATAAAAATAAAAAAGTACAATATAATATCCGATCCCAGAATACAAAAATAAAACCCAGTACAGCAGCAACCTAGTGGCCGGAACCACTAGGATCAGAGGGGTCCTGAAAATGAGGAGGCAACGGCGCCATTTGATGAACATGGTTTCACCGCGGCGCGAGAGTCACCTACGCGCCGGTTATTTTATTTTCGTTTCACCTCCTCAATACAAAAACCTAAATTACGACTACACTCAACTGGTGAGTATAGCGGTAAGTCGGGTATCGAATCCACAGGGAATGTTCGATAGATCGCAAAAGATTATTAATCCAGGAATAAAAGTGTAAAAGGTGTTTAGAAACTAAAAAGGGAAAGATGCATAAAAGGGAAATAGTAATCTAGGCGAGTGTATTGAAACTAGATTATGAAAGCGAGTAAACTATAGGTTGCGTCGAATATCCCTCACCCGAGTTAATTAGTATAAAATGGTTACATGGATCGACGAGTTATTACACGTGCGTCTCGTTTCGACAGTTAATTAAATCAAGGGTTGTAACGCCCTAAATCATCATAAAAGCCTAATAAGATTTTTGCGTCAACAAATATCCCGAAAATTACGTGCGAAAGCTCGTAAGCACGGGACATACATGATATTCCCCGTTAAATCTCCTAGGCGTAATAACTAGGACAACGCACTTGAAATAGACCCGTAAACACCATCACTAAAGCAAAGCAACGCGTCAACTCGAGTGAGTTCAATTCAAACACAACCTAATTTAAGTTACCTAGAAAGCATGTTAAAAACGCGATAAAAATATACTACAAAGCAAGTGAAGAAAGCATGTAAATCAAACTATCAAATCAAGAAAGAAGGAAATACAAACTATATAAATGGAGGGGATGATGAATAGTGCAACAATCAATCCAAAAGGGTGTCAATCCAAGAACAATTGAAGAACAACTCTTCAAAACCCTCAAAACCTAAGCTATTATAAACTAAAATCGTTTTATCTACTGAATATCTTCTTATTACAACAAAATTGGTTTATATACCAAGTTAGAATAAAAGAAAAGAAGAAAGAAAATAAAAGAAAATATCTGCAGGAGAAAATAGAGCATCGATCGATCGACCCCTGTGGTCGATCGATCGACTGCTAAAATTGTGGCAAAAATACAAAGGCTCGATCGATCGACCCCCAGGCTCGATCGATCGATCAAGCAGGGCAGCTTGCAGAATCCCCTGTTTTGGCATGTTTTCCATCGCCGCTCAATTCGTCGTAACTTTGTAATACGGACTCGGAATCACGCACCGTTTGCGACCACGCGAAGCTAGCACGGAGGGATACAACTTCCATGAAGATGTTGGGTCAGGTGCCCAATCTGTAAAATGACTAAAATGCCCTTGAACGTGCGGTTACATACGGAAATTACACGAAATGCGTCTGAATCCCATACTTGGTACCTAAATACCTACAAAAGCCCAATTATACCTCATATAGCATGTTAACAATATAAATCGAGGTTGTCTGGTTAACGGGCTTAAATATAGTGATTAAGGCACCCGAGGAGGCTAGAATGCGTAGGTTCGACAGATGAAATACGCAATATTTGCGTATTATCAGCCATGATCGAATAAGGGATTATACTTAGCTTTGAAGCTTTTAATAATGAAGATGACTATGAAACCCTCATCATCGGGTTGCAAAAATCATTCTCTTTTGGCGCAAGCCACCTTGACATATATTACTACTCGAGGCTAGTGTCCAACAAAGTGATGGGAGACTTCAATGACAAAGACGAGAGAATGTCACTGTATCTATAGGTAGCCCAAGATTTAATTATTGAATTCGAAAGGGTCCATATTCAATAACTCTCCCAGGGGAACAACAATAATTTTGATGCCTTCGTTTCTGTGGGTCTGATATGGACTCTGATCTTAAGAGAATCATTGAAGTGTAATTCCTTTCTAAGACTAGTATTGCAAAACTAGTGATGTCCGAATGGGTCCTAGCCGTAAGAAAAATTCCTAGTTAGATGGATCCAATCGCCTCTTATTTGAAAGAAGACTTCCTACCCACCGATACAAAATAAGCCAATCAGACCAAGACAAAAGCTGTCCATTTCTTTCAATCACCTGAAAGAAAACTCTATAGGATATTTTTCATGGGTCCCTACCTTCAATGCATGCATCCAAGTGACATCGACCAAGTATTATATAAGCTTCATGACGGTATTTATGGAAGCCACGCATGAGGAAGATCTCTAGCCTTTAGAGAGATCAATGAATAATATTGCCTTATTGGAGGCCTCGGCTTATCCTAAAAGAAATGGGAAGAACCGATAAAAATTGTCAGAGATGGTCTGTAAGGAGCCTACCATTCGGAAACAATAGAGGGGAGGGAGATCTCAAGGGACTAGATTGCGGCCAATCTTAGGAAATTTTATTTCTAGCAAGTCTATTAAAAGTTCAACTTTTTGTTTATATTTCTCGAAATGTTTTAGGTTCATTAAAGTGAAATTTTAATTAGTACAATTAACTTCATTATTGTTCCATCATTATTTCCAAATAGAAGATCAACTTTATTATATAAATCATCATTATGTCTGGTCAAATATTATTCATTGATATGAATTTCGTAGTTTGATTACAATTAATTAGAATCTCGAGGTCAAATGGTTTCTTCATGAAAAAAATATCAATAATTTCCAAGGAAAGCAAAAGACGTAAGGGAGATCTCTAGCCAAAAAAGCATCACGACTTTGGTCGGCTAAAAATCCTGAATGGGTGGACGACCCTACGACCATGTGCATTTTGCCAGAGTTTGGCCTAGGCCTAAGGTTATGTGACGACATAATAAGAAATGGGAAAATGCAAAATGTGGAAATTCACAAAGTAACCATTTTACAAAAATGATAATACAACAACAGAGTTATAAAATATAGTCCTAAACACAATGTTCACCTTCGACAAGTTATCATCTCGGTAATTGGGACCCTTCGTTTATTATCAGGATTTGGCCTAAACTCATCATTACTATAATGAGGTCACAAGTAATCTTTGGACAACTGAAGGGGCACAACATCGAGGGCAATCTATTTGTCATCACTCCCGAATTGAACATAATTGTAAGTAGGGCACTCCACTTAGTACTAGTACCAAATCTTAGCCTTTTGGAACCTTCGTAATGGCTAGAGAGTTTAGCCAACCATGTTTGTATGACCTTTTTTTGGCTTTATCTACCTAAAAGGGGAATCAACCCATAAGTCATCATAGTCAGAGGCCCAAATTGTGTGAGGACCCTTCCTAAAGAGATATTTCAACTTCATTTTATTACAACCAAGGCCTAGTTTTATCGTCCCATATCTTCTTAAGTCCTCTTCATTTTTTCTAGCTTCTCCCTTAGAGAGATATTTAATTTTTGCATAAGATTTATAACATCACTGACATCCGTAGCATCACTCTTCAATTTGATGGACAAACGAGACTGCTCGTCAAAAGAACTTGTCATTTTTTGAAGAGCTGGCCAAATAGGGATCAAAGTGCCATGAGCTAGACTATTGGCTTCCCGACCAAGTACTATATCTAGGTCATCAATCTCTAGAATAGGTGGGGCACCTGCAGTTATATTTTTTAGCTAAAAGAATTAAAAGAAAACCATTTAGGAGCAAAAATTACGATTTCAAACTGGTGGAATTTTCAATGCACCAAAAAATGGATAAACCCTTACAAACATTCAAAAGTATGAGAGTACAAGGATTTTTTAGCTAATCTAATCTCAACTAGCTTTGAACATCTTTTTCCTTCACCTCCTCTTGAGGATTTGAGGTTTTGCCTTGATTGGCACCCATTATTTCTTAGTCGGTCGTAGCCTCTGCTTGATTTCTTCCTGGAGCCTTGTCTCCTTCTTCCAATGAAAAGGACACTCTAAGGCAGGAATAGAGAGAGAATTGGTCTAAACAACAAAAGTATATTACAAATTAAATAAAACTTAAACAAGTTAAACCCAAAGAAAAAACTTTTGCACCAGTTTTAAACCAAGTGTTGTGATAAACCAATTTATGAAATTTTATCTTCTTAACCGAAACATGCTTCTAGGAGATAACAGATAAAATAAAAAAATAATCACAAAAAATGCTGATGTGTGAGAAAAATCCATAATAAGAAAAATCTCAAACGATCCATCCACACAATTCACTATGATACATAATTACACAAGTTGACATATGACTTACTCAATGACTCGATCCCCACTTTACACTTCTTTATTCTCCAATTGATCCTCCATAGTGATAACGCAGGAATCCACCCACACAAGTGCCCCAACGTGTGAGACCACGCACGCCTCAACATCCACCGATACAGGCTCAATAATCGCTATCTTATAGGAACACGGAATCCATCTCTTCTTCATCGAAACACCAAAAACACAGAGTTCACCTCAATAAAAAATCTCACAAAGATGTGGAAAATAAACTTGGTGCCCAAATATTCCATCTTCAAATTATATATGAGATGAAACTTGGATCCTAAATAACTTGGGTGTAAACTAGGGTTTTAGAGAGCTTTTTGGATGAGTTTGGGAACTCAAAGCATAAGAATTTCTCCCTTAGAAAAATGATGCCCAATCTAGAATGATAAGGATCAATGAGTTGTCCAAAATCATATTTTTTAGAAAAACTTCACCGCCTTGTCAGATATCTCGTTCTAACGAGATACCTGTTCTTGTTTAAACAACTTCTAATGAGATACCCGACGAGAAAACAACAAAGGAAAAAACTGGGTCATTTGATATATCTTTAGAAGCTCGTTTCAACGAAGTACCTACTCTCATTAGAATAACTTCTATTAAGATATCTAACGAGAAAACATCAAAGGCTAATTTTGCCTCCTTTGAAGTTACCTTCGATCCTCTTTCTAACAGGGTGATGTAAAACACAAAATATTTTTAAACAATTTTATAAAATCCTAACACATAATAATAAAATCTCCTAGGCTCAAAATATATACACCATCATTGCTGAGAGATCCTTGATATGTGAAGATGAAAATGAGCACGAAATATGATACGGTGATATAATCTTTGAAGCTTTGTTGCTAAGTCTTCATCCAAGTACGTTAAAAACTTCAAGGGAAAACAACAACCTTAACCTATAACTCAAAATGTTTTGTCCGTAATTAAATATTACATACAAATTGACTCAATTGCAAAATTTATGAATTGATATTTTTAAACCTTGTGAAAAACAAAAATAGTTGTGTGATAAAAATTAAGATCGTGATATTTGAAAAAACTACAAAAGATCCACACAAGAAAATCACAACTAAATCACGTTTAGAGTATAGATAAGATTAGTACAACAGATTAAGTTTAGAGTATATATGATATTAGTACAATATATTATAGTATGTTAACAGATCAACACGAGAAAAGATCATTTTAAACTAGGGTTTGTAAAATATTTTAAAAGTAGTCTAAGTCAATCAAACAAAACAAATAAGGTTTTTTATATAAGTAAAAATCTTTAGAAAATATATCCACAAAGATATAAGAAGAAAAATATGGGGTTTGAAACATAATAACCTTCAAACAACGAACTCCAAGTACCTTCACACATCAAATAAGAAAGCCCAAACTCTAAATCAATAGATAAGAACTCATACTCATAAAAATATATATGGTAAAATTGTAAGATGGAAATAGTGTTTAGAAAACTCTCAAAATAGATAAAAACATTTTGAAAATATTTAGAGGGAGAAAGTTGAGAATTTTTTTGGAAAGCTTCGCCTAGCTTTTGAAAATTTTTCTTGCCCAAAAATACTCTTCCCAAGCTTTTTATTTATAGAGACAATTGAATGCCTCTGTTAAACATGTAATTGCCTAAACAATAAGGGAATAAGAGTGATCAGTCAACGACATCTAAGGGTATCGAAGGATATGCATAAATATTAGTAAGGGGAATATGATCCTTTAAACATTGATAGGCCATTATTCGATCAGTCAGCTAGATAGCTTATGTGTGTTGAAATCGCGTGGGGTAAACCCTTATCACTAATTGGCCAAAACCATTAATCACAGATCGCGAAATAAAAACCAACTCAACAACTCAACAAAGCCTTTTTCCAATTATTTGGGGTAGGCTACATGAATACTATTTTTTCATTCCATTCTGTCCAGTGCAATATCTTCGGTTAAACCACATGACATCTTGTCCTTCTGTATAATATCCCACCAAGTCAATTTAAGCCTACCTCTACCCTTCTGTTACCAATAATACTAACTAAATCACTCTTCCTTACAAGAGCATTCATTAGTCTACGCTTGATGTGTCCAAACCTTCTAAGTTGATTTTCTCTTAATTTATCTTCTATAGGAGCTACTTTTACCGTTTTACGAATTTGTTCATTTTTAATTTTATCCTTTCGAGTTTTACCACAAATCCATCTTAGCATTCGCATCTCCGCCACACTCATTTTCTGCACATTTTGTTTCTTGGTTGCCCAACACTCTGTCCCATATAACATGGCGGGTCAAATAGCCATCCTATAAAATTTACCTTTTAACTTCAAAGGTATACTCCTATCACACAAAATGCTGGTATCACTTCTCCACTTAAACCAGCCTGCTCTAATCATATGAGTAACATCATCACTAATATCCCCATCTTTTTTGGATAATCGATCCTAAATAACGAAAATGATCATTTTCAGGTATCTCTTGACCCTACAATTTCACCACATCTCCATTTGTCATCCTATTACAACTAAAATTGCACTCCACATATTCTGTTTTAGTTATGCTTATTTTAAATCCTCTTATTTCTAAAGTTTCTCTCCATAATTCCAACCTAGCATTAATCCCTGTCTTAGTCTCATCCACTAAAATAATATCATATGCAAATAGCATACACCATGGCACATCTTCTTGTATTTGTCCAGTCAACTCATCCATAACAAGAGAAAAGAGATAAGGACTTAATGTTGAACCTTCGTGTAGACCTATCGTAATTGAAAATTCACTACTTTCTCCGACTGATGTTCTTACTGTAGTCATCGCACCATCACGCATATCCTTGATCACATCAATATATCTGCGAGTCACTCCTCTTTTATGTAGAACCCACCATATTATATCTCTGGGTATCCTATCACACGCCTTCTCCAAATCTATAAAAATCATATGAAGATCCTTCTTTTTCACCTTATACCTCTCCGTTAATCTCCTCAATAAATATATTCCTTCCATTGTTGACCTCCCAGACATAAACCCAAATTCATTCTCAGATATTGTTGTCTTTAATCTAAATCTATATTCAATCACTATCTCCCAAAGTTTCATTGTATGACTCATTAACTTAATACCACGATAATTTGAACAACTTTGTATGTCCCCTTTATTTTTATAAATAGGTACTAAAACACTTTTTCTCCATTCATCGGGCATTCTATTAGTCATTAAAATTCTATTGAATAATTTTGTAATCCATGATACTCCATCCTCACCTAAGCACATCCAAACCTCAATAGGGATACCATCTGGTCCTAAAGCCTTCCCTACTTTCATCTTTTTTAGAGCAATCCTGACCTGGTTTATTTAATATTTTGTCGATTTTAACTTAAGAAACAAAAAAATGAATTGATTTTGTTCCTTTTAAATAAATAAACCACCTTTACAAAATTCCATACCATGATATAAAATATGAAAATTAATTTTTTTAAATCTATATAATAAGGAGTAGAATTTCTTCACTATTCTATAAATTGATAAGCTAAGTAGGGGTGAGGATTGTGCCAACAAGGCTACTAATGAAGGGTTGAGATTATTTTATTACATTTTCCGTTTTTAACCCTTTACTTTTTTGTTTCCCGCTCTTTTCCCTCCCATTAAATGGTTTCCCCCTTTTACTTTAATTCAAAACAAAGGTTAAATTAGGAAATCTATCCACAAATTTCATCTCTTCTTTTGTTCCCCATCTTTTGACTCCCGTCTTTCTCTCTCCCTCTTCTATCGAATAAAAAAATAAAGTGCTTTCAGCTTCCCGATTCTTCATCTCCATCCAGGTATGATTTTCATTTGAATCGTTGGAGTCTTCATCTCCATCTTCCCGTTTGATTTTAGCTATGTTCTTCATCTTCATCTCTATCCGTTGGTTTCATTTTTCATTTTATCCCCAAGATTTTCATTTAGCATTATTTATTTTGTGTTGAATCGTTGGGTTAAACTTTAAGCTAAGTTTATGTGTTGTTGTTGATTTAATCCACTATTCTTGAAAATGTTGATTTAGGTTTAAGTGTTGATTTAATCCCCGTTCTTGAAAATGTTCAGTCTCCCACACAGACAGGTCTAGTTAATTTCCCCTCTCTCTCTCTCTCTCTCTCTCTCTCTCTCTCTCTCTCTCTCTCTCTTTGTGTGTGTGTGTGTGTGTGTGTGTGTGTGTGTGTGTGTGTGTGTGTGTGTTTTGCCACACTCACTTTATTTTGTTTTTCGTGGCATACGCTTCAATATATGAAAATTAGGGATTTTTTACGTATGAAAATAGGGTTTCCTGTTTCACCTTTGGGTTTTCAAAATAGAGGTGGATTTCAATTTAGGTTTTCAAATGGAGGTGGTTTTCAAGGAAAAATAATGCCCATATGGTTTTTATGCTTTGAAATTTAGGGTTGTCTAAATTTAAGGTTTGTGCTTTTATTTTATAGTAGGAGTAGATTTTTTCAACATTCATGTTTTTTTAAGAATAAAATTCATGATTTATATTATGAAGCACTAAATTTTTGGGTGTTTATTCTACAAAATGGCAGGTGTTCTACAAAATGCTTAACTGAGCATAGAATGGTGAAATAGGATTCACGGTCATTAAAGGAAGGTAGTATAAGGTACCAATGTCGTTAGCCACACAGCGTAAACCCTCCGACACTGCTCCAATGCCCTCATCCCTCCCATACAGTTCCATATTTTTTTTTCAGGCTACTTTAAAACAAATGGATAAGGTTTTGTGGTTCCTAGGGATTATTTTAGTCTTGATTTATGTATTTAATGCTGTGTGGGTAAGTGTTTTTTTTAGACGTGCATTTAAATTTGGTTTGAGGGTGAGTTGTTGACGTCATTGTACTTAATGATTTGTTTTATAGATCTGCCATTTAAGGATTCACCATCTCAGCGTGTTCAAAAGGTACACTCTCACTCTTTACTCTTCTGGGTGGTTTTAATTTATTGGTTTTTTGTTTGTGTCTTTTTTTCTGGACTGAACACGAGCCCTATTTTCACAAGCGAAAGAATGGATTTTATTGATATTTTTGATAAATTTTCACGTTTATGGTTTATTTGTGGTTGACAATCAGAGATTTTATTTTTGCTTCTTTCTGTGGTGCTTAAGCTTATATTTGCACTTCTTTATGTGGTGCCAATTTTAACCGGAGAGTTTAACCTTTTTTGTTGTGTGATAAGTCCAGTTGAGAAATTTAACCTTTTTTGCTCTTTTGGATTTTAACCATTTTGTTTTTAATATTTGAAAATTTTATGTTCATGTAACATTTGTTTTCTTCGTTTTAATTTTAGCTAAAAAGGTCGATGATTCCATTACTTTTATCTGAATGAGTTCCTCTTTGATGCTTTGATTGAAGATCTCATCTTGGGTGTTAGCTTTGGAATAAGAACATCTCGGGGTTAAGAATACATTTCTACATACCGACATGGGCCCTTTCAAATTTATGAAGTAATTTGAGACAATACATTTGAAGCTCCCATGTCAATGGTATAGTTTGATGAGTTGAAGTGTGAATTTCATGTTTTGGAAGCCTGTTTTTGGTTTTTCAATGGACTTGATATTTTTGTGATTGTGTGTGAACCAAAACAGAGCATATGTGTTTCTTCAATTACTTATCTTGATGTTTTTATTTAAGTCAATCACAATATATTATTTGATACAAACTAAGAATGAGTAGTTACAAGTTACAAAGCATGAGTACTTAAAAATTACTATGTTTTTAAAAGACTTTTTCTTCTAGTGTTTCTTTGTGATCAATTTATGTAATCATTGACAAGTGTTCTTTTTCTCGTGGAAATTAGTTAAATTTTCTATGCACCTTTGACATACTATGTGATTTACGACTCCTACGTAAAAGTTTTCACCTTTGTTATAATTCGAAAGCAAAGGAATCAACGAGGAGAATTGGTAATCCTATGACAGGGGGAGCCCCTTGGTGAATCGGTTAGTGAAGATTTTTCCAATTATTTTCATGTTAACATACATTTTTTTAGTTCTATTATGTTTAGTCTTTTTTTAGGTTCCAAACTGAGTACTTTTGAGTCATATTTGCACTTTGGATATTTTATTATTTATATAACGTGTTTTAATTTGGTTTATTTTGTTATAATTTGTAGGTACTTAAAAGTTACAATCCGCTGATTAACACCCATTTTATAGCTCCAATTTACACTAAACTCATTATGATGATGAAGCACATTGGGTTTCCCGGCTTTGTCTTTCGTCTGACAGTATTAACTGTGTACGACTCTGGAATGCTGTTACACCATACCTGATAAAGAAAACCATCGTGAATATGTTGAAACTCATCAAGCTCGGTCTAATGTTAATAAATGGTTGTTGAAACTCGTGCCTAATTATTTTATGCATTGTGTGGCAGTATGTCATATGCACTATGCATGTTATTTTTTCTGTCAATGTTTTGATGTGTTTTGATACTTGCAAGGCATGACACCGTGTCATAAGCAGTAGACAAATCCTTTTTTGAATAATAAGGTATGTCCTTTTTTAGTGTCTATAATCTTATTTGATACTATTATTTGAATTAATACCACAATGGTATGAGATGAGGGCAACAATGATGTTGCCGGAAGAATCAAATCCGCCTCTCGCAACAATAACGTTGCCAGAAGAATCAAATCCACCGGTTCAACTAATTTACTCCGATAATCAATCCGTCGTCGCTGAAATCCGAAAAGCTCTTATGGCAATGAAGGAAATTGGGGTTGATTTAGAGAGAGACAATTAATCTCAAATGGTAGCAGAGCTTGAAGCTAGTGTTATTCAGTTGTTGGAAGCTTCTGATGATTATATGCAGTTTTCCTCAGCAGCTCAATCTGGAGGAAATGGGTACCAGCTTGTGGAAAATCCAATAGATTTTAAGAAGTTGTTTGATGACAAGAGTGAAAAATTAAAAGCAAGTTCATCTTTTGCTCCACAAAATCAATCATTATTACTCCAGTACAGAGACGGTGTATGAAATGTTCATCATACTGGACAACCAATGCCAGGTGAAGACCAGGAGGATAATGTAATGACCAGTACACATTGCAACATTCTTGATGATTGAATCAATATGTTATTATAGGTTTGTTGCCTACAGGGACTTCTTATAACACTTTCCATGTACCCATTTTTTGTCCAATGTGTTGCCTGTTGTTTGAATTGACACACTCCATGGTTGTTTAATGATTGAATCAATATGCTATTATAGGTTTGTTATTAATTTAGTAGTTAAAATTTTCATTGTTAATATACTTTATCCTCTACATATTTCAGTTTTGAACTTTTTTGGGTTCTAGGGATGTGCTAAAAATTAAAGAATCAGAACAGAGAGCTCACACCTAAGCAGTACTTTTGAGAAATGTGTTAGATGAACATGGTCTAGAATTGAGAGTGAAAGTTGCTGCTGAAGCTGAAATAGCTGATTTAAGGGTTCGACTGGATGATTTTGATTAGGCATTTTCCCCATTTTCATACTACCAATCTAATGATTGTACACACTGCCATGAAGAATTTTTTGAATTAATTTGCTTATTTTATCTATTTAATTCATCCAGTAGAAACTTTTAAAGGTTTTTATTTTAGAAGTGTATGAGAAATTTGTTTTTCTGATTTTTTGACTTTGTTCGTGAACTTAAAGTGTATGATTTGGTTCATGAACTTAAGTAATTTGTTATTGTATATATTTTTTTCATTTGGTCTTGGTAGATGTTTTATAATTGTGTAAATTTTTGTACTTATTTTTTAAACGTTGTTAAAGTAGCGACTTTGTTGCAAACATTATCATTATGACCCATGGCTTTAAAAAAAGTGGTCATTGTTCGGTATTACTTTAGGTATGGAAAACTTTTATTATTGTTATTTTCTTTTGAATTTGTTTGATAAATTTAGATTATTTGAATGTTGTTAGACTTTTTCTTATTTGTTAAGAAGGTTGGATAGTCATTTAAACAAATGATGCTATGGCCATTTTTGTTTTCAAATTACACTTTGTTTTGACGGGGAACGAAATTTTGCCATTTTGCAATTATGTACTTTGAAAAATTTCGCCGTGCCTTCAGGCACAAGCATTCCGCTAGTACTATTATAAAACTAAGAAAATTATAATATAAAAATATTTAAGTATAAAATACATATAAAATGTATAAATACACAAATATGGAATATATTACGAAAATTTAAATTTAGATTTTATAAAATTAAAATTTTGATTTTAAAATTTCTTAAAAAATCTTTTTAGGATTATATTTAGTTTGTGCAATGAAACCAAGTGTATTAGAAACTCTTGTTACAAAATTAAGTCAACGTAAAAGTGAGGGATTAGAAAGGGTACTTTCGATCTCCCCATTTGGCTAATTTTTGGACATATCAAATTGAGACTCAAAAAGATAAGTCTCACACCCCCAAAAACATAACTCAACTATATACATGTTTCCTAAAAAGAAGAGTAGATAACTCAATCAAGCATATATGTCCTTAAAGGAAGGGTACATAAATCAACTAAATACATATGTCCTAAAAGACTCTACAAATACACTAGAAAACTATGAGTCTCACATTCTCATCTCGCTTTTCACAAAGGGATAAAGATAAGACCCTACAAAGTTGTTAGTACCTAAAAAATATTATGATTAAAGAGGTACTAACATACAATCCTAACACACTAAATAAGGCAGACACAAATACCAATAGACATTTTAAGAGTTTCAAACTGTTGATTGTCTAATGGTTTTGTGAAACGGTCTACCAAATGATTTGTAATGTTAAGATTTTCAATTTTAATTTCCCTTTTCTCAATTAATTCTCTGATAAATTGTTCTATTATTTTGGTATGCTTTGTTTGAGAATGGAAAAAAGGATTTTTTGAGATACAAATGCCACTTTGATTGTCACATAGAATTAAATCAAATGTTTTATTTAAACCATAATCACTTAACATTTGTTTTATCCACAAAAGCTGAGTATAACAACTACCAATAGCAATGCATTCGGCTTCTGCTGATGAAAGCGAGACACAATTTTCTTTTTAGATTACTAGGAGACTAGATTTCATAATAAGTAAAAACAACCATCGGAGGTGCTTTTACTATCAATGACACAACCAGTCTAATCAGTGTTTGTTTACCTAATTATTTTAAAGTTAGTGTCATGTATAGTTTATGGTTGTACTTATGTATTTAATAATGACTTTTACATCATGTAAGTTGTATTCTTTAGAATCACATTAGTATCTAGCGCACGTGCGCACACACACACTATGCATTATATCGGGTCTAGTCATAGTTAAGTATATCAAGATGCTTATCATACTACGATACAATGTGACATCAATCGTTTTCCCCAATAAGTCTTTTAACAGTTTTTAATAGAAGAACTCATAGGTGTTCTAGGATTTTTCGAAGTATTTAAACCAACACAAATGACCAAATCAGTAGCATATTTCGATAGACAAATAAAGATATGATGAGGTTTTTGACCTAATTGAGGTAAGAAAAATTGGAGTTCTCCCTTCATAGATATTTGAAAGTTAGATTTTACTATGTTAGAAAAAAATTCAGCTTCCAAAGGAGAAGTAGACCCAAAAATGATGTCATCAATGTAAACTCGAGCAATTAATAAATAATTTTTGTTATGTTTAATGAAAATTATTAGGTCGACTCCCCCTCGGTCGAAACCATTTTCCATTAAAAAAAATTCTAATATCTCATACTAGACACGAGGGGCGTGTTTTAAACTATAAAAGGCTTTATTTAATCTAAAAATATGATTTGGGAAAAAGGGATCTAAAAAGACTTTTTGTTGTTTAACATAAATTTCCACATTTAAGATTCCGTTTATAAAAGAGGATTTTACATCCATTTGATAGAGTTTGAATTTTATATAACAAGATACAACAAGTTAGAGTCTAATAAATTCAAGTCTGGAAACAAGAGAAAAAGTTTCATCAACATCTATGTCATCTTTTGGAGAATAACCTTGAGCTACTAATCTAGCCTTATTTCTCAAAACATTTCCAGATTCATCATACTTATTCTTAAAAATCTATTTTATTTCAATTATATTAGTGTGCGTAGGATGTGTGGCGAAATTTTAAACACCATAAAGTTTAAATTGTCCATTAAAGCTTCTTTCACATGTTTAGATTCAAGTAAAGACACATAAGAAGAAAATAAAGACCTATTTGTTTGAGATCTAGTTCTTATAGGGTCTTTAACATTTTTACAATGTTTTTCTTGGACTGATTTACCTTAACCCATCTAGGAACATCAGGTTCATCAGGTAAAAGAGAGTCAGAAACACTACCCGTTAACTATTTAGTTAAATTTGTTTCATTTTTATTTTTAGATTGGTAAACATGTATAGGATTTTCACTTTCTTCCATATGATGAGCAATACTATCATTCATTACAACATTTATAGATTCCATTATAGATTTTCTTTTCAAATTAAACACATGATATGCACGACTATTTTTTGAATAACCTAAAAGGATAGCTGTATAAGCTCTAGTGTTAATTTTTGAAATGCGTTCTATACATTTATAATTATAACATTCACTACCAAACACCCTAAACTATTTTAGATTAGGTTGTTTGTCGTACCAAATTTCATATGAAGTTTGTTTGGAGTTTTTCCTTAGATACACATGATTGATTACATGATATGTAGTTTGTGTAGCCTCAACCCAGAAATATTTTGGCAAATTTTTAGCGTCAAGCAAAACACAAGCCATTTCTTGTATGGTTCGGTTCTTTCTTTCGACTATCGCATTTTAAGGGGGTTTGGGTGCACTAAACTCATGTTTATAACCATTTCCTATACATATTCTAAACTCCAATATTTTTAAACTCTCCACCCCGTCACTTTGAATCCTAGTTACTTGGATATCCTTTTCATTTTTAAATCCTTAAAAGGATTTTTAATTATTTTTTGAAAAGTGTTAAATTTTTCTTTTATAAAAGTAACCCAAGTAAATATGGAAAAATCATCTATAATGACAAGAATGCAAGAGTTTGCACATAAGCTAGTAGTCCTAAAGGGTCCCATTAAATCCATGTGTAGAATTTCTAAAGGTTTACATGTTAAAATATCTTTGATTTTCTTGTAAGGGTCTTTGTGCATCTTTCCTATTACACATGGCCCACGAACAAAATGTTTAATTTTTGAAATTTTAGTTAGACCAAGAACTACATGTTGACTAGTTTAGAAATATTATCATATTTAATATGTCCAAGCCGCTCATGCCACAAGTCTAAATCATTAAGTCTAGCAGATAAATAATATTTAGTATCTATGATTTGGATAACAACATAGCAATTATGATGTTTTCTTCCACCATAAATGATTATTTTACCATCTTGACTTAAAATTTTGTAATCTATTTTTGAGAAGTTAATAGTATGATTAGTGTCGTAAAACTGACTTATACTTAGTAAAGTAGCTTTAAGACCTTAAAACAACAAAACTTCATCCAAGTTAGGAATTCCTTCACCTTGTATTATTCCTTTTACAATGATTCAGGACATTTTTTCATCTCCAAAAGTGACATCTCCTCCAATAAAAGTTTTTAAAGAGGAAAATTTTGTTTTTTCCCCAGTCATATGTCTGGAACACCTATAGTCAAGGTACCACAAAGAGTTTTTATAAGAAGAATTTAATTCTTATACAACAACATTGCATCTCAATGGATAACTCAGTTCATCCTTACTAATCCAAATTGCCTTGTTTTTTGGAAAATAATTTTTAGATTTGTAAGGCATTGGCTTAGGTGGTGTAGGCTTCATAACAGGTTCAAACTCAACTGTTCTCCTAGGTCTATTAGTTTTACCATTTTCCCTATTTTGATTTAATGATTTATAATATAAATTCTCTAAATGTCCAACAAAAATTACAATGATAAGTTTGCCTAGTAGGATAGGGAACTTGAGTCTGTTTTTTAAAATGCTGAATACACATACAAACATTAGAGGATTCTCGACAACAAATATCTGAAGATACAAAATTTGTTTCAAAAACTAATTTTCCTTTAAAACCAATTATTTCTTTGTCATTAGAAAAAGAATTTTTAGAATTCACAATTTTTTTACGATGATGCCAGATTTATTTAAATCATTAAGTTTGTTCAAAGCTTTTTTAATTTAGTTTGTGATTCACCAAAATCAGTTAAAAAGCTTTATGCTTTTACTCTAATGAATAACAACTATAATTTATTTTGAAAATATTTTTCTCTAACATCATTTTTTCAGTCTCAAAGTTTTCTACTTTCATAGAAGATTTATCAGATATAAAGCAAATTTGATTGTTAAGAGCATCAATTTTAGATAATCATCATCATCATCATCATCATCATCATCATCATAATGATAATAACTATCAAAGGATTATATCTTAAGTGGACATGCATTATAGTCATCATTTTCACCATCCCAATTAAAAGTAGTATCATCAATAATTTTACATGTTGTAGTAGGAGTATGATCATGTAAAAGGATGTTATTAGGTAAAGAGTCATTTGAAAGAGGTAGGTCTTTATTATCAATAAATAATTCAAAATTATCAGATATAACAGACTAGTTATCAATACTATCATCGACTCACTCAAACATGTAGAAGTAAAAGCCATAAGATTGTTAAAATTATCAGTACATTCACTATTAGAGTCATAACTATCATCCCAAGTTTTAAATAAGTGTGCTTTTTGAGAAGATTATCATCCAATTTTAGAAAAAAATATTTGTTAGCATAATGACCAAACTCATTACACTTTCTACATTGAATGTGACTTAAGTCTTTATTGTGGTGATATTTATCAAAAAAATTCATTTCAAAATATTTTTCGTGTGACCTATTAGAATAATTAGGTTATAATTCTCTATAAAAAAATTATTTATAATTTTACAAATTTCTTGAAGTGCTTAGATAAGAAAGCAATTTCATGATCTTGTAAATCAAGAGACATAGAGGAATCAACAAGATCAGATAAGGAGGATACAAAAGCAAGATTTTTAACATAAGATTTAAACACTAAAAAAGGTTGTGAAGTGTGTGCTTTTGCTTTTCCTCTTTGATTATTACTGAAAGAAGTTTTAAGTTCAAAAGTCCTCATTTTACTACATAACAATTCAGATGTCATGTTAGGATCATCCATTTCTTCTATGGTATATTTCTTCATGGAAAATGTATGAGGTAAAGATCTTAGAATTTTAGCATATATCTCATAATCACCATATACAATACCATTATCATGAGATTGATTTCCTACATCTTGCAATCTAATATAAAATTTATCAATATTTTCATCATATTTCATAAACATAGTATCATATATATGAACTAACAATTGTGACTTAGTCTTTCTAACTATAGCATCACCCTCATGTGTAGACCTTAAAATGTCCCAAGATGCCTTAGAAATGGTGCATATTGAGATACGTTTAAACTCAGACTCACCCACTAAATAGCATTTTTGCCAAAATTGTTATATTGTGAACTTAATTTTTTCTCTCTAGTCCATTCAGAAAGAGATTTTCTTTCAGTCCTTTGAACATCATCTTCACAAATTATATTAGTAAGTACTGAAAAATCATCATTTTCAACCATATCCCATACACCATTCCCTAACTGCTGGAATAGTGAAATCATTCTTACTTTCCACTAAGAAAATTTTGCACCATCAAACTTAGGAGGACTTATAGAACTACCATTTCGGTCTTCCATTTCAAATAAGTGTAAAATAAAGAGTTCAGGATCTTTAAGAGTAACAAAAAAGACTTTTTAAAACCAAAGTAATCCTAAATGCTCTAATACCACTTAAAAGTAATATATGGACACAAAATTATTAAGATTAAAAATCTCCTTTAACTCTTTAGTAAAAATCTTTTAAACTTTAATGGTTGAATAAACACACATAAATTTTTTTTTATCTATGTTGTTGTGATCTTCAAAGCCTAACAAATAAAAGTAAAGTCATAATGAGATGTGGAGAAGAGAGACGAATGCAATATTTGTTAATGAGGAACCCATCGTAATGGTAAACCATGGGTCTTTTAGTTCCAAGACCACACACACCACAAGTCCAATATAATAACAGTTTAGGTATAAATTCCACATCATAATGTGTAAATGAACTAATATTCCAAATACACCTAGTATTCCAAAGGAAAGAACTAAAAAAATCCCACCACTACTGAATTAGACCAAACAACAAATAGTAGCCAAGTAGTACAAACACAACTTCACACTCAAAGCTAGAGTTTCTAGTGAAGAGGTAAAAAAGAACAAGTTTTAATAAGTTTTGAAATTCACACATGGTTTGGTGATCAATTTTAAAGCCAAGAATATAACGATTCTTGCTTTATGAATTGATATTTCAACCTTGTGAAAAATGGAAACAATTTGTGAGATAAAAGTTAAGATCATGAGATTTGAAGAAATAAAAAAAATACACACAAACAAATCACAACTAAACCATGTTTAGAGTATATATGAGATTAGTACAACGTATTTAGTTTTAAACAATATCAAATAACACAAAGTGTATACACACACACACACACACACACTGCAGTATGTTAATATATACACATAAGAAAAATATATTTTAAAAGAATTTTAAAACCATTTCATGTCAATCAAACAAAACAAATAAGTTTTGTGTGTAAGTAAAAAGTTAAAAAGTATACCCACAATTATCTCAGAAGCAAAGCATGGGGTTCGAAACAGAACAAGATTCAAAAAAGGAACTTTAAGTGCCTCAACACATCAAACTAGAAAGCGCAAACTACAAAAATCAACGGTTAAATACTCGTTCTCGCACAAAATATATATGGTAAAATTATAGGATGAAATCGTGTTTAGAAAACTCTCAAAATAGATAAAAACATTTTTAAAATGTTTAAAGAGATAAAGTTGAGAAAATTTTGGCAGAGCTTCGCTTGGGTTTTGAAAATTTTTCTCGTCCAAAAGCACTAACCTTAAGCTCTCTATTTATAAAGACGGTTGAATGCCTCTAGTAAACATATAACTACCCAAACAATAAGGGCATAAGAGTAATCGACCTAAGGAATCTAAGGGTACAAAAGGCAAAGCATAAAAGATCAATTGGTGGGGGCACATGCCTAATAAGTCAATGGATAATGAGGGGCAATAAGGTCTTTTAAACATTGACAAGCCTACAGTTGATTAGTCAGCCACAGAGCTCATGCACAATGAAATCGTGTTGGCTAAACCCTTGCACCAATTGGCCAAAATCATTAAATTCGGATCGCCAAACAGAAATCAAATCGAGATTTAAAGCGTTACCATTTTATATTTTGCTGATTTTAATTTAAGAAACAAAAAAATTGATTTTGTTTCTTTTAAATAAATAAACCAACTTTAGAAAATTCCTATATATGATATAAAATATGAAAATTATTTTTTTTAATTCTAAAAATTAATAATACCAAGAAAACTATGATATAAAAAATATTTAAGTATAAAATACATATAAGATGCATACAAAAATATGGAATATATTACACATATTCAAATTAGGGTTTTATAAAATAAAAAATTTGATTTTAAAATTTCTTAAAAAATCTTTGTAGGATTATGTTTAGTGTGTGCAATGAAACCTAGTGTATTTAAGACTATTGTTATAAAATTGAGACAACACAAAACCGAGGAATTAGAAAGGGTACTTTTAATGGAACATTGGAAAATGATCTTTATATTATAAGACCTATCTCACAACTGCTACTAAATACTGAATTGAATAACTCAAATGGAAATTACCTAAAGGAAAAGGAAACTTCTAACTTGAACCAAACAAATCTTTTGTAGTTGCGGTTAGGTCATATCAATCTAAAAGGATAAAAATACTCATTTTAATTGGACAATTAAGTTAATTGGAAGTGGAGACACTTCCAGTTCGTGAATCCTACTTAGAGGGAAATAAGACCAAAAGGCCATTTATAACCAAAGGGTATAGGTTCAAAAATGTGTTGTAAGTGGTCATTCTTATTTGTGTGGACCTATGACTATCCTCACTAGAGTTAGTTATGAGTATTTCATCACTTGTATTGATGATTGCTTGAGACATGGGTATGTTTACCTTATAAACCACAAGTATGAAGCCTTTGATAAGTTCAAAGTGTATGAGGCTGAGGTGGAGCGTAAGCACGATAAACAAATCCATACTCTACAATTTGATCATAGAGGGGAATACCTCTCGGGAGAGTTTAGAGAAAACCTATCATTATTAGATATAATAATCTAATTGTCTACGCTAGACACTCCACAGCAAAATGTTGTAGCAAAAAGAAAGAACATGATTTCTTTGGATATGGTTAGGTCCATGATGAGTTATTCAGATGTTTCAAATTCCTTTTAGGATTTTTCACTAGAGACAAATGCATATAGTTTGAACTTAATTCCTTCTAAATTTGTTTGAACGACTCCATTAAAATTTTGGATTGGGCAAAATCTTAGCCTAGGACATAATTCAGATATGGGGTTGCCCAACACATATACCGAGGAAGGATCTAAAGAAGTTGAAATCAAGGACATATGTATGTCTCTTTGCGGAACAGTGGTCAATTTTATGAACCCAACAACTGAAGAGTATTTGTTAAAATGAATTCTCGATACTTAAAGGAAGATTATATGATTGGCCACTAGCCCACAATCAAGATTATCTTGAAGGAGACAAGAGGACAAGGGAAATAAATTCTTTTGGACCACCCGTATATAAAGAAATACAAACTAATCTTGATATAAAGAAATTCTCGATACTTGAAGGAAGATTATATGATTGAATCAAATGGTCCCCTCATATTAGGAGATAATTATGTTAGTAGGTATGAGATCATAATTTAGAGGAATCCGTGTCCAGGAATACCTTGAATTGTGATACCCCATTGATATACTTATATGATTTTTTCCACCAGTAGAACGGATTATAATCCAGTGGAGTGGGAAAATAAGTTAAGTATAAGAATCAAGGAGTGTTGGTTAAACGCAATTAATAGTAAATTGATTTAACAAAGCGGGTATCATAAGATTAACGTGGGGAATCATATTATATAGCATAATCAACTTTGCAAATAATACCTCATTATATCCGAGTGAATTCTGAGATAAATAAGTTAGAGTGCAGTCATAATTATTTAGTGGAATTAGTTTTGACTAAATAAATAAAGGAAATAAGGTACAATAATGTATTTTGGTGTTTCTGAGTATTTATTTGGAAACCAATTTAATTATTTGTCTTGGTCCCCTATTATAGTCCAAATGACCAAGTAATTAGGCCAAAACTATAAAGAAACCCAATTAGGTCCAAGCCCACCCTTTATACTTCTATATAAGGATGTGGGAAATGGGTTTTATCATTATTCATCATCATTAGTCTTTGAGAAGGGTGACAAAAAATACTATTCAAGTTTTTGTGAAGAGGTCTAGAGAGACACCACCATATCTCACTCAAAATCAAAGGTTTTTCATCTCAAAAGGTTTCAACACACCAACCTAAATTTGGGGTAGATCATAACCTAGAAGATACATATTTTGAGAGTTTAAAGCAAGATTTTGAAGATCCAAAAGAAGGTATCCCTTTTACATAAATAAATCTTTATCCAGATCGGATAACGACCTAATCTGCTAGGTATTGTATTTTAAACCCTCGGTTTATTCTACCATCCTATTTTTTTATTTCCATGTTTGATTAATTGAATATCCATGGAAATAAATTTTTATTCCACATTAATTGATCCTTATCAATTATTATCAGAGCCTTTGATTTAGATTAATCATCCATTCGAGAAGTCAATGTTCAAACTTAAAAACCCTAGTTTTTCATATTATTTTATGTGTATCTTTGTGTATAGTTTCATATTAATATGGTTATGTAGAGATTATTTATTTATATCCTTTCCATCAAGATCACACATTATTTTTCTGGGTGAATGAATTCTACGGTTGTTTATTCGTAGTCATTTTTCGATTCTTTATTCGACGCGGTTGTAATAATTAAGTTTTGTAATTTTTTATATTTCGATTTACTTGGAAGCGATTAAGAGGGTATGTAATGTTTATATTCATTTAAAATAATGTCTTAGTGTTGGTTTAAGTGTTTGTTAATGTTTCATGGAGTTTCATAAAGGATTGTATGTGCTATGGAGGTTCTTGCATGGCAGAAATGAGAGGAAAAATAAGTTGTTCCCTATGGGTTATTCGAATCGATTCGACTAAGAGACAGAATCGATCCAGACGTCAGATGGATTCGATCAGTATTTTAGATAGATCCAATCTGTCACTAGCAGAATGGTGTTTTGTCCCTTTAGGGTGTTTTCGGTGGTTTCTCGCAGTGGTTCTTCCCCAGAATGTTTTCAAACCATGTATGATCATATTCCTGGGATCAAGGCCCTTAAGAATTCTTATTTTTGATAAAGTATACTTCGAGTTGGACTCTTTGTTAAAAGGAAGTCTTCTACAATAAGGATTCTTATGCACTAAGAGTTGTACTTCATGTGGAAGTCTAAGCCACGATGTAAAGGGATTTTACGTCCCTTTATTTTTGCTGCAATTATTTAATTATTTTCTTGCATATCTATATATTTATTTTGTTTCATAATACATTTACTAGATACATCCGTTTTATGGACAACATGAATTATTTATTTTGATGCATATATTTATTTCTAGAGTTTGAAGCAAGCTTTTGAAGATTCGAAAGAAGGAAACCCTTCCACATCAACAAACATCTATCTCCACATGGGATCATAACTAGATCTGCTATGTATTGTATTCTAGACCCAGGTTTGTTCCACAATCCTAGTTGTTCTCTTTATATTTTCGATTAATCGAAGATCCGTGGTTGATTTTTTTTTATTTTGCATTAATTAATCCCCGTCACCGCCAAGGCTTCTTACTAAGTAAACCTATCAAAGACATCAATAATGAGTGATAGTGAGGTAAGTGCTCTCCCTCTCCCTTATGTGTTGTCCTAGTAACTAATCATGTGTTCCTTTTTTTCCTTTGGATTGGTCAATTGTGCATTTACCCCCTTCTTTGAGGAAATTCACGATCTCCCCTTTGAGGCTTTAGGGGGTTGATCGTGCAATATCCTTACTTCCTTAGTATTGCTTTCATAATCCTCAAGTAGATGAGGGGTTAGTCGTTTACCTCTCTAAATTATCCCCCTCATGCTGAAGTCTCTTGTTCATTTGAAAAGAGAGGGCTATAAACGAAAAGTCTCCTTTTGGGGTTTTAGAAGTAATTTTTTATCATTATTTTGTGTGTTGTGTTTAATGCGTTGGCATGCTTGGACTTTTAATACATGATTATTAGTACTCCAAAAGTCAATGTGTTTTGTTGGGGAGGGATATTGGATATTCAGTAATCATTACCCCTCTTTTTAAACTGACGGCACCCTTTTTATATTCAAAGAGTATAAATACTTCAAAACCTTCTTGAAAAAAATTTACCTTCACTTATACTGGTTTTCAGAGAGAAATTTTCTTAAGAGTTCTAGTGTTTTATATTTTCACTAGGCTAACCCCAACCTTTACTTGTCAAAATATTTGGTTTCAATGGCTTCTACTTCCACAAATGTGTCATCCACTACTGTTGCCATCCGAGATTCGACGGTTCGCCCTTAAAGAAGATGGTGTGCAGGGATCAAGGAAGAAAATCATCTTTTCATCATTCATACGATATTCGCGGGCTCCTATGGACATAAATTGGTCGTCGTCAAGGGGTGTAAAATATGAAGAATGGTGTCGTCAACCTATTTCTTTTAAAATAGGCAAAAAATATTTCCATCCCTGATGAAACGATATCAAAGACAATACTGATGTATACAAAATCATTTAGATCACAAGTACGGGGACTAAGTTATAGAATGGGAAGGTAGTAGGCACCCATTACTCCCTTTCAGTCTCCCATGGGCTATGATAATGTTCTCATTTTACTTAAAAATTCAATTTGTGTGTTACCAAGTGTGTGGAGTGAAATAGGTGAGAAAAGAAATCGTTATACCCATGTCAGGGAGAAGAAGAGGACGAGTCATTCTAAGGAGTATAAATAAAAAAGGAAAAACATAATATAAAAAGTTGCCAAATTGTGAGCAGCACATCGGATCACAATCCATCGTAAATAATGGAATACGCATTTCTGACGGGGCCACTAAAATATAATAAAGAGGAAAGGTACTCTATATGAAATACTCTATATCATAATCCACTATAAGTAAGTGGATATGCATGTCTCACAGGATGGAGAAAACGGAAGAGAATAATAAATATTAAAATATAATGTGAGCAGCACACCGAATCCTAATTCACTATGAGGAAATGAATATGCATGCCTCACAAGGTTTCTAAGAACATATAAACAAGTGTGTGTGTGTGTGTGTGTGTGTGTGTGTTAGTGTGTGTGTGTGTGTGTGTATATATATATATATATATATATATATATAAGTGAGAATCCATAAAGTAAAAAGGCAGGAAAAGACAACTCGAATCCCGAGAAAAACTACAGACGCCTACTTAGCTGAAAATGGAACACTACACTAAAAAAATAGATTTGTAACTGCTAATAGCAGTTACAAATGATCTTTATAACTTCTCTTTGCGGTCACGATTTGGGGGGTCACAAAATAATAATTATCACCCCAAACAGCATCCACAAAATTTTATAACCCCTATGGGGGTTATGAATGATGACCCCAATTTGTAACTGCTGTCAGCAGTTACGAATCTCATATTTATAACCGCTATCAGTGGTTAAAAATCTAATATTTATAATCGCTGTCAATAGTTACAATTCTAATATTTATAACCGCTGCTAGTAGTTACAAAATTAACAGTGGTGACAAGTTTAATATTTGTGATTGCTATTAGCAGTTACGAATCTAATATCTGTGAGTGCTATTAGCAGTTGCAAAAGTTGTATTTGTTAAATGCGGTTAGAGATATTACGAAAATCTTTATATTTTCACAAAATGATAAAATAATGATCAATAAATATCATGAACATGTAACTAGTTTAAAAGATTAAACAACATTTCATTTATAATTTCGAGATTACAAATATCATGTTCACATAAAACTTGTTTAAACTTAATTTAACATCAAACAAACCCTTCTTGGGCACCAAGTACAAAATGAACATAGCATAAAAAATAAACTAAAAAAATAATGAAACAACACTTCGATGACTTGAAATGTCATGAACATGTAACAAATCATTCTAAACCTAGACCATGGGTCACCACACGGTGGATATGATTCATGAACTCTAGGTAAATCAACCATGGGGGGGGGGGGGTATTGGCGTGGTTACATGCTCCCTCGTGTACTCGGAGTATGCCTGCTGAGCAAGTTCAATGGGCTCAAATTTTTTGAATACGGCGCTTCAATATCCATTGAGTTGTGCTTGTGTTCCTTTCCTAGAAGTGTAAAAACATGGATTTAAGCCTTTGAATACTACGTATGCCATGTGTATGACTAAAAATAATAAAATGTAACTATGTTAGTTACACTCGAAGTAACCATAGTCAATGTTAAATAATAGACCAAAATTTCCATAAAAAAGGATATAGTCAACTAGAGAGATGAGGTAGTCAACTGGAATTTAGCAAAAAGCCATAAAAAGATACAATTAGTAAACATACAAGCAACACTTTGCGTATAGGTAAATTCATAAGCAGAACAAACAATACCTTATCAAAACAAATGTTGCATATTTCTTATAATGAAAATAAAAGAACCTGACCTAATAATTAGAAAAGGGATGAAATTTTTAAATACATTAGCAGTGTCTTAAGATGGAAATTATACCTCTGCTTAACATGTGTTTCCAATGTCTGCTTGATGCTCCCGAGGGCCAGGTGATTCTCAACAGTCTTAAATATAGTCGCAACAACATTAATGGTATTATTTTCCTCAATAAAGCTTATAGTTAAATTCATAAAAAAAAATAGAGTAATGATCTGAAGATAAATGAACAAGCTCCATATAAATGGACATAAATAACTTTCAATGGAGAAATAACTGTTAATCTATTAAATAGTCATAACTGACAATAGAGAAATTTAAACTCCATATAAATGAACAAACTATTAAACATACATAATTGTAAGGATTCATAAACATATACTATTAAAGGTCCACAAGACATAACTAGCTTGAAAAAACTTAACCAAACATACAAAACACCAAAGGTCCACAAGACAACCCAAACAATCTAACACTAAAGCCCAAAAAATTTCAAAGCATGGCCTAAAAAACCACACAAACACCACGATTCAATAGTAATTCAATAATTTCACAATATAGTCTGTAATCTATTCAAAGATTAAAATTTCATAGAATTGTTCAAAGATTCAACATGACCTGTAATTCCGTTCGATAGAACTTTAAAAATAGTTCTATACAACCTTAAAAATAGTTCTATACAACCTCTAAAATAGTTCTATAGAACTATTCAAAGATTTAATATGTTAAAATATTCAATATTTTATAGAATTGATCACAATATGGCCTGTAATGCAATTTTATAGAACTGTTGAAACATCCCAGCAATGTTAATTTGGACTGGTCAGTGGCCAATTTGAACTGGATTGTAATCACATTTAATGCAAGTGCGAAAAATCCCAACAACGACAATTTAGAGCGTGTCCACATTGCTCCAAATTGAACTTACTGACAAAAATAACTATGCATGATAGTTTTAACTATGCATGACAGTTCCAACTAGTACAACTATGCATCACAGTTTCAAATTATGCTTTACGGTTGGATAATTAATTGGAAATGTATTTTCTTTCGGGAGAAAATCTTTTTCCCAAAGGAGTATTACTTTCACACTTCTCCCCGATAAGCAAAATTAGCTCTTTAAGTTGTACAACCCAACCATGGCATATAACATTGTGTCGTCGGGATTGGAGTTATGGTATAATGGTGTCGCGATTACTATTTTTAACCGTATATAATCTCTATCTTGATCACTAGTGTTGTTAACATGATCCTCACAGCCTAAATCATTCCCTCTACTGTCTTGATTTTCTTGTGTTGCGTTCACTTCGTACGTATCATTTATAAGATCATTTAACCTAACATGTACTAATGGGTCACCATCTGTATGAACCATTTCATTGGCAAGTATTTCTTCTGAAATATACTTAAAATCCCCCTCCTCGTGGAAATTCCAAAATGTGTAGTCAGCTTGCATACCCCAATGAAACAAATGTACTTTTACATCTACCCCTTTCAAAGGTTTACCATTTTTACAACGATTACATGGGCATGGGATAATATCAGTTTTGAGATTCTACGTTGCATGATTCATAAAGTTTTTAACCCTATTAACATATACTTGCCCCACTCTACAACTTTAACCCATCCAGTCTTTAAATTGTGGAAACCTCATTAATTCTACAATACAAACAATAGAAACTCGATAAATTATAAAGCCAAATGAATATGTCCTTTGTTGATGTAAAAAACTAGATTCGATCTAATTATTTGAATCACAGATAAAAATGAATGAGTAAATAAGACAACAAATTTTAAAGTGGTTCAACCTTAATAAAATGGCCTACGTCCACTGTTTTTGTATTGGTGATTGCTTGCCAGGAATTCTAGATAAGAGATTTACCAAGAAATTCCCAGTCCCTCTCTAATGAGGATGTTACAACGTATTTATAGCCTTGAGGCTGTACATGTGAAAAAATAATGTGTTGTCTTCTAGCAGTCGTATAAATCTGTATGATAATAAATACACATTTAATGCATAGCTATCTTCTAGTATACTCGACGCGTACGCCACAAGTATTTGAGTTGCTCGGACCGCCTTAGTTGCTCGGCCCTCTTGAGTTGCTCGGACCTTTTGAGTTGCTCGGACCTTTGGATTCGCTCAGAATTTATTCGTACAAAGTCTTCATATTCACCATGTAAATAGACACGTGAATTTATATGATTGATCCATGTTAGCAGTTTAAATTTGGTATCAACAGAAGCCCCCAATGTTTCACAGTTCGAGATTGAGGAGGAGTGTGGAACATTCTTCTCGAAATATGATGAGATTAAATAGTCATCCTAAATTTTAGGAGTGTTTTCCTTGTATTTAATTCCTCTTTGAATTCATAGAATCAGGTTTCATAAATATTTTGAATTTTTCTACCTACTTCGGTTTTCATGCCCCTTTTTCTTCTTTTAGCCGTCGATAACGCAAACGTCTTTCTCTGTAATCATTACTTTTCTCTATTCCCAAGGTAAGGTATTTGAGCGCTACAGAAAATCCTATCGTCTTTCACTTTTTCAAATTTGTCTCTTTGAACTCTTCACCTTCTCTCTATCTTGTGTCTTCGTTCTTTCCATCGTTTATTAACAACTGATCTCTATTTCCTCTGTAAGATTTTCTTCCTTCTTCTTTAATTTCTTTATTCGCCACGGTTTATCCTGTTGAATCATTGGACAAGTTTCGGTCTGAGTTTTCAATCCCTTCATGGATTATTTTGGAAGAACTATCTGGTCTTTCTGATTTATTTTCCTTGGCTGAGGGACATTGGTTCCCAAGTATCTTTATAGCCGAATCTGGCTTTTCTTTCCTGCAGAATCCACCGTGTTTGGAGTTTTGCCAATATTTCGATATTATACCTGCAAAGGTAGCTCCAAATACATGGAGGGTAGTTAATGGTGTATATAGATTGAATCAAATCCATGGGACTCATTTAGGAATCCCAAAAATTATGTATTGCTATAGATGGGTCACTAGCGATAGTACTTTTTATTTAAAAACTAGATTTTTAAATAGATCTTTAGTTGTCAATCTTCCTGATACCAACAAAGACTATTTTGATCATGGGGTAGTGGTGAACAATTTTCAACACCCTCCACTTGATGGAAATGATGTGTACCAAGGTCCCAAGTGTCCACCGTATGGCAATGGGATAGGTTATTTTTATTTTTATTTTATTTTATTTTTGAAATTATGTTTTCTTCGTGTATGATAAAATGCTTCACTGACATTTGATTTTGTTTGTTACAGTTGATAGTAAAAGAAAACCCCCAAAAGAGATTGACGTCAATATGAAAAACTTAAAACTTATCTGGAGTTTACATCAATCTGTTGCTGGGGAGCACATTAGGTCTGCATCTTATTTGCTGCAATACAGAACTTCGAGCTCATCTTTCGTTTCTCGTCCTGTGGTAGTTGACCTTGACCAAGTACCAGCCGCTCATACTAGTGTGGAAGGCTCTTCCTCCGAGTTAAATATTCCTATTAGTGACATAATGAAGAGAAGAAAAGCTCCTGCCTTTTTTGACAAGTCTGCCTCTCCTGCTGTGGAGGCAAAGAGAAGTAAAAAAGATATCCCAGAATAAGGGATGAAAACCATTGATGTACCCCCTGCTGCTGCCAAGAGAGTTGTTGAAAAGCCCCCTGTGGTCCCGAGCAAGGCTGTTGCTATGCTCCCTTCAAGTGACGTCATTTTCATTTCTCCAACAAAGACAACATCATTGATTGAAGATGCTCCTGCTCCTCTAAGGAGATTAAAGAAGGGTTTGTCTGAGAAACCTGCTGAACCTATCTCTCAACCTTCCAATATTGAAAGTAGTGTTCCAACCTTCATTCCTCCGAGCTCCGCTGTGGGCTTAGTAAAATCTTGGACTATCCAAGAAGTCCATGACATTGAAAATACTCTCACTCGTGAGAGAGTTACTGATCTGGCTGCTCGACACATTGCCTCAGTAAGTATTATTGATCTGAGCCTTTTACTTTTTAATACTATGTTCGTACATTGACTTAGAGTTATTTCTTTTCTCAGCTGGTAACGAGTTTAAACAGCATTGTAAAAAGGGATGAAGCCATCAGGGCCTCCAGTTCCTCGGATGGAGTAGAAAAGGATTTTACTGGATTAACCCAGTCTTTGAAAGACTCTCATCAGAAGTATGAGGAAAATAAAGTTACTTGGGAGAAGCAGATTAAGTCCGTTGAACAAGAGAGAGATCGAGCTGTGGATGCCTCCAAGGATTTGGAGAAGAAATTAAAAGAGTTTGAGAAGAACAATAAAGAGCTTAAGGATAAGATCAAGAATACTAAAGAGCTTGAGAATAAGCTCAAAAATGATGAAGAGGAAGTTTTTAGACTTCATGATGTTGATCGCCAGAAATAGGAGGTGGAAGGGAAATTGAAGGCTACTGAGGAACTTCTTATTGAGAGGACTTCCTCGGAGAAGGCAAAAAGAAAAAATGCAGTTAAAAAGTCCTTCAGCGCTGGTTGGGACAAAGGCTGGAACAAAGGCCTGACTGCCATGTCTTCTCAAATGGGGTATGCCAGCCTCAAATATTTTAGGGATAGATGGGTTGTAGCCCTGTAGGAGCTAAAAATTACTGAGAATTCTGAATTATTCCAGCGATACACTCACGGCCCTCCTCCCTCTCCTGGAGAAGAAGAAGAGGATGAAGCTGCCTTAGAGGAATCCTCCATGATAATTGAAGACCAGGTCCCTGTAATTCAACCTTGATCTAAGCAACCCCAACCAACAAACACCTCTGTCGAGCAGCTTTCCTTGCCTTCCGAGCAACCAATCTCTTCGTCCAAGCCTTCTGAGGAAGTTTTAGGAAGCAAGGAGAAGGTGTAGAGTTGTTCAGATTTTGCTGTTTTGTTGAATGTAATTTTGGACTATGTACTTCTTCTTGTGATGAAATAAAATTTGAACTTGGGTTGTTCGTCTTGACTTTCTCTTGTCTTTACTATGTTTGTATCATCATTGATTCTTTTTATTTCTTTCTCTTTTCCAGTTTATGGCCAGGATGGAGTTCTTATCGTCTCATGACACAGAATTAATGAAAAAATGCAACGATTATTTTAAAGCTGGTCATGCAGATCTTAGTGAAGCTCAGATAATTGACATTCTTGGATCAGGTGCTTCTGACCAAGCAAATGAAGCTTACTAGTACCTGAAGTTATTACTTGATCGCACCGTAGCCAATAATGTGGCCTATTACGAAATGATTGAAGACCTACAATAGTAATATAAAGAATCTACAACCCTTCTTCATCAAGGATATGAGAAAAAATATCAACAATTAAGTGCTAATAAAGGGTACGACCAATTCATCTTGGCCTATGAGAAGAAGGAGAGTATTCTAAAGCTTGAAATAGAAGAGCACAGGAATATTGCCAAGCTGTTGGAGAAAGAGAACATTCTTTTGCAGGAAGAAATAAAGTAACTCAAATCCACTACATCTTCTTCGGGTGCTTTAGTCCCTGTTAATGACGAAGGTTTTTCTTTCTTGGAGATGGAAAATGCCAAACTACGAGATGAGTTGGAGACATTGAAAAAGGCTGGACCCTCCTCATCTACTTGTGGACGAGCAAGGTCTTCTTCTCGGGGACGAGTAAGGGCTGGTCGGATTTCTATTGAGGAAGAGAGGACTCAATCTGCCTTATAGAATCAGGCATTTTAATTGATGGCGAAGAACCAAGCTTTAGCAAAAATGTTCAAGAAAATCTTGAATCTCAGCGAACAACTTACTACTCAGAGTTCCGCCTTGGAGAGTAAGGAAAACTTGGTGAAGAATCTTCACGAGAAACTGGAAAGGCTAACTTATCAATTCCATAAATAACCTAGAGAATTTTGGATGGCCGGATATAACGAAGCACTTTGTCATCTTGATGCTCGTTTAGAACAGTCGAACAACGAAGGGTATAAACAGGGATGGTTGAATGCTCTGTGTGTGCTGCAATTGGAGCAGGGACACTTCCTATGGGATTTTTATGAGCCTGGAGTGCTTGACTTGCCCGTACCTCCTTTCAAGCTTGATTTTAGTTGGATACCTGCTCGAGCAATTCCTCGATGCTTAATCTCCAAATATCTGGACGACTACAGTCTTCATGCCAATGTTGATATATCTCGCCCAGAGCATCTGCTTGATCGGCCCTCTGTGATGAATATCAGAATGCTGAGAGATGTAAATTTCATAAATTCTCCTTATGCCTTAGATGACCCTCCTGCTGGAGTAGAACCTGTTTCAAAGGCAGAAGGGAAAAAACCAATAGAATAGGATTTTTATTGTAACGAAATATATTTTTCATATCATGTGTAATTCTATTTGATTTGAATGAAGAAATTTTTAGTTTTCTTTGCAATTAAATTGTCATTGTCTTGGAAATATCTCCTTTATTCACTAATGAACATGTATATCTTCAAAAATACAAAAAAAAATCATGTATTATTTTAAATTGTCGACCAACCGGAGTTGGTGGTATAAAGTTCCCGACCAACTGGGGTTGGTAGTAATTGAATTTCCGATCAATTCGGAGTTGGTGGTATTTGATTCCCGACCAATCTGAGTTGGTGGTAATTTATTTGCCGACCAACCGAAGTTGGTGGTATAAAGTTCCCGACCAACCGGGGTTGGTGGTAATTGAATTACCGACCAACCGAAGTTGGTGGTATTTGATTCCCGACCAGCCTGAGTTGGTGGTAATTTATTTCCCAACCAACCTGAGTTGGTGGTAATTATATTGCCGATCAACCGGGGTTGGTCATATTTGTTTCCCGACCAACCGGAGTTGGTGGTAATTATATTGTCGATCAACCGGAGTTGGTCGTATTTATTTCCCGACTAACCGTAGTTGGTGGTAATTTGCTTCCTTGGTGGTAATTATATTGCCGATCAACCAGAGTTGGTCGTATTGTTTCCCGACCAATCGGAGTTGGTGGTAATTATATTGCCGATCAACCGGGGTTGGTCGTATTTATTTCCCGACCAATCGGAGTTAGTGGTAATTTTTTCCCGACCAACCGGAGTTGGTGGTAATTTATTTGCCGACCAACCGGAGTTGGTGGTATTTATATTGCCGATCAACCGGGGTTGGTCGTATTTGTTTCTCGACCAACCGGAGTTGGTGGTGATTGTTTCCCGACCAACCGGAGTTGGTGGTAATTTGCTTCCTGACCAACCGGAGTTGGTGGTAATTATATTGTATAGTGTGTAGCACTAATATTCCGATTTTTTTTAACGAATAACGAAAAATGGGGGAGATATCACTTTATTGAAGAAATTGTATTACATAGAAATTTCAACTACTGATAATACTTTCGTAGATGCATGCATTCCATGCATTCTTGAATTCTTCTCCTTCCAAGGTTTCAATCCTGTATGTCCCTGGACGAACAACTTCTGTCACTCTGTAGGGTCCGTGCCAGTTGGCTTCCAGTTTATTATGCTTTTGGATGACTTTCTTCAACACATAATCCCCTTCCTTCAAATCACATTTCTTAACTCTTTTATTATAGAACGAAGGTGTTCGTTGTTGATATGCGGCATTCCTGATAGCCGCTTCTTCCCTGACTTCTTCTAGCATATTTAGGTCTAACCTTCTCATCAAATCAGTGACAGGAGAATTAAAATTAAGTACCCTATGTGTAGGTAAACCTAATTCAACAGGTACGACAGCTTCACTCCCAAATGCCAACATGTATGGGGACTCTCCAGTTGTTATTCGTGGTGTGGTGCAATAGGCCCAAAGCACAGACTGTAGCTCGTTAATCCAATTTGCCTTTACGTCATTCAGCCATTTAGCAACATTCTGTTTGTCACCTCAGTTTGTCCATTGCTCTGGGGATGGCCTGGTGCAGAATGGACCTTCAGTACATTCGATTGATGACAATATGCAGCAAACTCCTCATTGTCAAACTGGGTTCCATGGTCGGTAATAAATGCATGTGGGAGGCCGTATCTGCAAATTATATTTTTATAAATAAATTGATAGACTTTGTTGTATGTCATATCAATGAGAGGCTCATCTTCCACCCATTTAGTAAAATAATCCTCTGCGACCACTAGGTATTTGAATCTTCCTTTAGTCATTGGTAGTGGTCCGACCAAATCTATCCCCCATGTAGCGAATGGCCAAGGGGACGTGATGGGTGTTAGTAATGCTTAGGGATTTCTTCAGACAGAGGAGAATCGTTGGCACTTATCACATTTCTTGGCATAGATCACGCAATCAACTCTCATTGTTGGCCAGTAGTACCCCTGTGTTGTTATTCTTTGTAAAAGCGTCTGACCTGCTACATGGGCTCCACAAGACCCTTCGTGAACCTCTTCGATCAAGTCTTTCACTTCGGAGGGATGAACACATCTTTGTAGTGCTGCTATAACTCCCCGTCTATATAAAATACCACTGGTTAATACATAACGAGCAGCTTTGAACTTTAATTTCTTGGCTGCGAGTTTATCAATTGGCAAAGTTTCGTCTTCAATATAGGCCCTGATGGGATCCATCCAAGATGGTCCCAAATCAAGTGCAATGAAGTTTACGATCAGATTTTCGTCTATGTTCTGACCAGCTAGAATCTCTATTGGGATTGTTCTTCGTAGCTCGGTGCGGGTGGCTGATGCTAGTCGTGTTAAGGCATCTGCTCTTGTATTCTCCAATCTTGGTACTCTAACCAGTTGAATAATAATAAAACTCAATACCAACTCCATTGATTTTGCATGCTACTTGATCAATAACTCTCCCTTTGCTGCATACACTCTAAGAATCTGATTTACGATTAACTGCGAATCACTGAATACAACAATCTGCTCTGCCTTCATCGTTCTGGCTAGACTTAAACCTACAATCATTGCTTCATATTCGGTCGTATTATTAGAAGTTTTAAATTGAAAGCGCAGAGCATATTCCACATCAATCTCATCTAGACTTTTCAAAACAATCCCTGCTCCACTGCCTGCAGTGCACGAAGAGCCATCCACATACAAATTCCATATGGGTAACGTATTATTGAAATTTTGATCAGAGAGAGTTCCTCGGTGGAATATCTGGTACTTCCTCTTCTCCTCTTCCAGTACTTCTCGCTACTCGTTAGTCATCTTTTCTTGCTCGACTGGCATTTCTTGCCGCTTGCCTACCGACATAAGTTGGTTGAGGTTTGCATTTGATGATCTTATAACATCCACAGGTTGATCAGTTTTCAAATCCTGTTCTTCAGAGGCATTTTATTGAGTAAACTCTGCGATAAAGTCTGCTACTGCTTGCCCTTTGAGTGACGACCTAGGCTCATAGATTATGTTATATTCACCGAGCTCCACTGCCCAGTACATTAATCTTCCTGATTTCTTCGATTTATGCAGAGCTTGCCTTAATTGCATATCAATGTACACAACTATAGTATGGTCTTGGAAGTATGGTCTCATTCTTCTGCTGTCTTTAATTAGCGCTAATACCAACTTCTCCAACCTTGGATATCTGATTTCTGCTCCTCGAAAAGCCTTGCTGGTATAGTAGACTGGTTTCTGCACTCTATCCTCTACTCTTACCAATGCCGAGCTAACAGCATTCTCTGAGACTGCTAGATATAAGTATAATCTTTCGCCCATCACGGGTCTAAATAATAGTGGAGGTGTCCCTAGATACTTCTTCAACCATTGGAAAGCATCCTCGCATTCATCGTTCCACTCAAAAGTTTTTCGAAGTGTTTTGAAGAATGGGAGGCATCTATCAGTTGCTCGCGACACAAATCTATTAAGTGCTGCTACTCGCCCTGTGAGGCTTTGCACTTCCTTCTTCGTGGTTGGAGATCGTATCTCTAATAGAGCCTTGATCTTTTCACGGTTCGCCTCAATCCCTCATTGATTAATAATGTATCTGAGAAACATGCCTTCTCGTACTCCGAATATGCATTTGGTGGGATTCATCTTCATTTGATATTTTTCTAATTGATTAAAGGTTTGACCTAGATCAACTAGATGATCAACAGCTTTCTTGCTCTTCGTCAGCATATCATCGACGTAAACCTCCATATTATGACTGATCTGCTCTGCAAACACCTTATTCATCAGTCGCTGATACGTTGCACCTGCATTTTTCAATCCAAATGGCATAACATTATAGCAATAAGTTTCCCTTGGGGTGATAAAAGAGGTACTCTCCCTGTCTTCAGGCTTCATTTTAATCTGGTTGTAACCAGAATAAGCATCCATGAAACTCAACAATTCGTGTCCCGAGGTAGCATCCACCAACTGATCTATTTGAGGTAAAGGAAAGTGATCCTTTGGGCAGGCTTTATTAAGATCAATGAAGTCCACACATTCTCCACTTGTTGTTTTTCTTCTTCACCATTACCACATTTGCTAGCCAATCAGGATATTTGACATCCTCAATAAAAGAGGCTCTTTGCAGTTTCTCTACTTCTTCTTGTATGGCTTGGTTCTTCTCGGGACTGAATACCCTTCGTCGTTGCTTCACTGGCTTGATTTCCTTGTTCACATTGAGCTCGTGACACAAGAAATTTGGGTCTATCCCTGGCATATTTTGTGACTCCATGCAAAAGTCTGTTTTCTGTGTCTTAGAAATGCTATCAGCTCTTGCTTTATTGACACATCTAGTGACGCACCGATTTGAGTTGTTCGTTCCGGATGCTCGTCGTCCAGAATGATATTTTCGATAGCCTCCATGACCTGTCTGTTAACGAGCTGAGACTCATCTCTTGGGTCTAAAGTGTAATACCCCGCAATTTTATTGATTTTTATTTAAGTGATTAATTGAATTAAATGAGAATTAATTGGGAATTAATCCGGATGTAAATACTAGAGAGACGTGAGTTGGTATTTGAATATGATGTTGAAATTAAATATTTCTGAGTATATATGGTATTATATGAGTATTGAAAATATTAAAATTATCAAGAGGCAGAAATACGACAATTTAGGAAAATTAGTTGGGACGCGCGTGTCAGTCGCGTCAGGAATGAAATTATTTAAATTAAAAATTAAATTATATTTTTATCAACCTAATGATCATTTTGAGTGCGCCAACGCGTCCGGAAGGGTTGAAATAGTCAGAAAACACTAACCGGGGGTTTAGTTTGGGTCCCGAGGAATTTTTAGGTCAAACCGGAACCTAGAAGGGTATTTTGATAATTTTAAAAATTGAGGAATTAAAACCCACGAATTTTAGAGGTTAATTATATATTATTTGAGAGGACACTAAGGCCATTACCATCAAAAGATAAGAGAGTGGGCTACGGAGGTTTTGAGAGAAGTTAGAAAGAGGGTAAAGGAGGTTCCAAACCAAACTATCTCCCATCACCAGAAATTGGAAACGATTTGTGGCCGAAAAGAAGAGAGAAAGCCAACCTTGATCATCAACAACGAAACAGAACATCGGATTTAAGGCAAGTGATTTGATGTCATTAATTGCAATGAATATTTCCTCCATGTTTAGTGTAGAAACCTTATATGCTGTGAATATTTTGGTGAAAACCCAATGGGATTGTTGTAGAAACCCTTAATCTTGGTTAGGAATTGCATGTAGAATGATTATGGACGAATTTGGTATCCAAAAACTTAACTTTGATGATTTAAAAAATGGATTTATGATGAGTATTTAGGCACAATAAAATTCTGGGTTCATGTTCATAGGGTTTGGGGTAAAATTTGGGGATTTATAATAATTGCATGTTGATTAGGAGGATTTGACCCCAAAACTATGTTAAGAAGCGACCTAGGATGACTAGAGTAGTTTAATAACATTAAAACGTTATTGGGATGATCTTAGGATGAATTTAGAGAAGAGAAAAATGAAGAAAAACGAGTTGGAAAATTTCTGGGCATAACGACCTCATTCGAATGAGCTTCTAACGAGATGACAATATCCCTTCTAATGAGTTCATTCGAAGACTTCTTTCGAATGACATTCGTTTGAACAACCTCGTTTGAACGAGATTTCTAACGGGTTGACAGAATGGCCTTTTTAGGCCTGATTTTATTTCGAACTCCCAGTAGACTTATTTAATTGAGTGTTAACCTTCCCTTATTGACTAGTGGGTATAGTTGTGAGATTCGAGTACGTTGAGGAGTAAAACTAATAATTTTGTAGTAAACCGGATGACATTTATAGGTTAGGAATTAAGTACCTAAAATTACGACGTGAGAAGAGTTGACAACTTTTAATGTATATTATTCAGGGATTTGTAACAGTGCAACATTTAATGACGGTATAGGAATGTAAAATATACCTCTATTGATATTAAAGGATACCTAAGATTAGGGGTGTGCACGAACCCGAATAGACCGAATGGATCGAAAAAACCGAACCGAACCGAACACGCTTTTGCGTTTTTTTTTAATTCGGTCTTAATTCAATCTAAAAATATATAGGACCGCATAATTCGGGTCGGTTTCGGTCCTGGATCGTAAAAAACGGTTTTGGACCGGACCGCTTTAATTATATGTATATATATATATATATATATATATATGTATATATATATATATATTATTTCATAATTCACTCACTCACACGGACATTGCACACTCACCCCACACGCACGCTACTAACCACTTGCAAAACCCACCAAAACCAAATCCCAACATAAGTTAACCCTAGATTTTATTTTCCCCTCTCTCACTCTACAAACAAGCCTCCTCCCTTCTCTCTCTAAGTCGGCAAGCTCTCCATTCCCTCATTATCCTCTCCTACATACGAACAACAGCTCTCCTACATATGAACAACAACTTTGATCAAGGTATTTCTCTCCATCCATAAGATGTTGTTTAAACTATAAGTTTTTCATCTGTTATTTGTTTTGACCCTCTCCATCCACAAGATAAGATATGTCATTCCCTCATTGTGATAGTTCAAGACCCTGTTTTTTTTTTCATCCATACGATTTATGATTTGTGATTGGGTACAAATTTTTTTCATCTATACTTCAAATGTTGGGTATAAATTTGACACCTGCTTGAAATGTTGAAATGTTGGGTACAATTTTTTATATCCATACCTGATATCCATACTTGAAATGTTGGGTACAAATTTTTTTCCATCCATAACTGTTATTTTTTTTCAACATTTAAAAGTGCTGTTTTTTAAAATGTGATGTTTTTAAAGCAGTTTTTTTTCAAGAAAAGTGCAGTTTTTTAAAATAATGTTTTTTTAAAGTGTTTTTTTTAAAGAAAAGTATTGTTTTTAATAAAAAAATGTGTGTTTTTTTTTTTTAAAAAAGGTGCTATTTTTAGTAATTGAAAAAATGTGCTATTTTTAATGGGCGGACCGAAAAGGATCGAGACCGAACACGGACCGCTTGAAAACCGAATAGGACCGAGACCGATTATTCCGGTCTGGTCTCGGTCCATAATTTTCTAGGACCGATTAATGCAGTCCGGTCCGAAAAATACCTCAAAATCGGACCGGATCGGACCGCGAACACCCCTACCTAAGATGTGTGAATGCTTAGTATATGTGGTTATCTGTGTATAACATACCTACCATACTTGCTATCACGGGAGGTTGGCATTCGATCAGGGCCATCTAATCTTTGTGTGCCTACGGGGGGATTTAGATTGGTACCTCGAGGACATAGGTCAGAGAAGGACTTATTGAGGAGTTAATAAGTCTGCTGATTATGGGAGCGTAGGTATGTGCGTGACCCATGTGATGTGAACTATGTTCACCTCCATTATGTGTGTTTGTTACTTGTCGAAACGGTTCCTGAGAGATTCGGAATACGTGATCCTTATGTACGTGATGTACCGGGATTAGATAGCAGAGTATGTGTGCACCGCAACTTAGTCTAAGGGTGCCATTATTGTATAATTATGATGAGATTGATACAATGAAATATTGAAATGAACTGTTTATATAAGTACAAGTGTGAATTAATGTAATATCTTTGTAGAGTTAAAAATGGGAAAACTCTTAGTAATAATTGTAACTAATTTCGAGGAGTGAAGGTAAAACTCTCAGTTTATATTAAGATGTCGGGAATTAAACCATGATTAGTATAGTAAAAATCATATATTGAATTGGACTAGTTTTATAGTAGAATAACTAGAACGGGTACGGGTACGATAGGTGTGCACAATTAGTTGAGAGGTGAGGAACTCATGTGAGCGCACGCACTATCATGTATTTTATATTCACTGTTTAATGATATTAAACACTTGCTGTATTTTAAACTGTTTTAACAATCGGGCTCTGACCCGTTTGCTTTCAAATCTATTTTCTTGTAAAAACATTTTAGGTGCCCAGCCACAGGGACACCAAGTGTAGGAGTTCCATTCCAGTGACGTGCTGTAGCTGCTGCGAAAGTTACAGGACCTCGATAGTAGACACCTCCACTTTCTATCTTGACTCTACTTCAGATTTACTCATCTATAGGGCATATCGCCCCTTTTCTTTTAGAGATATCTTAATTACTCAGTTTTATTTCAGATTTTGGTTGTAATTATTAAGTGATTCAGACTTTGTATTCAGTTTTATTCAGTATTTTGGATTATTTTCGGGGAGTGTTCCTCCATATTCATTATTCCTTTATCATTGTAATGTGATTGTAATGTGGTTGTGATATCATTATTCTATAATTTAATACTTATTGCATGTTAATCGGATTTAATTCAAATTGACAACTCACTTTTTAAATATTAGGTGGCTAGTAATTATTAAAACGTTTTTCGACAGTGATGCTATGAACTGAACCAACTTGACATTTTGTATTAATTTGAATAAAGGAGTAGCTACCCGGTATTTAATTAGTCGGGGTGTCATGGGTGGTATCGGAGCATCAGGTTCTAGTGTCCTTAGGATCTGTACGGTTTGTTATGTTTCCACATAGCTTTCTTTGATATAGAGCCCTATATTTTAGGATTGCTGTATTCTTTTGTGTATGTTTCGCTCTTCGACTATTTTGAGATAATAACTGCGAACTTATAAGAATTTACTCTCATTTCAGATGCCTCCACGATGTGCACAACGAGTTCCCAGGGATGCTCAGCCCGAGCCACAGCCTGCACCAGTCCAGGGCTCCTTGAATGCCGCAGAGATTGCCGCTATTGTAGCCCAAGCGGTAAATACCGCCCTAGCAGTTGTGCAGCAGGCACCGCCTCAGGCGCCGGTAGTCACACCAGTACAGGCTCATGCATTCCCGTCTGCTTGGGAACGTGTTTCTAATGCTTTTCAGAAAGCACACCGTCCGGAGTTTGCGGGTAGCTCCGACGTCGTTGTGTCCAGTCAGTGGAAGAAGGACATCCAAAGACACTTGAGGATGTACGAGTGCACAGATGTAAAGAAACAGATACTGGCTACTTTTAAGCTAGTAAGATCATCATTGCAGTGGTGGGAGTCCATTACCACCACGGATGAGACATACATCCTTTCTATTCAGGAGTTCTGGGTGAGGTTCGACCGCAAGTATTTTCCATCGGACGTTCACACCGAAATGAGGAGAAAGTTAATGAACCTCAAGTAGGAGGGGAGTCCATGGCAGAGTATGAAGCCGAGTTAACTAATCTCTTGAACATCGTTCCCGGTGAGATTTCGACCGAGGAGAAAAAGATTCAGAAGTTCATGGATGGGTTGACTTGGAGGATCCGTCAGCACTTGTTGGGTAATCTCTCGTTGGTGACTTATTTTGATGTGGTTAATGCAGCACAGCTTCAATGACATGAGCATCGCTTTCACATGTCAGAGAGTAAGCGATTAGGAGAGTCCAGCCATCAGGGCAGGATAGGGGAAATGGTGCCAGCGGGGCACAATCTGCTCAGGGTCAGCATAGGCAGGGAGATCAGGGTTCCCAGCAGGGGGATTTTAAGAGGTTTAGATCTGGGGGTTTTAGAAATGGCCAGGGAGTTTTTCGTCAGGGCCAGCAGGGTCAGCATGGCCATGAGGGACAGCACGGCCAGCATGGCCAATAATAACAGTTTCATCAGGGCCAGCACGGCCAGGGGAGGAATGGCAATGGCCACCAGGGCCGTGGGTAGCAGGGTCAGAGAGGGGGGAATTTTCCAGGAAAATGTTTCACTTGTGGCAAGATTGGCCACAAGCGTCAGGAGTGTCCTGATAGGGGAAGGGCCCCACAGCAGCAGCAGCAGGGTGCTCGACATGAGCCCAGAGACCTATGTTTCCCGCCGCCCTCCCAGCACCACCACAGATGCCAGCTTCGCCACCCATCTAAGTAGTCCCAGTCCAGCAGGGATAGCTTCATTACGGGCGAGTTTATCAACTTCAGCATGCCGCAGTCCCACAGGATCCACCTGCTATTGAGGGTATGTTCTCTATTCAGGGGACTATGGGGCGTATTTAATTTGATACGGGGGCCACACACTGTTTTATTTCCACGAGATTTGCAAGCACTTTGGGATTGTTAGACACTGTAGAGAGCACGATTACTTGCGTAGATTCACCGTTGAGTAGGGGTTCTGTGATTTCTCTTATTTGTATAGGTGTGGGTATAGAGATCGGGAGATTTACTTTACCCGCTGATATGTTAGTATTAGATATGACTGAGTACGATGCGATTATTGGTATGGATTGGCTAGTTGCGTACTGAGCCATGATTAATTATTTCAGTAGGAGTATTATTCTTTCCATTCCCAGACAGGAGATGTTTTTAGTGGTGATGCCTCGCCTTGAGGGAGGATCGTCCACTCATTTGTACTATAAAGAGGATGAGACCTCTAAGGAAGTGGTACTACCACTCGATTCGATTCCTATTGTTAGGGAGTTTGCTGACGTATTCGAGTATATACCTGGATTACCTCCTAGTAGAGAGATAGATTTTGTTATCGATATGACGCCGGGCACTCGACCAATTTCCCGTACACCTTACCGTATGGCTCCAGCGGAAATGAGAGAGCTAAGGGATCAGATAGAGCAGTTATTGGGTCAGGGGTTTATCCGAAGGAGTACTTCGCCGTGGGGTGCCCCTGTGTTGTTCGTAAAGAAGAAGGATGGATCGTTGAGGTTGTGTGTAGATTATCGGGACTTGAATAAAGTCACAATACAGAATAAGTATCCGTTGCCCCGAATCGATGACTTATTCGACCATCTAAGAGGAGCTTCCTTCTTCTCAAAGATTGACTTGTGATCAGGATACCATCAGTTGCGTACCAGGGAACAGGACGTCTCAAAGACTGCTTTCTTGACGAGATATGGTTCCTACGAGTTTCGAGTTATGCCTTTTGGCTTAACCAATGCTCCAGCCGTGTTTATGGACTTAATAAATAGGGTGTTCAGAGAGTTCCTAGACCAGTTTGTCATCCTCTTTATTCATGACATTCTGGTTTACTCCCAAACAGAAGAGCAGAACGCTGAGCATTTGAGGCAGGTTTTGCAGACACTGCGTCAAAACGAGTTTTATGCAAAGTACGAAAAATGTGGGTTTTAGGTGAAGGAGGTTCAGTTTTTGGGGCATATAATTTCAGACCGGGGAATATCTGTTGATTCGGGGAAGATATCCATGGTGAGGGAGTGGAGACAGCCCACAACACCGGCTAAGATCCATAGTTTCTTGGGCTTAGCAGGATACTACAGGAGGTTTATTCGGGGTTTCTCAAAGATAGCGGGTCCTTTGACACATCTGACTCGCAAAGGTGTGCCATTCATATGGAGCGATGCCTGTCAGTTGGCATTCAATAAGTTGAAGGACAAGTTGACCTTAGCGCCTGTGTTAGCATTACCCAGACCGAGAGTTGAGTATCTAGTCTACACCGATGCGTCCTTACAAGGACTTGGAGGTGTGCTACAACAGGAGAGTCAGGCCATAGCTTATGCTTCCTGTAAGCTTAAGCCTCACGAGAAGAATTACCCCACCCATGACTTGGAGTTAACGACAGTCGTATTCGCTCTTCGAATTTGGAGACACTATCTCCTGGGGGAGAAATTTTGGTTGTTCACAGACCACAAGTCTCTACAATACCTCTTCAGGCAGAAGGAACTGAATATGCATCAACGTCGGTGGCTTGAGTTTGTGAAGGATTATCAGTTTGATATTCAATATCACCCAGGGAAGGCTAACGTGGTAGAAAACGCGTTGAGCCATAGGCCAGTAGATGAGGTGATCAAGGTGTGGAAAGCTAAGTAGGAGTTGGGACACCAGGATACAGTGGCCCGATCATTCATGTCTGTGATGACTGTTACACCTCAGATTGTTACGAGAGTGATAAAGGCCTAGGCAAAAGACTCGTTCTGTCAAGAGAAGATAGTTCTATTACTAGCAGAGGGAGCCGAGTCCTATACCGTTAGTTCAGATGGGGGATTACGTTTCAATGGGAGACTGGTCATTCCGGAAGGGGAAGACTTGCGACATGAGGTAATGACAGAGTCGCACGACTCACGGTTCGCGGTACACCCTGGTGGGGATAAGATGTACCAAGACATGAGACGACAGTACTAGTGGAGCGGGATGAAGAGAGATATCGCCGTGTTCGTTTCTAAATGAGCCACTTGTCAGTTAGTAAAGGTGGACCATCAGAAATCGACATGACTTCTACAGCTGTTAGAGATTTCGATGTGGATATGGGAGAGTATATCCATGGACTTTATCACGGGGTTACCTACGTCACAGAGGGGTCACGACTACATATGGGTAATTGTGGATAGGTTGATCAAGGTTTCTCATTTTTTGCCCCTGAGGACAGACTACACTACAGGACAGTAATACCAAATTTTCATTACGGAGATAGTGAGACTTCACGGGGTGCCTCTAAATATCGTGTCTGACCGAGACAAGATATTCGTTTCACGATTTTAGGAGAGTTTCCAGGAGGCCATGGGTACGGAGTTGCGGATGAGTACAGCGTATCACCAACAGACTGATGGGCAAACAGAGTGGACAAATCATATGTTGGAGGACATGTTGCGTATGTTCATCCTAGACTTTGGATGTGGTTGGGAGGAGTTCCTTCCACTGGTGGAGTTTGCATATAATAACTCCTACCAGTTCACCATTGGCATGGCTCCATTCGAAGCGTTGTATGGTAGACCTTGTCGTTCCCCAGCATGTTGGTTAGAGGTGGGGGATAAGTAACTTCTTGGGCCGGGAGTGATTCAGGACACTTCGGTAAGGATAGAGATGATACAGAGCCCTATTCGGGTAGCTCAGGACCGACAAAAGAGCTATGCTGATGCTAAGAGGTTCTTCAGAGAATTCAAGGTGGGGGACCAGGTGCTACTCAGAGTATCTCCTATGAAGGGGATTCTGCGTTTTGGGAAGAAGGGGAAACTGGCACCAAGATATGTGGGGCCATTTCCTATCATCGAGCTGAGTGGGCCAGTTGCGTATAGACTTGGGTTACCGGAGAATTTGCATAGGATTCATGACGTCTTCCATATTTCCTCACTAAGAAAATATCTTAGGGATGATTTGGCCCATACCCACATTGCTTTAGAGGACATCGATATTCAGCCTGATAGTTCTTACGAGGAGGGGCCGATTGCTATTATGTACCACATCGAGAGGAAACTGAGGTCGAAGATAGTACCATTAGTACGCGTGCAGTGGCGGCATCATAATGCCAAGGAGTCCACATGGGAGCGCGCGGATGATATGCGCGAACGTTATCCAGAGCTATTCTTACCAGGTATTCTTTAGTTCCAAATTTCGGGACGAAATTCTGTTATTAGGGGGAAGTTTGTAATACCTCGTAATTTTATTGATTTTTATTTAAGGGATTAATTGAATTAAATGAGAATTAATTGGAAATTAATCCGGATGTAAATACTAGCGAGACGTGAGTTGGTATTTGAATATGATGTTGAAATTAAATATTTCTGAGTATATATGGTATTATATGAGTATTGAAAATATTAAAATTGTCACTAGGCAAAAATACGATAATTTGAGAAAATTAGTTGGGACACGCGTGTCAGTCGCGTCAGGAATGAAATTATTTAAATTAAAAAGTAAATTATATTTTTATCAATCGAATGATCATTTTTAGTGCGCCAACACATCCGGAAGGGTCGAAATAGTCAGAAACACTAGCCAGGGGTTTTGATCATTACTTCCTTCAATATCCACTAATACTCGTGAAATCATTACTTCCTTCATTCTCATTTTGATCACCAATGGGTCATCATGAGGATATAGCACACCTGCGAGGTTGTTCTTAGAGAAACTGATGACCAGTTTGTCCTTGTTCGCCTTCCTCGGATGATCATCTTCAGCCAAATTTATTCGCTGTATGTATGAGCAAGCTTGAGCCTCGTTAAGGTAAGCTTTACTCTCCGCGGTAAGATCTCCTCCACCTACATCACCACCTATAATGACATTACACTCAAATGATCCAAAGTGGATTGAAAATACCTCACACTCTGGCTGTCTTGGTCTTTTGGGGAGATCGAGGTCATCTTCTGGATCATTTTCATGATCTCTTTTCTTGTCATCTTTTGTCCGAAGTGGAGATTTAGACCTTTGCCTTCCTCGTTCGCTGGTTCGACCACCCTTTTGACGATCAACATACTTGGTCAGTTTTCCTCGTTTAATGAGTGCTTCAATTTCATTCTGAAGATCTATGCAACGCTTGGTCGTGTGACCGTAATCTTTGTGGAATTCGCAATATTTGAACTTATCTCTCTTATCAGGATCTGCCTTCATTTTTGCTGGCCAGGCTAGCTCCTCGCTATTCTTGATCTCTTCCAGAATGTGATTTATATCCACCTTCAAGGGAGTATAATTTTCGTATTTCTTCATTTGTTCCAATGCTTGCTCACCCTTTGATTGCCTGTTACCACCATTGTTCTTTTGATCCTTCTTTTCGGTTTTACCATCTTCCACCTTGGTCTCCTTAGTGTCTACGTTCTTCTTCGTAGCCATGGCTTCCTCGGCATTCATGATTTTGGCTGCTTTTTCTATCAGTTCTGCCATGGTCCTGGGCGGATCTTTGGCTAAAGTGTAGTACAATTTATTGGGCAACAGTCCACTCATCAAAGCAGTAATTGCAGTTTTCTCCTCATAATCAATTACTTCCAGTTTCTCATTATTGAAACTAGTAATATAATCCCTGGTGCTTTCTCATGTCTTTTGTCTAACACTTAGCAAGTGTGCTACTCGGTTGACTGGCTTTGCTCCAAAACAAAAATTCCCAATAAAGAGTTCTGCTAGTTGAAAGAAAGTCACAATTTTCCCCCGAGGAAGGTTATTGTACCACATCTGAGCAGATTCGGTAAGAGTTCCTAAAAATGCCCTGCATCGCATCTCGTCTGGAACAGCATAGATATCCGCAGCTACTTGGTATTATTCTATATGGAGAACAGGATCAGTTTTTCCATCGTATTTTAGTGTTACTACCGGGGCTTTGAATTTTGACGGTGTGGGAAAGTCCACAATCTCTTGTATAAATGGTGTTCCTCGGACAAAAGTCCTTTGTAGAGGATTCTTGGTTTTAGCCATCTCCCCTAATCTATCCTCCAACCTTTGAATTGATCCCTTCCATGCATCATTTCCTTGCTCGATCCTATTGGTTCGAACAATTGATCGTGTTGAATTTGCCTCTTGGGATCTTTCATGACGAGCAGCTGGTCGTGATTGGGCAGGGCCTTCCTTTAAATCAAATGGTCGTTGAGAGTTCCTCGACACAATCCTAGGGGGATTTCTATTCCTCCTAGGACCCAGATGATAAAAAGGAGAGACTCTACTCAACCTTTCAAGAGAACTTGTTCTCTCTAGAGATAGAGTGATGTTTTGTTGAGTGTCTGTAGCTCGTACCGAGGAAGTCCGTCCGGACAGATAAGAAGGATCATTAGATCTCTCAGTACGATATGAATCGGTGCGTCTAGACTGAGATTCCTCTGGGAATAACACTCGCCTATTTCGTGAAGAGAGTAAACGAGTATTTCTCTGAACGCTTCGTTGTCCTGACTGGGCTGGCGCTCCACCTTGGATAGTTTGCATGAGTTGACGCATGGTTTCTTTCATGGTCGTTTGCCCTTGGGCTAAATTAGCCATTATACCAGCCAGATCTGAAAATTTTGGGGGAGCAGAAGGATTCGGGGGAATCCCAATGTTTCGATTACTGGATTCTGGATTATCAGCCAATGGTGATGAGTTATTTTGGTGAAAAATGCTAATTGCAGTCGTTTCCCACAGACGGCGCCAATCTGTTGATGTAAAAAACTAGATTCGATCTAATTATTTTAATCACAGATAAAAATGAATGAGTAAATAAGACAACAAATTTTAAAGTGGTTCATCCTTAATAAAATGGACTACGTCCACTGTTTTTGTATTGCTGATTGCTTGCCAGGAATTCTCTATAAGAGATTTACCATGAAATTCCCAGTCCCCCTCTAATGAGGATGTTACAACGTATTTATAGCCTTGAGGCTGTACATGTGAAAGAATAATGTGTTGTATTCTAGAAGCCGTATACATCTGTATGATAATAAATGCACATTTAATGCCTAGTTATCTTCTGGTATACTTGACGCGTACGCCACAAGTATTTGAGTTTCTAGAACCGCCTTAATTTCTCGGCCCTCTTGAGTTGCTCGGACCTCTTGAGTTGCTCGGACCTTTGGAGTTGCTCGGACTTTATTCGTCCAAAGTCTTCATATTCACCAAGTAAATTGACACATGAATTTATATGATTGATCCATGTCAGCAGTTTAAATTTGGTATCAACATCCTTTATAATGAAAAATGGCATACATACATATATAAAGGGACCAAACACAAAAGGACCAAACATTACAAACAAAAAAATACCGTTCTATAAAGGGACATTAATCAGTTGGAGTAAGATTCGTGGTGTAGATTAATCAGTTGAAGTAGGATTCATGGTGTAGATTCGTAAAAAAAACGTTATATAAAGGGACCAAACACAAAAATAACAAGAAATGAGTTGCAAAGAATGGTCAAGGCAACATAAAGGCATACTCACTCAAGAAATCAAAGTCAATTTAAATAGATAATCTGACAGTGATAAGATAATTCAGCATATGAACATTCCAAAAATATAATAAATATATCATTATTGTATGCTTGTAGAGAAGAATTTTAGTTATGCAGCCTACTATAAAAGTCGTACAAACCACAAATATACATATAAGGTTATCCAGAATCATATAAGGATTAAATGGCCAAATACGAGTGTTAGTTGTTGGGATAATAGGGATCTAACTCTTCAGTATTTGGGAGTTTGTTTCTTAATGAGACTTGTTATTTATAAAAGCCAACAGTAGTTTTGTCCAAGTTTAGTTGTTGAGTGAGGGGGTTCCTTACCAATTTATTGATAAAGCAGTCCCTACTCAACAAGAATCAACAGCCTTTGTTGATTAAACCTAATGTATAAAATATATTTATATAAATCAGCAGATAGTTGAGCAAAAAATAATATAATCCATTCATTAACTTAATCACAATATTTATTTATCCAAACCTAAATTAACATTCAGTGCGTTAAACTATACTCTATTCCATTCATTTCCAAATCAGTTAAGAAACCATTTCCAAATCAAAATTGAAAATGGCATTAAAGTCACACCGAAACGACATATATATATATTAAACAACATTAAACCGAAATCGATATTCAGTTCATTCATTAAATAATGACATTCATTCAATAAATCATAAATATAAAACACCTAATAGAGCGAACCATAAACATAAACTCACCTAGGTTCTTCACAACACCTAATACAGTTCTTCACAGGAGAAAAATGAAAGAGAGGGACGGAAAATAACACATATCAAACTAACAAAACACAAAATAACACAGACAAAAAATTGAAAACTCACCAAACTAATAGAAAAATCCAAAACTCATTGCGAAATCGGGCGGGAATCCTTCACAGCCAAAGAGAGTTCTTCATGAATGTAAGAGAGAGGGGATGGAGTTGTGAGAAGAGAGAGAGGAAAGATAAGAGAGAAAATAAAGTAGGGAAAAAATTTGTTGACCCATAATAGGAGTCACAAATTAAGACTGAGGCCAATATTTGTGACTGTTGGGAGCAATTATAAATTTATGACTGTCAGTAGCAGTTATAAATTAAGACTTGGGCCAAAATTTGTGACTACTATAAGCAGTTACAAATTTATGACTGTTTATGACAGTGACAAATATAGTACTAGTCCAAAATTTGTGACTCCTCATAGCAGTTATAATTTTGTGACTGCTCATAAGAGTCATAACTTATGCCTACTCATAAATTTATGATTGCTTGTGACAGTTATAAATTTGTGACTATTTATTGGAGTCATAAATTAATTCTATGGTAACATTCTCATTAGCGGTGACAAACTAATTGACTTAAATTTTTTATTAACCCCTAATGGGAGTTACAAATAGTTTTGTAACTGCTCCCGAGAGTGATAAGTTTGTCACCCCCATTAACAATCACAAAAAGGGAGTCATAAAATTAGCATTTTGGTGTAGTGGAATCAAAGTTCACATAGTTCAAAAACACATAAGGGTGGGATATAAACTATAAAACCAAAACTAGAATTTCCTTATTTTATTTTGTCAATAAATGTGCATAAGAGAGGTAAGTGTAGTAAAAATGGAAGAAAAGTTCTAATTTGTGATTTAAGGTTAAATCCACTTTTTTTGTTTTTTAAGTTTATAAAAATAAATTTGGTGAATATATAAATAGTAAAAAGGTGATTAAGGTGAGGAAATGGCAACTAAACGTGAAAAATCTAATAGTAAGTAAAAAAAGGGAGTAATAAAACAAAACTAGCAAGTGCGAATGAATAGGATTTGGACCTTCTATGAAGCTTGAATTGTGACTTTGATGGTGAGCTGAGCTGAATTTGATGGTGGGGGGTCTATCAATCATCATATGCGCTCTTACAGAAAAACAGGCATAAAATGAAAACTGTAAGTTCGATTTGTGCATGGGCAGGACCATTTAAAAAAGTATTAAGAGATCTACCAAAATGCATTGAGAAACTTTTGGGTCCAAGATTTGACCAAAGTAAAAAATAGCTTAGAAGTGTCGGTGGCATCTTGATTAGGGTTTTATAGTAAAAAGGCAAGTAAATACGAACTGTAAGGCATATTCGTCCACAGTATGGATCATTAAAAAGGGTATTTAATGACCTTGGAAAGTGTGATGAGATACTCTCAATTTCGATAGTTGACCAAAGTCAAATCTATACTAGAAGCATCAAATGACATCTAGGTTAGGGTTTCAGAGTAAAAAGGCAAGTAAATACGATCTATAAGGCAATTCTCACATGATATGGACCATTATAAAGTATTCATATCCCTCCAAAAGTGAATTAAGATACTATCAATTTCGAGAGTTGATGAAAGTCAAATCGAGCTGGAAAGCATCCAATGGCCTCTAGATTAGGGCTTCGAAGTAAAAAGGCAAGCAAATGCGAACGTTAAGGTAGATTCACGCACGTTATGAACCATTAATAAGGGTATTCAAAGACCTATGAAAGAGAATTGCACTACTCTCAATTGTGAGAGTTAAATAAAGTATAATGGAGCTTGAAAGCATCTATTGGTATCTAGATTAGGGTTTGAAGAAAAGGACCGAGATCCAAGGGTTAAAGAAATTGTTTTTGATACCTATAAAGGTGAATTAGGGGTATTAGAATGGGGGTACTAGAATTGAGTTTCCATAGCATCCCTCGACGGGCGAGCTTAGGGTAAGCGTAGTTTTTCAAAAGACAGACACCCTAATGAAAATGAGCGCAGTGGGTAAAGGTCTGATTCTGATAACCTAGGGAGGGAAAGTGCTTGGATTCAGAGGGTTAAGGACAATTATACGGACCTAAAGAGTGTTAGTGACTATTTTAGAGGGTCGAGGCCAATTCTGCAAACCTAAAGGGTGGAAATGACCGAATAAGAGGACCGAGGCCAATTTTGCAAACCTAAAGAGTGGAAGCGGCCAATTTTAGAGGGTTAAAACCAATTCTGCAGACCTAAAGATTCTGAATGATAGATTAAGAGGGTCGAGGAAAATTTGGTAGGCTTAAATAGTGTAAACGACCGATTCAGAGGGACGCGACCAATTCTATGAACCTAAAGAGTGGAAGCAACCGATTTAGAAGGTTGAGGACAATTATCCAGACCTAAATAGCGTGAGCGAACAATTCAAAGGGTCGAGGCCAATTCTGTAGACCTAAAGAGTGAAGTGACTGATTAAGAGGGTTGGATCTAATTTTATGGGCCTAAAGTGCATGAGTGATCGATTCAGAGGGTTGAGGAAAATGATAAGGACCTAAAGAGTGCGAGGGACTGATTTAAAGGGGCAAGGTCAATTCTATGGACCCAAAGAGTGGCAGAGATCGATTTAAAGGTCCGAGGTCAATTTTGTAGACCTAAAGATCATGAGCGACCGATTCAGAGGGTCGAGACTAATTCTATGGACATAAAGAGTGTGAAGTGGCCAATTTAGAGGGTTGAGCCCAATTATGTGGACCTAAAGAGTGGAAGGGCCCATTTAGAGAGTCTAGGTAAATTCTATGGACCTAAAGAGTGGAAGGGACCAATTTAGAGGGTTAAGGTCAATTTTGTGGATCTAAAGAGTACGAGTGATGATATTCGAGGGTCGAGGCCAATTTTATGGACCTAAAGGGTGTGAACGATCGATTTAGAGGGTCGAGGCCAATTCGGTGGACCTAAAGAGTGTGAGTGACAAATTCAGATGGTTAAGGCCAATTTTTCAAACCTAAAATGTGGAAAGGATGCATTTAGAGGGACGAGGGAAATTCTGAGGACCTAAAAAGTGTGAGCGATTACTTCAGAGGGTAAAGGCTAATTTTACAGACCTATAGAGTGTGAGCGATCGATTAAAAAGTTCGAAGCCAATTCTGTGGACCTAAAGAGTAGAAACAACAGATTTAGAGGGTTGAGGTCAATTCTGTGGATGTAAAGAGTGTAAAGAGATCTATTTGGCGGGACAAAGCCAATTCTGCAAACCCAAAGTGTGCAAACAATTGATTCAGAGGGTCAATGCTAATTATGTGGACTAAAGAGTGAAAACTACTAATTTAGAGGGTTGAGTCCAATTCTACAAACCTAAAGAGTGTGAGCGATCGATTAAGAGGATCGAGGCCAATTCTGCGGACCTAAAGAGAGTGAATGACCGATTTAAAGGGTCGAGACAATTCTGTAGAACTAAGTCAATTATATGGACCTAAAAAGTGAAAGTGACCTGATTCAGAAGATCAAGGCCAATGTTTTGGGCCTAAGGAGTGAAATAAACCTCATTCAGAGGGTCAAGGTTAATTCTGCACACCTACAGAGTGAAAAAACATAACTTGGGGGGTCGAGGTTAATTCTATTGGACTTGGTTAATTATATGGACTTAAAGATTAAAGGCGGCCTAATTATTATGGCCGAGCCCAACTTTGTGGATAAAAGAATGTAAGGGACCTGATTTGGAGGGTCGAAGCCAATTTTACCATAATGGGTCAATTCTGCAGATCTAAAGAGTGAAAACGTCCTGATTCATAGGGTCGAGACCAAATCTAGGGGCCTTAGGGATTAATAATAATTTTGGAAAGGTTACGCGGGTGATGTGGCATTTTCTAGAAAGTTTTATATTTTCCTAAATCTTCATAATGTTTATGCTGGGGACTGATGTTATTAATTTTACTTTTGTACATTGATGTTTCTCTATCGGGTGTTCACTCTTGGGGAATGATAGGGATCAAGAAGGTATATGAGAAGCTCCCAAAGGAGGTAAGGCTCATGGTGAAGGTTGGAGGATTTGGTTTCTTAGCAAGGTCTTTGGACGATACATTACGGTTGACAGCGGTGTTGTGTGCCTTATGTAAGCGATAATGGAATACCACACACACATTCTATATGGGTGCGCATTACACCAAAACATGCAGATTATCACAGACAATTGGTCATAGTCCAGAGCCATGATCAGGTGTTGATGGTCCAAAATTGTGACCCATAACCAACCATGTAACCCAACCAAAGATTCACGCCAATAGGTGGTTGGTCATGATTTTTGTAATACCCCGTATTTTTACACATATTTATTTTTACGAAAATATGGATTAATTAAATTAAATGGAGAAAATTTAAATTTTAATTAATCCAATTTTATGATAATAATTACTAGCGTGATGAGAGTTAGTAGTTATTGAAATAATATTATGGTCGAGAATGAGACACACGACAGTTATGTTATAAATATTTGGGACGCCTATGAGTCGCGTCACTAGTATATATTTGGAGGTTTAAAAGGTAAATTATTTTTTGTAACTCGGATGACTATTTTGAGTGCGCTAGAGTGTTCGAAAGGGTCGAAATCGTCAGAAAACACTACTCGGGTATTTAAATTGGAGTTCGGGATATTTTAGCCCAAAACGACACCCCGGAGGGATATTTTGGTCTTTTGGAATTTTTGGGCAATTAAATTTACGAAAATTAGGTTTAATTAAAAGCATTTAGGGTTAGTGGCCTGTTAGTTTCAACCTACCTGAGAAAGAGAGGAAAAGAGAGAGAGAACCAAGGAAGAAGAAGAAGACTCTATTAGAACCCTAAGCCAAGAACTCAAGCTTTGACACAAAAAATTACATCAACGCGTAGATCGTGTCAAGAGGATCGTTCCCATACCAATTTCAACCCTCAAATTAGAATTTCATTTTAAGGCAAGTGATTATCTTTCTCTTCCTCTTATCATTTAATATTCTTGTTAACATATGTTGAGATTTTAGAACTATTAATACCAAAGTTGGTTTACTTATGATGAGATTGTGTAGGAATCTTAGAAATTTGATGGGGGTTTGTATGTAGAGGATTTTCCACCTTAATAGGAATGCGAAATTTGGTGAATTAAATGTTAATCATGAAATAAAAATGACTTTTTTATAGATTAATAATTCTGGGTTTATGTTAATAGGACTCATGGGAAAATTTGGGAAATTTTTGAATTTTACTTGATGATTAGAAGGACTTGACCCCTAAACTATGCTAAGAAGTGTTCTAGGGGGACTTAGAGTAGATTGGAAACCTTTTACTTGGGTTGGAATGGGTTTAGGTTGAGATTGTAGAGGAGAAAATATGGAAAAATGAACTTTGAAGATGAATTGGGCAACTGCGGAAATTTCATTAGAAGTCCGACCCAGGTCGTTCGAACGACCTCGTTCGAATGAGACTTCTAACGAGATTCGAGTGGCCCTTCTAACGAGTTTGGTAGTTCGTTCTAAGTGGGGGGACTTCGTTCGAATGACCCTCATTCGAACGACCTTGTTCAAACGAGATTTCCTGGGTCTTCTAACAAGATTCCAGAATGACTCTAAAGGACCGATTTTTATTTCAAACTTCTCATAGGCTTATTTAAATGAGTGTTAGACCTGTATGAATGTTGAGTGACTTAAAATTTATAATTATTAGTAATCGGAGAATATGTCGACCCTAGGAAGGTATGAAAATTCATAGAATTAGAGATATGCAAAAATACAAGGGAGATTATATACGAATAAGGTACGGGGTATAATGAGGGATATATTATACGTACTGTGAATACTAGGCTGTTGGAAATCCAATTAATTTATATAAGTTGTGTGTAGTCTTATTGCTCAAAATATTATGTGTATGACATACCTAGCTACTAGCTATCGAATGGAGGTTAACGCGTTGTGGTCGACCGAATCTTGTGTGCATTAGGGGGATTTTGAGTCGTACCACTAGAGCAAGGAACCTCGGTACGGGATATCTGTGAGAATTACAGTGGTAATGGTTGTATGGGTGCGTAGGTATGTGCGTAGCCCATCGTATTGGAACTATGTTCGCCACCACTAGGTGTTTTTATTTTTATTGGTTCTCGAGAGATTGAACCTGTTGTCCTCTATGCGTGAGCATTGCAATGGGACTAGATAGCCGAGTATGCGTAGCACTAAGGGTTTCTCAACCAGGGGTGCAATATTTCAATATTTATATATAAATTGATATGTATACATAAGAGAATAATGTGTGTATACCGAAATCCTGTTAGGTGTCTTATGTTGATGACTATATTTTTTAGGAAGTGTACTTATGGTATTATCAGCTAGGCATTTAGAATAATATGAGAATAAACTAAAGTAATTCTAAATCCATATCGAAATATTCATTACGTTGGCTTTGAGTTATTTAGGGAGTCTTTCCAGCATATTAGTATGTACTTAGTAGCCAGACAGGGTATCATGAGTAGTATGGGTAGTTAGGCTCATTAAGCGTGCACAATAGATCGAGAGGTAAGTATCTCAAGTGAGTACGCTAAGTTAACTTGAATAATAATTGTGCTAATTGAATCAATTTAACCACTTGCTATTTTAAACTGTTTTCAACTCGGGCTCTGACCCGCTTTTCTGTATATCTTTCTATTGTTCCATTATTTTTAGGTGCCTAGCCACAGGAACACCAACTTTAGGAGACTCTATTCAGTTGCCGTGCTGTAGCTGCAGTGGAAGTTGCAGGATAATTTCTAGTAGACGACTCAGCCTATTCCTCCTTTTTCAGTTATCTATTTTGTTGGATATGTCATCCTTTCTTCTGTTTACATTAAGAGATTTAGTTGTTTCAAATTCCCTCTTAGATTTTATTTCCTTTTATTATATTTATTGTATGAGATTGTATCTGGATGTGTTTTACTCCAGTCATTTATTTTACTTTAGTTAGACTTTATTTATATTGATGTGATGCATGGCATTTTTAGGTATTCTTTTTTATATTGGTTAGTAACAAGATAAAATTTGGACATCACCTTTTTTTAAATACTAGGTGGTTATTTTTATTAAATTAAAATTTGAGTTTTCGACAGTGATGCATTATCTGGACCAACTTGATATTCTGAAATTAATTAATTAATGAGTGATCACTCGGTAATTAATTAGGCGGGGTATCACAGGTGGTATCAGAACATTAGGTTCTAGTGTCCTTAGGATCTGTACGGCTTATTATGTTTCTGCGTAGAGTCCTTTGATATAGCGCCCTATATTTTAGGATTGTTGTACTCTTCATACGTTTTACGTTCTTCTGCTATTTTGAGATATAAATTGTAGACTTATGAAACTTTTCTCTCTTTTCAGACGCCTCCTAAATGTGCACAAAGAGTTCCCAGGGATACCCAGTCAGAACCTCAGCTTGCACCTGCTCAGGGTATGATAAATGCCGCTGAAGTGGATGCCATTGTAGCTCAGGCGATAAACGCTTATTTAGCCGTAGTGCAACAAGAACCACCTCAAGCATCGGTGGTGGCTCCAGTTCAGGCCCAGGATTGCCCATCTACTTGGGAGCATATGAGGGATGGCTTCCAGAAGGCGCATCCTTTGGAGTTTTCAGGGAGCTTCGATGTAGTCGGGGAGAGAAAATGGAAAAAGGACATCTAAAGGCATTTAAGGATGCACGAGTGCACGAAGGTACAGAGTCAGATTTTGGCCACGTTCAAACTGGTGGGGGCAGCACTGCAATGGTGGGAATCTATCACCACTGCTGAGGAGAGAGACACACTCAGTATCCGAGACTTTTGGGTGCAGTTTGACCGTAAGTAATTCCCTTCATCTGTCTAGACAGAGATGAGTCGAAAGTTAGAAAATATGAAGCAGGAGAGAAGGAATGCGGCAGAGTACGAGGTGGAGTTTACTAATCTCCTCAACATTGTACCAAGTGAGATTGCGACCGAAGATAAAAAGATTCAGTGCTTCATAGATGGGTTGACATGGAGAATCCGCCAGCATTTAATAGGCAAACTCTCCTTGGCCACCTATTCAGATGTGGTCAACGCAACACTACTCCACTGTCAAGACCACTGCTTCCATTTGTCTGAGGTTAAGAAAGTGGGAGAATCTAGACAGTAGTGCAGGGAAGGGTAGGACAGAAGGGAATGGTGCCGATGGGGCACAAGCAGTTCAGGGTCAGCATAGGGACAGTGATCAGGGTTCCTAACAAGAGGATCCTAAGAGGTTCAGGTCAGGAGGTTTTAGACATGGGCAGGGAGGCTTTCGACATGCTCATCAGGGCCAACACAGCAATCAGTAGGGCCAGAATGGCCAAGGGAGGGGTGGTAACGGCCAACAGGGCCGGGAATAGCAGGGACAGAGGGGAGGACCCTTCCCAGGGAGACCTTTCATGTGTGTCAATACTGACCACAAATGCCAGGACTGCCCTCAGAAGGGTAGAAGCCAATAGCAGCAGCAGGGTGTTCGTTAGAAACCCCATAGATCATTATTTCTCGCAGATCTCCCAGCACCTCCACAGATGGAAGCACTGCTACCCATTCCAGCCGCCCCAGTTTAGCAAGGGCAGCTTCAGTATGGACGAGTCTGTAATCTGCACCAGGCCATAGTGCCGTAGGAACCGCCAACGAATGAGGGTATGTTTTCTATCCAGGGGACTTTGGGTCACATTTTATTTGACACAGGAGCCACACACTATTTTATTTCCACGGGATTTGCATGTACTACGAGATTATTTGATAAAGCAGAGAGTACGATAACTTGAGTGGATTTGCCATTGAGTAGGGTTTCTGTTATTTCTTTTATTTATCGGGGAGTGGGTATAGAGATTGGGAGTTTTATTTTACCCGCTGACATGCTCATATTAAACATGTCCGAGTATGACGCGATTATGGGTATAGATTGGCTTGTTAGGTATAGGGCCATAATTGATTGTTATAGTAAGAGTATAGTTTTTGCCATACCCGGGCAGAAGATGTTTCTTGTGGCGATACCTCGCTCTGAGGGAGGATCGTCCACTCATTTATACTATATAGAAAAGGAGACCTCTACAGAGGTTTTGGTACCGCTTGATTCGATTCCTGTAGTTTGAGAGTTTGGCGATGTGTTTCAGGAGATTTCGGGGTTACCACCGAGTAGAGAGATAGACTTCGTTATTAATTTAGTGCCAGATACTCGACCGATAGCTCATGCACCTTATCGTATGGCTCCAGAAGAGATGAGGGAGTCATGTGACCAGATTGAGCAGTTATTGGGGCAGGGGTTTATCCGTAGGAGTACTTCGTCGTGGGGTCCTCCCATACTGTTTATTAAGAAGAGGGATGGATCATTGAGGTTATATGTTGACTACCGGGAGTTGAATAAAGTCACAATATGGAACAAATATCCATTACATCTAATCGATGACTTATTCGATCAGTTGAGAGGAACGAGTTTCTTCTCGAAGATTAATTTGAGATCGGGGTACCATCAGCTACGTATCAGGGAGCAGGACGTGTCGAAGACTGCCTTTTTGACGAGATATGGTTCCTATGAATTAAAGGTTATGCCTTTTGGCCTAACCAACGCCCCATCCATGTTCATAGACTTAATGAACAGGGTGTTAAGAGAGTTCCTGGACCCGTTCCTCATCGTATTCATAGATGACATTCTGTTCATAGATCGAGGAGGATCATGCCGAGCACTTGAGGCAAGTTTTACAAAAACTACGCCGGCATGAGTTGTACGCAAAATACGAGAAATGTGGGTTTTGGCTGAAAGAGGTACAGTTCTTGGGGCATATTATCTCCGATAGAGGGATATCCGTGGATCCGAGGAAGGTGTCAGCAGTGAGGGAGTGGGACAGCCCACAACACCAACCAAAATACACAGTTTATTGGGCTTAGCCGGATACTATAGGAGATTCATTCAAGATTTTTCAAAGATAGCGGGTCCGTTGACACACCTGAGTGACAAAGGGGTGCAATTTATCTGGAGTGACGCCTGTCAGTTAGCCTTTGATGAGTTGAAAGACAAGTTAACCTCAGCACCAATGTTACCATTAGCCAAGCCGGGAGTGGTGTATCTAGTCTATACTGATGCGTCCTTGTTAGGACTTGGAGGTGTACTACAGTAGGAGGATCAAGATATAGGTTATGATTCCTGTAAGCTTAACCCTCATGAGAGGAACTACCTCACCCATGATTTAGAGTTGGCAGCGGTGGTGTTTGCACTTCGAATTTGGAGAAATTACCTCCTAGGGGAGAAATTTTGTTTATTCACGGACCACAAGTCATTACAGTACCTCTTCAGGCATAAGGAGTTAAATATGCGTCAACATCGGTGGCTTGAGTTTGTGAAGGATTATCAATTTGATATCCAAAACCACCCGAGGAAGGATAATGTGGTAGCAGACGCGTTGAGCCGTAGGCCAATCGGTGAGGTGGTCGAGGTGTGGAAAGTGAAATGGAAGGAGTTAGGGGATGAGGATGCGATGGCTCGATCGTTTATGTCTGTGATGATGGTTAGCCCCAGATTATTACGGGAGTAGTAAAGGCTCAGGCAGATGATCCGTTCTGCCAAAGTTAGATTGTGAAGCTTCTAGCCGAGGGGGCTGAGTCTTACACCGTGGGTTCAGACGGGGGTCTACGTTTCAATGGGAGATTGGTTATTCCCAAGGGTGAAGATTTACGACACAAGGTCATGGCAGAGTCATACGATTCCCGATTTGCGGTACATACTAATGGGGATAAGATGTACCAGGATATGCATAGACAGTACTGGTGGAGTGGGATGAAGAAGGATATTGCAGAGTTCGTTTTGAAATGTGCCACTTGTCATCTAGTAAAATTGGATTATCAGAGACCGACGGGACTTCTATAACCATTAGATATTCGTATGTGGAAATGGGAGAGCATTTTCATGGACTTCATCACAAGATTACCCACATCGTAGAGGGGTCACGATTCGGTATGGGTGATAGTGCATCGACTGACCAAGGTAGCCCACTTTCTGCCAACCAGGACAGACTACACCATAGGATAGTACGCCCACATATTCATAGCAGAAATTGTGAGACTCCATGGAGTACCTCTCAATATCGTGTCTGACAGAGATAAGGTGTTTGTGTCTCGATTTTGGGAGAGTTTTTGGGAGGCGTTGGGTACAGAGTTGCGACTGATCACAACCTATCACCCACAGATGGATGGTCAGACCGAGCGGACGAATAAGATGTTGGAGGACATGTTACGTATGTGCATCATTAATTTTAGTGGAGGCTAGGAACAGTACGTTCCACTGGTGGAGTTTGCTTATGATAACTCCTACCAGTTTACTATCGGTATGGCTCTATTCGAGGCACTATACGACAGACCTTGTCGTTCCCCAGCATGTTGGCTAGAGGTGGGGGACAACAAGTTACTTGGTCCGGAAGTGATTCAGGATACTTCAGCGAGATTAGAGTTAATACGGAGCCATATTCGGGTTGCTCAAGATAGACAGAAGAGCTACGCTGACGCCAAACAGTATTTTCATGAGTTCAACATTGGAGATCAGGTGTTACTTCGGGTGTCTCCTATGAAGGGAGTTATGCATTTTGGGAAGAAGGGAAAATTGGCGCCTAGGTATGTAGGGCCATTCCCCATTATCGAGAGTATTGGGCCAGTTTCTTATAGACTTGGGTTACCGAAGTACTTGCATAGAGTCCATGACGTGTTCCATATCTCTTTGCTGAGGAGATTTCTTCGAGATGATTTATCCCACACCCACATTGTGTTAGAGGAGATAGACTTATATCCTGATAGTTCCTACGAGGAGGGACCGATTGCTATTCTATACCGTAGCGAGAGGAAGTTGAGATCGAAAATAGTACCACTAGTACGTGTTCAGTGGCGACATCATAATGTTGAGGAATCAACCTGGGAGCGTGAGGATGACATGCGTGAAAGTTATCCAGAGTTATTCTTGCTAGGTATATATATATATATATATATATATATATATTCTTTCTGAATTTCGGGACAAAATTCTGTTATTAGGGGGGAAGTATGTAATACCCCGTATTTTTAGGCATATTTATTTTTATGAAAATGGGGATTAATTAAATTAAAGAGAGAAAATTTAAATTTTAATTAATCAAATTTTATGATAATAATTACTAGCGTGATGAGAGTTAGTAATTATTGAAATAATATTATGGCCGGGAATGAGATACACGACAATTATGTTATAAATATTTGGGACGCATATGAGTCGCGTCACTAATATGTATTTGGGGGTTTAAAAGGTAAATTATTTTTTATAACTCGGATGACTATTTTGAGTGCTCCAGAGTGTCCGAAAGGGTCGAAATAGTCATAAAACACTACTAAGGTATTTAAATTGGAGTCCGTGACATTTTAACCCAAAACGACACCCCGAAGGGGTATTTTGGTCTTTGGGAATTTTTGGATAATGAAATGGACAAAAATTAGGTTTAATTAAAAGAATTTAGGGTTAATGGACTGTTAGTTTCAACCTACGTGAGAAATAGAGGAAAAGAGATAGAGAACCAAGGAAGAAGAAGAAGACTCCATTAGAACCCTACGCCAAGAACTCAAGCTTTCACACAAAAAAATACACCAGCGCGTAGATCGTGTCAAGAGGATCGTTCCTATACCAATTTCAACCCGCGAATCAGACATTTTAAGGCAAGTGATTATCTTTCTCTTCCTCTTAGCATTTATTATTCTTATTAACATATGTTGAGATTTTAAAACTATTTATACCGAAATTGGTTTATCAATGATGAGATTGTGTAGGAATCTTAGAAATTTGATGGGGGTTTGTATGTAGAGGATTTTTCCCCTTAATAGGAATGTAAAATTTTGTGAATTAGATGTTAATCACGAAATAAAAATGGGTTTTTTAAAGATTAATAATTCTGGGTTTATATTAATATGACTAATGGAAAAAATTTGGAAATTGTAGAATTTTACTTGATGATTAGAAGGATTTGACCCCTAAACTATGCTAATAAGTGTTTTAGGGGGACTTAGAGTAGATTGGAAACCTTGTACTTGGGTTGGAATGGGTTTAGGTTGAGATTGTAGAGGAGTAAATCTGGAAAAAATGAACTTTGACGATGAACTGGGCAAGTACGGAAATTTAGTTAGAAGTCCAACCCAGGTCGTTCGAACGACCTCGTTCGAACGAGATTTCTAACGAGATACCAGTGGACCTTGTAACGAGTTTTGTAGTTCGTTCGAAGTGGGGGGGGGGGGGCTTCGTTCAAACGACCCTTGTTCGAACGACTTCATTCGAACAAGATTTCCTGGGTCTTCTAACGAGATTCCAGAATGACTCTTAAGGCTCGATTTTTGTTTCAAACATCACGTAGGATTATTTAAACGAGTGTTAGACCTGTATGAAAATCGAGTGAGTTAAAATTTATAATTATTTGTGAGCGGAGAATATGTCGACCCTCGAAAGGTATGAAAATTCATAAACTTAGAGAGATACGAAAATACAAGGGATATTATATACGAATAAGGTACGGGGTATAATAGGGGATATATTATACATACTGCGAATACTAGGCTGCGGAAAAGCCAATGAATTTATATAAGTTGTGTGTATTCTTATTGCTCAAAATATTATGTGTATGACATACCTAGCTACTGGCTATCGAATAGAGGTTAACGCGTTGTGGACAACCGGATCTTATGTGCCTTTGGGGGATTAAGATTCGTACCACTAGAGCATAGATCCTTGGTACGAGATATCCGTGAGAATTATAGTGATGACGGTCGTATGGGTGCATAGGTATGTGCGTATCCCATTAGCTTGGAACTATGTTCACCTCCAATAGATGTTTTCGTTTTTATTGGTTCTCGAGAGATTGAACCTGTTGTCCTCTATACGTGAGCGTTGCGATGGGACTAGATAGCCAAGTATGAGTAGCCCTAAGGGTTTCTCAACTAGAGGTACAATATTGCTATATTTATATATAAATTGATATGTATACATAAGAGAACAATGTGTGTATACTGAAATCCTATTTGGTGTCTTATGTTGATGACTATATTTTTTAAGAAGCATACTTATGGTATTATCAGTTGGGAATTTAGAAGAATATGAGAATAAACTAAAGCAATTCTAAACCTATATCGAAATCTTAATTATGTCAGCTTTGAGTTATTTAGGGAGTCTTTCCAGCATATTAATATGTATTTAGTAGCCAATCAGGGTATCCTGACTATTATGGGTAGTTAAACTCGTCAGGCGTGCACACTAGATCGAGAGGTAAGTATCTCAAGTGAGTACATTAAGTTAACTTGAATAATAATTGTGATAATTGGATCAATTTAAGCACTTGCTATTTTAAATTGTTTTCAACTCGGGCTCTGACCCGCTTTTCTATATATCTTTCTATTGTCCCATTATTTTTAGGTGTCCAGCCACAGGGACACCAACTTTAGGAGACTCTATTCAGTTGTCGTGCTGTAGCTGCAGTGAAAGTTGCAGGATAATTGCTAGTAGACGACTCAGCCTATTCCTCCTTTTTCAGTTATCTATTTTGTTGGATATGTCATCCCTTCTTCTGTTTACATTAAGAGATTTAGTTGTTTTAAATTCCCTCTTAGATTTTATTTCCTTTTATTATATTTATTGTATGAGATTGTATCTGGATGTGTTTTACTCTAGTCATTTATTTTACTTTAGTTAGACTTTATTTATATTGATGTGATGCATGGCATTTTTAGGTATTCTTTTTTATATTGGTTAGTAACAAGATAAAATTTGGACATCACCTTTTTTTAAATACTAGGTGGTTATTTTTATTAAATTAAAATTTGAGTTTTCGACAGTGATGCATTATCTGGACCAACTTGATATTCTGAAATTAATTAATTAATGAGTGATCACTCGGTAATTAATTAGGCGGGGTGTCACAATTTTGGACCATGATAACAGTGGCCATGACTCCGGACCGTGACTAATCTGTGACCCCTTAGGTGCTAAATTTCCCGCTAAAATTTCCACCATGATGGTCACGGTTTTGAGCCGGGACCCACCCATGACTAATACCAGTGAATTATAGTCGCGGTTCTGAACCGTGAACCCTAAACCTAGATCAAAATGGTCACCTATAATTGGTCACAATCTACAACTATGACTACTTGTCAATATTTTATGGGTCATGATTTTGAATCTTGACCATTTTAAATTTATAAATTGGTCTCAGATTCACCCATCTATTACATTTATCTCCAAACTCTTGCTAAAACTCTTTCCCTCTATCCACCGATGATCTTAACCTCTCTCTGTCGGCGATCTCAACCTCTTTCCACCGATGACCTCCACAAGGCTCTCTCTCTGTCCACTAATGACCTACATATAAGGGTACATATCTCTCTATATATATATTTCAGTGCGTGTGTGTGTATGTTTTAGTGTGTGTTTCAATGAACATGTGTGAGTGTTTTAGGTTGTGTGCGTGTGTTCTAGTGTGCTTTAGTCCATGTGTTCACTGTTTGTATGTGTGTTTAAATGTATGTGTGCGAATTTATTTTTGTGTATATATATAGTGGTAGAATTGAAATGCAAAAAAATGCAAGAAATTGTTTGGAGCTCAAATTGAATGGAAGTCTGAAATGCACGAAACTGTTTGGAGCTGAATATATTTCTTCAAATATAATACACTCAAATTGAGTCGAAGATTGGCATGCACAATTTTTTTTTTAAAAACACCCTCAAATTAGTTAAAAATATTATATATAAACACATGACTTTTAAAAGATAGACCATAAAGAATTCCAATGTATACACAATTAAACATAATATTTTCAAATATAGAAATCCTTATCAATATACATAACAAATATATATCTATATATATATATATATGTGTGTGTGTGTGTGTGTGTGTGTGTGTGTGTGTGTGTGTGTGTGTGTGTGTGTGTTTGTGTGTGCGTGTGTGTGTGTTTTATTATTCTCACATATTTTAAATTGAAATATGGCCTTATTAATTATTAGAAATTGTATACAAAAATCATGATGTAGAATTAACTTTTTAAGGTTTTAGAGTTGTTCTTGGATCTATGATAATTGGAATATATATTGAGTAATTGAGATATAGTTAAAAGTTTAATTAAAATATGATAAAGTTCAAGCCAGTTACATTTATTACTATAACTCCATGACCAATACCCTTGATACCAAATACTTGATTGATGAAACTCTAAGTATAAAAATGTAAAATTGTTGCCATAAGAAGATTTTACTTTTGAATACCCCATGACATTATGTTCTTAGAATTATGCTATTATGTTCTCATTAAATTATGTTATTGGAATTGATAAATGGACTAATTATGTAAGGCATTTTATTCCTTAAGGGAATCAATCAAGTAGACGATCTAGAAGGAGTACGAGATAAACTTGTATTGGATTCTTAGATTGATGGTTGTTGTGGTTTGTACTGAATGATCATGGTTGGATAAAGATGATGGATACTTACAATGCTCATTCTATTAATTCTTCATAATAAACCTTTAACTAATTATTTGTCTTAACGACCACCCTATCTTAACGACTACACACACACACACACACATACTCACACACGTACACATACACCCCCATACACACATACACATACACATAGACTCATACGCGCACGCGCACGCGCACGCGCACGCACACACACTCACATATATGTATATATATATATATATATTAAATGTTTAGAATAGAATCATTTGGTTAACTTGTTATGGTGGTGTTCACCCCTTCCTTAAATGGTGGTTATTTGGGTGAACACAAATTGGTGGAAGGACTTGCACACTTGGTGGACAAATTTTAATTTTAGGTTTAATTTAATTAAAATGGACTTAAATTGGACTAGTTGTGTATAATTTATCGGATGAAAAACCATATTATTTTAGGATTAATTAGAGCCATTACCTCTCCGACTCATATTCACACCCTTCAATATATTTTCTCATAAAAATGAGTCAAGGTAGTAATTACTGTCAATAAGAGTATGGGAGGGTGCAATTGTTTAGCACTAAAACATCTTTCATTAGTGTGCCCCATATAGAGGGAACTCCAATTTACATGTATGGGTATAGGAAAATTGAACAATTTATTTACCTTACAAACCGTGGAGTTGTTCTCTCTCAAGAGTTCCTACTCGATCATATTCTATTTTCCTTACCAGAAATTTAAGATGAGGATCTAAAAAATATATTTCTCCTTCATAATCTCGATAGGGCAATAATATTGGTGACACCGTTAGAAAAGGCAGAAAAATTATTCATCTATTGTGGATACAATTTAGTAAAGAGAACATTCACCTAGATTGTGACATCTCGTGGCATATGCATATAAAAAATGATCTTGAAAATAAGTTGAAGAGGAAAGGATTCCAAGTTCATGTCATAGATCTTTATACGTCAATCATAGATACACTTTCCTTCAGTTGGTTGCGTGAAAAATTTCAAATATCTTGAAAAAATAATACCGATTCAATGGAAATTAGATACATCAAGCATGTTTTATATGTTTTTGAAAAGTTATATATATATTTATAGTCATTGTTGATACCAAATTTAGTCTGCTGACATGGATCAATCGAGTGAAGACACGTGACAATCAGCGTGGCAACAACAAACACTTCCGAGGAACTCAGATGCTCCGAGGAACCATACTGCAACGAGGAACACTGCATCCCTGAGGAACTCAGACGCTCCGACCTACAAGAACTCTCCGAGAAACTTTTGATTACCGAGGACCTTAGGCGGTCCGAGCTGCACCTCGAACAAAGCATTAATAGCAGGATAACCAACAGTTTGACTGTTCATTAAATGCTCATCATTCAGATGTATACACTTAAGGGGCATTGAATGTATTACCCTTTCACATGTACAGCATTGAATGTATTACCCTTTCACATTACAGCCTTAGGGCTATAAATACGTTGTATTACCCTCATTGTAAGGGGACCGGAATTTCCTGATTGAACTTGTAATCGAGAATTCCCAAACAGTCATCAATAACAAAAACAGTGGACGTAGGCCATTCTTATAAGGCTGAACCACTTTAAAATTTCTTTGTCTCATTTTATTTATCTGTGATTAAATAATTAGATCTAATCTAATTTTTTACATCAATAAATTGGCGCCGTCTGTGGGAAACGACTGGTAATATCGTTTTTCATCAAAAATAATTCATCACAAATGGCTGATATTCCAGAATCCAGCAATCGAAACACTGAAAGCCCTCCAAATCCATCTGCTCTGCCAAATATTCCAGATCTGACTGGAATAATGACAAATCTGGCTCAGGGTCAGACAGTCATGCAAGTAACTATGCGACAACTCATACAAACCGTCCATGGTGGTGCACCAACCCATTCAGGATTACGAAGTATTCAAAGAAATACCCGTTTACCTTCTTCATGTACTAGGCGTACTGATTCATATCGTACTGAGGAATCTGAAGATTTTTCTTATCAACCTGGACGAACTTCGTCAGTGCGAGCCACAGATACTGAACAACGTATCACTCTCTCTCCAGAAAGGACTAGTGCGCTAGAGAGGTTAAGCAGGGTATCACCTTTTGACCGATTAGGACCTAGAAGGAGTAGAAGTCCTCCTAAAGTCACATCGAGGAGTTTTCGACGACCATCAGATTTAAGGGAAGGATCTGCCCAGTCGCGACCAGCTGCTCGTCAAGATAGATCCCAGGAAGCCACATCAATGCGATCAGTTGCTCGAACCAACAGGCCCGAGGAAGGAAATGATGCATGGAAAGGCTATATTCAGAGGTTGGAGGATAGATTAGGGGAAATGGCTAAAGCCAAGAACCCTCTACAACGAACTTTTTGTTGTCAATTTATAAAATACCGCAAGTGCACGGGCTATTATAGAATAGCGAGTGTAAGTACGGGTCGAACCCACGAGGATTTGTCAATTTTAATTATTAAAAGAATTGCAACTGTCCAACTAGATCAAATGGGGTAGAGAATAATTATAAATTATACAAAATAAAAGCAACTACGATAAATGAGAGTAACGCAAGAGATTTGTAAACAATTAGGAAATAATTAGGATTCGGGGTCCATTTATCACGTAACTAATATTGCACACTAATTTAATGTTGCCATTCCCTTTTTATAACTCAAATTAAACCGACTCTCGCCGTGTTTAATTCGGAAAATAGGACGGTTATGATCAAAATATTTTTAACGTCTCTAATAGACGGCTAAAATCCCTATTCCCTTAGAAAATACAAGTTTTAAAATTCGCAAATGTATTTAAGCATGGACTATCAAAACAATCAAAGTGCAAGCATAATCCATCAAAAATTACTATTTTTAAATCTCAAAACTTGATTTGACAAAACAATCTTGAAGGTTCTAAAACACACTCTCGTGTCGCTTTAAAATGAATACCGAATCTTTAATAACAATTAAAACAAGTAGGGAATAAACAACGATAAAATTAACGTGACAATATTAGCTAACTATGATAAACTTCACCCTACTCCTAATATAAGAATCAAGCTACCATAATGAAAGAGAAATTGCAAGAATGAGTAGAGATCTTCATTAAAAAAACCAAACTTACAAATAGTTCTCTCACAACAATCTTGAATCCTCTAAAAAAATGATAAAAACTTGGCCCTCAAATTGATTACAATCACTCAAAGTTGCTCCCCGAAATCCTCCACGAAAGTCCTCTCTAATTGTCTCCAATTGTCCCTACGGAATTATGAGCCCAAGGGTCCCTTTTATAGGACAAGTGGTGAGGTATTTGAGTTGTGGTGGGACTCTTTCTGATTGGCCGAATAGTGTTAGTAGCTATCTCTCCACCTCTTTAATCTTTGGATCGTGATAAGGGACGGAATTTCCCCCCACTCGAAAACTCTTATATTTTCTTGTTGAACACGCATGCCGAGTTTCGTCCAAATCGGAGAATAAAAATTTCCGACTTTTTTACGATTTCACAAAGTGTAAAAACAGCATTTTTTCGAACGACCGTAAAAATCAACTTTTTCGCGCCTTTTTTGAATTGATCATCAATTTGCACCAAATTCCATCATTATCTGCAAAAATTTCACTAGGCAACTTTTTTCACAAATTAGCACAAGAATATTATAAAATTATCGAAGTGCCCATTTTTGACTTAAAATTGCCATTTTCAATATGAATTCAATCATTCTCGCATTTTTTCCTCCTTTTAATAAAATAGTCCTAAGAAATTATTAAATACACTAAAATGGGACTAACAAAGTATAAATTTGGGTATAAAATATACAAAATAATGCACTCATCAAATACCCCCAAACCTAAACTTTGCTAGTCCTCGAGCAAAACTAAAATTTTTAAAATTTAACTCACTTTCGTAGGAATCACGATTGCACTTAGCATGTGCAACAAGCCGTTAAACCCCTAGGTTACCCTAGTGGACGAGTTTTGTCTCGTGAGGGTTTGCAGTGAATATACCCACAAAATTCAAAATCTTGACTCAATACAAATGACTAAAAAGTAATATAACCAAGTTTGAATGCAAACTTCATAAATATAGTAGAACTTCATTTCTCAATCTCAACTTATTGTGTCTGTGTGTGCATAGCCAATATAACCGTCAATTTCAAAAGATTTGATCGTTGCATTTCTTATCCGAAAGTTCGTTTTGATTTCAAAATCTCCCAGAATGCACTCACAATCGAACACTCGGAAATGGGTTATTTTCTCTCGGTATATGTGAATAAAAGAGTAAATTTATATGAACAAATTTCACATATACATAATCAAAAATGGATTTTTATACAATGGATGAATATGATCTCATGAACAGAAAATCGATTACTTTTTGAAAACATTGAATCACACCATAGATCCTATTCATCTTCTCTCCACACTTTAACTAACTTCACTTGAGATCGATTAGGACTTCCTTTGGTTGTATTGTAGGCTCGAATTTTGGCTAGAAAGAATGGCTGTTTTTGGAGTTCAAAATTTCTGAGAATATAGAGGTTTTTCGGTATTTTGACTTTAAGCACTTTTTCTTCTAACCTCAATTTGTCTTTTCGCTTTTTATTTTCAAGCTCACATTTTTTTTCAAACTCACATTCTTGCAACCTCATTTTCTTTTGGGTCTTTTTCCTACCGTAATTTTACCCTAGTATTCTCAGAAAATAGGTATGGCTTATTTTTATAGGCTTTAAACTCCCAGTTGGAGTTGGGTAGGGTAATGGGTTTTCAACAAAAGGCTTATTTTCTTTTTTGGCTCAAATGGGTTTGCAACGAAATATTGTAAAAAGGTTGGAGTTTAAGCTTATTTTTGGGCTTTCAAACGATGGCCTAGTCTCATTTCTCAAGTTTCGTTAATCTGATTTGTGTCTCAAGACGACTTACTAAGACTTCTAGTGCTTAAGATTCACATTTTGGCTTTTTGTTTTCAGTAATCGAACAAAACAAAGAATTTGAGATCATCAACGAATTTATCACTAAAGGAAAGATTGAGTAATTTTAACTCGGATTGATTTAAATCTCTCGAAAACGATGAATGGCACAAAATCTCATCGGGTTAAAATCTCCACATATATTCGTTAAGCATATTACTTTCGCCTCAATATCCATTTTCGATCATATTATATGGCTAATGTGTAAAAATTTCATAAGATGAGAGATCCATGAATTAATTCTAAATTAAGAAATCGTTTCAAAACTCAATTATATTGAAAATCTTTTTGAATTTTTGAAAATTTTTCTGATTTTTTTTAAAAAAAATATCGTCCTTACCCCCAAACCTAAATTTTACATTGTCCTCAATGTATGCGCAAATAAAAATGTGGACAAAGAAAATAAAGTAAAGAAGTAAAAATATGATACATGTTAACTAAAAAATAACAAAAAAAAAAATGCACAAATAATATACAAACACATGACAATTACCATCCTCACCATAAATTAATAATCGAAATAGTTGTGGGTCATTCCAATTAATAAACTTTATAGCACTAAGTACCAAAATATCATAAATTTGAGAGCATGACCACACAACACAAATTTCAATCTTAAATCTATGGTCATAATGGTGAGTACCGACATCATCAATAATAAATAAATTTGAATCGCCTGAATCATATGTCGATGCATCACATGGAGGTAATAAATTGCAATAAGGATCCAAATATTTATTATCCCTTTTTTGAAAATAGTCAAGTAAAATTGGGGATGCATACTCTACTCCTAAATGTGAGATTTCATGAAAAGCGTGGGAAGAAGATCTATCACTGGGTGATACACTTTCTTCATCAAAAACAGGGGGATCGTCATAAATACTTGAAGTATCAGTAAAATCGGATGACGAATCCACAAATAAATTTTCCCACATATAAAAAGAAGCAGCATTCTGCTCAATTAAATTAGGAGAAAAATCTTGACAAACATTCAATTCATCCAAAGTATTACACGTGTCAAAATTGTTAATTTTTTTCTCCTCACAAAATTGATTATCCCCAATTAATTCATGATTATTTTTGGAAATAGCATCATTATACCGTCTGTTCACCTCTCTCCAATTGATACACTTTGGTGGACCGATAGTAATTACAGGGGTTGGAGTCTCATCCATACCTTCTTTAATTTTTAAAATGACTACTGACCCATCTGAATTAAATTGAAATACGTAGTCATCTAGATTTTCAGTATTTTGTAAAAACACGTCCACAGGATCCATTGAGGAATATGAGAAAGATGACGGGATAACAATATGAGGATCACCCATTGCAATTTACAACACATGAATTTATTTATTTATTTTGGATAGCTTCTACCCTTTGACAAGGGAGAATTTAAAAGAGGACCAACTACGGTTGTCTCCTCAAATTTCGATTTCACCTCCAGGTAGGTGGTCGGTACGAAGACTCATTAAAAACCACCAATCCTAGACAAGGTGAAACGGAATCGATTTGACAAGTTCGCGTTGGAGTCGCTTTTAATTCTAGCCTTGTTAAGAGTTTTTTTTTATTTTTATTTTTTATGAAATTTTTACTAAAAAAATGTAAAAAGTAAAACAAACTAGTCCGAAAGTCACAACTTCTTTTAAGAAAAAAAATTGTCAAATCCCCGGCAACGGCGCCAAAAACTTGTTGTCAATTTATAAAATACCGCAAGTGCACGGGCTATTATAGAATAGCGAGTGTAAGTACGGGTCGAACCCACGAGGATTTGTCAATTTTAATTATTAAAAGAATTGCAACTGTCCAACTAGATCAAATGGGGTAGAGAATAATTATAAATTATACAAAATAAAAGCAACTACGATAAATGAGAGTAACGCAAGAGATTTGTAAACAATTAGGAAATAATTAGGATTCGGGGTCCATTTATCACGTAACTAATATTGCACACTAATTTAATGTTGCCATTCCCTTTTTATAACTCAAATTAAACCGACTCTCGCCGTGTTTAATTCGGAAAATAGGACGGTTATGATCAAAATATTTTTAACGTCTCTAATAGACGGCTAAAATCCCTATTCCCTTAGAAAATACAAGTTTAAAATTCGCAAATGTATTTAAGCATGGACTATCAAAACAATCAAAGTGCAAGCATAATCCATCAAAAATTACTATTTTTAAATCTCAAAACTTGATTTGACAAAACAATCTTGAAGGTTCTAAAACACACTCTCGTGTCGCTTTAAAATGAATACCGAATCTTTAATAACAATTAAAACAAGTAGGGAATAAACAACGATAAAATTAACGTGACAATATTAGCTAACTATGATAAACTTCACCCTACTCCTAATATAAGAATCAAGCTACCATAATGAAAGAGAAATTGCAAGAATGAGTAGAGATCTTCATTAAAAAAACCAAACTTACAAATAGTTCTCTCACAACAATCTTGAATCCTCTAAAAAAATGATAAAAACTTGGCCCTCAAATTGATTACAATCACTCAAAGTTGCTCCCCGAAATCCTCCACGAAAGTCCTCTCTAATTGTCTCCAATTGTCCCTACGGAATTATGAGCCCAAGGGTCCTTTTTATAGGACAAGTGGTGAGGTATTTGAGTTGTGGTGGGACTCTTTCTGATTGGCCGAATAGTGTTAGTAGCTATCTCTCCACCTCTTTAATCTTTGGATCGTGATAAGGGACGGAATTTCCCCCCACTCGAAAACTCTTATATTTTCTTGTTGAACACGCATGCCGAGTTTCGTCCAAATCGGAGAATAAAAATTTCCGACTTTTTTACGATTTCACAAAGTGTAAAAACAGCATTTTTTCGAACGACCGTAAAAATCAGCTTTTTCGCGCCTTTTTTGAATTGATCATCAATTTGCACCAAATTCCATCATTATCTGCAAAAATTTCACTAGGCAACTTTTTTCACAAATTAGCACAAGAATATTATAAAATTATCGAAGTGCCCATTTTTGACTTAAAATTGCCATTTTCAATATGAATTCAATCATTCTCGCATTTTTTCCTCCTTTTAATAAAATAGTCCTAAGAAATTATTAAATACACTAAAATGGGACTAACAAAGTATAAATTTGGGTATAAAATATACAAAATAATGCACTCATCAAATACCCCCAAACCTAAACTTTGCTAGTCCTCGAGCAAAACTAAAATTTTTAAAATTTAACTCACTTTCGTAGGAATCACGATTGCACTTAGCATGTGCAACAAGCCGTTAAACCCCTAGGTTACCCTAGTGGACGAGTTTTGTCTCGTGAGGGTTTGCAGTGAATATACCCACAAAATTCAAAATCTTGACTCAATACAAATGACTAAAAAGTAATATAACCAAGTTTGAATGCAAACTTCATAAATATAGTAGAACTTCATTTCTCAATCTCAACTTATTGTGTCTGTGTGTGCATAGCCAATATAACCGTCAATTTCAAAAGATTTGATCGTTGCATTTCTTATCCGAAAGTTCGTTTTGATTTCAAAATCTCCCAGAATGCACTCACAATCGAACACTCGGAAATGGGTTATTTTCTCTCGGTATATGTGAATAAAAGAGTAAATTTATATGAACAAATTTCACATATACATAATCAAAAATGGATTTTTATACAATGGATGAATATGATCTCATGAACAGAAAATCGATTACTTTTTGAAAACATTGAATCACACCATAGATCCTATTCATCTTCTCTCCACACTTTAACTAACTTCACTTGAGATCGATTAGGACTTCCTTTGGTTGTATTGTAGGCTCGAATTTTGGCTAGAAAGAATGGCTGTTTTTGGAGTTCAAAATTTCTGAGAATATAGAGGTTTTTCGGTATTTTGACTTTAAGCACTTTTTCTTCTAACCTCAATTTGTCTTTTCGCTTTTTATTTTCAAGCTCACATTTTTTTTCAAACTCACATTCTTGCAACCTCATTTTCTTTTGGGTCTTTTTCCTACCGTAATTTTACCCTAGTATTCTCAGAAAATAGGTATGGCTTATTTTTATAGGCTTTAAACTCCCAGTTGGAGTTGGGTAGGGTAATGGGTTTTCAACAAAAGGCTTATTTTCTTTTTTGGCTCAAATGGGTTTGCAACGAAATATTGTAAAAAGGTTGGAGTTTAAGCTTATTTTTGGGCTTTCAAACGATGGCCTAGTCTCATTTCTCAAGTTTCGTTAATCTGATTTGTGTCTCAAGACGACTTACTAAGACTTCTAGTGCTTAAGATTCACATTTTGGCTTTTTGTTTTCAGTAATCGAACAAAACAAAGAATTTGAGATCATCAACGAATTTATCACTAAAGGAAAGATTGAGTAATTTTAACTCGGATTGATTTAAATCTCTCGAAAACGATGAATGGCACAAAATCTCATCGGGTTAAAATCTCCACATATATTCGTTAAGCATATTACTTTCGCCTCAATATCCATTTTCGATCATATTATATGGCTAATGTGTAAAAATTTCATAAGATGAGAGATCCATGAATTAATTCTAAATTAAGAAATCGTTTCAAAACTCAATTATATTGAAAATCTTTTTGAATTTTTGAAAATTTTTCTGATTTTTTTTAAAAAAAATATCGTCCTTACCCCCAAACCTAAATTTTACATTGTCCTCAATGTATGCGCAAATAAAAATGTGGACAAAGAAAATAAAGTAAAGAAGTAAAAATATGATACATGTTAACTAAAAAATAACAAAAAAAAAAATGCACAAATAATATACAAACACATGACAATTACCATCCTCACCATAAATTAATAATCGAAATAGTTGTGGGTCATTCCAATTAATAAACTTTATAGCACTAAGTACCAAAATATCATAAATTTGAGAGCATGACCACACAACACAAATTTCAATCTTAAATCTATGGTCATAATGGTGAGTACCGACATCATCAATAATAAATAAATTTGAATCGCCTGAATCATATGTCGATGCATCACATGGAGGTAATAAATTGCAATAAGGATCCAAATATTTATTATCCCTTTTTTGAAAATAGTCAAGTAAAATTGGGGATGCATACTCTACTCCTAAATGTGAGATTTCATGAAAAGCGTGGGAAGAAGATCTATCACTGGGTGATACACTTTCTTCATCAAAAACAGGGGGATCGTCATAAATACTTGAAGTATCAGTAAAATCGGATGACGAATCCACAAATAAATTTTCCCACATATAAAAAGAAGCAGCATTCTGCTCAATTAAATTAGGAGAAAAATCTTGACAAACATTCAATTCATCCAAAGTATTACACGTGTCAAAATTGTTAATTTTTTTCTCCTCACAAAATTGATTATCCCCAATTAATTCATGATTATTTTTGGAAATAGCATCATTATACCGTCTGTTCACCTCTCTCCAATTGATACACTTTGGTGGACCGATAGTAATTACAGGGGTTGGAGTCTCATCCATACCTTCTTTAATTTTTAAAATGACTACTGACCCATCTGAATTAAATTGAAATACGTAGTCATCTAGATTTTCAGTATTTTGTAAAAACACGTCCACAGGATCCATTGAGGAATATGAGAAAGATGACGGGATAACAATATGAGGATCACCCATTGCAATTTACAACACATGAATTTATTTATTTATTTTGGATAGCTTCTACCCTTTGACAAGGGAGAATTTAAAAGAGGACCAACTACGGTTGTCTCCTCAAATTTCGATTTCACCTCCAGGTAGGTGGTCGGTACGAAGACTCATTAAAAACCACCAATCCTAGACAAGGTGAAACGGAATCGATTTGACAAGTTCGCGTTGGAGTCGCTTTTAATTCTAGCCTTGTTAAGAGTTTTTTTTTATTTTTATTTTTTATGAAATTTTTACTAAAAAAATGTAAAAAGTAAAACAAACTAGTCCGAAAGTCACAACTTCTTTTAAGAAAAAAAATTGTCAAATCCCCGGCAACGGCGCCAAAAACTTGTTGTCAATTTATAAAATACCGCAAGTGCACGGGCTATTATAGAATAGCGAGTGTAAGTACGGGTCGAACCCACGAGGATTTGTCAATTTTAATTATTAAAAGAATTGCAACTGTCCAACTAGATCAAATGGGGTAGAGAATAATTATAAATTATACAAAATAAAAGCAACTACGATAAATGAGAGTAACGCAAGAGATTTGTAAACAATTAGGAAATAATTAGGATTCGGGGTCCATTTATCACGTAACTAATATTGCACACTAATTTAATGTTGCCATTCCCTTTTTATAACTCAAATTAAACCGACTCTCGCCGTGTTTAATTCGGAAAATAGGACGGTTATGATCAAAATATTTTTAACGTCTCTAATAGACGGCTAAAATCCCTATTCCCTTAGAAAATACAAGTTTTAAAATTCGCAAATGTATTTAAGCATGGACTATCAAAACAATCAAAGTGCAAGCATAATCCATCAAAAATTACTATTTTTAAATCTCAAAACTTGATTTGACAAAACAATCTTGAAGGTTCTAAAACACACTCTCGTGTCGCTTTAAAATGAATACCGAATCTTTAATAACAATTAAAACAAGTAGGGAATAAACAACGATAAAATTAACGTGACAATATTAGCTAACTATGATAAACTTCACCCTACTCCTAATATAAGAATCAAGCTACCATAATGAAAGAGAAATTGCAAGAATGAGTAGAGATCTTCATTAAAAAAACCAAACTTACAAATAGTTCTCTCACAACAATCTTGAATCCTCTAAAAAAATGATAAAAACTTGGCCCTCAAATTGATTACAATCACTCAAAGTTGATCCCCGAAATCCTCCACGAAAGTCCTCTCTAATTGTCTCCAATTGTCCCTACGGAATTATGAGCCCAAGGGTCCTTTTTATAGGACAAGTGGTGAGGTATTTGAGTTGTGGTGGGACTCTTTCTGATTGGCCGAATAGTGTTAGTAGCTATCTCTCCACCTCTTTAATCTTTGGATCGTGATAAGGGACGGAATTTCCCCCCACTCGAAAACTCTTATATTCTCTTGTTGAACACGCATGCCGAGTTTCGTCCAAATCGGAGAATAAAAATTTCCGACTTTTTTACGATTTCACAAAGTGTAAAATCAGCATTTTTTCGAACGACCGTAAAAATCAGCTTTTTCGCGCCTTTTTTGAATTGATCATCAATTTGCACCAAATTCCATCATTATCTGCAAAAATTTCACTAGGCAACTTTTTTCACAAATTAGCACAAGAATATTATAAAATTATCGAAGTGCCCATTTTTGACTTAAAATTGCCATTTTCAATATGAATTCAATCATTCTCGCATTTTTTCCTCCTTTTAATAAAATAGTCCTAAGAAATTATTAAATACACTAAAATGGGACTAACAAAGTATAAATTTGGGTATAAAATATACAAAATAATGCACTCATCAAATACCCCCAAACCTAAACTTTGCTAGTCCTCGAGCAAAACTAAAATTTTTAAAATTTAACTCACTTTCGTAGGAATCACGATTGCACTTAGCATGTGCAACAAGCCGTTAAACCCCTAGGTTACCCTAGTGGACGAGTTTTGTCTCGTGAGGGTTTGCAGTGAATATACCCACAAAATTCAAAATCTTGACTCAATACAAATGACTAAAAAGTAATATAACCAAGTTTGAATGCAAACTTCATAAATATAGTAGAACTTCATTTCTCAATCTCAACTTATTGTGTCTGTGTGTGCATAGCCAATATAACCGTCAATTTCAAAAGATTTGATCGTTGCATTTCTTATCCGAAAGTTCGTTTTGATTTCAAAATCTCCCAGAATGCACTCACAATCGAACACTCGGAAATGGGTTATTTTCTCTCGGTATATGTGAATAAAAGAGTAAATTTATATGAACAAATTTCACATATACATAATCAAAAATGGATTTTTATACAATGGATGAATATGATCTCATGAACAGAAAATCGATTACTTTTTGAAAACATTGAATCACACCATAGATCCTATTCATCTTCTCTCCACACTTTAACTAACTTCACTTGAGATCGATTAGGACTTCCTTTGGTTGTATTGTAGGCTCGAATTTTGGCTAGAAAGAATGGCTGTTTTTGGAGTTCAAAATTTCTGAGAATATAGAGGTTTTTCGGTATTTTGACTTTAAGCACTTTTTCTTCTAACCTCAATTTGTCTTTTCGCTTTTTATTTTCAAGCTCACATTTTTTTTCAAACTCACATTCTTGCAACCTCATTTTCTTTTGGGTCTTTTTCCTACCGTAATTTTACCCTAGTATTCTCAGAAAATAGGTATGGCTTATTTTTATAGGCTTTAAACTCCCAGTTGGAGTTGGGTAGGGTAATGGGTTTTCAACAAAAGGCTTATTTTCTTTTTTGGCTCAAATGGGTTTGCAACGAAATATTGTAAAAAGGTTGGAGTTTAAGCTTATTTTTGGGCTTTCAAACGATGGCCTAGTCTCATTTCTCAAGTTTCGTTAATCTGATTTGTGTCTCAAGACGACTTACTAAGACTTCTAGTGCTTAAGATTCACATTTTGGCTTTTTGTTTTCAGTAATCGAACAAAACAAAGAATTTGAGATCATCAACGAATTTATCACTAAAGGAAAGATTGAGTAATTTTAACTCGGATTGATTTAAATCTCTCGAAAACGATGAATGGCACAAAATCTCATCGGGTTAAAATCTCCACATATATTCGTTAAGCATATTACTTTCGCCTCAATATCCATTTTCGATCATATTATATGGCTAATGTGTAAAAATTTCATAAGATGAGAGATCCATGAATTAATTCTAAATTAAGAAATCGTTTCAAAACTCAATTATATTGAAAATCTTTTTGAATTTTTGAAAATTTTTCTGATTTTTTTTAAAAAAAATATCGTCCTTACCCCCAAACCTAAATTTTACATTGTCCTCAATGTATGCGCAAATAAAAATGTGGACAAAGAAAATAAAGTAAAGAAGTAAAAATATGATACATGTTAACTAAAAAATAACAAAAAAAAAAATGCACAAATAATATACAAACACATGACAATTACCATCCTCACCATAAATTAATAATCGAAATAGTTGTGGGTCATTCCAATTAATAAACTTTATAGCACTAAGTACCAAAATATCATAAATTTGAGAGCATGACCACACAACACAAATTTCAATCTTAAATCTATGGTCATAATGGTGAGTACCGACATCATCAATAATAAATAAATTTGAATCGCCTGAATCATATGTCGATGCATCACATGGAGGTAATAAATTGCAATAAGGATCCAAATATTTATTATCCCTTTTTTGAAAATAGTCAAGTAAAATTGGGGATGCATACTCTACTCCTAAATGTGAGATTTCATGAAAAGCGTGGGAAGAAGATCTATCACTGGGTGATACACTTTCTTCATCAAAAACAGGGGGATCGTCATAAATACTTGAAGTATCAGTAAAATTGGATGACGAATCCACAAATAAATTTTCCCACATATAAAAAGAAGCAGCATTCTGCTCAATTAAATTAGGAGAAAAATCTTGACAAACATTCAATTCATCCAAAGTATTACACGTGTCAAAATTGTTAATTTTTTTCTCCTCACAAAATTGATTATCCCCAATTAATTCATGATTATTTTTGGAAATAGCATCATTATACCGTCTGTTCACCTCTCTCCAATTGATACACTTTGGTGGACCGATAGTAATTACAGGGGTTGGAGTCTCATCCATACCTTCTTTAATTTTTAAAATGACTACTGACCCATCTGAATTAAATTGAAATACGTAGTCATCTAGATTTTCAGTATTTTGTAAAAACACGTCCACAGGATCCATTGAGGAATATGAGAAAGATGACGGGATAACAATATGAGGATCACCCATTGCAATTTACAACACATGAATTTATTTATTTATTTTGGATAGCTTCTACCCTTTGACAAGGGAGAATTTAAAAGAGGACCAACTACGGTTGTCTCCTCAAATTTCGATTTCACCTCCAGGTAGGTGGTCGGTACGAAGACTCATTAAAAACCACCAATCCTAGACAAGGTGAAACGGAATCGATTTGACAAGTTCGCGTTGGAGTCGCTTTTAATTCTAGCCTTGTTAAGAGTTTTTTTTTATTTTTATTTTTTATGAAATTTTTACTAAAAAAATGTAAAAAGTAAAACAAACTAGTCCGAAAGTCACAACTTCTTTTAAGAAAAAAAATTGTCAAATCCCCGGCAACGGCGCCAAAAACTTGTTGTCAATTTATAAAATACCGCAAGTGCACGGGCTATTATAGAATAGCGAGTGTAAGTACGGGTCGAACCCACGAGGATTTGTCAATTTTAATTATTAAAAGAATTGCAACTGTCCAACTAGATCAAATGGGGTAGAGAATAATTATAAATTATACAAAATAAAAGCAACTACGATAAATGAGAGTAACGCAAGAGATTTGTAAACAATTAGGAAATAATTAGGATTCGGGGTCCATTTATCACGTAACTAATATTGCACACTAATTTAATGTTGCCATTCCCTTTTTATAACTCAAATTAAACCGACTCTCGCCGTGTTTAATTCGGAAAATAGGACGGTTATGATCAAAATATTTTTAACGTCTCTAATAGACGGCTAAAATCCCTATTCCCTTAGAAAATACAAGTTTTAAAATTCGCAAATGTATTTAAGCATGGACTATCAAAACAATCAAAGTGCAAGCATAATCCATCAAAAATTACTATTTTTAAATCTCAAAACTTGATTTGACAAAACAATCTTGAAGGTTCTAAAACACACTCTCGTGTCGCTTTAAAATGAATACCGAATCTTTAATAACAATTAAAACAAGTAGGGAATAAACAACGATAAAATTAACGTGACAATATTAGCTAACTATGATAAACTTCACCCTACTCCTAATATAAGAATCAAGCTACCATAATGAAAGAGAAATTGCAAGAATGAGTAGAGATCTTCATTAAAAAAACCAAACTTACAAATAGTTCTCTCACAACAATCTTGAATCCTCTAAAAAAATGATAAAAACTTGGCCCTCAAATTGATTACAATCACTCAAAGTTGCTCCCCGAAATCCTTCACGAAAGTCCTCTCTAATTGTCTCCAATTGTCCCTACGGAATTATGAGCCCAAGGGTCCCTTTTATAGGACAAGTGGTGAGGTATTTGAGTTGTGGTGGGACTCTTTCTGATTGGCCGAATAGTGTTAGTAGCTATCTCTCCACCTCTTTAATCTTTGGATCGTGATAAGGGACGGAATTTCCCCCCACTCGAAAACTCTTATATTTTCTTGTTGAACACGCATGCCGAGTTTCGTCCAAATCGGAGAATAAAAATTTCCGACTTTTTTACGATTTCACAAAGTGTAAAAACAGCATTTTTTCGAACGACCGTAAAAATCAGCTTTTTCGCGCCTTTTTTGAATTGATCATCAATTTGCACCAAATTCCATCATTATCTGCAAAAATTTCACTAGGCAACTTTTTTCACAAATTAGCACAAGAATATTATAAAATTATCGAAGTGCCCATTTTTGACTTAAAATTGCCATTTTCAATATGAATTCAATCATTCTCGCATTTTTTCCTCCTTTTAATAAAATAGTCCTAAGAAATTATTAAATACACTAAAATGGGACTAACAAAGTATAAATTTGGGTATAAAATATACAAAATAATGCACTCATCAAATACCCCCAAACCTAAACTTTGCTAGTCCTCGAGCAAAACTAAAATTTTTAAAATTTAACTCACTTTCGTAGGAATCACGATTGCACTTAGCATGTGCAACAAGCCGTTAAACCCCTAGGTTACCCTAGTGGACGAGTTTTGTCTCGTGAGGGTTTGCAGTGAATATACCCACAAAATTCAAAATCTTGACTCAATACAAATGACTAAAAAGTAATATAACCAAGTTTGAATGCAAACTTCATAAATATAGTAGAACTTCATTTCTCAATCTCAACTTATTGTGTCTGTGTGTGCATAGCCAATATAACCGTCAATTTCAAAAGATTTGATCGTTGCATTTCTTATCCGAAAGTTCGTTTTGATTTCAAAATCTCCCAGAATGCACTCACAATCGAACACTCGGAAATGGGTTATTTTCTCTCGGTATATGTGAATAAAAGAGTAAATTTATATGAACAAATTTCACATATACATAATCAAAAATGGATTTTTATACAATGGATGAATATGATCTCATGAACAGAAAATCGATTACTTTTTGAAAACATTGAATCACACCATAGATCCTATTCATCTTCTCTCCACACTTTAACTAACTTCACTTGAGATCGATTAGGACTTCCTTTGGTTGTATTGTAGGCTCGAATTTTGGCTAGAAAGAATGGCTGTTTTTGGAGTTCAAAATTTCTGAGAATATAGAGGTTTTTCGGTATTTTGACTTTAAGCACTTTTTCTTCTAACCTCAATTTGTCTTTTCGCTTTTTATTTTCAAGCTCACATTTTTTTTCAAACTCACATTCTTGCAACCTCATTTTCTTTTGGGTCTTTTTCCTACCGTAATTTTACCCTAGTATTCTCAGAAAATAGGTATGGCTTATTTTTATAGGCTTTAAACTCCCAGTTGGAGTTGGGTAGGGTAATGGGTTTTCAACAAAAGGCTTATTTTCTTTTTTGGCTCAAATGGGTTTGCAACGAAATATTGTAAAAAGGTTGGAGTTTAAGCTTATTTTTGGGCTTTCAAACGATGGCCTAGTCTCATTTCTCAAGTTTCGTTAATCTGATTTGTGTCTCAAGACGACTTACTAAGACTTCTAGTGCTTAAGATTCACATTTTGGCTTTTTGTTTTCAGTAATCGAACAAAACAAAGAATTTGAGATCATCAACGAATTTATCACTAAAGGAAAGATTGAGTAATTTTAACTCGGATTGATTTAAATCTCTCGAAAACGATGAATGGCACAAAATCTCATCGGGTTAAAATCTCCACATATATTCGTTAAGCATATTACTTTCGCCTCAATATCCATTTTCGATCATATTATATGGCTAATGTGTAAAAATTTCATAAGATGAGAGATCCATGAATTAATTCTAAATTAAGAAATCGTTTCAAAACTCAATTATATTGAAAATCTTTTTGAATTTTTGAAAATTTTTCTGATTTTTTTAAAAAAAAATATCGTCCTTACCCCCAAACCTAAATTTTACATTGTCCTCAATGTATGCGCAAATAAAAATGTGGACAAAGAAAATAAAGTAAAGAAGTAAAAATATGATACATGTTAACTAAAAAATAACAAAAAAAAAATGCACAAATAATATACAAACACATGACAATTACCATCCTCACCATAAATTAATAATCGAAATAGTTGTGGGTCATTCCAATTAATAAACTTTATAGCACTAAGTACCAAAATATCATAAATTTGAGAGCATGACCACACAACACAAATTTCAATCTTAAATCTATGGTCATAATGGTGAGTACCGACATCATCAATAATAAATAAATTTGAATCGCCTGAATCATATGTCGATGCATCACATGGAGGTAATAAATTGCAATAAGGATCCAAATATTTATTATCCCTTTTTTGAAAATAGTCAAGTAAAATTGGGGATGCATACTCTACTCCTAAATGTGAGATTTCATGAAAAGCGTGGGAAGAAGATCTATCACTGGGTGATACACTTTCTTCATCAAAAACAGGGGGATCGTCATAAATACTTGAAGTATCAGTAAAATCGGATGACGAATCCACAAATAAATTTTCCCACATATAAAAAGAAGCAGCATTCTGCTCAATTAAATTAGGAGAAAAATCTTGACAAACATTCAATTCATCCAAAGTATTACACGTGTCAAAATTGTTAATTTTTTTCTCCTCACAAAATTGATTATCCCCAATTAATTCATGATTATTTTTGGAAATAGCATCATTATACCGTCTGTTCACCTCTCTCCAATTGATACACTTTGGTGGACCGATAGTAATTACAGGGGTTGGAGTCTCATCCATACCTTCTTTAATTTTTAAAATGACTACTGACCCATCTGAATTAAATTGAAATACGTAGTCATCTAGATTTTCAGTATTTTGTAAAAACACGTCCACAGGATCCATTGAGGAATATGAGAAAGATGACGGGATAACAATATGAGGATCACCCATTGCAATTTACAACACATGAATTTATTTATTTATTTTGGATAGCTTCTACCCTTTGACAAGGGAGAATTTAAAAGAGGACCAACTACGGTTGTCTCCTCAAATTTCGATTTCACCTCCAGGTAGGTGGTCGGTACGAAGACTCATTAAAAACCACCAATCCTAGACAAGGTGAAACGGAATCGATTTGACAAGTTCGCGTTGGAGTCGCTTTTAATTCTAGCCTTGTTAAGAGTTTTTTTTTATTTTTATTTTTTATGAAATTTTTACTAAAAAAATGTAAAAAGTAAAACAAACTAGTCCGAAAGTCACAACTTCTTTTAAGAAAAAAAATTGTCAAATCCCCGGCAACGGCGCCAAAAACTTGTTGTCAATTTATAAAATACCGCAAGTGCACGGGCTATTATAGAATAGCGAGTGTAAGTACGGGTCGAACCCACGAGGATTTGTCAATTTTAATTATTAAAAGAATTGCAACTGTCCAACTAGATCAAATGGGGTAGAGAATAATTATAAATTATACAAAATAAAAGCAACTACGATAAATGAGAGTAACGCAAGAGATTTGTAAACAATTAGGAAATAATTAGGATTCGGGGTCCATTTATCACGTAACTAATATTGCACACTAATTTAATGTTGCCATTCCCTTTTTATAACTCAAATTAAACCGACTCTCGCCGTGTTTAATTCGGAAAATAGGACGGTTATGATCAAAATATTTTTAACGTCTCTAATAGACGGCTAAAATCCCTATTCCCTTAGAAAATACAAGTTTTAAAATTCGCAAATGTATTTAAGCATGGACTATCAAAACAATCAAAGTGCAAGCATAATCCATCAAAAATTACTATTTTTAAATCTCAAAACTTGATTTGACAAAACAATCTTGAAGGTTCTAAAACACACTCTCGTGTCGCTTTAAAATGAATACCGAATCTTTAATAACAATTAAAACAAGTAGGGAATAAACAACGATAAAATTAACGTGACAATATTAGCTAACTATGATAAACTTCACCCTACTCCTAATATAAGAATCAAGCTACCATAATGAAAGAGAAATTGCAAGAATGAGTAGAGATCTTCATTAAAAAAACCAAACTTACAAATAGTTCTCTCACAACAATCTTGAATCCTCTAAAAAAATGATAAAAACTTGGCCCTCAAATTGATTACAATCACTCAAAGTTGCTCCCCGAAATCCTCCACGAAAGTCCTCTCTAATTGTCTCCAATTGTCCCTACGGAATTATGAGCCCAAGGGTCCCTTTTATAGGACAAGTGGTGAGGTATTTGAGTTGTGGTGGGACTCTTTCTGATTGGCCGAATAGTGTTAGTAGCTATCTCTCCACCTCTTTAATCTTTGGATCGTGATAAGGGACGGAATTTCCCCCCACTCGAAAACTCTTATATTTTCTTGTTGAACACGCATGCCGAGTTTCGTCCAAATCGGAGAATAAAAATTTCCGACTTTTTTACGATTTCACAAAGTGTAAAAACAGCATTTTTTCGAACGACCGTAAAAATCAGCTTTTTCGCGCCTTTTTTGAATTGATCATCAATTTGCACCAAATTCCATCATTATCTGCAAAAATTTCACTAGGCAACTTTTTTCACAAATTAGCACAAGAATATTATAAAATTATCGAAGTGCCCATTTTTGACTTAAAATTGCCATTTTCAATATGAATTCAATCATTCTCGCATTTTTTCCTCCTTTTAATAAAATAGTCCTAAGAAATTATTAAATACACTAAAATGGGACTAACAAAGTATAAATTTGGGTATAAAATATACAAAATAATGCACTCATCAAATACCCCCAAACCTAAACTTTGCTAGTCCTCGAGCAAAACTAAAATTTTTAAAATTTAACTCACTTTCGTAGGAATCACGATTGCACTTAGCATGTGCAACAAGCCGTTAAACCCCTAGGTTACCCTAGTGGACGAGTTTTGTCTCGTGAGGGTTTGCAGTGAATATACCCACAAAATTCAAAATCTTGACTCAATACAAATGACTAAAAAGTAATATAACCAAGTTTGAATGCAAACTTCATAAATATAGTAGAACTTCATTTCTCAATCTCAACTTATTGTGTCTGTGTGTGCATAGCCAATATAACCGTCAATTTCAAAAGATTTGATCGTTGCATTTCTTATCCGAAAGTTCGTTTTGATTTCAAAATCTCCCAGAATGCACTCACAATCGAACACTCGGAAATGGGTTATTTTCTCTCGGTATATGTGAATAAAAGAGTAAATTTATATGAACAAATTTCACATATACATAATCAAAAATGGATTTTTATACAATGGATGAATATGATCTCATGAACAGAAAATCGATTACTTTTTGAAAACATTGAATCACACCATAGATCCTATTCATCTTCTCTCCACACTTTAACTAACTTCACTTGAGATCGATTAGGACTTCCTTTGGTTGTATTGTAGGCTCAAATTTTGGCTAGAAAGAATGGCTGTTTTTGGAGTTCAAAATTTCTGAGAATATAGAGGTTTTTCGGTATTTTGACTTTAAGCACTTTTTCTTCTAACCTCAATTTGTCTTTTCGCTTTTTATTTTCAAGCTCACATTTTTTTTCAAACTCACATTCTTGCAACCTCATTTTCTTTTGGGTCTTTTTCCTACCGTAATTTTACCCTAGTATTCTCAGAAAATAGGTATGGCTTATTTTTATAGGCTTTAAACTCCCAGTTGGAGTTGGGTAGGGTAATGGGTTTTCAACAAAAGGCTTATTTTCTTTTTTGGCTCAAATGGGTTTGCAACGAAATATTGTAAAAAGGTTGGAGTTTAAGCTTATTTTTGGGCTTTCAAACGATGGCCTAGTCTCATTTCTCAAGTTTCGTTAATCTGATTTGTGTCTCAAGACGACTTACTAAGACTTCTAGTGCTTAAGATTCACATTTTGGCTTTTTGTTTTCAGTAATCGAACAAAACAAAGAATTTGAGATCATCAACGAATTTATCACTAAAGGAAAGATTGAGTAATTTTAACTCGGATTGATTTAAATCTCTCGAAAACGATGAATGGCACAAAATCTCATCGGGTTAAAATCTCCACATATATTCGTTAAGCATATTACTTTCGCCTCAATATCCATTTTCGATCATATTATATGGCTAATGTGTAAAAATTTCATAAGATGAGAGATCCATGAATTAATTCTAAATTAAGAAATCGTTTCAAAACTCAATTATATTGAAAATCTTTTTGAATTTTTGAAAATTTTTCTGATTTTTTTTAAAAAAAATATCGTCCTTACCCCCAAACCTAAATTTTACATTGTCCTCAATGTATGCGCAAATAAAAATGTGGACAAAGAAAATAAAGTAAAGAAGTAAAAATATGATACATGTTAACTAAAAAATAACAAAAAAAAAATGCACAAATAATATACAAACACATGACAATTACCATCCTCACCATAAATTAATAATCGAAATAGTTGTGGGTCATTCCAATTAATAAACTTTATAGCACTAAGTACCAAAATATCATAAATTTGAGAGCATGACCACACAACACAAATTTCAATCTTAAATCTATGGTCATAATGGTGAGTACCGACATCATCAATAATAAATAAATTTGAATCGCCTGAATCATATGTCGATGCATCACATGGAGGTAATAAATTGCAATAAGGATCCAAATATTTATTATCCCTTTTTTGAAAATAGTCAAGTAAAATTGGGGATGCATACTCTACTCCTAAATGTGAGATTTCATGAAAAGCGTGGGAAGAAGATCTATCACTGGGTGATACACTTTCTTCATCAAAAACAGGGGGATCGTCATAAATACTTGAAGTATCAGTAAAATCAGATGACGAATCCACAAATAAATTTTCCCACATATAAAAAGAAGCAGCATTCTGCTCAATTAAATTAGGAGAAAAATCTTGACAAACATTCAATTCATCCAAAGTATTACACGTGTCAAAATTGTTAATTTTTTTCTCCTCACAAAATTGATTATCCCCAATTAATTCATGATTATTTTTGGAAATAGCATCATTATACCGTCTGTTCACCTCTCTCCAATTGATACACTTTGGTGGACCGATAGTAATTACAGGGGTTGGAGTCTCATCCATACCTTCTTTAATTTTTAAAATGACTACTGACCCATCTGAATTAAATTGAAATACGTAGTCATCTAGATTTTCAGTATTTTGTAAAAACACGTCCACAGGATCCATTGAGGAATATGAGAAAGATGACGGGATAACAATATGAGGATCACCCATTGCAATTTACAACACATGAATTTATTTATTTATTTTGGATAGCTTCTACCCTTTGACAAGGGAGAATTTAAAAGAGGACCAACTACGGTTGTCTCCTCAAATTTCGATTTCACCTCCAGGTAGGTGGTCGGTACGAAGACTCATTAAAAACCACCAATCCTAGACAAGGTGAAACGGAATCGATTTGACAAGTTCGCGTTGGAGTCGCTTTTAATTCTAGCCTTGTTAAGAGTTTTTTTTTATTTTTATTTTTTATGAAATTTTTACTAAAAAAATGTAAAAAGTAAAACAAACTAGTCCGAAAGTCACAACTTCTTTTAAGAAAAAAAATTGTCAAATCCCCGGCAACGGCGCCAAAAACTTGTTGTCAATTTATAAAATACCGCAAGTGCACGGGCTATTATAGAATAGCGAGTGTAAGTACGGGTTGAACCCACGAGGATTTGTCAATTTTAATTATTAAAAGAATTGCAACTGTCCAACTAGATCAAATGGGGTAGAGAATAATTATAAATTATACAAAATAAAAGCAACTACGATAAATGAGAGTAACGCAAGAGATTTGTAAACAATTAGGAAATAATTAGGATTCGGGGTCCATTTATCACGTAACTAATATTGCACACTAATTTAATGTTGCCATTCCCTTTTTATAACTCAAATTAAACCGACTCTCGCCGTGTTTAATTCGGAAAATAGGACGGTTATGATCAAAATATTTTTAACGTCTCTAATAGACGGCTAAAATCCCTATTCCCTTAGAAAATACAAGTTTTAAAATTCGCAAATGTATTTAAGCATGGACTATCAAAACAATCAAAGTGCAAGCATAATCCATCAAAAATTACTATTTTTAAATCTCAAAACTTGATTTGACAAAACAATCTTGAAGGTTCTAAAACACACTCTCGTGTCGCTTTAAAATGAATACCGAATCTTTAATAACAATTAAAACAAGTAGGGAATAAACAACGATAAAATTAACGTGACAATATTAGCTAACTATGATAAACTTCACCCTACTCCTAATATAAGAATCAAGCTACCATAATGAAAGAGAAATTGCAAGAATGAGTAGAGATCTTCATTAAAAAAACCAAACTTACAAATAGTTCTCTCACAACAATCTTGAATCCTCTAAAAAAATGATAAAAACTTGGCCCTCAAATTGATTACAATCACTCAAAGTTGCTCCCCGAAATCCTCCACGAAAGTCCTCTCTAATTGTCTCCAATTGTCCCTACGGAATTATGAGCCCAAGGGTCCTTTTTATAGGACAAGTGGTGAGGTATTTGAGTTGTGGTGGGACTCTTTCTGATTGGCCGAATAGTGTTAGTAGCTATCTCTCCACCTCTTTAATCTTTGGATCGTGATAAGGGACGGAATTTCCCCCCACTCGAAAACTCTTATATTTTCTTGTTGAACACGCATGCCGAGTTTCGTCCAAATCGGAGAATAAAAATTTCCGACTTTTTTACGATTTCACAAAGTGTAAAAACAGCATTTTTTCGAACGACCGTAAAAATCAGCTTTTTCGCGCCTTTTTTGAATTGATCATCAATTTGCACCAAATTCCATCATTATCTGCAAAAATTTCACTAGGCAACTTTTTTCACAAATTAGCACAAGAATATTATAAAATTATCGAAGTGCCCATTTTTGACTTAAAATTGCCATTTTCAATATGAATTCAATCATTCTCGCATTTTTTCCTCCTTTTAATAAAATAGTCCTAAGAAATTATTAAATACACTAAAATGGGACTAACAAAGTATAAATTTGGGTATAAAATATACAAAATAATGCACTCATCAAATACCCCCAAACCTAAACTTTGCTAGTCCTCAAGCAAAACTAAAATTTTTAAAATTTAACTCACTTTCGTAGGAATCACGATTGCACTTAGCATGTGCAACAAGCCGTTAAACCCCTAGGTTACCCTAGTGGACGAGTTTTGTCTCGTGAGGGTTTGCAGTGAATATACCCACAAAATTCAAAATCTTGACTCAATACAAATGACTAAAAAGTAATATAACCAAGTTTGAATGCAAACTTCATAAATATAGTAGAACTTCATTTCTCAATCTCAACTTATTGTGTCTGTGTGTGCATAGCCAATATAACCGTCAATTTCAAAAGATTTGATCGTTGCATTTCTTATCCGAAAGTTCGTTTTGATTTCAAAATCTCCCAGAATGCACTCACAATCGAACACTCGGAAATGGGTTATTTTCTCTCGGTATATGTGAATAAAAGAGTAAATTTATATGAACAAATTTCACATATACATAATCAAAAATGGATTTTTATACAATGGATGAATATGATCTCATGAACAGAAAATCGATTACTTTTTGAAAACATTGAATCACACCATAGATCCTATTCATCTTCTCTCCACACTTTAACTAACTTCACTTGAGATCGATTAGGACTTCCTTTGGTTGTATTGTAGGCTCGAATTTTGGCTAGAAAGAATGGCTGTTTTTGGAGTTCAAAATTTCTGAGAATATAGAGGTTTTTCGGTATTTTGACTTTAAGCACTTTTTCTTCTAACCTCAATTTGTCTTTTCGCTTTTTATTTTCAAGCTCACATTTTTTTTCAAACTCACATTCTTGCAACCTCATTTTCTTTTGGGTCTTTTTCCTACCGTAATTTTACCCTAGTATTCTCAGAAAATAGGTATGGCTTATTTTTATAGGCTTTAAACTCCCAGTTGGAGTTGGGTAGGGTAATGGGTTTTCAACAAAAGGCTTATTTTCTTTTTTGGCTCAAATGGGTTTGCAACGAAATATTGTAAAAAGGTTGGAGTTTAAGCTTATTTTTGGGCTTTCAAACGATGGCCTAGTCTCATTTCTCAAGTTTCGTTAATCTGATTTGTGTCTCAAGACGACTTACTAAGACTTCTAGTGCTTAAGATTCACATTTTGGCTTTTTGTTTTCAGTAATCGAACAAAACAAAGAATTTGAGATCATCAACGAATTTATCACTAAAGGAAAGATTGAGTAATTTTAACTCGGATTGATTTAAATCTCTCGAAAACGATGAATGGCACAAAATCTCATCGGGTTAAAATCTCCACATATATTCGTTAAGCATATTACTTTCGCCTCAATATCCATTTTCGATCATATTATATGGCTAATGTGTAAAAATTTCATAAGATGAGAGATCCATGAATTAATTCTAAATTAAGAAATCGTTTCAAAACTCAATTATATTGAAAATCTTTTTGAATTTTTGAAAATTTTTCTGATTTTTTTTAAAAAAAATATCGTCCTTACCCCCAAACCTAAATTTTACATTGTCCTCAATGTATGCGCAAATAAAAATGTGGACAAAGAAAATAAAGTAAAGAAGTAAAAATATGATACATGTTAACTAAAAAATAACAAAAAAAAAAATGCACAAATAATATACAAACACATGACAATTACCATCCTCACCATAAATTAATAATCGAAATAGTTGTGGGTCATTCCAATTAATAAACTTTATAGCACTAAGTACCAAAATATCATAAATTTGAGAGCATGACCACACAACACAAATTTCAATCTTAAATCTATGGTCATAATGGTGAGTACCGACATCATCAATAATAAATAAATTTGAATCGCCTGAATCATATGTCGATGCATCACATGGAGGTAATAAATTGCAATAAGGATCCAAATATTTATTATCCCTTTTTTGAAAATAGTCAAGTAAAATTGGGGATGCATACTCTACTCCTAAATGTGAGATTTCATGAAAAGCGTGGGAAGAAGATCTATCACTGGGTGATACACTTTCTTCATCAAAAACAGGGGGATCGTCATAAATACTTGAAGTATCAGTAAAATCGGATGACGAATCCACAAATAAATTTTCCCACATATAAAAAGAAGCAGCATTCTGCTCAATTAAATTAGGAGAAAAATCTTGACAAACATTCAATTCATCCAAAGTATTACACGTGTCAAAATTGTTAATTTTTTTCTCCTCACAAAATTGATTATCCCCAATTAATTCATGATTATTTTTGGAAATAGCATCATTATACCGTCTGTTCACCTCTCTCCAATTGATACACTTTGGTGGACCGATAGTAATTACAGGGGTTGGAGTCTCATCCATACCTTCTTTAATTTTTAAAATGACTACTGACCCATCTGAATTAAATTGAAATACGTAGTCATCTAGATTTTCAGTATTTTGTAAAAACACGTCCACAGGATCCATTGAGGAATATGAGAAAGATGACGGGATAACAATATGAGGATCACCCATTGCAATTTACAACACATGAATTTATTTATTTATTTTGGATAGCTTCTACCCTTTGACAAGGGAGAATTTAAAAGAGGACCAACTACGGTTGTCTCCTCAAATTTCGATTTCACCTCCAGGTAGGTGGTCGGTACGAAGACTCATTAAAAACCACCAATCCTAGACAAGGTGAAACGGAATCGATTTGACAAGTTCGCGTTGGAGTCGCTTTTAATTCTAGCCTTGTTAAGAGTTTTTTTTTATTTTTATTTTTTATGAAATTTTTACTAAAAAAATGTAAAAAGTAAAACAAACTAGTCCGAAAGTCACAACTTCTTTTAAGAAAAAAAATTGTCAAATCCCCGGCAACGGCGCCAAAAACTTGTTGTCAATTTATAAAATACCGCAAGTGCACGGGCTATTATAGAATAGCGAGTGTAAGTACGGGTCGAACCCACGAGGATTTGTCAATTTTAATTATTAAAAGAATTGCAACTGTCCAACTAGATCAAATGGGGTAGAGAATAATTATAAATTATACAAAATAAAAGCAACTACGATAAATGAGAGTAACGCAAGAGATTTGTAAACAATTAGGAAATAATTAGGATTCGGGGTCCATTTATCACGTAACTAATATTGCACACTAATTTAATGTTGCCATTCCCTTTTTATAACTCAAATTAAACCGACTCTCGCCGTGTTTAATTCGGAAAATAGGACGGTTATGATCAAAATATTTTTAACGTCTCTAATAGACGGCTAAAATCCCTATTCCCTTAGAAAATACAAGTTTTAAAATTCGCAAATGTATTTAAGCATGGACTATCAAAACAATCAAAGTGCAAGCATAATCCATCAAAAATTACTATTTTTAAATCTCAAAACTTGATTTGACAAAACAATCTTGAAGGTTCTAAAACACACTCTCGTGTCGCTTTAAAATGAATACCGAATCTTTAATAACAATTAAAACAAGTAGGGAATAAACAACGATAAAATTAACGTGACAATATTAGCTAACTATGATAAACTTCACCCTACTCCTAATATAAGAATCAAGCTACCATAATGAAAGAGAAATTGCAAGAATGAGTAGAGATCTCCATTAAAAAAACCAAACTTACAAATAGTTCTCTCACAACAATCTTGAATCCTCTAAAAAAATGATAAAAACTTGGCCCTCAAATTGATTACAATCACTCAAAGTTGCTCCCCGAAATCCTCCACGAAAGTCCTCTCTAATTGTCTCCAATTGTCCCTACGGAATTATGAGCCCAAGGGTCCTTTTTATAGGACAAGTGGTGAGGTATTTGAGTTGTGGTGGGACTCTTTCTGATTGGCCGAATAGTGTTAGTAGCTATCTCTCCACCTCTTTAATCTTTGGATCGTGATAAGGGACGGAATTTCCCCCCACTCGAAAACTCTTATATTTTCTTGTTGAACACGCATGCCGAGTTTCGTCCAAATCGGAGAATAAAAATTTCCGACTTTTTTACGATTTCACAAAGTGTAAAAACAGCATTTTTTCGAACGACCGTAAAAATCAGCTTTTTCGCGCCTTTTTTGAATTGATCATCAATTTGCACCAAATTCCATCATTATCTGCAAAAATTTCACTAGGCAACTTTTTTCACAAATTAGCACAAGAATATTATAAAATTATCGAAGTGCCCATTTTTGACTTAAAATTGCCATTTTCAATATGAATTCAATCATTCTCGCATTTTTTCCTCCTTTTAATAAAATAGTCCTAAGAAATTATTAAATACACTAAAATGGGACTAACAAAGTATAAATTTGGGTATAAAATATACAAAATAATGCACTCATCAAATACCCCCAAACCTAAACTTTGCTAGTCCTCGAGCAAAACTAAAATTTTTAAAATTTAACTCACTTTCGTAGGAATCACGATTGCACTTAGCATGTGCAACAAGCCGTTAAACCCCTAGGTTACCCTAGTGGACGAGTTTTGTCTCGTGAGGGTTTGCAGTGAATATACCCACAAAATTCAAAATCTTGACTCAATACAAATGACTAAAAAGTAATATAACCAAGTTTGAATGCAAACTTCATAAATATAGTAGAACTTCATTTCTCAATCTCAACTTATTGTGTCTGTGTGTGCATAGCCAATATAACCGTCAATTTCAAAAGATTTGATCGTTGCATTTCTTATCCGAAAGTTCGTTTTGATTTCAAAATCTCCCAGAATGCACTCACAATCGAACACTCGGAAATGGGTTATTTTCTCTCGGTATATGTGAATAAAAGAGTAAATTTATATGAACAAATTTCACATATACATAATCAAAAATGGATTTTTATACAATGGATGAATATGATCTCATGAACAGAAAATCGATTACTTTTTGAAAACATTGAATCACACCATAGATCCTATTCATCTTCTCTCCACACTTTAACTAACTTCACTTGAGATCGATTAGGACTTCCTTTGGTTGTATTGTAGGCTCGAATTTTGGCTAGAAAGAATGGCTGTTTTTGGAGTTCAAAATTTCTGAGAATATAGAGGTTTTTCGGTATTTTGACTTTAAGCACTTTTTCTTCTAACCTCAATTTGTCTTTTCGCTTTTTATTTTCAAGCTCACATTTTTTTTCAAACTCACATTCTTGCAACCTCATTTTCTTTTGGGTCTTTTTCCTACCGTAATTTTACCCTAGTATTCTCAGAAAATAGGTATGGCTTATTTTTATAGGCTTTAAACTCCCAGTTGGAGTTGGGTAGGGTAATGGGTTTTCAACAAAAGGCTTATTTTCTTTTTTGGCTCAAATGGGTTTGCAACGAAATATTGTAAAAAGGTTGGAGTTTAAGCTTATTTTTGGGCTTTCAAACGATGGCCTAGTCTCATTTCTCAAGTTTCGTTAATCTGATTTGTGTCTCAAGACGACTTACTAAGACTTCTAGTGCTTAAGATTCACATTTTGGCTTTTTGTTTTCAGTAATCGAACAAAACAAAGAATTTGAGATCATCAACGAATTTATCACTAAAGGAAAGATTGAGTAATTTTAACTCGGATTGATTTAAATCTCTCGAAAACGATGAATGGCACAAAATCTCATCGGGTTAAAATCTCCACATATATTCGTTAAGCATATTACTTTCGCCTCAATATCCATTTTCGATCATATTATATGGCTAATGTGTAAAAATTTCATAAGATGAGAGATCCATGAATTAATTCTAAATTAAGAAATCGTTTCAAAACTCAATTATATTGAAAATCTTTTTGAATTTTTGAAAATTTTTCTGATTTTTTTAAAAAAAAATATCGTCCTTACCCCCAAACCTAAATTTTACATTGTCCTCAATGTATGCGCAAATAAAAATGTGGACAAAGAAAATAAAGTAAAGAAGTAAAAATATGATACATGTTAACTAAAAAATAACAAAAAAAAAATGCACAAATAATATACAAACACATGACAATTACCATCCTCACCATAAATTAATAATCGAAATAGTTGTGGGTCATTCCAATTAATAAACTTTATAGCACTAAGTACCAAAATATCATAAATTTGAGAGCATGACCACACAACACAAATTTCAATCTTAAATCTATGGTCATAATGGTGAGTACCGACATCATCAATAATAAATAAATTTGAATCGCCTGAATCATATGTCGATGCATCACATGGAGGTAATAAATTGCAATAAGGATCCAAATATTTATTATCCCTTTTTTGAAAATAGTCAAGTAAAATTGGGGATGCATACTCTACTCCTAAATGTGAGATTTCATGAAAAGCGTGGGAAGAAGATCTATCACTGGGTGATACACTTTCTTCATCAAAAACAGGGGGATCGTCATAAATACTTGAAGTATCAGTAAAATCGGATGACGAATCCACAAATAAATTTTCCCACATATAAAAAGAAGCAGCATTCTGCTCAATTAAATTAGGAGAAAAATCTTGACAAACATTCAATTCATCCAAAGTATTACACGTGTCAAAATTGTTAATTTTTTTCTCCTCACAAAATTGATTATCCCCAATTAATTCATGATTATTTTTGGAAATAGCATCATTATACCGTCTGTTCACCTCTCTCCAATTGATACACTTTGGTGGACCGATAGTAATTACAGGGGTTGGAGTCTCATCCATACCTTCTTTAATTTTTAAAATGACTACTGACCCATCTGAATTAAATTGAAATACGTAGTCATCTAGATTTTCAGTATTTTGTAAAAACACGTCCACAGGATCCATTGAGGAATATGAGAAAGATGACGGGATAACAATATGAGGATCACCCATTGCAATTTACAACACATGAATTTATTTATTTATTTTGGATAGCTTCTACCCTTTGACAAGGGAGAATTTAAAAGAGGACCAACTACGGTTGTCTCCTCAAATTTCGATTTCACCTCCAGGTAGGTGGTCGGTACGAAGACTCATTAAAAACCACCAATCCTAGACAAGGTGAAACGGAATCGATTTGACAAGTTCGCGTTGGAGTCGCTTTTAATTCTAGCCTTGTTAAGAGTTTTTTTTTATTTTTATTTTTTATGAAATTTTTACTAAAAAAATGTAAAAAGTAAAACAAACTAGTCCGAAAGTCACAACTTCTTTTAAGAAAAAAAATTGTCAAATCCCCGGCAACGGCGCCAAAAACTTGTTGTCAATTTATAAAATACCGCAAGTGCACGGGCTATTATAGAATAGCGAGTGTAAGTACGGGTCGAACCCACGAGGATTTGTCAATTTTAATTATTAAAAGAATTGCAACTGTCCAACTAGATCAAATGGGGTAGAGAATAATTATAAATTATACAAAATAAAAGCAACTACGATAAATGAGAGTAACGCAAGAGATTTGTAAACAATTAGGAAATAATTAGGATTCGGGGTCCATTTATCACGTAACTAATATTGCACACTAATTTAATGTTGCCATTCCCTTTTTATAACTCAAATTAAACCGACTCTCGCCGTGTTTAATTCGGAAAATAGGACGGTTATGATCAAAATATTTTTAACGTCTCTAATAGACGGCTAAAATCCCTATTCCCTTAGAAAATACAAGTTTTAAAATTCGCAAATGTATTTAAGCATGGACTATCAAAACAATCAAAGTGCAAGCATAATCCATCAAAAATTAATATTTTTAAATCTCAAAACTTGATTTGACAAAACAATCTTGAAGGTTCTAAAACACACTCTCGTGTCGCTTTAAAATGAATACCGAATCTTTAATAACAATTAAAACAAGTAGGGAATAAACAACGATAAAATTAACGTGACAATATTAGCTAACTATGATAAACTTCACCCTACTCCTAATATAAGAATCAAGCTACCATAATGAAAGAGAAATTGCAAGAATGAGTAGAGATCTTCATTAAAAAAACCAAACTTACAAATAGTTCTCTCACAACAATCTTGAATCCTCTAAAAAAATGATAAAAACTTGGCCCTCAAATTGATTACAATCACTCAAAGTTGCTCCCCGAAATCCTCCACGAAAGTCCTCTCTAATTGTCTCCAATTGTCCCTACGGAATTATGAGCCCAAGGGTCCTTTTTATAGGACAAGTGGTGAGGTATTTGAGTTGTGGTGGGACTCTTTCTGATTGGCCGAATAGTGTTAGTAGCTATCTCTCCACCTCTTTAATCTTTGGATCGTGATAAGGGACGAAATTTCCCCCCACTCGAAAACTCTTATATTTTCTTGTTGAACACGCATGCCGAGTTTCGTCCAAATCGGAGAATAAAAATTTCCGACTTTTTTACGATTTCACAAAGTGTAAAAACAGCATTTTTTCGAACGACCGTAAAAATCAGCTTTTTCGCGCCTTTTTTGAATTGATCATCAATTTGCACCAAATTCCATCTTTATCTGCAAAAATTTCACTAGGCAACTTTTTTCACAAATTAGCACAAGAATATTATAAAATTATCGAAGTGCCCATTTTTGACTTAAAATTGCCATTTTCAATATGAATTCAATCATTCTCGCATTTTTTCCTCCTTTTAATAAAATAGTCCTAAGAAATTATTAAATACACTAAAATGGGACTAACAAAGTATAAATTTGGGTATAAAATATACAAAATAATGCACTCATCACTTTTGTTCGAGGAACACCTTTTGTTCAGGCCATTGTAGATTTTCCAACACCATCAAAGTTTAAAGCACCTGTTATGACCCCCAAATATGATGGAAAGACAGACCCTGTCCTTCATATAGAACAATACAAAGCTGCAGTCGACATCTATGTTGTTCCAGATGAGATGAGATGCATAGCATTCTCGGGAACTCTTACCGGATCTGCTCAAATGTGGTATAATAATCTTCCTCAGGGTAAGATCTTAACTTTTCTTCAACTGGCCGAGTTATTCATTGGGAATTTCTATTTTGGGGCAAAGCCAGTTATACGAGTAGCACATTTGTTAAGTGTTAGACAAAAAGCTGGTGAAAGTACCAGAGATTATATAACTCGTTTTAATAATGAGAAGCTCGAAGTCATTGTTACTGCCTTGATGAGTGGACTACTGCCCAACAAGTTATACTACACTTTGGCCAAAGATCCACCTAGAACCATGTCAAATTTGATGGGAAAAGCGGCCAAGATCATGAATGCCGAGGAGGCTATGGCTGCGAAGAAGAATATGGATGCCAAAGAAACCAAAGTGGAAGGTGATAAAGCTAAGAAGAAAGAGCATAATAACAATGGTAATGACAAACATTCAAAAACTAGGTTGTCATGGGAAGTATTGAAGAAATTTGTTAATTATACTCCTTTGAGGAAAGACATCGACCATATTCTAGAAGAAATCAAGAACAATGAGGAATTAAATTGTCCAGAGAAAATGAAGGCAGACTCCGAAAGGAGAAATAAGGTAAAATATTACGAGTTTCGCAAAGATCATGGCCATATGACTAAAGATTGCATAGCTCTTCAGAATGAGATTGAAACACTCATCAGATGAGGAAAACTGGCAAAGTATGTTGATCGGAGGAATAATAGAAGAAACAACGACCGTGCAAGAGAGAGGTCTAGATTTCCTCTTCGAGCAGAGGAGAACAAGAAGAGAGACCATGAAGTTGATCCAAAAGATGACCCCGATCTTCCCAAGAGACCAAGGCAGCCAGAACGGGAGGTATTTTCAATACGCTTTGGGTCATTTGATTGTAATGTTATTACAGGTAGAGATGCAGGAGGAGGAGACCTTACTGCAGAAAGAAAAGCTTATCTCTGTGAGGCTCAAGCTTGCTCATACATTCAACGAATAAATCTAGCTGAGGAGGATCGCTCGAGAAAGGTGAACAGAGAGAAATTAGTCATTGGTTTCTCAAAGAACGACCTCATAGGAGTTTTGTATCCTCATGATGACCCACTAGTGATCAAAATGAGGATGAAGGAGGTAATGATTTCAAGAGTACTAGTCGACAATGGTAGCTCGACAGACATCATGTTCTACTCGTGCTTCGACAGTTTAAATCTAAAGCTATTTCAACTGGAGCCTTATCATAGACCTCTCCTCGGTTTTACTGGCGAGAAAGTATTTCCACTTGGGACGATCAAATTGGACATATTCATTGGTACGTGGCCTGCTTGTCGAATAGAAAGAATACGCTTTTTCGTGATGGATAAGAATGTTCAATCATCATACAATATCATCATGGGAAGAGTAGGATTGAAGAAGTTCGAGGCTGTACCATCTATGGTACATCAGTGCCTAAAATTTCTAACAAATTTTGGAGTAGGAGTTGTGAAAGGTGATCAGAAAGTAGCTCGGGAATGCTATTATTCATCCACCGAGCAAGAGGAACTGGAGGAATCAAGGAAAAAGACCACCACCTATCAAGTGGATGAAGGTGCAGAAATTGAAACATTGGATCCTAGAGATGAGTCGCAACTCGTGAAGGGTCAAGTGATGGAAGCTACTGAAAACATCATTCTGGACGACGAGCACCCTGAACGAACTACTCAAGTAGGTTCATCGTTGGAAGCCTCACTAAAACAAGAATTGATAACTTTCTTAAAAAGCAGAAAGCAAACTTTTGCATGGAGTCATGAGGATATGACTGGGATAGACCCAAATTTCTTATGTCACGAACTCAATGTGAATAAGGAGATCAAGCCTGTGAAGCAGAGAAGAAGAGTATTCAGTTCCGAGAAGAATCAATCTATACAAGAGGAAGTCGAGAAGCTCCAGAAAGCCTGCTTTATTGAAGATGTTAAATATCCTGACTGGTTAGCAAATGTGGTGATGGTGAAAAAGAAGAACAACAAATGGAGGATGTGTGTAGACTTCACCGACCTCAATAAAGCATGCCTAAAGGATCACTTTCCACTTCCCCGAATTGATCAACTAGTGGATGCTACCTCGGGACACGAGCTGTTGAGCTTCATGGATGCTTATTCTGGTTACAATCAGATTAAAATGAAACCTGAAGATAGGGAGAATACTTCTTTCATTACCCCTAGGGGAACTTATTGTTATAATGTTATGCCTTTTGGTTTAAAAAATGCAGGTGCGACATATCAGCGGCTGATGAACAAGGTCTTTGCTGAACAAATCAGTTGCAATTTGGAAGTCTATGTTGACGATATGCTGACAAAGAGCAAGAAAGATGCCGATCGTCTAGTTGACTTAAGCCAAACTTTTGATCAACTAGATAAATATCAAATGAAGTTGAACCCGACGAAGTGCATATTTGGAGTACGAGAAGGCATGTTTCTCGAGTACATTGTCAATCAGCGAGGCATTGAAGCTAACCCTGAAAAGATCAAAGCTCTCTTAGGGTTGCGATCCCCAACGACGAAGAAAGAGGTGCAAAGTCTTACAGGACGAGTAGCAGCACTCAACAGATTTGTATCACGAGCAAGTGATCGATGTCTCCCATTCTTCAAGACGCTCCAAAAGACTTTTGATTGGAATGATGAATGTGAGAAGGCTTTCCAAGACTTGAAGAAATACTTGGGAGCACCTCCACTATTATCCAAGCCAGTGATGGAAGAAAAATTACACTTGTATCTGGCAGTGTCCGAGAATGCAGTTAGTTCGGCATTTATAAGAATGGAGAATGGAGTACAAAAACCAATCTGCTACACAAGTAAGGCCTTCCGAGGAGCAGAGATCAGATATCCAAGGCTGGAAAAATTAGCACTAGCATTGATTGAGGCAAGTAGATGAATGAAGCCATACTTCCAGGCTCATACTATAGTAGTATATATTGATATGCCCTTGAGGCAAGCCCTTCATAAACCAGAGAAATCAGGAAGATTGATGTGCTGGGAAATAGAACTTGGTGAATATGATATAGTTTATGAACCCAGATCATCACTAAAAGGGCAAGCTGTAGCAGATTTTATAGCAGAGTTCACCTATCCTGATACCCCCGAGGAGCAAAAGTTGCTCGCTGATCAACCTGTGGATGTTACAGGATCATCAAACACAAGCTCAGACCAACTTAGGTTGGTGAAAGGGCAAGTGGATGTTACAGGATCATCAAATTCGAGCCCAGACCAACTTAGGTTGGTAAAAGGGCAAGAAAAGATAATCGACGAAGAGCAAGAAATATCAGGGGAGGATGAAAGGAAGCAACAAATATTTCACCGAGGAACTCTGTCCAATCAAAAATTTAAAGACGAGATACCTATATGGAGTCTGTATGTGGATGGTTCATCTTGCACTACAGGATGTGGCGCAGGCATAGTTTTGAGCAGTCCGGACGAGGTCGACATGGAATACGCCCTACGTTTCCAATTCAAAGCTTCCAATAATGAGGCTGAGTATGAGGCCATGATTGTAGATCTTAATTTGGCAAAAATTATGGAGGCGCGGCAGGTTATCGTCTCGAGTGATTCTCAATTGATCGTAAATCAAATGTTGGGAATATATGTAGCCAAAGGAGAATTAATAATCAAGTATCATGCAAAGGTGATGGAGTTGGTATTAGAATTTTCTGCTATTCAGCTGGTCAGAATACCAAGAATGGAGAATACAAGAGCAGACGCCCTAGCTCGATTAGCATCAGCTACTCGTACCGAGCTACGAATAACAATCTCAATTGAAGTGTTGGCTAGTCGGAGCATAGACGAAAATTTGATAACGAATTTCATTACCCTTGAATTAGGACCATCTTGGATGGATCCCATCAGGGCATATATTGAGGAGGGAGAATTACCAATTGACAAGCTCGCAGCCAAGAAATTAAAGTTTAAAGCTGCTCGGTATGTATCAACTAACGGTATTCTATATAGACGAGGAATTATGGAAGGTTTTCAAAGATGTGTACATCCCTCCAAGGTGAAAGATTTAATTGAAGAGGTTCATGAAGGGTCCTGTGGAGCCCATGTTGCAGGTCAGACACTTTTACAAAGGGTGATGACGCAGGGATACTACTGGCCGACGATGAGGGCTGATTGTATAGCCTATGCCAAGAAATGTGACAAGTGCCAGCGCTTTTCCTCCATCCGAAGAACTCCACAAGCATTGTTGACACCCATCACTTCTCCTTGGCCATTTGCCATGTGGGGAATAGATTTAGTCGGGCCACTGCCAACGACCAGAGGAAGGTTTAAATACCTCGTCGTCGCAGTGGATTATTTTACTAAATGGGTTGAAGCTGAGCCTCTCATTGATATGACGTACAACAAGGTGTACCAATTTATTTGGAAGAACATCATTTTTCGATATGGTCTTCCTCAGACCATGAAACACAATTTGACAACGAGGAGTTCGCTGCCTATTGTCATCAGTCAAATATTTTGAAGATCCACTCAGCACCAGACCATCCTCAAAGCAATGGACAAACTGAAGTAACAAATAGAACACTGCTGAATGGCTTGAAGAAAAGACTGGATGAGGCGAAAGCAAATTGGATCAACGAGCTACAATCAGTACTATAGGCTTATCGTACTACTCCCCGAGCAGCAACTGGAGAATCACCATATATGCTGGCGTTTAGAAGTGAAGCTGTTATACCTGCCGAGTTGGGCCTCCCAACACATAGGGTACTGAATTTCAATTCCCCTGTCAGCGACTTAATGAGAAGATTAGATTTAGACATGCTCGAGGAAGTTAGAGAAGAAGCAGCCATCAGGAATGCTGCATACCAACAACGAACAGCTTTGTTCTACAATAAAAGGGTGAAGAAGTGTGACCTGAAAGAAGGAGACTATGTGCTAAAGAAAGTGATTTAAAAGCACCACAAACTGGAGGCAAACTGGCATGGACCATACCGAGTTGCAGAAGTTGTTCGACCAGGAACTTACCGAATAGCAACTTTAGAGGGGGAGGAGTTTAAGAATGCATGGAATGCAGAGCACCTGCGCAAGTATTATCAGTGATGTATATTCTCATGTAACACAGTTCCGTCAGTATGAATAAAATGAAGATATTTTGCCAAATTCTCTCCTTTTATTGAAAGTTTTTCGGGGAATACTAGTGCTACACACTACTCGGCAAAACTCGGACTACTCGGACTACTCAAATTTATTCTCGAAAATGACAACTAAGGTTGGTCGAGAAACAAATGTATTCCTACGGGAAGTAAAACTATGTATTCCTAAAAATGCCAACTTATGTTGGTTTGGAAGTAAATGTATTCCTATGGGAAGTAAAACTATGTATTCCTAAAAATGCCAACTTATGTTGGTTAGGAAGTAAATGTATTCCTACGGGAAGTAAAACTGTGTATTCCTAAAAATGCCAACTTATGTTGGTTAGGAAGTAAATGTATTCCTACGGGAAGTAAAACTATGTATTCCTCGGGAAGTAAAAGTATTCCTAAAAATGCCAACTTATGTTGGTTAGGAAGTAAATATATTCTCGAAAACTCCATCTAAGGTTGGTCGGGACGTAAAGTTATTCCAGAAAGTGCCAAAGTTGATCGCAGAGGAAAAATCCACTAACTATAGCTAGTCGGGAATAAAAACCCACTAACTGTAGTTGGTCGAAAAGGAAAATTTATCGACCTTGGTTGGTCGGAAACATTTTATGAATACGAGAAAGTGATCGAGCAAAATTTTTTATACTCGTAACTTTTTAAATTATTACTAAGTTGGTCGAGAAACAAAACATTATTTTTGCCAAATGATTACCACAAATTCAAACTACTCGACAATAAGTTGATCGAAAAATAACACAATATTGTTATCTTTTTAACAGATACACATGCACAGATGTAAAGTGTTACAAAACAATAGCAGTCAAGATTTGCAAACAAAATTATTTCATTAAATGTAGAACAAAATACATCAGGAATGAAATACAAATTTATTACATCAATATTCCTACTCTACTGGTTTTTTCCCCTCTGCTTTTGAAACAGGTTCCTCGCCAGCAGGCGGATCATTTAAAGCAAGAGGATAATTTATGAAGTTAAGATCTTTTAACATCCTGATATTCATCACAGAGGGCCGATCTAGTAGATGCTCTGGACGAGATATCTCGACATTTGAATGGAGATTGTAATCGCTGAGGTATTTGGAAATCAGACATTGAGGGATGGCCCGAGCAGGGATCCAACTCATATCAAGCTTGAATGGGGGCACTGGTCGGTCGAGCAGCCCAGGATTATGGTAATCCCACAGGTAATGACCCTGTTCGAGTTGCAGTACACCTAAGGCATTCAGCCATCCCTGTTTGTAGCCCTCATTATTTGCATTCTGGATACGATCGTCTAAGTGGTAGAGAGCCTCGTTGTAGCCAGCCATCCAGAACTCCCTGGGCTGCTTATGGAATTGATATGTCAATATTTCCAGCTGCTCGTGGATATTTTTTATAAAAAGTTCTTTATTCTCCAAGACATACTTCTTCGCAGAAATCTGCTCTTCCAGGTCCCTGATTTTCTTAGACATCTCAGCCAATGCCTGGTTCTTCGCCATCAGTTGGAAGGCCTGGTTCTCTAAAGTAGATTGAGTCCTCTGTTCCTCGACAGGAATCCGAGCAGCTCTTTCTCATCCCCGAGGAGCTCTTACTCGTCCACGAGAAGATGTACGAGGGCCAGCTCTTTTTAAGGTTTCCAACTCATCCCTCAAGTTGGCGTTCTCGACCTCCAAGAACGAGAATCCCTCATCAGTCACTGGGATCAAAGCATTTGAGGTGGAAGCAACATATTTTAATTGAGATACTTTTCTTTGTAAGTTGTTATTTTCTTGCTCCAGTAACTCAGCTATTTGCCTGTGCTCCTCGACCTCGGCTTTCAACGTTCTCTCTCGTACGTCGTAAGCAGCAAAACGCTTCTCATATCCCTTGTCGGCAATGATTTACTGACACTTCTTCTCGTACCCCTCGTGCAAGAGGGCAGTGGATTCCTTATATTGCTGCTGAAGGTCTTCAAGAGTGCCTTGGAGATCCTCAATCATATCATAATAAGCTACATTATTGGTCACCGCACGATCAAGCAGACACTTCAAATATTGGTAAGCTTCAACTGCCTGTTCCGAAGCATCTTGACCAAGGATGTCGACGATTTGTTCTGCACTCAGATCTCTGTGACCAACCTTAAAGTATTCATTACATTACCGTAACAGCTTTGTATCATGAGCAGACAATAATTCCATCATGGCCAGAAACTAGTAGAGGAAGAAAAAGCAATAATCAATACGAGTACAAACAGAGCATGAAGAAGAGAAACAACAGTATGCATAAACAAAAGTTTAAATTTTATTACATTACAAAGGTCAGAAGTACAAGGTTCAGAGTTACATGTTCAGAAGTTACATTTGACTAAGAAAAATAATATAGAGAGAAACCCGAACAACTCTACACCTTTTACTTGTCTCCCAAAACTTTCTCGGGAGGCTGGGACGAGGAGGTAGGTTGCTCGGAGGGAACAAAGAGTTTCTCGGGGAGCGCTGGCAGTTGCTCGGATGAAGTAACGAGTTGCTAAAGTTCCTCGTTACCAGGCTGGATGGCTGGGGGATGAGAAACTTAATCTCCCATTACCATGGAAGACTCCTTAGAGGCAGCTTCGTCCTCTTCTTCGTCTTCAGGAGTTGGAGGGGGACCAGGGATGTGTCGCTGGAAGAGTTCAAAAGTCTCATCAACCTTCATCTCCTGAAGAGCTGCGACCCACCCATCTCTAAAGTATTTTAGGCAGCCATATTCGACTTACGACATCATGGCAGCCAAGCCTTTGTTCCACCCCTTATCCCAGCCAGCGCTAAAAGATTTCTTCACATCCAACTTCCTCTTTGTCTTCTTCGAGGAAAGCTTCTCGGAAAGAAGGTTATCAGCAGCTTTTAATTTATTCTCAACCTCCTCCTTCTGACGACTTACTTCCCGAAGTTGACTTAACTCCTCCTCAGCAACCTTGAGTTTATCTTCAAACTCCTCAGCATTCTTGAGCTTCCCTTCAAGCTCTTTATTCTTCTCCTTCAGACTATTTAATTTTTTCTCCAACTCCTTGGAGACGTCAATAACCTGAGCATTTTCCTGCTCGATCGAAGCAAGCTTCTTCTCCCAAGTTGACTTATCATCAGCATATTTCTGGCGAGAATCTTTTAGAGACTGCCCCAAGCCCATCAAAGCTTCCTCTACACCAGACGAGGAGCTTGAAGCTTTAATAGCTTCATCTTTCTTCAAAATTGTGTTAAAACAGCTCACCAACTGTGAAAAGAAAATGAAAACAAGTTAGAGACAGATATAACAAGGGAAAGAATGAAAATTTAAGACTATGGGACTTACAGAAGCAATTTGACGAGCTTCTAGTGTAGTAACAGTGTCCCGAGAAAGGTTTTATTTAATACCTTGGATCTCGGGAATAATCCAAGTCTTCACCAAGCTCATAATAGAGCTCGGGGGAACAAAAGTGGGAACTCCACTAGTCGGGGACTGAGAGACGGTGTCAGCCAAATTGACCGAGGAGCTTTTCTTCAGCCTCCTCGGAGGAACAGGAATAGTTTCGACCAAGGAGGAACTCTTAGTTGGTGATATGACAATCACCTCGCCTGGAGCAGCAACCTTGCTCGGGGCCACTAGGGGCTTCTCGACCACCTTCACAGGAGCAGCCGAGGAAGATGCATCAACTTTCTTTGTCCCTTCTCCTGGGACGTCAATCTTACTTCTTTTTGCCTCTCCAGCACCAGAGGCAGGTTTATCAAAAAGGGTGGGAGGTCTTCTTTTCTTCATCCCTTCACTCAAAGGAATATGTGATTCAGGCCAAGAGATGGTAGAGGCTGGCACTGGTTCTGCGTCGGTTATCACCGGACGAGCAGTAAAAGAGGATGTGTAACTCTTATACTGAAGCAGATATGAAGCTGACCTAATATGCTCATCGACAACAGTCTGATGCAAACTCCAGATAAGTTTCAAGTGCCTTATATTAACGTCTGCCTCTTTTGGACACTTTCTTTTGTTGTCAACTGCAAATAAATAAACATTAAAATATCAGTGACATATTTTATCAAACATAAAGGAAGCATAATTTCAAAATAAATAAAATGAAATAAAAATAACCTATCCCATTGCCATAGGGAGGGCATCTGGGACCCTGATACACTTCATCTCCAGATAAAGGAGCATGTTGCCAATTTTTTATAACAACCCCGTGCTCAAAATAGTCCATATTGGCATCCGGGAGATTGACCACTAAAGCCCTATTTAAAAATCTAGTTTTTAAATAAAAAGTATTATCGCCTACAACCCATCTATAACAAAACATGATTTTTGGAATTCCTATGCGAGTTCCATGAATTCGATTTAGTCTATGAACCCCATTAACTATTCTCCATGTATTGGGGGCTATTCTTGCAGGAACAACGTCAAAATATTGACAGAATTCCAGACATAAAGGATTAAGCGGAAAAGAAAAGCCACATTCAGTAATAAAGAGACTGGGGAACCAATGTCCCTCAGCCAAACATAAATAATCGGAAGGTTCAGAAAGTTCCTCCAGAATAACCCATGAAGGAATAGAAAAATCAGAGCGAAATTTATCAATCGATTCTACAAGATAAACCATGATGAAAAAAGGAAATGAAGAAGAATGAAGAAGATCTTATAGAAAAAGAGTGGATCTGTTGACAACGAACGATGAAAAGGATGAACGCACAAGAGAGTAAGACAATGGAAAACTCTAAGATACAAATTTGAAAAGGTAGAAGACGATGGGATTGTCTGTGACGCTTAAATACCTTGCCTTGGGAAAAGTAAAAAGTGATGAGTACAAAAAGAGACGGTTACGTTATCGGCGGCTAAAAAGACAAAAAGGGTGCGACAATCGAAGCGGTTATAAAAAATTTAAAAAGCCTGATTCTATGAATTTGGAAGGAAAAATAAATACAAGGGAAACACTCCTAAAAATTAGGAGGACCATTTAAAACTACCATATTCCGAGAAAGAATGTTCCACACTCCTCAAATTTCAAACTATGAAACATTGGGGGCTTCTGTTGATACCAAATTTAGTCTACTGACATGGCTCAATCGAGTGAAGACACGTGGCAATCTGTGTGGCAACCACAAACACTTCCGAGGAACTCAGACGCTCCAAGGAACCATACTACAACGAGGAACACTACATCCCTGAGGAACTCAGATGCTTCGACCTACAAGAACTCTCCGAGGAACTTTTGATTACCGAGGACCTTAGGCGGTCCGAGCAGCTTAGGCGGTTCGAGCTGCACCTCGAACAAAGCATTCATAGCAGGATAGCCAACAGTTTGACTGTTCATTAAATGCTCATCATTCAGATGTATACACTTAAGGGGCATTGAATGTATTACCCTTTCACATGTACAGCATTGAATGTATTACCCTTTCACATTACAGCCTTAGGGCTATAAATACGTTGTATTACCCTCATTGTAAGGGGACCGGAATTTCTTGATTGAACTTGTAATCGAGAATTCCCAAACAGTCATCAATAACAAAAACAGTGGACGTAGGCCATTCTTATAAGGCTGAACCACTTTAAAAGTTTTTTGTCTCATTTTATTTATCTGTGATTAAATAATTAGATCTAATCTAATTTTTTACATCAACAGTCATGAACATGACTTTATTATATACGTCATTAAATAATTTTTTTACTTTTAGGAATTGTCGAACAAGAACGAAATTAATCAACCAAATAGCAGAACATCGTCAAATGAGTGATATACACCTCAACCTGAATTTTCATCTCCTCTGGGTTATCAATACTCTAATCCACCAGATATTCAATCTACCACTCCATCTTTGAGTCATCAAATTTAATAACCCCCGAGGAATCCCCCACCTCCTGCGATCGAACAATCCCAAGCAAACCATAAGAAATCAATTAGGTTCTGCTTGGTTGGGAATCATTCTACTAATAATAAATCTAGAATAAGGTTGATCATGCCATAAAGAATGACGTTCATGAAAAACTTGATAAGACTTTTTCATTCCTAGCTGGTTCAAATGCAAAGGTTCTTTCTTAAGTAGATAATCAATTTCGGAAGAACATTTAGAAGAATTTTTTTCTCGTAGGATCAACGATTTACGATATTTTTGGATTAAATGACAGAGTTCCTCAAAATATTCAATTGCACATTGACCAATGGAACGACTTATTGGAGAATGAGGACATAGAGGGAAAACGGACTCAAAGGGACAAAAATAAACTAAACAGGTCAAAAAATTTGTTGTCCACAAATGTGGGGAAAAATCTTATGATGATCTAAAGGGTGAATGGGTTGAACGGAGCAAGGGGACTCCAGAAGAAGGTACAAAACCTAATCGGGTTAACTTGTACTTGCACAACCGAAAAAATGAATTAATAAATTCCCAGACAAATTGAGACCTACTCTGGTGAGTTTGAATTTATTTATTATATATATACATGTTATAATAAAATATTTTTGAAAGTATAGTCCTAAATATAATATTATGTCAAGGGAAATGATAGAAGGTATATCGATCAGTCAGTCTCAGTGCAACCCCTATGACATTGAAGCAAATGCCCTAACCATGGTACTTGGGATGAACAATAAGGGGAGGATAGGAGGTGTTGGATCACGTATTCCAGGTAGAAAAATATAGCACAATGCATCTCTATTGCATGAGATCTCTTCGATGATAAGTCATGTGTCAAAAGAGGCGGAAGACCATGCTAGGACTAAATGAGAGGTCTCAGATCTTCGGAGGGTGGTGGGAAATATTAGCAATAACAAGATAATCCTGACAAATGAAATCCAGGGGTTGGTCTAATTCTTTACTCAACAATGGGGTTACCCCTCTCAGATGCCTCCTCAAATAATTCCCTATCCTACACCTTGAGGTTTCGCATCCCTAATGCCTACTCCTAGAACATTCCCCTCCCAAATGCCTCATCCTGGAACATTACCCTCCAAAGTTCCTCTAAAGGTTCTATAAATTGCGGGGAGTGATCGAGGCATGGATGTCAATCCTTAAGCCTTAGAAGCCTAGGTGGGACTTGGGCATAAAAAGGAATTTAGGCCTTTTTAATATATTTTAATATTTTTTACCATAACAAGGCTATTAAAAATTCTAAAATTGTACATACCTTAAAAATATATGTCTGAATTTTTGCAAACTAAAATACTATTTTTAAAAAAAATACTAATAATCATTCAATAATCAATATAAAATGATTCAATATAAGAAATGCATTTTCCACCTTTCAAATGAAACATATAAACTTTTGGTCGAAAGTTAGTCCGCAATATTAGGCTTTTTTTTAAAAAGAGGCAAAGAGGTTTGGGATACTGTGTCTCTTTTGATTGTTTTGGACGGGATATTGGTCCGATTTGTAAAAAAGAGTCTTTAAAAGGCGATATTGTTTCACTAAAGCATTTTTGTTTTAGAAAAATTGCGCATTAAGGCTTTTATGAAGAATAAGGTGTAAAAGGCTTAAGGCGGGGCGTTTCTCCCAAACCTCAAGCCTAAGAGCGCCTTTTAGAATACTAGTCCCTCTTCATATAACATTCACCTCCCAAATTCCTCCCCCAACATTCTGTAGATTATCGTCATACACACATGGCGAATATGGAAAGTTGTATTATATAAAGGACTTGTCCAATAGCATGGTTATTGGCATGTGCACTCTTGTTTCCATGAATATCGGAACACATGTACACAATCTCCCTTTGATGATGGGTGAGGCTCATATATTGGTTGATGCAATATACGATGGTTAAGGCGATGAGTCTGTGTTCTTTAACCACGGGGAAGGGACTTTGTTAAAAAAATCAAAATTCTTATATTACCTAGCCTATTCATTTGTTCGACAAGACTGAGTGTTGAACAATGTTTTATATTTAAACAAATTTGTAATATTTTTATTGTATGGGATATCTGTTTGGTCTTATTCCATATTTACTGAATGATCAAGTCAAATGAATTTTCTTTGAATTTTCTTGGGTTGAATGATTTTACCACATAATTTTCTTAGGTTGAATTAATTTTCTTGAATTTACTGAATGATCAACCTATTTACATTAGTCACTTGAATTTTGAAGATTACTTAATGGATTTCCCATAATACAAATAGTGGATGGGAGATATCCATAGAGTATCTGATAATTATGTAAAGGACATTTAGGAATTTATTAAATATAGAGATCGAAATCTTGATAGAGATAAGATTTTGTCTCCATGAAACCATTGTATAACGAAAAATTTAAGTCTTTGGAAGACGTTGAATTTCATTTACTAATGTGGTGTTTGTTGTAAAACTATAAGATATGGACATTCAATGGGGAAAATAATGTACCATATGTTCTAAAAGAGTAGTCAGTACATGATCGCGTGACGGAACCCCACCGGGTGGAAGTGGTGAATGATTTTTCAGCACATCATCAGTTGGTCGACCTAATTGACGATGCTTATGGAGTCCACCACCCTCTAAACTTCTATCCTATGGATACGGATAATATGACTTATAACCATGTCAATAAACAAGTTGATGCTGAATTACTCAACGATTGGGATTATATAATGTTGACAACCGATGCGACTGGACCTTTGTATAAAAATTACAAAGAACATCACTTGGTATTTAACGCAATGATAGGTTTGACTAATTTGAAGAGTTAATTTGGTTTGTCGAGCAACAGCATAACTGCAATTATTAAGTGGCCTAAAGACATTCTCCTAAAAGAGAACACATTACCAAATAGTTATTCAAGCATGACAAAAAGATCTTGAAGGGTTCTGGTTTGAAGTACAAATCTATTCATGCATGATTACTTATTGTACCATAATGAACACGAACTAAATAATGTATGTACTATATACAATAAGCCAAGATATATGGTTTGTGAGAGTGGAAAAGATGGTAGAACAAAAACTAGAAAATTCTCAAAAGTTCCACATAAGGTATTAAAGTATTTTTCCCTCATGCCATAGTTAAAAATATTTTTAACTGTACTACGGATAGCAGAGGCCATGGCATGGCACGCTCGAGCTAAGGCAGGTGGGAATCTCATGCGTTATCCAGTTGATTCACTCATCTAGTAGTTTTCAAATGCACAACACCCTGGACTTGCAAAAAAAAAACACAATGTTCGTCTTAACTTAACAATCAACATGTTTAACTGTTTTGGCAATTTAATCACTAATCAGAGTTATTGTCCAATTCTCATCGTGCCTTTAAGTCTCCTTCCAACACCATGCATGAGAAAAGGGTTCACATTACTGTCATTGTTTATAACTAGGCCATAGGCTCCTAGCAAAGATACTGATATTTTTTTATCCCCGTTAATCGAAGAACTTAAATAGTTGTGAGATGAAGGTGTTAGGGCATTTGATGATCACAAGGGTGAAGAGTTCACACATTAAGTAATAGTTATTTGGGCGATATATGACTTTCTTTCCCATAGGAACTTATTCAATTGCAATGTTCATGGTTATTATGGATATCCCATCTCTGGGGAGGAGGCATGCATGTTAGGGAGGGTCCATTCTTGATCCTTAAAATTAAAATTGTATTTTGGATTGAACCTTCAATATTTAGACTTTTAGTATATAGTTAATTAGAAGTCCAAAATGTAGGTTGTACATAATTAGCTTTTTCCTTTCTTTAAGTTTTCCTTTCTTTTTAATTTTGTCTAGTGTTATTAGTTAAGTTGCTGTTATTTATTTTCGGTATGCTTGTATCTAACATTTTTTGTAGGTTCAACGAACTTGAATTTACAGAGATTGTGCGTCCCGGGCATGCGGCTGTAACAATAACTGAAAAATGAGTTTACTCACAAAAATATTTTCTTATTTTCCACAATCATTCTCACTTATTTGCATTTGTTTGTTCTTTTTATTTTATTTTATTTCATTTTTATTTGTGTGTGTGTGTGTCGCTCATTATATATTTTATCCGCTTATTGTTAGTGTTTTATATATTTATATATGTGTATTTATTTTATTTTATTTTAATTTTAAATTGTGTTATTATATATATATATATATATATATATATATATATATATATATATATATATATATATACCTCATCTACCCCTCCCCTTAATCCTTAATCCCATTTTTTTCCCATTTTGCGTGAACAGTAATGCAGAGAATTTTTTTAAGGGGGATCGATCGATCGACTCCTGGCGTCGATCGATCGATCGAGCAGTTATATCCGGCGCTGCCCTTTCTTTTCTTATTTCTCTTCTCTTTTCTATCCTTTCTCCCTACACTCTTTGGACCCCAAAATCGTGCCCTGGTTTCCCCCACCCTTCCTCAACTCAACTCAACCCTAATCAGGTATAAATTTTTCCATGTTAACATGTATTTTTTATTTTGTGTTGATTATTTGTCATGTTTCCACCATTTAAGCATGTTTTGACAGATTTTGGGTTTTTGTTGAGTTTTCTCCAATTGTATTGTTCCAACAATTGTTTGTTCTTGAACGTCAAATTTAATCCATTCATGAACACTTATTGTTAATTGTTTAATGTGTTTGTTCATTAATGGGGCTTGTTTGTTGATTCAATGGTCCTCACGAACCCTTATTCCACATTGTGCACACCAAGTGTTCGCTAAAATGCCTAAACCAATTTTTCCATCCATTTTTAACGCACACTTGGGTGGTTTTCACTCGTTGTCTCACTTCGACACTTTTTGTCACAATGTGGAATATTTTCGCTCGGATTCACGCACTTGCACACATCATATCAACTAGCTCACTAACTAACCTTTAATTGCGCTTTACAATTCAATTTATTTTGCCTAATTATTGTTTTGTAGGTTGTAATGGCCGAGATTAGGAAATATGATTCTACGAAGTGTGTGCACACCTGGGGCTTTGATGGTTTCTGTTGCGAACAGGAACGTAATTGGTTCCCAAAGTACTTTCAGATGCCACATAGGCCATTGGACTACCGATTTGCCTGAGGAAGCACGTGTTATCCTGCGCTGGCACAATTGGGAGCCCTTTCTTGATACAAATGGGCGCATTAATGAGGAGTTAGTTTGTTTATTTTATGCAATATATGTAGTTTTGAAAGGGAGGCCTTCTACTTACGAGGCCATGGTTCGGATTCAGTTCAGCCGCTCGGATTTAGCGAGATATATGGGTGTTCCAAACCCTGAGCAGTTAGTTAAATTCTTGGATGGGGAGATGTTCGGGCTCACCACATTGATCCAGTCACTTTCACCTAGGGAGGTATGGACTAATAAAAAATATTTTCGCTCGGTCGCAATGGATGATTTGCCGAGATTACTTCATTTCCTCAATGTGCACTCTTTTATGGTTACAGGCAACCGGTCAGAGGTGCGCCATAAGCACGCTGTATTTGTCTACACGCTCGTCAACAACTTCAGCAAAATTATTTTGCCCAACTTTATTTTAGACATGATGTTTGCCTTTACAAAGGAGAGTACCCGCACTTTTTTTCTTCCATTTCCTTCCCACATCACACAGATATGCCTATCGCACGGCTGCCCTGAATTTGATTCTGACCACAAGCGTGTCCCAAAAAATCTTCTCAACAAAAATAACATCTCGAAGATGTTGGTCCACCCTTGGGGGGGGCAGTCGGGTGTCAAGAGGCAGAGGATAGAGGCTATTGACCAGGCTGAGATATGAGAGATGGAGCAGGGGCAGAGTTCGCAGGTGCCACCTAAATATTCGGACGCCCGCTTTGAGGCATATGTGGCACTGCAGAACTGTGACACCCAACCTAATTAAATACCGGGCGATCACTCCTTTATTAAATTAAATCAAGGTATACAGTTGGTTCATTCTCAGCATCACTGTCGATAAAAATAATTTTTCCAATTTAACACCCTAAATAATTAAGCTAAGTGTCAAAACCATTTTCATACATAACTTTCCAAATTTTATTTTAAGAAAAAGATTTATTTAATTATTAACAACATTAACTAAGTAAGAATCACACCACATTAAATTCTGCAACATAAACCAATTAATAGAATACATTCGTCAATCGAATGTCAACATGCGAAATATAAAGTAACACAATTCAAACTGAATAAATCCCATAACGACAATACGAGAAATAACTGGAAATACAAATGTCCCAATAACAATGAAATAATAGAAAGGGCGACACATGACCAATAAATGAGAATGCTAGAAGTGGAGTCAATAAAGGAAGTCGTCTACGCAAGTAACCTGCAACTCCCACCTAAGCTGCAGCTCGTTCCTTTCAAGGGATCCTAAGCAAGACGCCCCTGTGGCTGGGCACCTGAAATATATACATATATATACAAGAGAGAGAGAGAAAAGAAACGGGTCAGAGCCCGAAAGTGTGTTTGATTTAAAATACGTTTAGCAAGTATTTAAATTGATACAGGCCAATGCAACAACATACTAGAGCGGCACTCTCTTGAGAAATTCTCACCTCTCTTCTAATGTGCACACCTATCGTACTAACCTTCCCAACGGGTTATCTTATTATTTTATCATACTACCTTACCAATAATTTAGCTTATCTTAGCTTACTCATAAGATTTCAAAACCGAACAATATCATTGTTTCAAAAAGAATACTTACAATTAGTAGCACAACTCTCGTTTTAACTTTATTAGTTTATAAAGTTTCCCAGTGCCATATTATACTTTCACTAAACAAGTATTTACTATTTGAATCATCAACCATGTCCTACTTATCAAATCACCGTAGGCAGTTTCAAGTTTCCAAATCTCATATATATATTAACTACTCGTATAATATATATATTAACAGCACCCCAAATAAAACTATGGTGCCTGCATACTTCCACTATCCAAACCCCATACCACTCATATCAAGGGGAATACAAATTCGGAATCACTCTCGAATTGTATTAACACATACACAAACAATATCGAGGCGAAGCATAGATTCCAAGTCTCTAAGAGGATGGCACATACTCGCGTCTCTTAGGACCGTCTGAACTATCAATTCGATAGCCTGTACCAAGGATATCTATCTTCTAGGGTACAAGTCAATATCCCCCATAAAGGTTCCATCGAGATAAGACTGTCCCAGCGCGGTAACCTCAAGGATAGCAAGTAGCGCGGTATGTTTTTCACATGTATATAATATATGTACACACAACCATATAAAAGTACCACTTTTATCATATTAATATGGGTTCCTCTCGTCACCCATAATTACAACATTTAACCTTAAATTCACATTATTAGTATTACGTATAAGGTTTCATCTCTAACCTTAACTCGAAGGGTTTTCTCACTTATTTCGTGACACTCGTGGACTCTATTCTTCCAAGTAGAAAATTCAGTAGGTGTCACATTTACGTTTCATCGTAACTCTCTTACGCGCCTCACACTTTAACATATCAATTTACTAACCCTAATGTAAACATCCCATAAATACCATTCTTGTCGAATATTAATGATCCCAACATTTATTTATACGCCCTACTGGTCCTCTATGTCTCCCAAATCTTTATACTAAGAATGCCCAAGAATTATATCAAGACAATTCAATTTTTAAATCATTTACAAAGGGAAATAGTAGTCTCCCAGGAGGGGTCGATTGATCGAGGTTTGGGGCTCGATCGATCGAGGTTTGGGGCTCGATCGATCGAAGCTCTAGGCTCGATCGATCGATCAAGCAGGTCTGCGAAAATCTGCAGAATTGCAGTTACGGGTTCTACCAATTTTCTTCATCCAAAACCATGTTTTTCCATTCTAAACGTCCCAAAAATCCTACTACTAACATTATATCAATATACCAGATGTTTTCAACGTAAATCATGTGTATATCTAACATTAAACATGGATAATTAACCCAAAATCTCATCTAATCATCAAGAACCCTAGAGTTTTTCTTAATCATGGTTCTAATCTATTTTTACCATAATTTCCTTCTAATATATCATCAAAATTTCGTGGTTAATTTCCTCTACATGGCAAGGGTTTCCAGAATCATCATAACAACCAATACTACATGGATTTTCCTATCACAAATTGGGTTTTCTTCTACATAATTCATCCCTAATCATTCCTAATCTAATATGAAGATTGCACCAACGAAAATAGCAAGTTAAACACTTGCCTGGGATTTTTGGTATTCTGATTCACGGCTGATTTTGGTATGGCTGCGTTCCTCGTCTCGCGATCTACGCGGTGGTGGTGGTTGTGGTGCAAACGGATGACTTTTGGGGCCTTGGATTGCCTTGGAGCTTTCTCCTTCCCTCTCTTATGGCCGTCACTTGTGTTTTTGTTTTCTAACCCTAGCTGACTAACCTAAATGGCTGATATAGGTTGCTGAATTTCGTGGGTTTAATTACCCAAAAAGGTGAAATGACTAAATTGCCCTTCCGGGGTACCAATTAGGCCTAAAAACGCCCCGAGACCCAAACTAAACCCCCGGGTACACTTTTCTGACTCTCTCGGCCCTTCTGGACGCGTTGGCGCACTCAAAATGACCATACGAACAACTTATAAAATATTCACTTTTTATTTAACAAAATTAGTCCCGACGTGACACGGGAACGTCCCGACTTAAATTTCCGAAATTGTCATTTAATTCACTCGTGACATTCAATATAATCAATATCATATATTACTTTGCTCATTAGTAATATTCAACAATTTTTCATAATTACTAACTCTCGTCACGTTAATAATTATAACATAATTAATTTTCGATTTTTTATTAAATAAATCACTCACATCAAATTTAATAAGTCCCCAAATTAATATAGCATAAAAATACGGGGTATTACAAGGACTAGAGATGGGAGGAGACCCAGATGAGGTGAGAAACTTTTGAGTCCCGCCTGGACCAGTAGCAGGCCGAGCAACGACAGGACAGAGCCGAGCAAAGACAAGATAGGGCAGAGTATCGACAAGAGTTCCGCCTGATGCAGGCCATGATGAGAGATTTATATTTGCAGCAGCATGGCCTAGACGCGACACTCCCACCTCATTTTTAGAGTCCTTATGATCCTAGTGGTTCCGGCCACTAGGCTGCTGCTGTGGGGTTATTTTGGTATTTTTGGAATGGTTATTATATTCTATTTTTTTCCTTTTTCTTTTATTTCATGTATTAAGTTGTTTTCTATTGAACATATGAAATGGAAAATAGTAATGTAGTTGTGGTTGTTTATTGGATATTGATGTGTGTGACCTTCCATTTTTATAAAATCAAATGTTCACCATCAACTTATCTAATAGTTGCACTTCAGCCCCTCTATATTGTTGTGACTTACGACATGATTTCTTTTAACTTAATATTTGGGTAAATATGTTTGTTTTGCTTAGTACTAGCTTTTTCGTAGATTCGTCTGGACTTGTGCGTATGGGAGATCGCTCCAATTTTGGGTAATATCATTTTTTTCCTATCTCTGTGTTGTGTTCGTAATGCGCAATGAGGACAATGAAACATTTAAGTTAGGGGTGTAGGATATTTATCCATTTTTTATTTTATCCATGAACTTTATCACATGTTAGTTACTAAGTATACCCTTTTGTTAAAAATTAAAAAATTTTAAAAATATTTTTTTTCTTTTTTCTCCTTTGTTAGGCATTTTGCCTTATTTTCGATGATAAATTTCAATAATTGCCCGATCCAATTAATAACTCAACGATGCATGTTCTCGATTTTAGAAGTTATTAGACTTTAGTCCTCAAATCATTGATATTGTGAATAACTTCATGAATTAAACTTTATCCTTTGAGCACATGCGCTTTTCTTGTTATATTGATTTGGTTTAAGATTTTTATAACTCGGTAATCTTTTGTTACATTATATATACTTACACCGAGTAAGCTTTGTACCTTTCGTCATTTGTGAGTGTATACACTTTTCTTTCCTCTTTGAAAACGTTGAATTCGTCGGTAATCTCTCTATTCTTTCATTTATCGTTCATTAATTGAGTTTATATCTTGAAATGTGTTACTTGAGCATGATTTTCATATATTTTTTTGACTCGAGAATTGCATAAACTTTATGAAATTATCATATGCCATCTTTGTTATATCTCCCATATTAGCCTTAACCTCAGCTTTTATATTTCCCTAGTCAACCCCTTTCAGCCTAAATATTAGCCTTTCATTTCATTACCCAAAATTCTATAACCAACTCCACATTGGAGTTATAAACCATACGTATTACCTTCCATGCCTTTGTTTGGAATGTTTCTTGAGATTGAATGATGTCGTGTAGTGTGGTTGCAATTTAAGCATATGGAAAGAGTGAGAAAAGAAAAGGAAAGAAGTGAAAGAGAAAAGAAAAGAAAAGAAAAAGCAAAAAGAAAAAGAAAAGAAAAGAAAACATGAGAAAAGGAAGAAAAGAAAAGAAAGAGAAAGAGAAAGTTGTATATGTGATGTATATAGTTCGAATAAGCTTTGATTACTCTCATATTGTTATATTTAATGCTTATTATGGAAATCATTTTCGAATTTTAAAATTTCCCACAATTTTCCATTATCCCGAGTTTTCATCTCCGGACACTTTGAACCCGTACATATACCTTTCGTTTTGTACCATAGCCTAGCCTACATTACAACCCTATCAAGTCCTATGTGATCTTAGGGTGAATTTAATTTAAAAGTTTAAATAGTTTTGATAATCTGTAAAAATGCATTTCACCTCCTTTAATGAGCGGTATCTTTCATTCAGATTACAATTTTTTGTTTCCTATATAGTGTTCTTCATTAGTGACATGTGCTCGGCCTAGTTTCCATTTACATTTACTCTTTATGCTCGCATGTCCCATGTGTTACCTACCTATTTAGAGTGACTTCATTTATTGAGTGTAATGCCCGTGAGGATTGATATATGCACGCTTTATGCTTATTCGATTTATTTAAGTTTTTGCCAAATTATACTATACATGTGCTCTCCCCCTTCACACTTTTAAAGTTTTGATTCTATGAGGTGCATTCAATTTGTTAATAACAACGGACTTTAGCTTGAATTCTTTCAATATGCTAATAACGCGTTTGAAATCTTTTTCGTTGTTGTAGAGTTTTTCCCATGTTGGGTTGGGCATATTTTGAGGAAACTATTTGATGTTTGTGGGTTTCATCCCTAAAAACCCTCAAGAGACACCACTCGTTCACTAGGGTAACCTAAGGGTTTAAAGGCTTATCGCATACGCTAAACTCAATCGTTTGCCCGCAAAAGTGGCCTTTATCTGTTTATCTCATTTTGTACTATCTCTTGTCTTTGGTTTACTTGTAGTCCTTGTTATTTCCTATTTCATTGCTAGGGACTAGCAATGTGAAAGTTATGGGGTGTGATACGACGCAAATATTGTGTATTTCACTCGTTAAACTACACATTATTAGCCCCCTCGGGTATCTTAATCCCTATATTTATGCTCGTTAACCAAACAACCTCAGATTTGTATAGATATATGTTTTGCGGGGGTTAATTAAGCTTTTGTAGGTGTTTCGATGCTTAGTATGAAGTTTGGACTCATTCCGGACAAGTTTCGTACAATTTCGCACACGCAAGGGCAATTTATTCATTTCATAGTTCGGGCATCTGGTCCAACATCGTCACGAAAGTTGTAGCCCTCAGATCAAGCTTTGCATGCCCATAAATGGTGCGTGAATACGATCCCTAACGAAGAAGTTATGAGACTTTGAGCAGAAGAGAAAACCAAAGAAACCAAAGCAGGGGAGAATCTGGCCTGTAGGATCGATTGATCGACCAAAAGGGTCGATCGATCGACTCCTCTTATTTTTGGAAATCGTTGAAGGAAGTGGGATGAATTCTGAACCATCGATCGATCGACTAAAAGGGTCGGTCGATCGATCCCCTGATATTTTTTGCAGTTTTCTTCTTTATTTCTTTTCCAACTTACTATATATTGGATTTTTGTTGTAATAAATTATATACTTAGTTTTATTAGATATTTTGGGTTAGGGTTTGGAGAGCTGCTCATTCTTCTTCCTCATTTGGTGTGACCCTTTTGGGTGTTGTAAGTTGAATTTTTCATTATCCTCTCCTTTAATATAGTTATGTTCTTCCTTTTTCTTGCCTAGATAATTAATTTAATTTAGTTATTTGTTGTTTTAATCTTGTTATTTAGTTTTATTCATGCTTAGCCCTTAGATAAATAGGGTTGGAGTTGTGTTCCGCCATTAACGGGCCTCGAGCTCCAAAAACTAGATTTCATGTAAAATTGCGTTTAATTGAAACCGCGTGTATTAAAGTTGGATTGTTATGCGTTTAACTTTATTTGTCACGCAACTTTCGTGTTTATAGAGACAATTCGAATTTAATCCGCATGTGTCCATTTTTTATTAAATATTTATTCAAGAAACTTTTGGTTAAATTACTTCTTGCGTTAAGTTTATGCTTAATTAAAATGCTCGATTAAATAGCTTTCGAGTCGAAATTTTGATTAGTAGTTGTTTTGATCCGTGTGGTAGGATACGATCCCTATCCTCGCTTTACTTTTGTGTAGAGTAACTCATTCTTTTCTTTTATCACCATTCCCAACCATCACCTTTTCTTTTATTTATTTTACACTTTTATTCCAAAAGTAATTAAACAATTACAATCTAAAATTCAATCACTCCCTCTGGATTTATTACGATACCCGACTTACCGATGTGTTTTCTTGTCAATTGTAGTTTTAGTTTAGGTTTTTTGCATTGAGTCGCCGAACCGATAACAACGATGTGCATATTAGATGACGCACGATTCGCGCCCAACCAATATCCCTCTCCTCTGAGGTGGTGATAGACTCCCACCACTACAGCGTGGATCCCATAAGTCTGAACGTGGCAAGCATTTATTTCTGAGTGTCGCTGCAATCAATCATACGTAGGTGACGTTATAGGTCCTTCTTCCACTGGCATGCTACTATAACATCTGAGCTCCCCGAAAACTCCGGTGGGTGACCTTTCTGAAAAGCCTCCCTAACTTTTTGCCAAGAAAACGGCCCCGGTTGGGCCTGAATCATTTATGCCACTGATGGTTATGGTTGAGTCTGTGGAAAATGGATGGTCATGGCAGTCATGGATGCGTTGAGTATCTGGGCCACTATCTTAACCACCTGCGCAATCATCACTAACCCCGATGGTGGCTACGACTACTGTACCTCTGGATCCTGATGAGCCTCTCTCACCTCCTCTCTCATTGATACTCTAGTCGGTCTACCTATCTTAGGAGGCATATAAAATTTAAAACGATTTGTATGAGTTCACGGTCAATACAAAATTTAATAACAGAAGCATGATATTTCAAACATGCAAAGATAAAAGGAACAGTCCTAACAATAGGGCTCTAAATCAAAAGAATGCTACGCTGAAATTGTAGTAAGCCATACAGATCCTATAAACACTAGTATCTGGTGCTATGATACCATCTGTGACACCCCTTTTAATTAAATATCGGATAATGAGTCCTTTATTAAATTAAAATAGGATTCCCATTTGGTTCATTCTTAGCATCACTGTCGAAACCCATCAATTACTAACCACCTATTAGTAAATTAAGTTGGTATCAAATTTTATCTCTTCATTTAGTAGATAAAAATATATGGAAACTAGATTAAACCATTCACACAGTAATAGAGTCTAAACCATCACAGGATATAAATAAATAATATATGTCTTGTCGAATAAACCAGCGGCTACAAACCCCAAGACTAAATGATAAATCCAACATATAATAAATAAATCTCAATAAAAGTCTCAATTGAATAAACTGAATAAAATGCTATAAGGGAAACATGCCCAAAAATGAAATACCGAGATAAGAAAATCCTAATCTAGAAATGAACAACTCAGGCATCTAGTCCAAATCTTGCAAGCATCCACATATGTTGCAATTGTGCATCCCTGGAATAGATAATCAAGTCTGACGTCCTTGTGACTGGATACCTAAAAGATTTTGAAAATATTTTTGGCAAGGGTTAGAACCAAAAACATTTTTAAAATATTTCAAGTGATTAAGTTTGCAGTAATTAAAATCCATGAATACTTTTCATATTTAAGATAGTGTCGCACTCCCTTGAGATAATCCTCACCCCTCAACTACTGTGCACACCTACCTCTTTCTTCATAACCCACCTAGTTGTATTACCCCATCTAACTAGCCTTTTTAGGAACCCTTCCTTATCCACTCCTCTAGCCCGAGTAATATTTCTATTGATTATTAAGTTATTTCACCAAGTAACTCTTTTATTCAAGTCAAACAAAATCAAAAAATGTTTTCACTAGTTATATAAATAATACATTTTCCTTAATGTATTTTACCCGTATATAAATAAATTACACTATTATATTTGTATAATCATACTACAACATTCACACGCATGTCGAATATAATATCCATCCTCTCGAGTAATAACTCATCGGATGCTTTCTCTAAAATGCTATGACCCTATGTATACTCCATCTAACCCGGATACCAAGAGACGATTAACTCGCACAAAAACAGGTAATAAAATCATAAGCGTAGTGGAGGCGGTCATAGTTCTATGAGTGTGATGCTGAATCATAATCAAGGCATCGCACCCCGAAACGAATCATAACATAATATACCGGAATGATATGGGGATTATACTTTCCCTTCTTTAACGAGCCAGGAGATTCACCCACACTGCGCAACCTCCTATTATAGCACTAAAGGGGTATGTATTTCTATAAATATCATTCACACAGATATCTATAATAAGCACACAAAATATATATATATATATATATATATATATATATTCACCTACATCATTCATAGATTACACCTAGTTGTAGGCCCTTAAAAACGTGTTTTTCAAAATTTTTATTTTTCTCTTGAAATTAACCTTCCAATGAACTCGTGTTAAAAAAATTAGGTCAAAATACACTATATAGCTATTTTTAAAAAATCCATAAAAACTTCTCAAAATACCTTATTTATAAGGGTTTGTGCCTGCAGCTTTTTGTGGATTTTTTAAAAATAGATACAAAATGTATTTTGGCCTAATTTTTTGAATATGGGTTGATTGGAAGGTTAATTTCAAGAGAAAAATAAAAAATTTGGAAAAAAGGACTTCTTAGTGCCTAAAACTAGGTGTGATATATGATGTGATGTATAAATCATGATGTAAGTGAGCCTCTCTCTCTCTCTCTCTCTCTCTCTCTCTCTCTATCTATCTATCTATCTATCTATCTATCTATCTATCCATATATATATATAATTAAAGTTAATTTAGTCCGGCTAATCCGTGCCTAACTCTCCAGGAACCAACTTATGATAACCGAGTCTATCTACCCGACTCAAATTTTTCTTAATCATATTGGGTCACAAATTTGGGTTTATACACTCTACCCCAAAATCCCAACCCGATATCCGAAATTCTCTCCATTTCATAATATGCACATAAAGATTTAACCTTGAATTCCTCTCAATATACGGCATAAACAAAAAAAAATCCCAAAATCTGGGTAGCCGAATCGATTTGGTCTTATTCTGAATCTATTCGCCGCAAGCAATTCATCTTCTTCTCCTACTCTGTTATGATTTCCACCATTGTGAACTTTTAAAGCTTGCTATTTTCATTCAATTCTCGTCCAAAACTTCACTAATGATTAATGTATGTTCTTAACCATTACTAATCATAAAAAATCATCATTTAAAATTAATGATACTCACATTCATCCGACAATTCGCGAATTGGGTTTTTCTCCCGTTTGTCCAATCCCCATCCTAAATTCGATTTCACAATCACCAAATCAACACACCTCATTATGGACTTCGAATAGGAATTCAGTTCTAACAGTAGTACATGGTATCTCATTACCAATTTCAAATTTACTCTACTAATTGACATTCAAATAAAAAAAACATTTTCATACGACAACCCACCTAAAAACGGATTTTGGTTTATACTCACTATGATATGAATCAAAATTACGCAAATTAGATTGAAAGCAAGTTAACCACTTACCTGATTAAATTTGTAGAGTCTGGTTCCTTTGAGGTAGAAGATGAATTGATGAAAAACACACCTAATTTCTCTTGATTTGGCTCCCAAAAGCTCCCCCAATTCCTCTATCTTTTGTTCTCTCAAGTTCTTTGGGTTAGAATGTGATTAACTTCCATTTAACCATCTTAAATTTAGGTTAAATAATACTAAACCCTAAATTATGCTTATGGTCCCAGCCCAAATGACTTGAACACCACCGTATGGGCCCCATTATGCCTAAAAATATCCTGAGATCCAATTACTACCCTCGGGTACTCTATTCTGACTATCTCGGCCCATTAAGAATCAACCATGCACTCATAATCGTCATCCGAGTCACTTCACTAAAGGTATCCATCTCGATATTAACGTAGTGTATACCCGACTCCTGGTTGAGATCCAATAAAATCCCGGCGTATAACTCGTTACGACGCATAATAAAAGTCACGTATTAATTTATTACACACTTAGTAAATTTTATTGCGTTTATATTAATCATTATCTCTACCGACTAATATTTAAATACAGACATAATAATTAATTCAATTAAATTACGACATACTTGTAATTTAAATTTATCCGAATTAATTAAATATTTAAATGCTTAAAAATACAAGGGTGTTATAGACACGTCTATTTTCTTAAGAAGGACGTCCTATATGGTTTAAAGAAATCACCCCGTTCTTGGTACGAGTAGCTCACTTCCTATCTCGTAGCTCATGACTTCAATAGAGATGGAATGGATAAGATGTTATTTGTTAGGAGAGATAGTGGTGCTATCTTGGTTGCCCAAATCTATGTGTATAACATAGTATTTGAATCCACGTTCTCCCAACATTCTCATACTTTTGAGGAGGATATGAAGAGTGAGTTTAAGATGAGCGCGGTTAGTGAGCTTACGTTCTTCCTAGGTCTCCAGGTTTATCAGCTTGAGGATAGGATATTCATACCTCAATCCAAATATTTAAGGGACCTAGTGAAGAAGTTCTATGTTTGGTTTAGACTCGCTAAGACACTTTAGGCAAGGGCATAGAGAAAACCCTTTATCAGAGTATAATGGGTAGTCTTTTCTAACTGATCGCTTGTGACAACCCAGATATAATTATGATAAATTATATTTTAATCATGATTATATTAGGTGATATGAATAATGTGTTATTAGTATATCTAATGTTAAGTGATTATGTTTAGTCTAATCCTACTTTAATAAATTGTGAAATGTCGACTTATGTACGAACACAAAGTTTTGTTATTTTTGATACAAATGTTCCTGTTTAAGACTCGTTTTGACCCCTATAACATTACAAATGACTTGAGGTGAAAGCTAGATAGTTGTATAAATATGATTTAGGGTTGTAACACAACAAACGGTGCATCAAACGGATATTCGAGTAAGAAGTTAGGCCTAATTTACGAACAAGGGGCAAATCTGTCCATTCCCTTAAAGTGGAAAATTATCTTTTATTAAACCAAACGTTTTAATTTGATTGGATGGCTTGGGAGGCAGCCTTGGCCGACTTAAAACTCCCCCTTTAGCTTATTTGTTCAGAAAATATAACCCTAGGTTCAGTTTTGAGAGATTTAAGCTTAAGGAAAGAGAAAGTAGAAGTTAAGGAAGAAAGATTACAAGGAAAAGCTAGAAAAAATTTCCAACAAAGCCCTTAAGGCATTTCCAAGGTAAAATTATATGTTAATATTGTTGTAATCTTGTATTATACTTATTTCAAAGTATATAAATAGTGAATTATTAATTAAAAACTCATCATCCTTTGTGATAACATGTATTGGTTCATATGCGAGATAAGCGGTGTTTATATCTCATATTGCTTTGTATTGAAACCCCTTGTATTCAAATCTGCATATCTCTTTGTGTGATTACTAGAATTGAGAAATTCCAATTGGATATGAAAGTATACTCATATATTCATATCATATCCGAAAATTAGAATTTAACTCCTTATGGTTAGGCCTTAGTGATGGTTGCAAGTTGGTATATAGTTGTTGTTTGTATATTTCATTTCGGTATGCCCTGAGTTTGGTCAAGCTTTTGAGATAGAAAATGAAGTCCAAATATTATGAAACTGTAATTCTGTACTTTTCAATATGTGTACTGAAAGTGTGTTGAAAATCATGGAAATTTATGCTGTATAAAAATTATGAAAATTCTTGGAAGTTGAAGGAACAATAGAGGACCTTGTAGGGCAGATTTCTTGTGTTGTAAAGAAATGGTCATAACTTGCTCTAGGAAGCTTGAAAATTACATCGTCACATGTAACGAAAATTATATTCAGATATGTTTTCATATTGATAAGATTGGACACCCGTATGTGTACTATTTATGAATATGGGATGGTTAAGTATAGAGGACAATAATTTGAGGTCATACCGGATAACCCATGAAAGAATGTTTTTATCTTCTCTTTCCAAAGAGTATTTTGAGTACATGTTTCATGTGTATATGTATTCAGAAATATAATAATATGTTTACTTGATTTTAGTTATAAATTTCTTACGAGGTATTCCTATGGCTGAATGTTCATAACCATATCAACATATATACCATTATTTTGTCTTTACACATGTTTCATGGAAAGTGACTTGAGTAGAATTATATTGTTGTTGTATAGTCATTGAAAGTTACATAGATATGTTAAGAAAATACTTATGATTAGTTTGCAGTACTGATTTAGTTGGATTAACAGGTGTAAGGTCAAATCAACCAAGTTCATCCCCACCCGAGGGAAACGTGAATACATAGTTGACAACCCAAGGTGAGTGTACTTACTGAGTTTATTATGGATATGATGTGTATGTATTATATGTTGAGATGATATGGCTTATTAAAAGTCATTAAATGTTGAGATGTTATGACTTATTAAAATTCAAGAGATGTTGAGATGTTATGGCTTTATAAAAGTCAAGATATGTTGAATTGCTATGCAATTCAGGAGATATTAGGTTATTAAAACCTATGGATATGATTATTGCCTATGGACGGGAGATGTGGGGTTTTTAAACTCCGGATATGTATATGGCCTAATTTGGCACAAAGATGGATATATTGATATGTTGAGATGTTAATATAGTACTTTTACTATATAGAGATGTAGTACATTCAGTGAGTTTTTAAACTCATGGTTTTATATGTTTACATAGACCTGGCAAAAAGACGCACGACACGATAACACGACACGACACGAAATTATAAGTTAATGGGTTTAGTCTTATCGGGTTTGGGTCATTAACGGGTTAACACGGTAGAACCGTTATCATAACGGGTTGTGTTTGGGTTTGTAGTCTTACACGATTAAACCCGTTTATACCCATTATCACCCGTTAGTGGTACCGGGTTTTATTGGATCGTGTGACCCGAACCAATATTACACGGATATTAACGGGTACTAACGGGTATTAACGGGTAATATAGGGTCACCTAACCCGTTACCCGTTTAGACCCGTTAATATTAATGGGTGTTAACGGTTCGGGTCATGTACACGTTAATATTAACGGGTCGTGTTTGGGTATCATCATTTGACCCGTTAGTCTTAACGGGTCGTGTACGTGTTAAGGGTGTTGTCACCCGTTAACCCGTTAACACGACCCGTTAACCCGTTAACACGACTCGTTGATAGCTCTATGTTTACATTTTCAGGTTTTGAAGCTGCCACTGCCAGGTCTAGGAGGTTGGGTAAATAGTAGTAGGGTCTCGTCAGTTCTGTTTTATACCTTGTACTAGTTGTAATTAAGTTAAATGGTATGGGAGGCTTTTTTAAATTATGTCTCCTTAAAACGATTGGATTGTTAGTATTCCGCATTTTAACCTTAAAGTTTTTTTAATGTGTATTACTAAATAAATAAATAAAGAAATAGTATGGTTTATGAACTCTTTAGTTAATTATATCTTAATGGGGTTAGGGTGTGACATCGCTAGTCATACCGATATTGTCTTTAGCATTGTATTTTATGCACGATTCCAAGCACCCCCGCAAAATTATCACTTTCTCTCACTTAAACGTATCATCAAATACATGAGTGTCGCTCTTTCTTATGGTATTTTGTATTATTTTGATACCAATGACTAGTTGTCTGGTTATTCTCATGTTGATTGGGCCGGGGATATTGATTGTTGTACGATCACCTCGGGTGGGTGTTTTTACTTTGGGAGTATTATTATCTCGTGGTTATATATTTGTCCACGGCAGAGGCTGAGTATATTATCGTTGAGAGTTATTGTACGTAAATCTTATGGATGAAGAAAATGGTGGAAGACTATGCGATTTAATAAGTCACAATTACTATTTCTTGTGATAATACGAATGTGATCCATATATCCCGTAATTCGGTCCAACATTCACACACAAAGCACATTAGGATACGTGAGCATTTTTTTATGAAAAGAAACTTTTATTGATAACTAGAGAGAATAGCCTTCTCTAGGTTGCTTACATCAAGAGCAGAAACATACTATTTATATTTGATATTCCTGATATAAGGAATATTAAGGAAATGTAGATTTATAAACCCTTTTATGGATAGTAAAAGCTCAGAGAAATAATTAAATAAAGAGAACGTTTGAGATCTCAAGTCATATTTAGATAGAAGGTCAAAAACTTCGTTTGAATCTCTATAAATGTGATTTTTTATACGTGATATCATTAAGTAGAAAGTAGTCCCCTTGAGCTTTATGAGCACCAAATGTCAATTGGCCGATATGTTCACGAAATCTTTAGATGCACTTAGATTTGATGATCTTAGGAAATCTTTGGGTATTTTCATTGTTCATTGAGTTTGGTTACTTTATCTAGTATAGGATGTTTATCATGTTCATATCATATATTCCTATTGCTAGATTGTATTATCATTGCATTAACATGTTTTTTTTTCTTTTTGATATTTTTAAAAAAAGTGTTTAGTTTTTCATGAAGACTAGAAAAGGATTTTTGATTTTGTAAGAAAAAGTGAAAAATATTTTATTTTCATAAAATTGTTGAAAAAGACAAAAAGATTTTTGTATTTTCATTTTTCACCATATATGAATGAACATTTAAGATATTAGGATCGCCCCTTAATTCCATCCATTCACGTGACTTTTTCACAACGTTTTGAGACATTACTTTGTTTCAATATTGTGCTTAATAATGTGTAGAGATCATTACGTTGATCATTGATGACTACTTTCTACATGTTAGACTCTTTGTTACCTTTACTGCACACGTGTACGAGCTTTATGAATATTATGCTTACTTGTCATTTGTTGAATACGATGTTCTCATCTCAATTCTTCTTAATAATGAAAGATCAAAATATTATTTGCGTTAAATGCCACCATTTGCATAAAAGAACCTAAAAATATTAGAGACACATAAAAACAGAAGTCCCAAGCCAATTTTATTTAGATTCATTAAGACTTCACTACACATGAGCATTATGATTTCTTCAAAATAACTGAAAGTGAATTTTTATATATGGGAGATTTTGAGGGAATTATAAAGTAGAAGATAAATGGGTTTGCACTACGGATTTTCTTGAAAAACATTAAATAGTTTGACGTTAATGGTGTAAAAATCATTTAAGTTCATGGCATATTGATTGAGTTGAGTCAGTTTCATATGAGTTCACTATTTTTACACCTAAGGCAGACTTTGAGTTCTTTCTTTATAAGTGTCTCATAACTTCGTGCACCTATGTTACAAATGTTTATGTTGATTTACATACAAAAAATATTCACAAAATTACATTCCGTTTTCACGATTCGGATATTTTAGTGTTATTCCAAGACGACTACACGTTTTGTACCTATGTGTACTATTTATACTTTACACTTAATTTTTTTTTTTTTAAATTTCAAAAATAGAGGCATATGTTCTTCGAGTTTCCTTTTTATTATCCTTTTGATGTTATCATTACATGTGTGTTAGTTGATTATATATATGATGATATCTTGATTCTTCATATGATGCTTATTTATCATGATAAATTTCTACTCCATTGTCTATTATAAACAAAAAGTGGGGGAAAAAATTAAGAGGGATTTTTTTATCATTTAAAACTTGTATGTGTCACGGTATTTTATTTATCTCATGCGTGTAAGACGTTCCACCTAGATGATGATCACTTTGACCCACACAAGATGAAGACAAATCTAGTCAAAGGGAAGATTAATTTCATTTGAAGACTTGTATAAGAATACAATTCCGTTTGTTGATTTAGGAAGGGTATTTTTAGTATTAGTCTTTAGGATTCAATTTGGCTTCAGTATGTGTTTTGTACCAGAATAGCCAAAGAGGGAGATTTATAAGAGAGTTTTATAATTGTATAATTTATTTTTTATTTTGACTTATCGCGTTACACTGACACTGCACCTTCATGACTTCTACAGATTCGAAGACAAAGTTGAAGACTTTTGGAAGATTGAAGAATCATATTTCTCAATATCATTCAGAAGAAGTTATGGATGCATTTGGAAAAGCTTTATTTTTTCAGGGATTTTAGAATTTCTAAGTGTTTGTTTTTCAAAATGGTTTTAAAATGTTTTTAAATAAGACTTTGAAAAACTCATTACCTCGTTAGAAGGATAATAGCATGTCGTTAGAATGAAAAATACACCATATCTGTAGAATGAGTTCTCTTAGTTCAAACAAGATCTGGAACATCGCCTTTTGGAAATATTTGGAATATCGTTAGAAGCATCGTTACAATTCGTTAGAACGAGCCTTTCAGACGATCAAACAAAATATTTTTCATCCTTTTTTTTAATTAAATTTGATCCCAAACTCTAATAATTATCCCTTTGTAACTAACTTCCTTATAAAAGGTGAGACGTGATTAGAGTCTCGAGGAACTTTTTTTGAAAGTTTTTTTCATCCTTTTTGAGTTCTCTTTGTGATGAAACTCTTCCATAATTATTCCAAACCCCATGGAAACACAAATATCACTTTATTAAATTAAGAAGAACCTTTCTAGTTCAAAAACCTTTGTACAGAGAAATTCCTACTAGTGAGCTGAAAAAGATGAAGGTTGATCGATAGATATCGAGGGAAGGCTACTTCCTGTGGACGATGATGGAATGTGTTATTTTCTGTACAAGAAATCGAAGACTTTTCACGTCATACTTAGTTGGTCTAAGTAGTTTGTAAGTCGACTATCTATCAATTACTCTACAGTGCTGAATATAGGTTTTTCCCTTTGAGGGATTTTTCCTTGCTTCTTCGTGTTATTTGCATGCTTGGTTTGCTAAGATAAAATTTGGACTACATCTTTGTATGCAAGCTTAAATTAATTAAAGATATAATTTGGTAAAATTGGATTTATGTGTGGCAAAATAAAATGTAAATCATTCCATAGAATCCAAGCATTCTCATGGACATCATCAGTCAGTTCCATGGAATCTTCATAGCCTTTTTCCACTTTTTTGTGATGATCTATTAAACGATCTGAGAATGCAAAAATCATAGCCATCGTAGGCTAATGGAGTAAAAAATTCATAGTATTATTTTTTAAGGGTTGTTCCACTTTGGGGACCGACATAATGCAATTCGTCATCACAAAACTGATCAAGATAAGGAATGGAAACTCCCCATGGATTCACATCAGCACTGTTTAGTTTTGAAGATGATTCGTGAGGGCATTTAGAGCCAACATTATTAGTTTCTTGAGAGGCCATTGTTGTGCAGAAGAGAAAGAAGAAGAATATACGAGTGACTCAGATTGAAAGACCAAAATGTTGATTGATTGGGATATAATGTTATCACCGCTAAAAAATGCATACTTATGCTGCAGAAGCAATGATGATCAAATATGGAGTGGTGGCATAAGAAGCTGAACAGTCCACTAATTAATTTTTTTCCAAAAATCAATCAGTGAGGAGGGTATGTTTACACCATACTATCACGACCCAATAAGGAGTTTTCATGTGGGATTATAAATCGGTAATAACAGCCGAACTATAACACACAAACTTAATGTAATTGCCTGCACGCATGCATGACACTTGTCATAGTTGGGACAAGATGTATAATTTAGAGTAAAATAACTTACAAGGGGATATTATTGTACCCAGGAGGGAAATATTTGAACCCAACCAGCAGTTACATTGCATGGCAATAAACTCTATAAATAAGCAATGAAGCAAACAAACGAAAGGAGGACTCTCTCATCAAAATTTCATTTACTTACTTTTATCCTTTCTTTTTTTTTTCTTTTCTTTTCGTTTATTTACTACATTTCTTTCAATTCAAAGTAGATTGTCAGGTAGATTGTAACTTTCCTTCACGTTTATTAAAAGTTTCTAGCCTTTACATTTAGTTTCTTTTACTTTCTTGCTTTAAATTTCGTATTACTTTACTTTCAAGCAATTACTTTTTTTAAATTTCAAAGATTTTCTTTCCTTTTAGTTTATGCACTTTATCGCTTCTTTTGTTCTAGTTATTCGTAGTAATTTAGCACTCACATCAAAGTCTCCCATAAGGAAAGCACAAGTCTTCATAATTGAAGCATCAAAAAATACACAATCATCTTATCATTATCACAAGGTTAAGATATTTTGGTTAGTAAGGTCATAACCTTGCCTGGCACACTCACAATTAAAATTAAAACATATTAATGTGACAACCCGCTCACCAAAATAAGGGTGGCCAGCCCGATACTCCGATAATAATGGGAATCATAAATAGAATCATTCTCAGCATCACAATAACATAGTACGTATACGAGATAACCACCCGCCATTTAAAAAAAACGGATTGTCAAAATAAAAATGTATAGTTTAAACGAAACAATTGAACCAAATTTATTATAAGAAGGTGGATATCAAAGAAGGCTTATATTAAATCTGCAACAAGTATACAAACAAGGACCCGAATAAGCTGTCGGTCCACAGTCCTTACAAACCAAAAGTAACAAGTTAATTAACTTACATATTACATTACATTAGACAATTACTAAGGTTTTGGGCCACACGCCCGAATAAAGGACCCGATCATAACTAGAGTGCAAAAATGGAGGCGCCTATATCAACAATATCTTGTAACCGTCCACAAAGTATTACGGCTCCCAGACACTGGAATAGGAAAGTCAGAACTGGAGTCCTTGCGGTGGAGCGCCTGGGCGAATGAACCATTCATGCAAAATAAGAAGAATGAACGGGTCAAGGCCCGATTTTATATAATCATCATGTGAATAAAATTCAAGATAGGTATGAGTGACTACATTGAACCATAACAATAATCTCTACATGCTAGAGTTAGAACATAAACTAGAACATTATGAATGATTAAAATTTAAATTCAACTACATATGAGAATTAAGAATAACATGATAATTTAAGAATCACCATCCTTTACATTAATTCAATTCATCGTTCCATTTCTCATTAGGAACATAATGACAGTTACATGCTCTTTATGACATTTATCATAAATCAAGTCCAGCTTGAATAAGAATGGTTATATTCCTATACATATAACGATTCTAAGACCACCCATCCGTGTTTCCGCACTGTGCGCCCTAAATGGCTACCATCTTCCAGGGCCTATCACTAAGATAACCGGGGATCCTAACGCAACGTCGGGAAGTAACCATACCCCTGCGTGTGAGTCATAACCATACCCGGAATTACCTCACTAGTGCAGAAAAACAAAGATATAATAACCGGCATATGGCCGAGGACTATATTCTCCCTACATTCACTATCCAGGGTACGTCATCTCATGCGCGAACTTCCCTTATGATAGAATTTAGAGAGGTGTGCTTAAGTAAATTATCATTTAGATTTTATGTCTCATTTTAAATGTATATCACATTTTATTCAGAGCCTTAAGCGATGAACCTCTTAACACATTCGTAACTTATACTAAATCTCAATACAATTCTCCTCGAATAATATACCTTCAACAATCCCGTGTGAAAGAGGGTTATTCCCTCCAATCCTCTCCGCTAGGTCATTCTACATTCTTCGTAGGTCTTACCTATTTCCTTCCAAAAGAGAAACCTTTGTTTCTCTCTAAATAACAAAACTACTTTCCCTAATCTAAACCCCTAACTCTCATTCTAACATAGGTATCCAAATACACCCTATCTAGACTCTAATACACTAGGTTTACTTCATTCAAGAATGTTCCTAAGTCCCTATCTTAAAAGAAAAGAACTAGAAAACAATTAAGGTCTAAGGGTGAAAAACAGGGGACCGGTCGACCGGTCCTGAGATCGCGGTCGATCGCATCTCAAGGTTTTATCTAAGAAGAAAAGAAGAAAGCTGGGTTCGGAGGGGCCGATCGATCGGTAAGAGGACCGCGGCCGATCGCGCGCGAAATTTAGACCTTTGTGGGAAAACAGTAAGCTCTCCCCCGAAGGCCCGGTCGACCGGTCCTGAGATCACGGTCGACCGGTCATAGCAGACCTAAAACTTCTTCCTTCTTCTACAAAGCTAAAACCCAAATCAAGTTTCAAATCCTTACTTCTTTTCCCTTATCACACGTCTAATATATACCAACAACATCACAAAATCTCAACAAACACACTAGATCCATTTAAATTCTACAAATCCAAGATCTAATCATTTAAATACCAACATATACATCAAAACCCAATATTTACCAAAAATCTCCTAACCATAAAACTATAATTACAATTTATCCACAAGAGATCATATATTAGCAAGTAGAAAACTTGCCTTAGGGTTGTAGTCTCAGATCTTCCTTCTGGGATAAACAATTTCAAGCCAAACTCTTCAATTTCCTTATTTCTCTACTTTCTTCACACTCTTCTCTCTTTCTCTCCCTTCTCTAGGGCTTGAGGTGTGTAATAGAAGGAATAGAAAAGGGGTTGGAAGACTTATACGGTTCTTTACATTAATTCCCAACTCTAAACATCCATATACCATTAAAAGAACTCGTAACTACACATTTAAGTTAGAATCAGTTAAAAGTGCCCGAAACCCAAAAATACAATATGGCACTTATTTCGACTATCTCACACATGCTGAGACTAATTACGCCCTCCAAATTATCATTCGGAGATTTTATAAATTATTTCAAGTTTTGGCTCCAATTAAATCATAAATGTCGTTTAAAACACACGACACTATACAATGCTACATGATGATATTTACACACACATACAGTAAATATGCAACAATATAGTAAATATTATCTTTTAAATCATTCAGCTAATGTTTACTCCATTACCCAATATATTATATAATTACTTCACACCGTAAATTAATATAAGATAAGTCTTTTAAAAGTGAGGGTTGTTACATACTCCCCCCCCTTATGAGGGAGTTTTGTCCTTAAAATTCAGGCGTACCTTGTAAAAAGAGATGCGGATACTTTTCCCGTATATCGTCTTCACGTTCCCACGTAGATTCCTCGGCGTTATGATGACTCCATTGGAATCACACCAAGGGTACCACTCGTGTTCTCAATCTACGCTCTCCGTGTTCTAAGATTGCAACCGGCTGTTCTTCATACGAAATATCGGGTTGCAAATCGACATCCTCCCAAGGAATATGCCAAAGGGCTCCTTCGCACCTCCTATACCTTTTTAAAGAGGAAACATGGAACACATCATGGATTTGTTCTAAGGGTTTTGGTAAGGCAAGTTGATACGCCACTGGGCCTACCTTGGCTATAATACGAAAATGTCCAACATAGCGCGGTGCAAGCTTCCCTTTCTTCCCAAAATGCTTTATACGTTTCATTGGGGATACACGCACCAAGACTTGATCTCCAACTTTCATCTCTGCATGCCTTCTGTTCGCATCGGCATAGCTCTTTTGACGATCTTGAGCTATTCAGATGCGATTCTGGATGAGTTCAATCTTGGAAGAAGTATCCTGGATCATTTCAGGTCCAAGAAATTTACTATCGCCCACCTCCAACCAACAAATGGGTGATCTACACGGCCTACCATAAGGGGCTTCATAGGGTGCCATTCTAATAGTAAATTGGTACGAATTATTATAAGCAAATTCGACCAAAGGGAGATATTGTTCCCAACTACCTTTTAAATCAAGCATACACATTCGGAGCATATCCTCCAACATTTGGTTGACTCTTTCTGTATGCCCATCTGTTTGTGGATGATAAGAAGTACTCAATTTCAATTCGGTTCCCATAGCTTCTTGTAAACTTCGCCAAAAGTGGGAAAAAAAATCTTATCCCGGTCGAAAACTATATTTACTGGCACCCCATGGATTCTAACAACCTCCGCAATAAATAATCGGGCGCAACAAGAGGTATCATAATCTGTGCGCATGGGTAGGAAGTGTGCCGACTTAGTTAAGCGATCAACAATTACCCAAATAGAATCATGACCGCCCTGCGACCTTGGTAATCCCCTAATAAAGTCCATCGATATACTTTCCCACTTCCACACCAGTATCTCCAATGGTTGTAACAAACCAGTTGCTCTTTGATGGTCTACTTTCACAAATTGATAAGTGGTACATTGGGAAACAAACTCAGAAATATCTCGTTTCATGCCTTGCCACCAATACTGACGGCGCATGTCTTGGAACATCTTGTCCCCACCAGGATGCACTGAAAATTTAGACCCATGAGATTCCGTCATCACGGACCGTCTTAAGTCCCCTTCGTCCGGCACAATAAGTCTCCCGTGGAAACGTACCCCACCCTCAGAACTGATAGAGTAGGATTCTGCTCCCTCGGTTAACAATTGGCGTATACGATCCTGACAGCCTTTGTCCCTTCCTTGAGATTCTACAACCTTTGACATAATAGTAGGTGTAACGGTCAACACCGACATAAACGCCCTAGCAACTGAGTCCTCCTGGCTAAGCTCCTTCCATTTAGCTTTCCATACCTCCACTAACTCTCCCTCAGGCTTCCGACTCAAAACATCTGCCACCACATTTGCCTTGCCGGGGTGATAGTGGATGTAAAATTGATAGTCTTTCACAAACTTTAACCACCGAACTTGATGCATATTTAAATCTTTCTGTGAAAATAAATACTGCAACGATTTATGGTCCATGAAGAGGCTAAACTTCTCCCCCAAGAGATAATGCCTCCAAATCTTCAAGGCAAAAAGCACTGTGGTAAGTTCCAAATCATGAACCGGATAATTCTTCTCGTGTGGCTTGAGCTTGCGGGAGGCATAAGCAATAGTTTGCTGTTCTTGTTGCAACACTCCACCTAACCCTTGCAACGAAGCATCCGTAAAGACTAAATATTCCAATCCTGGCCTTGGTAACGTAAGGACTGGAGCAGAAGTCAACCTAACTTTCAGATCATCAAAAGCAAGATGACAAGACTCATCCCTAATAAACCTGACCCATTTTCGGGTTAAATTTATCAAAGGGCTAGCAATTTTCGAGAAACCCTTGATAAACTGGCAGTAATAGCCAGCCAATCCCAGGAAACTGTAGACCTCGGTAGGTGTCGTGGGCTGACCCCATTCCCTCACTGTAACCACTTTACTTGGATCTACCTAAATATCCTGGGTTGTCACAATGTGACCCAGGAACTACACTTGCTGCAACCAAAAACCGCACTTTTCAAACATGGCGTATAACTAATGATCCCTCAATGTCTGCAGGACCAACCGCAAGTGAGTAGCATGATCAGCTTCTGTTTGAGAATACACTAGGATGTTATCAATAAACACGATGACAAACCGGTCAAGGAAGTCCCGGAACACCCTATTCATGAGGTCCATAAAAACTGCAGGGGCATTGGTTAGGCCAAAAGGCATAACCAAAAATTCGTAGGGCCCATACCTGGTTAGGAAAGAGGTTTTGGATACATCTTGCTCTTGTATTCGCAACTGGTGATACCCCTTCCTTAAATCTATTTTAGAGAAGTAAGACGCTCCCCTAAGTTGATCAAACAATTCATCAATCCGAGGTAACGGGTATTTGTTTCGGATGGTGACTTTATTCAACTCCCGATAATCCACACACAACCGGAGAGAATCGTCTTTCACAAATAACACCGGAGCACCCCACGGTGACGTACTATGCCTAATGAACCCCTACTCTAATAGGTCTTGAATCTAATCTCTTAACTCCCTCATCTCAACAGGATCCATACGGTACGGGGCTCTAGCAATCGGTCTCGTTCTTGGCACTAAATTGATTATAAACTCAATCTCCCTACTAGGAGGCAAACCCGGTATTTCTCGAAAGACATCCTCAAATTCCCTAACAACCAGAATTAAATCTAAGGAAACGACTACGCCCCGAGACGTCTCCTCTGCGATACAATACAATTTAGTGCTAGCACCTCCTTCCGAATAAGGCATAACCACCAGAAACATCTCTTGCCCCAGAATGGCAAAAACTATACTCTTCCCATAGTAATTAATTATCGCACGATACTTTACTAGCCAATCAATACCCAAGATTACATCATACCCAACCATATCCAGGACGAGCAAATCAGCCTCAAAACACAAGTCACCAAGATTTATCCCTACTCGTTTACAAACAAAGAAAATGAGCGAACCATCGCCCATAGAAGATTCAACACTAGTGAAGGTACTTTTCGCAAATTTAATCAACTCTGTAGACAGCAAAACTCCTAGAAATAAAGGAGTGTGTCGCACCCATGTCAAACAATACACGACCACAGTGCCCTTGAATGAAAAACTTACCCTCAATGGCTGGCGGCACGGGCGGGGCCAAAGGAAGTATAGCTTCCTGAATGTGATAAACACGACCATACTTTAATTGTCCCAGTTGTGGAGGGACAACTGGATTAGGTACCTGTGGCGGTAACTGAACCTGTGGTTGTTGTGGAACCTTAGGAAGATGTCCTCCAATCAACAGAGGACACGACCTCTTGAAATGGCCCGGTTCTCCACATTGAAATCATCATGTTCTCCTGATTTCGACCCCAGTTATTTCGAAACTGCCCGAAGCCTTGGCCCGGATGGCCTCTACCCCCATTACCACCCCGACCTGCTTGTTGTTGTTACTGGCCACCTTGACCATGCCTAATATTACTGCCACCAACACTAAATCCACCAAAATGCTGCCGCTTAGACAAGTCCCCTTGTTGGGGGTCCCTTTCTTTTTATTTATTTCCTGAAGATTGGGATGAGGGAAGTACTCATCCTCCTATCCTATTGCCTCCGGGTCTCCCAGCTTGCCCCATAACTGAAGCTTTCTTACTACCTTGAACATACATCCGATGTTCTTGACAATGGAGTAACGTTGCATTCATCACATCTCCAAAAGTCTACAAAGCTGGATTTCCCAGCAAATGTTGTCGTATCCTCCAGTGCAAACCCCCAATAAATTTGGATATCCTCCTCTCCTCCGGAGTCACCTCATCAGGTACAAAACTAGCTAACCTAGTGAATTCCTCTTCATACTCTGCAACTGAACGCTCTCCTTGCACCATATCCTGAAGTTTTGTTCTCATCTCCCTTTGAAGTGCGGGAGGAAAATACTTTCGATTAAATAGAACCCAAAAATCATTGATGGTCATAGCCTCCATCTGCTCTGGCATAGTCATCGACTCCCACCAATGTAGTGCAGCTCCAACTAATTTAAAAGTAGCGAGGATTTGATTTCTTTCCTCACTACACTCCACCATGCGCAGATGGCGTTGCATATCATTTTTCCACTGATTAGCTACTATAACGTACGAACCTCCTTGAAATTCTGAGGGATGACCCTTTAAAAAGGATTCCTAACTCTCTCCCACGGAGAAGGTCCCGCAGGATCTTGTACCTCCTGAGCTCGTTGCAGTTGAGCTTGTGGTAATTGCTGAACCGCGGCAGTCATCGCAGCGTTGACCACTTGGGCCACAATGTTTGCTACCTCATTAGCATTTATAGTTCCCTGCTGCGGCGGGAGAGGACCTACCTCCTCTTCTGCAACTCTTCTCCTTCTAGCGGGACGACTTCTCTTAGGCGGCATCTGAGAAGAGGAAAGAATAGAGTTAAATTACTATATAGAACAATCTAATCCGCAGAATGTCGCAAACATACGCAACAAACAGTCCTAACATTAAGCTCTATATCAAAGAACGCTACGGTAGAACGTGACAAGTCCACATAGATCCTAAAGACTCTAGAACCTGATGCTCTAATACCATCTGTGACAACCCGCTCACTACTCCGATAATAATGGGAATCATAGATAGAATCATTCTCAGCATCACAATAACATAGTACGTATACGAGATAACCACCTGCCATTTTAAAAAAAATGGATTGTCAAAATAAAAATTTATAGTTTGAACGAAACAATTGAACCAAATTTATTATAAGAAGGTGGATATCCAAGAAGGCTTATATTAAATCTGCAACAAGTATACAAACAAGGACCCGAATAAGTTGTCAGTCCACAGTCCTTACAAACCAAAAGTAAAAAATAATTAAGTTACATATTACATTACATTAGACAATTACAAAGGCTTTGGGCCACACGCCCGAATAAAGGACCCGATCATAACTAGAGTACAAAATGGAGGCGCCTATATCAACAATATCCCGTAACCATCCGCAAAGTATTACGGCTCCCAGACACTGGAATAGGAAAGTCAGAACTGGAGTCCTTGCGGTGGAGCACCTGGGCGAATGAACCATTCATGCAAAATAAGAAGTATGAACGGGTCAGGGCCTGGTTTTATAAAATAATCATGTGAATAAAATCCAAGATAGGTATGAGCGACTACTTTGAACCATAACAAGAATCTCTACATGCTATAGTTAGAACATAAACTAGAACATTATGAATGATTAAAATTTTAATTCAATTACATATGAGAATTAAGAATAACATGATAATTTAAGAATCACCATCCTTTACATTAATTCATTTCATCGTTCCATTTCTCATTAGGAACATAATGACAGTTACATGCCCTTTATGGCATTTATCATAAATCAAGTCCAACTTGAATAAGAATGGTTATATTCATATACATATAACGATTCTAAGACCGCTCGTTCGGGTTTCCCCACTGTGCGCGCCCCTAAATGGCTATCATCTTTCAAGGCCTATCACTAAGACAACCTGGGATCCTAACGCAACTCCGAGAAGTGGCCATACCCCTGTGTGTGAGTCATAACCACACTCAAAATTACCTCACTAGGGCAGAAAAATAAACATATAATAATCGACATATGGCTGAGGATTATATTCTCCCTGCATTCACTAGCCAGGGGACGTCACCTCATGCGCGAACTTCCCTTATGATAGAATTTAGAGAGGTGTGTTTAAGTAAATTATCATTTTCATTTTATGTCTCATTTTAAATGTATATCACATTTTATTCGGAGCCTTAAGCGATGAACCTCTTAACACATTCGTAACTTATACTAAATCTCAATACAATTTTCCTCGAATAATATACCTTCAACAATCCCGTGTGAAAGAGCGTTATTCCCTCCAATCCTCCCCACTAGGTCATTCTACATTCTTCCTAGGTCTTACCTATTTCCTTCCAAAAGAGAAACCTTTGTTTCTCTCTAAATAACATAACTACTTTCCCTAATCTAAATCCCCAACTCTCATTCTAACATAGGTATCCAAATACACCCTGGCTAGACTCTAATACTCTAGGTTTACTTCATTCAAGAAGGTTCCTAAGTCCCTATATTGAAAGAAAAGAACTAGAAAACAATTAAGGTCTAAGGGTGAAAAACAGGGGACTGGTCGACCGCGTCTCAAGGTTTTGTCTAAGAAGAAAATCAAAAAGTTGGGTTCGAAGGGGTCGGTCGACCGGTAAGGGGACCGCGGTCGATCGCGCTGAAAATTTACATCTTTGTGGGAAAGTAGTAGGCTCTCCTCTGAAGGCCCAGTCGACCAGTCCTGAGACCGCGGTCGACCGGTCATAGCAGACCTAGAAGTTCTTCCTTCTTCTACAAAGCTAAAACCTTAATCAAGTTTCAAATCCTTACGTCTTTTCCCTTATCACACATCTAATATATACCAACAACATCACCAAACCTCAACAAACAAACTAGATCCATTTAAATTCTACAAATCCAAGATCTAATCATTTAAATACCAACATACACATCAAAACCCAATATTTACCAAAAATCTCCCAACAATACAACTATCATTACAATTTATTCACAAGAGATCATATATTATCAAGTAGAAAACTTGCCTTAGGGTTGTAGTCTCAGATCTTCCTTCCGGTAGCAACAATATCAAGCCAAACTCTTCAATTTCCTTCTTTCTCTACTTTCTTCTCACTCTTCTCTCTCTCTCTTTTCCTTCTCTAGGGCTTGAGGTGTGTAATATAAGGAATAGAAAAGGGGTTGGAAGACTTATACAATTCTTTACATTAATTCCCAACTCAAAACATCCATATACCATTAGAAGAACTCGTAACTACACATTTAAGTTATAATCAGTTAAAAGTGACCGAAACCCAAAAATACGTTATGGCACTTATTTCGACTATCTCACACATGCTGAGACTAATTACGCCCTCCAAATTATCATTCGGAGATTTTATAAATTATTTCAAGTTTTGGCTCCAATTAAATCATAAATGTCGTTTAAAACACACGACACTATACAATGCTACATGATGATATTTACATACACATACAGTAAATATGCAACAATCTAGTAAATATTATCTTTTAACTCATTCAATTGATATTTACTCCATTACCCAATATTTTATATAATTACTTCACACCGTAAATTAATATAAGATAAGTCTCTTAAAAGTGAGGGTCGTTACAATTAACCAAGACAAGTAAAAATAACCCAAACAATCACATCATATTTAACTGTCTTTATATACATTTGGTATTATGATTCTCTTTTTTAAGTGTGTGATAGGTTAACAGGATCAAATGCTAACTTTGGTTGTTGATCTATTGGTATTTAGATTATAGGTTGTTAGATTAATCTTTGCCATTGGCCAGACTTTCTCTTGTGCCACTAGGTTCTAGATTTACTTAATTTTTCTTGTAATATTCATTTTGTATATTTTTTACATATAATAGGCAAAGGGAGATATTGTAAGAGTAATTGTATACTCATGTACTCCCGAAAATTGGATTGTCATATTCAATATTACAAATATACTTTGAGTCTCTTGTCCTTGAGATCGTTCCGAAAAAGTTTCGCATAAAGTCATATTAACTAGAAAGCTTCGTCAAAATGAAATTGGGCATCATACATGACCACACTCATTGGAATACCACTTAGGTTGAGGTAACAGACATACTAGACTTGCACTTTTGAAATACTCAAATTAAGTTTTTTATAATTGGAAAATAGTATTGTGTGTGTGTTCTTTAATATGTATTTGTTATTACTGATGTAAGTGTGTGAGGATATGTTCATATAAAATATTTCAAAGGGAACATTTCATAAATATATTATGTGTATTTTTTAATTAAGGTTAAAAAATATACAAATGTTTTTTTGCCTTTGCCAAAGTTTTAGAATCTCTCGCGACTTGGCTATAGTAAAAAGTTCCTTCACATCCATAAAGTCTCTTCGTTAGTAGTACAATCATCTAGTTTTTTTAAGTTTTACAAAATCCCATCCATAGATTCCATACTCTCGGATTGTTTACGTCAAGGAAGACTTTTATCATGACCTAAACAATGCTTCGCAATCCAAGAAATTTGTTGGTGAAAGAGATATGTTCTAAGTATCTTTTGATTTTCTTTGGCGTTCCATGAAAGAATTTCTTACATACATATCTTTCCTTATTTAAACATTTGAGTGTGAGATACTGGTGATGAGGTAACCCTCCCCACTCGTGATACTTGTAGTTCTCCACACATGTAGAAAAAATTCATATATGTGGAGACGAGTGTCTCGTTATCACCATATTTTTCAAAACTTTGAAGAGAAAAGATATATGAAAATTTTTATTAAAGTAAAAAGGTCAGAGGATTTTAAAAGAAAGAAGTTTTTGAGTTTAAATACTCTATAAATTAAAATCATTGTTATCTTCATAACTTCTCTCTTTTGTTTTTTAAAAATTTTTGATTTCAAACTTTGATCACAAATTCTATTGAAGCTTAAAACACTTCAACCTTTATTTTTAAACAAATATATTTATATATTTGTTCTTTAGAGACATGCGTGAATATCTAAAAAAAATCATTGTGAGATTTGAGTAAATCAAAGTATATTTCAATACTTTCAAAACCTTTAGGATCACTAACCTCCTAGAAAGTGGAACTTGAGCATTTAGTGTATTCTCAACAAATTTAATCTTCAACTTCAAAAGAAGATTTTAATTTCGAAGGAAATATTTGAAGACATTGGTTGAGGACAAAACTGACCACGTCTATGACTTTTGGCACCTTCTACGAAATATATGGTGCTAAAGAGAGGATAATCAGCTAGTGCATCGAGTGTTTTTAAGTCTTTAGTTTATAACTCTAAACCTCTACCATAGTGCATTTGTTGTTAATTTTGGTTTGAGTTTTTTTTCCCGTTAGTGGATGTTTTTCTCATATGACTTGGTGTTGTGTGATTGTTGTACTTATTATGCTTTTGGATTAATCACCTAATATTGAAGACAAAATTATGTATAATCTAATTTGTGCACCATTTTGTCACATAGAGCTAGATTGTCTTAGATGTGCTCAAAATGAATTAAAGGGAAAAAATTTCCTCTATTACAATAATAATTTTAATTTGGAAACCTTTCCTCCATCTCATATTTAACTACACTCATTATTAGATCTAACCATTGAAAAAACTCCAGAATAATTCAGGGTCAGTTTATATCATTTTTATGTTGTTCCTAACTCATACAGGTAAAAAAAATCATAATTTACACTATATTTTCTTTTGTTTTTCATGTGTACTTGGGCTATCAGGTAGCATTCTACGGAGTCATTTGGGACGGATTGTTTTGACAAGATTTTAGATGTTCTTATATAAGGCTCCAAATTCCATTTATTCAGGTTATATATTCCTTTTATTACCATGTTATTCCCCCCTCTAGCTGTTTGATATAATGCCACAATTAATATAGAGAAAAAAATAACTATTATTTTTAAATTACCTTATTCAAACGAACCCATGACACGTATAAAAAGTTTACTAAAGAAATCACATTAGCAATCACAAATTGGTAATCAATAGGTGCGGTGTTGGCTCTGCTTGAGGATTTGGTGGAGGTGATGGCGCTGACGATTTTGGGTGTGGTGATTATTTTTTTGATGATCGTGGGTTGTATTAAGTTAAATAAAGGTGGATTTAGATCTATTTGAACACTATTAATTTATAATTCCGAATGCGATTTTATCCAACTGAAATAAACTTTTTGTATCATTGTATAAAACTTTTAGCTTTGTAACCCAATACACTACTAAAGATTTTACAGTAGAAAATTGCATAAGTGTAATCACTTATGTATGATGTATGTTAATCTTATTATGAAGGAGAGTCTTGTAACTTTATAATTTCCTATCACTCCATGTCTATTATTTTATAATTGTGCCTATATCGAGTCACGACATTGTTAGAGATACGAGCCACAAGTAAAGGAAAAGAATCTAATATTTGTACGTATTTAATTTAAAGTTTATATCCCCATAATAGTTTTTGGTTAAGTTTTTTTTTACTTCAACTTGACTTTTTTTATATATATTTTGATATAATTCACATTTATTCTAATAAGGACGTATATATTAGAGTTCTATTTTGGTTTTGAATGGAAATCCCTGCTAAATTTTTTGTTAATTAATCCTTATGTTAACTACTCTTTTTCTTTATCTTTGTTCGATATTAGTTTTTTATAAACATACAATTAATTATTATTTTGGTATGATTTGTATTGATTTTGGAGATAATGTAAAGATATATTTTTTCTTTGTAAATCGTTTTAATTGGAATAGTTTATTTTGTTCGGTGGAATTGAGTTGAACACATATGGCTAAAAATGTATAACTTCAAAATTAATTTTATAAACTTAAGAAATTTTTTTTTTACATTAAGTTATTAATTTTGCGACAATTAAAGAAAGAAAATATTAACTTTTGAGCAGGGAAATCATTCTTATGTTTAGTTTTTCCAATCATATTATTGTATTATGGAAATTTACTATATAACAAAAATTCATTAGTATTTAATTAATATATATTTGGGTATGAATTATTGCCATATTAGTTAGCTAGATCACAAGAACTGAGTTTTATGTAACACTATGTAAACCAGTCATTCAGAAGGTGTAACTTCCTTATATTTCGGTGTATTTAAGATTCAAGAATAACATTTACTTTTTAAGTTTAAAATATTTTTACAAGAAGGTAATTGTAAATCAAATTTCAAATCTGAAGCATATTTCTAATTTATTATGAGACATTTTACATTTTGGTGAAAAACTCAACAAAATAACAAAATATTAACACAAATATAAACAATGGATAAAAATGATTCTCACCATTGAACAAACTGAAAATTGTATAAAAGTAGCTTTATGTAGTTTCTAATTGTGTTTCTAACTCTCATAAATAGAAAATTTAAAACTTATGCCCTTTTTTAATTTTGTTTTCTATATGTATTTGCACTGTCAAGTAGCATTATACCAAATCGTTTGGTATGGATTCTTTTTATAAACTTTTAGGTGTCTTCGACTAAGACTATAGATTGTATTTATTTAGGTGGATTTTATTTTACATTTTGGTAAAAAAAAAATAGTTTAAGAATAAGATCTTATGCAAAGATGAACCTTGAAAAAAAATAGTTCTCACCATTGAACAAACTCTTAAGTGTTTCAAGGTGAGTTTATGTGGTTTTTTATTACCTTTGTAACTCCAAAAGGTAAAAAATTCATAATTTATACTATTTTTTTTTCTTTTTTTTAATTATGTGCACTTGCCCTGTCAGGTAACATTTTACGGAGTCATTTGGGGTGGATTATTTTGTCAGTCTTTTAGATTTCCTCATCTAAATCTTTAAATTTCATTTACTCAAGTTGTAATTTTCCTTATACCGTGTAAATTTTCCATAAACATTATGATATAATGCCACAATTAATATGGAGATGAAAATAAAATATTATTTTTTAAATAATCTATTCAATCTAACCCATAACATGAATATTTTTTATCAAAGATAATCACATTATCAATCATACATTCGTAGTTTATAGTGCTATTGTTGGCTTTATTAATTTGATAACGACAATGGTGATGATGATTTTGAGCGTGGTAAATTGTTTCCATAACGATGGCGGGTGGTAGTAAGTTAATTAAAGACAACTTTAGGTTGTCTATTTGAACACTATTAAATTATAATCCCGAATACAATTTTATCCAATTGAAATAAATTTTTTAGTTCAATGTATAAAACTTTTAGTTTTGTGCCCCAACTCACTACTAAAGGTTTTAGAGTTGAAAACTAATTAAATGTAATCATTTATGTATGAGGTGGGTCTTCATTATTACGAAGGAGAGTTTTGTAACTTTAAAAGTTCTTAACATCCCCTATTTATGATTTTATAACTATGAGTATATCGTGTCAAGTTTTGATTAGAGATATGAACCACAAGTAAAGGAAAAGAAAATTTTTCTCTCTATATTTATTCTGTGTTTTTATTTTAATAATTAATTTATGTGTTTAATTTTTTATTTGAACTTAATGTGTTTTTCTTTATTTTGATATAATTCGCATTTATTCTACAAAGGAAGTAGATGTTGATACCAAATTTAGTGTGCTAACGTGAACCACTCACTTGCAGACACGTGTCTGCCAACATGGCAATTATGTATACTTTTAACGAGCAACACAAGATCACCGAGCAACTAAGAAGCCACGAGCAACTCAATCGTGACGAGCTACTTGGGCGGTCCGAGCAGCTTAAGTGGTCCGAACTACTTAAGCGGTCCGAGCAACTTAGCACTCTAATCCGGATAATCAAGGAGACGACTGCGCATTAAATGTTCATTTATTATCATACAGATGTACGTGTCTACTAGATAACAGCGCATCGTCCTTTCATTTGTACAGCCTCAAGGCTATAAATACATTGTAACCTCCTCATTGGAAGGGACCAAAATTTCTTGAGCAAACAATTCCTCGAGAATTCCAAACAAACAGTTAGCAATAACAAAAACAGTGGACGTAGGCCATTCTTGCAAGGCTGAACCACTTTAAAAATCTATTGTCTATTATTTCTTTATCCTTTTTATCTGTGATTAAAATAATTAGGTCAAATCTAATTTTTTACATCAACAGATTGGCGCCGTCTGTGGGAAACGACTGTAATTATCGTTTTTCACCAAAATAATTCATCATCAATGGCTGATAATCCTGAGTCTAGTAATCAAAACGTTGGAATCCTTCCAAATCCATCTACTCCCCCAAACGTCCAAGATCTGGCTGGTATAATGGCTAATTTGGCCCAGGTCCAGACGACCATGAAAGAAACCATGCGACAACTCATGCAAACTATCCAAGGTGGAGCGCCAGCCCAGTCAGGACAACGAAGCGTTCAGAGAAATACTCGTTTACTCTCTTCGCGAAATAGGCGAGTGTTATTCCCAGAGGAATCTCATTCCAGACGCACCGATTCATTTCATACTGAGAGATCTAATGATCCTTCTTATCAGCCTGGAAGGACTTCCTCGGTACGAGCTGCAAACACTCAACAAAACATCACTCTATCTCCAAAAAGGACAAGTGCTCTTGAAAGATTGAGTAGAGTCTCTCCTTTTCATCGTTTGGGTATTAGGAGGAGTAAAAGTCCCCCTAGTACTATATCGAGGAACTCTCAACGACCATCTTATTTAAAGGAAGGCTCTGCCCAATCACGACCAGCTGCTCGTCATGAAAGATCCCAAGAGGTAAATTTAACACGATCAGTTGCTCGAACCAATAGGGTCGAGGAAGGAAATAATGCATGGAAGGGCTCAATTCAAAGGTTGGAGGATAAATTAGGGGAGATGGCTAAAACCAAGAACCCTCTACAAAGGACTTTTGTCCGAGGAACACCATTCATACAAGAGATTGTGGACTTTCCCACACCGTCAAAATTCAAAGCCACGGTAGTAACACCAAAATACGATGGAAAAACTGATCATGCTCTCCATGTAGAACAATACCAAGCCGCTGATGATATCTATGCCGTCCCAGTTGAGATGCGATGCAGGGAATTTTCAGGAACTCTTACTGGATCCACTCAGAAGTGGTACAATAACCCTCCTCGGGGGAAAATTGTGACCTTCTTTCAGCTAGTAGAACTCTTTATTGGAAATTTTTGTTTTGGAGCAAAGCCAGTCAAATGAGTAGCACACTTACTAAGTGTTAGATAGAAGGCAGGTGAGAGCACCAGGGATTATATTACTCATTTCAATAATGAGAAGCTCGAGGTAATTGATTACGAGGAGAAGACAGCAATTACTTCTCTGATGAGTGGACTGTTGCCAGATAAATTATACTACACTCTAGCCAAAGATCCGCCTAGAACCATGGCGGAACTAATGGCAAAGGCAGCCAAGATTATGAATGCCGAGGAAGCCATGGCTGCGAAAAAGAATATGGACACCAAAGAGACCAAGGTTGAGGTTGATAAGGCTGAGAAGAAGGAACAGAAGAACAATGATGGTAACAGGCAGTCAAAAGCAAAGCAAGCATTGGAGCAATTGAAGAAATTTGGAAATTATTCTCCTTTGAAAGTAGATATAAACCACATTCTGGAAGAAATCAAGAACAACGAGGAGCTAAACTGGCTAGAGAAAATAAAGGCAGATCCTGACAAGAGGAATAAGTCCAAATATTGCGAGTTCCATAAAGATCATGGTCACGCGACCCAAAATTGCATAGCTCTTCAGAATGAAATTGAAGCACTCATCAGACGAGGAAAGCTAGCCAAGTATGTTGATCATCAAAATGGTGGAAAGGTCAACGATCGAGAAAGGCAGAGATCTAGATCTCCTCGATGGGTAAAAGAAGACAAGAAGAGAAGTTATAAAGAAGACCCAGAAGATGATCAAGATGACCCCTATCTCCCAAGAGACCAAAGAAGCCAGAGCGTGAGGTATTTTCAATCCATTTTGGATCATTTAAATGTAATGTTATTACAGGTGGAGATGCATGAGGCTGAGATATGACTGCTGAGAGAAAAGCTTACCTCAATGAGGCTCAAGCTTGCTCGTACATTCAGCAAATAAATTTAGTTGAAGATGATCGCCCGAGGAAGGTGAATAAGGATAAACTGCTCATTGGTTTCTCTAAGAATGGCTTGGCAAGTGTGCTATATCCTCATGATGACCCATTGGTGATCAAGATGAGAATGAAGGAAGTGGTGATTTCACGAGTACTGGTGGATAATGGTAGCTTGGCAGATATCATGTTCTATTCATGCTTTGACAGTTTGAATTTAAAGCTATCCCAGTTGGAACCATATCATAGGCCCCTCCTTGGTTTTACTGGGGAGAAAGTTTTTCCACTTGGGACGATCAAGTTGGATATGTTTATCGGTACCTGGCCGGCTTATCGAACAGAAATAGTATGTTTTTTTATCATGGATAAAAACATCCAATCATCATACAATATCATCATGGGAAGAGTAGGTCTGAAGAAGTTCGAAGCAGTACCATCCACTGTGCATCAATGTTTAAAATTACCAACCAATTTTGGGGTGGGAGTTGTGAAAGGCGACCAAAAAGTAGCTCGGGAATGCTACTATTCATCTGCCGAGCAAGAGGAGCGCGAAGAATCCAGGAAGAAGACTACTACTTATCAGGTAGATGAAATAGAAGATGCGAAGATTGAAACTTTAGACCCTAGAGATGAATCTCAACTCGTTAAAAGGCCAAGTCATGGAATCCACTGAAAATATCATTCTGGACGACGAACATCCAAAACGAACAACTCAAATTGGTGCATCATTGGATGAATCAATAAAACAAGAACTGATAGCATTTCTAAGATGCAAAAAATAGATATTTGCATGGAGTCATGAAGATATGCCAGGAATAGATCCAAATTTCTTGTGTCATGAGCTCAATGTGAACAAGGAAAATAATCTAGTGAAGTAGAGAAGAAGGGTATTAAGTCCCGAGAAGAACCAAGCCATACAGGAAGAGGTAGAGAAATTACAAAAAGCCTCTTTTATTGAGGATGTCAAATATCTTGACTGGCTAGCAAATGTGGTAATGGTGAAGAAGAAAAACAACAAATGGAGGATGTGTGTAGACTTCACCGACCTTAACAAGGCATGCCCAAAGGATCATTTTCCTTTACCCCGAATTGATCAACTAGTGGATGCTACCTCGGGGCACGAATTACTGAGTTTCATAGATGCAATTCTAGTTACAATCAGATTAAAATGAAACCTGAAGACAGGGAGAGTACCTCTTTTATCACCCCAAGGGGAACTTATTATTATAATGTTATGCCTTTTGGACTTAAAAATGCAGGTGAAACATATCAGCGGTTGATGAATAAGGTGTTCGCAGAGCAAATCGGTCATAACATGGAGGTTTATGTTGATGACATGCTTACCAAGAGAAAAAAAGCTGCTAATCATCTAGTTGACTTAGGTCAGACCTTTGATCAATTAGAAAATATCAAATGAAGCTAAATCCCACCAAATGCATATTCGGAGTACGAAAAGGCATGTTTTTCAGGTACATTATTAACCAACGAGGTATTGAGGCGAACCCTGAAAAGATCAAGGCTCTAATGGGGCTGCGATTTCCAACGACGAAGAAGGAAGTGCAAAGTCTCACAGGGCGAGTTGCAGCACTTAATAGGTTTGTGTCACGAGCAACTGATAGATACCTTCCATTCTTCAAAACACTCCGAAAGACTTTCGAGTGGAATGATGAATGCGAGAAGGCCTTTCAAGAATTGAAGAAATACCTGGGAGCACCTCCATTGTTGTCCCGACCAGTGATGGGAAAGAAATTATACTTGTATCTGGCAATTTTAGAGAACGCAGTTAGCTCGGCGTTGATAAGAATGGAAGGTAGAGTGCAAAAACCAATCTATTACACTAACAAGGACTTTCGAGGAGCCGAAATCATATATCCAAGATCGGAAAAACTGGCGTTAGCGTTGATTGAAGCAAGCAGAAGCATGAGGCCATATTTCCAAGCTCATACTATAGTTGTGTATACAGATATGCCGTTAAGTCAAGCTCTGCACAAACCAGAGAAATCAGGGAGATTGATGTACTGGTTAGTAGAACTTAGCGAATATGACATAGTTTATGAGCCTAGATCGTCGCTTAAAGGGCAGGGAGTGGCAGATTTTATCGCAGAGTTCACCTATCCTGACACCTCCGAAGAGAAGAAATTGAATACCGACCAGCTTGTGGATGTTATAGGATCATCATATTTAAACCCCGAGCAACTTAAGTCGTTTGAAGAGCAAGAGAAGATGATCGACGAGCAGCAAGAAGTGATAGAGAAGGATATAAAGAAGCAACAAATATTCCATCGAGGAACTTTTTTCGATTAAAAATTTGATGATGAGGTATCTATATGGAATTTATATGTGGGTGGATCATATTGCACTACAGGCTGTGGGGCAGGGATTGTTTTAAACAGCCTGGATGAGATCGATGTGGAGTATGCTCTACGTTTTCAATTTAAGGCTTCTAATAATGAAGCTGAATATGAAGCTATGATTATGGTTCTTAGTTTGGCAAAAACCATGAAGGCAGAGAAGGTCATTGTATTCAGTGACTCACAATAAATCGTAAATCAAATGCTGGGGGTATATGCAACAAAAGGAGAATTAATGATCAAGTATCAGGCGAAGGCAATGGAGGTGGTATCGAGTTTTAATGCCGTATAATTGATTAGAATACCGAGATCGAAGAATGCCAGAGAAGATGCACTAGCTCGGTTGGCATCAGCCATACGCACCGAGCTAAGAAGAACAATCCTAGTAGAAATCTTAGATGATCAGAGCGTAAATGAAGATCTAATGACGAATTTTATTGCCCTTGATTTGGACCATCTTGAATGGACCCCATCAAGGACTACATTGAAGAGGGGGCTCTGCCGACTGATAAACTCGCAGCCAAAAAATTGAAGTTTAAAGCTGCTCGTTACGTATTGACCAATACATTCTTATATAGACGAGGAATTATAGCAGGGTTACAAAGATGCGTTCACCCCTCCGAGGTGAAAATTTTGATCGAAGAAGTCCATGAAGGGTCTTATGGATCCCATGTGGCAGGTCAAACGCTTTTGTAAAGGATAACAACAGAGGGGTATTATTGGCCGACGATGAGAGTTGATTGTACATCTTACGCAAACAAGTGTGATAAATGCCAACGCTTCTCTTTTATTCGAAGAACTCCCCAAGCATTATTAACACCCATCACGTCCCCTTGGCCATTTACTATGTGGGGAATAGACTTGGTCGGGCCACTTCCAACGACTAGGGGAAGATTTAAATATCTCGTGGTCGTTGTGGATTACTTTACTAAATGGGTGGAAGCTGAGTCTCTTATTGATATGACATATGACAAGGTGTATCAATTTATTTGGAAGAATATCATTTGTAGATATGGACTTCCCCATGCATTCATTACAGATTATGGAACTCAGTTTTAGAACGAGGATTTTGCTGCATATTGTCATGAGTCAAACATATTGAAGACCCACTCTGCACCAGGCCATCCCCAAAGCAATGGACAAACCGAGGTGACTAACAGAACGCTGCTGAATGGTTTAAAAAATGACTGGATGAAGCAAAAGAAAATTGGATTAACGAGCTACATTCTGTGTTGTGGGCTTATCGTACTACACCGCGAACAGCAACAGGAGAATCTCCATATATGCTGACATTTGGAAGCAAAGCTGTTATACCTGCTGAATTGGGTCTACCCACACACAGAGTGTCGAATTTTAATTCTCCTATCAGTGGCTTGATGATGCGATTAGATCTAGATATGCTCGAAGAAGTTAGAGAAAAAGCGGCAATCAGTAATATTGCATACCAACAACGAACAACTATGTTTTACAACAAGAGGGTAAAGAAGTGTGATTTGAAGGAAGGAGATTATGTGCTGAAGAAAGTAATTCAAAAGCACAACAAACTGGAAGCTAACTGGCATGGACCATACAGAGTAACAGAGGTTGTTCGACCAAGGACATACAGGATTGAAACCTTGGAGGGAGAAGAATTTAAAATGCATGGAATGCAGAGCATCTACGCAAGTATTATCAGTAGTTGGGATTCCTGTGTAAATGCATTTTTCTTCAATATGAATAAAGTGTTGAATGTTTTACCCAGTCCTCTCTTTTTGTTGAAATTTTTTCGAAGTGTTAGTGCTACACACTATGCATCATGTTCAGAATATCCACCAACTCTGGTTGGTCAACAAATTAATCTCCTCCAATTCCGGTTGGTCGGGAATCAATATCCACCAACTACGATTGGTCGGTAAATTAATCTCCTCCAACTATGGTTGGTCGGGAATCAATATCCACAACTCCAGTTGGTCGATAAATTAATCTCCTCCAACTCCGATTGGTCGGGAATCAATATCCACTAACTCCGGTTGGTCGGCAAATTAATCTCCTCCAACTCCGGTTGGTCGAGAATCAATATCCACCAACTCCGATTGGTCGGCAAAATTAATCTCCTCCAACTTCGGTTGGTCGGGAATCAATATCCACCAACTCCGGTTGGTCGGCAAATTAATCTCCTCCAACTCCGGTTGGTCGAGAATCAATATCCACCAACTCCCGTTGGTCGGCAAATTAATCTCCTCCAACTCCGATTGGTCGATAAATCAATTGCAATCAACTCCGATTGGTTAAACTAAGCAGGATCATGGGATGAAAGTCGTTTCATTGCTTAGAATCAAAGAGTGATAAGTCACTATAATAAAAAAATAAAATATAATGGCATATCAAAATATGCATGTATTCACAAACAAAGATATTCTGCAAAATACTTAAAAGAAAATAAAATAGCAAAAGATGAAAAAAATTCGTCATTCAAATTAAGAAGAATTACATATGCTGTGAAGACTACAATTCATTACATCAAAGATCTTACTCTATTGGTTTTTTCCCTTCTGTCTTTGAAACAGGTTCTACTCCAGCAGGGTGATCGCCTAAAGCATAAGGAGAGTTTATGAAATTTACATCTTGAAGCATTCAAACATTCATCACTGATGGCTGATCAAGTAGATGCTCTGGGCGAGATATGTCAAAATTTGAATAAAGACTGTAATCGCCGAGGTACATTAAAATCAAGCACTGAGGAATTGCTCGAGCAGGAATCCCACTCATGTCAAGCTTAACAGGAGGCACGGGAAACTCAAGCAATCCAGGATTATAATAATCCCATAAGTAGTGACCCCGCTCCACTTTTAGCACACACAATGCATTCAGCCACCCTTACTTGTACCCTTCATTATTTGACTGCTGAATCTGATCATCAAGATGGTAAAGGGCTTCATTATAGCCAGCCATCCAAAATTCTCTGGGTTGTTTGTGGAACTGGTAAGTTAACCTCTCCAGTTGCTCGTGGAGATTCTTCACCAGGATTTCCTTATTTTTCAAGGTAGAGCTTTGGGTGGAAAGTTGCTCGCTGAGATTTAGAATCTTCTTAGACATCTCCGCCAGAGCTTGATTCTTTGCCATCAATTGAACTGCCTGATTTTCCAAAGATGCTTGAGTTCTTGCATCTTCAATAGAAACCCGACCAGCCCTTGCTCGTCCCCGAGAAGAAGATCTTGCTCGTCCACGAGTAGAAGTGGAGGGTTCATCTCTTTTTAAAGTTTTCAATTCATCTCTTAAGTTGGCATTTTCGACCTCCAAGAAAGAGAAACCTTAATCAGTGACAGGGACCAAGGCCCCCGAGGAAGATGCGACAGACTTGAGTTATTTAATCTCTCCATGCAAAATAAGGTTTTCCTGCTCCAACAACCTGGCGATATGCCTGTGCTCTTCAACCTCAAGTTTCAAAATGCTCTCTTTCTTCTCATAGGCAGAGATAAACTTATCATATCCTTTGTCAGCACTCAGTTGCTGATATTTTTTCTCATACCCTTGGTGCAAAAGGGTAGAAGACTACATATATTATTATTGGAGTTCCTCGATGGTACCCTAGAGATCTTCAATCATCTCATAATATGCCACATTATTGGCTACTGCACGATCGAGCAAACACTTCAGATACTGGTAAGCTTCAACTGCTCGCTCAGAAGCATCTGAACCCAGGATATCAGTGATTTGAGCATCATTCAGATCTGCACGACCAGCCTTGAAATAGTCATTGCATTTTTTCATCAGTTAAGTGTCATGAGCTGACAAGAGCTCCATCCTAGCCATAAACTAGTAAAGAGAAGAGATAGAAAGAATCAATAAGAATGCAGACAGAGCAAGTAGAAGAAAAAGTCAAGACAAACAACCAAAAGATTGAATTTTTATTTTATCACAAAAAGAAGTACATAGTCCAAAATTACATTCAACAAAAGAGCAAAATAAAGATCCGAACAACTCTACACCTTCTCCTTGTTTCCTAAGATTTCCTCTAAAGGCTTGGACAAAGAGGTTGGTTTCTTGGAGGGTAATGAAAGCTGCTCGACAGAAGTGTTTACTGGTTGGAGTTGCTCGGAGCGAGATTGAATAGCTGGAACAAAAAGGGCCTGATCTCCAATCATCATGGAAGACTCATCTGAGACAGCTTCATCTTCTTCTTCTTCTCCAGAAGAGGGAGGAGGGCCATGAGTGTGTTGCTGAAATAATTCAGAATCTTCAGCAACTTTCAGCTCTTGTAGGGCTGCCACTCATCCACCCCTAAAGTATTTAAGGCTGGCGTATTCCATTTGTGAGGACGTGGAAGCTAAACACTTACTCCATCCTTTATCCCAACCTATGCTGAATGATTTTTTAACAGCCTTCTTCCTTTTAACCTTCTCTGAGGAGGTCCTTTCCCTAAGGAGCTCCTCGACAGCTTTTAACTTCTCCTCTACCTCCAGCTTCTGCTGCTCAACATTATGAAGCCTATCAACTTCCTTTTTGACAGATTTGAGCTTATTCTCAAGCTCTTCAGCGTTCTTGAGCTTCTCCTCAAGCTCTTTATTATCCTTATCAAACTCCTTTAATTTCTTCACTAATTCCTTGGAGGCTTCCATATCTTGGTCTCTCTCTTGCTCAATGGACTTAACCTGGTTCTCCCAAGCAATTTATTTTCCCCATACTTCTGACGAGATTCTTTCAAAGACTGGGTTAATCCAGTAAAAGCCACCTCTACACCTCCCTAGGATATTGAAGCCTTGATGGCCTCATCCTTCTTCAGAATAGTGTTGAAACACGTTACCAGCTGAAAAAAAAAAGAAATAATATTGAGTCAGTACAGGGATATAGAAGTGAAAAATGAGAACTCAGATCAATAATACTTACTGAGGCAATATGTTGAGCAGCCAAAGTAGTAACTCTATCACGAGAAAGAGTGTCTTCAATACCTTGGACTTCTGGGATAATCCAAAACTTCACCGAACCCATAGCAGAGCTCGGAGGAACAAAAGTGGGAACACCACCTTCAACATTTAAAGACTGAGAGACAGGTTCAGCTGGTCTCTCAAAAGAACTTTTCTTTAACCTCCTCGTGGGAACTGGAACAGTCTCAACCAAAGATGTTGTCTTGGTTGGTGATATAACGATAACCTCACTTAGAGGAGAAACAACGACAACTTTTCTCGGGGCAACTGGGGGCTTATCGATAACTTTCTCGGCAGCAGCAGGAGGGGGTGCATCAACATTCCTTGCCCCTTCTTCTGGGACACTTTGTTTACTTTTCTTTACCTCTCCAGTAATAGATGCAGACTTATCAAAGAAAGCAGGAACTTTTCTTTTCTTCATTATGTCACCAATAGGAATATTTGACTCAGAAGAAGAACCTTCCACACTCGTATTAGCAGCTGGTACTTGGCCAATGTCAACCACTACTGGATGAGCAGTAAAAGATGAAGTATAGCTCTTGTACTGCAATAAATAAGAGGCCGATCTAATATGTTCTTCGGCAACAGATTGGTACAAACTCCAGATAAGTTTCAACCTTTGTCTCCTTTGGAGATTTTCTTTTGCTGTCAACTGCAAATAATAAAAAATTAAATGTCAGTGATTCATTTTATCAAACATCAAGAAAACGAGATTTAAAAAATATATATAAAATAAAAATAAAAAATAACCTATTCCATTGCCATAAGGGGACACCTGGGACCCTGATATACATCATCTCCATTTAATGGAGCATGTTGCCAATTTTTCATGACAACCCCATGTTCAAAGTAATCCCTATTGACATCTGGAAGATTGACAACTAAAGCCCTATTCAAAAACCTAGTTTTTAAATAAAAAGTATTATCGCTGACAACCCATCTATAGCAAAACATAATTTTTGGAATTCCTAAACGGGTTCCATGAAGTTGGTTTAACCTATGAACTCCATTAACTATTCTTCAGGTATTCGGTGCTATTTTTGCAGGAACAACGTCAAAATATTGACAGAACTCCAAACATAAAGGATTTGGAGGAAAAGAAAAGCCACATTCGGCCACAAAGAGACTTGGGAACCCATGTCCCTCAGTCAAAGAAAAATAGTCAGAAGGTTCAGAAAGCTCTTCCAATATGACCCATGAAGGAATTGAAAATTCAGAATGAAATTTGTCAAGAGATTTAACAAGGTAAACCATGATGAACAAAATAAGTAAAAGAGAAGGAAGAAAATTTTACAGGAGAAGAATGAATCAGTTGACAACGAACAATGGAAGAAATGAACACTCAATAAAGAAAAAATGAAAAGTTCGAAGACACATATTTGAAAAGTAAAAGACGATAGGATTTCTACCGCGTTTAAATACTTTACCTCGGGAATAAAGAAAAGCAATGATTACCAAGGCGGACGTTTACGTATCCGACGGCTAAAAAGAAGAAAAGGGGCACAAAAATCGAAGCAATTATAGAAATTCAAAATACTTTAAAAGCCTGATACTATGCACTCAAAAAAGGATCAAGATACAACGAAAGTTTGCCTAAAATCCATACAAACCAAAAATCTAAGCAGTAGAATGTTCTTTACTCTTCTTTACCTTCAAACTACGAAACATTGGGGGCTTCGGTTGATACCAAATTTAGTCTGCTAACATAAACCACTCACTTACAGACACGTGTCTGCCAATATGGCAATTATGTATACTTTTAACAAGCAACACAAGATCACCGAGCAACTAAGAATCCACGAGCAACTCAACCGTGTCGACCTACTTGGGCGGTCCGAGCAGCTTAAGCGGTCCGAGAAACTTAGCACTATAATTCAGATAATCAAGGAGACGACTGCGCATTAAATGCCCATTTATTATCATACAGATGTACATGTCTACTAGATAACAACGCATCGTCCTTTCATTTGTACAGCCTCAAGGCTATAAATACATTTTAACCTCCTCATTGGAAGGGATCGAAATTTCTTGAGCAAACAATTCCTCGAGAATTCCAAACAAACAGTTAGCAATAACAAAAACAGTGAACGTAGGCCATTCTTGCAAGGTAGAACCACTTTAAAAATCTATTATCTATTATTTCTTTATTCTTTTTATCTGTGATTAAAATAATTAGGTCATATCTAATTTTTTACATCAACAGTAGATATTAGCGTTTTAATTTTCGTTTGAATAAAAATCTATCACAAACTGCAAATGTTTTTGGTAAGAAAATGTATGATACTTACTTATACATGATCTTTAATTTTTATTTTATTTTTTGGTAGATTTTTACTAATAGATAGTTTATTAATAACATTTTAACCATTACTCCTAATTCCATTTTCTTGTATAAAAAAATATTTTAGAGCTTAAACTCTAATTTGTTGTTAGATGAAAACTTACCACTAACTAAATATTATTCGGTAACAAAATGTAAGTTAATCTTTTATGATCTTTATTTTGTTTTCAAGTTTTGGATAGAGTTTTACTATTTATGTAAGTTCCTAATTATTTGTAGAAGGTATACGAAATTGTAAAATACCAGTTATGCAATGAATTTTTCAGGTAGAACAGTTATTATACATCATGTTTTGCTCTAATTGGCAACGTTATACCATGTTACTTGCATTGAATTGGTAAGATTGCTATATAAACCTAGTTGTTAAGTTATGCTTATTCTACTTCAGATAATTTTTATGTACTCCATTTGTCTTCTATTTTAATTGTATAACTATGAAACAATAGATAACTTTCTAAACTATAAGTTATGTATAATAATCAATTTATAATTTGTGTTAATACCAAGAAAATAAATGTATATATTAAAAACCCAAGCTTTCAAAGCCCACTTTACTTTATATATTCCATCATTAAATTTATATTAACCAATATATAGTATAACAAACGAAATAGAATCTAATAAAATTATATTGGTTAAGAAGAATATGTGATATGTGAATTTCATGAAAATGGTATTTAAGAAAGATTGGTTTCATTGCCATTGAAGAAGTTTAATGAGAGTAAGACGTGTAACAAGTAAATAAATAGGCCTATATGATGAAACTTGTTGCACTGTAATGTTGTTTGGGTTGTGATTTGGTGAGATGTGTGAGAAATTGAAGAAGAAGTTATCATTACTATAGATGATCCTAGGTAGGTGATTGTTCTACATTTTTACAGACTTACGACATACATTGGGCAATAGGAGTTTAGTTTTGTAGACCTCAACTTTGATTAGAAAATAAATGGCTAAAATTTAGGCACGCCACTCCATTAAATTCAATATACACTATCACGCTTAAATATATATATATATATATATATATATATATATATATATATATTGTGTGTGTAAAATGAGCGATTGGGATACTCACTCTAGATGGAATTTTAAGTTTTAAAGCATCCAATTTGACTGTATTTGAATGACAATTACTATATGTATTTAGTTGTAATAATAATAATAATAATAATTATTATTATTATTATTATTATTATTATTAATTATTATTATTATTGTTATTATTATTATGTAATAATTATGATTTTTTAATTATGAAGTAAAATCATCAGTATAATTACATCATTTGGTTATTACATAAATTTAGATAAAATTTATGTGCATATATCAAATAACAAGTCTTATGTATTAATTGAACTATGGAAATAAGTCTCAATTACTTAAAAAGTTTGTATCTCGTAAGGTTGTGCAATTGACAATCATACCTATAATTTTATAACAAATAACAATCTTACCAAAGCCGCTAAACTGATTCTAACTCTTGCCACATTATCAACTATTCGATAACTAATATCCTCTCGCCTCCCGACCCTTCTCTCTCCCCGATCTAATACTCTTAATACTGCATATCCAAATTGACACGTCTTTAAATTCACCTCGTCTCAATTTTCTCACTCTTGAATATAATATTTTGTCCTTCCCAACTCAATTGGAAGATGTGCATAAAGGTAGTGTAATACCCCGTGATTTTAATGACTTTTAAAATGAGTTATATTTTAAATTAATGCATTAATTGGATTTTATTATTAATTAATTCATTGGCGTTTTATCCGAATTGAGGATATTAAAATGTATGATTCTGAATATTACTTAAAGATATTTAGGTAATATATGAATGTGATGATTAATGATAATTGCTGTTCTGTAATTTGGATTTTTAGTCAGACGCGGTATGGGACGTGTCGGGACTAATTTGTTAAATTAAAAAGGAAATTTATTTTCTATCGACCTTATAGTCATTTTGAATGCGTCGTTGCGTCCGGAAGGTTCAAAATAGTCAGAAAAGTCTATTGGGACGTTGGTTTTGAGTCTCGGGTCATTTGGAAATGAAAAGACAACCCAAAAGGGCATTTTGGTCATTTTTATAGGGGGATGAATAGTGATTTCGGATTTTGTCCTATTATAAGTATTGGTAGATTAAGTGTACGTGGGTTATTCATCTCCTCTACACAAAATAGAGAAGTCATCTTCCTAGAGAGAGTGAAAGGTTACTTTGGAAGGGAAAAGCCTACTTGGGAAGGAGAAGAACTAAGAACCAAGAGTCACCACCACCGGAGGTTGACCGGAGAAGGGACAACAACCTGAGATATACTAAACCAAAGGATCAGACCTTCATTAGAGGCAAGTGTTTGATAATGGCAATTTAAGTTTGTATATTGTCCATGTCAGAATACTTATTAAAAGAGATGATTTTACATGTTTGGAAGAAATAATGGAGTTGTTAAATGGATTTCTGGAAACTGAAAACGTATAGGAATCAATCTCATGTTGTAGGTAGTTAGTAATCCACGAAATGATCATGAATCTGTTGAAGAAATTCTGAAAACCATTGATGTGTTCTTGAAGATAATAAGTTGATAATTTTCTGGAAAAAGTGGATATAAACATGCTTTTAGTTCAATCTCTTGATGATTCTAGGATGTTTACAGTAGAAATCATTCATATATGTTGATATATCATGTAGTAAGGATTATAAGTCATTCGGGATGTTAATATGAAGGTTTGAATGAACAAAATGGTGAAACCCGTAATTGCAGAAATGCAGAAAAACCAGGTTGTGACCTGAGTGATCGATCGATCGACCTCCCCAGGATGGTTAAAGTTGTTTCTTTTTAATGTTGTTTATTATCCCAAAACTTTGTTATATCTTTGGTGATTATTAATTGGATATTATGGGACTTATATTAGATCAGTAAGCCCTAGATAAGATTTGAATTAATTTGATTGGGATTTAATTAATGAAAATAATGATAATTAATTTAAAAGGTATTTCGGTTGCTAGATTCATTTGTTGGATTCTAATTGGTATGCATGGGGATTAAAGATAGGACCATTAGGGGTGATTGAATATAACACCTGGGTATCCTTAAGTTTAGAAGATGGTTTAATCCTAAGTGAAAGAAGATGTGTTTATAAAAGATTTGAAACTATCGGTTTTAACCCTAATTAAAAGGAGAGTTTAATTCGTAGTAATTCAGGAGATACGATGATATGGACCAGTAGGATATTAGTGACTTCTTACTGAATATATGTTGAGGAAAAACCTATTTTAACCTTGAGTATTGAGTGAGGCTCGGGGATAATTAAATTAAGAAGTAAAGTTATGATATTTTAATACGTGGGTTTAAAGAGATATAACGCTACGTATGGGAATAATCTAAGGGTTATGTAAGTACCTTGTTGATAGTATAATATAGGTATGATAATTCCTATTTGATTGATTTATGATTATGTGTATGACATACCTAGCTTACTTGCTATCATCGGGAGGTTTGCGCGTGAGGGCAGTCATATCCTGATGAATCCATGGGATCTTTAATTTGTCACTCGAGAACATAGGTCTATGAAAGACTTATCGGGGAGTTGATAAGTCCGCTGACTATGGGAACGTAGGTATGTGCGTGGCCCAAGGGTATGAGAACTATGTTCGCCTCCAACTTGTATGTTGTTGTTTGTGGTTCGAGAAATCCTTACCGAACCTTTAGTCCCCTATTCGGTGACCAGCGATGATGGGATATGATAGCAGAGTAATGCATTGCACCGCAGCTGTGACTCGGGGTGCTGTATTATATATGAATATATATATAATGAATTAAAGGAATGAATGGTTATATTGTGGTTAAATTATCTATTGCGTGATAATTGTAGATAACAGTAAATTGAGAAAGAATTGAAATAAGTTAATGAATACTTATTGAAGAAATTAATTCATATTAATGAGAAATGATTCATGTTAATGGGAAACGATTCACATAAATGAAAAATGTAAATGAATGATAATGTGACGTATGGTATGGGACATATGGGGTTAGATATGGGATGGAAATCATATTATGGAAATTAGTAATGAGGAACCATTAACTAGGAGGTTAATAGGAAAACGTTAAGTGTGCACTCTAGTTGAGAGGTGAGAATACCAAGTGAGAGTTGGATACTAACATGTACATAACAAATGCTTTATTGCACTTGTTAAATACTTGTTGTTTTAAAAATCATTTTCACAATCGGGCTCTAACCCATTTCCTTGCATATTCTCTTTTCTATTGTATCTTTTATATCAGGTGTCCAATAGCAGGGACGCCAACCTTAGTTGATGTTGACGAGCTACGAAGATATGGAGTGTTGTTTAGACGCTTATCTTATTTTGATTAACAGTATTCTCTTAGTTAGGGCTTGTTGCCCAAAGGATTTCAGTTATCACTTTCTATCGGAGTCATATACTATTGTGTTCATGTCATTTTGATGTATTTGTTATTGTTGGGATTATTGTAATGGATTAATATTATGTGGGAATGTTTATTCCAATTGTATTTAAATTCTTTTGTGTTATCTGTTCAGTTATAAGTGTTGTAGAATAAAATGTGTTGTGTTATTCTTAAACTAAATGGATTTGTTGAAATTAAAATTTGGAAAGTTTTTTAACACCAGCTTAATTGGGTATTGGGTGAGTTGTAAATGTTTTCGACAGTGATGCTAAGAATGAGCCAACTGTATATTCTGTTTTAATTTGGTATGGGACTGGCCACCTGGTATTTAATTAGGCGGGGTGTTACAGTAGTTGGTTGCTAACTGATTTGCCATTAATATTTAATATATATTTTAGAAATAATAATAATAATAGTAGTAGTAATAATAATAATAATAATAATAATAATAATAATAATAATAATAATAATAATAATAATAATAATAATAATAATAATAGTAATAATAATGCCTTTTATCTCATCTCATCTTGTATATGGATTATTTAAAATTGTTATTGCATTGGTGCCTTTTTTTAACTTTTGCTCGAAATCAAATTGCCTTATATCTCACTTCATTTACATTTTATCGCGAGAGCTATTAGTCTATTATTTCATGGCTTTCATGATTAGAATAATTTGTGAAATGGATTGCCTAAGGTCCATACCCTATGAAATTACACTTTCATCAAATTAGATAATCCAATAACCAAAATGTAGATGAACACTTTAACCATCATGTGTAATATGAAATATGGTATCTATGGGATCCATATGGTCAAAACATATCATTATAGTAATAACTTTCTCTATTATGAAATTTGATTTTCCTATTATTAGTTTAATTCTTGATTATATATGTCCAGTTGAGCCTTCCCACTTCTTTCAAACTCAAAGAAAATGAAGTAACAAAATTTTATTTATTCCTTATATAGTAGGTTTTTATTATTCAAGATGGGATGAAAATGGATGGGTATTTCAATTAATGATCCTATGATACAATTAATTGATCAAGTGATTTCTTACAATGTATTGATAAGAGGTATGAACTAAAAGTCTAAGTAGTATGTCGACTACGCTGAGCGATCATATCACGAGTTGCTTTGTACATGTTTTTAATGGTAAGCGTGTTTACCCATCTCGACTTATTATTTTCCTAAAATATAAAATTAAAAATTAATCTTGTTACACCACATTTTTTTTTATAAACAATTGACCTCCAAAAATATTTTCTAAAACAATCTAGATTATCAAAAGATCTTCCAAATTGATCCAAAAGATTAGATTCCTCCGAGTGGTCCTCGCTAGAGGTACTTGAAGAAGATTATAAAAGATGTTCCAAGTGGAAGATACATCGTGGATTGATTTTGTACAGTCTTTTGGATATGGACTTTTTGGCAAAAACATGTTGTGAAAGGATCATTTTGAAAGTAGTCCTTATGAAAATGTCACCCTTTTATGTTTTCCTCCATCTAATATAATCTAATATATATTAAATAATGGAGTCTACCGTCCCATTTATTGACGGGAAATCGTTATTATTGCAGGCCACGCACTCTTTATAGTTGCTAAATCTAAGACCTCTTCTAATTGCAACCTATTTTCCCCGACATTCTCACTCACTCTATCTCTCTCCCCTACTATTACATAATGATTATCTCTCTCTCTCTCTCCGTGTAGTTAACCTACATTTGATTTATACATAATTGGTTAACAGTAAGGGGCCTTTTCACCTTTTTCTCTGTCTGTCTTTATCATCCATATTTCATAATCTTTCCAATCACGATAATTCAACCCTCTTCTCTAATTGTTATTCGAGACCCACCGTTCTACTCTTAGTTACGTCTCTCACTTGCTTTTGCTTCAAAGGAGTGTTTTTAATCTAGCGTTTTTCCCTTTTGAACCTTAAAATAATTTGGTCTTTGCAAGTTTTATACTAAAAAAGGCATAATTTAAGAGATTCAAACCCAATTTTATATTACAATTTCATCTTTTATCGAGCTAATATAGTTTTAATTATTTTTGCAGATCTGATACCCGAATGACAAAAATTCTCGTTGGGTTCATCAATCAGATTACGGAAGGTAATCTACTAGGTTTTAATAATATTCATATAAATTTCTCGCTTCGGAGGCTAATCATTCTCTAAGTTGGAAATATTTAGAGTTCCATTTTTGTGATGTGGTAAATCCTTTATATAATTAATGCATTTCTGATGAACTCATACATGATTCTGAATGTCGTATGCTTAATTAAATATTTATATTGTGAACTACTATTAAAAACAGAATGCGAGTATGGTTACCATAAGCTAATTTAGTTTTAATAGTTATGATGATTCTTTAGGTTAATTATTTGTTTAGCCAATGTGAATGTGGTTTATAGATAATTTTAAAAAAAGCAATGTTGAGTTTTATACTTTGCTCAATTTGAGTTTTATATTTAATTCTATGTGCACATGTTGTGGTTTCACCTCCATTATTTCTTTCTTTATTTTTTATTTTACCTTGTTGAGGTGTTATTGTATGCCAAAGATTTGAGTTTATGCATGATATACGATCTGTAACTGTTAGGGATAATAAATTCCTCTGTAATTATTGAGCTACCTTGTCTTGTTATTTATTTACCCATTGTTATAGATTCATGGATTATTCATGTATGATTTCCATTAAAAAATATTTTATGATAATTAGCATGATTAATTGTATTGTGATTCATAAATTTGAACACAAGAAAATTATGAGAATGTAATAATTAGAAAGCATATTTTAGGGAATAAAGGAGCGCATTGATATGAGGGATAATACAAATTTCAAATAATTTGAAAACTTAAAGTTATTTTCATGGATGTAATTATCCATAAGAATTTTGAAGTTCTTAAAGACATTTCTTCTCCGCCATTGATCATTGACAATTAGTATATTCCTGAATAGGGTGTGGCTTATTTGTAGTAGCCATTGTGTTGTTTTGGGTATATATACTAATTTTCTAATATTCTTAGAAAAATGGGGAACCCTTGATGTTTTTTCACCATATAGTAAGCTCATTCAAAACTTGATCTTTCATGAGATGGAATATTATGGAATATTCCTCTTTTATATCACATTTCATTTATTTAATGTTCAAACTTTACATACTCATATTACAAGAAATATAACCAATCTTTCTTTGATCACAAGTCTATAAAATGAATATATTTACCACCACTATCTTAATATTGTAAGCATTTTCATATAAAATACAAGATTTATCCAAATAACATTGAAAGGTTTTTATAGGTGATATCGAATTCACAATAAATGCAATATTTCTAATCAGCCCCAAAATACGAATGCAATGTAAAATTGACAAAGGGTGTACGCGGTTCAGAAGATCGTTATGCCTATATCCACGGGGAAAAGGGAGAGTTTTATATTAGTCGAGAACAATGATGGATAATTGGAGTGCTAGGGTTTTTAGCTAAGAGTCCAGGTGACCGTGATTAGAATATAATTCAATAACCTTTAATATATTGGGGTCATCCTTATTTATAAGTATAAGGTGCCTAAAAATCTAGGTCCATTCCCTTAGATCTTATCTCCCAATTGGTAGAATCGTAAATGGTCCAATCGTTCATTATATGGTGTGAACTCCCTAGATTCTATATTAGCACTTCTAACGAGTTGACAGTTTGGTCCTTTTTGGACTGTTTCGATTTTTGGAGAACCGTAAACTTGTTCGAGGATATAGATAGCATTTCTTTGATGATATAGTGATAGACTTGGGACATTTGGGTAGTTATGAGGAGGAATTTACATACGAGAGTTGTATTACATGTACGGTTTGGGTTGAGACGCGAGTGGTTACTACGACGTGAGAAACTATAGCGCGTATGATTATAAATCGAATTAGTATAAATTGTGATAATTATAGTTAGTGCGAGAATGCGATACGTACTACGATTAAAATACGGTATTACTAAGATGTGTGTTTACTTAGTATATGGATTGTGTGTATGACATACCTACCATACTTGCTATCACGGGAGGTTGCGTTCGCTTCTACGTACCACATGTCAGTCCACTTGGCATAATCAATACAACCTCCCTTTAATTTCCCCTAATATTGGAATGATCAATTTTTAGACCAGGTTGACCTAATCTTATTGCTATTTGTCCACGTGGGTATCTTCAAACATCGCAAACAACTTAAAAAGTTCCCACTTACGCAAGTGGGGGAATAATAATTTATTTATGATGCACACAATCCTCACTCCCAAGGTTTTATGAGTCATCGGTAGTATCCCCTAGGCAATGATTATGCATGTAGCGCATGGCCTAGGGAGCAATTGGTGCAGAGCTCCCCATCTAATGCCAATTCGTGTCTTTATTTGCTTTGGAAGAATAAGGTATAAGGTTTAAGGAGCCTTATAACTTCTTTATTTCATCATAATTTTTAGGTAAACTCCGAATTCTTCTCTTTCTCTCTAAGGTTTTCAAAAGACCAGAGCTTGTCTTCTTATTCTTATTTATTTTTCCATTTTTCTTTATTAAGATCTTTCGTTATATCCAAGTGTTTGAGAAAGTATGAAGTGACTTTAGATAATAATTTTGAAACATTTCATACTAAATAACTTATACTAGAAAATGTCCATATTAGGATTTTGTCGGAGAAGAAGGATACCTCCGACATTGATGGCAAAGTTGCTTTTATAACGGTTTCCATAATTGAGGGGGAGTTCATTTCCCCCTTCACCCATTGTTGGTGGTAGTACTCTGTTTTCATGGAGTACTTCCAATTTAGCCAATCATAAGTTTCTTTGGTATTGTTTTGGGCACAGTTGCTATAAATCAAATTTGTGGGACAAATCTTTGCTTAGATGAAATTAGGCACTGTTATAACCTAAGGAGATCTCCTGAAACTGAAGTGTACCATTTTTAAGCTAGATATAAGTCTCTTAGTTTGGTAAAGTGTCTGCCAAGATCACAAAAAGACCCTGATAAGGATGTCTTAGTGTTTTTGAAGTCATTTTATAGTGAGGGCTACGTAGGTCTTTTTATGCCTACAATGGACAGATATCTAGGTAGGTCATTATGAGTTCAAACTAATCACAATTAAGATTCAGAAAGTAATTAAAAAATGAAGTAAAAAGATGTCAATCACACAACACAAGGATATGCATGGTTCGATAAATTGCCTATACGTCGATAGAGAGGTCACTGTTTTTCTATCAAGTTCTCTCAAGTATCGAAATTACATTCCTTTGACCCATGGGTGAGGGTTACACTTTATAGTGGTGTAAAGTGGTTGACTATTACAAGGAACTTCCCCAGCTTTCTATTAGCCCATATGGTAATCTTGAATATTCCTTCCGAGATTATTGATAACCTTTTTAACTCATTAAGGTTGACATGATAATTGTTAGTACTTATCCACGTGATAAATGTAATTGCTGATTTCTTTGAGCAGTTGGGATGGACGTGTCCACATTCAGCTGGTTTTAGTCGGCCATTTCTCAATTTTGCTTAGTTAATTATTTAAGTTCCCACAATTGCCCTCAAATATCCGGGCTAAAATCTGTTTGGTCCAGTAGATTTTATTCATCATTGGGTCTAATCATTTTTTAAACTTGTTGGTAGATTTAAACTGCCATGGCAGCCTCATAATTATGCTGAAGTCTCAAGGGTATGCTCATCCGAGCAGTAAGTGAAGTGCCAAAACCCATCTTAGGATGTGTGTCTGATGATTACGCATAAGGATTCAAACAGAGTTGGTACACTCCAAACAGTCACTTTACCTTTGATCTTTCGCTTATCAAAATCTTGAGAGCCTCCTTCGCATTCTTCCATCATTTTAAGTCTTTATCTTTACTCCTTCCTCTCTCAGTTTTCTTCTTCTTCTTCTTCTTCTTCTTCTTCTTCTTATTATTATTATTATTATTATTATTATTATTATTATTATTATTAGTGCTTATCTTCAGTATTGGTAGTTTTATTACTCCCAATCATGTCAACTATTCACTAAAAGAGCGTAGAGGAATTTATAAAAACTTATTATATTCCCTCCTGGGTGGAAATCAATTTTGCCCCATACCCAAAGATATCAGAGACATTGAAGGGGGGGACTAGATTCACACCTTGGTTGTAGTCCAAGGAGGTTAACATTTACCCCCAATTCTTTATTTTTAGATTTTTTTGATTTCACCAGGGTGGTACCTACTGAGTATGCCCCTAATACTTGGTGAATAGTTAATGGGGCTAATCGCATTAATGAGCTCTATGGGACCACCTTGGGCATCCCAAAGATCAGGTTTTGTTACTCCTGGTCTCGCACTTCTAAGGGCCTCCTTTATCTGAAGGTGAGGAAGGCCAAAACGGTTTTGGTCGTAAACCTCCCTAATTCCACAAGAAATATTGGGATCATGGGTTCATCGCCAGGAATAGGCAACATCTACTACTCCCTAATGGAGAAAAATACACAAAGTTTATGTGCCTTGATTGGGGGATGATCATAAAGGTTAACACTTGCATTTTTAATTTAGTTATTGCTTTACTATTGCTCTGTTGCTGCTGATTTTTCTTTTCTATTGTCTTGTGAATAGGTCGCAAGAAAAATAAAGAGCCTTACCTCAAAGACATTAAGGTTGCGAACTTCTAAAAGTTTGGAGGATCAGAGACAGTTTGCCTAATGGTTAACATCCCCGGTCGGTGACTTTTCTGCTTGAATATGCCAACACCACCAGTAGATTCACTGCTCGCCCGATGGATGATAACTTGATATTCCTCTTTATAATAAGGTAACTTTTTCTTTTGAACCTTTGGAGATTGGGTCAATTCAGATAAAGGAGGAGGAAGGCCTAATGGCTCCTACTAGGAAGATAATTCTTTTGGATTCTAACAATGATGATGAGGAGAAGGAGGAGGATGTGCTCCTCTCTTCCAGGGTTAAGTCCCAAAAGAAGGCCGAAGGTGATTACTCAAGGTTTGGAGACCCAAACTTAGTCTCCAGGGATAACAAAAAAAAGAAGAAGAAGAAGAAGAAGATGAAGAAGAAAAATAAGAAGAAGAAGAAGATGGAAGAGGAGAGAAAGAGAGAGGAGGGAAATAAGAAGGCTCTTATATTTTCTACGAAGAATAGAAGTGTTCCTTATTCTCTCCCCAAAGTCTTGGAGGCCCAGTCTGTAGCCCACAATCCAACCCTTACCCCTGATCTGCTGAGGGAGGCAGGGCTCGTGGGTGATCGCAAGCGACTGGGGATGCTGGGTCCAGACCAGTTTTCTCTCCAAGCATCCCTAACTCTATCCCTAATAAGGGTATTCTTTTTGTTTATTATATGAGATATACTTAGCTACTATTCATTAAATCTTATAACATTTGGCTTTTCCTTATTTTGTAGTTTATGATAAAATTTACTAGTCTATTAGATGGTCGCACATACCAGTCTAAAATAAATAATGAACTGGCTGAGGCCCTCCGAAAGTCAGAGGAGGTTATGCTTCAGGCTAGGGAGGCCCACAAGAAGGAGAAGAAGACTATTGTTGATGCCATGGCCTCCTTGAAATCTGAGAATAGCCTGCTAAAGGTCGAGAATTTTTGATTGACCAAGGATGTGGAGAATATTCTTATGCTCAAGGACGCCAGCTTTGAGCAAGGTTGGAATGAGATGTATGACAATGCCAGAGTCCAGATTACCAATGCTGAGAAGGCGACCTTCAAGAAGGGATGGGGAAATCCTTAGGGGAAATCGGAGTCCCTTCTGAGTCTGAGCTTTACGAAAGGAATGAGCCAGGCCCCCCTTTAATTTTTTATGAGGACCACTTTACCAGTCATTCTATAAACCAAGTGAATGAGGTGACACCCAATGAGAAAGAGGCTGAGATAAAAGAGCAGGTGAAGAAATAAAGCCTATAGTTCTAGGAGTTTTTTCTTCTTTTTCTCGTGTATTATACTTTTTTCTTTCCTTAGATTATAATGGCTCTGCCTACTCCTTTTGTTGTTTAATAAAAGTTGTAATCATTTGACTGTGCCAATTTGTGTATTTTTCTGAGAAATTATTGTCCTGCTCTGCTTTGATGTTATAGACTATTGCCAAGGAAATTCCTTGTTCTAGTAACTTAAATAATATGCTATGGTAAGATGCTAGTGTGTAAGCTCACTGAGAATTTTTGACTACCTGTAAGGCTCTAAAAAGAGGACTAATGCTTATAAAGACTAATCCACTTTGGTTGCCAAGCTAAAGGACGACCTCAAGGATTTGGAAGATGTAAGTGCCTCCATGCAAAAGGAAATTAATGACTTAAAGAAACAATTGGTGGAATCCAAGGATGTGGGGGAGTTTGGCGCTCTGGTCTAGTCAATAAATGATGATTTGAAAAAGAAGAAGAAGAAGCTTTTTGAAACCGAAGATCAAGCTTAAATGAGCAATCCTATGGTGATGGGCCTAATCCGTGATAATAAAAAGCTTCGATATTTGTTTAGGATGGGTTTTTGAGCGGCAGGCTATGATGAGGGTTGTAAGGATGCCCCAGTGAGGTTGTAGCCTACAAGCACGGTTAGCTGAATGCCCTCAAGGTTATTAAGGAACCTCACGACTGACCTCCTTTTGGGCGTCCTTCATATGGCTGAACTCCTTTTGGGCATGATGACAACTGGATTCCTTGGATGACATTCCTCTTCACTTAGTCGAGAGCTACATGGAAGGGAACGATAGTGATGACGAATATAGGCCTAATCTTGATGATGGTCGGAAGAGGCAAATAGAACAATATATGTCTTACCGACCATAAACTATTGTAATTTTGTATGATTTTTGTAATTATTATGTAATTATACTCTTTACAATCGGGCTCTGCCAAATGAATATAGTTAATACTAATTTTTACGCATTTTTCCAGTTCATTATGCCTTGCATGAATTTTTCTGTATTTCTTACCTTTTAGGTCATATCGTCGTTCCTTTAAACCTAGAAAAGATAATGACAAAAATACACCTAGTATGTGGGCAATTCGCCCGTTTAGGATATTAGTCGACTAATCCAAGTTTGTTCATTGCCTAGAGATACTCGTAGGGCTTTTGTATTGCGTGGACAAGTCGTGAGGTCACCGGTGTTGGTCATGACAGGGACCGGAGGGACTTATTTTTTATTATAGTTAGTAAAAATTGCTATCGTAATCAAGTTAAAGCCTAATCAATACTCTTTCAAAGATTAAGAGCCAATTATAAGCCTTCTACTTAGGAAATAATGTAAATTAATCAAATAAGTTATGATCTTTGAGATACGAAAATAAAGGCCTTTATTCATAAAAGGAACAATAACGAGCAACATAAGTTTTGAAATGAAAATTTACTAAACCTAAGTGTTGAAAGTCAAAAGAAGACTAAAATTAGAACTTCTTAAGGTTGGCCACATTTCATGCTCTAGGTATCTCTCTACCCTCCATTATTTTCAAGTGATAGGATCCTTGTAGATAATCTCTGATCACTTTGAATGGTCCCTCCCAGTTAGGCCTTAACTTGTCATCCGATGGTCTTATGGCATTGCTGAGAACTTTCCTCAGGACGTAGTCTCCTACTTGTAACTTCCTCGGTTTAACCCTGTATTCTACTGATTTACTAACTACTACTAGTATGAGGCCAGTTTGATCATGGCCTGCTCTCTTCGTTCATTATCCAGGTCAAGTTTGGCGCGAAGAGCATCGTCGTTTAGTCCTTGATCGGCCAACCTTATTCGCATGGTCAAGAGGCTTGCTTCAAGTAGTGTGACAACTTCCATTCCATATTTGAGCGTAAAGGGTGTCTCTCCAGTAGGACTTCTAGGTGCGGTACGATATGCCTAAAGAATATGGGGGATCTCGTCCACCTAAGCGCCTTTTTCCTTTTTAGCCTTTTCTTAAGGCCATCGAGCATCGTTTTATTAGAGGCCTCTGCCTGACCATTGCTTTGGGGATACGCCACCAAACTGAAGTGGCGTTTGACTTTATGCTCATCGCAGAAAGCTTGAAAAGTTCCACTTTCAATCCAAGTGTCGTTATCAGTAACAATAGTCCTTGGTACCCCAAAGTGCGTTATGATGTTACTCCAGATGAACCTCATCATACCGACGTCTCTAATATTGGCCAGTGGTTCTACTTCTACCCACTTTGTAAAATAGTCTGTGTTGACCAACAAGTACTCGAGATTCCTAGGTGCGATAAGTAGTGGTCCCATGATATCCAAACCCCATTGTGCAAATGGCCACGGGTTGTTAAATGGCTTCAGGTCACTGTCCAGTTGATGGGCCATGGGGGAGAATTTCTAGAACTTTCGAACATAAACGGTTGCATCTTTCTACATGTACGGCCACCAGTAGCCTTATTTAATTGCTTGAAATGCTAGGGACCTTCCTCTTACGTGATTTTCACATATTCTATTATGAAGTTTCGAAAGAACTTGGTCGACGTCACTTGGATGTACATACTGGATGTGTGGTCCTATGAAGGATCTTCTATACAGTTTTCCTCCACTATCTAAGTTGAAATGTGTTACTTCCATCCAGACCTTGTGGGTTAATTTCTTGTCGATCGACAGTGTTTCATTTTTTAAGTATGCTATAATATTATCCATCCAACTTAGTCCTTTATTGATAGAGAGGACATGCTCAAGATCCGTTGTCTTTTCAATACTGGGCTTGGCGAGGAATTCCACTTTAATAGTTCTCCTGAGACCTGAGTCCACTAATGAGATTAGTGCTGCTAGAGCGTCGGCATGATTGTTATGACCCCGGGGGAACTGTTGAACGTGAACTTCCTTAAATTTTGTATTTAGCTTGTGAACAACTGTGAGGTAGGCTACCATTCTTTCTTATTTAGCATTGAAATCTCCACTGATTTGATGGACACTAATTTGGACTCACAATAAACGTTGAGGTTTTTTTACCCTAAGAAAATATGCTTTGTAAAGTTTGGCGATGAGCGCCTCATACTCGGCCTCGTTATTAGAGTTATTAATCCCTAATATGATCCATTGCTCGATCATAGCATTTTCAGAGTGATAAGGACAATTCATATGCCCGCCCCCTTTAAATTTTAGGTGCCATCAACATACAGCGTCCAGCTTTCGCCTTATGTCTGTTAGTATAACTCTGATTGATCAGTCAGCTACTGGTCGACATGACCTTCTCCAGTAATTTATTTGATGAAATTGGCCAAAACTTGCCCTTTTATTATTATCCTTAGTTAGAAGTGGATATCAAATCTCCCAAACTCTACCGACTACTTTGACATTCGCCTTGAGAGGTAAGCCTTGCGAAGAATACCTTTAAGGGGGAAGGAGGTGATCACAGTGATGGAATGGTCTTTAAAGTAGTGCTTTAGCTTGTGTGAAATGACCACGAATGCATAAATCAGTTTCTCCAGAGGTAAGTAATATTGCTCGACATCCAAGAGCCTTTTACTGGTATAGTAGATAGAAATTTTCTTGGCCTCCCATTCGCAGATCAAGGCCGAGCTGACTGCGAGGTAAAGGTAAAGAGGATCCCATTGGCTGAGGATCGTTAGCAATGAAGGTTTGTTAAGGTAAGATTTGATCTCCTTTAGGGCCCTGGAACATTCATCATTCTAGGTGAGTCCTTTTTCCTTTTTGAGCAGTTGGATAGATGGTCGACAACACTCATATAATTTAGAAATAAAGCGAATGAGTTATGTGAGCATTCTAGTGAGATTTTAAACCTCACATAATGTCTTTGGTAGTTGGACCGTGCTGATTACTTCTATCTGATCTGGGTTAGCCTTAATCCCCCTCTTGCTGACTAGATAACCCCAAATTTTTCCTAAGTGGACCCTAAATAAGCACTTGGTGGCATTAAGCTTCATTCAGTAGCGCTTGAGGAGTTCAAAGGTGTTAGACAGGTCTTAGAGGTGGTCGCTCTTATTCTTGCTCTTGATGATAATACCGTGAATGTGCACCTCCATGGTCTCCACCATTTGGTGTTAGAGCATCTTGGTGACTAACCTTTGATATATAGGTCCTGCATTCTTAAGGCCAAACGACATGACCTTGTAGCAATACAGACTAACTGGCATTATGAATGAGGTTTTATCTTAGTAAAAATGAACAGAGGAATCTGGTGGTACCCCGAATAAGCATATAGGAAACTCATCCGTTCATTAGCCATTGTGGCACCGATCGGTTAGTCTATCTTCGATAGAGGGAAACTGTCCCTGGGACAGGCCCTGTTGAGGTTGGTGAAATCTATATAAACTCTCCAGCCCCCATTGCTCTTTTGGACCACGGTTGGATTTTAAATCCAACTTTGGTAATTGAACTTCTCTGGTGGACCTTGCCTCCATAAGTTTCGTTATTTCCTTTTTCATTACCTTTGGCTTTCTGGGGTTATTCGGCAGGCCCTTTGTATAGCAGCGGGCCTTCTATATGATCGGCTTGAACATTAGGTCGACATGCAGTTGATGGCTGGTAACTGCAAGGTCAATCCCAGGCATATCATATGGTTCCTATGCTTACACATCTAAGGACTATTTCAGGAGGGCAATTAACTCTTCCCTTTCAAGGTTAGTTATCCTTGTCCCGATCAAAAAATTTCTTTCTGGATTGGTTTTGTTAAAGATAACCTCCTTCAGGTCTTTGACGAACCTATCAGTGGAGTGGATTATGGTCTCTTCACCCCCGATCGCCTATGTTGTAGTTGCTATTTGGATGGATTAGTCTATCCTGAGCTACCTTCAAAACAACTTCTTTATCTTTATTCTTCTCCTGCTTAGGCCTAATAGCATTTATAAAGCATTTCCAAGAAGTTGCCTGGTCGCCTCTGATCTCCATTATGCCTCTGTCCGTGATGCATTTGAGCTTCTGGTGGTAAGTGGAAGGGATAACTCTCATAGCATGAAGCCACCCCTATCTACGATGGCGTGATAAGGTGACTCAATGTTGACCACCAAGAACTCTATGAGTTTTGAAATATTCATGCCCTTACTGGAAGGACCTAATGACATCGTCATCTTCCCTGCAAATCTGACCAGAAGGACGGTTGCCTCCTTGAGATCTGGCATCTTGAGTGCTCCAAGTACATTATCCCCGAAGAGCTCCTGTGGTCCACTAATAGCTTTTCCACGTCCCAGTTCATAATTTTGAGAGTGATTACTAGTGTGTCGTGGTGGGGAGTTTATATCCCAATCAATTCCTCTTCTATGAAGACGATGTTCTTATTGTAATCATTATCCTTTAGTTTTCGGTGCTTGCCAGTCTGTCTTTTGACGGGATTAATTTGGAAATTTTTCATCATAGCTGTAACTTTCTTGAGTTCCATTCGACCAGCATTATCGTGGATCTTCTTAAGGCCAGATGCTCTGTGAATTACGACGACCTCATGCCCCATGTCGTCATCAAGGACATTATTTGGTTTTTAGTCGCCATTGGCCGTGACCTGGTCAGTATTCTTCTCAATAAATTCATTCAGATGCTCGACTTGGGCTAACTCCTACAGATAAGTTTTGTGCGCCTTACAATTTCCAATTTTGTGGCCACTTTCTTTATGGAATGCGCATTAGAGCGCGATATTCATTTTGATCGGATCACCACCCATCTTTTTGGTCCACTTAATGAACTGCTGACTGTATTTTTTACTTGTGAGCCGCCTCCTTACCATCTGATGGTAAATCGTCGTTCTTTCAAAAAGATATGATCGAGTTCATTCAAGAAGGGGGGAAGCGGAAGCTTCATGATGTCTAAGGTCGGCTTTGGTTAATCAATGCTTGGTTAGTCAACATATTTGATAGCAATTTTCCTCTTTAAATTGGTGTTAATGGCTAATGCCAAAGTGACCTAAAAAGCTTTAATAAACCTATTATCTTATCATGGTAGGAGAGTATTTTAGGATACCTAATTTCATATTCCCCACTTATTTGATTTGAAATCAGATGAAATCTCTCGCTAAAGGCCATAAATCATATCCCTATAATTGGACTCATTATTGGATCCTTTAAACCCAAGACGAACTGCATGTTTAATAAGACATCTTTAAAAGGTGACAAAGATGATTTCAATACCGGTTATATTCTCATTAGATGCCCTATCTATGAATAATTTCCATCCCTATGACTGATCATCATCAGTGATGACCAAAAAATCTAAGATTGAACTCTATTGCCTCTTATCTTTCTTTAGTAGTGATATAGAGAATTCGACAAAATCAACTAAGACTTGTCGCTTTACGACTGTTCATGACTCATACTTGATGTCATGTTGGGTCAACTCCAAAGACCACTTTGCCATTCTATTAGACAGGTTTGCCTTCTTGAGAACTTCCTTCAGTGAAAAAGTGAGTAGGATGACCATTATATATGCATCAAAATAGTATCGTAACTTTCTTGCAGACATTACTAAGTCTAAGACCATCTTCTCAATAGATATATACCTTTTTCTGCTTCAAGGAAAGTATAACTGATATAGTAGACCAGACGTTGCTCTCTGTCTTATAATCGAACCAGTGCCTCACTAGTAACATGTTGTAAAATAACTAAAGTATAGGTGGAAATCTTCTCCGACGGTAGGAGTAGACGACAAGGAAAGATATCTCAAGTAGTTCTAAATTTCTTCTAGTGCCCGATCACATTCCTCCATCTAGAATATTATACTTGCCTTATTTAGAGCTTGAAAAAAGTTTAGTGTTTATCCAAAGATCGAGATATAAATCGATTGAGGGTGGCTAACATCCAAGTGATGACATGGACATATTTAATGGTGGTAGGATTCCTAATATCTTGTAAGGCTTTGAGCTGGTATAGATTTCTTTATATCCTCTTTTGTGTCACCAAGTGACCTAAGAACTTGATGGATATGACCCTAAAGACACACTTGGAGGCATTCAGCTTCATCTTGTATTCTCTGAGGATCTTGAAGGTCTTTGTCAGGTCCTTGATATGGTTGACTTCTTGTTTGCTTTTGATAAGTATATCGTCGATGTAGACCTCCATAGTTACCCTGATCTATTTTTTGAACATCTTAGTAATGAGGCATTAATAGGTTGCTTCGACATTCTTCAGACTAAAAGGCTTTACATTGTAATAGCAAATTCCTAAGGTCGCGATGAATAAAGTCTTCTCCTGATTTAGGTTGAACAATGAGATCTAATAATATCCGGAGTAAGCTTCTATGAAACTCACACACTGATGCTCGGTTATTGAATCTAAGAGCTGGTCAACCCAAGGCAATGGAAAATTATTTTTGGACAATGCTTATCGATATTATTGAAATTGACATAAACCCTATATTTTTCTCTCATTTTTCTGACCATAACGATATTGAAGATCCAGTCTGGAAATTGGACTTCTCTGATGGAGTCAGCATAGAGGATATTCTCGACTTCACTTTCTATGACTCTAACTTTCTCTGGCGTAGACTTCATCAATTTCTTCTTAATTTTTCGATAAGTTAGATAAATGTGTAGCCATTAATAAGAGACATTTCAATCTATACCCCAAAGATCATAAGGCTACCAGTTAAAGACGTCGGCATTTGTTGTGAGAAAGTGAATGAGCTTATTCACTTCTTCTATGGGAAGTTCTGATATAATCAGGAAGACCTTATCTGGACGGGATGAATCTAGAGGAATATTGATTTCACCCTCGGTGGGGGCCAATCTATTTTCCTTAACCCCCGATCGAATACCATTTGGTTGCTACTTGGGCTTGTCGTCCTCTGAATCATGATCATTTTGACTCTTCTTAGACTTATTCTGCTTAGTGTTAATGTAAGTTATAAAATAGCTACGAGCCACTGATTGGTCTTCCCTGATCTCCACGATTCATTAATTGTTCATAAATTTGAGATTTAGTTAAATAGATGAAGGGACGCCCCTCATAGTTATTAACCAACCCCTACTTAGAATGGAATTATAGGGTGACTCCGACTGGATAACCTAAAGTTCTATCTCGAGGTTGACGTGTCCAACTATGACAAAAAATTTAATCTTCCCATTGGAGGCTCTATATTTCAATTGAAACTGATTAATGATCCCACCTTATTGTTCAAATCATGGATATTGTAGATGATCTTGAGCAACAAACTAAGGTACGTGATCTCCAAAGAGCTTCCTTGATCAATAAATATTCTTTATACGTTAAAATTTACTATCCGGAGGGTTAGAACCAGAAAGTCTTTAGGGGCATATTTACACTGACTGGGGCCTCGTCTTTGAACATAATTGCCCACTCAAAGTCTACATCTTTGTGCTCTTTCTTAATTAGTATGGGCTTATACACTTCCACCTAGAACTCTTCTTGGATGGAAGCTGTAATCGCCCTATCCTCGAGATTCTTTCTGGTATACTATGAAGGTGGGAGATTGTCACCTACTTTTACACTACATTTACCTGGGTTGAGGACTTCGTCTTAAATGTATCAATGTATTCCTTAAGGTTACTAACTTTCACGAGATCTTCTAGGTGTCATTTGAACATCTTGTAATTCTTTGTGAGATAACCATGGTCCTAGCGGTAGGTACACCTGAGATTGGTGTCTCTTTTATTTGGATCGCTGGCCATCTTGGATGGATTTTTTCAGAACGCCTTATCATTTATCTGAGGAATTAACTTGTAGACCGGTTCCTTAAAAAAGGTATATGTCGCCTGATAAATGATTATATTATTTTGTGACTTAAAACATCCCTTGGAAGTGTTATTTTGTGTTTTCTTCTTTGCTATAGTCAATTAGTTTCCCCCTATGAATGACTTCTTTGGGTCATTCTTCTTAATCTATTTAGAACTCTTATCGATTGGGGCCTCCACATTGAGAATCTCGTCCTCCTCCTTGGCATATTTCTCAATAGGTGCCATGATATTATCCATAGTCGGTGCTAGCTTCTTAGTCAAGGACTGTTAAAGATCTTCCATTCTGGAGAGTTCGAACTTAGAGGAATGAGATGGCTAATTGCTCAATGCAATTATCGATTTCATTAAATAATTCCCAATGGCATTGCTGCTTGAGGGACTATCCTTTATTTCTTTTAAGGAGGATCAACAAATTGACCTATTTTACCGGTTTGCTACTGGTGATGAAGCGAGCCATAAACCTCTCGTCCAACTTCATGAATGAGGAAATCGATCCATGGGTCAATTTCTCAAACCATTTGAGACCAATCTCTGATAGAGTTGAGGGGAAAACTCGGCACATAAGGGCGTCATGGTGACTCTATGAAGGCATCATCTGCCTATAGTGACTAATGTAGTGAGTGGGGTCTGCCTTTTCGTCATATGTGGTGATCTTTGGGATGGAAGACTTCTTTGGTGGCATAGGCATCTCTATCTCCACAGTAAAGGGTGAGGCTGAGCCATGCCCTATGCACTCCTAACAAGATCTTTTGGATTTTGTGCTAAACTGGGATTTAACCTTCCTTTTAATTCTTTTTTGATGAGGTCCTTGAGGTCATTACTTTTAACTTTCGTCCACAGTAACTTAGGTTGGGCTAACCTGCTACTATGTGCCGATTTTGTTAGTCGAATAGGTGCATGATGGCGACTAGCAAAAAGATATACTGGCATACGAACCTCATGTTGTCGATTAGATTACATTACTTGAGGGCTCCGTGAACTAAACGCCCTACGAGTGTAATTAGATTCATTTTGACTGGGGCGAATCTTCCTTCTTTCGCGTTGCTCCAAATTATGAGAGCTGGAGCTGCGCTACTCTGACTGCCCGATTAACTGTCTTTTTAGATTGGCGATCTCCTCATCACGATTGTCTAGTTGTTCTTCATAAAGAGTGATAAATTGCGAAGCTGCTTTCCCCTCAGGTTGCTCTACAGGACGGGTATACATCATCAACTAGGCACGAATCTTCTAGGTGTCTGTCCCCTTAACCTCATTTCACTGGGAGGTGGAAAACCTTGAAGTAGTATGTTCCCTCATAACAATTCGTATCCTAAATGGGTATGACTTTTGGCACTCGAACGATGAGACATGTAAGCACTCATATTGTTGCGTGAATGATTTTTTACGGTGGTGGTAGTTTAAATCTTTTTCCATAGACACTGCTAAATTGTAGGGGATATCGAGCTCACAATAAATGCAATATTACTAATCGGCCCTAAAATATGAATGCAATATAAAAGTCGCAACGATTGTAAAGCGTTCGACAGATCATCCTGTCTATGTCCATGGGAAAAAAGGAGAGTTGTATATTAGTCGAGAACAAAGATGGACGATTAGAGTGCTAGGGTTGCTAACTGAGAGTCCAAGTCGCCATGATTATAATATAATTAAATACCCCCAAATAGAATGGAGTCGTCCTTATCTATAAGTACAAGGTGCCTACAAATCTAGGTCTCTTCCCCTAGAGCTTATCTCCAAATTGCTAGAGTCGTGATTGGTTCAATTGTCCGTGATATGGTGTGATCTCCCTGGATTCTCTGTTGTCCTTTCCTTAATATTTGATTGACTACACCACTTCAACTTCTAGGTGTCACATGCTAGTCCACGTAGTATAATTGACCAAATCTACCTACACTTTTAAATCATAAATACACACACACACACACACACACACACACACACACACACACACATACGTGTATATATCCATGCTCTCATACATACCAAGTTTACATATCGATTTTTTTTAAATAGTAAAAAAATTTATTTTTGAGTTGAATTTTTTTTATATATGGCATTTAAACATTTCAAGGGACTCATATAAAAGAAATCAGCTCAAAATATTTTTTTTACTTTGAGTTGATTTTTTTTATATGGGTCCCTTGAAATGTTTAAATATCACATAAAAAAATTCAACTCAAAAATATATTTTTAAATATTTTATTAAAATAGGTTTGCGCCAGCAAGTATGTAAACTTGTTATGTATGAAAGCCTCTCTCTCTCTCTCTCTCTATATATATATATATATATATATATATATATATATATATATATTATTCTCTGTTTAGTTAGTTATAATCATGAAATCCACTCCCCTTCACAGTGTTTCATCGAAAAAACTTTACTATTATATAGTACATAAGGCAGTTGTTCCTTATTTCCTGCCAATAATAGTATTCACACATTCGCCACATGTGCAACAAATGTGATAACAAATTAATAGTAAAATGGTCCAAAACGTATATAAATGTCTGATTTTACGTGATTATTTATTTAGACGGAAGAAGGGTTAGATGACGAATTGTGGGTGTTGTTGTGGTATTGATTTGGTGAATAGGATTAAATTTTGGGTTTGATTTCTAATTTGTTCTTGAATTTGGGTTTTAATTTCTAACTTTAGCTTAGGACATCATTTCAGATATATTCGACTTTTAATTTTATATATGGGACTAGATGTAATAACCCTCACTTATGAGACCGTATTTTATAATAATTACTTAGTATAGTAATTAGAGACCAGTATTGGGTTATGATTTGAATATTGATTCAATGTAGAAAAGCTGATATTTATTATGAGATTGCATACATATCATAATTATGGGAAAATATTACTATGTCATGCTTATTGATATCATCTGAAAATAAAATGATATTTGGCTTAATTATGAGACCGGAACCTAAATTGAATTTTAAAATGTCCAAATGATAATTTGGAGGTTGCAGTTGATTCCGGAATGTGTGAAATAGTCAAATTATGTACCATATTGTATTTTGTAGTTTTGGGCATTTTTGACTGGTTGTGCCTCAATTATGCTATTGCGTATTATTTTATCGCACTTTTGGTTAATTAAGTGGAGCATTTGGTCTTAGGTCACGACTTAAGCCTTTTTAGTCTTCTATTTCCCCAAAATCCCTTCCTAAACCTAAGAGAGAAAAGAGAAAAGAGAAGAGAAGAGAGAAAGCTTTGGATTGAGAGAGAGATTGCTTCTACACCCAAGAAATCTGCATATTTGCTGAATCAAGGCAAGTTTTTACTTGCAAATTGTTGTCTTGAGATAGATGATTGTTGTGATAATGGTGTATTAATCCTAGTGTAGTAAACTTAGGATTTTTATTATGTGTTTTGGGTTTTGATTTATTCCCAAGATGATTCATGAGGTTTTAAGATGTTAGATAGCATCATTGGTGTCTTATAGTGTTGGTATATGAGTTTGGTTTGGAGAAGATTGAGTTTGGGTAGAAAATGGAGTCCAAGACTCCATAGCCATTTCTTGGCAAAATCGCAGGCCCGAATCGATTCGGCCCCCTGGGCGAATCGATTCGGCTAGGGGCAGTGCTCAGGTCTTGGTGACCGAATCGATTCGGCCTCCCATCCGAATCGATTCGGCAGTTATGCAGAAACCCAGATTTTCTGACCGAATCGATTCGGTCTCCCATCCGAATCGATTCGGCCTTTATGCAGAACCTCAACTTTTCTGGCCGAATCGATTCGGCCAAGGGGGCGAATCGATTCGGGTACCCTGCATTTTTCCAACTTTTTTTTTTCATTTTTAACCCCTTTTCTTTAGGATTATTGATTAGGGACCTTCTTAAATGAAGTAAACATAGGGTTTAGAGTTCTAGTTGAGTTGGGTCGACATCCTAGACTCGAAAGGGTTCATCTAGGATTCATTCAAGGGAGAAATTAAAGTGGTGTTTAGGCATTACTTTTGTCTAAGTAGTTCTATAAGGGTCTAGAACATATTAAGGCCAATGTTGGAGACCTTAGAATTCAACTTGAGTTACATTTTGACTAGATGATTTATATTAAAGCCTAAAAGAGGCCTTGGGGATAACTTTGGAGTCTGAATTCCTTATTGAGGATGTCATGTCGGTACGCATCACGTGTAGTCCCGATTTAACTTATACATTTATTTAAAATGGGAAAATTGTTAAGGTAAATGATAATTTACTAATCATGATATGGAAATAAATAAAATGAAGGTTACACACCTCTCTAAATACCATCTTAAGGGAAGTCCGTACGATAGGTGAAGCCCCCTGGCTAATGAATGCAGGGTGGATATAGTCCTAGGCCATATGAGCGCTTGTTCTTTTTCTGCGATGGGTAGGAGATTTTTGGTGTGGTCTTGACTACCCCGCAGGCATATGGCCGCTTCCCGACGTTTTCGATAGGATCCCAGGTTGTCGTATGCTAGGCCCTGGAGGATGATGGTTATTTAGGGGCGCGCCCAGTGGGGAAACCCGGACGGGCGGTCTTAGAATCGTTATATTTGTAATTATGACTATTCTAATTATCGAGTTGGACTCGACAGACCATTAATGCCATAAAGAGCAAACTTATGCCGCAAAGAGCATGTTATTGAGATCAGTGCCATATAAAGCACATGATGATAATCATATTCCCGATAAAGAATGGAAACATGAAGATTGTTATTGAATTGTGATGAAAGATGATAAAGGCTCATAAGCACTTTTAATTCTGTTTATTATGAATCTCACTCTAAGTGGTCCTTCATTAGTTTTAGTTCCTTATATGACGTTCACATGTTAGACTATCATCCATGCTTAGTTGTGCATCATTATCATACTTGTCATTTATCTATTGATCACATATACCCGGCCCTGACCGGTTTTCCTTTTCTTGTTGTGTATGTATATCTATATTATCCGTTCAGGTGTTCCGCCGCACGGTCGCCCGTAATGACCTTTCCTTCCCCATGTTTTTGAGGAGCCGTGACATGGTGCGGGTTGCACGGGATTTTGAGTAGACGCCTCTGTTTATGTTTCTAGTTATGTTCAGTTCATTCGGGCTTGTTGCCCAAACAGTTGTAAATGTATAATGAATTTATTATGTAACACTTGGTACTAGATGTATGTTGTATGGATGGTATTGACCGAAGCTTTATTCGGTCCTTTGTATCTGTCGGGATTTCTTATATGCGCTTGTGGGGGTTTCCACCCTCTATTTCTATCATGGGTTGTTGAAAAATGTTTTTCTTTTTATTTCAAATCAAAGTTTTTGATAACCCGTTTTCTGGAATATAGAGTGGTTATTCCTTATACTTTGTTTATTGTTGTGATGCTGAGGATGATATTATCCATGATTTCCTATTTAATCGGGGTATAGGGCTGGCCACCCTTTATTTCGGATAGCGGGTTGTCACAGATGGTATCAGAGCATCAGGTTCTAGAGTCTTTAGGATCTATGCGGACTTGTCACGTTCTACCGTAGCGTTCTTTGATATAGAGCTTAATGTCAGGATTGTTTTTGCTGCCCATGTATGCGATCTTCTGCTAAATAGATTGTCTTATATTATGTTTTAACTCTATCTCGTCTTTATCTCAGATGCCGCCGAAGAGAGGACGTCCCGTTAGACGTAATAGGGTTGTTGAGGATGAGTTTGGTCCTCCACTGCAGCAGGGGAATATCAGTGCCGCTGAAGTGGCAAATATTGTGGCCCAAGCTGTCAACGCCGCAATGACTGCAGTGGCCCAACAAATGCCACAAGCCCAAGTTAGAGGGCAAGAAGCACCGGTTCCTACGGGACCTTCCCAGTGGGAACGGGTGAGGGAATCTTTTCTTAAGGGACATCCCCCGGAGTTTGAGGGAGGTTCGGATGTTATCAAGGCGAACCAATGGAAGAGAGATGTGCAGCGCCATCTTAGGATGGTGGAATGTAGTGAGGAGAAGAAGCAGATTCTCGTTACTTTCAAGCTGGTAGGACCGGCCTTACATTGGTGGGAGTCAATGACGACACCCGAACAAAGGGATACTATGTCCATTACAAATTTTTGGGCTTTGTTTGATGGGAAGTATTTTCCTCCCGCAGTTCAGAGGGAAATGCAGAGGAAGCTGCAGGATTTGGTTCAAGGGGAGAGGTCAGTTGCTGAGTATGAGGAAGAGTTTACCCGGTTAGCCAGTTTTATACCGGACGAGGTAACTCCAGAATCGAAGAGGATCTCCAAGTTTGTGGGAGGTTTGAACTGGCGAATAAAACAACATTTGCTGGGAAATCCATCTCTGGTAACTTTTGGGGATGTGATGAATGCCGCCTTGCTTCACTGTCAGGAGCACATATTATTTTTGCTAAACAAGAAGAAGGTTGTTACTGTGGGTCAAGCAGCGAGGCAGGGAGGTGTTGGGAGTGGAGGGGGAACATCTTCTTCGTCCCAATCCTCGGGGAACAAGCAGGTTGAGAGAGGTCCTCAACAGGGGGATCTGTCCAAGCGTCCACGTTTTGGTGGGTTTAATGCTGGTGGTAATAATAACAGGCAAGGTCAGGGTGGTCAACAACCACAGGGAGGTCGAGGTGGTAATGGTGGTAGGGGCCAACAGGGCCGAGGAGCGGGGCAACTCCGGAATAACCAAGGTAGGAATCAGGATAACATGACTAATAAATGTTTTCAGTGTGGGGAGCTGGGCCACTTTAGGAGGGCATGTCCTCAGTTGGTTGGAGGGCATCTTCCTAGGGCCCCACAGCAGCCGTATGTACAGTTTCCGCCTCAAGCGCCTAATCCGGTTGCTCCTCCTCAACAGGGACAATTGCAATACGGAAGGGTTTACCATCTTCAGGAGGCTTTGCTTCCTCCAGCTCCTCCAGCCCCACCAGCGATCGAGGGTAAGTTTCTCATTCAGGGGCACTTGGGTCGAATTCTATTTGATACGGGTGCTACACACTCCTTTATTTCTAGAAGTTTTGCTCAGACTACAGGTTTGATAAAATCTGCTGAAAGTACCTTCACTAGCGTCGAATCCTCTATGGGCGATGGCTCATTGATTTTCTTCGTATGTAAAAACATAGGAATTAATCTTGGTGACTTGTGTTTTGAGGCTGACTTACTCGTCCTTGATATGGTCGGGTATGATGTGATTTTGGGGATGGATTGGCTAGCGAGGTACCGTGCTATAGTGAATTGTTACGGGAAGAGTATAGTTTTTGCGGTTCCGGGACAAGAGATGTTCCTGGTAGTTATGCCTAGTATGGAGGGGAGAACGAGTGCTTATCTGTATTGTATTGCGGGAGATGCATCTAGAGATGTCATGGTTCCCTTAGATTCTCTTCCGATCGTTAGAGATTTTGAAGATGTCTTTCGGGAGATACCGGGATTACCCCCAAGTCGGGAGATCGAGTTTGTGATTGACTTAATTCCGGGAACTAGGCCGATCGCAAAAGCTCCTTATCGTATGGCTCCTGTAGAGATGAGGGAGCTGAGGGATCAGATTCAGAAGTTACTGGAGCAGGGCTTCATTAGGCGTAGTACCTCACCGTGGGGCGCTCCAGTATTGTTTGTGAAGAAGAGAGACGGTTCTCTCCGGTTATGCGTGGACTATAGAGAGTTGAATAAAGTCACCATCCGGAATAAATACCCTTTACCTCGCATTGACGACTTGTTTGATCAACTTAGGGGAGCTTCGTATTTCTCCAAGATCGACTTGCGGACAGGGTATCACCAATTGAGGATACGGGAGCAAGATGTGTCCAAGACGGCTTTTCTGACCCGTTACGGATCTTATGAGTTCTTGGTTATGCCCTTCGGGCTAACCAATGCCCCTGCAGTGTTTATGGACCTTATGAATAGGGTGTTTCGGGATTTCCTTGACCAGTTTGTCATCGTATTTATTGATGACATCCTAGTCTATTCTCAGACAGAGTCGGATCACGCTGCTCACTTGCGGTTGGTCCTGCAGAGATTAAGAGATCATCAATTATATGCAAAGTTTGAGAAGTGTGGCTTCTGGTTGAAGGAAGTTCAATTTTTGGGGCATGTGGTGTCATCCCAAGGCGTGTCTGTGGATCCGAGTAAGGTGGTCGCAGTGAAGGAGTGGGGTCAGCCCACGACGCCCACTGAAGTTCGTAGTTTTCTGGGCTTGGCGGGTTATTACCGTCGATTCATTAAGGGCTTTTCTAAGGTTGCTAGCCCGTTGACGAATTTGACCCGGAAAGGAGTAAGATTTGTTTGGGACAGTTCATCTCAAGCGGCTTTCGATGAGCTCAAGGACAGACTGACTTCAGCTCCAGTCCTAGCATTGCCCAGGCCGGGATTGGAATATCTCGTCTTTACCGATGCATCTCTTCTGGGGTTAGGAGGTGTTCTTCAACAAGAGAGGCAACCCATTGCGTACGCTTCTCGTAAGTTGAAGCCTCACGAGAGGAACTATCCGGTACATGACTTGGAATTCGCCGCCGTTGTATTCACCTTGAAGATTTGGAGGCATTACCTTTTGGGGGAAAAGTTTAGTCTTTTCACCGACCACAAATCGCTGCAGTACTTATTCTCCCAAAAGGATTTGAACATGCGCCAGCGCCGTTGGTTGGAGTTTGTGAAAGACTACCAATTTGATATTCATTATCACCCCGGGAAGGCGAATGTGGTAGCAGATGCTTTGAGTAGAAAGCCGGATGGGGACTTAGCTGAGGTGTGGAAAGCTAAGTGGAAGGAACTCAGCCTGGAGGATACTGGGGTGAGAGCATTCCTTTCTGTGATGACTGTTACTCCCACGATTATATCAAAGATTGTGGAAGCACAGAAGAGAGATGAGGCTTGTCAAGACCATACACGCCAGTTGTTGTCTGAGGGAGCGGAGTCGTACTCCATTGGTTCTGAGGGTGGACTACGCTTCCATGGAAGACTTGTGGTTCCCGACGATGGAGATTTGAGACGTGCAGTTATGGCGGAATCCCACGGGTCCAAGTTCACGGTGCATCCAGGCGGGGACAAGATGTACCAAGATATGCGCCGTTTGTACTGGTGGGCGGGTATGAAGAGGGATATCTCCGAGTTTGTGTCAAAATGCACTACTTGTCAGTTGGTTAAGATTGACCACCAACGGCCGGCGGGTTTGTTGCAACCGCTCGAGATTCCCGTGTGGAAATGGGAGAGTATTTCGATGGACTTTGTTACAGGCTTGCCAAGATCGCAGAAGGGTCATGACTCAATTTGGGTGATTGTCGACCGTTTGACTAAGTCGGCACACTTCTTGCCCGTACGCACCGATTATGATACCGCTCGTTATGCCCAGTTGTTCATTGAGGAGATCGTCAGACTCCACGGGGTACCTTTGAATATTGTCTCCGACCGAGATAAAATTTTTGTGTCCCACTTTTGGCAGAGTTTCCAGGGAGCTATGGGGACCGAGTTGAAGTTAAGCTCTTCCTATCATCCTCAAACAGACGGTCAGACCGAGAGGGTAAACCAGATGTTGGAGGATATGCTTCGTATGTGCATACTTGACTTTAAAGGTAGTTGGGAACAATATCTTCCGTTGGTTGAGTTTGCTTACAACAACTCATACCAATTCACCATTGGTATGGCACCTTATGAAGCTCTGTATGGCAGGCCTTGTAGATCGCCCGCATGTTGGTTGGAAGTGGGTGATAATAAGTTTCTTGGACCTGAGATGATCCAAGACACTTCTTCGAAGATCGAGCTTATTCGAAATCGTATACGTGTAGCCCAAGATCGGCAAAAGAGCTATGCCGATGCGGGTAGGAGACACATGGAGTTGGAAGTTGGAGACCAAGTGTTGGTGCGGGTGTCCCCGATGAAGGGCATCAAACGTTTTGGGAAGAAGGGAAAGCTTGCACCGCGCTTTGTTGGACCTTTCCCGGTAATTGCAAAGGTTGGTCCTGTAGCATACCAACTTGCCTTGCCAGAACCTTTACAATAAATTCATGATGTATTTCACGTCTCCTCTTTGAAAAAGTACATAAGGTGTGAAGGTGCCCTTTGGCACATCCCTTTCGAAGATATCGAATTGCAGCCCGATGTTTCTTATGAAGAACAACCGGTTGCTATCCTTGAGTTTGGGGAGCGAAAGTTAAGATCTCGGGTGGTGCCTCTAGTGAGAGTCCATTGGAGTCATCATCATGTAAGCGAATCGACTTGGGAACGCGAGGATGAGATGCGGGAGAAATATCCACATCTTTTCTCATGAGGTACGCCTGAATTTTGGGGGCAAAATTCCCTCGTAAGGGGGGGAGTATGTAATAACCCTCACTTATGAGACCGTATTTTATAATAATTACTTAGTATAGTAATTAGAGACCAGTATTGGGTTATGATTTGAATATTGATTCAATGTAGAAAAGCTGATATTTATTATGAGATTGCATACATATCATAATTATGGGAAAATATTACTATGTCATGCTTATTGATATCATCTGAAAATAAAATGATATTTGGCTTAATTATGAGACCGGAACCTAAATTGAATTTTAAAATGTCCAAATGATAATTTGGAGGTTGCAGTTGATTCCGGAATGTGTGAAATAGTCAAATTATGTACCATATTGTATTTTGTAGTTTTGGGCATTTTTGACTGGTTGTGCCTCAATTATGCTATTGCGTATTATTTTATCGCACTTTTGGTTAATTAAGTGGAGCATTTGGTCTTAGGTCACGACTTAAGCCTTTTTAGTCTTCTATTTCCCCAAAATCCCTTCCTAAACCTAAGAGAGAAAAGAGAAAAGAGAAGAGAAGAGAGAAAGCTTTGGATTGAGAGAGAGATTGCTTCTACACCCAAGAAATCTGCATATTTGCTGAATCAAGGCAAGTTTTTACTTGCAAATTGTTGTCTTGAGATAGATGATTGTTGTGATAATGGTGTATTAATCCTAGTGTAGTAAACTTAGGATTTTTATTATGTGTTTTGGGTTTTGATTTATTCCCAAGATGATTCATGAGGTTTTAAGATGTTAGATAGCATCATTGGTGTCTTATAGTGTTGGTATATGAGTTTGGTTTGGAGAAGATTGAGTTTGGGTAGAAAATGGAGTCCAAGACTCCATAGCCATTTCTTGGCAAAATCGCAGGCCCGAATCGATTCGGCCCCCTGGGCGAATCGATTCGGCTAGGGGCAGTGCTCAGGTCTTGGTGACCGAATCGATTCGGCCTCCCATCCGAATCGATTCGGCAGTTATGCAGAAACCCAGATTTTCTGACCGAATCGATTCGGTCTCCCATCCGAATCGATTCGGCCTTTATGCAGAACCTCAACTTTTCTGGCCGAATCGATTCGGCCAAGGGGGCGAATCGATTCGGGTACCCTGCATTTTTCCAACTTTTTTTTTTCATTTTTAACCCCTTTTCTTTAGGATTATTGATTAGGGACCTTCTTAAATGAAGTAAACATAGGGTTTAGAGTTCTAGTTGAGTTGGGTCGACATCCTAGACTCGAAAGGGTTCATCTAGGATTCATTCAAGGGAGAAATTAAAGTGGTGTTTAGGCATTACTTTTGTCTAAGTAGTTCTATAAGGGTCTAGAACATATTAAGGCCAATGTTGGAGACCTTAGAATTCAACTTGAGTTACATTTTGACTAGATGATTTATATTAAAGCCTAAAAGAGGCCTTGGGGATAACTTTGGAGTCTGAATTCCTTATTGAGGATGTCATGTCGGTACGCATCACGTGTAGTCCCGATTTAACTTATACATTTATTTAAAATGGGAAAATTGTTAAGGTAAATGATAATTTACTAATCATGATATGGAAATAAATAAAATGAAGGTTACACACCTCTCTAAATACCATCTTAAGGGAAGTCCGTGCGATAGGTGAAGCCCCCTGGCTAATGAATGCAGGGGGGATATAGTCCTAGGCCATATGAGCGCTTGTTCTTTTTCTGCGATGGGTAGGAGATTTTTGGTGTGGTCTTGACTACCCCGCAGGCATATGGCCGCTTCCCGACGTTTTCGATAGGATCCCAGGTTGTCGTATGCTAGGCCCTGGAGGATGATGGTTATTTAGGGGCGCGCCCAGTGGGGAAACCCGGACGGGCGGTCTTAGAATCGTTATATTTGTAATTATGACTATTCTAATTATCGAGTTGGACTCGACAGACCATTAATGCCATAAAGAGCAAACTTATGCCGCAAAGAGCATGTTATTGAGATCAGTGCCATATAAAGCACATGATGATAATCATATTCCCGATAAAGAATGGAAACATGAAGATTGTTATTGAATTGTGATGAAAGATGATAAAGGCTCATAAGCACTTTTAATTCTGTTTATTATGAATCTCACTCTAAGTGGTCCTTCATTAGTTTTAGTTCCTTATATGACGTTCACATGTTAGACTATCATCCATGCTTAGTTGTGCATCATTATCATACTTGTCATTTATCTATTGATCACATATACCCGGCCCTGACCGGTTTTCCTTTTCTTGTTGTGTATGTATATCTATATTATCCGTTCAGGTGTTCCGCCGCACGGTCGCCCGTAATGACCTTTCCTTCCCCATGTTTTTGAGGAGCCGTGACATGGTGCGGGTTGCACGGGATTTTGAGTAGACGCCTCTGTTTATGTTTCTAGTTATGTTCAGTTCATTCGGGCTTGTTGCCCAAACAGTTGTAAATGTATAATGAATTTATTATGTAACACTTGGTACTAGATGTATGTTGTATGGATGGTATTGACCGAAGCTTTATTCGGTCCTTTGTATCTGTCGGGATTTCTTATATGCGCTTGTGGGGGTTTCCACCCTCTATTTCTATCATGGGTTGTTGAAAAATGTTTTTCTTTTTATTTCAAATCAAAGTTTTTGATAACCCGTTTTCTGGAATATAGAGTGGTTATTCCTTATACTTTGTTTATTGTTGTGATGCTGAGGATGATATTATCCATGATTTCCTATTTAATCGGGGTATAGGGCTGGCCACCCTTTATTTCGGATAGCGGGTTGTCACACTAGAGTTCTGAAATATTGAATACTATTTTTCTTGCAGTTAATTTCCTATATATAGGACATGTTTCTTTGGATTTTATTAATAGACACATGTACGTGCACCGAGGAAGATCATGTCCCCAATATATTAAGTTTGATTATATAGCTCTTGGTTTGTCTTAACCACATTTATAGACTTTTATCAACAACACAAATGCAAGATTATTTCTCCAATTCAAATGGGTCTTGTTCTTTTATTAATTTGTTTCCTTATATCAGGTTCAGTTCATTTGGGTAGTTATGTTTTATTTATCGTTATAGTATCATTAGGGATTTAAGGTGATTTTCCTAGTCATCTAAATGACTTGCTCTAATTCTATTTTGAAAAATATTTCAAAAGGAATTTTTCTATCTCTTAAATCTTATTAAATATGTAGTTGCCATGTGATGAATGTTGTCATAGGGACTGAATAATTTTATTGTATTAAGTATATAAGAATATTTGGTATTTTAAGAGTTGATTTAATAATATAATTATTTGTTAGTTGGTGATAATGTAGTTAGATCGAAAGGAGGAACTCCCATTAAGCATGCCATTATGGTGTTCGTTAGTCTTGGCAATACAGGGATGTGGGATGTTCCTTGATGTTTTCGAAGTGCATCAACACTTTTAGGTTCCAAACATGAAGGCGACTTATTTTTTCTTTGTAAGAACGAAGATGAGACGATTGCTTATTGATCATATATAGGGTTGTGGCTAAAGATTTATGGAGTCCTTTTTTTTCTATATTTGAAGTGATATGGACTAGTTAGATAACATTTATAATGACAGTTTTAACTCACCATTCCCCTTGGATGATATGAAGAAGATAAAAGAGAATGATGAGTTTTAATACTTAAACCAAGGAAAACTCGAACCTACCTCTTTGTTTGAACCACTAATAGTGTTATACCATGAAAGTCCTATTGCAACCCTCAATAGTTCTTAAACGCAATCCACCCCATCCTTCGATCTACATTATAACAACAGGTCGTATAGGTTTTATAGGTGGGTTCAGGCTTGACCTATCATGTGATAGAAGGATCTGTAAATTCTACTCCTACTCTTTCTCACAGGTTCGGTAAGGAACCGATCTATTCAATTCAGATGAAGGAAAGATAAAGCAAGAGGAAATGAGTTCATCTATAATATTTACAAAAATCAAAGTTTATCAGATGTTTGATCTATAGTTCTTAAAAAATGGCTTTTTATGATTACATCGACAGTAACGTCTTGAACAAGTTCAACACCAAATTATCATTTGGAAAAGAGGGTTATTGTCATATTCCAAAAGAATGAAGCTCATCACTTCAGTGTTGACCGATTCTTTTGTCATTTTCAATTAGAACATGTACAACCTAGTTCACTTGATTTGGAATATGAACCGTCATTGGTATGAACAATGTAAGAAAGTCCCAACTATGGTATGTGTTTATATTCATGTTAATTATAAACATGCAACGATAACCACATTCAAATGTAATAACAACACTTAACTTTATCGAGACCGACTTTCGAAAAATTCTTAACTTATCAACATTGAAATTATGCACAATCACAATTTATGTGTTTGTGCTCTCTTGCCATTTTACAACATGTATAACACACGTGTGAACTAAGTAGTACAAAAAAACAAATATAAATTAATTTATAATGTATTATTTACTATATTTAGCAAAATCAAGTATTGCGATTAGGATGCATTGATTTAAGACACGATGAAAGGATCATATGTACATCGAATCCATTTAGTGTACACCGCCATAACCGAGCAGTACCACGTAGCCTGTTGAACTCCAGGACGTGTGTGTAGGATGACAGCAGCATTAGCCGGTTAAAATCGTCCCATTTACCGACCCAGAGGGTCACTCTCACTTCCCGCGAACTATATATATAACATGACGTTCCAGTTTCAGACATCACAACCCCATTACCCTTCATCACCCATGGTGGTACCTTACCACTCTTAACGACGGGTTTGCATTTACCCTGCGCTCCTCTCTACTTTTTCTTTATATCATCTTTTCTTGACCTTTTCATTTATCTTGTTAAACTGAACCTATGTTAAACTAGGTAGGACTAGGATCATTATATAACTTATATGTTGGGGATAAAGTAGTTCACACAAAACGGGGGTAATTTTAGGTTCTCTTGAGTGAGGTTTTGCATGTGGTGTTGAAGGATGTAACATTGCTGTTCAGGTTTATATTATACTATATGATGATAATTTTTAATTTTTATTGTTGTAGCTGTTATAGACCCTATGTATTCTTCCTGTTGCTAGTTAATTGTTATTTGCGTTGAATTTCTTGCCAGAGTTCGCTCACAAACATGTTTTTTGTTTTCATTAACTGTTTTTAGGGATGGAATTTTCTGAAATTATAGGACTTTTGCCCCCTCAAAAACTAAAGGCCACCCCCAATTGAACTAAAGAATTACTATGCATATTTGAGTAAATTAGTTTCATAATTATAGGGTGTGCACTTATTCACAATTTCAAATCAGCAAAAAATTAGTTTTAATTATATCAAAAAACATTTCACCATTTTACTTCTCACCGCGGCTCAAAATATTTCACCCCGAACCAAACAAACCGTAGTTGTTATATACTTCCTCAGACCCCAAATTAAGAGTCTTATCCTCTTTTTGTATAGATTAAGGACACAAACAATGGCCAATATCAATACTTGTTTGGCTTTTGGTTCATTGATTATTTCCAAAAAGGGGAAGTGGTCTATTAATTCGGGACAACCTAAAAAGGAACAGTGGATCTTAATTTGGAACGGAGGGAGTTTCTTTTAATTATACAAATAATATCTATGCATACATTTTTTGGCAAATTATTTTTATGTTTTGCATCAATAAAAAATTATATTTAATTAAAAAAGTTGGTTATGTTTCACCCCCTCTAGGTCGTAAGCTTGACGTATGCCAAAGGCCTATTAGTTCTTTATTTTTGGATTTTGCTCTAATTATGAATGCTGTTGAAGTTTTCTATGTATTGATAGTAGCAGAGGGACTGAAACATTGGTGGATAGTTGGCAACTGTCTGAACTTGCAAACTGACTTTGTTTCTCGAATGCTTCTTGTGAATTATATTTTTTAATGAGTGATACATTGATTAGAAGAAAGTTATAGAATTTATATTTATTCTACTTGTAGGAAAGTGGATCTGATTTCAAATTATTGATGATTTTACCTGCTCTTTGTAGGTTTTCTTGTTTGAGGATTATCTTGTTTTGATCAAGCCGTTTTTTATCACCTTATGTTATGTAGCAATGGCTCTGGAGGATTACTTGGATTCCAACAGCCAATCATCAGTGTCTATAGGGGCAGGAGGTTGTTTTGACGAAATGTGGAATAGTATCTCACTTCCAGAAAATGTGTCGTCTGACGCTCAAGTAACCTCTCACAAGGGGTTTTCCTTTGAAAACATGCCTACTTCTATGGTTAATATGGCGTGTTTGAATGCAAATTTAGTCTCTAAGGATATGGATTCGACAGTTTTAAACAACTCTAAAAATTCACAACAAAGTGTTGCTATGGCGACAGTTTTAACCAACTCTACAAATTTAGAACCAAGTGTTTCAGTAAGTTCTTTTGACATGGATGCCAATTGGCCTCTACAGAGTGGCACTCAGTTCCGTACAAACAGGGAGTCTTGTTTTAATTTACCCCCACAGTCCAATAAGTTTAGCACTTCTGTTATAAATGGACCATATTTAGCACATCAGATATCCCACCTAGACAAAAGCAGTCGCCCAGGATGCAAAATTCAGCAACCACAGTGGCAGTCGAGTTCTTCAGCCACAACAGCCACGTTGACTCGTCAATTTTCACTTCCTATTACCGTGGAACAGGAACCTGGCTTCTTAAACGAGATATGCAAAAAACCTAGACGAGATTTCTACCCGGAGGATGTTCTACGTCAGCAGAATATTCAGCAATTTTGGCAGAGGCAGAATTATAATGCACAGCTACAGGCATCAATCCAGCAACAGAGATTCCAAAACCAGCCCCAGCGACATATTTTGCCATCTATTCCGCAGTTCGGGGGAGTCCAGATTCATCCACAGAAGCATAAGCAACAAATGGGGGGTCACTTGCAACATAAGGCCATTTGTCAAGTTTCTACTCTGCCGCCGATTGACAATGCAGCTATCTGTGCTCGTCGGTTAATGAAGTACCTATATCACCTGCGTCATCGACCGGTCTGATTTATTATTATTATTATTATTATTATTATTATTATTATTATTATTATTATTATTATATGTGTTCTTTTCTTTTTCCTGGTATCATATATGTTTGATTTTGGGTCACAAAGCCCTATTATTATTCTTTGAATGCATGCCTCATTTTTTATTTTTCCAGTAAGGGATTAGTGTTGATTCTTATACTTTGCTGATGGTCCAACCTCTAATTTATTATTCTTTATTTTTTATGTAGGACAATAGTATTGCAAATTGGAGTAAATTTATAGCAGAGTATTATGCTCCCGGTGCTACGAAAAGGTGGTGTGTATCTTTGTATGAAAATTTTGGAGAACAAGCACTTGGTGTTTCCTCCATGGCAGCTAAGGTCCGTTTCTAGAGCGAAACTGGAAGCAATATTTTTTTTCTTTATTAAACACACATTTGGCATATGCATTATATTGATTCCTCAAATTTTCTTCATTTTCCTACTTATTCTATTTACTTATTGTACATAGATGCTCTCATGAATATGTAATGCTTATGTTTACCATTCATTTATGCCTAGCCGTAAAATAAAAAAGTAAGTGTTTGCTTCTATGTTTTTTGTCAGGAGGCATGGCATTGTGATATTTGTGGTTCAAAGTCGGGGAAGGGATATGGTAAGTAAATCAGTGGGTTATTTATAGTTACATATGAACTATGAACGTTGCAACACATTTAATCTTTTGCTACATTTTTATTTAGCTAAAGGATTTTCCTTGTTCGTGTTAAGCATTAGTTTCTAGTTTTTTTGATCCCTCTTGATACTTATATATTATTATACATGTTTATGGAGTCAGCTATCTTATTTTTTTCTTTTTTACTCCATTAAGTTAGGAAGTTTGTATGTTGGTTTCATGCTTTGTTATTGGGAAGCTTCAAAATTATCATATTACCCTGATTGTTCTAATTTTTTGTATTGTTGTATACAACAAAAGTGGACGTCAGTCCAACAAAGAATCTGAGGTTAATTCCTCTCTAGCTTTATTGATCCTCGAAAGATCATCTCTCGAGTACTGTTATTATTAACTGAGAGATGTCATTAATCTCAAGGAAGTCTTACACAAGGTCGTAGTCCTTATGGTCAGGGTACTAATCGCATCATTCGAGAGGCCATTCTCTTGGGTAGCAGATTTCCCATATTCCTAACCAAGCATTTACTAAGCGTCGACTACTTTTCTATGGGAACTCTCTTTGGAGATGTTAACAATAGTTCTCGATCTAGGCGAAGTGAGAGAACCAACAAAGAATCTGAGGTTAATTCCTCTCTAGCATTATTGATCCTCGAAAGGTCATCTATCGAGTACTATTATTATCTGAGAGAGGTTGATTAAGGGTGAACAGTGGCGTCGCGTCAAAACGCCGATCATTGTTTTTTGTTCACCGCCTCAATACAAAAACCTAAATTATGACTGCACTTGCGATACAAATGTAGCGGTAAGTCGGGTATCGAAAATCCACATAGACGAGTTGCTAGAATTTATACGGTTTAGTACTTCAGGAATAAAAGTGTAAAAGATGATTATACACAAAAAGGAAAAGATGCACAAAAGGGAAATATTAATCTAGGTCAGGGAAAATAAAGCTAGATTAAGAAAGCGAGTAAAAACTATAGGCTGCGTCGAATATCCCCCAACCGAGTTAATTAGTATAAAATGGTTACATGGGTCGACGAGTTATTACGATTGCGTCTCGTTTCGATAGTTAATTGAATCAAGAGTTGTCACACCCCTAAATTCTCATAAAAGCCTAATATGATTTTGGCGTCAACAAATACCCTGAAAATTACGCACGCAAGGGCAAGGTCGTAAGCACGGAACATATATGGCCCACCCGAAATAGACCCGTAAACGCCATCACCAAAACAAAGCAACATGTCAACCCGAAATGAATTCAATCCGACACAACCTAGACTAACTTAGCTAGAAAGCATATTAAAAACGCGATAAATAAACGCGGTAAATAAACGAAATAAATCTACACTAGAAAGCAACTAAACAAAGCAAGTAAACCTAATTATGAAAGCATGTAAATTAACTACAAAGCAAGAATAAAGGAAATACACACTAAATTAATTGAGAGGGAAGATGAATAGTCAACTTACAAACCCAAATGGGTGTCAAACCAAGAGAGGAAGAAGAGTGAGCTCTCCACCTCCAAACCCTAACCTAAACTATCTTCTAAAACTAAGTATATAAAAATAGAAAACCAAAATTGGTGTATATAGTAAGTTGGAATAAAAATAGAAAAGAAAAGGAAAAAGAAAAGAAAAGAAGACGATCACAAAATATCTGGTAACCGTGGTCGACCGCGGCCAGGGTGCCAGTCGACCGCGCCTTCAATTAAAAGCATATTGTCTCCTATCCACGGAAAAATCCAAAACCGCGGTCGACCGGTACTCGTTTTTTGCAATTCTTTGGTCCATGAAGAGGGGGAAAAGGTTGATTATGGAAACGGCCATATCTTCTTCATCCGAACTCCAAATGACGCACCGTTTGCGACCACGCGATGCTAACTCAACGAACTACGCATCCGTGGAATTTCCATGAGCCAGAGAAGAAATGTGAATTGATTAAAATGCCCTTGAAGTAGGGTCCAGCGACGGAACTTCTCCGAAATGCAATGGATCCTCACTTTTAGCGTTTCAATACCTACAAAAGCACAATTAACCCATGCAAAGCATGTATATATCTAAATCCAAGGTTGTCTGGTTAATGAGCATAAATATATGCTTTAAGAAATATAGGCTTTAAGGGCCGTAAAAGCGTTAGAATGCATAAAGATAACGGGCGGAAATATGCAATATTCGATACGAATCAGAGGTCACTGATATTAACTGAGAGAGGTCATTAATCTCAAGAAAGTCTTACACAAGGTCCTAGTCCTTATGGTCAGGGTGCTAGTCTCATCATTCGAGAGGCCATTCTGTTGGGTAGCAGATTTCCCATATTCCTAACCAAGCTTTTACTAAGCATCATATACTTTTCTATGGAAACTCTCTTTGGAGATGTCAACAATAGCTCTCGAGCTTGGCAAAGTGCGAGAGCCAATTATTGGGGGCTCTTGAGAGTTTTGTATTGTTGGGCTCTTAATGCCACCACGTGACATTAGAGAGAGAGATGCCTATTTTAAGCCTCATGAGAATCGGTTACTCGAGAGGTAGCTGCAATCTAATCTCTGAAACCTTTTACCTTTTACCACTGCAAGAAAGTATCAATCACAGCGGGCAGCAAACCTAAGACACTCTTGCAAGAAGAAACACCATATTTTCCATTTAATGCTCTGTTGAAAGGTCATCCCTCGCATTTTAGTGCTCATTAAATATGCATCCAATCTAGAGCAGTCCTCCAAAACCTACGTAACCCAATTACCCAGTAAAACTCCTTTATAAAATCCGTTTTCTTCCTCAGACAAAAATTCCCATCTACACATTTCCAACTCCGAAGATCATTCTTTTTGTTATCTAGTATTAAATTCTAGAGAGAGAAGATCCTATGATCATTTGAGAGTCGGTGTTAGACTCCCCTTTCACATTTATTTCTAGCATTAAAGGTGATGTGAATTAGCACTTTCGTATTTTTAATATTGTATATTTTCTTTTATTATGTTACGATTTTAGTTGTAGTTATTAGGTTTAATGAGTGCTAGATTTGGCAATTTGTAATGAGAATGCTCTAGTCCATTTTGACGTCATTAATGATGTCACTCCATGACATCACATGTGACATAACAACTCCTTAGTGGGCAATGGGCAAGTATTAGCTCCTTTCTAGATCCTTCTCTATCTCTATAAATAGTTTAATACCCCATTTTGGGGCAAAGGATTAAGTATAGTTAATTGAGTATTACTACTAAAAAATTTTCGTGTAATTTCTTTGTGTGCCATTGACACCCTATACGTCAAAAGGTGATTGGGGTTGCCTAGCCACGTCTCTTGGTTACTGTGCTCTCTCTCTCTCTCTCTCTCTCGCTCAATACTTGTATCCACTTCATAATCAACATTTAGATATCTACCCTCTTACATATGACGACTACGGTGAGGAGATACTCTTAGGAAATGAAAAACGGAAGACATAATGATAACAATTGGGAGCTGTCTTCCGATCCCAGCCTTGTTCTTGGCCATCTGTCATCCAAACACCTCAACAATTCAGTTTGTTCTGACAGACAGATTTTGCCAATATTGCTGTGGCAAAACTTATATAAATGAATGACTTTTTGCTTAGAGTCTTCACGGAGAGTGGAGGCATCTTCTTGAACCTCTATCAATCTCAACGGTGCTACGGTGCTGAGAAGCAACCCTTCTGTATACGTTCTTGTTGCAACTTCTGAGATCACTATCGAGCACCGTGAAGAAAAGTTGGCCTTCTATTGGCCCCAATACCCTTCATTTTTTAAACGCCGCTCTCCCAGCAACACTGAGAGTTGTACCCATCAGTTATGGTGGCCACCGTAACCGCCTTTCGGTTAGGCGTTTGGCCGAGCTCCAAAAGCTCCTTGTTGGGCGAAAGCCACCAGTTCCCATCATTGATTATGATTTCTAGCCTACTTATCGTAAGAAAATCCTGGAAGTTCCTTATCCCGAGGGGTATGTTCAAACTCTTTATGGTAATAAAGGAAATTCTGAAAGAGTACATTAGAATGTTTATCGAGCATTTGGAGGGAACTTGAGGTTGAAAGAGTTCAAAATCACTCGTGGAGAAGGTCTATACATGGTATAGGAGTGTAGTGAATAAGGTGGTAAACGGACGGATAAGGATCGGATACCATATTTTTCATATTCGTATCCGCTATCTGGATGCACTATCCGTATCCGTATCTGTATCCGCCCGAATAGTTAAAACAACTATCCATATCTGTATCCGCTCGGATATCTCGGATTCGGAATGATAACCTCATGGACCTTTTAGTCTTCAAAACATATTGATATTTTTATTTTAGTAAGTATACAATTTTATTTTGTATATAATATACCTATTGTTAATTTTATTTCTCATTACAATTAAAACCATCTCTTTACTTTTTTGTTTCTCTCCTACATTTATATATAATTAAGGAAACTAATGAACAACCGCATGAACAATATATAAATACAGTTATATATTTGTATTTTTACTTTGTATGTACCTGTTGTTGCTAACTTTCTGTTGCAGGAGGAGAGACGGAGTTGATGCGCAACGGAGGGGTGATGAGAAGCGGTGGCAGGGTTGATGAGCAGCTGCGGGCTGATTCGGTGGGGGGAGTTGGCGGAATGAGGGTTTCTTGTGGAGTGAAATGAGGGTTTCTTTTCTCTTGTTTTGTTCGAAAGAGAAATGAAATGAAATTAAGTTTTTTTTGTTTGGAGTGGAGTATACGTTCTATAGTGGGTGTATGTTGTGTGTGATAGAATGTATTGTAACTTTATTGTAACTCCGTGATAATATACCCAATAAAATAATAATACATGGCATTTTATAATAAGTCCAATAAAATAATAATTTTAGGGTGTTTTTGTTTTGAGTGGAGTATGTGTTTGTTTTGTTTTAGGGAATAAACAATTAAGGTTTTTTTTAATATTATTTTATTAGTAATACTAATACTAATATAATTAGTAATATTTTAAACATACGTTTGACGGATACGGATATTCGGTAAAACGGATATCTGGTAAAATGAATACTCCGCATTGGATACGGATTATCCGTGTCGGATACTAGTACTATTCGTATCCGTATCCGTTTTCTCGGATATTTTTATAGAGTATCCATTTTCGTATCCGTTTTCATTTTTTCGGATAAATATCCGCAAATTCGGATTCGGATATCGGACGGATGCGGATTATCGAATATTCGTTTACAACTCTAGTAGACATACTAGAGCGCGATGAGAGGAAAGTGAAGTGAGATATAAGATACACACGACATAATGATGTGGTTCAGCAACTTAGCTGCATCCACAATTCTTATTATTTCATGAATGTTGTAAATATAGGGTATTTCAAGAAGGGGAAGGGTAAATCTTCACCCTTCCAAATTATACAATAGAATGATGTAAACATTGTGAAGACTCTATTTCTTACTATGCCCCTTCGTTTTTATGTGGGGATGTCTTTATAGAAGAACCTAAAAGTGGGTCCCACAGCTGGTGGATAGGATGGTAATGGTTGGATTCTTTGCAGATTTCTTCTACTTTATTGCCCCCACTTGCAAACTTTAGCTGACATGTACTTTAAGGAAGTCCCACAGTTGGTGCCCCAATATAACTCTTAATTCCTCCAACTTCTTGTTTAGGATCCCGTTCTTGAGATGTTCACTTTGCGAGACTACTTACAAACCCCTTAAACTCCCGTGCGAGATGACTTAGAACCCCCTACTTCGAGATGACATAGTTACTCACATCGATCTGTATTATCATATGGTTGAAGATGATACCGCTTAATGTGGAAAGAAATCCACTCACTATTTCTGAGAGGGTAGACCCATGGTTTTGTGCTTTCATTGGTACATGGGGCATCCTTTGGCCGCACTCTGAGAAAGTGAATAGTGGAACAACACAGATTGGGTCTAAGGGTGTCAACCATAATCCCTTACCCAACCACCAATAGTGGGTTAATGGTAATCTGATCATTGCCAACTTGCAAGATGTAGAAAGAATGATGGAAGAAGTAACTATGGAAGATGTTTTTGAAGACCTTGACGACGATGGGTAGGACATACCTGTTACGCAGACGTGGTGAGTAGATACAATGCAGTTGCAGCCTTCGATACGCCGGTAGAAGAAGAAACATTTCCTGCCATCTCCATCACGCATGCCGGGATGCTGGTATTCCCGAAGAGCACGTGCTTGTACTTCTCGATAGAGGAACATCTATTGGGTTGAGATCATCATATAAACACCCAGACTTATTTGGTGATGAGACCTTTCGCCAAATTAATGTGGCATATGCAACAGGGAATCTCGAATGCCATCTCCAAGAAGCCAACATCTTTCATTCCTGTCGAAAGCAGTTGCCAACAATTTTTTTTTTTTGATAACCCTGAACCTCCACACGAACGAGCCCTTTGGACTCCCTCGTGCAAGCTAAACAGGGGGGACACTGCGCATAACCACCTCACACATGAGCCCCGCTTAAATACTGGCATACCCGTGGGGAATCGGACCCAAAGCCATACGGATAACCCGCACTGCCCAGAGCCCGCCCTTACCACAGGCTAGGTTACCGCTGGGGGGATCGAACTCGTGACCTTTGGCCAACCGAGCGAAACCCTAACCACTGGACCAAGCCGGGGTGGTTAGTTGCCAACAATTGGAGACTTCGTCCTTTGCATTTGCCTTCGAGGGTGGATTTAGATACCCTTATTAGGATTTTTTTATTTGTAAAAATGGGTTTGTATTTGTAGTTTTTTGTAAAAGGTGTTGTTGGGACTTTTAGTGTTAATGTGTATGAGACCTGCAAATGTGACAAGTGAAAACCAACAAGATGGTAGTGTTTGATTTGTGTGCACCCAGGGTCTGTTTGGTAATATGTGGCTGTAGCATGTACCGCATGTATGCTAATGGTTGGATAAAAGATGTGTTTCTAGTTATCGAAAATTCAATTTTTTTAATTCCTTTTGACTTCAAAAAATATTTAACCATCCTAAACAATCACCTCCTCTTTGGAGTCCATATTTAATAAGACTATCAAACTTAGTGCATTTTCAAAACAACGTACTGTAACTAATCAATAGAAGATAAAATTGCTACTTATGAATGGTGATCTTAATGTTGTATCTAGGGGTGGTAAACGGACGGATACGGATCGGATACCATGTTTTCCATATCCGTATCCGCTATCTGGATACACTATCCATATCCTTATCCGTATCCGCCCGGATAGTTAAATCAACTATCCATATCCATATCCGCTCGGATACCTCGGATTTGGATAATATCCGTATCCGTTTACATTGATTAGTCATCGCAAAAAATAACTATTAAAATATCCAATCAAATGAAATCCAATCCAAATAAATATATAACAAAATTGCTACCTCCTAACATAAAAAATTATGGCTTCTAGAATAATAATAGCATTCCATAATGATAATATGGATTAAAGTCATCCATACTTTACAACCATGTAAACTTAAAGCCATCCAAAAACAATTATTGTAGCATTTTATAATAGTAAATATAAATATGCACCTTTTAGATTAAATCAAATTTATTGAGAATAATAATCTCATGGACCTTTTAGTCTTCAAAACATACTGATATTTTTATTCTAATAAGTATACATTTTTATTTTGTATATAATATACATGTTGTTAACTTCAATTCTCATCACAATCAAAACCATCTCTTTATTTTTTTGTTTCTCTCGTACATAAAGAAACTAATGAACAACCACAAGAACAATATATAAATACAGTTATATATTTTTATTTTTATTTTGTATGTTCCTGTCGTTGCGAACTTTCTGTTGCAGGAGGATGGGATGCGGGGTGGCAGAGTTGATGCGTAGCGGAGGGGTTGATGAGTAGTGGTGGCGGGGTTGATGAGCAGTGACGGGCTGATGCGACAGAGGGAGAGGTGGCAAAATGAGGGTTTTTTGTGGAGTGAAATGAGGGTTTCTTTTCTCTTATTCTGTACGAAAGAGAAATGAAATGAAATTATGATTTTTTTTATTTTGAGTGGAGTATATGTTCTTTAGTGGGTGTATGTTGTGTGTGATAGGGTGTGTTGTAACTTTAATGTAACTCCATGATAATATACCCAATAAAATAATAATACATGGCATTTTATAATATACACAATAAAATAACTTTATGATGTTTTTGTTTTGAGTGGAGTATGTGTTTGTTTTGTTTTAGGGAATAAAAAATTAAGTTTTTTTAATATTATTTTATTTGTAATACCAATACTAATATTATTAGTAATATTTTAAACATATGTTTGACGGATACGGATATCCGTTAAAATGGATACTCCGCATCGGATACGGATTATCCGTGTCGAGTACTAGTACTATCCATATCCGTATCCGTTTTGTCGGATATTTTTACAGAGTATCCATATTCGTATCCGTTTCCATTTTTTCGGATAAATATCCGCAAATTCGGATTCGGATATCGGACGGATGCGGATTTTCGAATATCCGTTTACAGCCCTAGTTGTATCCAACAGACATAAGTTGTTACTAATAAACTGATTTTATATATTTACATAAAGAATTTTGCAATTGTACATTACTATGTACACAGTGATGTCCTTTGCACCAAATAGAAATGTTTCAACCATATTCATTTTGTTGATAGTATCTGACGTCTATCTTTCCCTCTATCTTTCCCTGCTCTTCGTTGACAGAGGCAAAGTTCGAACTACTGCCTAGGCTTTGCAAAATTGAATTTGACAATGGTGTTCTTGATGAGCTTTTATTCCTTGATTTGCTGTACGAGGGTAGATCTCCAACTGGATTAATGATGTTGGAATATAGAAAAGCCGTTCAAGAGACGGTTTATGAGAAATTCCGTGTTGTTCGCGAGGGTCAACTTCGCCTAACTTTCACCCATGATTTGAAGGTGAGTTCACGCCCCATCACTTAATGAAATGAATAATTTGTATGGGATGCAATTGATATGTCATTATTTCATTTTGAGCATTTATTGGTTTAAATCGTTACTTTTTTGATCGTTTCTGTTCTCTAGATATTGTCTTGGGAATTTTGTGTGCGGCACCATGAAGAACTTTTGTCTCGTTCGCTGGTTGTTCCTCAGGTACCAAATCTTGACCCTAGTTTTGTTGAATACTATATACGCAACTATTTATTCATTTTTTTAGGTACATTATCTGAAAAGCTTTGGTTGATAAAGTTATGCATGGAGCCTTATTGTTTCCTTAATTAATTAGATTTTGGAGATACATGTATTTAATCCCTTTTTAATTTTTTGTTCGCATGTATTTGTATTGAGGATAACCTTCTCCTATGTGGAATATAAAAAAATGTGAAATATAAAAAATGGGTAGTGTTCATGATGTGAATTAGGAGGCGTATAGCTATTTTTGTTATTTTTAGTCATTAGTGGTATTTTTGTTATTCTCCTTATTTTGATGTATTTTCTTTTAGTAAAGTTGTTGCTTGGTATTATAGGAGGAAGTAGTAAATGCTCTTAGGGGTATATTTGTAATTAGATTATTGCTTGGAGCCTAAGCTACCTACCCCCTGTAAATATTCATATTGTAGCCTCATTTGAGGTATTCTATCATTTGGAGATTTATTAAAGAGAGTTGTTCTTCATCTTAATACCCATTTGACGCTCATTTACGTCAATTGGTATTAGACGACAACAAATGGGTTTTAAGAGGAGATATGCTCCCGTTAAACCTCGCACCGATTAATTCGAGGGGGGGTTTGAACCACCTTTTAGCGCGACTTGATGCTCTTGAGGGTTGCCTCCCTCTCACCACCACCCAAAACCCTAACCCTAATCCTAGCAGCCAAAATATTTAAATCCACGCTTCTGCCATTATCTTCACCCCAAAGATATCACCACCATCCGTAATCATCACAAGAACTCCGAAAAACCATCATATTCTGGCTGGAACATACCAGCCCACCGGAGGAACCACCGGAACCCCAAGAAATCACCACATTGCCAGCGGAAAGTTCTGGGCCACCCAAAGATTGCTCAAAACAGGGCCGGACAACAATTAAGGCTGCCACCTAAGACCCCTACCCCTGCTGCCGCGCAAGAAACCCTAGTTTCTCCAACCAAACCTTCGATTCAATTACAAATCCATCTCTGACCATTTTTCTTCAAGAAACCCTTCACAGCCCTAGTCTTGTTTTTGATCCAGGAGGGTTTGGCAGGACCCACCGGTTCTTATCATTTATTTTTCGCTTTTCTTGTGTTTTGGGTCTCCTTGATTCAACGATGTCTTGAAACTCCTCTAGTTCATGCTGCTCGACAAGGACATACTGCCACTGCCATATACCTTGTTGAGCGTGGTGCCAATCTTGTAATACCTAGTGAATTGGGAGCCACAGCTCTGCATCATGCTGCGGGGATAGGAGATATTGAGTTGCTGAGGTTCTTGCTTTGCAAAGATGTCTGATGTTAATTCACAAAGTGATGCTGTTCTCCACTGATTTGACTGCTGGTCTTCCTGTGAAAATTTTGTTGCTGATCCTAATGCTGAAACTAATGATAATATCACTCCTCTTAAGGGCAATTTTTGGACGATAAAATTTTGGGCCCTCCCCAACTTCAAAAAAATAAAATATTTTGGGACCCCAAAGTTTTTCTTTCCCTCTTCGGCCACCTTTTTGAAAGCTCGAGGACGAGCTTGCTTTTAAGCGGGGGAGAATGATGTGAATTAGGAGGCTTACAGGTTATTTTTGTCATTTTTAATCATTCGTGGCATTTTTATCATTTTTCTTATTTTGATGTATTTTCTTTTAGTAAGTAGTTGCTTGGTATTATAGGAGGAAATAGTAAAGTCTCTTATGGGTACATTTGTAATTAGATCATTGCTTGGAGCCTAAGCTACCTCCCCCCTATAAATATACTCATTGTATTCTTATTTGAGGTATTCTATAATTTGGAAATTTATTAGAGAGAGTTGAGACGAGAGATTTCTTTATCTTATTTCCCATTGGACGCTCGTTTACGTCAGTTCAATCAAAACATGAAATGTGGACTATAGTTGTGTGCAACAAATAAATTGTTGATAGGGAGATTTGCTTACATACGAGTGCTTCAAATGAATTGTGGTCAAAGGTATCATGTTGATATTAGATATTATCTTCAGTTCACTTTTCTGTCACTAATTGTCCTCTGTTATATGGACGTACGGCATTAGTTATAGTATCACACACATCTTAGTTACTTCCGTTTTTTTTATGAGGAAAAAAAGACTCCTATCATGTAGATTTTTATTTGCAGGTTAATCAGTTACTGCTGGCTGAACAGAAGTATATGAACACCATCAATAATGGTGTATCTGATGGGGTCTCACCACAGGATTTACACTCAAATTGCAATATGTAAGTCAAAGAAATGGTTGGATTTCCTTTTTATCAATGGAAGATAATGTTTATTATTAAACTTCAAATGTCCAAATTTTTATTTATTGTGGGCCACAATGCCCCTTAAAAAAATTTCCAACACGAAAATAAAATTGTATAAAAATGATTTATTTTCTTATAATCGTCGATACTTAAAAAGGTTTACTTCACACAAGTTTCCATCTTGATTAGAATGGACACTTTATTTGCTTGGGGTTTTATAACACTACATACATATACTTGACATAATTGAGTTGGTCCATTTGCAAATATTCTGTCCCACTGTCCCAAATTAGGAGCTCTCGTTTGGAAGCGAACTTTTAAAAGAAAACTTTGATTCTGATGCAATCAATGTCCTAAACTTAAACATACAATTTGGTACATTGATTCTGAAATGGATTTTAAATGAGAGACACCTTTAAAAGGGGAAGTGAAACTCTAATTCAGGACCGAAGGAGTATGTGTGGTATAGTAAGTTTTCAACCTAAAACATAGTGCTCGAGCAGACTGGGAGTTTGATATTAACATTTTCTATAGTTCAAGTCGGGCTGGAATCTGAATCTCCCACATATATTGATCAAGTACTTGAACGCTCCTCTTGGTGTAGGTTACTAACAGAGCTATCAAGGAATCTGGAGGAGGAGTTTGTGAATGAGCTAGGATTTTCTAGAAGTCATGCCTGGTGCTTGGAGGTACAACCTGAGCTTCTTCATTTGAAACCCAATTCACACTTCTCGATGTTACATCTCTTAATAATCTTCTGAGTAGCAGCGTATGTTTTTCAATTCCATGGTTGACAGATTTCAGACGTTGTCAATACCATGAAAGACTTGATGACATTCAGCCTTGACAGGAATATTGGACCACTTGGTATGTGCATATTTCATTCCATCTTTTAATTTTGATCAGTTAACCCAAAGTAATATATAGGATATTTGGATTTGGCCCTCCATACATTTTAGCGTCACTGACCTTAGTCCCCATTAATTTCGCTCATGCAGTCCCCAGTTGTCTCATGAGTACGTTTTTAGACAGGTTTTGGATATCATCATGGCCGGTCCTGGTCATGTGCCAAATGGGCAATGACACAAAGCCCATTTTAGAGTAAGCACCTATATATGTATATTTTAGGGGTTCAAAAATATTTTATGAAAATTTTTAATATAAGTTTAATTTTTTAGGATCCATTTTTTTAACTATCCAAAAAAAATCTCTACAAATAATGATTTAATTACCCAAAAAATCTCACCCAACTCATTTTTTTTAACTACCCTCCAAAAAATCACTACAAAAAATGATTCAATTACCTAAAAAATGGGCCCATTTTAGAGGCCCATTTGTTAGGGGCCAGTTTTTTAGAAGGGTCCTAAGTTGATTTTTGCACGGGGGGCACTCACAATCTCAGGACTGGCCCTGAATATCATGATGTCAGAATTAGTCCCCTCAAATTGTGGGGACTAAGGCCAGTCACGCCTGGGTCAACCTCCAAATAATCCTAATCTAGATTAGCAAATTAGCCGTGCCATAGTATTTGTTCAAATTGTGCCCGCCATCCTCCTATTGAATTTCCAGCGGAACAGGCCGCAACTGTTAAAATCTAATACCTAAAACATATTTGTAGAGAGCTTAAACAGCTATCGTCAAGGGTACGCCATAACAAATAACGAGAAGAAAGAAATGGAGCAGCGAGGGAGTGCTCACTGTATGCTGACCAAGTCAACACTTCCTGGTCCTAGCAATATGATGATGAACACCCATATAACCAATGGTGAATCTAGCTCAAATGGAAGGATAGTGAATAATGGGAAGTCCTGTTGTAGGCGGGGAGCAATTTCTTCACCACTGGCAGGATTTCAGTCCTCAGGTTCTGCGGTTTTGCTCCAAAAGCCACCAATCGGTCATTCAAATGGAAGGTTGAATAAAAAAGTTGTCTGCGAGTCTAATGAGCTGGTCTTTGATAACACCACAGCATCTGTATCTGCATCTGCATCCGCTGGTGCCCAGACTAATGTGTTGAGTAACTTCAGAAACAGAGAGAGATACCAGGGTTACATTCCCCCAAATTGATTTTGGATACAGCTCAACAATCTTCCAAGACTCGGGGTTTGAATGGTGAGTTCAAGGGTGAAAGTATATATATATATATATACAAATACAGTATGGTTTTTTAGTTTACTTCTATGAACAGTTTCTCCTTCCATTCTCACACACTTGACCATTCTCACATGCTAATACTATTCCGAAAGTACTTTTGCATAGATGCCTCCATTGTGAATAATTGTCGGGATTTTTCCACTTAATTTAATCCTCTTTATAATGACTTTACGTAAATTAAAAAAATGATTTATTAGACATAATTCTCAATTTGCTAGTCTCTTCAACTTACTTCCAACTTTTTAATATTGTTAGAACTCTATTAAAAAATTCTTATTTACTAATTCAAACTAACTTCCAAAATACTTTCTTGATCATCATATCCATTCCTGCATCTTCTCCTCAAACCAAAATCCCAATTTATCATCAAACGCTAAATCAATATACCCCAATTGAAAATCCCTCAAATAAATCACAAAATCCACAACATCAGCCCCATAATCCCAAATCGATAGTTTTTTTAATGGTTAAAACTTAGATGGTATTGGTTCAGACTTAAGATGTACCAAATAGTATTTACTTTTTTAAATGATTAAGAGACTAACAAGTGATATTTGACTCTTAATGATTAAGAGATAGAGTTATTTCTGAAGTCTGAATTAATCTAAATATATTCATTCAAACATAAAAGAAATATATTTTTTCAAATTCAGATTCTAGATTTAAATTTCAGATTCAAATGTATTTTTCAAATTCAGATATCAAATCTCATACTCAAAACTTCAAATTTCAGATTAAGATGAAAAACCAAAAGTAAATTTATTTTCAGTGCCTCATATTTAACAAACCCGTCACCCACTGACCAAACCTACTTGCCAAAAAACAAAAGCAAATTTATTTTCACTGCCTCATATTAAACAATCACGTCACCCACCAACCAAACATTCTTGCCAAATGAGATCCAACCAATTTCCTATAGAAAAAAGTAGGAGGCCATTGTGAGAGATAAAGAGGAGAAGACGATGGCACTTGGCAAACTCTGCTCTTCCTCCTACAACTTATTAGATCTGTTTGTACCCAATAAAATCCATTAACATTATCTTAATTATTTGTTTACAACTATTCTTCGATATATTTTGTAATATTTATACATTTGGATTATGAACATTTTTTGTTTGGGATCCTATTAATATTAACATTTGACAATTAGGATGTAGGAATTAAATATTTTTTTATGAAGAATTTTAATTAACTTGTGTTAACGGTTTAGGGCATGTGACCCATTAACAATAGTAGTTCGGTTTGAGTCTGTTATTTGGAGCCGATTTGGTAAGGGGCGGATTGATGTTTTTTTTACACGAACTTAATATCACACAACACGAACATTGTCCAAGTAACTCGTGAAAAAGAAGATTCTTATGTTATTGTAATTGAATTTATCATTTCATATTGATATTCATTTCTTAATTTACATTGTTAGATCTTTTATGAAGTTCTCTCTTTTATGGCTTGTTTTAGAGATTTTAATACAGGTAAATTGATTTAGGGTTTGTTGAAAAATTAGGGTTTGATTTGGAGAAGAAGATGAAGTTTAAATATTTTGTTTAAAAAAGTATTTTTGGGATTAAGTTTTAATTAACAAGTAAGGAATGTTTTTATAGTGTTATAAATGTGGTGGTGGTGTGTGTGTGTGTTGGGGGGAGGGGTGATGTAAGTCAAAGTGTGATCTTACGTATTTAGTTCCATGTGGGATGTTTTAGTTGCATCCCATCCCATGTATTTATATTTTTGGTGGTTGGTCTTGTGTGTAGTGATTAAAATTTCATGAGACATGAAAAAAATGAAAAAAGACGGTTGATGACAGTTAGGAGAGAGGCTATGAGACTAATAACAATTATAAAAATACATCAAATGACTAATAATTAATACTTTCAAAGCGCGACTAAAGTCAAGAAAAATATTAATAAATTAAAAAGAGAGGTTAGGGAATTAAGGGTTATTTAATAAGTCACGGTAAAGTGGGGTTAACTTAAAAAAGGCCATAATTGTGCTAAGTTACTTTATTAGTTGTACATACTTTTAATAAAAGTTAATTCAGATTTAAGAGGTTGAAGAATTGAAACCCGTCCTAGAAAAATATAAAAATAAAACAAAATCAAGAAGTTTTATATGCCAAGTGAAAATGAAGAAATACCTACTTGATCTTTTTTATTGGTCTCTCGAAAAGTAAAGATAAAAGTATAGCTACGATATAAAATTATATTCTCAAAGTTATAAAAAAGTCCTGATGACTAAAAATAACTACAATTTAATTATTGTCTCAAATTTTGAAAAACGTTTTAACGACTAAAATGCATAACAAACTTCAATATTATTTAATTTGGTCTCGAAACATTTATTTGCCACAAAAGCCCAGGACCTTTTTTGGAAGTGTTTCAAGTGAAATATTAACTCTTCTCATTCGCTCGTCTTCCATCGTTCTCTAGAATCTTGTTGGAACACCCGCATTCGAACGAGGTGTGTTGTCGTTCGAACGAGGGGTAGTTTTTCATTCAAACGAGGTGGATCTCTTTACCCCTTTTAACACATGTTTCTCGCCCATTGGTACCTCATTGGAACTCTCATTCGAACGAGAGAGAATCTCGTTCAAATAAGGTCCAAGTTGTACAAACGAGCGAAGCATAATTTGAAAAATCTGCACATTTTAATGTGTAGTCACGACGCGAATCGTTGGATTTGTTGAGTTGTCGAGCTCCTAACGGCTCATATCACAATGACGTTTCAACCATTGGTTAAAGAGTTAAATTTTATGGGTTTAAATAAAGGTACGAAGGAAGAGATATGCATTTTTCATCCATCATTTTTAACCCATTTTCGCAATCTCCAAGGTTTTTCCCTTCCAACCCAAGCATTTCCTAAGCTATTCTAAGGCTAAAACACCTAGTTCAATCCTAGTTAAAGAAGAAGTTGGGATGAAGAACCCATTGTTGGAGCTCTTGAAGAAGTTGGAGCATTCTTGGATCATAGGAGTTTTTAGGAGCTTTCAAGTCATTCCCTTTATGTTTCTCCTCTTAAAATCAAAGGTAGGGTTTTCCTCCAAGTGTTTGTAAGATTAAAAGCTATTAGGATGCATGCTAGAACAATTTATTTTTGTAAAATATTTTCTAGTATATTTATTAAAAAGTTTTTCGAGTACAATGGGATTTTGATGAAAACTTAGTTTAATATCACTATTGACGAACAAATGGTAATTTAATCTTGAAAAAAATGAGGAAATGAGCATGAAGATATATTTTCATGTTAGTGTCATGTTTTGTTGCACATTTAAGAGTTTCTAGGCTTGAAATCCTCCCAAAAATGCTTAAAAAATTATAGTATGATATATAAGGATTTATGGATATGACATGTGAAAATAAAAATGGGTTTCTTGATGAAATAAGGAAATTGAATTTTTTTCACCCTAAATATGTTATAAAATGAATAAATGATGATGTTTAATGTAACATTTGGGTACGAGGGTAAAATGGACACTTTGTAAAGTGGTATGTATGACATTACAAATATTTCTTGAAAAGAAATATGAAGAAATGAAATTTTCTTGGAAGAAAAAGGACAATGTATGATTTTTGGACATAGAATCATAAAAGATGCGTTTGAATGTACAATGACGATTTATAAAGCCATGACGAAAGAAATGTGTTTTTTCATAAGGTTTCGGTAAATGAAGGATAAAAAGGTAATTTTGATATAATTAGATGGTCCTAGTGGTTGGACTTCCTCACTTGACCTCAGTTTTTGTGAAAAACGGATAAATGAATGAAATGGCATGAGAATGATGAAAGTTAAGGAATAATGTGGACATTGACAATAATGTTAAACACATTAAAATGGACTCGGATGAGACCGAGCAATATTGAGAAGGACCCGAAGCCCTAGTGTGAAAGTTCCAAAATCATTGGTTGAAGCATATGGTAGCATAACCAGCAGTGTGAAGCCCGTTAAAGTATGCAAATAATTGGAGGCTTCCAAGATAGAGATAAAGGAAATGAAAACTACTTGGTTGTGCTTAAGGAATGCAAAGAAGACAACCTAATGAAAGAGATGAAATGGAGACTAGGGAATAAAATATTATTAAATAGTCTTTAGACGTAGTAAAAGACGGTATGAAATGGTTAAGTGTAACTTTGAGCACATCGCTCAGGTGCATTGTATTGTAATTGCATTAATACTAGCTAAATTGTTAAACATTTTCGAAATTGTTTTAAATACCAATTATATGCGTAGTATGTTTGTAGAAAACATATAGCTTAGTATTTTCCACCTTGTTGAGCGTTGACTAACCCCTGCTTTTTATATTAAAACCTCAACCCCTTCCCTAGGTACATAAAGTAGGGATGTTGGCAAGGACACCAGTAAGGGCCTTATGGGTAATAATCGTCGTTAGAAGCGCTCCCATTATTTTGGAATTTGTCTTACGAAACATTTGGCTGGAATATTTTTAAATCATTTTATTCGGGACTTTGTCTAAGTGATGTAATAATACAGGGATAACTACGATTTATTTCGTATTTCTTTAATATTGTTGGATTAGGCGAATTTTCATAAATAAACCTTGTTAATTAACCTAATTATTTAAAGTAATCGCTTGTTTCTCAAATTAAAACCGGTGATTCCATCTTTATAAAATGAGGCAAAGTGAAGGTTTTTCCTAAATAATAAAATTGGACTTTGCCCCTCCTCCTTTAACTCCTTGACTTGGTGCGGGTTGAGTTGACGGTGACCCAAATTCAGGTCGGGGAACCACATTTTATAATACTCTATGCTGTGACATTTGTGCGAGCCCAAAGTTATATGTATTGTATCAAAATGATATGGTTAAGATAAAATGTTGTGTATGCATAATTAGTATTTACAATGATTGAGTTCGTGCCAATTGCTTGGCATCGTCGTAGGTATAGTTTGTGTCGTTTTCCCCACCCTTTGAATTTTGGTTGTAATGCAGACAAATGCTCTTGTCCTTGTCAAGGTAAAACATAGTGAAGTGGAAGTCGTATTTGTGCCGCATAGGAATGGATATACGATCACATTTCCGTATGTTTTTAGTGAGGATGCCATACAAAAATAATATTATCCCTTGTTCGTTCTTCATTTTCACCATTTCCCGCACACACACAACATTGTTACATTTAATGAGTTACGACATTTATGAAATCTTGTACAAAATGAACGGGTTGTGGTTCAAAGTTTACCCATGCAAATATGGCTAGGTATATGTTTTTGCAACTACCATTCTGGTTGAATATATATGAAAGTATTGCACTGTAAGAGTCGATTATCTATAAAACACAAGAAAAAATGTGTTAGTTAGCTCTGCATTGTATTGCATGTGTACTTTTAATGATAATTTATTTCCCCAAAGCAACACCATATGTAAACAATGACAATGGTATGTAAATATCATATGCTGACATAAATGGTCAAAATGTCATATCATCAACCTATAACACGAGTGTGTCATATAATGAAGATCGACACAACAAGATTTACTTTTATTATTTGTGTACATAGTAATATGATTCATCGTACGTGTCATGGACCTAAAATCGACTAACTTTTGTTTAATTTTTAACATTACATGATTTTATTTCATTTGGTAAGATACTTTTTTTCCAAAATTAGTGAAAAAAGTAAACAAGCATGTACAATTAACATAATGATACCCTCTTAGTCATAAAAGTGAATACTAAACGTGTATGTGATAGATTCGGAGAAATAATCAAACAGATTTGATGAAGGGGTATGCAGTTGGTTCATGTGGAATTAATTAAATAGAGAATTAAGGTAAAGGTCATGTTCATTTTTATATTTGGATTTTTAGGACAATGTTTTTCAAGTTTATAAATCTAGTCCCTCTGGCACAATAGCATTTATTTTTTTGGTCCGCGCCAGCGGCACTATTTTTCACCATTTTCATGGAATTTTTAGTATAGAGACTAGATTTATAAAATTATATGAAGTGTCCTAATTTTATAAACTTTGAGCATTATAAGGACCTTTTCCCAAAACCCCCTTAATTAAATTGCATTCTCATATGATGGTTGGATAGTAGCACGATGATGCCACAATATGATATACAACTGGTTTAGAGGAAAAATTAAAAAAAACTTCTCCATTTTCAATCACGCAAAGTTCTACATGATAGGTGATTAAATGTTCTCCTTTCATGTAGTCACATTTCATTATATACATGAATTACCGATGAAGTTATTTGTGTAGTTACATTGTTGGAGATAGGAATCACCAAAAGTAGGTCCGAGATGTCAAAAAAGGACACTAAATCAAGTCCCAGTTGCCACGCTAGTGTCCTATGTTATACCGAAAACGAGTTTGTTAATTTATGTTTGTAATTTTGGTTTGAGAATGAGCTATAATGTTAATAATGAAATGTGGTTCTTACTCAATTGGAGCCATCTCACAATATATATGCAATTTTATTCATGTTTTGCTGTCTGATATTTGGACGAGTTTCGACTTTAGGGGGTTTCGAATCTTCCTCAAAGAAGTTGGGGACATCCATGTCTCCTCCAAATGCCCCTCTTGATTATGTGATCATATCTTCATCTTCTTCCTCCCATTAGATTTCTCTTGAGGTATCAACCACTATACATCTCTTTATAGCAGTATGATCTCTAATGTAGCTATTGAAACTCGCTTCGACTCTTCATTTCTATTTCTTTTGATGAGGCTAATATCGTACTCCAGATTCTTATTTGTTACTCGAGATTTTCTTTTTTTAACTCGTGGGATTCGTGCATTTGGGCGGTCGGGGAAGTTGTTCCATCATGTTATGCCGTGTTAAGGTGCGTATTCGTCGATTGTCATTATCAGTGCAAAATTTTTTTAGCCTTTGCTGATCAGTCTCCTTGACGTTCTTATCTGTCAATTTACTTTCTATCTCTGCCATTTATTCGGTTTCGCATAAATCCATGAGGAGCTGCTCCTATTCGTTTTGAACATCAAACAATACAAATTTAAGGTTAGATATACACTCATCCTTATCCACAATTATCGCATTCACTTTATCTTTTTCTCTATCAGCTAATTCATATAGTTTAGTTACCCTATGTACTTCCTCCGCTCGAAATTTGGAAGCATTTCTTAACTCTTCTTCTGCGAGCCGCCTCACGACTCAGGTTTATTCGATGAACTATATTATCATTTAAATTTTCTTCTATTTCACTTGATCGCTTAACATCGTTGCTCATTCCATTTTCCATGCCCCTTGTAATGATCACCTGTTCCCTCAATTGTTATTCTAATGATGCAAACAATTTCCTCTCCTTCACAATATTACACATTTCAACTCCTTAATCCTTATTGCAAACTTTCTCATATGTCCCTCGAATTCAATCATTTTCAATTGCGTACTCGACGTTGAGCATAAAATCATCAAAACCTTCCCCTGGACTGCCCGACCCTCCACAATTTGATTTTGAAAATCAATCGTTGGGGTTTGAAGTGATGTTGGGTGTTTCTTATCCGGAGTTAGTGTTGACAGTACTATAATTACAATATCATAGGTTACCTTACCTCTTCTAACTGTGGTACATTTTTCCTAGTTATGCAATTGTGATTCCTCCACCTTGGCACTTCCAATACGATGTTGTTGCCCGATTCAGTTCCATAATTATTGATGAAGATCTTTGCCTTTTCCCTGATCTACCTTTCATGCTTGGAGATGATTGTGCTTTCAACTGTAAAAAATAATGAAGTTGGAAAAATCATTAGGTCTATTATCGTTGTGAATATAGTAAGAAAATAGAAAGTTACTCAAAAATTGGCCAAATCTGTAACTTATCGAGGTTGATCTCTGGGAGTTTTGGTTTTCAGCATTTGAATGTCCCAGCATAAGAATCGAGCTGTGAGGTTCTTCCGGTCATGAATTGGGTTGATTACGTCAATAACTTCACACCACTAAAACTCAAAATGCATGCTATTAACGTTAGTTGTTCTGCATAAACGATCGATGATTTAATTTTAAAATTACCAAGTAGACAAACTAAATTAAAAAATCATTTATAGTTTTTATTAGCGTAATATAACTAAATACTTTCGTTTCACGTTTCTGTCATAATTTCTATGAGGATGGGGCAACAATTACTATTTATATATGTCAATCCTTCGAAGCTATAATAAAATACATGTTGACTTTTGACGTAAATTCAACACATCAACTTGAGTCGTCTAGCAACTATGATATTTTTATTAACTAATAATACATAAGAGTCCTGTTATGATTTTTAAATAAGTCTTTCAAATTTTTCTCAAAAATAATAATTATTTGTGCTCTGGAGGAATCCATGTCACAAGGAAAAACTTAATAGGCAAGTGAGAGAATAAGTGGAATCCACGTCATTTTTGAGGGAGGTTTTGGGGGAGATTTTGGCACTCATATCATTATTTAATACATAAAGGTAACTAAAACATTCAAGGAATTTGTAAGATTTCTTCACGTCCATAAATTTTTTCATACCGATCTTACTGATTAAATTTATAATTCAAGTAATGTAAGCAAACGAATGGTTCTTCGAATTTCAGTTTTAGTTTCATGCGTAAAAAAAAGAAAACACACGAAAAGTATTTTTTATTAGAGTACTAGTGATAAACTTATATCATTGGTTCTTGTAAGATTATTATAATTCATTACCAAAAGGATTGGAACACATCCGGTAACTGTAGATGGGTTATTCTCCTGCATCTTCTTCTAAATTGAGTCCATCAGCCACTTGTGAATTGCTTTTGCCCAGTTGTAAGTCTTTATATCCTTCACGTCATGTACATATGTTACGAATATCCATCCCAATGAATTATCAGTATTGGCGAAAAAAAATGAAACACATGAATGCAATGATATTAGTCGGACAACATCATTTACATCTTCGTTGCTCTGTCCTTGTAGTGCTAATATCAACGTAGATTTAACCTTGTTCTTTTAAAGTTGAACATCGACGTTGAAATATCTGCCAATGAAGATATCCTTTGAAACTTCTCTTTTATGTATTTTTATTGTCTCACCCCTGTTTGGTACTCCTAATATTTGTGACATGATGTACTCATAATTCAACTAATTCCTCCCAGCACCAAAATTGTTTGTCTAAAGTTCAAACCGTTTGATTATTGCTGGGATGTTGGAGTCATTTTCTTCTAAAAATATTTAATCACCATCCCATGGGTATATGCTTTAAGAAGGGTCCAAAATAGTTTTTTTTCAATAACTCTTAGTGTTCCTCCTTTACGACGTTATCATTCATCAAACACAACAAGGAATTGAGCGTCATATATATTTACTCAATAGATTGCCACAAGATAACATAACAATAATAATAATAAAAAAGCATTATCTTAAACATGATGATCAATTACAGTACAATATTTTAGATGTTTTGTTCTGCGTATTAATTCCACTTTATAATATATTTCTTACATGTGGACCAGATGTTGCAAATTGAATGGAGAACACGTGTTCAGTCATCTCCAATTATTATCTTTCATTTGGTTGATAAGTTATTACCTTGTGTCATTGTATTTTGTAAAGTAAGCATCATTAAAGAGCAAACAAAAACATTAGTGAGTCATGGGGCCATTTCTTTTTATAATTGTGATATGTAGTAGTTTGTTATACTTATATAATCCCAGCAAAGGATAAGTTCTAGATAATCCAAGGCAGTTAACAAATGTGCTCGACTTTACCCCCAAAGGATGTCGTCTCAGTATTGGGCTGCTCAACCAACCTGTTGATTATAAAATTGGACATGTCTATACTCCTATAAGCATATACACGCAAGATATCCCTTATTGATCACGTGGCTATAACCTCCAATCTAATATCTCATGATTATCCGGGCGCTCATCACCAAAGTTGTTCCGTAGTTCAAGGCGTCCATATTTATTATGATAAATATGTATCAAGGTGTAACTGCCTGAATTATAAGGGCATTCTATCTCTGCCTTTGTAAATATCTGCAAATCACATATAAATAGGATACGAGGTCACGAAATAAAGGGACTCCACTGATACCTTTTCAAGCCTCGAGTTGTATCTGAAACCCTAATTGTAACTGTGTCAGAAAGTGCAATACCAAGTTAGTACCATCGTGGACGTAGGCTTCCTCGAAGGGACAAAGAACGTAATAATAATTGTGTTCTCACTATTTCTCATCCTCATTCTTTATAATTATCATTTCTCTTTAACTAGCTCTTTTGATTATTTGTTGTCTCCACTTTTGGAGTCAATAAATTGGTGCCGTCTGTGGGAATGGTTGTAACAAGCCATTGCAGCTCCTACCTAAAACCACTCATTCAGATCCTTAATTTAGACAGTTTTTAATGGCGAATAACCCCGAGAGAATTCGTATATCAGAAGTTCAAACACCGCCTACCCATACTGGGACAGATAACCTACACAACATCTTAATGAGTCTCGCAAGGGGCAAGAGGCGATGCAGGAGAGTGTCAGGCAGTTGACACATACCCTCCAGACCAGACCTATGCAACTCAATCCAAATAACGTAACTCCTGTACCCAAGGTATCTAGGAGAAGTAACATGCGAGACCTCCAGCGCTTCATAAGGAAAGGTAACACGAATACCGTAGGCGAACGATGAAGAATTCCAGGAGATTGAACTTGGGATCTTGTAGAAACGCCAGTTCCTCCCGATGAATCGGCTCGTAACGAAACTAGACGTATCGCCCCAAAGCAACATCCTCCATCCAGTTTCCCAACCACTTTAATGATTAGTCATATTCAGAGGAACGCCCCAGCGCGCTCGAAAGACTAAGCAGAGGATCAATGTTTGATCGATTGGGCCCACATTGCAATTGATAGAAAGTACCAGTGGCCTCATACGATTGCCCCCGAAGAAGCGTACCAGGTAGGTATGCCACTAGGGGCTCCCATCGCTCCACTCGAGCATCGATTGAAGTCGACTAGACTTCTCAGGACGATATTTCGGCCGAAAGTCGAGGACGAGCAGAAAAGCCAATTGAAGGTGGTACCTAAGGTGATAACCAACCATGGAAAGGATTCATTTAGCGCTTATAAGATATCCTTGGCGAGACGGCCAAATCAAGGAACCCCCTCCAGCGTGATTTCACAAAAGGATCTCCCTTTGTATCTTCTGTCGTGGCATACCCCACTCCGATGAAATTCAAGCCACTAGTCATTACCCCTATGATGGGAAGACATATCCCATTTTGAATATCGAACAATACCAATCTGTTGCAGACATTTACTCTATCTCGAACGAGATGAGGTGCCGAGCATTCTCCAACACCATAATCGGCTCTGCCCAAATCTGGTACAACAGCCTACCTAAGTGGCAGATCAAGAATTTTCAACAACTTGCCGACCTATTTTTAAGCAATTTCTACTTTAGCGCTAAGCCAGGGAAGCAAATTTCCCATCTTCTTGGCGTTCGCCAAAGGGTAAATGAAAGAACTCGCAACTGTGTCACTCAGTTCAATATTGAAAAGCTGGAGGTAGTAGATTACAATGAGCCAACTGCCATCACAACCCTGATGAGCGGGCTACGACCGGGAAAATTATTCTAGGCATTAGCCAAGGAGATACCCAAGACCATAACTGAACTGCTAGCAAAAAAAGGAAGAATCATGAACGCAGGAGAGGTGACGGCGGCCAAAGAATCAGACGACTTGAAGCCCTCAGCCAGCAAGAGCAACGGAAAGAAGGAGCAAAGGAAAAAATGGTGACAAGTCGAGGAAGTACAACGAGTACACGCCCCTCACGATTGGAGTCTACCTCATTTTGGAGGAAATTCGAGAAAGAAAAGACCTCCAATAGTCGGGAAAGTTGAAAGTACCGGTGAATAAGAGGGACATAAGCAAGTATTGTGAATTTCACAAGGACCATGGTCATAATACATACCATTGTATAGCTCTGAAGCATGATATTGAAGGTTTGATCAGGAGGGGAAAGTTGTCCAAATATGTGGATGACGGTGGCCGATCAAATCTCGAAGAAGGCAACGAAAGGAGACGGTCAGAATCGCTCTATCGAAGGACGACCGATAAGAAAAGGGCAAGGGACAACGACTCGGATGACGATCCAGATCTTCTTAAAAAAACCAAAGAGCCCATACACTACGTCGGCATGATAGACTTCGAATGTCATTTCATCGCCAGAGGTGGATCCAGTGGATGAAAATACCTCGCAGAAAGGAAAGCTTATCTCAACGAGGCCCAATTTTGCGAGAAAGCACAGATAAACCTGACGACGGGCTTAGAAAAATGGACATGCAAGGTGAAAAAAGACAAGTTAATTGTAGGCTTATTAAAAGATGACATGTCGGGGGTATTATAACCTCACAACGACCCTCTGGTCAGCAGAATGATCATCTAAGAAGGACGAGTAGCCAGGATCCTGGTGGACAATGGAAGCTATGCAGACACAATGTTATACAGCTATTACAAGATGTTAAAGATTGAGGAAGTGGAACTCATGCCCTATCATTAGCCTTTGATCGTATTTTCAGGAGAAATGGTGTACCCCCTAGAATGGTAGAACAGGAAATTATGGTTGGCACCTGGCCGATCAGCCGAACAGAGAAATTACAATTCTTTATCCTTGGTAAATACATATTTTCAGCCTATAAAATTATATTTGGAAGGATCGGCCTGAAGAAATTCGAAGCCGTCCTGTCTATTGTACACCAATGCTTGAAGTTTCCAACTCACTTCGGATTGGGCGTTGTCAAAGGCAATCAAAAGGTAGCGTGCGGATGCTATTTCATTTCAGTAGACCAGGAAGAACGGAAGAAGTTGACGACCATCTACCATATCGAGACCATCGATCCCCGAGATGAAGCAATCACACACAGAGGACGGTACAGATCGGGTCGTTATTAGATCATATATTAAGGAAAGAGCTCATCGCCTTTTTGCGAAGCATAAAACCATATTTTCTTATAGCCACGAGGAAATACCAGGGATAGATCCCGACCTCATGTGCCACGAATTGAACGTGATGCAGGGGGCAAAACCAGTTAAGAAGAAATAATGGGCTTTCGATGCCGACAAGAACCTCACTGTTCAGGAGGAAGTTCTTAAACTGTAGAAAGATAACTTCATCGATGAAGTCATGTACCCATAATGACTGGCTAATGTGGTCATAGTGCGAAAGAAAATTGACAAGTGGAGAATGTGCGTAGATTTCACCGACCTGAACAAAGCCTACCCAAAAGATTATTTTTCGCTGCTAAGGATTGACCAACTGATCGATGCCACAACATGCCATGGACTCCTCAATTTCATGGATACATATTTTGATGATAACCAGATCAAGATGATGCCTTCTGACAGAGAAAAACCTCCTTTATAACTCACCGAACTACCCACTATTATAATGTTATGTTGTTTGATCTTAAAAATGCAGGTGCCACCTACCAGAGGTTGGTAAACAAAGTTTTTGAGGACCAGATTGGGATTAACATAGAAGTTTACGTGGATGATATGCTCACCAAAAGAAAGGTGGTCGTCGACCATATTAAGGACCTCAACCAGACCTTCGATAAATTTTTGAAGTATCAGATGAAGCTGAATCCCGCCAAGTGTGTCTTCGGAGTGAAGGAATGAATGCTCTTGGGTTTTATCGTGAACCAGTGGGGAATTGAAGCTAATCTTGATAAGATAAAGACTTTTTATTACATCAAGTCTCCGAAGATGAAGAAGGAAGTATAGAGATTGATCGGGCGAGTGGCAACACTAAATAGGTTCATTTCCAGAGCCACTAATAAGCGCTTTCCTTTTTTCAAGGTGTTGCGAAAGTAGTTCGAATGGAACGAGGAATAAAAAAATGCATTCGTAGAACTAAAACATTAAATGGGCTCCTCATTTCTCATATCATGACCAGTTGTAGGAGAAAAACTTTACTTGTATCTCACTGTGTCCTAATCCACCGTTAGATCGACACTAGTGAGGTAAGAAGAAGGGGTTTAGAAACTGATTTATTATACTAGCAAAGCCTATCAGGGGTACGAAGTTCGATACTCGCCAATGGAAAAGCTAACATTAGCACTGAGAGAAGACTCGCAAAAGATGAATACATACTTCCAAGCCCACACTATGGTGATCTATAAAGACTTACCTTTACGGTAAATCCTGTACAAACCTGAAAAGTCTGGTCGGCTCATCCCGTGGGCGGTGAAACTGGGCGCGTATAATATTCAGTACAAACTGAGGACCATAACAAAATGGTAGGTGTTAGCAGACTTTATTGTAGAATTCAGCTACGATAAGAAATCGTTTGAGCAGACTCCTATAGGAGAGAGCTCAACCCCCAGCAGTGAACTACAACACCCAAAGATGGCCATGAGCCAAGACAACGCCGAGCAGACTCCTTAACGAGAGAGCTCCCTTAAATAAGACAAGGGACAACACGATGAGTCCCATCTCCATATTTTTAAGTTCGTTAAGATGGAAGAAGGTGACTTCGTCTGAGATTGTCCAATTTGGAAATTATATATTGATGTGTCATCCTGTTTGATAGAAAGCAGTGCCGACATCATACTCTCCATGCCTGATGACATAAATGTTGAATACGCCCTGCGATTCCAGTTTAAAGCATCTAATAATGAGGCAGAGTATGAGGCCCTTATCGTTAGGCTCCACCTAGCCTCATCCATGGGTGCTGAGCACATCACAGCACATAGTGACTACCAACTGGTTGTTAACAATATATTAGGAGTTTACGAAGCTAGGGAGAAGACTATAACAAAGTACCTGGCCATAGTTTGGCAAAGGTTAGACGAATTCGCGGAAGGAAAAATACTGAGAATCCTCAGATTAGAGAATACACGAGCAGATACCCTAGCTAGATTAGCTTAAGCAATGAGAACATCTTTAAGAAGAACCATAACAATTGAAGTTCTTTCACAGAGGAGCATTGAGGAAGAACCATATAAAATAATGGAGGTGAGCCTGGGACCTTCCTGGATGGACGCCATATGCACATACATCGAAGATGGTAAGCTTCCTACAGACTGAAATGAAGCCAGAAAGTTGCACTGCAAGGTAACCTAGTATGCTTTGGAAGCGAATACACTGTACAAGCGAGGGTACACAATCTCACTGGTGAAGTGCGTTCACCCAACAGAAGTCAACAAGCTTATTAAGGAGGTACATGAGGGATGCTGTAGAGCATATTCTACCGAAAGATCGTTGGTAAAGTGAATATAGATACGAGGGTACTACTGGACGACCATAAAGGCTAATTGCGCATATTACGTAAGAAGATGTGATAAGTGCTAGAGGTTTGCAAAGATCCACCGTTCTCCAGGGGCCTCATTAACTCCAATTGTGTCACCCTGGCCATTTTTTATATAAGGAATAAACCTGGTCGGACCGTTATCGAGAACGAAAGGAGGATACAAGTACCTTGTAGTGGAAGTAGACTACTTTGCCAAGTGGGTAGAAGCTGAGACCTTAATGGAGATGCCTTACGAAAGGGTATTTCAATTTATCTGGAAGATGATTATATGTCGTTATGTCTTGCCCTTCTCATTCATCACTGATCATGAAACGCAGTTTAGCAATCAAGATTTCAAAGACTACTGCACTAGGTCCAAGATTCGAAAGCTACACTCTGCACCAGGGAACCCGTTGGGCAAACCGAGGTCACTAATAGGACGATCTTATATGGGATAAAAAAGAGACTCGATGATACAAAGGGGAACTGGATAAATGAACTCCATAGTGTGCTCTGGGCATACCAAACCACCCCATGAACAACCATCGGAGAAACGCCGTATATGCTCGCCTTCGGCACAAAAGCGATCATCCCCACAAAGATAGGCCTCCCTAGTCACAGAGCCCTCAATTTTTTTACCCAATAAGTGATTTGGCAAGAAGACTGGACCTCGATTTGTTGGAATAAGTTAGAAAAATGCAGCGTTGCACGTGGCCGCCTATCAGCGAAGAGTTGCACGCTACTATAATCGCCGGGTAAAGGTGAGAATCTTAAAAGAGGGGGACTACGTCCTCAAGAAAGTGATATAAAATAACAAAAAGCTAGAACCAAACTGGCATGGGCCATATAAGGTAACCAGTGTCGTTAGTCCGGGGACTTAACGGATTGAAACTTTGGAGGGTGAACAGTTCAAAAACCTTTGGAATTTGAAGCATCATAGGAATTATTATCAGTAGCCGGTTAGTTATTTTATTTATGTATCTAGCACCATTTTAATTAATAAAAAGATGTTTTATTCTCTTGTTTCATTAATTTTTCTGTCCATACGGTAAACATATCTAAATGGTGCTGCTAAAAAATAACAGCGTCAATATAAAGACATCAAATCGACTGTACGACCTCATAGGCCACGGACATTCAAACTTGAACAAACTTGTTTTCACAAGTTTTCCAAACCCTTATATGGCCTAATGGGTCACTAATGAGGTGATCGACTACATGTACGATATCACAGGTCGCGGACAATGTGGTCAGCTAAGAAAGCTATACGACCTCATGGGTTGCGACCAGTTATATGACTTGGCTCCTCAAGTTTTACCAAACCCTTGTATAAACTCAAAGGTCATGAACGAGGTGGTTGGTTACATCCATTTTACGACCTCACAAGTTGTACACAATGTGGTCGACTAAATTCTATATGACCATAAAAGTCGCGAAAAATTATACATATATTAATTCACCATCATAGATGCACTACCTGAACGCTCTGTATGACCTCACGAGTTGCGAACAAAAGCGCCAAATATTATTTCCAACAAGAAATAACATGAAAACAAACAAATCAACAAAACCATATTTTAAAGAGCAGAAACGCAATCAAGATGATATCATGGAAATGGTGTCCAAAGTTACAGAAACATTTTTAAGCAAAAACAGGAAAGAGACAAAAATACAAAGAAGTTTATTAAGCTTGAGCATCAGCTGGCGGACTGTCACCCTCTTCTCCAGCCAAGTTGGCAGCCTCCTCATTATCTCCTTACCAATCGTTCACATTTTCAAAAATATCTGGAAAGTGAGTGGCCAACCTCTTCTTGATATTTTCATATCCATCCAAGAAGTATCACATGCATTCAGCGTTAAACTCGTTCGAAGACTTGAAGGCTTCAACATGAGCAGTACTAGAATTGACTAGAGCGTCCCAATAATTTTGTTGCTCTGAATCAAGAGCTGACTTCTCTTTTTCAAACTTCTCTCTTTCTGCTACAATAACATTATTTAAGCTCTGTATTTTAGCATCATTGGTGTCAGATTTCTCTTTAAGAGGAACATTCTCGCCCTCCATCTTGCTCAGCTCCTTAGTCCTGGTCATCGACTGCTCGCCCCTTTCTTTCAGCACATTAAAAACCTTATTATAACTAGCCTTTCGTGTCTTATTTTCTTTAACAAGTTCGTTATAGGCTACATAATTGACCAAGGATTTCTCTTGCAAGATAGTGTAAGCCATGGATGCCTAGACAACAAATAGTAGAGCATGGTCAAAGTACAATAATTAGGCACTTAAAATCTACAATATAAGATCGATAAGAAGTATATCCCATAAATAACCGATGTTGGTCCAAGGACTACAAGGAATTCGGATCCAAACAACGCAAAAACTCGAAGTACTTCACGTGGCCCCAATAGCAGCAGATCCAAAGCATTATTGGCAAAATGAATAACAGAATTTTGATCAGCTTTTAAGTCGTCCTATATGACCTTAGTCTCAGGGTAAAAGTTAAACTCGGGAACCTTTTCATAACGAGAAGTGTGACCAGGACCTGATTCAACTCTGGGCTTAGACGTGCGACTAAGTCCACTCAAAAATTTTCTCAGGGGTTGCCTCTCTTCCTCATCCCCCCTTAGCTTTTTCCTCCTATTGAAGGATCCATGGGGGCTTTCCCTTTAGCAGTAGCTTCAGCTTCCTGATGTTGAGTAGCCTGGTCAGCTGCCCTAGAAAAAGCGGCCTACTCGGATTTTACCTGCTTCTGGATGACCCTAGCTCTATTATGACGAGATTCAGATAATGCTTTATGGTTGATAAAACGAGGAGCCATACCAAAGCTTTACTCAGTTATTTTATTAACGAGCTTCAGCTAATGCTTTGCGGTTGATAAAACGATGAGCCATACCAAAGGTTTCTTCTGAAGGATGCTCTTCCCCACCTAACAAAATAATAAACTCATAAACTTATAGACCAATTCACAGTGAACAAAATAACTGAGTAAAGTGCCAGCATAATTTACCCTCTTCTAAATTACCTTCCCTACCTACAGACTGGTCATCAATGTCAAAATGGGTCTCCTTTGCCACCCAACCTTCTTGGGGCACTTCAAATTCCAATGGGACCCTATCACCAGGTGGAGTGTGGTACCCAACAACAACGAATTTTTCTATAGTAAATAAATCCTCAAAATTGGGAGGTTTCTTTTCAGTATAAAAGATGACCAGGTCAACCAATGATTTGGGTAGCTTTGGGACTCGCTTTACTGAAATACTCAAAAGCCGAACAACAACATCAATATAATAAAGCAGCTAGAATGAGAAAACAAAGAGATGAAATAATTAGAAAAGGCTTTAACTATGTTATTTGGCCCGTTCCATTCCCTGGGGACCCTACATGACCTATCCCATTTATAGGCCCTAAACTCCCAATCCCCTATTATGAAAACATACAAACCCTTCCAGCTGTGATTAACCACCGTGACCATTCTATACTGAGGTTTTAGAGAAGAAAAATAGTAGTAACCAGGGGCTTTGGTATTATCTTTTGAACTGTACACGTACCTAAAAATATCCCTCGTCAAATCAAACCCAATCCTAAGTTTCCAAAACATTATTGCCCCCAATATAGTCCTATATGCGTTTGGAGGCAATTAAGTTAGAGTCACGCTGTAACCCCTTAGAATGGAGTGGATGGTAGGATGAAGAGGAATCCTTAATCATACTTGGAGGGCCCACAAGGGGAGGTAAATATCCCCCGAATCTCTTATAGAATAACATCTCTTAGAAACACTGAGAATTTTGGTTTAGATAGCTACAGGGAGGGTACATCTCTCTCTTATCGCATCAATCTCTTCCTCAGTCACGGTGCAATGATACTAGCATGCATCTGTCTCAGCTGGATTATAATTACTGAAAGACCCAACAAAATCCTCTTTTTCTTCCTTTTCACTAGAAGTCTCAGCATGGGACCCCTCAGCAGAAAGGTGGGGACCCACACTTTTCGATATATTATCTTCTGTCTGCGGTAGGCTCCTAAAAAAGGGAATCATGATTTATAGGATCCATAGAGACATTATTCACCAACTTATCCTCACCAAAAGAAGGAACAAAGCAAGGAGTTTATAAAATGGTGGAAGAAATATAAGGAACATAAGGGTCAATGGAGGAACCACAACTAGAAGTAGTGTTAGGAGTGTAAAGAGGGTGACCAGGCTCCTCCTTTGGTCTAATCACTTGTAGAGGATGGGGAAACCTCCTCGCTATGATTCCAGGACACTCTGGATCTAAACTTCGAACGAATTCATAAACTCTCTGGACGTGAAGGGGAAAATTCATGCAATTTTTTAATGTTTTAGTTCAGCTAAACCTAGTACAATCAACTCAGTGGCCGTCTAAAAGATTCAACCACTAGATAACAGCAAGAACCAACCAACAAAGAACTAGAATGGAGAAACCCTAACTAAAGCAAGAAGGGAGTACCTGATAAAGTATGAAAATGGCGAATTAAGCTACGAAGAACGAAGAAGGAGGCGCTAAAATATTTTGGCGGCTAAATGATTGAGCTTTCACAAATAATGGAAACAATGCTTGGGACTTTCTCTCTCTTAATCTCTATGTGAATCTTTGAAGTGAATAAAATAAGAGAAGTGGCATGTATTTATACTCTTCGATGAAAGATTGAAGAGATAAAATAAGCCATACATCAGCAAACTTATAAAAATTGAAATGACGGTACAAAGTATTAGTGCACGTGACCAGTCGCCATCATTACACAATAGACTCTTCAGTTGCCTGACATGTGTCCTTGATATTTCATGGGAAAACTTGAAGGAAATCTACTCAGTTTAGGCTGACCAAGGTGAGCCGACTGCAAATGAGTTAGTGCGAGCATCACATAACACCTCTTCCACTCACTTAACCTCAAATTGAGGAGTTCCTGCAAGAGGTATTGGGGACTTTCTGTTATACCTATATAATACCAGCAAAGGATAACTTCTAGATAATCCATGGCAATTAACAAATGTGCTCGACTTCACCCTCAAAGGAGGTCGTCTCAGTATCGGGCTGCTTGGCCAATAACTTGATTATAAGATTGGACACGTCTATACTCCTATAAGCACATACACGCAAGATATCCCTTATTGATCACGTGGTTATAATCGCCAATCTAATATCTCATGATTATCCGATGCTCATCACCAAAGTTGTTCCGCACTTCAAGGCATCCATATTTATTATGATAAATATGTATCAGGGTGTAACTGCCCGAATTATAAGGGCAATCCATCTCTCCCTTTATAAATATATGCAAATCACATATAAATAGGATATGACTCCACAAAACAAAGGGACTCCACTGATACATTTTCAAGCCTCGAGTTGTATTTGAAACCCTAATTGTAACTGTGTTAGCAAGTGCAATACCAAGTTAGTACCACTGTGGACGTAGGCTTCCTCAAAGGGCCGAAGCACGTAAAAAATTATTGTGTTCTCATTGTATTTCATCCCCATTCATTATAATTATCATTTCTCTTAGACTGTCTCTTTTGATTATTTATTATTCCCACTTTTGGACGTGAACATAGGTCATTTAAGTTTGAACGATTTTAAGTAATCTATTTGGAGAAATGATGCTATAAAAGATACCTTATGTTTTTACAGGTTTAACATCCATAAATGGATAATAGGAACTCAAGGTAGATGTCCTTATAGATATATTTTCAAATAATCTATGGATGATTAGTATATATATATATATATATATATATATATATATATTAAAAATAATCAAATGCCTTCCAGCGGTCATTTTATAGACAGAAAATGACTATTTGTAACATGCTCTATCGCTCATATGAGATCAATAGAGATTTTGAGATTTTTTGGCCACTGTGATAACTAAGTAAATTTGAGAGTTTAATCAATGAGGTTTTTATTGGAGGATCATGTTAGGCTCCAAACAGTTTCCAACGATTTCAATCCCACATGAATAAATTTCATTGCGAAACTAACGATAAAATGCATCGGTGCAGTCTGTTTTGGCAAGTGGTCAATTTATGCCTATCTATATCTTCAAACAAACATTCAAGACATTAATCAAGACTAATCTGTTATATTATAGCTCACTTACAAGTTTATTCTTTAGCTTTCATGCTAGTATCTCTAATTTGAGTTTGATGGAATATAAAATTTTGATGATATATTACAAATCGGTGGAGATAATGTGTTGGCAGCTATTTTGTGAAGGTAATATAGCTTCTCAGAGTGACAATTATTTTATTACCCACTACTTGACCGTGTTTCATATAAAAGGAAAAGCCTAAACCTAAACCTAATTCTCTCAAGCTCTCACCTCTCCTCTTCTCTCTCTCACCAACGTCTAACTCCTCACACACCCCAAACTCCCTCCTCTCCTCCATTCTCACTCGGCGCCTCCTCTCCTCTCCTCTCCTCTCCTCCTCTCTCACCCGACACCTCCTCTCCTCCTCTCTCACTCGGTGCCGCCCCACAATCATCCGACGCCGCTCCCAAACATGTATGTAATTCGGGGGCTTCTAGTTCCAGACACCAACGGGTGCGGTCTTAGCGGTGAGGTTAGACTCGATGGAGACACAAAGACTGGAGGGGAGGGTGGTGGCGTGGGTGTGGTTGGTGAGGATGGTTTGAAGTTTCAACTCATCACCTACAGCTGCACTGGTAATGAAGATATTTTGTCAAGAGACTTTGGACTTACTCCTCAATCTAGAAGGCAACCCTAAAATAAAATCAGTCCACATTTGAAAACTATGTAAAATTAGGTTAGGTGTTTATTGGATTTGTTATGCTTTAATTTGGTGGGTGTTGTTTGAGAAAAAATCCTATTGGTTTGTTGTTCGGTACCTTTGACCCTGATGTGTTTGAGTTGCATGTTGAAATTTCAGCTTGTAAAGTTCATCTCATGCCATCAAATATAATAAACAAATTATGGTACTCAGCAAATACTTAATTTTTGTAGCATAATAGAACTATGGTGCACAACAAAAACTTAATAAAACTATGATACTTAGCAAAAAAAAGTCTGATCAACAAAAACTTAATTTTTTTGACATATCATTATCTTTTTTTTAATGTAAATTATTATAAAAAATAAAAAATAAATAAATAAAATGAATCGAATCGGATAAACGGATCGGATAAATGGATTTTTAACAAATCGGATTCAGAACCCTAATAAATAATCCATCGGATAATCGGATCGAATCCGAATTCATTTAACACAAACGGATATGGATTTGTATTTTCCTGATCCAGTCCGAATCCGATCCGTTTATATGCTTATATTCAATATCACAACTCTTTGTGGTCCCTTACACTCAAATCAATCTATTTGTCTATTTACTTATTTTTGGAAGTAATGAAAGAGTGCAGGCTTTCTTGGGGCTTAGTCTAGTCTTTTAAAGGGAAGGGATCTCCTCTTAAGAGGGTTATACACTACAAGAATTTGCACCATTAGCAACATACAAATTATGTTGCTAAAGTTAAAAATATGTTGCTAAAAGCTTTTGGCAACATATTTTGCTATGTTGCCAGCTTGTTGCCAATTGTCTGTCTAGGAAACCCTTTGGAAACACAACAGGCTTGTGTTACTGAAAGTATACTTTTGGCAACACGCAATTGTGTTGCCAAAAGTATTTTTTAATTTGTGAAATTTATAATAAAAAATATTATTTGTGTTGCCAAAAGTCACTCAACAGCAACAAAAAAAGTTGTGTTGCCAAAAGCTATAGGTTTTGGCAACACAGGAGCTGTGTTGCCAAAACTCTATACATTTGGCAACACAGGTCCTATGTTGCCAAAAACAATATCTTTGGCAACACAAGAGATGTGTTGCCAAAAGGTGCGGATTTTGGCAACACAAGAGCTGTGTTGCCAAAGGTACGACTTTTGGCAACACAAGAGATGTGTTGTCAAAGGTATAGCCTTTTGGCAACACAGCTCTTGTGTTGCCAAAAGCCGTACCTTTGGCAACCAAACATGTGTTGCCATATCCAAAGTGATAGATGTAGATGATAACTTTTGGAGACAAAAAATTGTTTTGCCAAAAGTACAATATTTTTATTTATTACCTATTATTTTTTTCCCAATTATAAGCACTTTTAAACCTGCACTTTTTTCATCAAACGTGCAACCTTCTAATCCAAAATAACACTACGCATTTTTCATCCAATCATAAGTAATACAAAATTCCGCAATTTTCAACCAGATCTGATAAATATGAATTATAAATAATATTTCATCATAATCCACGTATAAAGGTACAAAATAAATATCTCCCAAATAAGAACGTAACAAAAGATGTAAACATGATCTAGCCTAATACATTAACACATTAAAATATGTTAAAAAAATCCACGTAAACTAAAACGATGACAATATCGCTCCCCTACACTATAACAAACCGCAGCTCCAAGCCACCACGAACATAATAACTCCAAGCAAAATCCATCATAACCTGCACAAGATAAAAAAATAAATGGCTACATGGGTTTGTATAACTTCAAATGCATGTATGTTTGACTTGATCAATTTAAAACACTATTTAATTTCAGAAAATTTTGGCAGAGTTTCCTTTGTTTATTCATGAAATCCAACATGTTTTTAACATTAAAATAAACCCAACAGCAAAAAAACGCAGCTAAGCCACCATTAAATCCCTTTCACCAATTTAATATCTAAAAATAGTATCCGAGTAGCTATATAAACTTAAATAAGTATCCGAGTAGCTACGTACCTCGATCCTCCGTATCCATTGACTTTTCCATGTGTCGCAAATCCATTTTCATTCTACACAAAATACAAAATAAATTATAATCTATCCGACTTCAAAAGATAATAATAATTTATAACTATTATAGTTATATATATATATATATATATATATATATACATTTATATATAATTATAAAAACAAAGTGTCTAAAAAAAACATTTATATATATATATAACTATAATAATCAAATTCACTGTGTCTAAAAAAACAAAGTGTCAATTTTTAAAATAAATTGGGCATAGTCTCCTTTGTTTATTGGACTAAACACCCTCTTTAAGGGGTAACGATAAATCCAACAATATAAAAAAAAATCCCAAATTCGTCTAACAAAAGGTTCAATGAAACAAAATTCTTATTGGCCCGTGTTCGATGTGAACTAACCAACTGTCACGTGTTCACTTCCATGGGGACATCACCGTGGCACATCAAATAACACTCCATATACTTCCCTTGACGGGGGTTCCATATTGCCATAATGCCAAATTTCATCATTCATATTGTGTTCACTAACGACACAAAACTAAAGTGCCATAGCTTCATTTTTTTCCACGTGGAATGGGACTAGAGAGAATCATTTGAAAAACCATAATGTATATACATACTGGGCAAAAAAGCTACAAAACCATTGAAATTCCAAGACACATGTTAACATTACATACTGGACTGCAATGGAGAAACCAAAATAAAAAGCATTCTAGTCTACGAGAGGGTCCCGACTTGCTTATGTGTCGATAAAACTACGAGTATCGTACATGTCGTATTCATAATCCTCATTATATATATATATATATACATATAAAACACTGTTTTATATATATATACATAACAGTATACTGTTTTATATATATATATACATAACAGTATATATATATATATATATATATATATATATATAGAACTCGTGTCTCAAAGTAATTATATGTTGACACGGTCTAGTACATCAAAGTAATTATACTCAAGGGCCCTTTCCACAAATGGGAGGATATAGATAATAGGAGGTGGTTCATCTCGAGTGCATAGTCAATCTCGTCCTCGAAGGGCTCTTGAATTTAGACCTTTTGGCTTTCATTGATCTAGCTCAAGAGTTGTTTTTCTTATGCTTATATCCCAGCCCCTTAGTGTTGGAATGCTATGGGGGGACCTTAATGGGATCAATGATCCCTTATTACTTTTTTTGAGGTCTGTTCCTAGTCAGTACTTTATCTTTTTCATCATGTGTGTAACGTTGTAGCACTCGTACTTGGATTAGAGCGATGGAATATGTTCCTTGGTGCCATTAGAGATGACTTGTACACGCGGTTCTAACTGGAAACCACTAATGTAAATGTCCTTACCTTTGCGTTGAATTTACAGGACTAAAGTATTGGTTCCTTCTCCTTAGAGTAGGTATCACATGACAAAGCGATTAAGTTTTCTCCATAGAAGAATTTCAACTTTTGATGTAATTAAGAAGCAACCTCCCTGATAACATTAAGACATGACCTACCTAATTATAGGTTGAAGGAGGTCGATATTTTAATTACTTGAAACTCTGTGAGGATGTCAAGCGGGATAATTACTAGTTCCTACGAGTCGCATTGATCCCGTACGAGCTATTCGTGACTCTTACGGGACCGTTTTGTGGCTGTTTAACGTTTTCACCCTTCGATGGCATGTTTTTATGCATAAGTCTAATTTTTTGCAAATTTACGTCGTACACTCAAACCGAGTACCCCGTGACTATGCGGTCGGTTCCTACGAGTCACATTGGTCCCGTGCGAGGTGTTCGTGACTCTTACGGGACCGTTTTGTGGCTGTTTTATATTTTCACCATTCGATGGAATGTTTTTATGCTTAAGTCTAATTTTTTGCAAATTTACGCCGTACACTCAAACCGGGAGCCCTGTGACTACGCGATCGGTTCCTACGAGTCACATTGGTCCCGTGCTAGGTGTTCGTGACTCTTATGGGACCGTTTTGTGGCTGTTTTATGTTTTCACCATTCGATTCCATGTTTTTATGTTTAAGTCTATTTTTTTGCAAATTTACGTCGTACACTCAAATCGGGAGTGTCGTGACTACGCGATCGGTTCTTACGAGTCACATTGGTCCCGTGTGAGGTGTTCATGACTCTTACGAGACCGTTTTGTGGCTGTTTTACATTTTCACCCTTCGATGGCATGTTTTTATGCTTAAGTCTAATTTTTTACAAATATACGTCGTACACTCAAACCGGGAGCCCCGTGACTATGCGGTCGGTTCCTACGAGTCACATTGGTCCCGTGCGAGGTGTTCGTGTCTCTTACGGGATCGTTTTGTGTGTGTTTTACATTTTTACCCTTTGATGGCATGTTTTTATTCTTAAGTCTATTTTTTTGCAAATTTATGTCGTATGCTCAAACCGGGAGCCCCGTGACTATGCTATCGGTTCCTACGAGTTAATTGTCCCGTGCGAGGTGTTCGTGACCCGTACGGGACCGTTTTGTGGCTATTTTACATTTTCACCCTTCGATGGCATGTTTTTATGCTTAAGTCTAATTTTTTGTAAATATACGTCGTACACTCAAACCGGGAGCTCCGTGACTATGCAGTCGGTTCCTACGAGTCACATTGGTCCCGTGTGAGGTGTTCGTGTCTCTTACGGGACCGTTTTGTGTGTGTTTTACATTTTCACTCTTTGATGGCATGTTTTTATGGTTAAGTCTAATTTTTTACAAATTTAAGTCTTACACTCAAACTGAAAGCGTCGTGACTACGCGGCCCGTTCCTACGGGTCACATTGGTCCCGTGCGAGGTGTTCGTGAGTCTTATGGGACCGTTTTGCGGTTGTTTTATGTTTTTACCCTTCGATGGCATGTTTTTATGCTTAAATCTATTTTTTGCAAATTTACGTCGAACACTCAAACTGGGAGCCCCGTTGACTACGCGGTCGGTTCTTACCAGTCACATTGGTCTCGTGCGAGGTGATCGTGACTCTTACGGGACTGTTATGTGGTTGTTTTATATTTTAACCCTTCGATGAAATGTTTTTATGCTTAAGTCTAATTTTTTTATAAATTTACGTCGTACATTCAAACCGGGAGCGTCGTGACTACGCGGTCAGTTTCTACGAGTCACAGTGGTCTCGTGCGAGGTGTTCGTGACTCTTACGGGACCGTTTTGTGGCTGTTTTACGTTTTCACCATTCGATGGCATGTTTTTATGCTTAAGTCTTTTTTTTTTATAAATTTATGTCGTACACTCAAACTGGGATCCCCGTGACTACACGACCGGTTCCTACGAGTCACATTGTCCCGTGCGAGGTGTTTGTGAGTCTTACGGGACCGTTTTCTGACTGTTTTATGTTTTCACCCTTCGATGACATGTTTTTATACTTAAATCAATTTTTTTCAAATATACATCGTACACTCAAACCGGGAGTCCCGTGACTATGCGGCCGATTCCTGCGAGTCTGATTGGTCTCGTGCGAGGTGTTCGTGACTCTTATGGTACCGTTTTGTGGTTGTTTTACGTTTTCACCCTTCGATTACATGTTTTTATGCTTAAGTCTATTTTTTTGCAAATTTACGCCGTACACTCAAACCAGGAGCCCCGTGACTACGCGGTTGGTTCCTACGGGTCACATTGGTCCCGTGCGAGGTGTTCGTGACTCTTACGGGACCATTTTGTGACTGTTTTATGTTTTCACCCTTCGATGGCATGTTTTTATTCTTAATTCTAATTTTTTGCAAATTTATGTCATACATTGAAACTGGGAGCACCGTGATGACGCGGTCGGTTCTTACGAGTCACATTGTCCCGTGCGAGGTGTTCGTGACACTTATCGAACCGTTTTGTGGTTGTTTTATGTTTTCACCATTCGATGGTATGTTTTTATCCTTAAGTCTAATTTTTTACACAGTTACGTCGTACACTCAAACCAGGAGCCCCGTGACTACACGATCGGTTCCTACGAGTCACATTGATCCCGTACGAGGTGTTCGTTACTCTTATGGGTCCGTTTTGGGGCTATTTTACATTTTCACCCTCCATGGTATGTTTTTATGCTTAAGACTAATTTTTTACACAGTTATGTCGAACACTCAAACCTGGAGCCTAGTGACTATGCGGTCGGTTCCTACGAGTCACATTGATCCCGTATGAGGTGTTCGTTACTCTTATGGGACCGTTTTGTGGTTGTTTTACATTTTCACCATTCGATGGGATGCTTTTATGCTTAAGTGTATTTTTTTTGCTAATTTACGTCGTACACTTACATCGGGAGTTCTGTGACTACGCGATAGGTTACTACGAGTCACATTGGTCCCGTGCGAGGTGTTCGTGACTTTTACGGGACAGTTTTGTTGCTGTTTTACGTTTTCACCCTTCGATGGCATGTTTTTATGCTCAAGTCTTAATTTGTTGCAAATTTACGTCGTAGACAAAAACCGGTAGCCCCGTGACTACGCAGTCAGTTTCTACGAGTCACATTAGTCCCGTGCGAGGTGTTCGTGACTCTTACCGGACCGATTTGTGGCTATATATAACTATTAAGGCCTTATTAGACACACACACCACCTTACACAACACACAACACGCACACACTGCTAAACAAAGATTTTACTTTGGTAAAGGTGAAATACATAGAAAATCTTCTACCATCAGTATAAAATACTTACCAAATTGATTCGCAACTGGAGATCCTCCGGATACACTCCCTCGTTCTTGATCCTTACGTATTTTTGCAAATATTTGCATCATGTATTCCTGGAAATCCTCAAATTTTTTATCTTGGGGCTCTATTTTCTGTTGTTGAGCATCTATCTTCTGCTGTTGGATATCATTTCTCTCCTCGACTGAAGCCAAATTCTCTCTTAGTAGCCTCACCTCTTCATCACGCTCCCTCAACTGTCCTATTGTACTTGAATCTTTAGAGGGATTCAGGCCTACCCCCATCCAACAATATGGCCCGATCTTTTTCCAAAATCTTCTATCGACATCTCCTCTTGTGACATGAAGGTTGCGTTTGGTTGCGAGGATCTCTCTTTAAGCTCCACAAACTTCTCCTGCCATATTTAAAATAATATATGCTAACAACATAATTAATCAATAGATTTTAAAATAACAATATAAAGAAGTCAAGAATATGATTTCTCTCACAATATAATTAATTAATCAAAGATGTACATACATATTTTTCCTTACACTTTGGATCCACCCAATCTTTATTTTTCTCACTCCACTGAGATGATTTAAATAAGTCAGTAATATGTGGTCTCTCACCACCCTTTTCTTCAGCCTATTCATAAATGGAAGCAATGAGAATATGATTTTACATTGATAAGTAATTAAATTCATAAATTATATAATGCATCACCTCGATTGACATGGCAACTACAAATGATCGCGACCCACAAGTATGATTCCAAGGCAAACTAGCACGTGCTAATTGACCTTTTACTGACCTTGCCTAATTAAAAACATAAAAAAAAAAATACTAAATGGATCTCCAATAATGCAATTTTCAAGGAATAGCTAAATTACAAACATAATGAAATACGAATTAGTTACCTTGAACTTCTCACCACTCCAAACATCATTTGTCATGTACTTCCAATTGCATGGTTTAACCCCTCAGTATGAATTCTTTTTAGGGTCGACTCCACCCTTCAACAATTTCATGTAATGTATGTACATTTTACTCCTCCAGCCACTATACCTCCGTGCACACTTCTTATGAATAGCATGTCTGACAAACTCATCTTCATCATAGTTAACAATATCGAATTTATCCTGGAAATTTCCTTTAATTATAAATACACACAACAACATTGAAAGAATATGTAACTGAAAGAATCAAATATAACTACCCGAATCCTGGCGATTACTGCATCTTGTGTCCCAGAATCAATTTCCCCCCAACGAGTCACCCCTTGAAGTGGTGCTGTATTTCGAACCTCAACTCCGATTTGCTGTCCTAGAGAAGGAGCATTTACACCCATAGGTTCCCCATCACCTTCCAACACATGCACTTCAAGTTTTTCATGTCTTTTTACCATTTTCTCAACCTTCATTCCACGTGATAATCCTCGCACTCATTTTTTGGTTCTAGTAGCTGTAGAAAAAGAAAGATCATAAAGTAATATAATAAATGTCAAGTATTACGTAATAAACTACTAATAAAATAATCAACATAACTTATATATCAAGGAAACATCCGGAATATTGACCTGTATATCTTCAACAACATCATTGATTGATGTTCTTCATTGGAGATGCATCGAGGAGTGACTCGAGTTTCCTGTTTTAAATAAAAATAAAGACAATTATATATACAATAAGTAAATTTAAACAATCTAAACAAAAATGACTTACGAATTATGGAAATGTCAGGAACAGTAACTTGTACATCTTCGATGGCACTATCATTTGATGTTCTTTATTGAAAGCGCACCGAGGAGTGACTCGAACTTCTTGTTTTAATGCGAAAGTAAGATAATTATATATATAATAAGTAGAATTAAACAATCTAAACTATATTTCGAAGAAAAATAAATAAGTTTATATATAAACAATTATATATAACTGTTTATATATAAACTGTTATATATAATTTATGTTTATATATAACAGTTTATATATAACTGTTTATGTATAAACTGTTATATATAAACATAAATTATTTATAACAGTTTATATATAACCGTTTATCATGGCTACATTATAGTGGGAAGATGAGTTATGACAGTCATCATAGATTTCTGTCGAGCAGTCACACTTTTAAGAACGGCAAGTCTACCTTTTTACCCATTGGCTAAGAGTGTAATATGGAACCTGATCGACATTCTAGTTATCAAATTGGGGAAAAGGTGAAAGATGCAACTTCAAGGAATAAGTTTGTAGGTAAACACCATCAATATGTAGGCCAGAAGTATAGATCTAGGGAGGATTCGCAAAATCCTAGTAAAATGAGGGCATGGTTGAAACAATCATTCTTATTTGACTTGACGTATTGGAAAGAGCACCGTGTAAGGCATGTAATTGATGTGATGCATATGAACAAGAATTTTGCGAAAAATCTGGTAGGAACATTTCCGATTAAATATTTATTTTCTGGAAATGTAAACAGGTTTGGAAAATGTATAGATTTTTATGGGATGCAGAAATTTATTACTTTTTAATTTTTTTCATTAAGTCAAGGTTTTGGATTGTGACTAAAACTGTGATAAAATTATAAATAATAATATTTGATCATGGCTAAGAACCACGACCAAATATATTTTTTTATAATATGGTGTTAGTTTTGGACTGTGACCCCCTATCATGGAAATTTAAAATCGTAAAATATTTAGTCACAATTCACCCTCATGAATAAATATTTATAGTTTTAACCTGTCACACTAGGGGTCACGATTTTGGACCGTGATCATCACAGACACAACTTTAAATGTTTACATTGTGGATATACTGAAGAAGATCCATAGGACTTGGTTATGGGCCAAAACCGTGACTATATTATTATTTCGGTGTAGTGGTGGATGAGATGACTATTTTACCGATAAATGTGCTCTAGATCCCGGGATAGGCTTTTGAGGGTGAGAATATTATGGTGGATCGATCACTCCACCTGACCAAGGAGACAGTTCGAAAGGTTTGGGGGCCTTTTGGGAGGATTGGCTCTAGAGAGTTGGTTGAGGTTGCCCCACTACAAGAAACTTTGATAGAGAGGATGATAAATGTGGTTGATGGTCAATGGGTGTGACTGGTGGTGCACCTTTTTATTATGTTTTTGCTCGGGAGTATGCTAGTGTCAATGAGTAGTGATGATGTCCATCTCTGATTTCTTCCTTTTGGGATTTTCACACAAATCTCTCATTGTGATTGAGGGAGCTTGGCATTGGCGACGTTGTATGATTTATTTAATGGTTTTTCTTTATACCTGAAAAGAGACTCAGAAGGTAGAAGATGATGCATTTTTTTCATTATATTGATTTATTGGCTTACTCTACATGCACTTAAATTTTTCACTTGGATTTTATTTGAGTAAAAGTAAGAAAAATGTATTTTTGGAGATTTGAATATGTTTGATCATATTTGAATAGAGAAATTCATTGTAGACTTGATTGCAAAGAGCTGACCTTTAAAGGGACTTATTTGGAAATAAAAAGGGGTAAAAGAGAAAAAAGCATTTCCTGAAATAGGGGTGACCAATAGAGCCCCTTGCCTACTTATCGTCTTGTTAGTTCAGGTATATTGATTTTCACCTTTTGAGGCACTCTTGTTGCATTCTTGGTACTCGGATTTCTCTATAATCGTTGCTGGTTTGGTTGGTCTATGGATGAGGAGATAGATAGGTTGATGTGAAATGGAGATAGTCACCTCTGTTGGACTGTGCTTATTCTGCAGCTGGACAATTATCATTATGCTTGAGTTATGGATCTTTTCCAGCCTTACTTTCTCGATGAGTTTTTTGAAAATTAGAGAGAGAGTAGATCTTTCTTATGTACATAAGCACTTTCTTCCTCGTGGAGGATTTGACTAAATAACTAAGGATGAACTTTGGGCCTTTGTGGCATCATTATCGAAACTCTACATGTTCGTCCCAATCTACTGGGGAACTTGGGGTAATACCTCAAATCCACGCTAACCTTCCACTAAAAGAAAATATGGGGAAGTACACAATACGACAGGAAAGATGCTCAACAAATACGGATTAGCAACGAATAAAACGTAACAAAACGAGCATGAATATTCAAATCAAAATGAAAATCTCAAAGCATTTTATCAATAAATTTCTCAACAACACTTTAACTGGGTCACCAGGCCTCACCACATCCGTATATGCTTTATCAAGCCATAGCCCGGGAAACAAGAATTTTGGCGGGTTCCCAACCTCCGTGCCATATTAAAATCTCATAACAACATGATTATCAACAATATAATGATACCACATGAATCAAAATAATTTCAACAATTATTTTCCAGATTTTAATGAATTTATCAATTCAAATATGAGTTCAATTAACAAGAATTCAAAGAGAATGAGACTCGCGAGATTTAAGGAGCATATTGTGTAAAACCCCATACCTCAAACCATGATAAGAAACCAACGATCACATCCTCAAGATCAACACAAAGGATCTACAAAAGCTCCTCCAAGAACCTCCAACAAGATAGCTCCAAGAACACCTCTAATCTAAGGTTGGAACTCACAAATCTCAAGGGCCAATGTGTATATAAAAAGAAGAGGAATATAAAATATATTTGCTGCCAAAATTTGTGCCAAAAGTATGTTAAAAGGGTTGCCCACGACTCCCTTTTATAATGCAAAGAAATGAAGAGTTGGAATCCAAAAGACTCCTTTAAATAAGGCAAATAAATTACGAGTTGGAAGTCAAAACAACTCCAAGAGTTAAAAATGTTTAAAAATCATTTTAAAATCCGTTTTAACTTCATTTTCAAAACCTTTTGAAATTCTCGCCTTTAAGTTACAAAGTTTTGTGTTAAGGAGACTGGGAAGAGATGAATCATGATGTTTGAAGCCATGGATGAGGGTGTTGTGATTTCGTCCAAAATGGTAAAGGCATATGGATATATGGAGCGCATAAGGAAGTGCCATTAAGATCGGAATTTTTAAGGACCTTTTGGAAATGTCAATAATGATGGTGATGATGAGGTAGGGACTTCTGGTAGTTAAGGAGAGTTTGTGAGGCTTTGCTGGTATAAGGTATGTTTGGTAGTGTAGGAGGGGCTTAATGATAAGCCTCTCATTAAATTATTAAATGAGATTAGAGATGATTAATATTGACAAAAGTCCATATGTTTATGCGACTGAGGTATTATTATGCGCGTCTAACATATCACGCGTATTTGTGTATTATTAATGCATTAACTAGACAATATTCTAGTGTTGAGAGTTTAACATATGGTATGGGACACATGCCACTTAAAATAGGACATGTGTTACCACGGGTTATTTGACATGTGGCGATTCACTTTTGTTGGTTTTAGTAATAAATAAGCCTCACCCCCATATATTTTAAGAGAGCTTCTTGGGAGAAAAGAGTCTTCTTATCTTATGAGTTTTTAGAGAGTTTTAGAAAGGAGTTTTGGAAAAGAGTTTTAAGAGTTGTTTTGAGATGAGTTTCAACACCTCCCATCTCTCCGAAAAACCATCACAATGAGTTTTCTGGTGAATAGTATGAATCCACGAACTACGCCGACTTTCATTCTGAGCATAATGGATACGTAGGCTCAATCGAAGTTGCTCAAGTCAAACACGTGCTAAAATCCGATATTTCCCCAAATTAGACTACTCTCTTACATTTGGCGACTCTGTTGGGGAGGTAATTCGCGATTTTTATCGTGTAACACCTCATTCGTGCTCGAAAAAGTGGACGAAGTGGAAAGAAAGAGGTTAGCAAAGAAACTTTTTTCTCCAACGTGAAAAAATATGCAACTTTATTCCAGATAAATATATGACTTTTTCTACTTATGCCAAGCATTAACTAAGATATTTATCTTACTTTGATATCTTTATAAGAGGTGTATATTCCGTGATGGAATAAATTTTATTGGTTGTTTTTCATATTTAAAGGAGACCTTCATTATAATCCGCGAAAACCATTACGAACAGTTGCCTGAATAAGATACGAATTAGTTATGTTGTTTGAGATTCGAGGTGTTCATGCATTATGTGCTCATATATGGTGTGTAAAGGTATATTGTTTTAAATATATGTTTGCACTCAGGTTAGTAGCTAAACTGCCTCATTATGCACGTTGAATAAAAATATATTGAGTATGTATATTGGATCGTACCATTTTTGTTAAAGGATATTTAAAATATCAGGAGGAGTATGGACAAACATAGCCACTTATGTGTTTTACTGTCTGTATTTGACAAAATATAGCAAGCCATACTTAAAGATTTTCTTTAACAACTATTGATAGCTGTTATGAAAAAAATAAAGGCAACTGTCACGAACTTCCTTTTGGTAGACATAAATGACAAATTGGTTATGTTTACGAGGGACAACCATACCATACAAAAGTCTGTCTTTATTGTACCACAGAACATCACTCAATAAATGACATACCATTCTCTACCTCTATCTACCACACGCTTCATGCCCAGCCCTACCCACCACCGACTTTGAAAACAAGGTGCCCACAAACCTCGTGCCGGAGATGGTGGTGACGACGGCTGAAGGAACGACGGTTTTAAACACCCTCTGACTGTCCGTCCTATCTCTCTATATGAGTTTCTTTCTAATGGGTTTCCTACTCAGAAGTAGGGAATGGTGTTAACAGGCTGGTGGTGGGGATTATTGGTAGGGTTTTGACAGATTATTGTGATAAGACTTGGGTTGGTGTGATGGTTTTGTAGAGGGTTTGTGGTGAAGCAGACGTAATGGGTGAAATAAGGGGGGGGGGGGGGGTGGTCTGGCTCCGGCGTACCCTCCCCCATTTGTGGAATTTTGGAAACCTATATTTTTTTTGGGCGTTTTGGAAAACCTATATCGCCGGCGTGATGAAATTCTTTTATAAAAGTTGAATGAGAGGCCCAGATTGCACACACCTTTTTGCAAGAAGATTTCTCTTTTTCATAAGACCTTAAATACGTCTTGACATGAGTGCAATCTCACTATCAATATTTCGTAAATCATTAACCTCGTCATCAGACTCATTTTCAGATTCTGATTGAATAGAAACAGGTTTAAATTTTTCCTTAACAGCATCAAAAGTTTTAAATGCAAGTTTAGAACTACAAAGGGAATCATGCATAGACATATCCATTAAATTCTTCCTAAATGCCAACTCTAACACCACGGTCTTTAACTTAGAAATGAGAAGTTCGGGTGTGAGTGACGGATCATTAATTTCTTCAATTATATACCGCTTACGATCAAATCTGGGCGCTAGAGATCTTTGAATTTTAGAGCAGATTTCTTAACTAGTGTACACAATACCATTCGAGTGAAGTTGAGTAATGATATCAGTTAGTCTCATATAGAAGTCATCAAAAGCTTCAGTATCTTTCATTACTAACATGTTATATTGTTGAACTAGCAATTGGATCTTACACGCTTTAACCCTCGCATCACCCTCATGTCCGGTGACTAGAGTATCCCAAGTCTCTTTACTCGTGGTGCACTGACATATGCGATTCAATTCGTTTTCACATACACTCATAAAAATGGCATTCTTACCCTTATTGTTATAGTTGCTGATTTTCTTTTGTTCATTACTCAATTCATTCGTTCTGAGTTTTCAAAGTGTAGAACTACAATCAGCAATAGGAACAGTAGGATGTGTACAACCATTTTCTATCAAGTCCCAAACATCATCTCCTAGTGTTCCTTGAATAAATGCAATCATACGGAGTTTCCAATTGGGAAAATTAGAACCATCAAAAATAGGAGGCCTACTCATATTACCCAATTTAAATAAATGACTTGAATCATCCATTAAAATAAGGTAAAAAGAGTTTAACAAAAGTTTTGAAAAAGATCTTTAAAAGTCTAGCTCTGATACCACTTGAGCGTGCGGCTGCATTAGAATTTAATGTGTGGAAGTAAACTTATTGTTGAGTAAACACCTTAAACCTATGAGTTTATACGAATGGTGCAAAGGGGAGAAAATTAAACTTTTACTTAATTTGTTGACTTTATGAAAATGAATTTGATTTTCAAAGTCAATTAACAGTCCAAATTATTATGTTGTTAAATCAAGGTGATTTACAAAATTAATAACCAATTCAGTTTTTAGGTGAGTTTTTATTTTTTTAAACCTACCTTTTTCATATGAGGTGATATACGAAAAATATAAAGCACACTGCGTTTATTTTACGTCGCAAAAACCCTTCCCCGGGAAAAACGACGAACTCCTCTAGGAGTTACCTGATCTACTTCCACTGAATAATAAATCAATAGGAACGATTTACAAACAACAAACTTGACAAATAAAGAAGAAAGATATAGCGATTACCCCACTCGATCAAGACTCTTCCCTGGTTGCTTATTCTGTTCTCTCTTTAAAACTGTCCTCGCTTGTTCTTGTGTTCTACACTTCTCAGCTTCTCCCTTTTGCTCTTCTAGCTCAAGATTAGCTCAGTGCCTATTGTTATTTTCTAGTGAAGTGATAGTGTGTGGTGTACTATCCTATTTGACACACACCCACACTTAATGAATACACACAGAATGCAATGCAACAGATTATATCACCTATATATCTTTGCAAGTCTTATGTCATTCAAATCAAGTCTTCTTAACTTTGGATACAATTTTGAAAAGATTTATTTTCTTTCTTTCAAATCTTGAACACTAGACTTGTTCAAATATTTACACAATAAATGTGTCTACGTGAATACAAAGTGAATGAATATATGTGGGTGATATGATATGAAAACAATTCCGGAAAATCACTTACATAATCAAGTAATCATGTTCACAGAATATGACTGAAAATATATTCAATAAAAATAGACAGTCAAATATTCACAATCTTATTTGTCAGAAAGCAAAAATTAGATTAAATCAGATTTTAATCTAAATTCTCATCAATACTATTTTCACAAATATTTCAGATTAAATCAAAACAGTCTTAAGCTCACAAGAAAATAATATTCAGTTCAGATTTTAAATCTTTACAAATTAGATCTCAAAAATCTTAGGTTTAAATTTCTAAACCACAATCAATACAAATCTGAATATTATCAAATATTTTCTGAAAAAATCTATTTTAAAACAAAATGTTTAAAAACATTTAAGATCTCATAAACAAGTCACAAACAGAATATTCACACAAAAATTAATTTCGTGAATAATGTGTGTTGTCTACAAATATTAGATCTATAGACTGATATAAAAATACAGACAAAGATGAGAGAACTCACTTACAAAAAGTATACACACTAGAAAAATCGTAAGTGCAGATTCAGAATGAGAGAAGTTGAATCTTCATTTTCGTTTTGACAGAAATCAACACTTGAAGATGACACAAAAATAATCTGGTTTAATCTCTCTCTCTCTCTAAAAATTTTGACAGAGTTTAACTACAAAAATAAATTTCTCAGCTCTGCAAAAATGATACACAAAGGGTACCATTTATAGAGTGCACAAGTGTGTGCAGATTGGTGTAAAAAGGAATCACATGGATTACAAAAATTATACACACAACCGTATATAAAATCAGATCTGAGGGCTCACAAAGAAACACAAAGTGTTGTATTAAAATTGTGACACGTATAGTTCAAATTGTTACACACTAACAGAATAAGAAACAAAACGTTATATAAAACACAGTCGTTTTGAAAAACTGAACGCCAGCTGTTAAAACAGTAGCGTAATCAAAACGCTAAAAAAAATATTACCGTTAAAGAAAACAATACGGCATCGTTTAAAAAAATATATATACCAGCCGTGTTTTTTTATCAAAACCGTGGGCGGTAATATGTGGATAAGATTCCAACTGTAATGCAATAAAAAATTGCCGTTGTAAGATGGTACGACACGGTGTCGTTTTCAAATATGTATTCGCAATTTTAGAAGAAACCATGGGCTGAATTTAAACGATTACGGCGTCATTTATAACAAAAAACTATTTTCTGTTTTAAAGAAAACCCATGGGAGAAATCTGAATCAACGGTCGGTCAAATTGACGTCAGCTATGGCTATAACTTCAACAGCTAAAGTTAGATCGATAAAGGCCTAAGGACAAGAGGAGGAGTAGGCCAAATCAATAACAGGTCTGTCAAAATTAAACATCACAAAAAAGGTCTACTAGTAAGGCTAACAGATCATATGTATAATAACATTCACAATCATGTTACCAGATAGTAAAGTCCTACTATTTGGTCCAATCGGAACCGCCAACAGAAATGGCAAAAGCAATTAAGGGCCACACATGCATCAGACTTATCACTAATATATATACACGCATATAACATATAACATATATATATATATATATATATATATATATATATATATATATAATATTATATACACGCACATGTATATTTCAAAAACAATATTTTTAACTTCAAACAAAATTATTCTGCAACTTTTATAAGAAAAATATTTTGTGTCAAAATTTATTTTCCAAGAAATATTTTTCTTATAAAAATTTCAAATAAAGTTTTTGAACTCATAAAAATTATTATGACAAAAATCAACACTATCTTGAGATATGACAAGCGACATGCAAATGCAACGTGCTGTCGTGTCCTACGTGACAAAAATTCCTATGAGCCATAGAAAATAAAAATTACCTTTTTCTGAGAGGGCGGACTGAATCGAGTGCTCATTTGATGAAGATGAATAAGGAGAGCTTGGTGTTGATAGAGGGGACACACAATCCTAATTTACAAAAATATTTTGTCAAAATTCAAGTCCAACTAGATGAAGTCCTATATAGCTAATGCACGAAAAGCAAACCCTAGGTGTGCTCTATATAGGGACCTTCAAACTCTCCCATTGGACCAATTTTGACAAAACCCTTGAGTACATCGAATGATATACTAAGGAAAAATAATTCCTAATATGTCCTATAAAAAAGAGTATTTAACTACCCACCCATCCTAGAAAGGAAAAAGACAAGACTCGGATGCACGGTTGATGAAATCCTGCAAAACATAAATACACTTTCTGTCGAGAGAAATCAAGTTAGTAGCATTTGCTCTACCAAAATAATAATACAACAGCATTAAATGTGCAGGAAATAACAAAACAGAATATGTATGAACACAAGACTAGAATATGTACTCAAATCTCCCCTATTTTGTCTAAATTAGACAATGGTTGAAGGTTATCATAAGAACAAGTTATAATCTGTAAAATAAACGTCTCCTACATCAAACATGGTTCAAAGAGATACCGTTATTAGTATATATCTTTATCCTCAAACCTCAGAGATTGTGAAATCAAGATGCAGACAGTATACAAGTTTTAAATATCGAGCACACCATTCCAATCAAACAAGGGATTAACGAAAGACTTCAAAAATATATCATCAAGTCTACAATCACAGGTAACATGTTCAACTACCCCATTATGTTGGGTGCCTTTTGAAGCACTAAATTGATGTGAAGTACCATTAGTCTCACAAGAATCAATAACTCCGATTTCTTTAAAATCATCATCCCCATCATTGAATAACTCTAAAGGGACAATGGTATTTTTGCCTTTCATAGGTTCGTGAGGAGACTTAGTAATTTTCTTCATAGGGACATCGTTAAAATTAGGGGACATTCCTTTGATTTCAAAAAATCCAACTGAGGTCTCAAATCACAAGTCCTGACCCAAATAGGCAATGTTTTCAAAGGTTTTGTGCCTTTTGGAATCTAGGATGGTATGTTTTCTTACGGGTCTGGGGCCTAGAGTAGTTGAAGGAACGGTTCCACCTATTATTGGGTCGATGCCTATGAAAATTTGTAAATCGCTTCACTTTCTTGTCAAAGATTTTAAAATAAGCTTCATTCTTACGATTACCAAGGCATTCCCAATTTTGGTGTCCAAAAATATCGCAAAAACTGTAATAGCAATTAATAGCAGATTTTTTGACATAAGAATTAGACTTTCTAGACTTTAAAACTCCCAAGTCAAGTTTATTAGTCAAGTTTGTCCTTTTAGGGGGAGAAATGTATTTAGGAGAATCAGCATACCTTATAGGAGGATACTTGAGATCAAATTCCTTTTCAGAAGTAGTTTCATGTAAAATCTGTTTTCCTTTATCAACTTTTGAACTACTCAAATTTTGCTTAAGTTGGGTACTATCCCTAACAAAAACAGTAGGTTTGATACAAATACCATTCTTAGAATTCTCATCATAACCAAGTCCATTTGTATTAAAATCATATTTCATAGAGTCCAAAAATTTATCTAAATCAAAATCTTCTTTAGATTTCTCTAAATCTTGTTCTCGAACCCTTTTAAAAGCATCGACACACATTTCTTTAGATTTTTTGAGATCAACCAATGTGGCCTTGTATCTTTGTTCAAGAACACCATTCTTTTCGTTAAGATCAGAAATTTCATTTTCAAAATAAGATTTTTGTTTTTCAAAAATACTTCTTTCTTTTTCAAAATTTTATTTGATATCAACGATCTCCTTTTCAGTTTGCTTAACTATCCCATATTGACTTTCTAAGGTCTCATTAAGTGATTTCACCATATTGGACAAGTTTTTTCTGTTTCGTAGAGTTATAACATACATTTCAGCATAGTCATCACAGCCTACAACATCAACATCACATGAAGCTTCAGTGCTAGTGTGCGAAGTGCCATCAGTTCCATTAAAAACAGAATCATTATAGCGAGCAGCACGTTTAGCATCAAAAGGAGCAGTTAATTCATGCATAGAGGGTTGAGTAGCTAATAATGATTTTGCACATTCAATTAAATCTAAAATCTCATCGGATTCTTCATCAGAATCATCTAAATTATTTAGGCCAACAATATATTTATCACCACATCAATTATAAACACTACCAATAAAAGCAAGGTAATGTGATTAAGTATTGACCTGGTCATCTTCCAAATTAGAAGATTCATCCCAAGTTGGAGTTAAATGGGCCTTATAATTTTTATTGTGTCTGATTTGTGATTTTACACAACAGTCAATAGTGAAGTGGCCTAAATTACTATATTTACGACAAGCAGATTTTTTCGATTTGCTATTATCACAATAATTCCCAATCTGATTAGTGTTTCTGTTGCGAGGCTTTTTCGATTGGTTGGATTGGGAGTCACATTGCACACACCTTTTTGCAAGAAGATTTCTCTTTTTCATAAGACCTTTAATACGTCTTGATATGAGTGCAATCTCACTATAAATATTCCCTAAATCATTAACCTCGTCATCAGACTCATTTTCAGATTCTGATTGAATAGAAACAGGTTTAAGTTTTTCCTTAAAAACATCAGAAGTTTTAAATGCAAGTTTAGAACTACAATGGGAATCATGCATAGACATATCCATTAAATTCTTCCTAAATGCCAACTCTAACTCCATGGTTGTAACAACCTGCGTAATTTTGGGCTATTTTAATTAATTTCTGAAAAATGGAGGAAAATAAAGTTTTTGATAAAACTATTTTTTTTTGCTCAAATATGTTGGTTATTATTTTTAAAGGCGATAATTTCAAACGGTTTCGAAAACGTAGTTAAAACGGATTTTAAAATGATTTTTAAATATTTTTAACTCTTGGAGTTGTTTTGACTTCCAACTCTTCATTTCTTTGCCTTATTTAAAGGTGTCTTTTGGATTCCAACTTTTTATTTCTTTGCATTATAAAAGGAAGTCATGGGCAACCCTTTTAACCTACTTTTGGCACAAATTTTGGCAGCAAATAAATTTTATATTCCTCTCATTTTTAATTATACTTTGGCCCTTGAGATTTGTGAATTCCAACCTTAGATTAAAGGTGTTCTTGGGGCTATTTTGTTGGAGGTTCTTGGAGGAGATTTTGTAGATCTTTTGTGTTGATCTTGAGGATGTGATCATTGGTTTCTCATCATGGTTTGAGGTATGGGGTTTTACACAATATGCTCCTTAAATCTCGCGAGCGTCATTCTCTTTGAATTCTTGTTAATTGAACTCATATTTAAATTGTTAAATTCATTGAAATCTGGAAAATAATTGTTGAAATTATTTTGATTCATGTGGTATCATTATATTATTGATGAGCACGTTGTCATGAGATTTTAATATGGCACGGATGTTGGGCACCCGCTAAAATTCCTGTTTCCCGGGCTATGGCTTGATAAAGCATATACGGATGTGGTGAGACCTGGTGACCCGGTTAAAGTGTTGTTGAGAAATTATATTGATAAATTCTTTGAGATTTGCATTTTGATTTGAATATTCGTACTCGTATTGTTACGCTTTGTTCATCGTTAATATATTTGTTGAGCATCTTTCTTATCGTATTGTGTACTTCCCCATATTTTCTTTTAGTGGCAGGTTAGCGTGGATTGGGACGCTATGGACCAATTGGAATTATTTTAGCGTGGATTATTTTGGGAATAATATTTTTGGAAGATTTGTATTATTTATTTTGTTGTATAGAGCATTGGAGATTTGTATTTTATAATCGAGTTAGTTGTTGTATGTAATTCGAAAGACTTGGTATTTATTTGAAGAAATTGAGATTTGTAGTTTCTCTTTTGTTGTTGTGGGACTTAAATTCTCTATACCTTGTCACTTGTCGATTTGGATTTATTATATCGCATTAGCGCTCCGTTCGCTCTCCCCGGGCGCGTAGGGTGTTACAAATGGTATCAGAGCTTAGGTATACGGTAACCCTTGGGGCTTGGATTTTGGGTTCATTGCGTGGTTAGCAATTTTTGGAGATAGAAAATTTTAGGTGATATTCGTGTTAGGTTTCGAGATTAGAGGTGAGGAATTATTTTTGGAGACGAAATTATTTTTGGAGATTGTTAGCCTGATTTTTGAGAGTTAGGCATTCGGCGAATTTCGAGGGCGAAATTCCATTGTTAGTGGGAAAGTGTAAAAACCAGCGTAATTTTGGGCTATTTTAATTAATTTCAGGAAAATGGAGGAAAAGAAAGTTTTTGATAAAACTATTTTTATTGCTCAAATATGCTGGTTATTATTTTTAAAGGCGAGAATTTCAAACGGTTTCGAAAACGGAGTTAAAACGGATTTTAAATTGATTTTTAAATGTTTTTAACTCTTGGAGTTGTTTTGACTTCCAACTCTTCATTTTTTGCCTTATTTAAAGGAGTCTTTTGGATTCCAACTTTTTATTTCTTTTCATTATAAAAGGAAGTTGTGGGCAACCCTTTTAACCTACTTTTGGCATAAATTTTGGCAGCAAATATACTTTATATTCCTCTCATTTTTAATTATACTTTGGCCCTTGAGATTTGTGAGTTCCAACCTTAGATTAGAGGTGTTCTTGGGGCTATTTTGTTGGAGGTTCTTGGAGGATCTTTTGTGTTGATCTTGAGGATGTGATCGTTGGTTTCTCATCATTGTTTGAGGTATGGGGTTTTACATAATATGCTCCTTAAATCTCACGAGTGTCATTCTCTTTTAATTCTTGTTTAATCGAACTCATATTTAAATTGATAAATTCATTGAAATCTGGAAAATAATTGTTGAAATTATTTTGATTCATGTGGTATCATTATATTATTGATGAGCACATTGTCATGCGATTTTAATATGGCACGGATGTTGGGCACCCGCCAAAATTCCCGTTTCCTGGGCTATGGCTTGATAAATCATATACGGATGTGGTGAGGCCTGGTGACCCGGTTAAAGTTTTGTTGAGAAATTATATTGATAAATGCTTTGAGATTTGTATTTTGATTTGAATATTCGTACTCGTGTTGTTACGCTTTGTTAATCGTTAATATATTTGTTGAGCATCTTTCTTGTCGTATTGTGTACTCCCCCATATTTTCTTTTAGTGGGAGGTTAGCGTGGATTGGGACGCTATGGACCAATTGGGATTATTTTAGCGTGGATTATTTTGGAAAGAATATTTTTGGAAGATTTGTATTATTTATTTTGTTGTATAGAGCATTGGAGATTTGTATTTTATTTTCGAGTTAGTTGTTGTATGTAATTCGAGAGACTTGGTATTTATTTGAAGAAATTGAGATTTGTAGTTTCTCTTTTGTTGTTGTGGGACTTAGATGCTCTATACCTTGTCACTTGTGGATTTGAATTTATTTTATCGCATTAGCTCTCCGTTCGCTCTCCCCGGGTGGACGGGGTGTTTCAATGGTCTTTAACTTAGATCTTAGAAGTTCGGGTGTGAGTGACGGATCATTAATTTCTTCAATTATATACCGCGTGTGATCAAATCTGGGCGCTAGAGATCTTAAAATTTTAGAGCAAATTTCTTTACTACTGTACACAATACCATTCGAGTGAAGTTGAGTAATGATATTAGTTAGTCTCATATAGAAGCCATCAAAAGCTTCATTATCGTTCATTACTAACATGTTATATTATTGAACTAGAAATTGGCTCTTACACGCTTTAACCCTCGCATCACCCTCATGTGCGGTGACTAGAGTATCCCAAGTCTCTTTACTCGTGGTGCACTGACATATGCACTTCAATTCGTTTTCACATACACTCATAAAAATGGCATTCCTACCCTTATTGTTATAGTTGTTGATTTTCTTTTGTTCATTACTCAATTCATTCGTTCTGAGTTTTCTAAGTGTAGAACTACCATCAGCAATATGAACAGTAGGATGTGTACAACCATTTTCTATCAAGTCCCAAACATCATCTCCTAATGTGCCTTGAATAAATGCAATCATACAGATTTTCCAATTGGGAAAATTAGAACCATCAAAAATAGGAGGCCTACTCATATTACCCAATTTAAATAACTGACTTGAATCATCCATTAAAACAAGGTAAAAAGAGTTTAACAAAAGTTTTGAAAAAGATCTTTAAAAGTCTAGCTCTGATACCACTTGAGTGTGCAGTTGCATTAGACTTTAATGTGCGGAAGTAAACTTATTGTTGAGTAAACACCTTAAACCTACGAGTTTATACGAATGATGCAAAGGGGAGAGAATTAAACTTTTACTTAATTTGTTGACTTTATGAAAATGAATTTGATTTTCAAAGTCAATTAACAATCCAAATTATTATGTTGTTAAATCAAGGTGATTTACAAAAATAATAACCAATTCAGTTTTTAGGTGAGTTTCTATTTATTTAAACCTACCTTTTTCATATGAGGTGATATACGAAAAATATAAAGCACACTGTGTTTATTTTACGTCGCAAGAACCCTTCCCCGGGAAAAACGACGAACTCCTCTAGCAGTTACCTAATCTACTTCCACTAAAATAATAAATCAATAGGAACGATTTACAAACAACAAACTTGACAAATAAAGAAGAAAGATATTGCGATTACCCCACTCGACCAAGACTCTTCCCTGGTTTATTATTCTGTTCTCTCTTTAAAACTGGCCTCACTTGTTCTTGTGTTCTACACTTCTCAGCTTCTCCCTTTTGCTCTTCTAGCTCAAGATTAGCTCAGTGCCTATTGTTATTTTCTAGTGAAGTCACACTTAATGAATACACACAGAATGCAATGCAACAGATTATATCACCTATATATCTTTGCAAGTCTTATGTCATTCAAATCAAGTTTTCTTGACTTTGAATACAATTTTGAAAAGCTTTCTTTTCTTTCTTTCAAATCTTGAACACTAGACTTGTTCAAATATTTACACAATAAATGTGTCTACATGAATACAAAGTGAATGAATATATGTGGGTGATATGATATGAAAAAAATTCCTGAAAATCACTTACATAATCAAGTAATCATGTTCACAGAATATGACTGGAAATATATTCAATAAAAATAGATAGTCAAATATTCACAATCTTATTTTTCAGAAAACAAAAATTAGATTAAATCAGATTTTAATCTAAAATCTCATCAAGACTATTTTCACAAATATTTCAGATTAAATCAAAACAGTCTTAAGCACGCAAGAAAATAATATTCAGTTCAGATTTTAAATCTTTACAAATTAGATCTCAAAAATCTTAGGTTTAAATTTCTAAACCACAATCAATACAAATCTGAATATTATCAAATATTTTCTGAAAAATCTATTTTAAAATAAAATGTTTAAAAACATTCAAGATCTCACAAACAAGTCACAAACAGAATATTCACACAAAAATTAATTTCGTGAATAGTGTGTGTTGTGTATAAATATTAGATCTAAAGACTGATCTAAAAGTACACACAAAGATGAGAGAACTCACTTACAAAAATTATACACACTTGAAAAATTGTAAGTGCAGATTCAGAATGAGAGAAGTTCAATCTTCATTTTCGTTTTGACAGAAATTAACACTAGAAGATGACACAAAAATAATATGGTTTAATCTCTCTCTATCTCTCTCTAAAAATTTTGACAGAGTTTAACTACAAAAATAAATTTCTCATCTCTGTAAAAATGATACACAAAGGGTACCATTTATAGAGTGCACAAGTGTGTGCAGATTGGTGTAAAAAAGAATCACATGGATTACAAAAATTATACACACAACCGTAGATAAAATCAGATCTGAGGGCTCACAAAGAAACACAAAGTGCTGTATTAAAATTGTGACACGTATAGTGCAAACTGTTACACACTAACAGAATAAGAAACAAAACGTTATATAAAACACAGTCGTTTTGAAAAACTGAACGCCAACTTGTAAAACAGTAGCGTAATCAAAACGCTAAAAAAAATATTACCGTTAAAGAAAATAATACGGCATCGTTTAAAAAAATATATATACCAGTCGTGGTTTTTATAAAAACCGTGGGCGATAATATGTGGATAAGATTCCAGCTGTAATGCAATAAAAAATTGTCGTTGTAAGATGGTACGACACGGTGTCGTTTTCAAATATGTATTCGCAATTTTAGAAGAAACCATGGGCTGAATTTAAACGATTACGGCGTCGTTTATAACAAAAAACTATTTCCGGTTTTTAAAGAAAACCCATGGGCGAAATCTGAATCAACGGTCGGTCAAATTGACGTCAGCTATGGCTATAGCTTCAACAGTTAAAGTTAGATCGATAAAGGCCTAAGAGCATGTACAATGGTGAGGCTGCCACGAAAGGCATAATAGAATACACATGTGAGGTTTACCTTTCGCCCGCGTGGGCGAGCTGTAGTGGTGGAGGTTTCCTACGAACAACAGAAGTTCGTAGGAAGCTCTAACGTCTCTCTAACGGCTAGAAACGGCTAGTAAACGGCTAGTTAAGTCGGCATAAATAAAGAGCCCAGAACTCTGCTTCTTCTACAACTCTTCTACAACTCTACTGCTTCTTCCTCTACCACCTACTGCTTCTTCCTCTCCCACCTGTGTCCTCCATAAACATCCTTCTGCTTCCTCTACCACCTCCCAACTCCATCCAACTTCTTCTTTATTATTCCCAAATTGAATTTATTCCATAATTCAGCAGATTTAAATATTATGGATGGAAAAAAATGGAAAAAATATTTAAATATCGGCAAGCGAAAGAAGCACGGATCCACATCAACGGCCAATCCGACTCAACCTCCGACAAGTGAATCTGTTGATCCCGTTTACAAGCATTACGCGCGTATTTTTGATGGTGATACACACGCGTAAGACGGACAGACGCCCATTATAAATGGTAATAAATATGAATATCGGGGTAATTGGGCGGGGCCAATGAAACTATATAAATTGATCGGAGATAATAAATCGACGATAAAAGAATTTATCGACGGTGCCGGTTTAATGGCCAATTTATTTTCAAGGGTGATGCCGAATTCCGACCAGTGCATTGTGACAGCGATGATCGAACGTTGGTGGGACACGACGCATACATTCCAACTGCCATTTGTTGAAATTGCGTTCACGCCTATGGACTTCACGATGCTTTCAGGTAATATTTAATTCGTATTAAATCCATTATTTAATTTTATTTATGTTCAATCTAAATAATTTCAATGTGTACAATTAATTTTCATATTATTTTTATATATGATGTGTATTGTTAATTTTTGTACAGGTATCCCGATTGGGCATGGGCTACCCATTCTAAATTTGCCTATAGAAAAATACACAAATTTTCAAAATACCGTGAACGAATTTTCCCCCCAAATTCATATAGAACGATTTTCGGGTGCGGGAATCCCGGTTGCCGACCTTAAGAAATACATTGTCAATTTTGTGAATCAACCGGACCTTCCCGATTACATGATACCAGTCATAGCTCGAGCATTTTGGTTTTATGTAATCGGGAGTCTATTCTTTCCAAATGCCAATTCCACGGAGGACCTCGGGTTTTTACATTATTTGGAGGATGTTGCGGCGATTGGCACCTACGATTGGGGTTCGGCAATTTATGCCCGTACAATATGGTCATTGGACAAAGCGAGCAGACGGTCGTTAACTAGTGTCGAGTGTATGTGGCAATTAATAGAGGTACAATTTATAACAATATTATTTTAATGTTTATGCATTATATATTTAGTTACAATTAATGTACATGTATTCTAATCAATTTAATTTATCTAAATATTTTGCAGTACTTACATCACGAGTATATGGCGACCGCGTGTCCGATTATCGTGGATCAGACCGTCGATGTATGGCCTCGAATATTTCGTTGGTCAAAGTCGAACAGGAGTCGGGCAAAGGGCGCGCAACGTTTTAATATATCGGGCAACCAACATCAACTTGAGATGCGGTCCCCTGAATCAATCATATGGCAACCATACGAGGCATCGATGTACCGACATAACGATTTCATTACATACGCGTATCATTTATCTGGGCTACGTATGATTTTTTGGGATCCATTATTTAAAGGATTTTGGTACTTGGGTGACCGGGCATATTGACAGTTGACAGGCCAAATTTGTATAGCAGACAACCCTTCCCGAAATTTGAGTTCAGTCCCACAATCCGAATACCAAGCCGCCCTTGCTCAGAATTGGCCTCTTGCAAATGCGCATACATCAGTTGTGACCCAAGAAGAGTACGATATATACTGGAAAGCAGTTTCGCAGGGGCCCTTACTTCCGGCGATGGCACGTTATGTTAACGTTGATTTGATTGGGGTTGGGACAGTGGCACCATCAACATTGCGTATCCCAAGGGCGCCAGCTCCAATTAACCAGCCTTCTGAGTATCATACACAGTTTGCTACGGCTGGCCCTACACAAACACATGCGCCCAGGCAAAGTTGGACGGTAGACGTAGGCCTTCCGCAGGGTGCTTCATACGAAAGAAGTGTGCCGCGACCTGAGTTCCCAACGAATGCTCCCCCAGCGCATGCGTTGTCACAATTAGAGTGGCGTTCTGCATTCATCGACACAGCAGATAATATACGTGGTCTCCGTCATTTACTCCTTACTGAGACTCGAGACCGTGAGGATAGGATTGAGGAACTCGAGCGACAACTTGCCGCCTGTAATGTGCGTGGTACTGGTCCTACCGTTAGTGGTCCGAGCTACAGCCGTGAGGATGTTTATGTACCTCAACCATCTCAACCATACGGAGGATATCAAACGCAACCGAGCTACAGCGTTGATTTGGGACAGGATTATGACTATGGGCAGAGGCCATCCTGATTGTATTCATTTTATTGTATTTTATTCAATTTTTTATTATGAATTCATTTGCAACAGACAACTTAAATCTATTGTATTCATTTTATTATATTGATGGCACACAAATCGATGGCACATTAATTGATGGCACACAAACCGTTGGCAGAATTATTGAAGGCACATTCATCGATGGCACACTAATCGATGGCACACTAATCGATGGCACAATTATTGAAGGCACACTAATCGATGGCACAGTTATCAATGTCACATTAATCGATAAGACACTGAAACGATAATTATTACATGGCACACTAACTGATAACCGATTAAAATAAGATGTCATGACACACTAATCTATATTGATTACATATCAAACTAATCTATATTGATTACATGACCTATAAATATTCGTTGTTCCAGATGTGTATTCCTCCACAAATCGAGTTATAATTTCGTACATAAACCTCGTAATGCATAACTATGAGTACATGCCTGACGAAGATTCAGCCTTCTTAACCCATGTTCCCAAGAAAACTTTGTCCGGGCAGAAGCTTCCATATCACAATTGGTCACCACCTAAAGAGGGAGTGCGAAGTGCTTACCTTTCAACTGGATGGACAAGTATGAACCATCACGTCGCAAAAAGAAAGGGTAAGGCAAAAGTGTCAACATCAGCTGCTGTTGAACATTTAGCGGAAACGCGTAGTAATGTTGAACGAGTGTTGACTAACCCAGGGATCTATCAAGATCCCCATGGAGGTAGCTGGTTTGGCGAGAAAATGCTTTTTGAAAACATTCCTATATGCACGTTACATTCTTTAGGTGACGTTAATCATGTTATGAAATGGTTAACGCCGACGAAAGGAAATATTCCATGGGATGATCATTTGAAGTGGCCGAGGTTATTTGATAGGCGTTGCGATTTGGAGTGCTACTGCCATTGGCATGGTTTACCCGTGCCACAAGCAAAATCGGCTATATTTTGCAAAGATCCAAACAAAGATAATGAAAAATGTATACAATTATTGCAACGCGAAATATCACAAATGGAGAAAAGGCTAGAGCGGTGGCATGCTAAATATTTGATAAATACTGAACTTGACGATCCAATGTATGCATCAGATAAGGACTTGCCGGATTACAAAGGAGCCAAAACGGACATGGATTTTGCACATCATCTACCAACAATGTTAATGGGGGATGGGAATGCATTATGTTGTTTGCCATGGTTGCCTAGGAAGTAATAGTAATCAGTAAACAAATCAGTCAAAACATGTAACGTTTATGTTTTATACTGAAGTAGCAATTTTATATAGCACATTTATAACGATAAAAGAAATTGCATACAGTTATTACATATAAATGCGGTAGTTAATATAAAAAGAATTAGTAATATATATAGAAGTAGTATATATTGTGAGGTAGTAATATGAAAAGAACTAGTAATTTTATATAGTAAATATAATTAGGTAATATTTATAGTAGTAGTTAATATATATAGTAGTAGTTAATATAAATAAAAGTAAATATATAGAAATGTTAATGGGGGATGGGAATGCATTATGTTGTTTGCCATGGTTGCCTAGGAAGTAATTGTAATCAGTAAACAAATCAGTCAAAACAAGTAACGTTTATGTTTTATACTGAAGTAGCAATTTTATATAGCACATTTATAACGATAAAAGAAATTGCATACAGTTATTACATATAAATGCGGTAGTTAATATAAAAAGAATTAGTAATATATATAGAAGTAGTATATATTGTGAGGTAGTAATATGAAAAGAACTAGTAATTTTATATAGTAAATATAATTAGGTAATATTTATAGTAGTAGTTAATATATATAGTAGTAGTTAATATAAATAAAAGTAAATATATAGAAATAGTAATAATTACTATCGTCCATTTCCAACAACTGAAAAGTAAATCACTTCAGAAGTTCATATTAAGGGCACACTTACCAATTATATTCAGGGCACACTTACCAATTATTACAACAGTAACTGCAGAAGTTCATCAGTTCATCAGTTCATCAGTAGGACAGTTCATCAGTAGGACAGTTCATCAGTTCATCAGATTGGCACACTTACCATAATACATCAGTCTGATTATACAACTATAAATAGAAATACAATGTATGAAATATTGTAATATAACTTCTTTATACATTTCATAATTATTCCGAGAGAAATACATAATGGATTACTCCAGTTCTAGCGATGAGGGACGAAATCTAATGCTTCAGTATGCACAATTTAATGATGGCGCGTCATCAGATGATTCAGACGAGGAGATGATAATATGCATGGATATTACACGTTGGATTGCAGAACAAAATATAATTCGAGATGGGAAAGAACTCGAATTTAGACGTCGAGTGAATCGAAGGAGAGAAAGGGGACACCAAACACTATGGGAAGATTACTTTGGTGAAGATAAGGTATATAGCGAGTATTATTTTCGAAGGAGATTTAGGATGCGGTATTTCGTTTTCAATCGCATCCTATATTCTGTTTGCGAGTACGACAACTACTTTGTACAAAAGTAAGATGCGTGCGGTCGGCTAGGTTTAAGCTCACATCAAAAAATTATGGGGGCTATACGACTCCTCGCTAACGGAGGATCTCATGACGTATGGTCTGAGCAGTACGCAATGAGTGAAACAACTCTATTAGAAACGGTTATTAGATTTACTGAGGCAATTGTGGCTGTATTCGGTCCCGAGTATGGGAGAAATCCGACGACAGGCGATGTCACCAGGTTACTCGAACAGAATTCAAGTCGAGGATTTCCGGGAATGCTAGGGAGTATAGATTGCATGCATTGGCGGTGGAAGAACTGTCCCACGGCCTGGCATGCTCAATATAGTGGTCGAAAAGAACATCCTACTATAATCCTAGAAGCGGTTGCCTCATACGACCTATGGATTTGGAAATCGTTCTTTGGTGTTCCTGGATCTTGCAACGATATAAACGTCTTGCACCGCTCTAACGTCTTTCGAGAATTACGCAATGGGACTGCACCTCCCGTTAATTACAATGTTAATGGAAATATATATGAAATGGGGTATTACCTTGCGGATGGCATATACCCTCCATACGCAACCATCGTTAAAACTTTTAGGAACCAACCTGGCCTATCACAAAAACAAAAATTATTTTGTAAGAAACAAGAATCGTGTAGGAAAGATGTTGAACGTGCTTTTGGTGTACTACAAGCTCGATTCGCTTTCGTGCGTGAACCTTGCAAATTATGGAATCGGGCATCCTTAGCAACAATAATGAAATCTTGCATTATAATGCACAACATGATTATTGACGATGAACGTAGAGACTGCCCATGGCAAAATGAATACGAACAATCTGATCCCACACCTGAAATACTACGGGGGCAAACTAATTTTTACGAATACCTAACGCGTGATGCAAATGTTAGGGACGCAACTACACATCAACAACTACGAGATGATTTGGTGGAGCATATTTGGAACACGAGCGGTGATGAGTTGGCCGATTAATGATCAGATAGTATATGTGTATTTGAGGCTTAACAATTCTCTCTATATAATCACTTTAACATTGTTCTTATGGTGTGCATAAAAATTATATAATATATGTTATATTTCTTGTGTAATTATTTTTAATGGACTGCTTCAATTTAGTAGACATCAATACACCTACTGCAACACATCTTAAACTGAAATAACATTTATTAAAATAACATAACACGATAATTGACATTACATTTATGAAGTAACGGAAAACTAAACAAGCCACACATTTAACATACTAGTCAGCGTTGTTTGCACCAGACAGACCAGAATCAGAATTTGACGAGCCCGCAGTGTTTGACATAAGCGCGGCAATCGCAGCTTCAGTCACAGCTACCATATTTGATAGGTCGGTGTACCTTTTCACATGGAATTGTTGTTGCATCTCGTTCATTTTGGTCATATCCAACTCCATGATGTACGACTGTTCTCGGCCTAGACACACAAGCTGATCTTGTTTTCTTGTAATTTGATCAGCTCTTTTCATCTCAATGAAAGCATCCATTTGAGAATCAAATTTCATGGCCCGACTTTGCTTCCACTCTTGCTTGCTTTTAAACATCTCGGTGAATTCTTCGCAATGTTTAAGGACCGTCGTGTTACAATCGAGGCTGTCTGAACGAGCACGTTGATGGGCACGTTGTTTCTCCCCCTTCCTGCCTGGGGGTCTGTACGGTACTTCACCTACACCCGGACTGTCCTCCGAGTCTAGAGGTGTAGGATTATCGTTGTTGCACGCTGTGTTATTCAAATCAAATTTCGGTAAGTCTTTCAAAATTTGGTAGCATTTATCAAACATGAATTGTTTGCTCGTTTCCACGCGATATGCCTCGCGGGCCTTTGTAACCGCGTCGAACTCGTTATTTCCGCTTCCTATATTGTCTTTTTGGTGAGACAGTTTTGAAACGTATATCATTACCCGGGAAGAAATATGATTGTAGCGTGTTGAAAGCATAGTTCTCGTACGTTGAATATAAATTTCTGGCGTGCTGTTATATTCATTCATTACAGAATCCCAAAATGTTCCATGTGATATCGAGTTGCCTTCAATACCACGACTCGTATATTTAGCATATATAGTACATAATATTTCATCTTCAATAGGAGTCATATTTTGTTTTCTAGAAGTACTAGAAGTAATGGGTTGAGATGAAGACATTTTAATCGATAATTAAAATGTATGGAGAGAAAATGATTCACCTGGAAATATTTTGGGAAAATAATGGAATGGGGTGGAAGAAAATTGAGAGAAGTATTGGAGCTGATTTTGGAGAGAATTGATGGGTTTATATAGGAAATTAAGTTTAACGGACGTTTATTGTTACTGTGGTAAAAATGGTTCCTACGAACTTCAGTTGTTCGTAGGAATTCCTACGAACTTATGAAGTTCGTAAGAATTGCTACGAACAACTGAAGTTCGTACCAATTCCTACGAACTTCAGAAGTTCGTAGGAAACCTTTACAAATTCTCCTCCGCTTTTGTATATTTGCAAAACGCATGCAAATTCATTTACAGAATTTGCTCGTTTTCCCTCACCACTCTGGCACCTACGATTTGTACAAATGGGTAAATTTACCTTTTCCTTTGGTTGTTTCCCTCACCATTGTACATGCTCTAAGGCCAAGAGGAGGAGTAGGCCAAATCAATAACAGGTTTGCCAAAATTAAACATCACAGAAAAGGTCTACTAGTATGGCTAATAGATCATATATATAATAACATTCACAATCATGTTACCAGATAGTAAAGTCCTACTATTTGGTCCAATCGGAACCTTCAACAGAATTGGAAAAAGCAACTAAGGGCCACGCATGCATCAGACTTATCACTAATATATATACACGCATATAACATATAACATATATATATATAATATTATATACACGCACATGTATATTTCAAAAAAAATATTTTTAACTTCAAACAAAATTATTCTGCAACTTTTATAAGAAAAATATTTTGTGTCAAAATTTATTTTCCAAAAATATTTTTCTTATAAAAATTTCAAATAAAGTTTTTGAACTCACAAAAATTATTATGACAAAAATCATCACTATCATGAGATATGACAAGCGACATGGAAATGCAACGTGGTGTCGTGTCCTAGGTGACAGAAATTTCTATGAGTCATAGAAAATGAAAATTACCTTAATGAATCGAGTGCTCATTTGATGTAGATGAACAAGGAGAGCTTGGTGTTGATAGAGGGGACACGCAATCCTAATTTACAAAAATATTTTGTCAAAATTCAAGTCCAACTAGATGAAGTCCTATATAGCTAAAGCACGAAAAGCAAACCCTAGGTGTGCTCTATACAGGGACCTTCAGTAACATACAATACACCTAGTCATTCACAAAGGCAAAAGTTGTTGACAACTAGGGGCAAAACAAAATTAAAAGTACACCTAACCTATAAGATATAGTCGTGTGTGTGGCTCTTAGAATTGAGATGTTTGGTTGATTGAGTGATGGATGATGATGTATGGTCATTAATGCTTACAAGGTTGAAAATACAAAATGATACATTCAAACTATCTTTGTATATTTTTTTTTACTATCAAATGCTGAAAAACAAATAGTAGACAGTTGTAGCTCAAATGGTGACTTTGGTACTTTGATATGTGATTTGACTAGACATTAAAGAGCATACCTTCCTCACATTATTTTTTTGTTGGATCGAGATATCCCTTGAGTTTTGAGTTTTAGAACACGACCATTAAATTAAATCGTTCAATAATCATTAATATGGAGCCAAGAATATATATTATTATTTTTCTTTTATTTTATAGCATGAAATAAAATACAATCGAGGAGTATGTCCGAATATTTTATGGCATCTTATAAATATTTACAAAAATTATTCTATGAGTTTAGAATATATTGAACATGGGGAACCGGTCGGGAATTTATTTGCGACACATCTGGAGATTTTGTATGCGATGAACCATGTCACTTGAGATATAACTGTTGTGGTTTGCTAGTATGATCTTTCACATGATATATCTATTTGTTGCGTTATAACATAAAGCTCAAAGTGAGTTAGAGGAAGCGTAATGAATCTTCATCTAAATTTCGAGTTTTCATAAAACATTTTGTAAATGTTATTTATAGCTGGAGATCATGTTGAAACGTGACTAAATTATTACAAAACAACTTGAGTATGTTTCATAAATCAGAATTCACCTTGACATTTTACACACTCTTGAGTTCGATAGGACGTGTGCTTAAACGACATTAAATTGTGCACGATACACCTACGAGTGTGGATGATTATGATTCATTACACAAAAGTCCCCAGACTTTATTTATTTATTTATTTTTATTTCATTTTATTACATCAAATAAAATCAAATTAAGGGGGCATGATGAGAATTGTACTTGGATATTTCCTGAGTTCTACTAACCATTTGCAATATTATGTTATTGTGTCAGAAAGATAATATTTGGCAGAGGCTTTTGAATGAGGAGATATTGAGTGACGTTAATATCAAGCCATTGTTCAAAGATATGATAGTTTGCGATATACCCCATGAAATGTAATGATTAGGTTGTTTTCATTTTTTCGGGTGGGCATTGTAAATGGTATATGTAATTTATTTTTATTTTATCTTGAGATAAAATAAAATAAAGGGGGAAAATGTATTTGATGATATATCATATGTTGTAGTGTAAAGCTTCTTCGACATCCTCCGTGACAAGGTTAGATTGATGAACCTTCAGAGTATAGTAACATCCAAGCAGGCCATTATAAAAGCTTCTTCAGTTTCTTTCGCAATTCAAACGAGTTAGTTAGTTGTCACTCAGAAATTGACAAAGTCATAGTCATCCTTCAGATATGACATCATATTACTAGAGATTTGTGAGTATTGAGATAAGTCTTCTACATAGGTGTATTATATTCCAAAAAAACTTTATCAAAATGGGTCGGTAGTTGAACCATGATCGTTATAACTTGACTCGTCCGAAGAAGTTGGTCATTTATGAAAATAGATGAAGGATCAGGTTCAGTTTGTCATTCGGCAGGTATGGGATCCCATCCTGAAAAAAGTGATACAGAAGAATGAGTTTACGAAAAATCTTAACAAGTGTTTTCATTGTTAAGTCACCGTTATAGGTGGAGTTTTAGAAAAATCTTAACAAGTGTTTTCATTGTTAAGTCGCCGTTATAGGTGGAGTTTTATGAAAAATCTTAACAAGTGTTTCCATTGTTAAGTCACCGTTATAGGTGGAGTTTACGAAAAATCTTAACAAGTGTTTTCATTGTTAAGTCACCGTTATAGGTGGAGTTTACGAAAAATATTAACAAGTGTTTTAATTCTTAAGTCATCATTATAGGTGGAGTTTACGAAAAATCTTAACAAGTGGTTTTCATTGTTAAATCACCGTTACGGGTGGAGTTTGCGAAAAAACTTAACAAATGTGTTTTCATTGTTAAGTCACCTCAAACGGTGGAAGATAAAACTTAATAAGTGTGTTTTCATTATTAAGTCACCTCTAACGGTGGAGTTTGCGAAAAAACTTAAAAAGTGTGTTTTTATTATTAAGTCACCTCTAACGTTGGAGTTTACGAAAAATCTTAACAAGTGCGTGTTCATCATTATGTCACCTTGTAGGTGTGAGTTTGCGAAAAACATTAAAAAGTGGTAATTTGAGCGAGTTAATAATACGTACATGCACAAGAAACCTCATCGTGATTAACACAAGTCAAAAAACATGTCCATGCACTAAAAGATTAATCGAGGATAATGAAGTAGTTATCATGTAAACCGTAATAATACTTTCACCAAGCTTAGTTGAGAATGATAAAAGAGAACGATGAAGTAGTTATTATGTAATCCATAATAATACTTCCACCAAACATAAGAACGACGAAGTAGTTATTATGTAAACCATAATAATGCTTCCACCAAGCTTGGTTGAGAATGATAAAAGAGAGTGTTAAAGCAGTTATTATGTGTCCAGGATAATACTTTTTAGCAAAGAAGAGTTACGAACAAACACAATAAAATCGTGGATGCATGTTCATTCAAGTAAGAATGGGGCAACACTCAAAGTATATCATTCGTATGAAAAGAAACGATAATGAGGTCCTTCGGAATAACCTATGAGATCAAAGCCTTAAAATGAGATTTAAGATATGAAATATGAGATTGCATTATACCATAAAATATGATATATGAGGTAAAAGTACATCATCAAGATGAAATGAGGTAAGAGATTATTACCCACGATTCATAGGTTGATCGAACATATCAAAACTGACTAAAGTTGTTTCGTACATACAATCGGTATATTTCTGACATGTATCAATATATCAACTATATGTACGAGGGGGAAAATGTAGGAGGGATTAATGATAAGCCTCTTATTAAATTATTAAATGAGATTATAGGTGATTAATATTGACAGAAGTCCATATGTTTATGCGACTGAGGTATTATTATGCTCGTCTAACATATCACGCGTATTTGTGTGTTATTAATGCATTAACTAAACAATATTCTAGTGTTGAGAGTTTGACATATGTTATGGGACACACGCCACTTAAAATAGGACATGTGTCACCACGGGTTATTTGACATGTGGAGACCCGCTTGTGTTGGTTTTAGCTATAAATAAGCCTCACCCCCATACATTTTAAGAGAGCTTATTGGGAGAAAAGAGTTTACTTGTCTTATGAGTTTTTAGAGAGTTTTAGAAAGGGGTTTTGGAAAAGAGTTTTAAGAGTTGTTTGCGATGAGTTTCAACACCTCCCATCTCTCCGAAAAACCACCACAATGAGTTTTTCGGCGAATAGTACGAACCCACGAACTACGCTGACTTTGATTCCGAGCATAACGGATACGTAGGCGTAACCGAAGTTTCTCAAGTCAAACACGTGCTAAAATTTGATATTTCCCCAAATTAGACTACTCTCTTACAGGTAGTAAGTGTTTGTGTTTATGTTCTTATGTTGTTTTAGGTAGATGGGAAGTTTATGTAGGTTTTAGGGACTTTTCTTATCACTAATACTTCATGTAATTACTAATTTTAAAATAAAATAAATAAATGATGATTTTGTTACATCTTGTGCATTTGGAAGAATTCCTTATTATTTGAAGTATCTATACCTATCGCTAAAGCATACATGATCCTTTTGTTCATTCAAATTATAAGTGAAACTTGTTTCCCATAGTGGAAGAGAAGAATAACAATTTGTGAAAAAGAAAGTATTGTTCCCGAAGTGACTTTATGGGCAACCTACGTACCTCTGTGGAGATTAAAAAAATTATTGTGTAAGTTTTGAAAGGTGATTCTGAGAGGATTTGGTCCCATGTAGTTCTTACAAAGGGATAAAGTTGGAGAGATTTTCAGAATAGATGGGAGGTGAGGAGAGTCATAGCGACAAGAATCGGATTAAAGGTAAAATTTCTTGAGATGGTAAAAGTTGAGAAGATGTTCCATATCTTCTCAATCAAGGTCCGTGAGCATATGGCGCCACCTGAAAAATTTTTATTTGTGAGGTATGGCCCACTATAGTTCCATTTAAAGTTCCCTTTTGAGTCTTAGATAAGCTCTACGATCTCCTTGAGAGAGAGGTATACTTATCACACACTACGGTCTTTAACCTTCTTGTTGAACGATCGTGCGATGCGACGGTGGTACCCGTTTATATGGTCCAAAGACTTCAATTTATTTTCATCCAAGAGTGCAAGTTTATCATAACAACTTTGTTGCTAATCAATTTCTCTAATTTGACTTTAGATTATAAGTCGCAAAGAGGGTATTTATAGCTCAACATGCAGGACTGCTTCCATGATGTATACTACGGAATATTTCATAGCCCTAGTGGATATCCTGATAGATGTGGGGTAGACCCAAAGGGCATAAAGGATCTTATTAACTCAGTCCCTAGAACTTTCATTCTTCTTATTGATTACAGATTTGAGTCTTTTGTTAGAAACTTCAACAACTTCATTTGTTTACGATTAGTTGGGATAAATTTTTTGCCTTTGAATCACCTACTCATCGATTACTTTTATAACTTTTGCTTTGAAGTGGAGCCCATTATCTGATTGTAGTTCAAGGAGGACCCCATAGCGACAAATGATATTCTTCCTAATGAACTTGTATACTTTCTTTGCATTCAGCATAACATATGACTCAATTTAAACCCATTTGGTGAATAATCGATGGAGATAATGATCAAGTCGTCGCCACTGGATGCTTTGGGAGTAACTTTCACAATGATGTCAATGCACCAAGTGGAGAAGGGACAAGGAAAATCCATGTTATACAATTCACGGGGACGCATGTGCTATAGATTGGCAAACTATTAGCCTTTGAGGAACCTTATGACATAAGCAGCGCAATATTAGACCATAGTGTCCCATAGTATTATTTACATATGATATTCTTAGAAAGTATTAAACCATAGGGGTCCATATTCCCATTGTGGATTTTTTAAATCATATCTTCAACGTCATCCCCTATTAAGCATTTAAAATGGGTACAATAATGTTTTTCTTAAAAGTGCCATGTCGTAGATAATGTACTGATTTTTAAGATTGAGAAGAGTTAAACGGTTTCTCTTATTATCCCCTGATGGTATCGACCATGCATGAATATCATAATTCCAGAACCCGACATTATTTGAGTCCTCCTCTGTTGCGAGCATGATGTGGTAATAGAGAGTTAACAAGGATTGTTTTAGAGCTTAAAGGGGGGGGGGGGGGGGAGGCATGAAAATAATGGAGTATAAAGTTTTGAAATCATCGATAAAATCATTTCTTGAGCGGGAGAGGTAGTGAAAAGTGATATCTTTGAACTGGGAGGCAATATCTTCAAGATCGTCATGAAAGGATGAGAGTTTCTCTTCTATCACCTTCAATTTCTAGAGTAATTATCTTATGAAAAGGGCCTAGACTCCATAGATGCTAAGGTGTCTTGAGGGTACTACTGAGACCTACAGTGCATGCTTCATACTCTATCATGTTGGTGGTACAAGGAAATTCCAACTTAATAGCAATGGGAGTGTGGTAATTATCGGGGCCGATCAATAGTATTCCAAAGCCATTTAATCTCTTGTTAGCCTTTTTATCAAATAATATCTTACATAAGAGATATTAATGGGAAGTATAAAGAACATCCCCATCCGGGAACTCAGGTACCCATACATCGACTTCTCCTATGGGATTGTCAGTGATGGATCTCCCTTTCATGGATTTATGAGTGACATATGCAATGTCAAACTCGGCTAGTAATAACAAGCAGTGGGCTATACGGATGGATAAGGCATAGTAGTCCAACAAGTATTTCATGGATTCCATTCGAGAGACTAACTTAATAGGGAATGCAAGCATGTAATGTGGGATCGTTTAAGTGTGCCAAACTAAGGAAATTGAAGCCTTATCCAATGCGGGGTAGTTTATTTCACACCCTCTCAATTTTCAATTGGCATAGTAGATGGATGGATTTTTCTTTATGTGATTCCTTTAGGTATTGTGCTAGCATAACCCATGATGCAGTGTGCATAATAGTGAGGTATAAAAGGAGGGGAGAATCAAGCTATAATGGCGTGAGCATTAGAGATCAGGTGAGATATTGATTGATGAGAAAGCAGCGTGGGGAATTATATGGTTTATTCATAGCTTTGGGAAAACATTCACATTCAATTTTTACCAGATTTTATCTTGATTTAATTTAGTGAACATGCAAGATTAATTATGTAGCCAAATTCCAAACCAAGCAGTAAGAAGAATTTTAGAAAAAACACCTTTGGGGCTAAACCTAGATTTCAGCATTGTTAAAGAGTTTGACAGACTCAATTATTTACAAACTACTTAGAGGTCCACTAAGTATAATGCATGAGTCTTCAAATATTCAACAGAACGACACAATTCAACACCATCCCAAGTAAGTAGCTCTTGCCTCGGTATCTACTTATCAGCCCCAGGAATCTCAAATCCTTTCTTCTTCAGTAGCAGAGCCTCGACTCTACAATTTTAACAGTAGAGAAAATCTCTACATAGTTTCTCGAACTTAGAATATGTTCTTCTTGATTTGGAAAAGTGATTCTTAAAGATCCAAGGGGTTTGGATGAAAAAAATAAAGTTGGATCACAAAAATAACTCTAAAAAGGCTTGGGGAAAAGTCTAATCCCGCATCTCTCTTTATATGGAGAGTTATTGCAAAGAGATAGGCATTAGAGATTTGCGAAGATATGTTTTTAAAAAAAACTCGCATACTCGTTTGAATGACATGGTACCTCGTTCGAACATGGTGCCTCATTTGTTTCTATCGTATTTCCAACGACACTTCGAACAACATTCCAGAGCATACCCAAAAGTCAATGTTACAGATTTCATTCGAATGTGGGAAATCATTATAACGACATGCGCAATTTCGTTAGAACGAAATATCGATCTCGTTCTAACGAGTCAAGAAAATTTCAAAAAATTCTTTTATAAATTGTTTAAATATATTTTGAAAACTTTTTACCTCAAACTCTTTTTAAAATTACCCTTGGATAATTAAAGTCCTTGGCAAATTTCCTCATAACTCTTCTGAATGTTATTGAGATGAAAAATCTTCAATCTTCCAAAAGTTATTTACTTCCTCTCTTCAAATATGTGGAAGTTGTCACGAAGGTGCAGTGGGGTGCAACGGGATAAGCTAAATAAGATAAAAAGGTGCAATTATAAAAATTATTCTTACAAATCTCCCCCTTTGGCTATTCCGGTAGAAAACACAAACCGAAGTCAAACTGACCTCTAAGACTAATACAACTAATGCCATCCCAAATCAAGAAACATAAATGCGTAAATGTATAAGTCTTCAACTGAAAATTCTTCATCTTGTGTGGTCTATGAAATCATCATCAAGGCACAATTAGATACACACATGAGACAAAAGAAATACCATGACATGTACGAGTTTAAAAAATAAATAAACTCCCCCTCAAATTTTTCTCCCCTTTTTTTTGTCTATAATAGAAAAAGGGTTAGAAACTAATCCTAAAATGTTAGCATCACATAAATTCAAAAGAAATAGCATCAGAAAGATAAGAAATAAAGCACATGCGATGGAATTTCGAAGAAGAAAACCCACTATTTTTGAAAATTTTCAATTTTTCAAGTATAAAAAAATATATATATAAAAGGTACATATAGGTACAAAAATACATTGCGCCATGGAATAAGACACAAATATCCGAATCATGAAAGCGGAATTTAATTGTGTGAACATTTATACAATCATAACATAGGCACACGAAGTCAATAAGATACTTCTAAAGAAAGAACTCAATTTCAACCTTAGGTGTAAAAATCTTGAACCTAAATGAAATTGACACAACTTATGCAATATGTCATGAATTTAAATACTTATTAAATCAATAATGCCAAACTATTTAATGCTTTTTCAGAGAGTCTGTTGTGCAAACCCATTGATCTTGAACTTTATAACACCCTCAAAATCTCAAATACATAAGAATTCACACTCAAATATTTTTGAAGATATCATAATGCTCATATGTAGCGAATCATCAATGAAATATAAAATCTTAGCACTTCTGTTTTTAAGTGCTGTTAATCTTTTAGGCTCTTTTTGCAAATGATCGCTTTTAATGAAAATAAAATTATGCTCTCTCGTATCCCTTTCCCATTACTTAACATATACATTTTTTGGGAAACTAAATCTGGGCAATGGTTCTTATAAGAACAAATTATATCTATTTATATTTGGTTGGTTATTAAGCACGGTTCAGATGAAAACACCGCATTCAACATATGAAAAGTAAGCACAATGTTCAAAAAGTCCATGCACATGTTTAATAAAGGTGATAAAGAGTCTAGCATGAAGAAAGTAATCATCAATAATAAACGAAATGCTATCCATACATTATTAAGCATGATTCGGCATAAATTTTTCATATTAATCCTCGTAATTTAGGTACTGTTATCATTCCATGTGATGTAAATTATACGGTTTTATCTAGATAAAATTAGAGTTGTAAACGGTTCAAACTCTTGTAAAAACGTAGGGGCTTTTATTCCCACTTGATCCTAGGGTTAGGGGGAAGGCAAGAAACATAATTTTGAGAGCAAGAAAAGAGGAAGAACTGTTGTCATTATAGTCTTCATCAAAGTTACATTATTTTTGGATAGGATTCAAATATTTCTTAATAAAGTTTGCCTTTATCATCTTGTTCATAATTCTTCTAGTTCTCTTGCATTTTCCTGAGTATTTCTTTATCCTTATATTATTCTTTAGGATACACTTTAATGATGAATATTGTTGCCCAGATTATACTCAAGAGGGGGGGTGAATTGAGTTTTTACAAACTTTTCGGGTTAAATTAAAATTTCAGAAAATATTTAATTTAAAACACTTAATACAAATTTCAGATTAATAAAATTATAAATAATAAATTTAACAATATCAAATAAATGCAGTCAACTGATTATAAACAACTAGAAATGCTGATTTTAACACACTAGGAAAATTAATTTAATTTTCGTACTTAATACTAAGTAATATTCTGAAATTAGTTATTTAAATAAAAAATAATTATTTTATCCTTAAAATTAATTTAGTCAAATTTCGGAATTAATTTATTTGCAAGATAGTGTGCTGAAAATATTAACTCAAGCAAGCATGTGCAAATAAATAAATAAGAGTGCGGAAAATAAATGACACCAAAATTTAACGTGGTTCGGCCAAATCCCGGCCTACGTCCACGCGCCTAGAGCCCTCGTCTCCTTTGCGCTTCACTAAACATGATCCACTTGCGGGTAGGATCAAACCACCGCGTACAACTGTTTGCAAGCTAACTCCGAGCTTCAAACCCCGTGGCCCACTTAAGGGTAGGAACCAATTACCGGTACAAACCGAACTTCAACAAAGCTTCACAATAAATCTGAATTTTGTAGTACAGAATAAAATACTGAAACTCCTTAAAATACAATTTGTAATCTGAGTTTCTCCTTCTTGAATCAGATTTCAATAAAATGATGTTGAAGTAGGCATAAGTCTTCTTCTTCAATGATTGAGCAGATAATTAAATTTATTGCTCTCTTGAATGTGTAGCTGAGTAGAAAAAATAAATGCTCTCAATAATATTTCAAGTCTTGCTCATGTTCTTTCTGGTCGGTTACTCTTCAATGCAGCACTTGAAATCTTTTTAAATGTGTCTTCCAAAAACTAGCTGTTTAGACACATGCATTTTGAGCATTAAATGCTCCAGATTTTCTGAGATGGAGTAGCAAAAAGAAAATCTTCCAATCTGATCTGCAAATCTTATTTTTATCTTCTCCATAAAAAATATAGCTGTTAGAGCATAAAAATGGTAATCTGAAAATATATGAGACTGAAAGTAGCACTTTAGATTTCTAAAAATGACTCCTGTAAAAAAATTATGTTAGACCAAGAGATAAAATACAAATATGATATGTTTAGGTGAAGTGTTAGTCCGGAATAAAAAATATACCATTGTGTAAAGGATAAAATATCAGTTGAAAACTGTCAAGGACACATACTGATAAAACGCATGGCTCGAGGGTTTTTGCCAAAGCAAACTATGACAGGTCTACACCTCATGCGATCTCGGGTACGGAGTTGATGAATATAAGCAGGTACAATGCTATCATCTGCTAAAAACCATAATAGTATGGTCTCGTCATCTCAGTTACCTATGGGAGGAACTAAGGTTTAAACGAGTAAGGTAACAGGATTTGTTGTTCACATCAGATTCAGTTTATAACATAACCATTCGGTCAAGTCTGAAAATAAGGGTACTAAACTCATTAAATGGCCGAAAGTATATATATGTGCAAGATAACTTTGACACGGAAGGTAGTCAGATCGGACAAGATGATGCAGCAGGTCTATATGGTCAACATCCGAGACTGTCTTTAAGAGAGAGACTCTCGGCCCAAGAACCTTTAAGGTTACAGCTAGGGCATGACAACACGCCAACTTTAGAGGAGCTACGCCTGTTATATGAATATTTCCAACGCCAACTCTAGAGGAGCTACAGCTAAGGCATGGCAAAGGCTATGTCCGACTAATGTCACATTGCGGTCAAGACACCTCATATAAACCAAAGATTTAAAAAAAAATACGTCCTATATAATAATGCTCCTAAAAATCTAATGGTTGAGACCATTTTATGTAAGTTGGTCATGTCAAATCGTAATAGCAAAGAGAGTAGTCAAATGACATTTTAATAAATAAAACATTGTTTCTAAAAAAAATTCCGAAAATTATTTTAAAATAGGAAACTTTATTTTAAATAGAGGTGCCAAAAAAAATGTAATCTCATAAAAAATATGGTTAGGCTCATAATTAATAAGACACATAATTAGAACTTATAGATCAAGAAATATGCATGTGCGCCTAATATGCCAAGTGCAAATGTGCAATACACGTGAATACCTTTACTCGGATATGTCGTTGAATTGAGTCGAGGCATGTTGAGTCATGAAAAATAAAACCTGACATAAGCAGGTAAATATTCCCAACAAATACTTAGTTAGTCACATTTTTTTTTAACTTACTGACATCCATGTCAACAAATAAAATTATAACACAAAAAAAATTATACGAATGAATATAAATAAAAAACGTTTAGAAATATTTGATTTAATAATTTTTTTTTTATTATTATTATTAAATAGATAAATAAAAAATTCCGCACTGCATAAATTTAGAGAGACCCAAGTTTATCATATCTCCACTGCCAAGTAACAAAAGAAAGTCAAGGAGTTGGATATCAAATAGTATATTAAGTGGTCATAATATCAAATGTTTTGAATAGACAAAACTGAGTCCTAATATGATATATATTTGTAGGGGTGAGATTTGGATAAAACAATAGCCTACTCATATGAACAAAAGAGGGATGAGAAAAAGTTCTACAAGCTAGTTATATAAAAAATATAAAATATACGTAACTGTATAGAGTAAAAAAAAATCCATATAAAATAATACATGTATAGCAAAAAAAATTAAGATTTAAAAACAGATTTTTATAAGTATAATATGAATATATAAATATATATATATATATCTATATAACTAATAAAATATAAATTATACAACTAAACAAATATTAACACATATAACTACTAGTGTGCTTCTAGTATGTAGCATATATATGAGTTAGTATACTATATAGATGGGAGTATATAAGTTAGTCACTATAAATAACATATATGTATACAAAAAAAATTATATTTATAAATTAAGAAATATTTATATAGTACACAATAAGTATATGTTTGGAATCATCAAAATCACTATATTACTTTAAACTAAAATGTATATTAATTAAAATTAAACTAATTAAATATTAATTAATGGGTTAATTACATTTTCGTTTAACAATCTCCCCCTTTTTGATGATGACAAACAATGATTCACATATATTCATAAAATGAAATATTTAGCACAAATAGTGAATCATGAATATTTCTCCCCCTTTGACATTATCAAAAAGATATTTCATATAAATTCAGTGTCACGGGTAAGAAGGGCGAAGCTCCCCCTATCAAAAATAATTCGTGCATGGAATTCAACCATAAATCTCAAGGGACATATAAATGACATGAAAATTTTCGATACGCATACAAGTCATCATATATATTTCATAAAATGTATTTGAATGTGTAGATAGACAATAATATCATCAAATAATGCATAAGTCACAAAAATGATAAATAATAAATGATACCAATTTTTGTAGTCATACACTAATCGGGCGTTGCACACAATAGTTTCTCGGAAAAAATAAGAATCACAACTCAATGTTCTCAAATAATGCAATTATGAGAGATATATCAATTTTCATAATTGACACTCTCACTAATGTAATAAAATTGCAATCTATAAATTTTCAGTAGGCGCAGTATCAATTGTTGTATAAATCATCATGATGTAAACTTTCAAGGGCACAACAAATAAACATTTCATAACTCGATGTTTTCAAATAATTTGAATTAAGCACATAACATGAGTTAGAAATAGAAAAAAAAAATATATAGCATTTTGCTCAAGCTTTGCCGTTTTCAAGATACGAGCTAAAATTCTCGGAATAATCAACTAAATTGCAAAATCCATAATAATATCAAAGTTATGATCAAGTATTTTTCGAACAAATAATCAAACAAATTTCAGTAAACTTTTATCTCCCCCTAAGGGACACCAACTAAGGCAAATATGCATATAACAAATGTGGTGCATCTATTTCAAGAGATAAAATATTATTAAAAATTGGCTTCATAAAATCATTTTTGAAAGTTCTCACAAATGATACCAATTGTTGATCATGTGGTTTCTCAATTAAAACATACATCACACAAATGTTACTACCTAAAAAAAATATTCATCGTGAATGTCACAAATATTTGAACAATGACATTAATCATGTAGTATGCAATAAAGCTAACTCATAGAGATTAATATGTTCGTATCATTAAAATCAATAAGTGCAAATTTCAATATCAATATGTAGCACAAATGACTAGTAAATATTTAAAATGACATTTTCGTTTCAAATAAATATACAATGAAATCATGAATTAATCCAATATTATCCACAAATATATGTCTAGATATATAACACCTAAAGATTATGAATTTTCGCTTTAAAACAATAAATTATCATCAAAATCAAGTGTATGTGTCATATAACATAAAATCATCAAGAATAATAAATATACAAATTTACATGTGAATACTAAATTATCAACAAGCTCATATGATATAACAAATATTCTATGCATGGAAATATATCATAAAATAAATCATCAACAAATATATGATTATAAATTCATGAATAGTGTTCCTTACCACCTTACCAATACCAAAGATGTATTCATGAAGATTTCTTCCAAGTGTGGCATTTCCAACATTAGGCAATGATACTTGAAATTTGTAATATGACCAAATCATATGCCTTGAAAATCCACATTCCATCTCAAAATGCAACCTACACAACTTTAAAGATTTTCTCTTTTCCATCCAAGAATGTGTTAGGTCCATAAAGCAATATTAAATAGAAAATTTCGGATTTTTTTTTTTGTCAAAAATTCAAGCGTACTCATAATAAAAGATAATCATCGTGATCAATAATGATACGCAACTTATACTAGACTGTACGTAACAAATAATAATTATCAATGAAAATTTTATCATGTACTAAAATAAAATTTTCATTAATCCATATACAAAGAAATAATTTTAACATCCATATAAATTTTTCAATTAATAAAAATATTCACATTTTCAACCATTTGAGATTAATATGAAATAGATCAAATTATAAGTCATTAATCACACAAAAATATTTTCAAGTAATGAATGGTGTCTATTTCAAATAAGCATGTAGACATGACGATAATCACATAGAAAAATAATCAGATTATTAATCATAAATGAGCATATAAGATATGAAAATAATATATCACAAAATTCAACAATAAAAAATAATACTAATTTTATTTATTTAAAAAAAAATGTGTTCATGTTCCAATACCGGTTTTGCACTTAGAAACTTTATCTTTTGGAACCCAATATGTGTGGGGTTGATAAGGGTTAACATACATAGTTGTTTCCTTTGGAATCCAAGCTAATTTTGTATTCTTGTACTTTCTTTTTCTAAAATGACAAAATTTGGAATAATGTGTATGTCTACCACAATATGAACATAAAGAGTTAGGATGACTAGATGAGGCTCCATTTTTAAATACACTAGAATAACTATTTTTCTCATTTTGTTCATCATATCCTATACCATTATTATTAAAACGAATTCTTTGATTTTCTATAATTTTATAAAAATATTCATTTCCTTTAGTAAAGGTATCTAAAGATTTCTTTAAATAATCAATCTCTCTTTTTAATTCATTATTTTCAATTTCAAGAGGGTGAGTAACATTTACAGATTTATCCTTTTTAAAAGTTTTAATCTCATTTTTCAATGATTCATTTTCTAATTTCAAATCATCAAAATCATTTGACATAGAATCATATTTAGTTGAAAGTAATGAATGAGACTTCTTAAGATCAATATATTTCTTTTTAAGTTCTTCAAAACTTTCACATAATTCATCAAAAACATTTTGTAATACCTCATAATCATCAACACTACCATCATCACTATCACTAGAGTTAGGATTAGAGAGTACCTCCTCATTATCATTTGCCATGAGACAAGTAGCATTTGTCTCCACACTGCTTGATTCATCAATATTAGCATATAAGCAAGGATTGAATTCTTCCTTTAAAATAAAGCTTGAAATGCAAGGTTGAGTATGTGTCCATTTTCTTCTCACATAATGCAACAATGAATAACTATAAGATATCAAACATTTTAGCATACAAATAATAAAAATGTAGAGTGCAACATTTAAGATAAATACAGAAAAGTTTGTCATGATCTTTAACTCTATGATTGTTAAATCAAAATAAATAAGAAGAGCACTAGCTCTGATACCAATTGTTGCCCAAATTATACTCAAGAGGGGGGGTGAATTGAGTTTTTACAAACTTTTCGGGTTAAATTAAAATTTCAGAAAATTTTTAATTTAAAACACTTAATACAAATTTCAGATTAATAAAACTATAAATAATAAATTTAACAATATCAAATAAATGCAGTCAACTGATTATAAACAACTAGAAATGCTGATTTTAACACACTAGGAAAATTAATTTAATTTTCGTACTTAATACTAAGTAATATTCTGAAATTAGTTATTTAAATAAAAAATAATTATTTTATCCTTAAAATTAATTTAGTCAAATTTCGAAATTAATTTATTTGCAAGATAGTGTGCTGAAAATATTAACTCAAGCAAGCATGTGCAAATAAATAAATAAGAGTGCGGAAAATAAATGACACCAAAATTTAACGTGGTTCGGCCAAATCCCGGCCTACGTCCACGCGCCTAGAGCCCTCGTCTCCTTTGCGCTTCACTAAACCTGATCCACTTGCGGGTAGGATCAAACCACCGCGTACAACTGTTTGCAAGCTAACTCCGAGCTTCAAACCCCGTGGCCCACTTAAGGGTAGGAACCAATTACCGGTACAAACCGAAGCTTCAACAAAGCTTCACAATAAATCTGAATTTTGTAGTACAGAATAAAATACTGAAACTCCTTAAAATACAATTTGTAATCTGAGTTTCTCCTTCTTGAATCAGATTTCAATAAAATGATGTTGAAGTAGGCATAAGTCTTCTTCTTCAATGATTGAGCAGATAATTAAATTTATTGCTCTCTTGAATGTGTAGCTGAGTAGATAAAATAAATGCTCTCAATAATATTTCAAGTCTTGCTCATGTTCTTTCTGGTCGGTTACTCTTCAATGCAGCACTTGAAATCTTTTTAAACGTGTCTTCCAAAAACTAGCTGTTTAGACACATGCATTTTGAGCATTAAATGCTCCAGATTTTCTGAGATGGAGTAGCAAAAAGAAAATCTTCCAATCTGATCTGCAAATATTATTTTTATCTTCTCCATAAAAAATATAGCTGTTAGAGCATAAAAATGGTAATCTGAAAATATATGAGACTGAAAGTAGCACTTTAGATTTCTAAAAATGACTCCTGTAAAAAAATTATGTTAGACTAAGAGATAAAATACAAATCTGATATGTTTAGGTGAAGTGTTAGTCCGGAATAAAAAATATACCATTGTGTAAAGGATAAAATATCAGTTGAAAACTGTCAAGGACACATACTGATAAAACGCATGGCTCGAGGGTTTTTGCCAAAGCAAACTATGACAGGTCTACACCTCATGCGATCTCGGGTACGGAGTTGATGAATATAAGCAGGTACAATGCTATCATCTGCTAAAAACCATAATAGTATGGTCTCGTCATCTCAGTTACCTATGGGAGGAACTAAGGTTTAAACGAGTAAGGTAACAGGATTTGTTGTTCACATCAGATTCAGTTTATAACATAACCATTCGGTCAAGTCTGAAAATAAGGGTACTAAACTCATTAAATGGCCGAAAGTATATATATGTGCAAGATAACTTTGACACGGCAGGTAGTAAGATCGGACAAGATGATGCAGCAGGTCTATACGGTCAACATCCGAGACTGTCTTTAAGAGAGAGACTCTCGGCCCAAGAACCTTTAAGGTTACAGCTAAGGCATGACAACACGCCAACTCTAGAGGAGCTACACATGTTATATGAATATTTCCAACGCCAACTCTAGAGGAGCTACAGCTAAGGCATGGAAAAGGCTATGTCCGGCTAATGTCACATCGCGGTCAAGACACCTCATATAAACCAAAGATTTAAAAAAAATTACGTCCTATATAATAATGCTCCTAAAAATCTAATGGTTGAGACCATTTTATGTAAGTTGGTCATGTCAAATCGTAACAGCAAAGAGAGTAGTCAAATGACATTTTAATAAATAAAACATTGTTTCTAAAAAAAATTCCGAAAATTATTTTAAAATAGGAAACTTTATTTTAAATAGAGGTGCCAAAAAAAATGTAATCTCATAAAAAATATGGTTAGGCTCATAATTAATAAGACACATAATTAGAACTTATAGATCAAGAAATATGCATGTGCGCCTAATATGCCAAGTGCAAATGTGCATTACACGTGAATACCTTTACTCGGATATGTCGTTGAATTGAGTCGAGGCATGTTGAGTCATGAAAAATAAAACCTGACATAAGCAGGTAAATATTCCCAACAAATACTTAGTTAGTCACATTTTTTTTTAACTTACTGACATCCATGTCAACAAATAAAATTATGACACAAAAAAAATTATACGAATGAATATAAATAAAAAACGTTTAGAAATATTTGATTTAATAATTTTTTTTTATTATTATTAAATAGATAAATAAAAAATTCTGCACTGCATAAATTTAGAGAGACCCAAGTTTATCATATCTCCACTGCTAAGTAACAAAAGAAAGTCAAGGAGTTGGATATCAAATAGTATATTAAGTGGTCATAATATCAAATGCTTTGAATAGACAAAACTGAGTCCTAATATGATATATATTTGTAGGGGTGAGATTTGGATAAAACAATAGCCTACTCATATGAACAAAAGAGGGATGAGAAAAAGTTCTACAAGCTAGTTATATAAAAAATATAAAATATACGTAACTGTATAGAGTAAAAAAAAATCCATATAAAATAATACATGTATAGCAAAAAAAATTAAGATTTAAAAACAGATTTTTATAAGTATAATATGAATATATAAATATATATATATCTATATAACTAATAAAATATAAATTATACAACTAAACAAATATTAACACATATAACTACTAGTGTGCTTCTAGTATGTAGCATATATATGAGTTAGTATACTATATAGATGGGAGTATATAAGTTAGTCACTATAAATAACATATATGTATACAAAAAAAATTATATTTATAAATTAAGAAATATTTATATAGTACACAATAAGTATATGTTTGGAATCATCAAAATCACTATATTACTTTAAACTAAAATGTATATTAATTAAAATTAAACTAATTAAATATTAATTAATGGGTTAATTACATTTTCGTTTAACAAATATGATTACATGCAATGTAGAAACCATTTTATTTATTATCAACCCTATGTGTTTTGCATGGATATAAATATGTTCTTGAATTAAACAAATAATTGAAAATGTGGTACTTTGTTAATATAACCGTTGTAGGAATTTTAACTCCATTTGCCCTAGGTTACTAGAGTGTTTAATAATGCGACGTGCGTATTAATAATCTTGTCACGCGCTTAACTTTTATTCTTGATTATATATTGTGCGGGTTAACTTTATCATATATGTAATTCTTAACAAAGTAAGGCTTTATTTTCAATTAAATGTTCAATTCTTGACTAGTTTTGTATCCGAATAAATTACTAGTGGTTGGGGGATTGTATTCCAACCTTGTTTTTCTACTATATTAATTAATCAGTTAATCTCTAGTCTTGCATGCATAGTTAACTTAGATAGGATTTAATTGCTTTAATTAGAAGTAGTATAAGAATTTCAGCAATCATCATCTTTTCTATTATTTTTATGAGTCAATCGTTTGGGTTAGTCATCTACCTTAGTATTCATTATAAGAGATCATCTTAGTCCCTGTGTTCAACACCCAATTTATCGAATTATTACTTGAGCGACGGGTTTATGGTTGAACCGTATTTACACGCGTTAGAGACACAATTTGAGTCATGTCAAGTTTTTGGCGCCACTTTGGGGACTAGGTAGATATACTAGGTTAGGTCAAATTAATCCAATAATTTGACTCTAATTTTTCAAAAAAATAAAAAAATCCTAAAAGATAAAGACATTCATAAAATCAAAATTACAAAAAAAAAAAAAAATTAAAATCAGAAAAATCCCCAAAAATCCTTAAATGCAAAACACTCCTCCTAATCCTATCATTCTTAGAGTACACGAGAATCCCACAGTCGAGCTTACCTCTGACAGCCCATGCACCCTAAATGCACATGCTTTCTGGATTCCACCTCCCACACCACCCAAATCCATCACGAGTCACACGTCTAGAGTGCCCGGTAAGGAAAACGTGTCCATAGGTTATAACATCATGTCTGATAATGCTAGTTTTGGGAAAGGTGTGGGTGAGTTACCATATCGCCCTATAAAAGACCTCTTATATCTCGGGCAAACCATCACTCTGGAGTGAATTATACTCCCATATAATGCAAGGCAGTTTCATTTTAGAAATGGGATGATCTAAATTCTCCTAACATTTCATAGTAAGGAGTCCAAAAGGACCTACCTCCACATACGAGAGTCCGAGGAGGTGTGTGAGACTTTCACGGACCAAGCATGCACTCAAGATGTAGTACGTCTTAAGTTTTTCCCCTTCTCGCTGAAGGATAAGGTTAAGACATGGCTTTGATCGCTAGCCCCGAACTCGATAGCCACTTGGGGGGATATGCAAGCCAGTATTCTGCAAAAGTTCTTTCCCATAGATAGAACTAATGTGACCAAGGATCAAATTCAAACATTTAGAAAAAATTAGAACGAGCCATTTGATCGATGTTGTGAGCATTTCAATGAGTTAGTTAACATGTCCCCACACCACGATTTTGAGAAATGGAGACTCATCTCCTACTTCCATCATGGGATAAACTTAACTTCCAAACAAAATGTTGAGACTATATGCAAGGGAGAGATATTAGGGTTAGACGCAAATGATGAAGATGCCCACTTTAAGTACATCGCCAAGACTACTCAAGCATGGGACATATCGGACCCAAGTACCCAACCCAAGCCTAGACAAATGTCCACGGCTCCTTTCGCATTCAGACTCTATCAATTGGATAAGAAAGTTGAAGTAAAACTCCAAATTAATCAACTAGTAAAGAGGCTAGATGACGTGGTCGAGTTTAGGGGAGAAACGTATCCGACTCCACTCAAGCATTGAGAGAAAAGGTGTGTGATATTTGTGTGGAGGGATATACAACAAAGGAGTGCCCGGCGATACCCGCCTAAAAGTGATGCCTCAAGAGCAAGTGAAAGTGGTAGGAGCTTTTAAGGGTAACTTCAATGACCCACACGATAATTTTTATAACCCTTTATGGGGGAAGCTTCTGGGTTTTAGTTACGGGAAACCAAATGCAGTGTCAAATCCGAATGCACCCTTTTCCCAACACCCACCACCACTCCCATCTTTCCAACAACCTCAACCCATACAAGCACCCTCTCCTGACCCTTATATTAACCCATAATGAATAAGTCTCAACGACACTTTAAACCAATTCATGAAAACTCAGTCAGTGATAAACACTCAAAATTCCCAAAAGTATGCTAACTTAAAGGTGTCATTGTCTTAGTTACGATCTTTCCTATGTGTCAAAGAGAAGGGAAAGTTTCCTTCCCAAGGATAAAGATCTCACCCAAGTCAAAATTATGTTAGCTCTAATACCTATGAGAACAAAGAGAAATGTCAATAGGTTATAACTCTATGTAGTGGGAGGGTTATTGACTTGTCACTTCCCCCACATGATAAGCAAAATGACATTGAGGGTTCGCATGACACTAAAGAGGCAGAAAATTCCCCCTTGGAGGAGAGTGATAAAGAGGAAAGAATTAGGGCCAAGGTGGTAGTGAAGCCCCCTAATGTCGCTCCTTACCCTCAATGGTTAGTTCTTCCTTCTAAAGGGGCCGCCCGTGAAGATATCTTAGAGGTGATTAAGAAAGTAAAGAAAATTCAAGATATCTTAATTTACCTTTTCTCGAGGAAATAAAGAAAATTCTTGCTTATGAAAAGTTACATAAGGACTTTCTAATGGTGAAATGTAGATCAAAGGTAAAGAAGAAGGTGTTTCTAGCAAAAAAGTAAGTTTGGTACTTTTGAGTGAGCTTTCTCCAAAGTATTGAGATTCATATGCGCCCATCATTTCATGCCCCATTTGAGAGAGAAAAATTGAGTGAGCGTTATTAGACTTAGGGGCGAGTGTTAATATTCTCCTTTACTCCATCTATAGACAACTCAATTTGGGTTACCTTAAGTCCATAAAAATTACTCTCCAACTCGTCGATCATTCCGTGAAGACACCTCAGGGGATTATTGAGGACGTGATCATCCAAGTTGACACTTTTTACTTCCCGGTAGATTTTGTCATTTGGGCCACGAATCCCTCTTCTACCTCGAGCCATCATGATATCATGATCCTCAGACACGCATTTTTAGCTATGACTAATGCATTGATTAACACGCATAATGGGAAGATGCAACTAATGTTCGGGAATATGACTCTTAAGACTAATATCTTTAATATTACTAAGAAAATGGGTGATGAGGATGACTTGTGCGAGATGGATCTTATCGAGGAGGTAGTTTAAGAACACTTTGAGGGTAATCACGCTAAGGATCCATTACAGGCGTGTCTTGTTACGGTGAGTGAGGATGATAGTGCGTACACCGACTTTAAGAGATAGGTGAAGGAAATATAAGAGTTGTTGTATGGGAGTGAGAGTGATGAGGACATGAGAAATATTAGTTAGATCTCTCGATTCGGGGAACTACAACTGAGGGAGTCACACATGATTCCTTCCGATGAGAAATTTCCAACCTTTGAATTGAAAAAGCTTCATTCAAACGTTAAATATGCTTAATTGAGAAAGGATGAAACATTTCCTGTTGTTTTCTCCTCGAGCCTAAGTAAAGAGAGAGATGGAAAGCTTATGGACACATTAAGGAAGCACCGAAGTTCTTTTGGTTGGAGCATCGCGGATTTGAAGGGTATAATTCCCCTAATTTGTTCCCATAAAATCCAGCACGAGGACGTGAAACCCTCGAAGGAGATGGAGAGGCATTTGAACCCCATGATGAAAGATGTCATGAGAGTGTTAATTATAAAATTATTGGATGCGAGCATTATATATCCCATTGTGGATAGCAAATGGGTAAGTCCTATTCAAGTTGTCCTGAAGAATTTAAGGACGATTGTGGTCGATAACGCTAAGGGTGAACTTATCCCAAAACCTACCCTCACCAGATGGCGTTATTTCCCCTTACCGTTTATCGACGAAATGCTAGAGAGTAGCGAGGAAACCATTTTATTTCTTTCTAGATGGTTATTTCGGTTATAACCAAATCGAGGTTGACATGGTAGATCAAGAAAATATGCTGTTTACATGTCCTTTTAGCACGTTTGCCTACAAACATATTCCATTTGGATTATGTAATGCACCGAAGACCTTTCAATGGTGTATGCTTAGTCTTTTTTTAGATATGGTCGAGAGAGGACTAGAGGTGTTTATGGACGATTTTACCATTGCCTCACTAATCTTGAGAAAGTTTTAGCCTAATTTGCGAAAAAGAACCTGGTACTAAATTGGGAGAAGTGCCTTTTCATGGTTACCGAATGCGTAGTTCTTGTCCACATAATTTTGTCCAAAGGTGTTGAAGTAGATAGGGAAAAAATTGACATCATTACCGATCTTCCCCCACCTAAGTTGCTAAAGGATATGCACTCTTTCTTCAACAATGGGATATTTTTACCATAGGTTTATTAAGGAATTTAGTGCCATTGCTAGGCCCTTAAGAAACTTACATGTAAAGGATGTCCCCTTTTAGTGGAGTGAATCATTCCAAGGTGCTTTTGAAAAATTAAAAAGTATGCTCGTCTCTGCTCCATCAAGCAAGCCTCAGATTGCTCCCTCCCATTCGAGATTATGTGTGATGCAAGTGACTATACAATTGGGGCTATTTTGGGAAAAATAAAGGATAAGAAAGACAACATTATTTATTACACTAGCACGAACTTAACTGAACCCCAACTTGATTACTACACCAAGGAGAAAGAGTTACTAGTGGTACTCTTCGCCCTATATAAATTCCTCTCCTACCTTATCGTTTCACCCATTACTTGATTCACCAACCATGCGACTCTCAAATATCTCCTTTCCAAAAAGTATGAGAATCCACACCTAATTAGGTGGATCCTACTCCTCCAAGAATTTGATATTTCTATTAAAGATAAAAAGGGGTCGAAAATGTTATAGCCGATCATTTATCGAGGCTTTCGTCTGAAGTATGTAGTGATCCTATGCGCGTTGAAGAATATTTTTTGGATGAACAATTATTTACCACCTCTTCTCTCCCCTGGTTTTCGGATATAGTGAATTGTCTTGTCAAGGGGTCCATTTCCCCCGATTAGACACCTTAAGAGAAGAAGAAATTCCTTACTTGGTTGCACATGTTCTTTTATGATGATCCCTACTTGTTCAAATATTATGTGGACTAAATCATCCGAAGATGTATGATGGATGATGATATTCCTTATGTCATCATATTTTTTCATACGAAAGCATGTGGAGGCCATTTTTTCACGAATAAGACGACCGCTAAGATCCTTCAAAGCGGTCTCTATTGGCCTATAATTTTTTAGGATGTAAATGCTCATTGCAAATCATGCGATATATTTCAAAGGATGGGAGCCATCACTCAATGAGACATGATGCGAGTGACCCCTATTCTCGTTATCGATATATTAGACAGTTGGGGCATAGACCTCATGGGTCCTTTCCCTACCTCCTTTATTTTCATATACATTCTTGTCGTGATAGATTATCTGTCAAAATGGGTTGAGGCTATAGATACTAGGAAGAATGAAAACAAGGTGGTGATAAACTTCATCCAAGAACACATACTTTCTGGCTTCGGTGCTTGGAAGGCGATTATTAGTGACAACAACAAGCACTTTTACAAAAGGTTGTTCAAGAAATTAATGAGAAAGTATGTCGTCGTCCACAAGTTTGGGATGACATATCACCCATAAACAAAAGGGCAAGCTGAGTTAGAAAATTCTTGAGAAGACTGTTGATCCTAACCGAAAGGATTGGTCTAAACGATTGGGTGATGCACTATGGGCTTATCGGAACGCCTATAGGAACCCCCTCAAAATGTCCCCATTCTGCTTTATTTATGGAAAGCCTTACCATCTCCCCATAGAGCTTGAGCACAAAGTGTATTGGGCAATCAAGAGGTTGAATTACAACTTAGAAAAAGCCGGTGAAGTGAAAAATTTTAATTTCATGAGTTGGAAGAAATATGCAACGATGCATATGAGAGCGCTCGCATACCCAAAAAGAGGATGAAACTCGTGCACGATCACACTATCCATCGAAAGGAGTTTTGTCCCGATCAAAAGGTGCTTCTTTATAAGTCACAATTACACTTGCTTCCCGACAATTTGCATTTAAGGTGGGTCAGTCCATTTGTCATAAAGGAAGTGTTTCCCCACGATGCGCTAGAGCTAGAAAATCCAAAGGGTGATACATTTAAGGTTAATGGACAATGCCTAAGTCTATATCTTAAGGCATTTGTTGAGGAAGCCAACACAATTTGGTTGTTGGACGCTCTCTACGAGGATGCTTGAAGTTGAGAAAGAGGTCGTCACACCCTCGATGTGTATGGAGTGAGTATGTGTTGTATACTAGCGAGTTGAGTCCGTTTTAGGGTAGTTTAGAAGTCCGTAGAGGTCGCAATTTAGGAAGGATAAGAGCACTGTTGCACAACATGAGAGAGCGTACAAGATTCATGGTGATATTTTGAGGAATACTGAGGTAGAAACTGGGTAAGAGTGCCTCGGTTACTTTTAGGGAGTTAAAGAAGAGGAATACCAACACTTAGCTTTTGAGAGAGTAAGCCAAAATTCAAGGATCAGTACTGATTTTGGGAACCGATTCACCCTTTTTATACTACCAGGGTATAAAAGGTTCAGATTAATAGTAGGGGTTAAGGAGGTATGAATCGGTTCACCTTGGTTATACAATCAGGGTAGAACCGATTCGAATTTCTAGGCAATAGATTCACCCCCCTCCATTTTCTCCCTCCTTTCCATTTTCACTAAATTCATCCCTCCTTTCCCTGAAAAATTACCCTCCCAATATCCCCACAAACACAAAAAAATCACCCTTTCAGTCCCACCACCCCTTCCCACCCATCCATCCCCTTTTCCCACCCAAAATCGATTCACCCCACTTATAAATATACCTCATTCTCCTTTATTTCCTCCACCACCATCCAAACATTTAAGCCAATTATCCTAAACTCTCCAAGCTCTTGCACCCGTTGGCTCAAGCTACCAATGATGTTTGCAAATACAATGAAATAGACATCCTCAATGATGGTGACCACACTTATCGATCCATTCAAGAGCGTGAGTAAAAAAATCCTACTTCTCTGCGTCCCGCACTATACACATCGAGCGGACAGTGTTTTGGAACCAAGTACCCCAGGCGACGATCGTCTTGTTTCGTCCTAAGGGGTGGTGCAATTTTTTTAACATCCTGGAGAGGATGTTTGGGTTGATGAGGTCCGCAAATTTTATGGCACGCTACTCAAGTTGGACAATTTGTCCTTCGAAGATTTTACCGACAAGATGTGGATTCCTTTTTCTCTCTACTTGGTGATCAACATAATGCATTCCAAAGGAGTCCTCATACCCCAACAATGGGCCTATCCTACTATGGGTGTCCTTCTCTCTAAGGTCGCCAGGATTGTTAGAGTTGAATGATACCTTGTTCGAACGTGGAACCTCATATCTTTTGATCGTGTTTCCAATGAAACTTTGAACGACATACTGGAGCGTACCCAGAAGGCAATATTCTAGATATCGTTCAAATGGAGGAACTCGTTCTAAGAACACGTATAATTTCATTCGAATGACATATCCATCTCGTTCTAATGAGTTAGAGAAATTTCAATGAAATATTTTAAAAACATTTTATTGCAAAATATTTTGAAGATAACCCTTGGATAATTAATGTCTTTACCAAATTTCCTCATAATTTTTCTGAATGTTATTGAGATGAAGGATCTTCACTCTTTTAAAATCCATCAAATTTTTCTCTTTAAATACATGGAAGTTGTCATGAAGGTGCAGTGGGGTGTAACGGGATAAAATAAAATAAGCACTTATAAAACTTTCTCTTACAATTGGTCTTATCGAAGGCCTCTTGACATGCCTTATTCCATAATTTGGTCGAATCTTTCTAATGGATCTTGAAGATGGGCACATAGATGGAAGTGATATGGATGATGAATTTTCTAATGCACTGAAGTTTTCCTAGGATACTATGAACTTCTATCTCTGTCTGGATGGTTAGATTTAAAGGATTTCTTTGAGTTTAACACGGTCAGCATCGATTACTATTTTTCTTACCATAAAATCGAGGATCCTGCCTTTTGTGATTCCAGAGACACATTTTTATGGATTGAGTCACATCTGGTACTTATGCAGACAATCAAAGAAGTTCCTCAAGGCACAGTTGTTACCCTCTCATGTTTTGAACTTGATTATAATATCGTCGACGTAGTCCTCTACCTCTTTACTGATAAGATCATACAAGATGGTTGTAGTTTTCCTCTGGTAGGCAACCCTAGCATTATTAATACTGAAGGGCATGATAATTTTGCTAAAGGTACCATAAAATGTAGTGAAATCAATCTTTTCTTAGTGATTTTGATGCATCTTGATATGTTTATACCCAAAAAAACCATCAACGAATGACTTGAGGGCGTGATTGGCAGTGTTATCAATGATCGTGTCAATGGGGTAAGGGATAATTATATTTTGAGGGCTTGATTGGAAGTGTTCAAATCCTAGTAGTTGATACACATGTTGACTTTCCCACCTAATTTTGGTATAGGGACAGTGTTGACGATCCATGTCAGATATTCGACTACATGAATAAAACCCATGTTTAGCTGTTTGATGACCTCATCTTTGACCTTGAAAGACCACTTAGATCAGAGCTTTCTCAATTTTTTCTTGACAGGATTACACTCTAGGTAAGTAGATATCTTATGCTACATATTCTCTAGGTCGATTCCCGAAATATAACTGTAGGACCCTGTGAAAACGTCCACAAATTCTTTTAGGAGTTCCTCGAACTATGACCTCTCATGATCATCGAGTGTTGACGTTATTATAATCTTGTACGAAGAGATACTAGAACCAATATTAATAAGAACAGTCTCATCATCATTAGTTTGAATGCAGTTATGTTGTTTGATTTTTTTCTTATTGAGACCAGTTAAGAATTATTCATTTATTAGATTATCTTCATCAGTTGTTTAATTACAATTAATGAAATTAATATAAGGCACTACAAGATAATCAAAATCTTCATTCATTTCATTAGAAACATTTTCTAACAATAAAATAGTAAGAACCTCATCAAAGGAGGTCTTGTTTACATTCATATCTTGAACAAAACAAGAAGGGACAAATTTAGGTTCATTTCCTATAAGGTAAACAACATGGTTCTAGGTTGCTAAAGATGGGTTGACAGGGACATTATGCCAGTTCAGAAGTGGCTTACCATCGGGGAGTGTCTTCACAGATGGGTCAACCGACTCAGCCTTAATGTTGATCATGTAGAGATCCAGTCGCAGTGTGTGAAATCAAAATGATTTATCGTTTCTACCGCTCTTAGTATTTTCTTTATTATTAGTGCTCTCGATGTTTTAGACGAAATTACATCTGATGACTTGATGTGCAAAGCCTTTACCCCGTGCTTCATCCCTTCAATATAAGTAACCTAATCTTCAAAGAAGATTTCAATCATGGTTTCAACTTCTTCCTAACAGGGTCATACCACGGTTCAAGGAAGCTAAATTAAGGGAAGTCCTTGCGTATTTTGATAAAGCGTCTATTTAAGGAGTCACAATAAATTACTTTTTTCTATTCAATATTTGCTTTCGATATGGTTGGTGAAGGGCCATGAGTTCAGTCAGGGATGGTTGATATCCGAAACCATACGAAGGAAAGTCTTATTTCATAACTATTGGTTGAAGGATCCCTTGTTGTCCGTGGCCCAATCCCATTATGGTATTGAAATGTATTTTCATGAACATCTAGATCACATTGACATTGTCGTGTGGATTGTGATCTAGACATACTTTCTCCTTGAAGTTATCCCATGCTAGGAAAATAAGCGATTCAATATTGAAACATGAGAGCAACATGTCATATGCTCTGGGTTGAATTTCTAAAACAAGGTTAATTGTGCCGATGTTATCAGAGTTATAATAATTTCCAATAAAGGTGATAACTTTGTTATTCGTAAAGAACTTTATCTTTAAATGGAAAGAAGAGGCCACTCCCCCGATGCTATGAATCCAAGGGCGACCACGGAGAAATTTAAAATAATCCAGTATATCAATGACTTGGAGCTCGATTTGGGGGAATATAGGAGCAACCCCTAGTGTGATATTTATTGAACCCATAGCTTCTCGGTGGGTGTTATCTTAGGCATTCACAACGACAGAAGTGGGGGTGAGATCATTCACTTTTATCCCCAAAGAATTGAATGTCTTCAATGGGAAAATATTCAAAGTAAATCGCTTATCAACAAGTACCAACATAACCATCTTTCTCATTAACTCCACCGAGATATTAAGGTAATAGTTGTGATCAAGACCAATTTTAGTAATTTCTTCATCGAAAAAATAGAAGAACCTTATTGTGGTTAGAGTCCCAACTACATGGAAAGCTTCTTTAGGGGTAGTAAAAGGAGGAACTATGGGTCGGTAAGGAGCTTGAACAAAGAATTTATATAGCATGGAATTATTCTATAGAACAATCTACTCAGAGATATACTACTTTAAGAAGGAAAAAAGGAGTCCGTTCGATGTTAAACGAAGGTTAATAAAAACACTAGAAAGAAAAAGTTTGGCAGTTGCAAGGAAGCTCAATGCACCAACGATTAACATGGCTGGAAAACTTCTTGAAGAAACTACTCGCGAGAACATAGATATTGAAATAACTCCACATGATCAAGCATGTTGCGAAACATCTCACCAGATGGAGGAATGTAGAAATCATTATCTGACATAAAGGAATATTCCTTTTACACATGATCCCATCACAACACCAAAATTGCCCCTTTGTCAAGATAAAAAATTGTGATAAGTCAAACTAGTCAAGGTCAAAGACTGTGACAAATTTGGGTGCGATAAAGGACTTTGTCAGAGACTAGTCACAGTCAAAGCCCATGACAAGAATTATACTTGCCACAGACTTTGACAGTGCAAGTCCATGACAAAGGAAACTTATCACGAACTTTGACCGTGACAAGTCCATGACAAATAAAAATTTGTCACGGACTTTGACCGTGATAAATCCGTGACAAATTTCCTTTGTCAGGAACTTGCCACCGTCAAAGTCGTGACCAATCTGCGAAGAATTAAAAAAAAACACTGTTGGGAAGTCTGGCCACTGCCACTGCCCAACATTATATTTATACTTATTACAACAAATATAACCTGCCCAAACATCATATATATCAAGCAACATTCAATATTCAATAACCAAATCAAATAAATACAAATATCCATAACAATAACCAACCAACGTGTAAATATCCATACCCAAATAAAAAACATACAAATAATACCCAATATCCAATATCCAAATCAATTAAATACAAATAATGTCATGGAATAGGGTCTTGAAATGGTCGGAGGAGGAAGGAAGGACACACAACATATGAATTGATACATCCATTAATTCGCCCAACGCCGCATTATTGTTCCAACCACAAAGGTGCATTCTGCCTTTCGAGCACAATATGCGTGATACGAACCTTCGCCTCAAAGTCTTGCATGACACATCCATGAACCAACGTACTCGGGTGGGTGTCCAATTCCCTCAACCCCCTAGTTATCGACGTGCCACCAAATATGTCCATTAAAAATAGGCTCGGCCAACCCATTATTGACATAGGTCGTTCGACGTGGGTCAAGATGGGAAATGAATCATACAAGGGCAGGGAGTCCATGCTTATCAGCAATTGAGTAGTGGCGTCCTCGTCTACGAAATTCCTTTCCCCTTGCTCTTACATGAGGTGGCCCCCAACTGACACTTCATAAAGTCGTACATATCTAGGACCATCGCCTCCAACCTTTCCATCTTATCATAATAGGTGTTTACCTTACGATCCAAACCAGTGTTTCTCATCCTAATCCCGATGTGCCTCGACTTTCCCATCCGAGAGCTCACCCCCTAGTCCCCCCTTGTGATCTGCCCCGAGCAATTGTCTTAGTGTGTCCGTAGCCAGAGATTCTTTGTCGGCATTATATTGCTTTTCATGCACTTCCTTAAGCTTTTCCTGAAACGACAAAAAGTACACGATTAGTTAATTAAGTTAATAAAAAAAATTATAACGTAACTAAAAAAATTAAACAATTATAACTTACAATCGTGGTTGCCATGCTCGGGGACACCTCCTTATCCTTGCCCTTCTTTGTCCGAATTTCCACATAGGCAACGAGCCTATGTGGACTACCCCATGGACACTCCCCATTTATTGAAAAAAAATAATGTAGAATTAGTAAAGTAATTCTAAATTAGAATAACATAATGTAACACCCCGCATAAAACACGAGGCACTGCTACGATAAAAACTAAACTAAACACTCAATAATTAGGATAGAGCATCTATATTCCACAAAATAAATATATTGAATCCAAAATTGACACTTACAAAATAATTACAAATAAATCTCACTCGAAAATAATACTAAGCTCTCAAAATAAATTACAAGGCCAAGCTATAAAAAAAATATCTTCCACACGTCGTGCTCTAAAATCCTCAAAAAATCCATAGCGTCCAAATTCAAGCTAATCTGCCACTAAAAGAAGAATATGGGGAAATACACAGTATGACAAGAATAGATGCTCAAGAAATATACGGTGAATAAATGCAACAATACGAATCTTAATTTAAGTTCCATGTGACATCCGAGTAATATACCAATTTAATTTTTCAATAACACATCAATAGGTCACCGGGTATCACCTCACCTCACCTAAGCTTAATAATGCCCATCCTGGCTATTGAACTTTTTAACTATTGACGGGTGACCATTATCCGTGTCATACAAAAATTTAATGACATCATGCCCATGAATAAATACAATATCTCAAATCGAATAAATATTTTAGATTCCAATAAACGTCATGATATAAACAATATGAGTACAAATAAATGAGGAAAAAAAGACTACTCTTGAGATATTCGAGGTGCATATTGCGTATACATAAGAAACTGATAAGATTCTGCCTCAAAATTTTGATCAAACCAGTGTGTTCCTCACGTGAAAATAATCGAAACTCGCTCTAGTCCAAACTAGAGAAAACACTAAATAAGCCTTCAAATCTTGTACTGAGATCTTGGTTTAAATGGGGCTACAATTTTGTATATGGAAAAGATAAATATAGAGGAGGATACTAATTTTTCGAAGGGTTAAATGTGTTTTAAAAGTCCTAAAATCGTCACTTTATCTTTATGTACCAAAAAGAATTAGAGTCCAAATCAGATACAAACACTAAAAAAAAAATTCCAGATGATCGACCATTGGAATTGGCAGAAATTTGGAGGTGTAATAGCTGAAGGCGAGAGGAAGCTGTAAAAAAAAAATCGGCTCGATTGGACTGTCAAATATTTTTTTTGCTCCTTAGGTCACATCGTCCCCTGATTTTTATACAAAAAGTTATAATTTCCAAATTTTAATCTCGATTTAAATTACAATTAAAATCTTATTTTTATATCTAAAAATCAACATTTTTTTACCAAAATAAAATATATTACAATTTTTTTTCCAAAATTTTAATTTAATTACAATCGGTTTAAAAATAGCGAGTTCGACAAAGCCTAACGCTCAAGATAAAATACGGTGCACAAACGCCTACCCATAAAACTATTATTAAGCACCCATACACCCAATCCTACCTCCATTTTTCTCCACTCGCTCTCTCATGAATCAGCACTCGATTCTATATCTAAAATATTATCACAATACTAAAGTCCTGAAATCAATTCTAAACATCCTCACATTAAGATTATTAACCCTAACCTCGATGCCTACCACATCCTTAAAAAAAACTTCTTATCTTTATGCTAGACCCAAACCCAAAGACCTCAGGGTTGTCATATACCTAGGCTCTGATACCATTTATAACACCCCGCATAAAGCATGAGGTGCTATTATGATTAAAACTTAACTAAACCCTCCACAATTAGTATAGAGCATCTATATTCCACAAAATAAATATAACGAATCCAATATTTACACTTCGAAAATAATTACAAATAAATTTCACTCAAAAATAATACTAAGCTCTCCAAATAAATTATATTGCCAAGTTATATAAAAATAAAATCCTCCAAATGTCGTGCTCTAAAATCCTCCAAAAATCAATAGCATCAAAATCCACGCTAACCTGCCACTAAAAGAAAAATACGGGGAAGTACACAATATGACAATAATAGATGCTCAAGAAATATACGGTAAATAAATGCAACAATATGAATCTGAATTCAAGTTCGATGCGACATCCGAGCATTATACCAATTTAATATTTCAATAACACATCACCTAAGCTTCATAAAGCGTCATCTGAGCTATTAAACTTTTGGAATATTGGCGGGTGACCATTCTCTGTGTCATACAAAAAAATTTTGACATCATGCCCATCAACAAATACAATATCTCAATCGAATCAATATTTTAGATTCCAATAAACTTCATGATATCAATAATATGAGTACAAATAATTGAGGAACAAAATGACTACTCTAGAGAGATTCAAGGAGCATATTGCATATACCTCGTACCTTAAAATCATCACAAGAAACTCATAAGATTATGCCTCAAAATTCTGATCATACCACTGCGTTCCTCACGCAAAAACAATCAAAACTCGTTCTACCTTAAACTCGAGAAAATACCAAATAAGCCTTCAAATCTTGGACTGAAATCTTGGTTTAAATGGGGATACGATTTTGTAGACAAAAGAAGATGAAAATAGAGGAGGCTATTAATTTTTTAGAAGGCTAAAATGTATTTTAAAATTCTTAAACTTGTCACTTTATGTTTATATACCAAAAAAGAATTAGATTCCTAACCAAATACAAATACTAAAAAAATATTTTGGACGATTGACCATTGGAATTGACAGAAATTCGGAGGCATAGTACCTGAAGGTGATATGAAGCTACATAAAAAAATTGAACTCGATCGAACGATCGAATAATTCTTTTTTCTCCTTAGGCCAGATCCTCCCCCGATTGTTATACAAAAAGTTATAATTTCCAAATTTTAATCCTGATTGAAATTCCACTTAAAAGTTTATTTTTATATCTAAAAATGAACATTTTTTTTACGAAAATAAAATATATTCCAAAAATTATTTTTTTAAAATCCGTGTTAATTTAATTAAAACCGGTTTAAAAATCACGAGTTGTTACACAAAAAGCTAAAATTAAAGAAAAATGAAAACTTACCATCTTGTGCTCCACCTTGGCATATGACGTCCGCCCGAAGTCGTGCATGTCCACCTTTTTTGCCCGATTTTTCCTCCCCGATTGACAAGATGTCAATTGTCGCTCATTTATCTCATTGTCGACAAACTGTTGTCACTGTGCCAATGAGATCGGATCCTTCGATGGGACGGTGTCATGTACTCTCATAATGGACTTTCGAGTTTATCCAAAGTCCCGTGCCCGCATGTGTTTCATTCACGTCTTATATTGATCGCTCAACTGTTCAAACGTGGAGTCGTGGACATGTGGTGGCAGGCCGAATTATTCCTGTCAATCAAATAGAAACAGAAAAGAGTAAGTGTTAGTTGTATTTAAATTATAAAATATAAATCTAAATATAAATTGTAGTGCCCCCCAGATGGCCATCTTGAGTTCATTTGACACCTTCCTCCAATTTGTGTACCCCGGGGCGATGATCGACTTCAGCAACTCCAGGGATCTAGTCAGTAAGGCCATCTTGTTCTCAATGATGGACCCCATTAAATAATTTACTACAAAATAGACATTTCATCTTTCAGTGTTGTATTATAAAATAATATGATTCCTATTTTCTCCATCTCCTCTAAAGGGTGAGTGGTCCTATCCCATTCAAGACCGCATATTTCTGTAATATACTTAATAGCTCATGCACATTATTCCAATTTCAGAAAAATTTATCAACATATCCCCATAGTTCTCAAAGTACACGGCATAGGTTCGCAAATGAAAGTGTTATTTCAATTTATAAATTGAAATAACACTTAACATCGCATCATCTAGTATGTACCTAGAGAACATTAAGATACAACATCTGAACTTCCCCCTAAAGTAACAAGTTTAAACCACTAAGAATATTATACAGAAATTATGCTGTCCTAAACTATCCAAATAGGAAGATTCGAGAGAACTCATTCTAGGGTTAATGACTCTCGAATAGGTTTAAGGGATATTAAATGCATAGGCATAAGAACTAGAAGGCTCGTATCTATGCACACAATATGTAACTTAAAGTAGTTATAAATGTTACAGAACCATTATCATGCATTCACATGAGAATACATGCATCCATGCACCCTCTAAAGCAAGTGTTGTATAATAAGTTGACTTAATATAAATTTACACATGCATGCCGAGATTATAGTAACGAGAACCGTAATAGACAGCCATTGGCATGCATGCATGTATTCTCATGGTTTCTATATAACACTAGCTTTAGGGGAGCATGCATGCTTGTATTCTCATATGAATGCATGATTACTTATTACCTTTCACCCTCGTCACTTATTCAGTAATAATATTTATAGTGGTGATTTATACATTGTTATGTTTCATTTCGCATTACTAATTTTTTAAAAGAAAGCTTTCAAAATTTATAGTATGTTTCACTTAATTATCTCTTATTTATATTCGGTTTAATCACAACCCTAAATGTTAGAAATTCCTAGGGGCAACCAACTCAATGGCCATCTGAGTGTTCAAATCCACCAGTCAACAACAATTCAAGAATCCTAAACAACAATGCAAATAATAATGCAATATATTACAAATTCGTAGGGCTAACCAACTCAATGGCCATCTAAATGTTGAAATCCATCAATCAACAACAATTCAAGAATCCCAAACAATTAAAAAATTCAAGAATCTCAATGTGTGTGTATGTGTGTGTGTGTATATATATATATATATATATATATATATATATATATATATATATATATATATATATATATATATATATATAGAGAGAGAGAGAGAGAGAGAGAGAGAGATGTATATATAGAGAAAGATGTATCGAAATGTGTGTTGAGAGAGAGAGATGGTCGTCGCTGCTCCAATTAAAGAAAGAAACCAAATTTCAATTTCAAAATTGAATACCAATTTCAATTTATACCAAAAATCAAATACCAAGTTCCAATTTCAATTTATAATACAAATTTCAATTTCAATTTAAATTTATAATAGCAATTTCAATTTAAAATATCAATTTCAATTTGAATATAAATACCAATTTCAATTTCAAACATACACATTACCCCCCCCATACACACTGAAACACACACATTGACCCACCCACCCACACTGAAATCTGTCCCCCACACATACTGACCCCCCTACACTAAAATCTTTCCCCCCCGAACACACATTGACCCCTCCCTCCCCCCCCACACACTCATACACTGACCCGAAAACACACATAAACACTAACCCCTGAAGCACCTTTTACTCTTGACTTACTTGAGTCTACATTGTATAAATGCTCATCTTGTTTGAAAATTGTGACAAAATTTGAGTCCCATCACCTAGATTCCAAAGAACCTCAGATTCTACATGTTGATGTAAAAAATTAGATCGCTCTAATTATTCAATCACAGATAAATAAATAAGACAAAGAATTTTAAAGTGGTTCAGCCTTATAAGAATGGCCTACGTCTACTGTTATGTTATTGCTGAGTGTTTTGGGAATTCTCGATTACAAGTTCTATCCAGAAATTCCGGTCCCCTTGAATGAGGGTGATACAATGTATTTATAGCCTTGAGGCTATAATCTGAAAGGGTGATACATTAAATGATATACATATGAAGGGGTAATTCATTTAATGCTCTTCAAACGTGTTCGTCAAGATGGTAAGCATTCAATGAATAGTTGAACTGTTGATTATCTGGCAATCAATGCTGTGGTCGAGATGCAGCTCGAACCGCCTTAGTTGCTCGTTGTTCAAAAGTTCCTCGTAGAGTTGTAGTTCCTCGGAGCGTTGGAGTTCCTCGGAGAGCTGGAGTTCCTCGAAGTATACTTGTTGCTCGGAGTGAGTCTGATTTGGTCGGGGGAATAGACTTCCTCGTTGCTATTGTGCCAAGTAGATCGACACGTGTCTTCTTGTGATTCGTCTATATCAGCATACTAATTTTGGTATCAACAGAAGCCCCCAATGTTTCATATTTCGAACTTTGAGGAGTATGGAACATTCTTTCTCGGTATATGGCAATATTAAATGACCTTCCTGGGTTTTAGGAGCATTTTCTTTGTATTTGAATTTCCTTCCAAATTCGCAGAATCCGCCTTTTTGCATTTTTATAAGCGCTTCGATCTTCGTGCACTTTTTGCCCTTTTAGCCGCAGGTAGCGTAATAGTTTCCTTTTTGTAATCATTTCTTTCATCGTTTCCCAAGGCAAAGTATTTAAACTTCTTAGGCAATCATACCGTCTTCTACCTTTCCTAATTTTCTGCTTTCGAGTTTTCCATAGTCTTTCTTTCTCTTGTGCGTTCATCCTTGTTTTCGTTCGTTGTCAACAGATCTCCCTTTTTCCTGTAAGATCTTCTTCCTTCTTCTTTATTTCTTTTATTCACCATGGTTTATATTATTGAATCTCTTGAGAAATTCCGTTCTGACTTTTCCATTCCATCTTGGGTAACCTTGTAAAATCTTTCTGAGCCTTAAGATTATTTTCGTTTGGCTGAGGGACACTGGTTCCCCAGTTTGTTTATTGCTGAATGTGGATTTTATTTTCCACCAAATCCTCTGTGCTTAGAGTTCTGTCAATATTTCGATGTCGTCCCTGCAAAAATAGCCCCCAACACATGGAGAATAGTTAATGGGGTGTATAGGTTAAATCAAACTCATGGAACTCGTATAGGAATTCCTGAGATTATGTACTATTATAGATGGGCTATTTTAGATAATGTTTATTATCTAAAAACTAGATTTTTGAATAGGGCTTTAGTAGTCAATCTCCCTGATGCAAATAGGGATTATTTTGAACATGGGGTAGTTATAAAAAATTGGCAACATGCCCCTTTGGTTGGAGATGCAGTATATTAGGGTCCCAAATGCCCTCCATATGGCAATGGGATAGGTTATTTTCATTTTATTTCATTTATGAAATTATGATTTCATTATGTTTGAATAAATGCATGATTGACATTTCAATATGTTTTTGTTTGCAGTTGACAGCAAGAGAAAAACTCCCAAAGAATCAGAAGTTAATATAAAGCATTTGAAACATATCTGGAGTTTGCATCAGAAAGTTGCAGACGAGCATGTCAATTCTGCCTCATACTTGTTGCAGTATAGGAGCTATACGTCATCCTTTACTGCTCGTCCTGTGGTTAGCATTAGTGAACCATTGCCAGCTTCTGAAGATTCTTCATCAGACTCTCACATTCCTTTGAGTCAGAAGATGGGCAAGAGAAGAGTTCCTGCTATCTTCGAGGAGACCTCCTCTGCTGGAGATGGAAAGACAAACAAGGCTAATGTCCCAAAGGGGACAAAGAAAGTGGATGCTGCTCCTTCTGTTGCTCCTCAAAAGGTTACCGAGAAGCCCCCAGTGTCTCCTGTGCAGAAGGATGCACCTGTGGAAGTAATCACCATCTCTCCAACCAAAAGTTCTTCTTTGGTTGAGGTTGTTGAAAAGACACCGAGGAGATTGAAGAAATCCTCCTCGGTCAGTTTTTCTGAAGCCATTCCCCAGCTCTAAGCTAGTGGAGCTGGTGTGCCAACAATTATTCCCCCGAGTTCTGCAATGAGCTCGGTGAAGACTTGGACCATCCCTGAAGTCCAAGGAATTGAAGAAAACATGTCTAGGGATATGCTGACATCCCTAGCTACTCGTCATATTGCTTCAGTAAGTTTCTCTTATCTTGAATTTTTCTTTCTTTCAGTCAATATATGTATCTCGGCACTGACTTATCATTACCTTCTTTTTCAGCTGGTGAGTTGCTTTAACACCATAGTGAAGAAAGATGAAGAAATCAAGGCTTCCAGCTCCTCGTCTGGAGTAGAGGACGCTTTTCAAGGTTTGGCCCAATCTCTGAAGGATTCCCGTAAAAAATATGACGAGGATAAGGGTGAATAGGAGAAGAAGTTGGCTGCGTCTGAGGCAGAGAAGGTGCAGTTGGGAAATAAAGTGAAGGACTTAGAGAGAGAGAATAAGAAATATGCCGAGAAGCTCAGTACCTTTGGGGAGCTTGAAAATAAATTGAAATTAGCTGAGGAAGAGCTGACCCTTCTGCGAGAAGTAAATCGCCAGAAGGAGGAGGTGGAGGCCAAGTTGAAAGCCACCGAGGATCTTCTATCCGAGAAGCTCTCCTCGGACAAAATGAAGAGAAAAGTGGTTGTGAAAAAATCCTTTCGAACTGGTTGGGACAAAGGATGGGATAGGGGGGTAGCAATAATGATGACCCAGGTGCAGTATGGGAGTTTGAAATACTTCCGAGATGGTTGGGTTGCTGCATTGCAAGAATTAAAAGTGAGCGAGGACTTTGAATTATTTCAATAACATCTTCCTGGCCCTCCTCCTGTAATTGAAGATGAGGATGAAGATGAAGCTGCATCTGAAGAGTCTTCAATGACAGTGGGTGATCAAGTCCTTGCTCCACAACCCAACCAGACAATCACCGAGGAGATTTCGTCCTTCCCTGCTCCTCCTGAACAAGTCCCAGCTTCTGCCAATCAAATCATTGTTCCCACCGAGCAACCAAGCTCCTCGTCCCAGCCTCCCGAGAAAGTCTTGGGAGACAAGGAAAAGGTGTGAAGTTGTTCGATATTCTCTTTCTGTTTTTCTTTTACTTGTACTTTGTATTCTGAACGATGTACTCTTTTTGATGATGTAATAAAATCACCTCTTTTTGCTCCTTTACATTGTTGATGCGCTGTTTGCTTTTTATTAACGCTTGCCTTCTCTTCTTTATTAATTTATGGCTAGAATGGAACTGATATCTGCCAATGATACAAAGCTGATGCAGCAATGCCATGAATATTATAAGGCTGGTCACACAAACCCGAGTGCATCAGAAATTGCTGACATCCTTGGCCATGATGCTTCAGAGCAGGCAGTTGAGGCTTATCAGTACCTGAAGGGTTTACTTGACCGAGTTGTGGCCAATAACGTGGCCTATTACGAAATGATTGAAGATTTGCAAGGTACCCTCGACGAACTTCATCAGCAATATAAAGAGTCTTCAATTCTTTTGCACGAAGGTTATGAGAAGAAACTCAAACAACTTAGTGCTGAAACAGGTTATGACAAAATGATTGTTGGGTACGATGCCAGGGAGAGGACCCTAAAGGGTGAAGTTGAAGCCTGTAGACAAATTTCCGAGCTGCTAGAACAAGAAAATAATAATTTATAGAAGGAGCTAGCACAGTATAAGTCTGCAGCCTCTTCTTCAACAGCTGTAATCCCAGTGACTGATGAGGGATTTTCCTTTTTAGAGGTTGAGAATGCCAAATTAAGGCAAGAGTTGGACACCCTGAGAAGGTCGGGCACTTCTACTGCTACTCGGGGACGAGGAAGAGGTTCTCGTGGACGAGGAAGAGTTACTCAGGATGTTGTCGAGGAACAAAATACTCCACCTGCTCGGGGTCGATCAAGAACTCTTCGTCGTACTATTGAAGAATCTCGTACTCAATCAACATTGGAAACTCGGGCGTATCAATTGAATGAAAAAGATCGGGCTTTGTCTGAATTGTCCAAGAAAACTAGAGAATTGGAATAAGAAATCTCTGCCAAGAAATCAGAGTTGGAGAATAATGGACTTTTCATCCAGAGTCTTCACGAGAATCTTGAGAGGCTAACATTTCAATTCCATAAACAGCCCAGGGAGTTTTGGATGGCTGGATATAACGAGGCACTATTCCATTTAGATGCTCGTATCCAGAATGCCAATAATGAGGGCTACAAATAAGGCTGGCTGAATGCCTTATGTGTATTAAAACTCGAACAGGGACACTATTTATGGGACTACTATGAGCCTGGATTGCTTGACTTGCCTGTGCCACCGTTCAAGTTGGACATGGAATGGATACCAGCTCGTGCCATTCCTCGGAGCCTAATTGCAAATTATCTTGGTGACTACAGTTTGCATTCTCAGTTTGAAGTATCTCGTCCTGAGCATCTGCTAGATCGTCCTTCTGTGATGAACGTTAGAATGCTGAAGGACTTGAACTTTATTAACTCTCCTCAGACTTTAAATGATCCGCCTGCTGGCGAGGAACCTATTTCAAAAGCTGAGGGGAAAAAACCAAGAGAATAGGAATTTCAATGTAATTGTTAGTACACATATGTAACTTGTAATTTATTTTGAATTTTAATGAAAGACTTTCATTTTTGTTTACAAATTTGTATTACTCTTGTCTTGTGCTTGTCAAACACTTTATATTTGTGCTTGCATAACAATATTGTGTGGTTCATCGACCAATTCACTTAATAATAAAGTATTGAGTATAAAAATGTTGAAAATTATTCCAACCAACCAAGGTTGTCAAATTGTGCTCGTCGACTAATTATAGTTAGTGAGAATTTTTATCCCCGACTAATTATAGTCTTTTTCATAAAATGTGCCCGACCAACGAAGGTCGATGATTTTTCCTCGTCGACCAACTACAGTTAGTGGGTTTTTATCCCCGACCAACTATAGTTGGTTCAGTTTGGAATATTTGTTCTCCGAGGAACTTTTATGTAATAAACCTACTTCCCGACCAACATAAGTTGGCATTTGAGAGCATATCTTGTTTCCTAACCAACTGAGATTGGCCTTTTTAGGAGTCTCGTGTTCTCGCTCTTTTACCAACCAGAGTTGGTCTGAGTTCGAACTATCATGTCCACTAGCTATTTTACCAATCTAAGTTGGTCACACTAGTGTACGCCTCCTAACCAAAGGAGTATAATTTGTTCTTGCCCTTTTACCAACCGGAGTTGGTCGTGGGTTTGAACTATCATGTCCACTAGCTCTTTTACCAACCTGAGTTGGTCACGCTAGTGTGTGCCTCCTAACCAAAGGAGTATAGTTTGTTCTCACCCTTTTACCAATCGGAGTTGGTCATGGGTTTGAACTATCATGTCCACTAGCTCTTTTACCAACCAGAGTTGGTCACACTAGTGTACGGCTCCTAACCAAAGGAGTATAATTTGTTCTCGCCCTTTTACCAACTGGAGTTGGTCGTGGGTTTGAACTATCGTCTTCTTTTTACTGCCGAGCAGCGTAGTGTTAAACACACTCGTATTCCCCAAAAAACTTTCAATAAAAGGCGAGAAGATTGTGAAATATCATCATTTTATTCATATTGATGGAACTGCTTTACATTTTACATCACTGATAATACTTGCGTAGGTGTTCAGCATTCCATGCATTCTTAAATTCCTCTCCTTCTAGAGTTGCTATTCGGTAAGTTCCTGGTCGGACAACTTCAGTATCTCGGTAAGGTCCATGCCAGTTTTCTTCCAACTTATTGTGCTTCTGAATGACCTTCTTTAGCACGTAATCTCCTTCTTTTAAGTCGCATTTTTTCACCCTCTTGTTGTAGAACAGGGCTGTTCGCTGTTGATAAGCAGCATTCCTAATGGCTGCCTCTTCTCTAACTTCCTCGAGCATGTCCAAATCTAATCTCCTCATCAAGTCGCTAACTAGGGAATTGAAATTTAGCACTCTATGTGTTGGAAGACCCAACTCGGCAGGTATTACAGCCTCACTTCCAAATGCCAGCATATATGGTGATTCTTCAGTTGCTGCTCGGGGAGTTATTCGGTAAGCCCACAATACTGACTGTAGCTCATTAATCCAATTAGCTTTAGCCTCACTTAGCCTCTTCTTCAAACCATTTAGTAATGTTCTATTCGTCACTTCAGTCTGCCCATTGCTTTGAGGATGGCCTGGTGCTGAATGAACCTTCAAAATGTTTAATTGATGACAATAGGCGGCAAACTCCTCGTTATCAAATTGTTTTCCATGGTCTGTGATGAAGGCATGAGGGAGACCATATCGGCAGATGGTGTTCTTCCAAACGAATTGGTACACCTTCTCGTATATCATATCAATCAGAGGCTCAGCTTCTACCCACTTAGTAAAATAATCCACTGCGATGACGAGGTACTTGAATCTTCCTCGGGTCGTTGGCAGTGGTCCAACCAGATCCATTCCCCATATGGCAAAAGGCCAAGGGGAAGTTATGGGTGTCAACAATGCTTATGGAGTTCGTCGAATGGAGGAAAAATGTTGGCATTTATCACATCTCTTAGCATAGGCTATACAATCAGCCCTCATCGTTGGCCAGTAGTATCCTTGTGTCATCACCCTTTGCAAAAGTATTCGACCTGCTACATGGGCTCCACAGGACCCTTCATGGATCTCTTCAATCAATTCATTCACCTCGGAGGGATGCACACATCTTTGCAAACCTGCCATAATTCCTCGTCTATACAAAACACCATTAGTTAGTACATACCGAGCAGCTTTAAACTTCAATTTCTTGGCAGCAAGCTTGTCCTCTGGCAATTCTCCCTCCTCAATATATGCCCTGATGGGATCCATCCAAGATGGTCCTAAATCAAGGGTAATAACATTCGTCGTCAGGTTTTCATCTATGCTCCGACTTTCCAGTACTTCAATTGGTATCGTTCTTCGCAGCTCGGTACGAGTAGCTGATGCTAGTCGGGCCAATGCGTCTGCTTGTGCATTTTCTATTCTTGGTATTCTGATCAACTGAATGGCATCAAATTCTGCCAACAACTCCATCACCTTTGCATGATACTTGACCATTAATTCTCCTTTAACTGCATACGTTCCTATCATCTGATTCACAATTAATTGAGAATCACTGAATACCATCACTTGTTGCGCTTCCATAATCTTTGCTAAATTAAGACCTGCTATTAAGGCTTCATACTCAGCCTCATTATTGGAAGTTTTGAATTGGAATCGTAAGGCATATTCCACGTCAATCTCGTCTGGGGTGTTCAAAACAATCCCTGCCCCACAACCTGTTGTGCAAGATGACCCATCTACATATAATCTCCATGTAGGTAACTCGTCTTCAAATTTCTTATCTGACAGAGTTCCTCGGTGAAATATCTGATGTTTCCTTTCATCCTCCCCTGGTATTTTTCATTCTTCGTCAACCATCTCTTCTCGCCCTTTTACCAACCGGAGTTGGTCTGGGTTTGAATTTGATGATCTTTCTACATCCACAAGCCCTTTTACCAACCGGAGTTGATCTGGACTTATGTCTGTTGATCCTGTAACATCCACAGGTTCGTCAGTGAGCAACTTTTGCTCCTCGGGGGTATCAGGATATGTAAATTCTTCTATAAAGTCTGCTACAGCCTGCCCTTTTAATGATGATCTGAGTCCATACACAATATCATATTCACCGAGCTCTATTGCCCAATACATCAGTCCACCTGATTTTTCTGGCTTATGAAGGGCTTGTCTCAATGGCATGTCGGTATATACGACGATGGTATGGGCCTGGAAATAAGGCCTCATTCTTCTACTTGCTTCAATTAATTCCAATGCCAATTTTTTCAGCTTTGGGTATCTGATCTCTGCTCCTCGGAAAGCCTTACTTGTGTAATAAATTGGCTTCTGGATTCCATTCTCCAATCTGATCAATGCCGAGCTGACTGCATTCTCTGATACTGCCAGGTATAAGTACAACTTTTCTCCCATCACTGGCCTGGACAACAGTGGAGGTGTTCCCAGATATTTCTTCAAGTCTTGAAAGGCTTTTTCACATTCATCATTCCACTCGAAAGTTTTTCGGAGTGTTTTGAAGAATGGAAGGCACCTATCAGTTGCTCGAGATACAAATCTATTGAGCGCTGCAACTCATCCTGTAAGACTCTGCCCTTCTTTCTTCATCGTTGGAGATCGCAACCTTAAAAGAGCTTTGATCTTTTCTGGATTCACTTCAATGCCTCGCTGATTGACGATGTATCCGAGAAACATTCCTTCTCGTACTCCAAATGTGCACTTCGTCGGGTTGAGCTTCATTTGGTATTTATCCAGTTGATCAAAGGTCTGACCTAAGTCAACTAGATGATCAACAGCTTTCTTGCTCTTTGTTAGCATATCATCGACATAGACTTCCATATTGCAATTGATTTGTTCGGCAAAAACCTTGTTCATCAGTCGCTGGTATGTCGCTCCTGTATTTTTCAAACCAAAAGTCATAACATTATAACAATAAGTTCCCCTAGGGGTAATAAAAGAAGTACTTTCCCTATCTTCAGGTTTCATTTTAATCTGGTTGTAGCCAGAGTAAGCATCCATGAAGCTGAGCAGCTCGTGCCCTGAGGTAGCATCCACTAGTTGATCAATTCTGGGCAATGGAAAGTGATCCTTTGGGCATGCCTTGTTGAGATCGGTGAAATCAACACACATTCTCCATTTATTGTTTTTTTTCTTCACCATCACTACATTTGCCAACCAGTCTGGATACTTCACATCTTCAATGAATTGGGCTTTCTGGAGCTTCTCGACCTCCTCTTGTATAGCTTGATTCTTCTTGGGGCTAAATACTCTTCTTCTTTGCTTTACAGGCTTGATCTCCTTATTCACATTGAGCTCGTGACATAAGAAGTTTGGATCTATTCCTGGCATGTCTTCATGACTCCACGCAAAAGTTTTCTTCCTGTTTCTCAAGAAAGTTATCAACTCCTGTTTTATTGAAGCATCTAACGACGAACCTATCTGGGTTACTCGTTCACGATGCTCATCGTCCAAAATAACATTTTCTATAGATTCCACCACCTGTCCTTTTACAAGTTGGGATTCATCCCTGGGATCAAGTGTTTCAATTTATGTACCTTCTTCCACCTGGTAGGTAGTAGTCTTTTTCCTTGACTCTTCAAGCTCCTCTTGCTCGGCAGATGAATAATAGCATTCCCGAGCTACTTTTTGATCACCCTTCACAACTCCTACTCTAAAATTTGTTGGGAATTTTAAGCACTGATGTACTGTAGATGGAACTGCTTCGAACTTCTTCAAACCAACTCTTCCCATGATGATGTTGTAGGCTGACTGCACATTCTTATCCATCACAAAGAAGCGTATTCTCTCTGTTCGACAAGCAGGCCAAGTTACAATGAATATATCCAACTTGATCGTCCCAAGTGGAAAAAATTTCTCGCCAGCAAAACCTAGGAGGGGTCTGTGATAAGGTTCCAATTGAGATAATTTCAAATTTAAACTATCAAAGCATGAATAGTATATGATGTCTGCCGAGCTACCATTATCTACCAGAACCCTTGAAATCACTACTTCTTTCATCCTCATTTTGTTCACCAAAGGGTCGTCGTGAGGGTAAAGAACACCTGCCATGTCGTTTTTTGAAAAGCCAATGACCAGCTTCTTTTTGTTTACCTTCCTCGAACGATCCTCCTCGGCTAAATTTATTCGCTGAATGTACGAGCAAGCTTGGGCCTCTCCGAGGTAAGCCTTTCTTTCTGCAGTAAGGTCTCCTCCTCCTGCATCTCCTCATGTAATAACATTGCAAACAAATGAACCAAAACGTATGGAAAATACCTCTCGTTCTGGCTGCCTCGGTTTCTTGGGAAGATCGGGGTCATCATCTGGATCATCTTCATGATTTCTCTTCTTTTTCTCCTCTGTTCGACGAGGAGATCTAGACCTCTCTCTAGTTCGATCATTATTTCTTCTTTCCCCTCCCTGATCAACATACTTTGCTAGCTTTCCTCTTCGGATGAGTGTTTCAATCTCGTTCTGAAGAGCTATGAAATTTTTGGTCATATGACCATGATCCTTATGAAACTCGCAATATTTATCCCTGTTCCTCGTATCAGGGTCTGACCTTAATTTCTTTGGCCACTTTACCTCCTCCCTATTCTTGATTTCTTCCAAGACATGATTAATACCCATTTTCAAAGGAGTATAATTATCAAATTTCTTCAGGACTTCCCATGATGTTTTATTACTCTTGGAATGCCTGTCACCGCCATTGCCCTTATGCTCTTTCTTCTTAGATTTGTCGATTTCCACCTTGGTTTCTTTATCCATGTTCTTTTTCGCAGCCATAGCCTCCTCGGTATTCATGATTTTGGCTGCTTTTGCCATCAACTCTGACATAGTTGTAGGTGGATCTTTGGCCAAAGTGTAGTACAACTTGTTAGGCAACAACCCACTCATCAAAGCGATAATTGCTGTCTTTTCTTCATAATCTATGACTTCTAGCTTCTCGTTATTGAAACGAGTTATGTAATCTCTAGTACTTTCGCCAGATTTTTGTCTAACACTTAATAAGTGTGCTACTCGTTTTATTGGTTTTGCCCCAAAACAGAAATTGTTAATGAACAACTCGGCCAACTGAAAGAAAGTTGAAATCTTTCCTTGAGGAAGATTGTTGTACCATATTTGGGCAGATCCAGTAAGAGTTCCATAGAATGCTCTACATCTCATCTCGTTGGGGACAACATAGATGTCGGCAGCAGCCTGATATTGCTCTATGTGTAGAACTGGATCTGTCTTTCCATTATACTTGGGGGTCACCACGGGCGCTTTAAATTTCGACGGTGTAGGAAAATCCACAATGGCCTGTACAAAAGGTGTCCCTCGAACAAAAGTTCGTTGTAGGGGATTCTTTTCCTTAGCCATTTCTCCTAATCTATCCTCCAACCGCTGAATGGAACCTTTCCACGCATCATTTCCCTCCTCGGGCCTATTAGTTCGAGCAATTGATTGTTCTGAAGTAGCCTCCTGAGATCTATCTTGACGAACAACTGGTCGTGATTGTGCTGATCCTTCTCTTAGATCTGATGGTTGTCGAAAACTCCTCGACATGGTCTTAGATGGACTCCTATTCCTTCTAGAGCCTAATCGGCTGAAAGGAGATGCTCTGCTCAATCTTTCCAAGGCGCTGGGTCTTTCTGGAGAAAGAGTGATACGTTGATTAGTATCTGTAGCCCGTATTGACGAAGTTCGCCCAGGTTGATAAGAGAAATCATTAGATTCCTCATTACGATATGACTCAGTATGCCTGGATCGTGAAGAAAGTAAATAGGTTTGTCTCTGACCACTTCGCTGTCCTGAATGCGCAGGTGCACCGCCATGAAGGGTTTGTATGAGTTAACACATTGTTTCTTGCATGGCGGTTTGTCCTTGAGCCAGATTCGTCATAATTCCAGCCAGATCTGGAGCTACTGAAGGATTTGAAGGATTTCCAGCATTTCCAGCGTTTCGATTTCTAGATTCTGGATTGTCTGCCATTGATGATGAATAATTCTTGGTGAAAAACGATAACAACAGTCGTTTCCCACAGACGGAGCCAATCTGTTGATGTAAAAAATTAGATCGCTCCAATTATTTAATCACAGATAAATAAATAAGACAAAGAATTTTAAAGTGGTTCAGCCTTATAAGAATGGCCTACGTCCACTGTTATGTTATTGCTGAGTGTTTTGGGAATTCTCGATTACAAGTTCTATCCAGAAATTCCGGTCCCCTTGAATGAGGGTGATACAATGTATTTATAGCCTTGAGGCTATAATCTGAAAGGGTGATACATTAAATGATATCCATATGAAGGGGTAATTCATTTAATGCTCTTCAAACGTGTGCGTCAAGATGATAAGCATTCAATGAATAGTTGAACTGTTGATTATCTGGCAATCAATGCTGTGGTCGAGATGCAGCTCGAACCGCCTTAGTTGCTCATCGTTCAAAAGTTCCTCGTAGAGTTGTAGTTCCTCGGAGCGTTGGAGTTCCTCGGAGAGCTGGAGTTCCTCGAAGTATACTTGTTGCTCGGAGTGAGTCTTATTTGGTCGGGGGAATACACTTCCTCGTTGCTATTGTGCCAAGTAAATCGACACGTGTCTTCTTGTGATTCGTCTATATCAGCATACTAATTTTGGTATCAACACTACATATGATTCCTCTTGGTGATATTAAAGGTAAATCCTCAACTCCACCCACTAGGATTGCATACATAAATTATATCTTGCATCATTTGCTTGTGTGTGAGTTAATTCCCTTTTAAAATAAGTTTTTACTAATTTTGAGATTTTTTAAAAACATTTTAAAATGATTTTCTACATAACAAAAATTTTGGGTTTTAAAAACATTTGGGGTCATTTTGTGATAATTGGTTTTATCTAATCATGCCTGAATGTTTGGTTGGGTAGAATCCGAAAGCGCTTGAGACTTGAGGGTGTATGTGTAATTTGTTTTAAAACACGCATTTTTGGTTTCATCTGAGCCTTACACCTATAAATGTTACGACGGCTTGATTTGTGTTTACTGTTAGACATGGAATCAGTACGCAAACTCAGCCCTTGGATCAATTTAATCAACGTACTGCATGCATTTTATCCCAATCCATGTGAACCCACTTTAGACCTATCAACAAACATCTAATGCACCGATGTTGTTAAACCGTTGGATGAGAGTCAACTGCCAAAGACTAAATTTCAACCATTCGATTAGAGCTGATGTTCTCGATCCTTCCTTTCTTAGTATAAAAGGAGGCTGAGCCTCAGCATTTTGGGACTTTTTCCAGTTCATCAAACTGAGAGAAAGGAGAAGAGAGAGAGAAGAAAAAGAGAGAGAAGCCAGAGAGAGAAGACAAACCCTAATCTCGTTTCCAACCCTGAACTCCTTTTAAATCCAAAATCAGTTTACAACCTAAAACAAAACCTGAGTGTTTGAGAGTTATTTTGGAGATGGTTTGAAGCTTGTTCGTGGTTTGAATCCTCTGTGTTTAAGATCTTGTAACCAACTTAGACATTTGGGTTTGATCTCTATTTCTTTTCATAAAAACTGTAGATCTTGCTATTTTATGTCATATATCACTTAGATCTGCATTATTTCGTTTCTAATCTTGAGAAATCATATTTGCTGAATATTTTTCTATAAATGTTTTTCACAACTCAAGATTCAACAAATCCATTTTTTGTTTTTAGTTCTTATGAAACAAGACTTCTAATCTAGTTGGAATCACAATTGGTGATTTATAATTTCAAAAACATTTTCAAAACCCTTTGAAATTGTTTAAGACCTTGACTGTCTTCCGAGCAAGGTAACCTTGGATTCTTCGATATTCTGAAAGATCAAGAAAGTCTTTTGTTTCTAAAGAAGAAAGAAACTAAAAGCCCTAATCATTTAGATCTGTTCTGTAATTTGATAGGACTTGTTTGTATAAATAAATGTGCGTGTGTGCATGCATGTGTTAGAATACTGTCACAAACACTTGTCACACTACAGCACAAGAAGTGTTGGCTAAAAGATCTTAAAACATCAAGAGTCGACGTAAAGATGGAACAAATGTAATACCCCGTAATTTTTATGACTTTGAAAATGGGTTATATTTTAAATTAATGGATTAATTGGATTTTATTATTGATTAATTCATTTGGGTTTATCCGAATTGAGGATATTAAGATATATGATTCTGAATATTACTTGAAGATATTTACGTAATATATGAATGTGAAGCTATTGATAAGGCTGTGTGATATTAATTCAGTAATTTGGATATTTTTAGTCGGGCGCGGTATGGGACGTGTCGAGAACTAATTTGTGAGAATTAAAAAGGAAACTTATTTTTACATCAACCTTATAGTCGTTTTGACTGAGTCATGGCATCCAAAAGGGTTGAAATAGTCAGAAAAGTCTATTTGGATGTCGGTTTTGGGTCTCGGGTCATTTGGAAATGAAAAGACAACCCAAAAGGGCATTTTGGTTATATTTACAGGAGGGATGAATTGTGATTTCGGGTTTTGTCTTATTATAAATATTTGGAGATTAGTTGTACGTAGTTCATTCATCTCTTTTACACAAAAATTGAGAGGTCATCTTTTGAGAGAAAGTGAAAGGTTGCTTGGAAAGAGAGTAGCTTGCTTGGAAAGGAGGAGAACCAAAGGTCAAAGGTCACCACCACCATCACCACCGGAAGTTGTCCGGAGAAAGGGGAGAACCACCTGTGATATACAATCCCAAAGGATCAGACCTTCATTAGAGGCAAGTGTTTGATAATTGCAATCTATGTTTGTATATTGTCCATGTTAGAATTGTTATAAAAAGATGAGATTTTTCATGTTTGGAAGATGAAAAGATAAAGTTGTTAATGGATTTCTAGATAATGGAGATATATAGGAATCAAACTCATGCTGTAGGTAGATAGTAATCCACGAAATAATCACAAATCTGTTGAGGAAATTATGAGAATCATTGGTGTGTTCTTGAAGATATCATGTATATTATTTTCTAGAAAATAGGATAAATATATGCTTTTAATTCAAACTCTTGATGATTCTAGGATGTTTAGAGCATTAGAAATCATTCACATATGTTGCTATATCATGTAGTAAGGGTTATCATGAATTTGGGTAGTTAATATGAAGTTTTGGATGGTCAAAAGTGATGAAACCCGTAGTAGAAGAAATGCAGAAAACTGGGCTGGTATCTGGACGATCGATCGATCGACCCCCTCCCTTCGATCGATCGACCTCCCGAGAATTCATGAAGTTGTTTCTTTTTAATGCTTGTTCTTATCCCAAACCTTTTGTATATCTTTGGTGATTATTAATTGGAGATTATGGTACTTAGAGAAGATCAGTAATCCCTAGATAAGAGTCGAATGAATGTGATTGGGATTTAATTGATTAGAATTATGATAATTAATTTATTTAGGAGAAATTTCGATTGCTAGATTCATGTGTTGGATTCTAATTGGTATGCATGAGGATTAAGGATAGGTCCAGTAGGGGAGATTTAATATAACATCTGGGTAGCCTTAGGGTTACAATTCGAGCATCAAGGACTGAGTTTAAGCTCATTATTGATTGCGCAAGGACTGAGTGTAGTACAAGCGCTTAGTGGTATGGATCCTGGATTAGAGATGGGAGTTCAGACCACATTTGGTTGAAAGAGGGGATGAGGCTATCTCGATCGCATATTTGAAGTTGACGGACCTCCACGACCGACAAAGTTAAGTAGTAGTGTATTGGAGGGGTTCCTTGTTTGGATTTCGCTTTGCGAGACGCTCCGCGCACGAACCTTAACGACGTCGGGAGTGGAGAGATATTATAGGATGCGAGGATGTTGATTTTGTCGATAAGTCATATAGTGTGAATGAAACACTAGACTATGGGCCATGTGATGATGGTATTAAATCCTAGTTGATAGAAGATGTGTTTATAAGAGATTTGAAACTATCGGTTTTAACCTTAATTAAAGGGAGAGTTTAATTCGTAGTAATTCGGGAGATATGATGAGATGGACCAGTAGGATATTAGTGACTTTTTACTGAATATATGTTGAGGAAAAACCTATTTGAACCTTGAGTAATGAGTGAGGCTCGGGGATAATTAAATTATGAAGTAAAGTTATGATATTTTAATACGTGGGATTTAAAGAGATATAATGCTATGTATGGTAACTATCTTAGGGTAATGTAAGTACATTATTGATAGTATATTATAGGTATGATAATGCCTATTTGATTGATTGATGATTATGTGTATGACATACCTAGATTACTTGCTATCGATGGGGAGGTTTGCGTGTGAGGGCAGTCATATCCTGATGAATCCATGGGATCTTTGATTTGTCGCTCGAGAACATAGGTCTATGAAAGACTTATCGGGGAGTTGATAAGTTCGCTGACTATGGGAACGTAGGTATGTGCGTGACCCGTGGGTATGAGAACTATGTTCGCCTCCAAATGTTTGTGTTGTTGATTGTGGTTCGTGGAATCCTTATCGAACTTTTAGTCCCCTATTCGGCGACCAGCGATATTGGGACATGATAGCAGAGTAATGCATTGCAGCGCAGCTGTGACTCAAGGTGCCGTATTATATATATATAATGAATTGTATGAATGTATGTATACTGGTTAGATCAACCTATTGTGTGAAAATTGTAAATGAAGGTGAATAGAGAAGAAGAATTGAACTAAGTTAATGAATAGTTATTCTTATATATTTGAAGAGCTTAATTCATATTAATGAGAAACGATTCATGTTAATGAGAAACGTATATGAATAATTCTATTACGTATGGTATGGGACATACGGGGTTATGATATGGGATGGAATCATATTATGGAAACTAGTTAGGAGGAACCATTAACTAGGAGGTTAATAGGAACCGTTAAGTGTGCACTCTAGATGAGAGGTGAGAATAGCAAGTGAGAGTTGGATACTAACATGTACATAATAGATGCTTTATTGCACATTTTAAATACTTATTTTTTTCAAAATCATTTTCACAATCGGGCTCTGACCCGTTTCCTTGCATATTTTCTTTTCTATTGTATCTTCTATATCAGGTGTCCAGCAGCAGGGACGCCAACCTTAGTGGATTATGACGATCTATGGAGCTATGGAGTATTTATTAGATGCCTATCTTCATTTGATTCACAATATTCTTATAGTTTGGGCATGTCACCCAAAGGAATTCAGTTATCTTTTCTATCTGAGTCAAATACTCTTGCACTCGTGTCATTTTAATACATTTATTATTGTTGGGATTACTGTGTTGGTTAATTATTTGGGAATGTTTATTCCAATTGCATTTAAATTCTTTTGTGTTATCTGTTTGGTTATTATGTTGTAGAATAAATGTGTAGTGTTATTCGTAAACTAAAAAATGGATTTTGTTGAATTAAAATTTGGAAAGTTTTTAACACCAACTTAATTGGGTATTGGGTGATTAGTAAATGTTTTCGATAGTGATGCTGAGAATGAGCCAACTGTATATTCTGTTTTAATTTGGTATGGGACTGGCCACCCGGTATTTAATTAGGCGGGGTGTTACAACAAAGTGCTGAGAAGTTAGCAAGCTAAGAAAGATATAACAACATCAGAACTGCAGAGAAGTTAGAATCAAACCAGTGGGTGCACATTCTAAACTTGTATAAGTCTGTTTTGTTTGCAAATATTTTAAATATCTTGTAACTTATGTATTTTGTTTTAGTGGATTTTTGGTTTGTGACTCAGAAGTCACCGTGGATGTTTCCTCAGTTGGGTGAGGTTTTACTCCATTAAAAACTGTGTGTACTTAACCTTTCTACATCACCTCATCTCATTCTTGTTGGTGTGCTGATTTAAATTATTTTAAACTGTTTTAGTTTTGTTTTTTAAAACTTGTTACATAATCTTGAACATATCTCGTACATATTTTTATTAAATACATCTTGTGGTTAATCTGTTTGATTTAAAGAAAAGAGTTTCCCCCAAAAAAAGTTCGGAGTTACTTAGATAGTTTAATCTTGAAGTAAACGACTTAAGTGATAGTTTTTCAATTGGTATCAGTGCTTGGGAAATTTTCTTTAAAGATCTTGTGTTTCTGAAATTGTTTTCTTAAAATCAAACAATGAACGAGAAATATGAAAGATTTGGTAACTTGTCTAGGCCCCCTCTCTTTAATGGAAACAACTTTCCTTACTGGAAAGTAAGGATGGTTGCTTTCATACAAGGAACTTTGGGAGATGATGTCTGGGACATTGTTGAAAATGGATATACTTATCCTACAAAACTAACCGCTGAAGGAAACAGATAGAGGACTAAGAAAGTATTAAGTGAATTCACTCAAGAAGAGAATCAAGCCTCTCTGAACAATAACAAAGGAAAGAGTGCCGTTTTTATGTCTATAAATGAACATGAGTTCAAAAGGATCTCATCTTGTACCATTTCTAAGGAAGCTTGGGATACATTAATTACTACACATGAAGGTGACACTAGAGTTAAGGGTTCTAAAACACATATGCTTATCCAGCAATATAACTCTTTTATCATGTCAGACTCTAAATCATTTAATGACTTTTAAATAAAATTGACTGACATTGTGACCAAATTACATTCTAATGGGATAACCTATGATAGAAATGAAATTGTCTAAAAAATTCTAAGGTCATTGCCACAGAAATTTGATAACAAAAGATTTGCTATTGAGGAAATGAGTGATCAAAATCTCACTCCTGAATTACTCAGTAGTAATCTGAGAACTGTGGAAATGGAACTAGAATTCAAGAAGAAATTAACCCAATACAATAGGAAATAGACAAGTTCCAATTTGAGTTTTTCTTCTAAACTGATAAAACCTGAGCTGAGTATTCGCAATAATGATTCTTATTTTGATGAGGAATGTGATATAGATAGTTTGGATAATCAGATTGCCTTGATGTCAAAACAGTTTAAGAAGATTGTGAAATTTAGAAATAAAATGGCAACCAGATAAGGCAAGCCAAATTATCCAACCCAGTCTAATCACAAACCTCATAAAAAAGGTCAAAACAAACTTCACAAAGACACTCATACGAGACCTAATAAAGATTTTAAGAATATTAAATGTTTTAGATGTGGAAAATTGGGTCATATAGCACAAGATTGTAGAGTTAACTTGAACATGGCCAATAAACATATTAGGGCCAACATTTGTAAGACATGGGATGATTTAAGTGACTCTGATAATGAGGAACCTAAGTCATCTGCTTTTTTGATCCTTGCATGTCTTTCTTTGCTAAGATAATATATAATGATGATATGTCTGTACCTAAGTATGAGAATGATGCTATGAATCATGCTGCTACTAGTTTAGATGCTTTAGTTTCTGAGAACATTGCTAGTTTTACAGCGGGGTGTGTGAGTCAAAGGGAAAACGATAATGAGGATGTCAATATGTGTGTGAGTTCAAGAATTGAATCCTTAGGGGTCACTTCACATACTAGACTTAGTGATTCAGACACTGAAGACCTCCCTGATGTTCACACACTTTATGCCAAAACTCTCAAGAAAAGCTCTAGACTAGAGAAGATAGTGAAAGACCTCACTAAGAAACTAGAAGACCTAAGTCTAATGGCTAAACTTAATGCTGAAGAGTATACTACCCAATGTCTAACTCATGAAAATGTAGTCAATTTTTTTTATCAAAAATTAAAAATTTTGATTGAAACAAATGAAACTATGGAGAAAAAAATATAAAGGGACATTATTAGAATTGGAACAAGCTAAAGAAAAGACAACAACTGTTTTCAAAAAATTTGCTAAGTTTGAAAATAATTCCAATTGTTTTGATGATTTTGTTGCTGATTCAAAAACCAATTATGATGATCGAACTGGAATACGTTTTTGCCCAAATTCAAAGACACAAATTAAAAAGTTTGAATCTATCAAGTTTGTGTCAGGTGGCAAAAGACCTATGGAAACCTGTCCATATTTTCAATCCCTAAATGATGAGTTTGATAAAAAATAACAAAAGTTGGATATTGGGAATCAAGTCACTCTAAGTGTGATAGTCTACCTAAGGTTAAATACGTATGCCCTCAGATTAGGAAGAGTAATTATGCGTTCCGAACTGTACTCCTTAGGAATAACGTTCAACATCAAAATCCAATGAAACCTATGTTTAGAGACTTTCCTAAGGAGATAACCTCTTCAAGCAATCTGTATTGCTCTTACTGTGACATATACGGACATTCTTTCAAAGGTTTCTTACTCCTTTATACCAAAACTTTAACTACTCTAGGTGAAGCCATAACAACTATGTTGTGCCTAGACAACCAGACAAAAACTCTAACTATAGAAAGAGAAAGACCAGACCTAAAAGATCATTTACAAGAAGAATTCCTAAGCAATTTTCTAAACCAAATGCTCATATCCTCCATAAAACTCAAATGCACGCGCAAAATATTTTTCAACAAAAATCTAATGCTCGCAAATTTATCAAATGAGAGAAAATATGCGCAAAATAAAAACAAGAGATATTTGGGTTAGAAAAGGTGAGCTATTGCCCCAGATGAAGTGTAACATGGGGATTACTGCTTTAAAAGTTGAACACACCCCTTGTTGTTGGTATTTAGACTTTGGGTGTTCAAAACATATGACTGAGGATGATACAAAACTTTTAAACAAAACCATCTTTTTTAGAGGAAAAGTTATTTTCGATGATGGTGTATCATCTCAAATCATTAGTAAAGGAACACTCCAAGAAGAAGGATTGCCTGTTCTTGAAAATGTTCTTCTAGTAAAAGGTCTTAAGGCTAATCTACTTAGTATCTCGCAATTTTGTGACTCAAATCATACTATTATCTTTTCAAAGAATAATTGCAAGGTTTTAAATGACAAAGGTGAGTGCATAATTACAGGACTCAAGACTACCGATAATTGTTATACTGTCCAAAACAGTACTGAAGTCTGTAAAATTTCCAGAATGGATGACAATGAAATATGGCATAATAGGATGGGTCACATAAATTACGACAGCCTTAGTAGATTGTCTTCACAATAAATAGTTACAGGAATTCCAAAGATCAAACCTATCTCTAACATTGTCTGGGGATCATGTCAGTAAGGAAAAATTGTTAAGGCACCTGATAAGAAAGTTAAAGATATCCTTACCTCTAAACCCTTGGAGCTCATCCATATGGACCGAATGGGTCCTTCTCGTACTATTAGTCTATGTGGACACACTTACATTCTAGTTAGGGTATATGACTTCACCAGGTTTACTTGGGTGGCCTTCTTAAAACAAAAGTCAGACACTTTCAAAAGCTTTTTGAAAATCTTACTTCGTATTGAAAATGAGAAGGACACTCAAGTAAATAGAATTCGTAGTGATAGAGGAGGAGAATTCATAGATACATGTGTTATAGAGTATTGTGACTATAATGGTTACAGACATGAATTTAGTGGTCTTAAGACTTCTCAACAAAATGGAATTGCTGAGCGAAAGAATCGTACCCTTCAAGAGATGGAACGTGTTATGATTCATGCCAAGTGTTTACCTAAATATTTTTGCATAAAATCAATTCTTACTGCGTGTCACATTATTAATAGGGTATATATTAGGAAAAATTCTAAACAAAGTCCTTACGAACTATGGTATGGGAAGAAGCCCAATCTTAAATACCTTAGAACTTTTGGTAGTACATGTGACGTCTGTAAAGATAGAGAACTCTTATCCAAATTTGAGACTCGTGTAGATAAAGCTATCTTCCTAGGATATTATCCCGACAGTAGAGCATACCGTGTCTACAATCTTTGCATAAAGACTTTAATGGAATCCATAAACGTCATTGTAAGTGACACTACTGTTGAGAGTAAGACTGGAGATTTAACTATTGTGGAAGATTCAGAAATTATTTTAGAAAATGACTCTCCAGAAATAGATGATTCTTTACCTATTGAGAAACCTGAAGTACCTAACAGGGTTTCTAAAGATCATCCCATAGATAATGTTATAGGTAACCCTTGTGAGCCTGTACATACAAGATCTCAATTAACAAACTATGCTCATTATGCATGTTTTGTTTCCCTTGTGGAACCAAAGAATGTAAATAAGGCATTGAATGACCCACAATGGATTTCGTCCATGCAGGAATAACCTCTTCAATTTGTCATTCATGATGTTTGGTATCTTGTACCTAGGTCTGATCATAAAAAGGTTATTGGCACACATTGGTTTTTTAAAAATAAAACTGATGAAAGTGGGATAATCTTTAGAAACAAAGCCAGATTAGTGGCTCCGAGACATTTGCTCCTGTTACTCACTTAGAATATGTTCGTCTTCTCTTTGCAATAGCCTGTTACTTACACTTTACCAAATGGATGTAAAATATGCCTTTCTTAATGGAATCTTAACTGAAGAGACCTATGTTGAACAACCCAAATCGTTTATTGACCCTTATTATCCAAATCATGTTTATCCTCTTAAAAAGGCTTTGTATGGTTTGAAACAAGCACCAAGATCCTGGTATGAACGTCTTTCCAACTTTCTCTTAGATAAAGGTTTTAAGAAAGACGGAAATGATCAAACTCTATTTGTCAAACATTTTGACAAAAAAATTATTATAACTCAAGTATATGTCGACGATATCATTTTTGGATCAACCTCCCCTTCAGAAGTCAAATCATTTTCTGAAATTATACATAAAGAATTTCAAATGTCTCTTATGGTGGAGTTGCAATTTTTCTTGGTGATGATGTTGGAATTAGCACCACCAGATAAGGTGTTTTCAAGCTCAATCTAAGAACAACAATGGCAACATAGTTATGTAAAAGGTAGGAGAAAGAGACGAGGAGAAGAGGAGAGAGCACCAGAACATAAGTGGTTCAGCCTAAATTGGCCTACGTCCAATGTGTGTGTGAATAACCTCACTGTAATAAGGCACTAATGGCCATGGATACAATCTCTCAAGTTCTCTCTCTCTCTATCTACTGTGTATCTAGACAGAGTTTCAGCTAGGGTTGTATATCTGGATCCCTTGTAAGGTAGGGGATGACCTCTATATATAGTACCTGGGGGGGTGTAATGTACCCCCCATGCATGTAATGTGCATGTGTGTGATTGCCTCACCAATATGGGAAAGCCATCTGTCACTGTCACATGTAGAGAATGATGATGGAATATTCTCCCCACGTGTGGGGAATGATCTTGTTATAACTGATTTGTGTCCACGTGCCCTTATCCAAATATCAGTAGATGCTCGGCTATCGCGCCTGGTGTATGACCTCGGCCTGGGAGAGGCCGAGGTTGGTAAGTCTAGGTACTCGTTCAGTCCGAGTATTCCATGGAGATCTCGGCCTAATCCCATCCGAGACAATGGACAAGGTCGGCCTGAGACGAGGTTGAGCTGAAGTGTTTGGAGTGTCGACTAATGTCTTGATGAGGTTGCTGGTGGCTTCCTGCGAGCTCGGCCTATGTCTGGACGAGGTTGCCATTCCAAGGTATACGAGAATGATGCTGATCCTCGTGATGTCCCTTGGAGAGGCTCATGGTAGTGTCAGCCTGGGCCGACCTTGCTATGGCCGAGGGATGATATCGCGTGTCCAAGACATGTCCAACGTCGGCTATAATCTCGGCCGAGGTTGGTGTCTCTGGGCCGAGGTCACACTTGGGGCATATAAATCACCCCCCAGCCCTTAGTCATATGTGGGAGCAGGTGACTAGGGGATTATCACACCTCCGAGTCCTGTCTATTACGAGCCAATATTTGTTTGACACTTGTCCAATGCTGAAGTATGCTTGCTTGGTGGGCGTGTGCTGTTAGCCGCCCTTTGGGGCTCCCAAGGCAATGATGGGACTTGGGAATTGCGCCTGAATATTTAAGGGTTTTGAACCCTATTTCCCTTCTTTCTTCTTCACTTCTCTCGTTTCTATCCAAACTCGTTCCTGCAGCCTTCTCTCTCTAGAAATATCTTTGCTGAGGTTTTTGGAAGGTGGTTTCTCACGTCTTCTCGTCTCCTCCTCACTATTTCATCCTCAGGTAACCTTCGCCATACTTTTTCCTTCATTTTTCCTACAAGTCTCCTTATTTTTGCATTTTTCGGCGAGTTTCTGAGTTTTCCGGTGAGACCACCATTATTTCAGGTGAAAAATTCTTGCCACATTTAGGTAGTTTGATCTTTTACTGCTTTACATCACTAGACAATCTTGCTAGTAGTTTTAGGAAGTCTCCTAAGTGTAGTGTCAGCCCCTGATGCTCAGACCCTTATATCAGCTTCTTGAGGAGTTCCCCTCCCTTAGAAAAGATTAGACAAATAAAAAGAGCACATGAGGAGGCTCATAGGTCACAAGAATTTCCCATTAGACCCATCTTTACACCACCTCTGAAGGTGATATATCCTGACCCCCTAGAGTTTTTCACTTAGACAGAGGTTCCTACTGATCCCATACCGATGTCTGAGTCTGAATCTTCTACTTCAGACCCCATGTTTGTGGATTCCTTTCAGGAGGCCATGGACTTCACACCTCGGCCTGATCAGGTCCCTGATCAGGCCGAGGTCTCCAGTCGAGCCTCATCCCATAATAGCTCAAGCACCTCAGCCTCTTCCTCAGAGGTTGAAATTGTTGAGCCAAGTGTGGTTATACCACCCATACTTGATGCTATCCCTCTGTCGGCCGTCACTGGGGCAAAGTTCGCTCAGAGGTTCCCGAGTAACCCATCAACATCTGCTCCAGCGGATGTTGAGTTGGATGATGATTAAGTTGAGAGCGATGTCGATGTCTCTGAGGCGGCTGAGATCGAGAGTACTATTACTGAGGTAAACCTTCTCTACTTCAGATATCTATATTCTATCAGTCCCTCAATAAAGATTAGGAGACCTCTGAGGGAAGAGAGGTCTTATCATGGCCGAGACGGCGAGATCTGCCTGTACGAGCAGATGTTCAAGTTGGGGTTTCATCTGCCCATTCACCCCATTATCAAATCCATCCTTTCCTATATCAATTTATCCCCCTCTTAACTATCCCCTAATGCCTGGAGAGTCATAATAGGGGATATAGTCTTATGGAAGGCTGTCCACCACTCAGACCTTCCAGTTCAGGTCTTCGTAGGTAGCTATGTCCCTTCCTTAGCCAAAAATCATCCGAGCTACTACCATTTTGTAGCTCGAAAGCCTGAGAAGAAAATGCTTCAAATAACTCAGACTTCCAACCATAACTGGAAGCCTCAGTATTTCTTTGCTTCTGGGTCATGGGAATTTGGCCCATGTGTTCCCTCATCTATTCTAGAGTCGAGGATTCCCCTGAGGTGGGGTAAAGTCACAATGTCTACGAGGGCCGACCCTGGTGTGAGTCTACTAAACCTCCAGAAGGTGAAAGCCCTTTAAGATCAGGGGGTACATGGTCTGTTCATCAGGTTCAAACACTTGATGTCCCCCCACTACCTCTCTGGGACTGGTCTAGGTGGAAGTCCCCTTGCCGAGATTGGTAAGCATTTTTGTTTCAAGTTGAACCTCTGAGTTTATTTATGTCTGATTATCTAACTCAGATCGACTAATTTTTTGCAGAGCGACCATAGGATATTTCAGACGAACTTTGGGAAATGGCTGCACCCAGCTTGACGAGACTTGCCAAGAAAGCAGGCCTTAACGCTCCTCCCCCAGCTCCCTCTGCCTATAAGCCCCAAGCCACAAAGAAGAGGGCTCCAGAAGGTCATGCCCCTGAGGATCAGAGGCCGAAGAAGAAGAGTGCTAACACTGCCATCCCCATCTCTTCAGCTGATGCCCTGTCGGCTCGTCTAGATCAGTTAAAAATAACTGACAACATAGTCAGCCACAGTCTTCAAGCCCTAGATGCCTTCGGCTCTGCAATGACCGAGGCTGACAAACGCTTCTTCAGGTCACTGGACACCCCATTGCTGGTTGAGTTCGGCATTCACAGATCCATTCAGGTATGACTTGATCTTTCTGATTGTTCTTCACCCCAAGTGCAACATCTAATTGTTCTTCATATCATTCATGATCACAAAATATGCAGGGCCTGGAAGCTATGAACCACTTATCCAAATGGACTCTGAGGAAATTTCCCCTCATCCAAAAGGGTCAAGAGGACGAGAAGGTCCAGAGCACTCTGAACGCAGAGATTGACCGCCTCAAATCTGAGCTGAAGGATTCTGAGAAGAAGGTGAGGGGGCTGGAGAAGGAAATCTCTCAGCTTGGTAAGAATCATACTGCAGCTCTGAAGGCTAAGGATGATGTTCTTCAGCAGAAGGTTAACTCAGCTGTTAGGGCAGCCCTCGATGACGCCTCACAGAAGATAATCTCTGACTACAAGTCCTCTGACGAGTTTATGAGCTTCGGATTTGAATACCTTGAAAGAGGTATCAAAGCCACTATAAAGTGGGCTGATGTCAAGGAGAGGGAGGCTGGTACTTTGAAAGCTTCATATTTTGTAGGCCTCGGCTTTGCCGATCCCCAATTTTCTCAGGCCCTTCAGGAGGTGGAGGCTGCTGCGCCTGCCAAGACTGCCACATTGGACGGCACTGAGGTTGAAGGAGCAGACCATCATGATGACGTGGTTGAGGTGACCAATGTTGTCCAACCTAACCAAGCCGAGGATATCAAAATTCCCCCCTCAAACCCTTATATAATTTTTGAACATTATTTATAACCCATAACATTTTGAAACTTGTTCTGTAATCCTTGATCATCTATCATTTCTGAATGTATCAACCTCTGAGGAGGATCATCCTCACTTACTTTTATTGAATGTCATGTGATGTTTTCGCTCTTAGTCTTGTTGCAATGATAACTTGTTTAAACATAATCAATGGTCTGACCTCAGATGTTATTCCCATAATTAATCTCACCAAATTAATGATGTTAAGGGTCTGAGGTCATCCCATTATGGTGTCTGAGTTCAGACCTCGTCACCACTGAATGGTGTTATGAGGGTCTGAGGTTATCACCTAAGATGTTATCCTCATAATTAATCTCACTAACTTATTGATGTTAAGGGTCTGAGGTCATCTATTATGGTGTCTGAGCTCAGACCTCGTCACCACTGAATAGTGTTATTAGGGTCTGAGGTCATCACCTAAGATGTTATTCTCATAATTAATCTCACCAACTTATTGATGTTAAGGGTCTGAGGTCATCTATTATGGTGTCTGAGATCAGACCTAGTCACCACTGAATGGTGTTATGAGGGTCTGAGGTCATCACCTAAGATGTTATCCTCATAATTAATCTCACTAACTTATTGATGTTAAGGGTCCGAGGTCATCTATTATGGTGTCTGAGCTCAAACCTCGTCACCTCTGAATGGTGTTATGAGGGTCTGAGGTCATCACCAAAGATGTTATCCTCATAATTAATCTCACCAACTTATTGATGTTAAGGGTCTGAGGTCATCCCATTATGGTGTCTGAGTTCAGACCTCGTCACCACTGAATGGTGTTATGAGGGTCTGAGGTCATCATCTAAGATGTTATCCTCATAATTAATCTCACCAAATTAATGATGTTAAGGGTCTGAGGTCATCCCATTATGGTGTCTGGCCTCAGACCTCGTCACCACTGAATGATGTTATAAGGTCTGAGGTCATCACCTAAGATGTCATCCTCATAATTAATCTCACCAAATTAATGATGTTAAGGGTCTGAGGTCATCTATTATGGTGTCTGAGCTCAGACCTAGTCACCACTGAATGGTGTTATGAGGGTCTGAGGTCATCACCTTAGATGTTATCCTCATAATTAATCTCACCAAATTAATGATGTTAAGGGTCTGAGGTCATCCCATTATGGTGTCTAGCCTCAAACCTCGTCATCCCATTATGGTGTCTGAGTTCATACCTCGTCACCACTGAATGGTGTTATGAGGGTCTGAGGTCATCACCTAAGATGTTATCCTCATAATTAATCTCACCAAATTAATGATGTTAAGGGTCTGAGGTCATCCCATTATGGTGTCTGGCCTCAGACCTCGTCACCACTGAATGATGTTATAAGGTCTGAGGTCATCACCTAAGATGTCATCCTCATAATTAATCTCACCAAATTAATGATGTTAAGGGTCTGAGGTCATCTGATATGGTGTCTGAGCTCAGACCTAGTCACCACTGAATGGTGTTATGAGGGTCTGAGGTCATCACCTAAGATGTTATCCTCATAATTAATCTCACCAAATTAATGATGTTAAGGGTCTGAGGTCATCCCATGATGGTGTGTGGCCTCAGACCTAGTCACCACTGAATGATGTTATAAGGTCTGAGGTCATCACCTAAGATGTCATCCTCATAATTAATCTCACCAACTTAATGATGTTAAGGACAAGTGCGAAATGGAGCAAGTACCACCAAGGGAACTGATATTTTATTAATAACCTCTTCATGACAAGATGGTACAATTACACAACTTCATGCAACATCATATGTAATATTTCTTTAGGTGATCAGCATTCCATGGATTAGTGAAAGGTTCTCCTTCTAGGTTTTTTAGTCTGTAAGTGCCAGGCACAACCTCTTCTGTCACTTTGTAGGGGCCATGCCAGTTCGGGTGGAGTTTGTTTGCTTTCTGTAGCGTCTTCTTTAGCACTAGGTCTCCCACTGCAATGGGTCTTGACTTCACCCTCTGGTTGTATAATTTGGGTGCCCTCTATTGGTAGGCTACTTGTCGGACCTCTGCGTCCTCTCTTCTTTCTTCGATAAGATCTAGGTCTAGCCTCCTCTCTTCTCCATTATTGTCAGGGTCATAGGTCTGAATCCTATGAGTTGGGAGCCCTACTTCCGTTGGTATGACGGCCTCTGAGCCATGTGCCAACATGAACAGGGTTTCTCCTGTTGGTGTCCTTGCCGTGGTTCTGTAGGCCCATAACACAGCGAAGACCTCTTCAGTCCATCTTCCCTTCGCATCTTCTAACCTCTTCTTGATTCCATCTAGGATAGTTCTGTTTGTGACCTCGGTCTGACCATTTGCCTGAGGTCGGCCAGGAGATGAGAAGAATTGCTTTATTCCTACTCTTAGGCAATATTTTTCTAAAGAGGAGTTCTTGAACTGGGTCCCATTGTCCGAGATGAGAGTGTTTGGGAGGCCATATCTGCATATGATATTCCTCCAAATAAATTGAAAGGTCTTCTTCTCTATAATCATTATCATCGTCTCTGCCTCCACCCACTTTAAAAAATAGTCGATGGCAACTATGAAGAATCTATAATTATAGGCAGCTCTTGGCAGGGGTCCTACTAAGTCAATCCCCCATACTGCAAATGGCCATGGAGAGGTGATTGACGTCATAGGATGATGGGGCTTATGAGGAATAGTGGAGAATCTTTGACATTTATCACACCTCTTTACGTAAGCTGCGGCGTCCTTGGACAAAGTTGGCCACCAGTACCCCTGTGTGATGATTCTCTTAGCCAAGGGTCTTCCCCCTATGTGGCTAGAGCAAGAACCCTCATGAACCTCCTGTAAGACCCGGGGAACTTCCTTGGGATGCACACATCTGAGGAGAGGCAATAGAAATCCCTTTTTGTACAAGACGTCTCCTATCATCGAGAACTTGGCAGCCTTATATCTCAATTTTCTCCTCTCTAGCTTGGACTCAGGTAGCTCTCCCCCTCTAATATACCTGACGAGGGGGTCGATCCATGAGTCTCCTAGGTTCAAATTATGACACGAGTTACATTCCTCTTCTTTCTCGATAGTTGCCTTTATCAAGACCTCGATCGGAATGGTCCTCCTAACATATGTCTTCATTGTCGGGACCAACCTTGCCAATGCATCTGCGTGACTGTTACTTTGTCTAGGCACTCTTTTCAGTTTTGCCTCTTCAAAATATTCTAACATCGTTCTTACCCTCTTCAAGTACTTGGCCATCCTTTTATCTTTGGCCTCATAGATCCCCAGTACTTGATTGACAACCAACCTTGAGTCACTGTGGAGTAGGAGTTTCTTTACGCGAAGAGTTATTGCCAATAAGAGGCCTGCTATCATGGCCTCATACTCGGACTCGTTATTTGAGGCCTGGAAGTTGAACCTCAGAGCGTATTCAATGTTCACACCATCTGGAACCGTGAGTATCAACCCCGCACCGCTTCCACTGTCGCAGGAAGAGCCATCAATGAAGAGGCTCCAGATGTCTGTATCTGATGAAAATGCTCCTTCTGTCATGACTCCTTGTTTGAAGAGATATCGATCCTCCTCGTCCTCCGCAATTCTGCTCATAACTTTTTTGGATGCGACCTCTTCCAGATCTCGAAAGACACTTGGTGTCTTCTCTTCCTGCTTTCGAAAGACATTTGGTGTCGTCTCTTCCAGATTTCGGAAGACATTTTGTGTCGTCTCTTCTGGTTTTCAGAATACACCGCGATTTTCAACACCCTCTAGGCCATTCTCTGCCTCAACCTCTTCCCATGTAAACTCAGCGACAAAGTTTGCGAGGGCTTGCCCCTTGATGGCCGTCCTAGGTTGGTAGGTAAGATCGTACTCCCCCAATTCGATTGCCCAGGTCATCAACTTCCCGGATTTCTTAGGTTTATGCAGGACCTGTCTTAGCAGGGAGTCAGTGAGGACTACCATGGAGTGAGCTTGGAAGTAGGGCTTCATTTTTCTTCAAGCATGTATCAGGGCATAGGCCAACTTTTCCATGCGAGGGTAATTTTGTTCAGCCCCTTGAAGGGATTTACTGTTAAAATACACAGGCCTTTGGATCCCATCGTCTACCCGTATTATGGCTGCACTGATGGCTGATTCAGAGACTGCCAGATACACATACAACTTTTTTCCTGCGACGGGCCGAGATAGCAATAAGGGGGATCCCAAGTAAGATTTGAGTTGGTTGAAGGCTTTTTCACACTCTTCATCCCATTAGAAGGCCTTTCTTAAAACTTTAAAGAATGGAAGACACTTGTCCGTTGCCCTAGAAACAAACCTGTTAAGGGCAACCACTCTTCCCGTGAGTCTTTGGACATCCTTGATACTCCTAGGAGTCTTCATGTCAAGTAATGCCTTGATTTTCTTAGGGTTCGCTTCAATTCCTCTCTGGTTAACGATGAATCCCGGGAACTTCCTAGCTCCTACTCCGAAGACACACTTCACTGGGTTGAGTTTCATTCTGTATGAGTCCATAACATCGAAGGTCTTCTCAAGGTCTGCTACGTGAGTGCAAGATTTCAAGCTCTTTGTTAGCATATCGTCTACATACACCTCTATAGTCTTACCTATTTGCTCTTCGAACATCTTATTGATAAGGTTGGTATGTTGCCCCTGTATTTTTCAGATCGAAGGGCATCACTTTGTAACAGTACGTCCCTTTGTTGGTAATGAAGGCTGTCTTCTCTGAGTCTTCAGCATCCATAAAGATTTGGTTATAGCCTGAATACGCGTCCATGAAGCTCATGAGCTCGTGTCCTGCCGTGGCATCCACCATCTGATCTATCCGAGGTAAGGGATAGCTATCTTTTGGGCAAGATCTGTTCAGGTCGATGAAATCAACACACATTCTCCATTTCCCATTAGCCTTGGGCACGATGACTGCATTTGAAAGCCACTCCGGATAGGTAACTTCTCTTATAAACTCAGCCTCTTCTAACTTTTTGACCTCTTCTCGGATGATGTCGTATTTCTCCTTGGAGTAGACTCTTTATCTCTATTTAATAGGCTTGGCATCTTTGGTCACGTTGAGCTTGTGACTCATCACCTCAGGGTCGATTCCAGGCATGTCTGCATGACTCCATGCGAAGACACTCTGCCTCCTTCTGAGGAAGTTTATCAACTCTTCCTTAATTTTCGAATTAAGGGCTTTGCTGACCTGGATGGTTTTTTTCGGCTCGTCCTCATTGAGGACGATGGATTCGACCTCTTTTGCAGCCTCTCCCTTCTTCAGTTTCGTCTCATCCCTTGGATCAAGAGTATCAATGCTATAAGTGGTGGTTTCCCTCTTATGGGCCTCCCTCTCTTCGACCGGGTTGAAGTAACATTGCTGGGCTATGATCTGGTCACCTCGTACTTCCCCTACCCCATAGGGGGTCAGGAATTTTAGCATTTGATGGACCGTCGACGGTACAACTTCAAACTCTTTTAGGGCCACTCTTCCTATGATGAGGTTATAGGCCGAGAATACATTCTCGTCTATTATGAAAAAATTTATCTTCCTCGTCAGCCTCTTAGGCCACTCATCACCCATCCGTATGTCCATCTCATACATGCCCAAGGGGTGGACCTTTTCTCCACTAAAGCCTATCAAAGGGTGATGATAGGGTATTAACCTTGCTCTACTAAGACCAAGGCTCTTGAAGCAAGGTCAAAACATCACATCCGCCGAGATCCCTCTTCTACCAGGATCCTCTGCACGTCACACCCATGTAACCTTGTCATTATGACCAAAGGGTCATCCTGGGGGGCCAAGATACCCTTGAAGTCGAGTCTGGAGAACCCAACTACGAGGGTGTCCATATCTACTTTCTTCCTCTTATGCACTGTATCGGAAGACGTTAGATTCACAACTTCAAGCTTGGCCACTGACCTGGACTCTACTACGTGAGCCTTCCTATCAGCTACTTCAGAGCCACCTCCTGCAAATCCTCCACATATGGTGTCAACACCAAACTAAATCGTACCGACCCTCTTCACCGGGGTGTTGTCATCTTTCGACAGAAGATCCGGATCGTCTTCATCACCACCTTCTGAATCATCGTCTCTTCTGGCTGTGACATTGTCACGACATCTATCATTTCTCCTTTTCTTAGGGTTATCTCTTCCACCCTTAGGAGCTTTACCGTCCACATACTTCCTCAACTTTCCAGATTTTAGCATCTTTTCAATCTCATCCTTCAGGGCGAAGCATCTGTGCGTGACATGGCCATGATCCTGGTGGAACTCGCACCATAGGTTTTTGTTCCTCTTATGTGGTGGGGCTTTCAGTTTCTCTGGCCATCTCAGAGTCCTGTAATTCTTAATCTCATTGAGGATGTGCTCGCAGCTTACAGTCAGAGGAGTATAGTGAGCGAACTTGTCATCACCCGACCTCTTCTTCCCATCTTTCTTGCTTTGGGACTTTCCACTGCCACCGCGGTTCTCATCCTCATACTTGGCGACCATTGCCTCTTCCGCATTCATTACTTTCCCTGCGGTTGCTAGGAGCTCCGCCATAGACCTAGGGGGTCTTCCGCAAGTTTCCATAATAGCTTCCCCTTCTGAAGACCTCCTATAAGGGCGGTCATGGCTATGTTCTCTTCATAATCTTCGACCTCCAACTTCTCTTTGTTGAATCTCGCTATGTAGTCTCTTAGGATCTCATCCTTGGCCTGCTTGACATATAGCAAGTGGGTAGTCTTATTTTGAGGCCTCACCCCAAAGAAGAAGTTGTGGATGAATCGTTCAGCCAAGCCTTTGAAGTTCTCAATTGAGTTCTTCGGAAGGGAGGTGAACCAATTGTGTGCTGCCCCCGTTAAGGTCCCAGAGAAGGCCCTACACTTCATCTCATCGAGTATCGAGTAGATGTTTGCTGCCGACTGGTATATCTCGATATGATGTACATGGTTAGTGCTGCCATCATACTTGGGAGACACCGTATGAGGATTGAACTTAGATGGGGTTGGGAAACCCACTATCCTAGCCACAAATGGGGAGCCCTCTGAGTAACCCCTTTGCAATGGGTCCCTGCTTTTGATGAGGTCTCCTATCTTCTCCTCAAGACGCTGAATAGAGTCATTCCAGGGTCTTCTGCCATCGACTTGGCCGAGGTTATCCCTTGCCACCTCCATGGGATGGACCGAGGGTCCCCCTATCGCGATACATCGACTATTGACCTCTTCCTATTCCTTGCCTCTTCTTTCAAAGTGTCGGCCTTGGTCTGGCCGACCCTGCCTATTCCCTCTCTGAGAGCTTATTGCGCTCCTTGATCTCGACAGTCTCTGTCTTAGGTCTTCCATCGGGCCCAACCTCTCAAAGGCCGACCCTCTGCTCGAACCTATCAAAAGCTGACCCTCTTTGTTGGGCCTCTTCACCTCTTCGGCCGACACAACCTTGACTTTGCCTAAGAGGTCGTACAGTGTTATTTGACACCTCATACGGCTCCCAACAGTCTTCCGGGACTTCTTCCGCCTCTAGATCATCATACCTGTCCTCTGGGCAAGGGTTTCTCTGTCTCCCTAGGCGCAAGCGCCTAGGGTCAGTAATGTCCCTTCTCCGCTGGGGTGCAGGCTGGTCCTTCATTGGTGCCTGGGGTGGTCCCCTGGCGTCAGGATGAGGCTAAACTGCCGCCGGAGTGATCATATCCGGCGAGACTCCAGGTGGCCTCATCATAGTTTGGCCGAGCTGTGCAAATTGCTCCTGTATAGTTTGTTGTGTTGCAGCTAAAGATCTCAAGGCTGCAGCTACCTTCGCCATTTCGGACTGGGGGGGCGCCTGACTGGAACTAGGCCCTCCACCCCCAGGTGGCGGAAGAGGCGGTGGTAATTCTGGTGCCATATGTTAACACTATAGAGCTTGAGTAGTAGATGAGCTTAGTACCTCAAAGGACCTCTTTCAATAGTGAAGCAGCTCCACGCAAGGGGCGGTGCCTGGTTCACCACCGGAGTCTCCGATGAGGTTAAACTGAAGAAGAGGAAGAGAGCTTCTTTTCTCTTCCCACAGACGGTGCCAAAATGATGATGCTGGAATTAGCACCACCAGATAAGGTGTTTTCAAGATCAATCTAAGAACAACAATGGCAGCATAGTTATGTAAAAGGTAGGAGAAATAGATGAGGAGAAGAGGAGAGAGCACCAGGACATAAGTGGTTCAGCCTAAATTGGCCTACGTCCACTGTGTGTGTGAATAACCTCACTGTAATAAGGCACTAATGGCCATGGATACAATCTCTCAAGCTTTCTCTCTCTACTGTGTATCTAGACAGAGTTTTAGCTAGGGTTGTATATCTGGATCCCTTGTAAGGTAGGGGATGACCTCTATATATAGTACCTGGGGGGTGTAATGTACCCCCCATGCATGTAATGTGCATGTGTGTGATTGCCTCACCAATATGGGAAAGCCATCTGTCACTGTCACATATAGAGAATGATGATGCAATATTCTCCCCACGTGTGGGGAATAATCTTGTTATAACTGATTTGTGTCCACGTGCCCTTATCCAAATGTCAGTAGATGCTCGGCTATCGCGCCTGGTGTATGACCTCGGCCTGGGAGAGGCCGAGGTTGGTAAGTCTAGGTACTCGTTCAGTCCGAGTATTCCATGGAGATCTCGGCCTAATCCCATCCGAGACAATGGACAAGGTCGGCCTGAGACGAGGTTGAGCTGGAGTGTTTGGAGTGTCGACTAATGTCTTGGTGAGGTTGCTGGTGGCTTCCTGCGAGCTCGGCCTATATATGGTCGAGGTTTCCATTCCAAGGTATACGAGAATGATGCTGATCCTCGTGATGTTCCTTGGAGAGGCTCATGGTAGTGTCGGCCTGGGCAGACCTTGCTATGGCCGAGGGTTGATATCGCGTGTCCAAGACATGTCCAACGTCGTCCATAATCTCGACCTAGGTTGGTGTCTCTGGGCCGAGGTCACATTTGGGGTATATCACTTGGGTCTTCAAGTCAAACAAAATTCAGAAGTTTTATTTATTTCGCAATCGAAATATGCTTTAGAGATTGTTAAAAAAATCGATCTTAAAAGTGCTAAAGAAGCTCGAACTCCCATCAGTACTACTATCAAACTATCTGAAGATGAGAATGGAAAATCCATTGATCCTACTCTATATCGTAGTATGATAGGAAACTTATTATACCTTACTGCCTCGCATCTTGATATTATGTACACAGTTTGCATGTGTGCTCATTATCAAAATAATCCTAAAGAGATCCACTTAGTATGTTTAAAAAGAATCATTCAATACATAAAAGGCAATCTAAATTTGGGACTCTCGTACACCAATGATAATCCTGGTACTATAATAGGATACACTTATGCCGAATGGGCAGGGTGTTCTAACGATAGTAAGAGCACATCAGGAGTATGTTACTATATCGGTAACAATTTGGTTGGATGGATAGTAAGAAACAAAACTGCACTTCATTATCTACAGCTGAATCTGAATACATTGCTGCTCGTAGTTGATATGCCCAATTACTTTGGGTTAAGCAAAATGCTAAATGATTATGGCATTTAAGAAGACCAATTGCATCTTTATCATGATAATCAAAGCGCAATCAATATTTCTAAAAATCCTGTTCAACACTCGCAAAAAAATACATATAAAAATTAGACATCATTTTATATGCGAATTAGTTGAAACTAAGGAATTAGAAATTAATTATGTTCCTACTGAATTGCAGCTCGAAGATATGTTTACTAAACCTTTGGATTTCAATAGATTTTAGCCTTTGTAAAAATCGATCGGCATGATTTGTGCTGAATAAACTCGTGTGACTTAAATATTTTTTCCCTTTGTCCATTTGAGACAAATGGGGGAGAAATTTGAGTCTTATGAGTTCATTTTTTCTTTTACATATCTCTAAAATTATTGATCTAAGTCTTATTTATAGGAATCTGTACCATTGTCTACAACATATGTTAATAGGGTATTGGTTTGTGATTAGTTGAGTTATGTAATTTTCTTTTTCTAGGATATGGGTAGATAGAATTTTTTATAGGAATAGGTTTTTCTTATTTTTGTTCGTATCCCTACGAGTCCTAGTTGACTCAAACGAGATTTTGTCTCATATTTCCAAAAGGGGAGATTGAATCACCTTATACTCTTGACTTACTTGAGTCTACATTGTATAAGTGCTCATTTAGGTTGGAAATTATGACAAAATTTGAGTCCCATCACATAGATTCCAAAGAACCTCATATTCTACACATGATTCCTCTTGGTGTTATTAAAGGTAAATCCTCAACTCCACACACTAAGATTGCATACATAAAGTATATCTTGCATCATTTGCTTGTGTGTGAGTTAATTTCCTTTTAAATTAAGTTTTTACTAATTTTGAGATTTTTTTTTAAACATTTTTAAAATGATTTTCTACATAATAAAAGTTGGGTTTTAAAAACATTTGGGGTCATTTTGTGATAATTGATTTTATCTAATCTTGCCTGAATGTTTGGTTGGGTAGAATCCGAAAGCGCTTGAGACTTGAGGGTATGTGTGTAATTAGTTTTAAAACATACGTTTTTGGTTTCATCCGAGCCTTACACTTGTCAATGTTACGACGACTTGATTTGTGTTTTCTGTTAGACACAGAATCAGTATGCAATCTCAGCCTTTGGATCAATTTAATCAACGTACTGCATGCATTTTATCCCAATCCATGTGAACCCACTTTAGACCTATCAACAAACATCTAATCCACTGCTGTTGTTAAACCATTAGATGAGAGTCAACTGCCAAAGACTAAATCTCATCCATTAGATTAGAGATGATGTTCTCGATCCTTCCTTGCTTAGTATAAAAGGAGACTGAGCCTCAGTATTTTGGGACTTTTTCCAGTTCGTCAAACTGAGATAAAGGATAAGAGAGAGAGAAGAAAAAGAGAGAGAAGCGAGAGAGAGAGAAAACAAACCCTACTCTCGTTTCCAACCCATAACTCCTTTAAATCCAAAATCAGTTTACAACCTAAAACAAAACTTGAGTGTTTAAGAGTTGTTTTGGATATGGTTTGAAGCTTGTTCGTGGTTTGAATCCTCTGTGTTTAAGATCTTGTAACCAACTTAGACATTTTAGTTTGATCTTTATTTCTTTTCATAGAAACCGTTGATCGTTCTGTTTTATGTTATATATCACTTATATCTGCATTATTTCGTTTCTCATCTTGAGAAATCATATTTGTTGATTATTTTTCTGTTAGTGTTTTTCACAACTCAAGAATCAACAAATTAATTTTCTGTTTCTAGTGTTTATGAAACAAGATTTCTAATCTAGTTGGAATTGCAATTGGTGATTTACAATTTCCAAAACAATTTCAAAACTCTGTGAAATTGTTTAAGACCTTGACCGTCTTCCGAGCAAGGTAACCTTGGATTCTTGGATATTTTGAAAGATCAAGAAAGTATTTTGTTTCTAAAGAAGAGAGAAAATGAAAACCCTAATCATTTAGATCTGTTCTGTAATTTGATAGGACTTATTTGTATAAATAAGTGTGCGTGTGTGTATGCATGTGTTAAAACACTGTCACAGACACTTGTCACACTACAACACAAGAAGTGTTGGCTAAAAGATCTTGAAACATCAAGAGTCGACGTAAAGCTGGAACAAAGTATTGAGAAGTTAGCAAGCTGAGAAAGCATCAACAACATCAGAACTGTAGAGAAGTTAGAATCAAACCAATGGGTACATATTCTAAACTTGTATAGGTTTGTTTTGTTTGCATGCGTGTTAAATAGCTTTTAACTTGTATACTTTGTTTTAGTGGATTTTTCGTTTGTGACTTAGAAGTCATCGTGGATGTTTCCTCAGTTGGGTGAGGTTTTACCACGTTAAAAACTGTGTACTTAATCTTTCTACATCACCTCATCTCATTCTTGTTGGTGTACTCATTTAAATTGTTTTAAACTGTTTTAGTTTTGTTTTTCAAATCTTGTTACATAATATTGTAAATATCTCATACATATTTTTATTAAACACATCTTGTGGTTAATCTGTTTGATTTAAAGAAAAGAGTTTTCCCAAAAAATAGTTCGGAGTTACTTAGATAGTTTAATCTTGAATTAAAGGACTTAAGTGACAGTTTTTCACCCCCCCCCCCACACTCATCACACTACACACACACAAAGGAAAGAGAGAGAGAGGAGGGGAAGAAAATGAGGAAAAGAAAACTGAATCGTCTAGTGCATTTAATTTTTAATGTTGTCACGGATGTGTCACGTTCTTTGGCCACGACAAGTCCGTGACAATTGTTGTCACGAAATTTTCACTGTCAAAGACCTTGACAAAAATGCATGTTTTTTTATCACGGTCTTTGATCATGGCAAGGGTGGTCGGGTGAAGGGTACCATTTTAGCCTTTTTGCTGTAGTGCATGCCGATAGAAGTTATGTAATGAATTAGGTAGTGCGATCATCACTTTTCATTAAAGTAATACTTTCATCCATGTTTTGAGACAACTTTATGTCATGCTTAACTATTTTATCCCCCATTATATAGCTAATGGTGGTTTACCATCAGAAGCATCCTAAAAGTGGACATGGGAGGAAGGTCCTATAAGATTGAGACTAAAAATATATATGCTATATTATTCCATTAAAGAAGGGAAGTGACCAAGAGAAGACATAAAAATATACATAAAAGAAAGATATTTTGGTATGGACTCCAAAAGACTTGAAGAGATTCTAAGTGAGTTTAAACATTGTAACCATTTTAAGAGGATAAGTTTTATTAAGATTGAGTGCTTGCAAACACTAATATCCATTCTAAGTGAAGTAAAACTAGATCTCATGTGGATATAGCATAAGTTGGGTAAACCACATTACTTTATGTGTTCTTTACAGTTAATGATTCTCTTGATCATTTCCTCCCTCGTTATTGAGCTTGTTTATCATAATTCTTGAAAGATCATATTTTTCATCACCATTAATAGGTGTTATGCCTCAGTTTTACTTTAAACAGCCAGATGTTAAGACTTCTTTCATTACCCAAGGAGAAGTTCCCTCTTACATTTGGCGACTCTGCTGGGGAGATATTCTTTTAAAGACGGTGAACGAAAATATAAACCTTACTATTGGATTTGATGATGCTCAACATGAGGAAGATAAAGTTGTTATTACACCTGATACTGAGGTTCTTTAAGTCACTGTTGTCACGGGAATTTTATGGGAGGGAAAGCTTCCACAAGTTTTGTTTTGGGTCCCAACCAAATGACTAATCTCATGGACAATTCTATGGAGTTCCTCCAAAGACAACAAGGAATGTTGATTTTTGGTTCCAAGATGGATGATAGTTTCTTCGTTACACCAACGACACAACCTGTCGCTCCTTTAACGAGAATGCCCATTACTCCTAGCAGTATAGTTGTTCCCGTTATGGGCAATCTTGCTATCTTTATAATGCCAACCATTGAAGATCAGTTGTCATTACTTCTTTGCCTGTGGTTACTCCACCATAAGGGAAATGGTATTCTCACTTATCCCCAAGGAGTGTCGCTACATGAGAAGATATGACAGCACAATTCCTCTAGAAATTATTTTTGGCAGATGATGAATTTACGTTGGCTCAACTTTCTCTTGAGAAGCAGTGGACATGTGAGGAGTTTATGGCTTACATAAAGAGGCTTAGAGAAATATCTCTAGATGTACATTAAGCCTTTTTCAAAGAATAGAGATCGTGATAAGAGCTAACAAAAAGCCTTTTTCAAAGGAGGAGACACATTTTTAAGATGCTTCCTTTTTTATCGAGTTAAATGAAGAAGCATGTATCCTTACATGGCGTATCGAAGGTGTGCCAGTGCCCTCTATCAAGGATAGGTTGGGACCTATGAGGGATTAAGGGGAAGAGTCTGAAGAAGCTTTGCAAGTTAAAGGTGGTAGGTAGGTTATTACTAAAGTTTATTTAATCTCCCAAAAACTTATATATAGAACGAAGACAAGGATAAAATCGATGGCGTAAAAAGTGAAGCAATAGAGTGCATTGACCATAGTTAATGGACCAACGATAAATAAGTTTGGGAACTTCAAGAAAATAAAAGCACCATCAACTTTTGTGAAACAATGAAAGAAGGTAGTGATAAATGATGGAAGTGTGATATATTTCCTTTGAAGGTGTGAGGGAGCAACTAAAGACCCTAAACAAGATGACCTAAAATATGAACCTTTTTTTATTGATAATTAAGGACAATGTATTGTCATTGATAATTCAAACATTCAAGAGTTTGTGGAAGTGGGTGAAGATGAGCCTAAATGTATGAAATATCATTGTAAAGCACAAGTTTAAGAGAAAGAGAAGGTTTATTTAGCTAATAATGGCAACGAAACATAACCAATCCTTATTTCAAAAGACTTGGAAGATGAAAAAAATATGGAGCTGATCAAAGTCATTCGGGAATTTAAAGATTTTTTTTATGTAAAAGTATATTGAGATGCCAGGGTTAGTTTAAGAAGTGAGCTGCCATAAGTTAAATATTCTATGTTCAACAATACTGATCAAGCAATCAAATGGAACACATAAGCCTGAACTGGATCTTAAAATCAAGGCTGAGATAGAATTGTTGTTGCAAAGTGAATTTATTAAGCCAATTTAACATCCAATTTTACTTTAAAGTATTGTGTTAGTGGGAAATAAAGATAAAAGACAAATTCACATTTGTGTTGATTTCAGAGATCTTAATAGTGCTTTCCCTAAAGACAAGTTCCCTTTTCCTTCAAATGATAGTTTGACTGACTCAATTGATCGTCATGAGATGTATATAGTTATGGATGGTTATGTGGATTACAACAAGATCAAGTTGCACATAGATGATGTAGAGAAGACAACTTTTAGGATTCCTTTAGGCAATTTCATGTATATTGTAATGCCTTTTGGTTAGAAAATGTGGGGGTAACTTACTAGAGGAAAATGGTGGCTATTTTTCATGACCTTTTTTAAAACATCGTGGAATTTTATGTGGATGATTTAATCATCAAATCAAAGAAGGAAAATTCTCATTTGACCTACTTGAGAAGAGTTTTTAGCATATGCGGAGAGCACAAGCTGAAGATGAACCCACGTAAGTGTGCTTTTGGTGTAACAAGTGGAAAATTCTTGGATTTTATAGTTAATCAGCAAGGAGTAAATATTGACTAAAGCAAAGAAAAATCCGTTCTTGACATGCCTTTTCCAAAGACATAGAAAAAGTTCAAGAGTTTCCTCGAAAATATTTCTTACTTGAGCAGATTTGTTCTCGGTTTGTCTAAGATAACCCACTCGTTGATGGAGTTGTTGTGAAAAACCACAAAGTGAAATAGGAGGGACCACACAAGGAAGATTTTGATAAGATTAAGAGACTTCTAACCTCTCCTTAAACTTTTATTCCACCTAAGACAGGAGCGTCATTGCTTCTTTATCTAATCTCCACTATGAGTTCCATCGGTTCTTCGTTGCCATACGAGGTTGATGGATAATAAAGACATGTCTACTTGTTGAGTAGTATTATATATGGTGTCCCAAGGCAAAATATACAAGTATAGAAAGATATTGTTCGTCTTTAGTGTTTATGGCTAAAAAACATAGACATTATATGCTATCTTTAACTATTAACATAGTAACAAGATGTGATCGAATTAAGTTTTTACTTGCACGAAAAACTATTATTAAGAGAATAATAAGTTGATTCCATATTCTTTCAAAGTATTATTTGAAGTGAGTGGTTCCTCGCACAATAAAAAATTGAGCCTACACAAATATAATGGCTATTTTTCCTGCAGGTTTGTTCAAACCACTATATGAAGATCTACCTAATGATAATTTTCAAGATAATCTTTATGAGGCAGACTTTGTGTAATGGTCCATAGAGTTTGATGGTTCATCGACTAAAGGAAAAGGAGAGGCTCGATCATTTTATTTAGAAGAAAGGGGAAGATTTTCCTGTCCTACAGGATAGATTTTATTTGTTCAAATAATGAAGCAGAGTATGAAGCTTTGATTCTAGGATTGATTTAGGCTCTTTGAAGTGGCATTCATTCACTTTTCATCAAAGGAGATTCTAACTTGATGGTCAAATAAGTGAATCTTGAATACGTGTTGAAGAACCTTAGCCTAGTTGCTTATCGAACAATTATTCAAAGGTTGATCGATCAGTTTCATGATGTCAAAATAGAGAGACATCCAAGAATGCTGAACCAACATGCTGATGCTTATGCCACGATTTCATGCAAGATAACTATGGAAGTTGACTCCGTAACTGTGGTGATCTATCGAAGAACAACTATATCTTTTGTGCTCCAACTTTTTTCTATGATGATGCTTTATATTAGAGAGTAAAGATAATAAAGAACCTAGAATTTGATTTAACATAATTCTTCCTTCCTCAAGGAAACATGTATTACAAAAATCCTCGTGGATGGTTGGAAAGATGACTTGGTGCTAAAGAAGCTCAAAGACGGTTAAAGTAAACTCATTTAAAACATTATAGAATACTCAGATTTTTCATTATAGAGTAATCCAAAGAGAGGGGTATTTTTATCGTACGATGAAGTAAGATGTAACAGCAGAACAAGGAGATTTAATAAATGTCAAATATTCTTTAAACCAACATAGTGAATTTTTTTGGAAGATCAAACAGCGTGCAGGTAGCCTTACATTGATTTTTATCAAGGCTGAAGTTATTCCAACAAAAGAAGCAAATGCCATATATTTTAGAATAAGATCCCCTAGGTTTTACTTACTAGAAGATAAACACTATCATTGAGGATACTTTAATAGGCCGTTGCGATGCATCACCACAAAGGAAGAAAAAGAGGTTCTCAAATAAGGTCACGATTATTGGCCAACTATGGAGAAAGATTCAATTGTGTTTGTTTGCGAATGAAAGGCTTCCAAATTCATGGAAACCTCATTTATGCTCTATCGGTTGATCTATAGTCAATGGAAACACCTTATCATTTTCACGCTTTGGAGTTTGACCTTATGGAGGAATTAAATTTCCATCTAGGGGAAAATATGGAATCTCATGGCAACTGAGTGCTTTAAGAACTGGGAAGAAGCTATAACCTTAAAAAGAGCAATAACAGGCATTGTGGCATAATCCATGAGAAAATATGTCATTTGTCATTTTGGTATTCCTAAAGTTTTTCTTTCAGATAATGGAGATCTATTTATTAACAAAGAAGTGACAACATTGACGGATATATATTTAATTATTCACCACACTTCAACACTGGCTTATCCTAAGGGTAATGGTCGAGTAGAAGCTACGAATAAGAATTCGGTCAATATTCTAGCCAAAATGATGGAATATTTTCTTGGTGTGTGGGATGCCAAGCTATCGATGATGCTTTGGGAACATCAAATAACCAAGAGGAATCCAACATGTTATACACCTTTATGATTGGTTTATGGAGATGAGCAATCCTTTCAGTATCGTCATAAGTGTCATATGCCACATGTACCTTATGAAGTAACATGCTTCTTAGAGTAGGCATGTTCAACTGGGATATGTGAACATAAAGAAGACGCGATGAAGAATTTTTAAGTTTACACGAAGAAATTCTCCAAATCTTATGGAACCTCGTGAGACTAGGGAAGTTTATGGAAGGCAATTTGGTGTTGAAGGCCGTTTTAATCATATTAGAGGGCTTCCGTTTCTTAAATTCGAAGCAAATTTGGAAGGACCATATGTTATTAGAGAAGAACCATATGTTATTAGATAAGCATATGGATCAAATATTGTCTAATTTTAAAAATTAAAGATAACAGGCCTTTCAAAGTTAACAAGTGGTTAAATGTTTATCCTGTTTGAGAAAATGATTTGTAATCTTATTTAGTTGAAGAAATGGAAAGAAGCACATGAATTTGCAACATTTGTGAGTTAAGTACTGAAGGTAGAAATGATGTGTGAGCATAAATTAAAGAAGAAATTAATTATTTGTATTATAAATGGATATAATTATGATCAGAAGGGGAACTACTGCCTTCAGGAATAAATCATGATTTAATTATAATGAAGACCCTAAACTAGAAGTAGTGAATAAGATCTCTTTAACTAAGGTAGCAATATCTTCAGTAACCTTTTGTTGATGCTCAAACATGGAAGAAATATTGATTTAAACATCTGCCTTTCTTTTAAACACAAGCTCACTCTCCCTCTTGGCATATGTACAAGCCTTCTTAAACATAACTACTGATTGATGACACTTCTCAAGCTAAGGAATAAGTTATTTTAAGTTTTCTTCTTTAGCCTTGAGATCCTTTACAACTTTGAAATACCTAGAATGGATGAATACTAGCTAAGGATCTTTTAGATCCCTCATTTTGTTGATTATTTAAGAAAAATTATATCCATCTTTCCTCAAAGATTTGAGGTTCCCTATATAGCGATTTAGCATGGATCTCTCTAAAGAAGATGATGAAATATTCTCAATATCAGCTACAACGACAACAGTCCCTTAGACATGATAAGACAACATAAAATTGTGAGGTCTCACGCATTCAGTTATCAAAGTCTCGGGGTGAGAAATAAGAATATTATCAATCACATAATAAAGCGAGCGTTGAATGGTTGTATTATTCTCAAGCATCTGTCAAAAATACTATATTGGTTCCATGATGGGAAAAATAGGATGAAAACCAGACTCACTCTCCTCACTTTACACGTTGGTTAAGGAACATTGGTCATCATGGGAAGACAAGTGAGAATACATTACAGCAGCCAGATCCACCTCAATAGAAGTCAAAATGAGACTAGGTGCCTCGAGAAGGATGCTTTATATGATAGGCTACAAAGACAGACGAGTCATAATATTTAGCAAAAACCTTAGCAAAAATTGGTGCTAAGTCACCAAGAAGGTGTATGAAAATTTGAATGAAACCTTAGTAGGAAGCTACTAAGTTGAATTAAAAAGTGTAAAGTTTGAGAAAAATCCTTACTATTAACACACTAAGTCGACTTACAATGTGTAAATTGAGGAAAAAACCTTGGTAGTAAGCTTCTAAGTTCACTTAAATATGTAAATTTTGAGGAAAAAATGTAGTATTAAGCTACTAAGTTGACTTAGAAAGTGTAAATTTGAGATAAATCTTAGTAGTAAGCTACTAAGTTGAGTTACAAATTGTAAATTTTAAAATAAACCTTAGTGGTAAGATACTTCGTTAACTTACAGAGTGTAAATTATTTTAGAGAAACCTTAGTAGTAAGGTACTAAGTTGACTTAGAAAGTGTAAATTTTGCCTAAAAACCGTAGTAGTAATCTACTAAGTTGACTTACAAAAGGTAAATTATTTTAGAGAGATCTTAGTAGTAAGCTACTAAGTTGTCTTACAATGTGTAAATTTGATAGAAACCTTAGTAGTAAGCTACTAAGTTGACTTACAAAGTGTAAATTTTGAAAGAAACATTAGCAATAAGTAATCTAAGTCATAAAGAGGATTATAAAGAATTACCCCATCAATGAAAGAAGGAGGGGGAACCACATCCCTTGAAGCTTGATCTGGTTCATTATGAGAATAAGCTAGAGGTTCCACTATTACATTAAGGGGGACTAAAACAAGATCAACCTCAGCTGGGGTAGCTGGTTGATCTCTCTCTTCACTCCTGGAAAGATGAAACACCACAAACTAAAGGAGCTCATAAAATATTTGGATAGAAAACATGCAAAAAGTAATGCTTCTTTTTAAAAAGGCAGTTACCTTAATAATGGTCTCATGAACAAGAGGAAGCTTATCTTGAGGAAGCATAACTACTACTACCACATTCATTTATAGTGACAACATTGAACTAGGTACTGATTGATATACATAAGTGTGGCCTCGTCCTCAGCAAGCCCCAGCTTGGCTAAGCCAACCTTACCCGCTCGTCAAGTTGGACAAACTTGGGTCCCTCTGGAGCGATCCATTTTCAATAGTCTCGACCTCGTACCAAACTTATGGGTAGAGACCTATCAGCTAGCCCATATCCATCTCCATTAGCCTCATCTCGAATTCGTACCATTCAGATAGTCGAGACCATACTTCAACCCAGCTTAGTGGTTGCTTACAAGGTCATCGAACGTGTGAGTCTCATCCAAGCCGAGACCTTTCAGGATGACATATATCTCACGTGTGGCACAGTATTCTAGCATGACTAGTCCATAGTTATAATAATATCTCTATGAGCACATGAGGGAATATTACATCATCATGCCATATGTGTGCCAAGGACAAGTGACTGGATATGATTGGAAGCTTCACCCCAGGAATGCATATTACATGCTTGGGGGTACAATTTTCACCCCAAGGACTATAAATACATGTCATATCCTTCCTTGAAGGGTATTATAAATCTAAACCCTAGCCCAAGCTTTGTTAAATTGACTCTAGAGAGAGAAAGTGCTTGAGTGTTGTACTTTGAGCCATTAGAGCTCCATTATTTAGTATAAAAATACACAAACAACTGCATAGTGGAGTAGGCCAGTGGTTGAACCACTTATATGATCATTTTCATCCTCTTCTCCTTATCTCCTTCTATATTTACTTTTTCTGCTCTTATCTCCATCACTATAGAGTACTATCTTGAGCTAACTACAAGTTTAAGTGGTGATATCTCTAGTATCATCATTCATAATTCAATATACTGAGATGATGTAATAAAGGCAATAATAAAGATATTTTTCAAACGTACCTCAACTGAAATAGTTAGAGGGACCATAGTCAAAGTCCACTGTATCAAAGTTAAAGGAGTTACGAGAATAGAAGACTCAACAACTATATTTGAAATTACCACCGGCTCTCTATATAAAGGAATTTTTATGCTGCAGCAGTACACTCAAAAGGAGATCTCTTAGAGTATGTAAGCACAGTCATATGAGAACGAGGGAGTGGAGGAGGTGCAATGAAGATATCCTTAATGACAGGACTTAATTGTTCTTTGGATAGAGGTTTGTCATCTATATTTACAATGACCATTGGAGATAAAGGATCATGCTGCAAAAGAAAAATAGAAAAAATGTAATCAAATATAAATATTCCTTAAAGAAATAAGTTCAACACTTAGAGAAAAGACTTACTGATTTTGTTGGCAGAGATTGCTTAGGAAGAACATCACATGGGGAAACATCCTCTGCATCATAATCTTGTTTATCATTTAAAGTGTGCTCAGAGGAACCTCATGGAAAAAGTGTTGGAGTTATTATTAGATGTTCCTTGTTTAATTTCATCATCGAATGTTTCTTTCATTGACAAATCATATCATTTAAAGTTCCTTCCTCTGTTGGAACTTTTGGAGCAACGTGTTTTCGATGAGACTGAGAAATAGGGAAATCATTAGTAGGGTGACATCTCTCTAAACGAACTAAAACGTCATTCACACTAACTGAAATAGGTTTCATTCTAGGTAGGAGATCAAATACCATTACATGGACCTTCAACAAGATTTGGATTTGGGATCCAACAACTTCTAAGGGTATGCTAACCACCTCAGAAGAATCTTGATTTAATTTGGATTTCTTAGGAGTTTTTTTTTTAATTTTGATGGACCTTCATCGATGGAGATTTTCGCTTTGCACCAACGCCCACTTTATTGGTTTTCTTTCCCTTTTTAACCCTTTAAAAATCTCAATAACTGGGTGCAAATAAGGGAACTCTACAGATAACTCAATATTGGTAGTTCTCAGTTCAAACTCCAAATCAGCAATAGAGTTATTTTTAAGGCCAAGTTTGTTAGGTACAAATAATTCCATAGCGGGATAAATAGGCCGAGTCCTCATGAAAGCTTTAAAGTGCGTGAGATGGAATGACCAAAATAACAAAGCCAAATTGTGGATACATCACCATGCCTTATATTATTAGGTATGGCCATTTTGTTATTAAACTCTACACAAAGAGAAAATAATCTACTAAGAGTGAAGTCAAGGCATGCAATATAGAAAGAATCATCAGTTCTGCTATTTTCACAAATGGGTAAGGGCACCTTGGTCAAACCTACATTATTTGGCATAACAATGAGGGCTATAGGTTTCATTCTCCTTAAAAGGAATATGACTATGTGTAAGAAGAATACCACATCCAATAATAGATCATCAAGCACATATATCTCAATCAAAGGACATAGATCCTTCTTACTCTATTTATAGTTTCAACATAACAATCTTCGGTGCCTAAAAGAAACTTGTTAATTGGTATATCATCTAGAGCTATCTTGGGGAACCTATGGTAAAGGAACTCCATCAAAAGGATCGTATAGCAAAAGTTAAAGATATCATGTTTGCGAACAGACCAACCCATATAAAAATGAGTCTTATCTAACCAAGTGTATAAAGAGATCAATGTTATAGTAACCAAATGAATTTTGATTCCTTGAGACAATCTAACTATCTCCGACAAAATGAGTCTATACATGGATGATCATTAGGCTTTCCAAGAAGGAAGAATCGAGAAAGTCATTATAAAAGGTAAATAACTATCTCTGACAACCGATCCTTACCAGGACCAAATGGTACCTCACGTATTATACCCTTCTTCTTTTGTTCATTCATTGGTTTTAGAGGAACCTTATAATAATACTTGATCAGTTGACCAAAAGTGGCCTTCAAAGAATCACCAATACACTCACAACATAATTTATTAAGCTTCCTTCGAGCTTCAGCCTCCTCCTTATTCATTGGTTCATCATTATAAGGAAAAACATAACAAGGACCTATACTAATTAGTTCACACATATCTTTCAAGGTGACCGTTAACTCACCCCAAGATGTAAGGAAAGTTTAAAATAAATAATTCCACCTTAAAACCAATAGGTGGAGATCAAAGTTGTTTTTGGAAAGGGTGAAATCCCCAAACCAATATCAGGCGTTAGAAAGACCAACTTGGGGAAGAGTTTTCTCATATTTTTATAGATAAAAGTGGTCAAAGAAAGAAAAGCCTCAGGTGATCCACTTGGGGCCTTAAAATCAATATTGAAATAAGGGAAATCCTCCCTGTCTAATCAAAGTCTTAAAATACCATACGAAGGAAGATCACCTCCTATGGATTGGTTTTATGGATGATCAGGTAAAAGCAATGGATCTTTTATTCCTTAAAAATGGGTAGAAAAGGCCCTACCCTCTTTCTAAAACTTATCTCCGTCACCAAAGTTAGGAGCATGATGATAACTATGAAATGATTCTTATCTCTCTACTTCATTAGATAATGGAGCTCCACTTGAGCCCTTATCAGAAACCTCAATGTCTTTGCTTAATGATGCCGTTATTGAACAAGGAAGAGAATGATATGAAGAAAAAAGACAAGTATTTGCAAAGAACATGATATAATCGTCAAATAAGGAGAAAAAGACGTAATATTTAAACATGATTTATCTCTCTACAAAGGTTTTGAAGATTGGGTTTCAATGGTGTTGAAATAAAATATAGAATGTTTTTGAACAAGTGAAGTTAAAAAGATTTTATAGGGTATTCTTTTTCATAACTATTCAACGTGATTTTAACGGTTCATAAAATAAAATGACCATTTGAATTTGGGGGCAAAATGATTATTGCATAACCTAAAGCCTCAGCAGTTGTCATGTGGCCACACGTGGCAAAAAGGTGATGGCGATGTTCAAATTTAATGGAAAGATATACAAATGATCAATTCACACGTGTTATTTTCAAGTGGGCAGAGATTAACATGTGTACATACAGGGTTCTTTGACAAAAGGTTCTTTGGTGGAAGGTTCCTCAATTTGAGAATCATCAAATAAAGGTTCCTCGGTTTAGGATTTATAATAGAGAGGTTGTGTATAATGAACTGTTAACATTTGAGACACTTCAATTGTCCTGACCAAAGTATTATAAAGTTAGAAAATACTTGAACGAGATGTTTTATACAAAAAATTCTTGTTTACACAACAACATTATCTACGAGGGGGAAAATGTTGTAGGCGCTTATTAATGGAATTGCTTAATCATAGAAAAGTTTTTTCAAGAAGGCAAAAAAAGGAGTTCATTTGATGTTACATGGAAGAGGTTAATCAAAACACTACAAAGACAAAGTTTGTCCAAACCGAAGAAGATCAAGGCACAATCGAATAACTTGGATAGGAAGGTTCCCAAGGAAACTACTCCCGTGAACACATAAATCGAAACAACTCCACATGATCAAGAAGGTTTGTAAAATAGATCACCCGATGAAGAATATTGCGAACAACGACCAGTGTGCTTGACCAAAAGTGCTCATCAGGTATAAAGAAATATTGATGCTGAAAACATTATCTGACGTAAAGGAATAGTCTTTTACACACGATCCCATATTGTAAAAAATTATATAATTTTTTAGGAAGTGCAATTATCACTTTTCATTAAAGTGTTACTTTCATCTATATTTTGAGAAAACTTTATATTACGCTTAACGGTTTTATCCTCAATTACATGAATGATGGTGGCGTACTAGTATAAGTGTCCAAAAAGAGGAAAAAGGATTCAAGGTCGCATGAGATAAATACTTAAATTATATAGGCTAAATAATTCCATTGAGTAAAGGATGAGACTCAGAGAAGACTAAAAACATACATAGAAAAAAGAGTTTTTAGGATAGACTTCAAAAGGTTGAAGAAATCCCAAGAGATTTTAAGAACTATCAATACTTTAAGAGGATAAGTTTTATTGAGATTGAGTGTTTGTAAACATTGATTTCGAGTCTATGTAAAATAAAACTATAAGTCCTATGGACATAGCCTAAGTTGGGTGAACCACATTATTTGTTGTGTTCTTTACGGTTAATTCATTCTCTTGATCATATTCTCCCTCGTTCTTGATCTTGTTTATCATCACTACTGCAAAAGGATATTTTTCATCACCGTCAATGGTTTCACCTCAGTTTTACTATACACACCCAGTTGACAAGAGAAATTACCATATACTATCATTACATAAAGATAAGTTCCCTCTTACACTATGCAACTGGGAATACATGAAAATCCCCCACTGAGTAATGTTGTCTTGGATCTTCTTAATATGTTCAAGGACTTTACTCTCTTCAATTAACATATCTATCATCGAGAATTTTTTTGTGACTCATTTCCCTTTATCTACGTTCTTACTTGCTAAGGGGAGAATTAGATTTATATAGTATCGATCAGATCGGGTCATATGATTTTTTAACATTAGGAAGAACAAAAACCCTATGTCTTCATCTACCTCTTGCATGTCAGATATTTCATTGATTCTATTTAGTAATCCTAAATATAAATCATCCCACAAAATAAGGTAATCATGCCGGAATTCCCAATATCATGTTCATCATCTAACTCATCTGAGGGATTTGAGTCATCACCCCACCCGGTGACTACAATATTGTCTTTTCACTAGAAACTGATGCATTATATGACTTCAACTACTTCATTGCACAAATCTTCCCACGTAAAGGATAAGTGTTTGAAAGAGGGAAGTATGTATCCCTTGAGTCTTAGGATGGTAAGAAGTATGTAAGTTGTACATATCTATCCCACCTTAACGAACTCATCTCACATGACTTGCACAATATTGTCTAAGATGAAATCCCCCACTGACACAAACCAATCATTTTATTGTCGAGACCACTCCTGGGCTTCCATGTATACATTAGTGATTTTTTTATAACTATTCTCTCTGAGGATATTCTTAAGTGCTAACTTCAGCCCGCCTAAAATCTTTGAGTTTGTCCAAAATAGTTGGTAGCTCCATGCTTCCTAATTTAGAAAGGATTCGAGTGATGATACAAGCCCTTATCATAAGATATAGGGATTGGTATGTAATGTTTTCAGGGAAAAGAAGGAAAGAGGGATGAAATTTAAAGGGTTTAGGGGAACCGAAAGACAGGGCAGGTGAATTGATTAGTCAGATTTTAGTGGAAGGATCGAAATTAGGTTCGTAATTACTGAGGATGGAATTTACACCGGTCTAGTGTGATGTCATAGGGGTTCGAGTAGTTTTGGGTATAGGATTGGATGGATGAGTTATTCACCTGGAAACACTAGTTGAGTAAATCATAATGAGCGTCATATTAAAAGTTCCTTGGAAGTGGTTTACTTTTGAGAGTTGATCATGGATATCGGTGTATTTATTTATATTTATAACAGGATAATCTTTTGGATTCCATGATGTAGTAGGCTGAGAAAGGTTGTTTATGGTTGAGACAGTGGTATAGCTGGTTTGCAAGGAGTGAACTACTCAATTGGATTTTTCGGCTCACACTCAACTCTATGATTGCTAACATTTTATTCAATTTCGACCCCCGCCTCCCGGAGGGGTATGAATTCTGGTTTGTATTTGCTTCCTATTAAGGTTCGAATATGTGGAAGGAAATTCTTCTTCACAATGATCACCTATTCCTCCTCAGAAGGTCGGTTATCATGTTAGCGGTATGTTATCTCCAACTGCTGATGAAGTTGTTGACTCGCTCTCTGGGGTTATACTTAAGTAGCTCGAGGTCTCAACGAGTGACTTATAACTCCTCATTATATTTGTATTATTCCATGAATTTTCAGGCCACATCCTCCTATTAATGGATTCGGGATTCCTCCAGTGACAAGAAATATCGAAGAGCGCTTTCTTTAATAGTCTACTAGAAGAATTTGGGACATTATCTCCTCGATTTCACCCAATACCCTCATGGAACGGTGATAGTTGCGCAGATGCACAATAAAAGGTTCACTACCTCCAAAATTTTCAATGTTCAACATTTTAAAATTTTTAATAACCGAGCCTTCGAGTAGGGAGTCTTGTGGGTGTAATCAACATAGTTTCCTAAAATCTTAACTTGGTCGAATGTTTTGGATAACAATCTTAGATCTTCATTAACCTTGTTCAAATAGGATGCGTGGGACATAAGGAGCCTAATAATCCTCTAGATCCCATATTAGTTCTACTGATTGCAGACCCATGGCACGAGGAAAGGACATATTTGGTTTGATAACTTTGAGCATTTGACTCCTATTTCATTCAATCTCTTGGACTTCTACCTATATACTACCGATCTTGGCACTGAGATGAGCAAGTACTTCCATCAGGTCTGGTTGAACATTAACATTTTGTTCAAGGTTTTCCATAAAAATATCGAATATGATCTCTCAATTTTTGCAGAAGATGACAAGGGCATGGAACTCTGTAGTGGCTTGATATAAGATCTGAACACTTATGGAGCCAAGCCAAAGAGTATGATCGCACCTGAGAGGGAAAGATTCCTTTTTTTTATTAGAAAGAAGAATATTTTGGGTTTTTTTAGACAAGGAGGAAATATTTTTGGTATACATCTTTTTGAAAAAGAAGAAAATATTTTTGGTATTTTTGAAAAAAGGAATGAAGTAAAATTCCATAGTGTAGTTGTTATTATTAGATTTAACTTGTATTATATTACGCATAGGGTGAAAGGGAAATGCCGAATAGAAGTCGAGTTTGGGAAAGGATTGGGTATGTGATGCAAGACATAATTTGACTTGTTTCCAGATTCACAGATTTGCTCTTATTTTCAAAACGGCGAAAAAGTGTAAATTTTGGGTGGTAGGATGACTCAAAATTTTGGTAAAGTTTTGTGTTGAAACCGAAAAACTTGGTATGAGTGTCCGAGGGTAGATGCATATATGTGATTCACGCATTGGGAAGTTAGTTTATAGGTTCCCCCTTTGGCATAAATTTCACTATATATATCTTGCCTGTAATGGCAATAATTCATCGATACATGTGGAAAATCCATTTGATAAACAGGAGTGCATATGAATTTCCTCACGATATACCTCATGGTAACACTACGTGTGAGAGAATTTCAATATACTCCATGTACACGAATGAGTTACCTACTATATACCTCCTATGATGAGTTTAGTCAAGCACTACGATGCAAGGGGAATCCTTCAACATGCGTCAAAGGTACTAGTACAATGTAAGGTGAGAATCATATCACTTAGGTTAACTGTGCTCTGCAGAATCGATATCCCATAATGAAGTAATCCCCCGATACGGGACAAAATTTTGGTCAAAATGTAGTGCTCACGTGATGCAGTGTGCAAATGCATGAGTCTTAATTTTGTATTTTTAAGCAAAGTTTAATGTATGCTAAAGGGAGTAGGTACTACTACTAAGATTGAAATAAGGCATGTGAATATACATGAGTGGCGTATAGAAAAAAGATAAGTATACAAGGAGAATAAATTTAACAAGTATGTACAAGTAACATGAAGCACGAAACATATACAAAGCATTCTAATATATACAAGGTGTGAGATATAATAATATACATAAGTGAGATAGATATATGTTAAAAGTGAGAGTGACATGGAAACATGTATCGTGGAAGTGTGTACATGTGAGAATTACGTTAAGTGCGTGAAAGTGATATTAAGGTGGGTATATAAACAAGTGGCATGTGAATCATCTCGGTAAGCATGTGAACATATACAAGTGGGAAGAAGCACGGATATTCACAAGTGACATGGAGCATGTGAAAATGTGAATAAGTAGAGTGTAATATGGTAAGTATATACAAGTGATAGTGATATGTGAGAATATAACGTGAGTATAGAAAATTGAATAAAACATGAAGCATGTGGTAAAACATGTGGTATATACATGTAATGAAAAAAGATCATGATATAGAAAAGAATATAAATAAATGGCATAACAAGAACATTTGAGTATAAGAGTTAAAATGGAGAATATGTAAGTGGAAATATATTCACACATGTAAAAATAATGAAAAAGAGAAAGAAGAAAATGAAGCCCATATAAAATTGAGTCTAGTCCTCTAAAAATGAAAATTCCCAAAAGATTCGCCAATGTGCCCATCCAAGATTCTATAGGTTCACCCCGAAAGACGATGGAGTGTTGGGACCAAGTAAGAAAATACTATTTTTGCCACTTGCGCAATATTCGCAGGATCCCACGGACATAAATTGGTCCTCACCAAGGGGTATAAAATATATAGAACGGAATCATCATCCTTTTTTTTTAAAACACGCAGAAGATGTAGCCTTCCTTAAAGAAACGACATCAAGGACAAGCAGATGCATATGAAACTAGATAGATTACTGGTCCAAGGACTATATTACAGAATAGGAAGGTGTTAGGCACCCATTCCAACCTTTTCATCTCTCGTGGGCTATGCTAATGTTCTCATTTTATAGAAAATGCAATTTGTGCCTACCATGTATGTGGAGTGAAATAGATGAGAAAAGAAATCATCATACTTACATCATGGAGAAGACAATGACAAGTCATTCTAAGGAGTATAAATAAAAAATAAAAGAAAAATAATCTAAATGTTAGCAGCACATCGTATCACAATCCATTGCAAAGAGTGGAATACACATGTCTGATGGGGCCTCTAAAAATAAAACAAAGAGAAAAGGCTAGACTATACGAAATACAACAGATTATAATCCACTATGAGGAAGTGGATATTCATGCTTGACAGGATTGCGAAAGAGAATAAAAAATATGAAAATATAATATAATATGAGCAACACACCAGCTTATGATTCATTATAAGGAAGAAAATAGGCACGTTTGGTGGGGTTTCTAAGAACATATAAACTACTATATATATACATATATATGATACTAATACAAGTGAGAATAAATAAAGTGAAAAAGTATGAAAATTGACTAAAATCCTGAGGAAAACCCAAGATACCTATGTAGCCATAAATAAAATCAACGTCTACATAGCTCGAAAACACGTAAGAGTGGGATTAACCTATGAACCCAAAACTTGAATTTTCTCAGGTTTATTAAAAAATGTGTACAAATAATGTAAGTGTGGTAAAAATGGAAGGAAAATTCTAATTTGGGATCTAAGAATCAAATCCTCTTTTGGGGTTTTGAGTTGATGAAAATAAATTCATTGAATATAGAAATAGTATAAAGTTAATTAAGGTAAGGAAATGATAACTAAATGTGAACAATATACTAGTGAGTAAAAAAGTGAGTAATAGACATTAAAGTAGGAAGTTTGAATTAATAGGATTTGAACCTTCAGTAAAGCTTGAATTCGGACTTTGATGGTGATGTAAGCTAATTTTGATGGTGGTATAATGGCCTTAAAGTGGGTAAGAAAGGTGTGGTGTGAGGATGATGTGATGGAATGTTGGAGGAATATTCTGAAAGGCATATGTAAAAGGCTACGCACTTATTTCGAGGAAAGGACAACTTAGGATCCGGAAAAAAGGTCCTTGACTACGAGGTAATGGCTTCCTTAGATAGGAAATTTTTAGGGATAGGGGTATATCGATCTGTTTAGGACTAGGCCCACCTATCAGCATACCCCCTGAGTTGCAAGCTAAATAAAGTAACCATACGCCATTAGACAGAGGGCTAGGAGGTGCATATATGTAGTCCTAAATGGACATTTTTTCAAAAAAATGAGCATAAAATGCAAACTATAAGTTTGATTCGTGCACGACCAAGACCATTGTAAAAATAATTCAGATCTATACAACAATCCATTGAAAAATTTTGGGTCCGATATTTGACCAAAGTTAAATGGAGCTCGGAAGCAATCAATGGCCTCTTACTTATGGTTTTGGAGTAAAATGGCAAGTAAATGCAAACCATATGGTAGATTTGAGAACAATATGGACCATTAGAAAATTTATTCAGAGCCTTATGAAATTTCATTACGATACTCTCGATTTTGAGATTTGACCAAAGTCAAATGGAGTTGGAAAAAATTTATTGCCTCTAGCGTAGTGTTTCGGAGTTAAAATGCAAGTAAATGCACATTGTAAGGCAAAATGTGTGCATGGTATAGACTGTTAGAGAGGGTGTTAAGAGACCTATTCTCTATTTTAAAAGTTGACTAAAGTCAAACGGATCTCAAAAGCATCCAATGGTGCCTAGATTAGGGTTTGGAAGGAAGGATCGAGGTCCGAGGGTTGAAGAAATTATGTTTGGGACCTATGAAAGTTCATGAGTGGTATTATAAGTGGGTAATATATGTATCTACAACTTCTAATACCACCATTACTGAGATGCTGATGGGAACCTTGCCTCTTCAAATCACATTGGTAATTTTTCCATATCTGGAGCCTCTGTTATTAGCACCATCCTTCTTGTTGTATCTTCAATCGGCCCCATAACTGGTGGTGAGGCAAAACTTCTACTTCTTAAAGAGAATCTCCCATTATCATGAAAATGGCTCAAAGGCTCATTTAGAGCTAAATTTAAGGTAGGACTTGACCTTGCATTAGTGTGATCCTTTCTTTAGGTAAGGAGAAATTTTTATGTCACCTCTTGACAAGTTGTATACAACTCTGCTTTGGATGTGGCTGAGAAAACCTTTACCGATTTCCCAAAAGTTAGGCATACTCTCTTTCGGATTCCTGATAGAATATTGAGGGTGAAAGTGGATATGGGTGATTTAACCTTTTCTAACCTTGATTTTCCAATTTGCAGGAGTGCACTCGAGAAGTGGGATTCTTGGGGGAATCACATTTTATGTTTGCAAAGTAATAACCAAATTATTGATGACTTTGGCTTGGTTATGTCTATTCATAATTTACAAAATTTTACTACAGACACCACATTTTATGACCCCTTAAGTCCATCCTTAGGTCCATAGCACCTCCCCATTTCACTACAAAACGCTAGGTCATACTTTGAGTACCAATCTAGAGACCACCAAGGTGCTTTCGGGCCCCGTTTGACTCTAGTCAACTCTATCGTCAGAGAAAAATCTTAATGATTATTCAAAGTGATCTGAATCCAATTTCCAATGGTCTACCCCGTGCACGAATCAGCATAACGGTTCAGACGAACGAATAATTTTACCACTAGAAATCGATCTGGAGGCCACCAGGCGCTCCCGGGACTCAATTCGACCTCAGTTAACTTCATCGTCAGAGTGAAAACTCTTTGACTATTCAAAGGACACTAAAACCCATTTCCAACGGTCCATCCTATGCTCCAAACAACATAACCATTTGGATCAAAGATATATTTTCCCCCGAAAACTGATCCGGAGACCACCGAGTGCTCCCGGGCTCCATTTGGCCAAGGTCAACTCTTAAACTCGAATACGACTGAATGAATCTTCAAAGGGAACTAAATAGCCTTTCCAACGGATCACCTCAGACACAAATTAGGCTTATGGTATAGACGAATGACCCGTTTTACTCCAAAAAGTCATTGGGTGCTTTCGGGCCCCGGTTGACCAAATTCAAAATTTCGAACCCAGAAAAGCGCTTTGGAATTTTGAATTACCTTGCATAACCTTTAAAACGGTCTACCCCATGCACAATTCTGACTTATGATTTAGACGATCCGTTAACATTCGACGATCTCCCATCTAAAGGACTGATGAGCACTTGCTTTCGAGCCCCGTTTGACCCAAAGTCAACTCCCGGACCCGGGAGAGACCCAAAGGACTCTTGAAAGAATATGAATTAAGTTTCTAACGGTATTCTCTTTCACAATTTGGATTTATGGATTACTCTCTATGACCATTTTTCTAGAAAATTTTGCATGAGACTGCCAATTGGCAGGTCCATTTTCAGCCTATCGATAGTGTGTCTAGGGTTACCTCCTGATTGGCAGGGATAGGGCTAAGGCAGATCGTACCCCATACCCTATAAATAGAGGGCATGAACTCAACCTCAAGGCATACCGGAGATCCATCAATATCAGTGATCTCAGTAATATTCTCTTACAATCAACGAAGTTTCCTTTTGTGTAATTACTTTTCATCTTTCATTCCCATCATTTTCATACCTAATTTAGAAATATGCCATTCTCTTTCATCCAACATTCATCTCAACATTCATGGGAGCTCATCAAGGATCATGATCAAGACTCAATTCTCCAAAGAAGGTCAAAAAATCATTATCTCTCTCTTTAAATTTTTTATATTTGAATTAGTTAAATAAATTCTTAATCTAGGTTTTACTTTAGCCCATACACATTAATAATTCACCCTTTATTAGTTATATTGCACATACTTTATTTTCTATAAAAAAAAGCAAAAAAAATAAAAAGAGGGTTACACCTATAAATTCCAATGGGATTATCCATCATAATTTCTTAAAACTAAAAACACATTTTATACACAAACATAAAATAAATTCTCGTTCTAATCTATGGGATAAATACCACCCTTATGCCGCATGCGAACTACGTGTACTTTGATGCCTTTATAGGCTACTTAGGTATAATACCCCGTATTTTTTAGGATAAATAATTTAGCTAATTTGGAGAATTAGAATTTAAACTAAATTGATAATTTAGAGAAACCATTTAAATTGGAGAATTTATTTAAATTGGAAGATTCAATTTATTTCGAGAATTGAGATTTAAATTAATTAAGGTTATTTCTTTTAAGAATACATGTTTTGTAATTTGAGATTTTACTTATGTAACTTGGATGATGATTCTGAGTGTACGGTTGAGTCCGGAAGGGTTGAGATAGTTAAAATATACCCAGTGATAGTAATTGGGTCTCGAGGCATTTTTAAGCATAATCAGACCGATACGGGAGTGATTGGGCCATTTTAATAAAGCCCACAAGCCTAAAAATGGGATTGACATAATAAAATCAAAACGTGAGAGGGTATGGCAGCCATAATTCATTTTAGAAAAACCCTAGTTGTAGAGGAGAAAATAGGGATTAAGTGGGAGAGTTTTTGGGAGTCAAGCCAAGACGAGATTGATGTGTTATTAGTCAAAATCTTCATCTACATCAAAGGATCAGACTCTATGAAATTTTCTGGCAAGTAGTTAAACTTGATTTAATTTAAATTGCGGTATTGCGATTTATATCATGGTGGGTGTAAACCATATTCATTTTTGGATGAGTTATTATAGCAGAATTCGTTTTTGGAGGGTCTCACATGTTAAATCTGGGCTTTGGGGATTTAAGCATTTAAGGTGAGATTGATGTTTAATTAATGGGAGAATACAATCATATTATGTTAGAATATGATTTGTAATAGAAAACCCAGTAGGAATTGTTGTTGAATTTGAGTTATTGAATCGAATTGAATTTGTGATTCAGGAAATTTTTGAGAAAAACCCAATTCAGGAATCCTAGAAATTTTAATGAGAATAAATGATGATTGATGATATATATTAGTGTTAGAACCTATTTATAGATGTAATAAACATGGGGTATAAATTGGGTTGATGTTTGGGTTAAATCCATGGAGGTTTGAGGGTTATAAATGGAGAAAAACGAGTTAGAGAAGAAGATAATTCGTAGTCCGTCGGAACGGTCCAATTTTGAGGAAGAACCGATTCGATTTACCTGTTTTTCAAAACATAAAACTTTTATATCTGTTCGTCACGGTCGCGTGGGAGCAGGCGTTGTATTTTTTTGATTGTTTTTGAATTATTAATGATTTTTCTACGAAAGAGTGTCTAAAATCGAAATCCTTTGTGAGAAATAAAATCTGGATTTTTAGGGATGTCCGTAGATGAGTGAAGGACTTTAGAAAATTATAAAGGAACATTATTTTATCCTTGGATTATATAGGGATGAATCCGGGGTATGGATTTAGGAGTATTTATCATGAACGACACTCGATAATATATGTAAAAAATATACGAACATATTCGAATGAGAATTTTGGATGAGTTTAGCAAACGGGCTGATATCTTAAGGTGGAATTTAATTGATCGAAATTAAATGGAACCTAATACTTAGAGTCTTATGGGATGATTATTAAGGACTATTGAATTTAATAAGGGTGTCAAACTTATTAATCGAATTTGGTAAAATGACTTCTAAAAGGTTAAAATACGAGCCAATAAAGGGAGTCCGAGCATTTTGGTTGAGTGATACTAATTGAAAAAAATAATAATTGAGTTGATAGTAATTAAATTAAGGGTCCGGGTTTTGACTCTGATATTTCTCTGGTTAGTGCTACGGGAGTTAGGCATAGATTAGCCGATTTAATTTATTATAAAGATATATAATAAATATTCGGATAGTGAAGTTAACGAAAGGTGTTAACCTTAATAGTGGATTTTTGTTAAACAAATTCTAAAGGGCGAAGATACAGACCATATGAGTGAGACAAAGTATTATAGTTGGGTGACACTACTTTAATAAATTAATTAATGTGAAATTGATTAGATTAATCGGTGTAATTTGAAATGTAATGAATTCGGGGGATGAGAGAACCTATGACTTAGATCAATAGGATATGAGTGAATTACGTACTGCAATATTTTAAAGGAAAATTGGCACACTTCGAGTAGTGAGGGATACTGGGGAATATATGGTGAGACGTATAATTGAAATTAAATAATACGTAAGATATTTGGGAGATATATATGCTATGTATGGAATATATGATATAGGTTGTGTGTATAACTATACTAATTTGAATGATTTATTATGTGTATGACATACCTACCATACTTAGTATCACAAGAGGTTATTTTTGAAAAAGGGACATCTTATCTTTGTGTGCCTTCAGGGGGATCTAGATTGGTACCTTAAGTACATAGGACCGTGAATGACTTATTTGTGAGTTGATAAGTCAATTGACCATGGGAGTGTAGGTATGTGCGTGACCCATGGGTATGTGAACTATGTTCGTCTCCAATATGTGTGATTTGTATTGATACGATTCCAGAGTGATTCGGAATCCGTAGTCATTTATACAGTGCGTGATGTATACTTGTGATTTATTCTACTACGTGTGTTTGGTAGATGATGTACCAGGACATGATTGCATAATATACATGTATCACAGTTCAACTTAGGGGTGTCGTATTAGTATATATATATAATAGTGTGATATATGTATGCTTGTGATTTTATTCTACTAGGCGAGTTTAGTAGAAGAGAAATACAGTGACCTTAAAAATAACTATATTATGGGGAGAAATAAAACTATACTGAGAAATTTATAATGGGCTAAAATACATGGAAATTCGATAACGTATTATATCGGCAATACGGGTAGGCATAATGAATTATTTTGTTGAAGGAGATTCGATATGGCTAGTTAGGTGGGGTAGCTTAACTAGGAAAGGTAGAAGGCGAGTGTTAAGTGTGCACATTAGATGAGGGGTGAGCTATGTCTCAAGAGAGTGCGACACTAGCTTAAATATGAAAAGTGTGCATGCATATTTAATTATTAAAATTTAACTGCTTGCTAAATATTTTCAAAACATTTTACTTGGGCTCTGACCCGTGTCAAAAATATTTTCCAAAACATTTTAGGTGTCCAGCCACAGGGATGCCCAATTTGAGGATTCTATCCAGGGATGCACAGCTGCAGCTCATGTGGAAGTTGCAGGACCTTGTTATAGACGCTTTGATGATTTACTCCTAGTGTAGGAAATTTTCTTCAGTACTCATTTAGGCATGTCGCCCTCAGATTTTGTATTGAGTTTAGTTATTGGACTTTATGTATCCAAGTTAATTCTTCAGGGATTATTGTATTTTACTGTTGAACCGATAGTTAATTCAGCTATCTTTATTTATGATTATTCATTTGTGTTCGATTCCATTATCAGTTATGTGGATGATTTAAATGGGCATTGATTTATGCATGTTGTTAATTAATGTAAGATAAAATTTGGCACCGGTCTAATTAAACTACTATGTGGTTAGTAACCTTAAAAAGTTTTTGACAGTGATGCTAAGAATGCGCCATATGAGACCAACGTATTATTTTGATCACGGGCAGGCCACTCGGTATTTTAATAGGCGGGGTGTCACATATGCTATCAGAGCATCAGGTTCTAGAGTCCTTAGGATCTGTGTGTCTTATTACGTTTCAGCGTAGTGTTCTTTGATATAGAGCCTTATCATAGGATTATTGTATTCCTTAACATATACGACTAACGTTCTCCTGCGATTGAGTATTGTTGAGGTGATTTATATACGAGTTCGGTTGGACTTCATACACTGAATAATTTTGGGATGACCAACGAGGGCTGTTAGAAGGATGGCAGGAGGGGAGACTCAGCAGAAGCCATGAAATATGTTGAGAACGGTAACCGCAATAGGAGTCACCATAGTAATGGGAGGAGAAGATCCAAAGATAATTGTGTAGGGTGTAGTGCAATGGCACCCATGATTAAGTTTCGAGCGTAAAATTTCAACTCATAGGAATGATGTTGAAGTAGTTGGAGTCGGCCACCACAACCATGGAGGGTGTTATGTTCAGGAACCATTTGAACCACAAGTGTTATTGACAATCAAAAGCATGAGTTTTATCCCGGGGTGATTGGGATCTGTTTTGTGTGACACGAGCGAGTCAGAATAGTTTATTTTCACTAGATTCGTATGTGAAACGGGTTTAGTAGAGGTATCGTGAAAATCACTACAGTGTGTGTTTATTCACCATTGAGTTAACACAACTCTCTCTTTAGTTCCCTCTTCATGGGAGCGGGTGGGGACACTGAGAGGAGATATATTTTACGAGTTTAGCTCATTTTGAGAGGTGATATTGGAAGTATGGTTTATTCTCGGTACGGACTGTTAAGCGATGGTGAGCGGTTACAACAAGCCTATCATGTGCACTGTTCTAGGGTAGGATGGGTATTTTTATGACATCTCACTTAAAAGAGGGTCGAGCTAGGGACAATAGTTTTATAAAGTGGACTTCAGAGAGTACATATGTCTAGTCCCGGTGCATATGGACTTTTACTAATGTGATTCAGGGTATATCGAGTTTACCGTTGAGTGGGTAGATTTAACTCATTGTGTAAGTGCTGAGAACTTAGTGATAGTGAGAGCTTAGTATCATGTGACGCCTTGAGAGATATGGGCATAGATGATTTGATTTATGTGTTGGGAGACAAAATTTATGATTTCATGTTTATGTTCTTAGGATGCATGGATTTCGATGACTGATAATTTTAGGGGATAGTGCATTGGGGAAAGTTATTTTGAACTTCGTTATGGGAGGTTACACACATGGATTGTAATAAATGTTGGGAATAGCGAGCCGTTGTTGGATGCTAGTGCATCGATTTTAAATGTTATATTATTAAATGAGTAGAGGAAAAACTTTAAGATGAAAGTTAATACGATATATGGCCAGTGTACCTTCCAGCTCGAAGGCACCAACCTCGGCCAGAATAACGACCGAGGTAACAATGACTCAAGACTAACGATCAGCAATCTCATACAGCTTAAGGTCGGCCACGAACGACATTACTAGTCACCCCTCAATTAGGCAATAACCGAGGTCTGCATTACCCTGAGGGGTCAGTTATCCATCAGGTCGTCCATAGCCGACATCATATCTACCTCATACATCAACCTCGATTGGGAACCAGCCGAGGCTAGCAAGGACTCATGGGGTCAACCACCCTTAAACATCATCATCGTCCCTACTTGACATTACAAGCGCCATGTGAGAATCAATAGCCCTGTAGGCTCAGCATCAATTGTCAGGACAACATCGACCCTAGCCGATGTTCCACATATCTAACCTCGGCTGTCATCCTAGCCAAGGTCACCATATAATTCCCAACCAAGGCAAGGGTCATACCTCACCAACCTCGTACTCACCCAGACCGAGGTTGGTACGAAGAAAAGCCATCCGAGCTTCTACGAGTACATGCATGGCTTGAAGCACATGGACAAGCTATTATAACTGAATCATTCCCTCCACGTGAGGGAATATTGTGGTCATCATTACTTAGTTGAAGATTAGGCAGGTGTCATCCTTTCACTGGCTCGATCTCCATGCACATGCTCATTGTATGCTTGGGGGTACATTACACCCCCCAAACACTATATATAGAGGTCATCCTCTACCTTACAAAGGGATCCGAAATTACAACCCTAGCTAAAACTCTGTCAAATTACCCCGTAGAGAGAGAAAGCTTGAGAGATTGTATTCATGGCCATTAGTGCCTTATTTTAGTGACCTTACTCACTCACTTGCACAGTGGACGTAGGCCTAATTGTCTAAACCACTTATATATTGGTGTTCATACTCTTCTCCTCATCCCACTCTCTTATATTTAGTATAAACTCATATTGCCATTATTATCATTGGTTTGTGCTTACAAACACCTTGACGGGCGTTGTTGTTTGCAGCATCATTATTTTGGCGTCGACTGTGGGAACGAGAAGACATAACTCTTCACTTACTAGCTAAACCTCACCGGAGACTCTGGTGGTGAACCAGGCCTCACCCCTTGCGTGGAGCTGTTTCACCATTGAATGAGGTTCTAAAAGGTACTAATCTCATTTTCTTCATCAGCTCTTCAGTTTTAACATATGTCACTGGATTTGCCACCACCTCCTCCACCATCTGGTGTTGGAGGACCAGTTCCAACCAGGCGCCACCCCAGTCCGAAATGGTTGAGGTGGCGGTGGCGTTGAAGTCCTTGGATGCAACCTAGTAAGCGATGAAGGAGAAATTTGCACAACTCAGTCAAAATATGATGAGGCCACGTGGGTCTCACCGGAGATGATTACTCCGGCAGCTGTCCAACTCCATCCTGAAGCCAGGAGACCACCCCAGGCACCGTGAAAAGACCAACCTACTCCTTATCAGAGGAGGGACGTTGCTGACCCTAGGCATTTATGCCTGGGGAGACAAGGATACCCTTATCCTGAGGATTGGTATGATGATATGGAGGCAGAAGATGCTCCAAAGGGCTGCTGGGAGTCGTATGAGGTTTTGAATAACACGGTACATCCTATCCAGTAGAGCAAAGGTTTGGGGGCAGAAGAGATAAGGGTGACTAACAAAGAGGATCAATGTTTGATCTCTTGAGCAGAGGGTCGGCCTTTTAAAGGCTTGACCCAGTTAATGACCTAATACAAAGGTTATCCAGGTCACAAAGTGCCACTGGCTCTCAAAGGGAAGAGGGGGGGGGGGGACCTCAGCCTCATCAAGGCTAACCTCACCAAGGCCGAGACTGTGGTCAAGAGGTCAACAGCCGACATCATGAAGTGGCCAGGTAACCCTCAGTTCATCCATTGGAGGTGGCTGGGGATAAACTTGACTAGGACAATGTTGCAAGACCATGGAATAATTCCATTCAATGTCTAGAAGAGAAGATAGGGGACCTCATCAAAAGCCTAGACCCGCTACATAGAGGGTTCTCAGAGGGCTCCCGATTTATGGCAAAGATAGTGAACTTTCCAACCCCTGCCAAGTTCAAACCACCTATCGTGTCTCCCAAATATGATGGTAGTACCAACCTTGTGCATCATATAGAGATGTACCAGTCTACATTAGACATTTATTTGATCCCAGATAAGAAGAGATGTCGGGCTTCTCTGGGACTTTGACATGAGCTGTACACATCTAGTTTACCTCTCTTCCGTAGAACTCTATAAAGAACTTTACGGGATTGGCTGAACGGTTCATTCACAATTTCTATTTTGGGATAAGAGCTCAAAAGAAGACCACTCATCTGCTATATATCAAACAAGGCAAGAACAAGATCTTAAGAGACTACATTGCGAGATTCAATAAAGAAAAATTGGAGGTTGAAGATTATGAAGAGAATATAGCTATGACCGCCCTCATAGGAGGACTCCAGAAAGGGAAAATGTTGTGGAAGCTTGCTGAAGACCCTACTAAGTCCATGGCAAAGCTATTGGCAACTGCAGGGAAGGTCATGAACACTGAAGAGGCCTTGGACACAAAGTATGAGGATGAGAACGGTAATGGCAGCAGGAAGTTCCAAAGAAAGAAAGATGAGAATAAGAGGTCAGCCGATGACAAGTTTGCACACTATACTCCTCTAACTGTGGGTTGCGAACACATCCTCAATGAGATCAAGAATGACCAGACCCTGAGATGGATGGAGAAGATGAAGGCTCCTCCGCATAAGATGAATAAGAACCTATGGTGTGAGTTCCACCAAGACCACGGTCATGTGATAAACAAGTGCTTCTCCTTGAAGGATGAAATCGAGATGATATTGAAATCCAGAAAGCTGAGTAAGTATGATGGCAAAGATTCTAAGAGGGAAAGAGATGACCCTAAAAAGAAGAGAAATGACATATGTCGAGATGATACCCCAGCGAGAAGAGACGATGGCTCAGATGGTGACGATGAGGATGATCCAGACCTCCCACCGAAAGATGATAATACCCCTGTGAAGAGGGTTAGAATGATCTCCTTCGGTGTTAACATAATATGTGGAGGACTAGCAGGGGTGGCTCTAAAGTAGCCGATCGTAAAGTTCATGTGGCAGAGGCTATGTTAGTGGTCAAAGTAGAGGTTGTGAATCTGGCGTCTTCAGAAGCCAAGCAGAAGAGGAAGAAGGTAGATATGGATACTCTTATAGTTGGATTCTCCTGACTCAACTTCAAAGGTATCTTAGCTCCGCATGATGACCATTTGATAATAAAATAAGAGTGCATGGATGTGAGGTACAGAGAATCCTCGTAGATGGAGTAAGTTCAGCAGACGTGATGTTCTGGCCCTATTTTAAGAGCCTAGGCCTCAGCAGAGATAGGTTGGTGCCCTATCATCATCCATTGATGGGCTTAAGTGGTGAAAAGGTCCATCTATTGGGCATGTATGAAATGTATGTATGAATGGGAGATGAGTGGTCTAAGAGGTTGACCCGAAAGATTAATTTTTTCATGATGGATGAAAACATCTTCTCGGCCTATAACCTCATCATAGGAAGAGTAACCCTTAAGGATTTTGAGGTCGTTCCATCGACGGTCAACCAAATGCTAAAATTCCTGACCCCCTATGGGGTAGGGGAAGTGCAGGGTGACCAGACCATAGCACTAGAATGCTACTTCAACTCAGTCGAAGAGTAAGAGGCCCATAAGAGGTCAACTACCACATATAACATTGACACACTTGATCCTAGGGATGAAACAAAATTGAAGAATGGAGAGGCCACAAAAGAGGTAGAATCCATCGTCCTCAATGAGGTTGAACCGAAAAAAACCGTCCAAATCGGCAAGGCCTTAAAATCGGGGATCAAGGAAGAGTTGATAACATTTTTGAAGAAGAGGCAGAGTGTCTTCGCTTGGAGCCACGCAAACATGCCTTGCATCGACCTGGAGGTTATGTGCCACAAACTCAAGGTTGCAGAGGATGCTAAGCCAATCAAATAAAGACGAAGATTTTACTCCAGGGAAAAGTATGATGTCAACAGGTAAGAGGTAAGAAAATTAAAAGAAGAAGAATTCATCAGGGAGGTCATGTACCCAGAGTGCTTATCAAATGCCATCATTGTGCCCAAGGCAAATAGAAAATGGAGGATGTGCGTAGACTTCACTGACCTGAACAAGTCTTGCCCAAAGGACATCTATCACTTACCATGGATTGATCAGATGGTAGATGCCACGGAAGGGCATGAAGTTATGAGCTTCATGGATGCGTATTAAGGATACAATCAGATCTTTATGGATGTCGAAGACTCCGAGAAGACAACATTCATCACAGATAAGGGGACCTATTTCTATAAGGTCATGCCCTTCGGCTTGAAGAATGCAGGGGCCATGTGTCAACGTCTTGTAAATAAGATGTTTGAAGATCAAATTGGCAGAACCATGGAGGTATATGTAGATGACATTTTGACGAAGAACTTGAAGGCCTTCACTCATATAATCGACCTGGAGAGAACTTTTGACACCATGGACTTATACATGATGAAACTGATTCCTGCCAAGTGTATCTTCAGATTTGGAGCTGGAAAGTTTCTTGGATTCATAGTCAATCAGAGGGGAATAGAGGCCAACCCCGAGAAAATAAAGGCTTTGCTTGATATGAAGACACCAATAAGTATAAAAGACGTTCAAAGGCTCACGGGAAAATCCGCTGCACTCAAAAGATTTATTTCCAGAGCTACCGATAAGTGTCTTCCATATTTTTAAGTTTCTTAGAAAGGCCTTCGATTGGGATGAAGAGTGTGATAAGGCCTTTAAACATATCAAGTCCTACCTCAGATCCCCACTGCTCTTATCTCGGACCATATTGGGATACAAGTTGTATGTTTATCTAGAAGTCTCAGAGTGAGCTATAAGTGCAGCTATAGTACGGGAAGACGTTGGGGTACAAAGGCCTGTATACTTCAATAGTAAGGACCTTCAAGGGTCTGAACAGAACTATCCTAGGATGGAGAAGTTGGCCTATGCTTTGATACACGCTTCCAAAAAGATGAAACCTTATTTCCAAGCCCACTTTATGGTCATCCTCACTGACTCCTCACTAAGGAAAGTCCTCCAAAAGCCTGAGAAGTCGGGAAGATTGATGACCTGGGCCATTGAGTTGGGTGAGTATGACCTTATTTATCAACCCAGGGTGGCCATTAAAGGCAAGTACTCGCATAATTTATTACTGGGTTCACATGGGAAGAGGTTGATATTGATAATAATCTAGAGATTACAGAGGGATCAAATAATAACGTCTTTCGAGACCCAGAAGAGGTTGTGTACAACAGAGCCAAAAAGGGAGTTACTGAGAATGAGGAAGACAGTGGAAGCGATGCAGGGCTGATACTGTCAGCTCCAGATGGTGCGGATGTTGAATATGCATTAAGGTTCAACTTCAAAGCATCGAATAATGAGTCAGAATATGAGGCCTTGATAGTAGGCCTCTCCTTGGTAAAATTCCTTAGAGTTGGCCGACTCCTACTTCACAGTGACTTGTGGTTGGTTATCAACCAAGTACTTGGAGTATATGAGGCCAAAGATGAAAGGATGGATAAATACCTGAAGAGGGTAAGAACGATGCTAAAAGGCTTCAAAAAGGTGAAAATGAAGAGGGTACCTCAACAAAACAACAGTCGTGCAGATGCACTAGAAAGGTTGGCTTCAGCAATAAAGACATGCATCAAAAGGATAGTACCAGTCGAGATCCTACTCAAACTGACCATTGAGGAAGAAGAGGTTGCCATTTCCTGCCTCAACTTTAACCTAGGAGACTCATGGATGGACCCCCTTATTAGATATATCAGAGATGGAAAGATGCCAAAATCAAAGTTAGAAAGGAGAAAGTTGAGGTACAGAGCCACAAAGTTCTCAATAATAGAAGATATCCTATATAAAAAGGATTTCTACTACCTCTCCTCAGATGTGTCCATACCACAGAGGTCCCTCACATCCTGTAAGATGTACACGAAGATTCTTTCTCCAGTCACATAAGAGGACGACCTTTAGCCAAGAGGATAATAATGCAAGGATACTGGTGGCCGACCTTAGCCAAAGATGTCGCTTCCTATGTGAAAAGGTGTGATAAATGTTAGATATTCTCTACTATCCCCCACCAACCTCATCAACCTATGACGTCAATCAGTTCTCCTTGGCCTTTCACTGTATGGGGGATTGACTTGGTAGGACCTTTGCCAAGAGCTGCTAATAATTATCGATTTCTGATATTAGCAATTGATTACTTTTCTAAGTGGGTAGAGGCTGAGCCAATGATCACAATTACAGAGCAGAAGACATTCCACTTCATCTGGAAGAGCATCATATGCAGACATGGCCTTTCGAAAACCATCATCTCAGACAACGGAACCCAGTTCAAGAATTCTTCCTTGTAGAAATACTGCGAGATAATCCGGATCATGCAATTTTTCTCTTCTCCTGGCCGACCTCAGGCAAACAGTCAGACCAAAGTCACAAATCGAACAATACTCAATGAGATTAAGAAGAGGTTGGAAGAAGCTAAGGGGAGATGGACAAAAAAGGTTTATGCTGTGTTGTGAGCCTACAGAACAATGGCTAGGACACCAACATGGGAGACCCCATTTATGTTAGCACTTGGCTCAGAATCCGTCATACCAACAGAAGTAGGACTCCCCACTCATAGAGTTCAAAACTATGACCCCGAGAAGAATAGGTAAGATAGAAGACTTGACCTAGATTTTGTTGAGGAAAGAAGGGAAGACATTGAGATCAGACAGGCAGCCTACCAGCAGAGAACAACAAAGTTCTACAATCAAAGGGTGAAGTCAAGACCTATAGTTGTAGGAGACCTAGCGCTGAAGAAGATGTTACAGAAGACAAATAAGCTTCACCCAAATTGGCATGGTCCTTACAAAGTAGTCGATGAGGTTGTACCCGGTACCTACCGACTAGAAAATCTCGAAGGGGAACCTTTCTCCAATCCATGCAATGCTGATCACCTGAAGAAGTACAACATATGATGTTGTAATTATTTCTATGTAAATGTATCATTTTATAAAGAGAATATTAATGAGAAGTGCAATTCCTATTTCAATACTTTGTTTGGATTCCTTTAATGGTAAAATTATTAGTTAACATCATTATATTGTGACCTCAGACCTTAAAATATCATAATTTGGTGACAAGGTCTGAGGTGCAACATCACATTCTGATGACCTCAGACCTTAAACATCATTAATTTGGTGAAATTTACGAGGTGAAACATCTTAGTTAAATGACTTCAGACCTTTAAACATCATTAAATTGGTGAAGTTTATGAGGGTAATATCTTAGTTTGATGAGCTCGGACCTTAAACATCATTAATTTGGTGAAATTTATGAAGGTAACATCATAACTAGATGACCTCAGACCTTAAACATCATAATTTGGTGACAAGGTCTGAGGTGAAACATCATAATTGGATGACCTAAGACCTTAAACATCATTAAAATGGTGAAATTTATGAGGGTGACATCATAATTAGATGACCTCAGACCTTAAACATCATAATTTGGTGATAAGGTCTGAGGTGAAACATCATAATTGGATGACCTCAGACCTTAAACATCATTAATTTGGTAAAATTTATGAGGGTAACATCATAATTGGATGACCTCAAACCTTGAACATCATAATTTGTTGACAAGGTCTGAGGTGAAACGTCAAAATTGGATGCCCTCAGACCTTAAACATCATTAAATTAGTGAAATTTATGAGGGTAACATCTTAGTTTGATGACCTCAGACCTTAAACATCATCAATTTGGTGAAATTTATGAGGGTAAAAACATAATTGGATGACCTCAAACCTTAAACATCATAATTTGGTGGCAAGGTCTGAGGTAAAACATCATAATTAGATGACCTCAGACCTTAAACATCATTAATTTAGTGAAATTTATTAGGGTAACATCATAATTGGATGACCTCAGACCTTAAACATCATAATTTGGTGACAAGGTCTGAGGTGAAACATCATAATTGGATGACCTCAGACCTTAAACATCATTAAATTGGTGAAATTTATGAGTGTAACATCTTAGTTTGATGACCTCAGACTTTAAACGTCATTAAATTGGTGAAATTTATGAGGGTAAAATCATAATTGGATGACCTCAAACCTTAAACATCATAATTTGGTGACAAGTTCTGAGGTGAAACATGATAATTGGATGACCTCAGACCTTAAACATCATTAATTTGGTGAAATTTATGAGGGTAACGTCATAATTGGATGACCTCAGACCTTGAACATCATAATTTGATGACAAGGTCTGAGGTGAAACATCATAATTGGATGACCTCAGACCTTAAACATCATTAAATTGGTAAAATTTATTAGTGTAACATCTTAGTTTGATGACCTCAAACTTTGAACATCATTAAATTGGTGAAATTTATGAGGGTAACATCTTAGTTTGATGACCTCAGACCTTAAACATCATTAATTTGGTGAAATTGATGAGGGTAACATCTTAATTTGATGACCTCACACCTTAAACATCATAATTTGGTGACAAGTTCTTTGGTGAAACATCATAATTGGATGACCTCAGACCTTAAACATCATTAATTTGGTGAAATTTATGATGGTAACATCATAATTAGATGACCTCAGAACTTCAACATCATAATTTGGTGACAAGGTCTGAGGTGAAACATCATAATTGGATGGCCTCAGACCTTAAACATCATTAAATTGGTGAAATTTATGAGCGTAACATCTTAGTTTGATGACCTCAAACTTTAAACATCATTAAATTGGTGAAATTTATGAGGGCAACATCTTAGTTTGATGACCTCAGATCTTAAACATCATTAATTTGGTGAAATTTATGAGGGTAGCATCTTAATTTGATGACCTCACACCTTAAACATCATAATTTTGTGGCAAGGTCTGAGGTGAAACATCATAATTGGATGACCTGAAACCTTAAACATCATTAAATTGGTGAAATTTATGAGGGTAACATCTTAGTTTGATGACCTCAGACCTTAAACATCATAATTGGATGACAAGGTCTGAGGTAAAATATCATAATTAGATGACCTCAGACCTTAAACATCATGAATTTGGTGAAATTTATGAGGGTAACATCATAATTGGATGACCTCAGACCTTAAACATCATTAAATTAGTGAAATTTATGAGGTTAATATCTTAGTTTGATGACCTCATGCCTTAATATCATTAAATTGGTGAAAGTTATGAGGGTAACATCTTAGTTTGATGACCTCATACCTTAAACATCATTAATTTGGTGAAATTAATGAGGGTAACATCATAAATTAATGGCCTCATACCTTAAACATCACTTGATGGGGAGTATGATTTGCAAGACAACATTCAATAAAGCATTAATCGAAAGAAGTAAAATCCTCTGAAGAGGATGATATAACATGAAGAAGTCAGAATTACAAGTCAACATGCCTTAGAGTATGCTTTTAGAGGTTACAGATAATTACAGATGAGAAACAAAAATTACAAGTGTAAAGCTTCACAAATCATGGTCTAGGTGTCTGCAGCCACAAGGTTAGTAGCCTCGACCCCATCAGCTTGGACGGCGTTGGTAACCTCGGCCCCATAATCTTAAGGGTTGACATCCCAGTCTCTATAACTTCCAGTGGTGAGGTCTCTGCAGGAGATGCACCTTGTCCTTCCTCCCCGACCTCTTGTAAGGCCTGAGCAAACTAAGGGTTAGCAAAATAGAGACCAATGAAGTCCGAGGCTGTCAAGCTCCCTGACTCTTTTTCTTTGATGGCCACCCATTTACCAGTAGCTTTAACACCTCTTTCAATGTATTCAAAGCCACAACTTATAAATTGGTTAGAGACCTTGTAGTCGGCTAAGATCTTCTTAGAGGCGTCCTTAAGGGAAACTCTCACAGCAGCATAAACCTTTTATTGAAGAATGTCATCTTTGGCCTTCAGGGTAGAGGTGTGGTCCTTCTGGAGCTTGACAATGTCCTTATCCCTTTGCTTCACCTTATTCTCAGATTCAGCCAAGGTTATCTTCAGACGTTCAACCTCAGCATTTAGAGAGGCCTCCACCTTCTAGGCCTCTTTTCCCTTCTCAATTAAGCGAAGCTTTCTCAGGGTCCAGTCAATAAACTCGTGCATAGACAGGATACCCTATAAAACAAAGTCAGATGTATGAATGTAAACCTTAATCCAATAAAATCTGAGGTTAGACTTGAGATAAAAAAGCTAAAATCTCTACCTGGATAGACCTATAAAGGGAAAACTCAGCCACCATAGGGGTCTCTATAGAGCACAAGAAGCTCTTGTCATCATCGGTCATAGCAGAGCCAATGGCATCCATCGCCTTCAGACCATGACCTATCAGGCTATCACTAATCTTGAGATACTCCAGACGAGGATCCAATGCATCATCAGAGGATATTGGGATAGTTTTTTGGTGCTTACTCAGCCTCTGATCCTCCGAGTCAGTAGGGGGTTTCCTTTTCTTAGTAGCGTCGGCTTTAAATGTGCCGATATTCTGCTTAGGCGGTGGAGGAGGAGGTGCATTAAGCCCAACTTTATTCACCAACTTGATAAGACTTGGTATAGACATCTCCCACAGGTCGTCTGAGATTCCTTCTGGGCGCTCTACAAAAAATATATCTGAGTTAGTATAGCGGAGACATTAGAAAATCAGAGGTAAAACTTATGCAAAATAAACACTTACGAAGCTCGGCTAAAGGATTTACCCCCAGGCCAGTCTCAGAGAGGTAGTAGGGGGTCATCAGATGCTCATAATTGACTAGCCAACCAAGCTCCCCCTGATGTAAAAGATTTTTAACCTTTTTAGGTTATCCTGGCTTAATCCAGGGTCATCTTTGGAAGCTAATGATAATTTTTCCCACCTCAGAAGGGTCCTCGGCTCTAGTGATGAAGAGGGAGCACATGCACGAAATTCCTATGCCCCTGAGATGAAGAAGTACCATGGTTTCCAGTTATGATTTGAGGTCTGGGTGACCAAAAACATCTTCTTATCAGACTTCCTATCTAGGACATGGTAGTAGCTCGGGTGGTTTCTGGTAAAGGATGGTATATAGCACCCTGTGAAGACCCTGACAGGAAGGTCAGAGTGATGGACTGCCCTCCATAGGACGATGGCTCCAATCATCACCCTCCAAGCATTGGGGGATAATTGAGAGGGGGCTAGGTTAATATGGGATAATATGGCTCTAATTATCGGATGGATGGGGAGATGGAATTCTAACTTAAACGGAATCCTAACTTAAACATCTACTCATATACACAAATCTCCCCATCTCGGCCAACAAAGACCCTCTCATCCCTTAGAGGTCTTCTAATCTTGATAGAGGGACCTATGGAATAAAGGTGCCTAAAGGCTAAGAGGTCGAACTCATTTACAGTACTCTCTATCTCGACTGCCTCCGAGGTATCAACGTCACTCTCATGACCATCATCCTCATCCCTAGCAACATCGGACTGGACAGGTGTAGGAACACCTCCAGGGAACATCTGAGAAAACTCAACCCCTGTGGCTGCCGACAGGGGAATAGCATCAATAGGTGGTGGGATAGCCACACTCGGCCCACAACTTCAACATCGAAAGAAGTTCGAGAAGTGCTGGCACCATTATGGGACGAGGCACGACTTTGGACCTCGGCCTGATCAGGGATCTAATCTTGCCTAATGGAAAAGTCCATGGCCTCTTAAAATGAATCCATAGACATAGGGTCTGACTCAAACATTGGAAATGGGTCAATTGGATCCTCAACTGGCTCAGCAAGCTCTACTAGCTCAGGGTAAATCACCTTAAGAGGTGGAGGGAAGATATGTCTGAGGGGGAAGGCCTCAGCCCTACGAGCTTTCTCTTGGGCTAGTTCTATTTACCTAATTTTTGCAAAGGTCTTATCTCTAAGAGAGGGGAAATCTTCTATGAGTTTATAAAGAGGTCTGAGTATAGGAAGACGACCTTACACTTAGGACCCTAAACCAAAAGCAAACAACTGGACACAAGCTAAACTAAGGATCAAAACTTAGTTTTGGTCAAGTTCAAACCAAGAACAGTCAAGAATAAGAGCCACCGAAAAACTCAAAGAGTCACCGAAAAACTCATACGACCACTAAAAAATTTAGCTGTCGCCGAAAAATGCAAGAAATAGAAAAATTAGGCTAAAAAATGGCAAAGGGCAAGCTAAGAATGATACTTGAAGTAATGCGAAATGAAGAAGAAGGAATATTGAATGAAAGAAACCCACAAACAGTCTCGGATTAAGTTCTTGATAAGAGAGTGAGAATGTAGAAGTCTCGGGCGAGAAGAGTGAGAAATAAAGAAGAAAGAGAAAGAAAAGGGTTTAAACCCTCAAAATATGCTTGCACACGTCCCAAGGCCCATCATTACCTTGGGAGCCCAAAGACCATAATAATTGCACTTGCCAAGCATGCAAACTACTTCAGATGTTGACACCTGTCGAAGAAATGTTGGTACATAAGGAAAATACAACCTCAGACATGTATACACCTTACTCACCTACTCAAATAGGTAACTAAGGGCTAGGGGTGATTGATATGGCCAAAGTGTACCTACCAGCTCAAAGGCACCAACATCGGCCAGAATGACGGCCGAGGTAACAATGACTCAAGACTGACGATCAGTAATCTCGTCCAGCTTAAGGTCAGCCATGACTGACATTACTAGTCACCCGTCAATTAGGCAACAATCGAGGTCTGCATGACCCCGGGGGGTCAATTATCCACCAGTTCATCCACATCCGACATCATATCTACCTCATACATCAACCTCGACTGGGCACCAATCGAGGCCATCAAGGACTCATGGGTTCAACCACCCTTCAACATAATCATCGGCCTTAGCCGATATTACAAGCGCCACGTGAGAATCAGCAGCGCTACAAGCTCAGCATCAATTTTTCAGGACAACATCGGCCCTGGACGACGTTCCACATATCTAACCTCGGCTGGCATCCTAGCCAAGGTCACCATATAATTCTTAACCAAGGCAAGGGTCATACCTCACCAACCTCATACTCACCCAGGCTGAGGTTGGTACCAAGCAAAGCCATCTGAGCTTCTACGCGTACATGCATGGCTTGAAGCACATGGACAAATCTATTGTAACTGAATCATTCCCTCCACGTGAGGGAATATTGAGGTCATCATTACTTAGTTGAAGATTATCCAAGTTTCATCCTTTCACTAGCTGGATCTCCATGCACATGATCATTGTATGCTTGGGGGGGTACATTACACCCCCCAAACACTATATATAGAGGTCATCCTCTACCTTGCAAAAGGATCTGAAATTACAACCCTAGCTGAAACTCTGTAAAATTTCCCTGTAGAGAGAGAAAGCTTGAGAGATTGTATTCATGGCCATTAGTTCCTTATTTTAGTGACCTTACTCACTCACTTGCACAATGGACGTAGGCCTAATTGGTTGAACCACTTATACATTGGTGTTCATCCTCTTATCCTCATCCCACTCTCTTATATTTAGTATATACTCATATTGCCATTGTTATCACTAGTTTGAGCTTACAAACACCTTGACGGGTGTTGCTATTTCTAGCATCATCACTGAAAGTTAATACGATATATGGCCAGTGTAGCCAAGTAGTGCTACGAATGATGCACTGCGAAATTTTTTGCATCGCAAGTTAATGAGTGGGGCAAGGTCGAGAAGGATTTAATTTTCAAATTGGGGTAATCGAGAATAGCCGTACGTTATAGCCACGTCGAGAGTGCAGAACTGAGCTTGAGATAAATATGTTACGTACGTAATGTTAGTCATATTTATACTGAAATGTTTGGGTTATAGTATATAGTACGGTGAGACTTTGTGTTCGCTGTTCTGAGATATGATTTACTTGTACTAGTACTACCTGAAAAGGGTCTAGTCTATATATTCGTGTATATATGTTATCGTGTGTTGCATAATAGACTTATGAGGAAGTGTCTGTATTATTTCATTTGATCCCGGTAAGTAGGGATGCTTACTGATAAGATTCAGAGTGGATATGTTTAGTAACGAGCGAGGATATATATCTTGTGATTGACTTGCGCTAAGATACTAATGATAGTAAGAGGCGCTAAATTGTACGATGTCTTTGGTAACATGAAATGGTCGAGTATACTTTTATGTCAGGAGATGGGATTTGTGGGTACGTACTATGGACTAAGGGACAAACGGATCTCATCGATCGACAATGCTAGGTAGTAGTGTATCAGGGGAGTTCCTTGTTTGTATTTCTCTTTGCGAGACATCCCACGTATGAAATTTAGCACAAGGTTGGAAGTGGGAGATGTTTGGTTACTAGCACCTAGTTTTGGTACCTTGGATATTATGCATTCAGGTAGTTATAACTCCAAATTAAAACTTGTATTACAATTTAAGACTAGTGGAGTCGGGTAACCTTATTGCAATTATGCACGGGTATAGGGCGTATGGGCGCCCTGGACAATTAAAATAATTTTAATAAAATTCACGATTAGAGGGGGTAGAAATATGTGTAGCGATCTTAGAGACATGTGAGTAAGGAAGTATTCGAGGCTAGGAGTACTAGACTCATCTTAATTTCGAGGACGAAATTCCTTTGTAAGGGGGGAAGTATGTAACACCCCGTATTTTTTAGGATAAATAATTTAGCTAATTTTGAGAATTAGAATTTAAACTAAATTGATGATTTGGAGTAACTATTTAAATTGGAGAATTTATTTAAATTGGAAGATTCAATTTATTTCGAGAATTGAGATTTAAATTAATTCGGATTATTTCTTTTAAGAATACATGTGTCGTAATTTGAGATTTTAGTTACGTAACTCGGATGATGATTCTGAATGTACGGTTGAGTCCAGAAGGGTCAAGATAGTCAAAATTGAGTAACCATGGGTAGTAATTGGGTCTTGGGGAATTTTTAAGCTTAATCGGACCGACACGGGAGTGATTGAGCCATTTTAATAAATCCCACACGCCTAAAAACGGGATTGGCATAATAAAATAAAAACGTGAGAGGGTATGGGAGCCATAATTCATTTTAGAAAAACCCTAGTTGCAGAGGAGAAAAGAGGGATCAAGTGGGAGAGATTTTGGGAGTCAAGCCAAGACGAGATTAATGTGTTCTTAGTCAAAATATCCATCTACATCAAAGGATCAAACTCTACGAAATTTTCAGGCAAGTAGTTAAACTTAGTTTCATTTAAATTGCGGTATTGCGATTCATATCATGATGGGTGTAAACCATATTCATTTTGGGATGAGTAATTATTACAGAATTCGTTTTTGGAGGGTATCACATGTTAAATCTGGGTTTTGGGGATTTAAGCATTTAAGGTGAGATTGATGTTTAGTTAATGGGAGAATACAATCATATGATGTTAGAATATGATTTATAATCAAAAACCCAGTAGGAATTGTTATTGAATTTGAATTCTTTAATCGAATTGAATTTGTGATTTAAGAAATTTTGAAAAAAACCCAATTCAGGAACCCTAGAAGTTTTAATGAGAATAAATGATGATTGATGATATATATTAGTGTTAGAACCTATTTATAGATGTAATAAACATGGGGTATAAATTGGGTTGATGTTTGGGTTAATTCCAAGGAGGCTTGAGGGTTATAAATGGAGAAAAACGAGTTAGAGAAGAAGATGATTCGTAGTCCATCGGAATGGTCCAATTTTGAGGCAGAACCGATCCGATTTACCTATTTGTCAAAACATGAAACTTTTATATCTATTCTTCATAGTCGCGTGGTTGCTGCCCTTGTATTTTTCTGATTTTGTTTGAATTATTAATGATTTTTCTATGAAAGAGCGTCTGAAACTAAAATCCCTTGTGAGAAATAAAATCTGGATTTTTAGGGATGTCCGTAGATGAGTGAAGGACTTTGAAAAATTATAAAAAACATTATTTTATCCTTGGATTAGATATGGATGAATTCAGGGTATGGATTTTGGAGTATTTATAATGAACGACACTCGATAATATATGTCAAAAATATACGAACATATTAGAATGAGAATTTTGGATGTGTTTAGCATACGGGCTGGTATATTAAGTTGGAATTTAATTGATAGAAATTAAATGGAACCTAATACTTAGGGTCTTATGGGATGATTATTAAGGACTATTAAATTTAATAAGGGTGTTAAACTTATTAACCGAATTTGGTGAGATGAATTCTAAAAGGTTAGAATACGAGCCAAAAAAGGGAGTCCAAGCATTTTGGTTGAGTGATACTACTTGAAAAAAATAATAATTGAGGTGATAGTTATTAAATTTAGGGTCTGGGTTTTGACTCTAATATTACTCAGGCTAGTGCTACGGGAGTTAGGCACAGATTAGCCGGTTTAATTTATTATAGAGATATATAGTAAATATTCGAATAGTGAATTTAACGAGAGGTGTTAACCTTAATAGTGGATTTTTGTTTAACAAATTCTAAAGGGTGAAGATACAGATCATATGAGTGAGACAAAGTATTGTAGTTGGGTGACACTACTTTAATAAAATAATTAATGTGAAATTGATTAGATTAATCGGTGTAATTGGAAATGTAATGAATTCGGGGGATGAGCGAACCTATGACTTAGATTAATAGGATATGAGTGAATTACCTACTGCAATATTTTAAAGGAAAATTGGCACACTTCGAGTAGTGAGGGATGCTGGAGAACATATGATGAGACGTATAATTAAAATTAAATAATACGTAAGATCTTTGGGAGATATATATGCTACGTATGGAATATATGATATAGGTTGTGTGTATATCTATACTGATTTGTATGATTTATTATGTGTATGACATACCTACCATAATTGCTATCACGGGAGGTTGATTTTCGAAAAAGGTCCATCTTATCTTTGTGTCCCTTCGGGGGGATTTAGATTGGTACCTTAAGGATATAGGACTGTGGATGACTTATTTGTGAGTTGATAGGTCAACTAACCATGGGAGCGTAGGTATGTGCGTGACCCATGGGTATGTGAACTATGTTCGTCTCCAATATGTGTGATTTGTATTTATACGGTTCCAGAGTGATTCGGAATCGGTAGTCCTTTATACAGTGCATGATATACCGGGACTTGATAGTAGAGTATGCATGCACCGCCGGTCCCAGCCTAGGGGTGCTGTATTGTATATATATAATTAGTATGATAAATATATATACTTGTGATGTATTCTACTACGTGTGTTTGGTAGATGATGTACCAGGACATGATAGCATAGTATACACGTACCACAGCTCAGCTTAGGGGTGCCGTATTAGTATATGTATAATAGTGTGATATATGTATACTTATGATTTTATTCTACTGGGTGAGTTTAGTAGAAGAGAAATATAGTGACATTAAAAATAACTATACTATGGGGAGAAATAAACATATACTGAGAAATTTATAATGGGCTAAAACACATGGAAATTCAATAACATATTATATCGGCAATACGGGTAGGCATAACGAATTATTTTGTAGAAGGAGATTCGATATGGCTAGTTAGGTGGGGTAGCTTAACTAGGAAAGGTAGAAGGCGAGCGTTAAGTGTGCACATTAGATGAGGGGTGAGCTATGTCTCAAGAGAGTGCGACACTAGCTTAAATATGAAAAGTTTTCATGCATATTTAATTATTGCAATTTAACTTCTTGCTAAATATTTTCAAAATATTTTACTTTGGCTCTGACCCGTGTCGAAAATATTTTCCAAAACATTTTACGTGTCCCGCCACAGGGACGCCCAGTTTGAGGATTCTATCCAGGGTTGCGCAGGTGCAGCTCATGTGGAAGTTACAGGACCTTGTTATAGACGTTTCGTTCATTTACTCCTAGTGTAGGAACTTCTGTTCAGTACTCATTTGGGCATGTCGCCCTCAAATTTTGTATTTAGTTTATTTATTGAACTTTATGTATCCAGGTTAATTCTTCAGGAACTATTATATTTTATTGTTGAACCGATAGTTAATTCGGCTATCTTTATTTATGATTATTCATTTGTGTTGGATTTCATTATTAGTTGTGAGGATGGTTTAAATGGGCATTGATTTCTTCATGTTGTTAATTAATGTAAGATAAAATTTGGCACCGGTCTAATTAAATTACTAGGTGATTAGTAAGCTTAAAATATTTTCGACAGTGATGCTAAGAATGATCCATATGACACCAACATGTTATTTTGATCATGGGCTGGCCACACGGTATTTTATTAGGCAGGGTGTCACATTAGATTTTCGAGTTAAAACCCGAGTCTCGAGTCCAATATTCTAATTTTCCAATTTTCCAATTATCCATTTTTAGCATTTGCATCCTTTTCAACTATACATCATTTTAATATATATTATATTTGTGATCCATATTGGCATTTTATCTAATATATCATCGTTTCATCATAACGATTAATATCTTAATAAACGCATATATCGTATTTTCTAGATATTATTTTGGGAACATTCCTATGGATGACCTCACTATATCTTTTCCATGATATGAGTTTGGCGATTCCGATCTCCATTTATATATACAAGAACACACACTTCACGGAGAAATTAAGGAAAATAGTAACATAAGCCCATGATAGGCCAAAAGGGCGGGATGGAAGCCAAACATCTTCACACTCCATACCTTAGCTCCCGAACCTCTGAACTATTGGTTTCATAAGCATCCGTTTTTCTTTGATGCCTCTCTCTCGAGGTGGCGACATGTTTTTTTTCCTGTTTTGTGAAAAATAGGATGGCGACTCCATCTTTTTGCATCACCCCACATCGACGACGACCGAAGCCCTCCTAGAGGAAAAGGGCACGAGACCTTTTCTACCCTTCCCCCCACCATCACCGGGGAAAGGTAGACACACGTAGGGATGGCCACCGTAGTGAATCCCCTGGGGAACTTATTTAAGAGGGATAGACTTTGTTTGCATGGGTGTTATAATTTTCTTCTTGTATGCGTATGCACCTACCTATATGTTCCTTTTTCTCCTTTATTATTCTTGTACATATCTGCCTCATGATTATATCACTACTCGCTTGAACTTGTAGATACTCTCCATGTACACTTCACACTACTTACACGTAGGTTCACTTATATCCACATGTTGCACGCACCACTTAGAATATCCATGCTTAGATGTCACTAACACACACCTACACTCATCACACTTTTATATATCCATTATCACTCACACATATCACACACCACGTGTAGTTGATCCATGCTTAGGTTCACTACCACTTGTAGATATTCAAACATATCTCACTCTCACATATCCATTCTTAGTATAATCTTCATGCTCCATGATAAATTTACTTTTCATACTTGTACATTCCTCCCTATTAGTATAATGATCATTATGCTAAATGAAATACTCTCTCTATAATGTACTAATCAAGAATCATGCATTTTGCACACTACATCACCAAAGAGCATGGCTATTGACCAAATTTTGTCCTGTAACTGGGGGGATCACTTTGTGATGGGATCTTGTCCCGCAGGTCACAGTTAGCCTAAGCAATATCACTCTCACCTTCCATTGGCCAAGTACCTTCGATATATATCGAACGATTACCCCCGCATTGTACTACTTGACCGAAGTCATGATGGGAAGTATACAACAGGGAACTCGTTCACGTATGTCGTGTATATCAAATTCTCTCTCAGATGTACTGTCCCCACGAGGTATATAGTGAGGCAATTCACGTACACTCAGGCATATCAAATGTCTTGTCCTCACGTACCTATTGCCCTTAAAAGCAAGACGTATATCGTGGGAGTCATGCCAAAGGGGGAAAACCTTCCAATTAACCCAATAACTGCATACCTTCATATAGGAGTCAAACCTAAGGAATTCATATTTAGTTTGCCAATTACTACTCAAAACTCTGCTCAAATGATGGGTCGGCATGTCGCCCAAATTTTTGCCCGATTTCATCTTTTTTTAAAAAACATAACCATGTCCGTGAGCCCAAAAACAAGTCTAACCATGTTTCACGTATTTTTCCACACCCAATTTTCCCAAGCTCGGGTCCCGTTCGACATTTCTTTCTGCATTTCGGTGAACGTAATACAAGAGGGAGCATAATAATAATAATAATAATAATAATAATAATAATAATAATAATAATAATAATAATAATAATAATAATAGTAGTAGTAGTAGTAGTAGTAGTAGTAGTAGTAGTAGTAGTAGTAGCAGCAACAGCAGCAGCAGCAGCAGCAGTAGTAGTAGTAGTTGTAGTAGTAATAATAATAATACAAATAATAATAATAATAATAATAATGATAATAATGATGATATAATAATAATAATAATAATAATAATAATAATAATAATAATAATAATAATAATAATAATAATAATAATAATGATAATAATGATGATGATGATATAATAATAATAATAATAATAATAATAATAATAATAATAATAATAATAATAATAATAATAATAATAATAATAATAATAATAATAATAATAATAATAATAATAATGAGGCCTTTCTCTCATTTTTCCTCTTTCTTTACCAAAAGTGTGGAAAACATTTTCCCTTTTTTTTAGCAAAAACATTTTCCTTCCTTTTATCATAGACGTCAAAAGCATTTTTCCTCCTTTTTACGCAAAAACATTTTGTCCTCCTCCTTCCAAAAATGTCAAAAATATTTTCCTCCTATAATATAAGACTTTCCTTCTCCTCTATCAAAAACAAATTCAAATAATTTCTCCTTCTCAGGTCGATCGCATAACCGACCTTTGCCCTGGTTCCCTAATTGATTTCGGTATTCCGTCAAACCACCCTCGAAGCTCTGTTAGTTCTCCCGCTACTTCCTCCGAGTGCAGAATCCACCTTCACCCACTTTTCATGGAGAATGCAAACCAAATACGGAATGTGGAACCTGATTTAATGAAGATTCTATCCCTCACTTACCATCAAGATTGACAACCTTCAAACTGAGGTTCATGAGATGCAGCCAAATCGGGTCCCTGTTCCCGAAGAACTAGAGGTCCTCTTCTCTCATGCTATGGGTCAGCCCGTACCTGAAACTATTTGGGTCCCTAAGGAATATCAGCATGCTCCACATGCTGCTCCTGCTAATGGGCCACCTCCATCTCAGATCCCTATGACAAATCTTGCCTACCTAGGGGCCAACCTACCCATGACCGTTGATCAAAATGAAGAAGAGTTGAACAATTTCAAGGAAGACCTTAAGTTGTTGACCAATAATTTTAACCAAGTCTAAATCTCCGAGAAATACATGGATTACACCCATATATCTCATTGTCCTAAAGTAAGGCTGCCGAAAAAGTTCAAGATGCCTAACATTGAGAAGTTTGAGGGTAGTGGGCCACCAGTTGTTCATTTATAAAGTTATCAATGAGACATGACTCAACTAGGTTCCTCCAAGGAAATAATGGACCAAATGTTCCAACAGAGTTTGAAGGACAACGCTCTTCACTGGTTCTTATCTCTTGAACAATCCAAAATTCACAGTTGAAGGATGTTGTCTGTGAGTTCATGTTATTATACAAGTACAACGAAGCATTAGAACTTACCCGCCATGATTTATAAGTTCTCAAGAAGAATCATGGGGAAACTGTAAATAACTTCATAGAAAGATGAAGGGAAAGAGCGATAACCATGATCAATTGGCCTTTGGAAAAGGAGCAAGTCAGTATTGTGAAGAAAAACTTCTTACCCCATGTACAAAAACAATAATAGGACAATATTACCCCTATTTTTAGGCCTATGAGAAGTAGGAGCGGATATTGAAGAAAGTCTTACCAAGACAGAAGTTGAGCCGAAGAAAGTATCCATACAGTTCACTCCCAGAAAGTAAGAGAAGCCTGCCAATACCGCAGTTTCAACCATCAATAACATTTACTAACCTGTCACTTTATAGGCACCCGAAAGCCTCCTTAACCCAGTCCGAAAGGAATACACCGAGCTTTATGCTCCCATATCCAAAGTTTACCAAGCTCTCTTGAGACGAAATCTTATTAAGCCATTGGACCCTCGTCCATTACCAAACCCACTTCCTAAAAATTTCAAACCTGATGCCCATTTTGATTTTGACCAAAATGTCAGACATACCACTAATCAGTGTTTCCACCTCCAAAATGTAATTCAAAGTCAGATTGACTGGGGTATCATCACCCCATCAGCCAATCCTAAACCAAACACTACCCACAATCCACTCCCAAATTATGCAAATGCAATCTTCCTTGAAGAAACCCATAATTTGATCCATCTACCCATATTGTACCTAGTAAATCACCCACCATACACATATATTTCCCTAAACCCCTCCAGGTTTGCCCATATTTTCTCATGCATCCTTCCTGTTTTGTCGATCAGGCTCTGTCACTCCTTATAAAAGTATGTATTATTATTCGTACCCATTCCAAAGGGAAAGATTTGGAATAGTCAGCAGTATTGATTCAGTTCCTATAGATTGGGCTAAAATTATCCTTGAAAATAACCATTGACTGCTAAAAATTTAGTACACTATTTGTGGAAGATCGAAAGTGGTCTCGAGAGTCAAATAATTGGATGGTAGTCACCGATGAATTCAGTTTAGATGATGCCGTCGAGATTATGGCAGACTTGTTTAGACATACCAATGAAATTTACAGTATGTTCGATCTACTTAATTCTTTGAAAATACAAGGGCACTTGGTCCCTTCCCTTATTCATCTCCCCGACCGAGTGGGAGGATCTATACGAAGAAGCTGTAGAGGTTGTGAAGTGCATTAAATTTTCATGGAAGGATGGAATCATTGTCACCGGATGGGGAGAGGAATTCGATAGTTTAGATGAAAAAAAACCCATACAAGACTAGCCCAATAGTCAATATATGTGGAATGATATCTTTTAAGGACGTACTAGGAGAGATTAACACGGTTTACAAACATCTCAAGATAGATGAGGAAATTGGGTTACTATTTTCCCCTATTCTATAAACCATATGACTAGATCAGGGAGGTATTACTAGATTTCGAACCTAAAATTATCAAGGATCGACAAGGGAAAAGGTGTTGTGAAACTTCCTGTAATAAAAATGACCCTCGAAGAGACCAAAATCCTCAATCAATTAAAGAAAATTCAGTCTAAAATCACTCTTTGGGGATTCTTTATGTCTTCCCAACTGCACTGAAATGCCTTGATTAAACTACTTATCAGTCCCATGGTCCCTCATTCCACCATGCTAAAACAGATAGTGAATCTAGTCAGATCTCTAACATCAAATAGAATGATCTCCTTCTCTGAAGAGTAAATCCCTAAGTTTGGAAAAAATCACAACTATGCTCTCAATATCTCTATCGAAGTCATGAGAAAGCCCGTTGCACTTCCGCTTATCGATAATAGATCAGCTGTTAATGTTTTCCCGTTAAGAACCCTCAATTGCCTAGGACTGAAAGTAAGGAACCTTGCTCCAACCTCTATCGTGGTGCTTGCTTATGACAATACTCGTCGAGAAGTGATGGAATCCATAAATCTTACAATAGGGGTTGGACCTATAAATCCCATTATTGAATTCTAGGTCATCAACATACTGGATTATTTCAACCTATTCCTAGGATGACCATAGCTCCATAGTATCAAGGGTGTGTATTCTTCCCTCCATCATAAGCTAAAGTTCTTCACCAATGGGCAGGTCATCACCATCTTAGGAGATGATGATAATACTCAGAATGTAATCATCAGTAATCTGGTACTAGAGATACAACATGGGGAAAATGATATGCTTCTGTCAGGTTTTTAAGTTGAACCACTTTCAGTCCCAACATGGGATGATTTCAGAGATAGAGTTTTTCTAAAACACAACCCAGACGACAACGTGAATATGATACAGATGTTCAAGAATATGCACTTCATGACCGGATTTGACCTGAGACAACGACAATAGGGGAAACCAGAACCCATAGTGTTGAAGAAGTCATTTCCTCCTTATGGTCTAGGTTACCAACCATCATCAAATGTACTCAAGATGCTCCGCCAACCTCGATTGAAAAGAATACTATAATGTGCCAAGATTGTCTCAAAAGATTCCTTAAACGTAAGATTTATTAAAGAGGGTGAAGATTTCCCCTTTTGTGGCTTTCCTGAATCGTGGCATGATCACGTGGACAAGAATATCAAGCCAAGAATGGACATCGTTTTCCAAGGCAGTTACTCATAGTCTGAAGATTCCCAACATCATGTGCAACCGCTCATTACTAGAGATTCTGAGGGAAGTGACTCCGAGGATTCATTCAACTTGTAGATACTAGGGCTGACATTCTGCATGGTCCACTCAAGCGCTACATCATCGGATCCATCTCGCCTGATCAAATATTTTCATGCACCTCTCCTCAACTGACATGCTATACCAGTTCCACCCACTGATATGCAACCCAACTCTGATGTTTATGCTATTTCTCTTCTTTTGATGTTCCTACATGTTTTGATCATAATATAATCGAGACCTCCTTCGATGAGGTTCTTAACGCTGTTTTTCCCAATAATGAAATAAACAATGATTTTGAGTATCTTATGGTGCCTTAAATTAATTGTCTTGATTCTAATCAAACTCTTAGTGATGATGATTTTGAGAATGAACAATTCTTAACTTATCTTAATAAGGTTAATAACAAACAACATGACCGCATTCAAATTAATGAAGATGAAACCATTATTATTAATCTTGGTTCTAGTAGCCAACTGTGCGAGATTAGGATAGGGTCTACCATTGACGAGCAAGAGCACGTGCAACTCAATGAACTACTAAAGGAATTAATGGACATTTGTGAATGGTTGTAAGACGACATGCCCGAAATTGAACCCGAAATAGCTCACCACAAGATTTTAATGCTCCCACAATTCAAATAGATAAAATAGAAACTGTGAAAGCTCTTCACCAAATGGTCATTCAAACAGTTGAACGTAGGCTTCATCCAGGTGATCGAATATCCCTCATGATTAGCCAACATCAGGCCCATGCTGAAATCAGGAGGGAAGGTTCGCATGTGTGTTGATTACTGAGATTTGAATAAGTCTTCTCCAAAGGATAATTATCCGCTAACCAATATCGACATGATTGTTGACAATACATCTAGTCACGCTCTTAAGTCATTTGTTGATGGTTTTACCGGATACAATCAGATCAAGATTCTCCTGAATCATCAAGAGAAAATTACACTCATCACCCCTTAGGCAACTTTTTATTACCTCGTTATTCCGTTTGGACTAAAAAATGCAGGGGCTACCTACCAAGGGGCTACCACAATGATCTTGCGTGATTTGATACACAAACAAGTCGAGGTCTACGTACACTACACCAAAAACAGCAATTTGGCACACCCTGATATTAAAAATCTAGCACAGTTTAAAACTGCGCCAGATTTTGGCATGGTTTAATATCAATTTGACACACTTTAAAACAGTGCCAAAATTTGGCATTGTTTAAAAGTGTGCCAAAATTGAGTACACTTAACTAAAATATAAAATGCCCTAAAAAATACCAATCTTTCCAATTTTTTTGGTCTCCCGCTCCCTCTCAGTCCTTCTCTCAAGATCGTCTCTCATTTCTCTCATCGCCATATCTCTCATCCCTGCCCTGCCCATCGTCTCCCACCTCCACCCGACCGGTAACTCTCTTCACCATCTCATTTTCATTTCTCTAATATTAAATGTCTGAGACATCACGACTTTTAGATCTTGGATTATTTTCGGTTATGCCTATATCTCTACTATCTAGTTAGTAAGTATATAATAGACTCTAAAATATTGTTTTATTTGTGACCAAATGTTTATAATTTTTAGAATGATTCATTTATTATTTTTCTTATTGTGCTTGTAGTTGTCAGATTCATAAAATTGAAGCTATTAGTTTTCTGTTTACCACGAACAAGAAATGAATCATTTTTTGATGATATTCTGAATAAAAATGTGTTTCTTGGACTGCCATCATAAGTGGGTACATTGGAATTGGTCAATTTAAGGAAGCTATTGATATGTTTCATGGGATGTTGGGGATGGATTTGAGGCCTGATAGCTTTACACTTGTTCGGGTTTTGTTTGTGTGTACTCAGTTGAGGAATTTGAGTACTGCATCAGGCATTGGCATGGCGTAAAATGTCTTTGTGGGTACTTCATTAGTCCATATGTATGCCAAATGTGGAAGCATGGAGAGATCTCGGAGAGTGTTTGATGATATACCAAAAAAAGATGTTGTTACACGGAGTGCTATGATCCAGGGTTATGCGTCAAATGGGCTTCCGAAAGAAGCCATAGACCTCTTTTATAGAATGCAGAGAGAGAATTTCAAGTCGGATTGTTATACCATGGTTGGAGTTTTTTCTTCTTGTGCGAGATTGGTAGCTCTAGAATTAGGTGAATGGGCTAGTACCCTAATCGATAAAAGCGAGCTTTTGTCCAACCCTATTTTGAGCACATTATTGATTGACATGTATGCAAAATGTGGGGAGATGGATTCATCTTCGAGAGTCTTCAAAGGAATGACAGAAAAGGACCTTGTTGTTTGGAATGCTGTAATAAGTGGGCTTGCAATGAACGGTCATGTCAAAGCTGCATCCGATCTCTTTGGCCAAGTAGGAAAAATTGGGGTACGACTCGATGGGAATAACTTCATTGGCCTGCTCTATGGGTGCACTTGGTCTTGTTGGCGAGGGTCGAAAATATTTTAATAGTATGAGTCGTGTATATTCATTGACTCCTACTATCAAGCACTTTGAATGTTTTGTCGATCTTCTTGGCCGAGTCGGTTTATTATATGAAGACCATCAGTTGATAAAAAATATGCCAATGGAGGCTAATGCCATTGTTTGGGGAGCCTTGATAGGTGGATGTAGGTTATATCAGGATACCCAGTTGGCTGAACACGTATTAAAGCGCTTGATTGAGTTAGAACCCTGGAACTCAGGGAATTATGTTTTCCTATCAAATATATATTCGACCAATCATAAATGGGATGATGCAGTAAAGCTCAGATCAATTATGAATAAAAAGGGCATCTAAAAAACACCAGGGTATAGTTGGATCGAAGTAGATGGTATTGTTCATGATTTTCTCGTGGGACATAAGTCCCATTCATTCTCGAGTAAGATTTATGCTAAAATTGATGAAATGGACGAAGAATTGAAAGCAGTGGGTTATGCTCCAACAACTGAATTTGTGCTATTTGACATTGAAGAGGAGGAGAAGGAGCATTTTCTTGGATGCCACAGTGAGAAGCTGGCTATTGCATTTGCTCTGATCAGTACCAAACCGAATGATGTAATCCGAATAGTGAAAAACCTCCGTGTGTGGTGATTGTCATACGACCATAAAGCTCATCTCGAGAATTACGGGTAGAGAGATAATTATGCGGGACACTAACCATTTGCATTGCTTCATTGATGGGTTATGTTCCTGCAAATATTACTGGTGAGGTAAAGGATAAATAGTCCCTCGTACGGCAGATAAAATAGCATGATCTTCTTATAGTGTACTTGATAATTTATTGATTTTTATATACATTATTAAAAGAGAGGTGAAGCAAAACTTGTCAAAGGTAGGATCAAGTTTAATTTGCAGTCAAATTCAAAATTCAAATCAAGATCTTGTTTATTTATGCTTTAATATATATGTAAGAATACGTCTATTGTAAAATAATACTAATTTTTGTAATAAAAAATACGATTGCTTAGATATCGTTTGTTTCGGAAAAATGCATTGTTAGTTGGTTTATTCCACTTTTTATATGAAATTTACGTAATGAGGAAGAACAATTTCTTATGTTTTGTATAAACAAATGCTAATATTATCAGCCACAAATAGAAACATGTTTAGAGCACAAGAATCTTGAGCGACCCATGATATTGAATGTGAATAAAATGTATGATTATCAAGTACATGTATTTTTCAGATACGGAGCAAGGTAAGAGTGAAAATACTATTTATGTTCTTTCCATTTTAGTTATATGTAATCACTTTAGAACTGATCACTGACTTCACCTTGGTTCCATCATCCTTCTATTTGAAACATGCGGTTGCAACCAGACCTAGCATTCAAGGTCCTCACAACAACTCGAAGGTTAAAGCCATTTGAAAAAGGCAAATGTGATTTTCCAGTTCACACAGACCCCCACCCCCACCCCGGTGGTGCTTATGTAATTTGGTTTCTATTAAGCATCTCTCTCCATCTCTCTTTCTCTACTGTGATTTCGACTGCAATAATGAGATTGGTATTTTTAAGCAGGCATTGACCCGTCTTCTCATATAAGTTCAACGATTGTTATTACATCTCATATAAGACTTCATTCAAACATGTCAATAGACTTCCCTCAATCATTTATCACTTCTTTCCCTTCAATTTATTCAAATATTATGTCTATTCTTCTTTCTGTTGTCGATTGTGTTCTGGATGTGTTCTATGTAATGTGAGATGGAGAGTTTGAATCATCTTTTTGTGGAGTACACATACACCAAGTCTATTTGGCATCGTATCTTCTTTAGATTTAACAAGTTTCTAGACACCATATCCCCTTTTTGTAATCAAGCTATGTTATTTAAAGGAAATACTCTCATTATAAGAATCTGGTATGCTTCTATTTTATGATCTTTTGATACCATTTGAATGGTTAGGAATCAAGCTATATTTGAGAATAAGATTTCCACCATCAGTGGTTGTTTGAAATCTGTTAAATATTATTAGATTTATGAGTAATTTGGTGAAAGGGCATATTCATTATGACATTGCTGATTTGTTAATTATTCATTCTTTAAATGTTACTCCTAAACTGAGAAAAGATCCCAAGATCATTGAAGTTAGGTGGTTCTATCCCCTCATTTTATAGACTAGACTTAATACAAATGGTATCTCATATAAGGATGGTAACATATCTTCAACTAGAGTAGTTTTTAGAAACTGCAGAGGCTTTGTTAAAGTTGCCTTCTGCAAGAAAGTTGATTTTAATTCATCTTTTATACTAATATTTCAGTTGTTATTTAAGGGATTGGATTTTCTTGGTCTTATAATTGTCATTATATATGGTTGGAAGTGGATTCTTCATCTGTTCTTCAGTGCATTAATAATGATGATTTCATAGATCCTTCGGACAATAAAACTAGATGGATGAATTATAAATTCTATCAATGCAATCTTAACTTAAATCGAGTAATGACATTAATTTAATATTAAAAGGTCCCTCTGTTTTATCACCTCAAAGAAGGTACCTGGTCAAGAAAAGTGTCAGGATATACATTCCAAACACTTTGCGAGTGATATATAGACAAATAATACATATCAATGACTATGCATATAAATTGAATTTTCATTTCACCCACTAAATTGTTGCATTTATTTCCCTCCAAAATGATGGAGAAGATCTATGCATGGAATTTGTTATTTCACGCATTAACATTTTTAGTTTCCATTCCTCTATATTTTTATCTATTATTTTTGACATGTGATATGCAGGATTTGTTCATTTGAGAAACATTTCTATTTGAAATTGGAACAAGCTGACTACATTTTTCAAGACAAATTCCATGAGGGCAGGAATGAGCTACTTCCATGAGAAAATATGGAAAGGGGTGCCCAAGTTCTTGCGCCGTGTTGACACTACTTTGAAGAATATAGGCATAGATGAGCATATTCCTTACACTGAGGTTAGCCCTGCAGTATTTTTAATTTTTAGTCATTTGGGGATTTGGTCTTTCAAGTGATTACAACTGCAATTTATTGTTTGCTTGAGGTTTCAGTGTCGTCAACATCTAGAGCTATTGCTAGAAAACATCCCAACCATGTTTCAGGATAAAATTGTTTTGCTTGAGGTTTGCGTACCTCTCAGGTAAATGCCAGTCTTAACTCAGTGATAAAATTTATTTGGGCAATTTCAAATTGTGAATTTAATATTTTGTTCTTTATTCAAATATATGCTTAATTAGTTACTTAGTATTGCTTTTCAAAGTTTTGTTCAGGGATAATTATTTATTTAGAGGCATTTTCCTTTTATTTTGAATCTTAGAGAATGAACATCTGGATAGATAATACGAGGTCCTATTTTTAGTATTAAAAAAGCAGCGTTTATGATATAGGAGTGAGAAATGAAGTTCAATAATGGGGAACGTCTAAAATATGAGGTCCTACTGCTATATATATAACAATCGCTGCTATAGCAGCCCGACTTTATATATATATATATATATATATATATATATATATATATATATATATAGCAGCGCGAATATTGGATATTCTCATTAGTCCAATAGAGAAATCAAAACTCTTTTTTTCTATTTGTACTGATAATTGAGAAAAGTAAAGCAAAATTAGATCAAGAGTTCAGGTCTTAATCAAAATTTGTGTTATCGTCTACTTGTACGAATTGACCGCGTAGTCGCGGGTCTCCCGGTTTGAGAATACGACGATAATTTGCCAAAATAACACTTAGACTTAAAAACAAGCTGTTAAAGGGTGAAAACCCAAACCAGCCACCAAACGTCCCCGTAGGAGGCACGAACACCTCGCACGGGACCAATGTAACTTATAGGAACTGACCGCGTAGTCCCGGGTCTCTCGGTTTGAGAGTATGACGATAATTTGCAAAAATCACACTTAGAGTTAAAAACATGTCGTTAAAGGGTGAAAACCCAAACCAGTCCCCAAACGACCCCGTAGGAGGCACGAACACCTCGCACGGGACCAATGTAACTTGTAGGAACTGATCGCGTAGTCCCGGGTCTCCCGATTTGAGAGTATGATGATAATTTGCAAAAATCACACTTAGTGTCTGTTTGGTTCATGGTGAAATATCATTCATCGTGTTAAAAAAAATTCACCTAGGTAAATTTTGTGTTTGGTTAGACATTTAACACGGTGAAATAAAATGAATATGGTGAAAAGTGGGTTGAAGCTTTAACCATTTTAAACCATGGGTAAAGTGAATAATTTAAGAGGTGAAAACGTTTAAATGTGTCTTATGTCTAAAATACCCTTAAAAAGAGATAAACTGTTGGGCTACAACTTCGAACTCCACTAATTCATTAACACTCCGATCAGTTCTGCTATAAGAGCCATATTTTCTGAGAGCCATATTTTTCGATCTTCGAACTATGAAAGCCATATTTTTCGATCTGCTCAACTCCGATCTATTCAACTCTGATATGTTCAACTCCGATCTACAATCAAGGTAAGATCCATTTTTCAATTTGTTCTGCTCCGATCTGTTCAACACAAGTTTTCATTATTTACAATTTTCCATCTGTAATTCATTTTTCGATCTGTTCTGCTACAAAATATCTTTTCATGTAAACTTTTCGATCTAGTTTATAATGGAAATTTAATCCAATTTTCGTAGACGAGTTCTATATATTTGCCATAGCGACAAACTGTTCTCCGAACTGTTCTCCGATAATTGTGATAATTGTGATAATTGTTCTCCGATCAGGTTGCGATAATTGTGAACTGTTCTCCGAACTCCGATCTACTCATTTTCGATCTCCGAACTTCGATCTATTCATTTCCCGAATTGTTCTTCATTTTCTGATCTGTTCTTAATTTTTTGATATGTTTTATTAATTATCTGATCTTTTCTTAATTTTCTTATCTGTTCTTAATTTTTCGATCTTTTCTGTTCATGTAAACTTCATTTTTCAATTTTATTAAACATAGATACTGTTCAAAATGATTTTATTAGGGATCATAACCAAACCAAGATCATAATCAAACCGATATTATGAAAAATAAATGTTGTTCAAAATGATTATGTTCATAACTGAATCATAACCAAACCTATGTAATTTGTTAATTTGTTACATGTTGATTTGGTGCCAATCTTTGTTAATTTGTTACATGTTAACTTGGTGCCAATCTTTGTTAATTTATCACATATTGATTTTTTGATTTAGTTAGTTATTTTCTTGATCAATTAAGATGTGTTGATATAATTTTGTTTTTCAATTAATAAGTGTTTATTTAGTGCCATGCTTTGAATGTAATCTAAATTTTTATATGTACATAATTCATTTTTGTTCATTACAGAAATGACCCGACTTATCTTATCGAGTAGGAGGAGAATTTTAATATTACACGAGAGTGTAAGGACGCTTTTCAGTGTTATAACAGACTTTTGTATTTTACTCCTCATCCGAAGAATTCACCATTATGAGACCCGAATGTAAAATCGGCATCTCTTTGGTGCCCCCTTTCTCGTAAGGTCCATTTGTTCAAATTGACTCGAGAGAGTGACTTGGCATGTAAGGAACAACTTCGTATGGATAGAAGTACTTTTAAGAAATTGTGTCAAATGCTTCGTAGTTTTGGCAAGTTAAAGGATACTAGTAGTGTGAGTGTTGAAGAGATGGTAGCGATATTTGTGTACGTACTTGCACATCATTTTAAGAATATGGATATTAAGAACAAGTTTATGCGTTCGGGAGAAACAATTAGCCAACATTTTGGGGATGTGTTATCCGCTATGATGAGGTTACAAAGTCACTTGCTTAAGAAACCATTAGCAGTTAGTGAGACTTGTATGAACAATCGATGGAGATGGTTTAAGGTACAAATGTGCATTCACTTATACCTTTTAAAAGTAAATTGTAGGTTTTATATTACAGTTTTGACTTTTAGTTTTGTATGTCTTTTCAGAATTGTTTGGGAGCCTTGGATGGGACATACATTGAGGTACACATAAAACTATAGGATCAGAGGAGATATCATACTAGGAAGAGTGATGTTGCCACAAATGTCCTCGCTATATGCTCCCAAGACCTCAAGTTTATTTACGTTCTTCCAGGATGGGAGGGTTCGGCACAAGACTCTAGGGTTTTTAGAAATGCTATCTATAGGAGAAATGGTTTGAAGATCCCCCAGGGTATGTTTTTAATATAAAAATAGTATATGTTTATTTTTTCATCGTGCTAACCTAGATTTTTAAATATGCAAGGTTTTTATTATCTTCCTGATGCTGGTTACCCAAATGGTAGCGGTGTTCTTACACCTTATAGAGGACAGTGATATCCTGTAAATGATTGGGGAGAGGGACAAGAAGCGGAGATGAAAGAGGAGTTTTTCAATCAGAAACATTCTCAGGCAAGGAATGTAATAGAGAGGTGTTTTGGTGCATTGAAGCAAAAATGGGGTATTCTACGGATTCCGGCATTCTTTCCCATATAAATTCAAAACCGCATCATCATAGCATGTGCGCTTCTCCATAACCATATAAGGAATGAAATGCCAACAGAGATGGATGTCCAAAATCAAGTGAATGCAGCCCAAAAATTTATAGAACCATATGGAGAGTCTTATACATACATTGACACGTCTGAAGAGTGGAGCAAACGGAGGGACGATCTAGCAACCGAAATGTGGATGTTTGAGAATAATTAGTCTATCATATATTAACGTTGATTTTTTTTTATGTAAAGCACTAGTTCGATTTAAAACAGGGTTCAACTATTTAAGATTTCTTACTAGTTTAATATGTAGTAGCTGACTAGTAAGAAAGTTGTGGCTAAAATTACTATAATAACAACTTCTATGATTGGGAAACTGGTGTATTTTTAAGCATGTATAGTTTTTTACTTATATGAAAATACACAAGCATAAATAACTTTTTACTTATATGAAAATTCATTTAATCCATATGAACAGGTTTGTTGAGGTTTAATATGGCATATGTTTTGATATTGTACTAGTTTAACTGCTTGTGTATGTTTATACCTGCTTGTGTATTGTTTAACTGCTTGTGTATTTCTATCCTTATTACTCGTGTTTTTCTTATCATAGAAAACAAGGTTCACATCTATTTTTTTTTCTCACAGTATGGACTGATTTGTTGTTATAGTTTATGGACTGATTTGTTGTAACTCTTTGTTAGAAAAATGGCTGTGGATTTTTCATCTCAAGGAAGTCCCCAAAATTGATGGACAAGCGCGGAAGATAAGCACTTAGTGGAGTCTTTGCAAGAGTTGAGTGTGACGGGTTATAAAGTAGACACAAGTTTCAAAATGGGCTATCTTCGTAAACTAGAACTTATGATGTTGGCCAAGTTTCCCAACTGTGATAAGAAAGCGAAACCGTAAATTCTCAATCGAGTCAATTACTTGAAGAAACAAGCCATGGCCCTCAATGAAATGGTCTCCGGAAATGGAAGTGGATTTGTGTGGGATGATGCTGAGAAAAAACTTGTGTGCGATAAGAAAGTGTATGAAGGTTGGTGCAAGGTAATGTATTTAATTTTTTTTACTAATTGGTATTTTTTTTACCATTACGAACTAATATTTATTTTGTTTCAAAACCATGCTATTTCTTTTGTTGAGCACTTTGGGACTGTTTTTTTTTTAATTATAATTCTTTTTGTATTCATTTATTTTGCAGAGCCACTCAAATGCAAATGGCCTATTTGACAAGAGGTTTCCACATTTCAATTCATTAGTCGATACTTTGCAAGGTGATAGAGCTACGGGAAATGACGCAATATCTGTAGCAGATGCCGAAGAACATGTTGCTGAAGAGGAGGCGGAGGCGGAGGCGGAGGTGGAGGGTGTCAATTTGGATCATGACATAGAGATAGAATCTACAGAGTTCTCCTCGGCCACGGGTAGTATTGGTAGTGGTGGTATATCAAAACAAAAACGTAAAAGGCAACGCGGTAGCACTTCATCCAATTATAGTGCAAGCAATGATCTCTTATCTAAAAATCTCTCCAAGCTTTGCGAAGCGACTATCCCGTACTTGTCTACCCACACCAAAGTTCTTTCCAATGAGTCCGATGACAAGGATAACATTGCACAAGAGGCTCTTAAAATTGAGGGTTTGACTCACACTGAGAGGTTGGTGGCTGTGGACACCCTTGCGGCTAATCCACATCGGGCGGTCTTGTTTATGAATGTACCCGATGATGAGAAGGGAAATTTCTTCGCCGTAATATGTCATTTTGTGAGGTTATTCATGTCCTTGTTAGGATAGTGAAGATGGTTAGTGGACATATTTCATGTGTTTGATAATCGTATCTTGAACAATTTATTCGTTTTCTTAGGTTTACAAGACAAAAAAATATATGGAGGTTTTGTTAAATGTTAGTCTACTTTTTTCTCATTATATTTGGACAATATTATGTTTGATTAATGGATAGTTAAATGTGATTGTATTGTATTACACATTTTAAGAAATGCAATGTGACAACATGATAATTGTATTTTTTTTGTTGGGTGGGGTGGGCGGGGGGAGGGGGGGGGGGGGGGGGCGAAGTGTGCCAAATTTAAGTTCATGATGTATGAAAATATTAATTTATTTTTTTATGGGCATGACGTTTGTGTGAATTAAATAAAAAAATTATAGTATAATCATTTTTGGTGTGCATTTGAAGTATAAGGGTAATATGGTCATTTTATTTTTTCACCATATTCATCTTGACCATCCAAACAACAAATGGTGAAAAAGTTAAAATTTTCATCTAGTGAAAACTCGACCATCCAAACGTAGATGGTGAAAACAAAATCACCAATCTAATAATTCACCGTTAACTTTTAACACAGTGAAAAGTATTTCACCACGAACCAAACGGACCCTTAGAGTTAAAAACATGCCGTTAAAGGGTGAAAACCCAAACCAGCCCCTAAACGACCCCGTAGGACTCACGAACACCTCACACGGGACCAATGTAACTTGTACGAATTGACCGCGTAGTCGCGGGTCTCTCGGTTTGAGAATACGACGATAATTTTCAAAAATCACACTTTGAGTTAAAAACATGCCATTAAAGGGTGAAAACCCAAACCAGCCCCCAAACGACCCCGTAGGAGGCACGCCCACCTTGCACGGGACCAATGTAATTTGTAGAAACTGATCGCGTAGTCCCGGGTCTCCCGGTTTGTGAGTATGACGATAATTTGCAAAAGTCACACTTTGAGATAAAAACATGCCATTAAAGGGTGAAAACCAAAACCAACCCCCAAACGACCCCGTAGGAGGCACGAACACCTCGCACGGGACCAATGTAACTTTTAGGAACTGACCGCGTAGTCCCGGGTCTCACGGTTTGAGAGTATGACGATAATTTACAAAAATCACACTTTGAGTTAAAAACATGCCGTTAAAGGGAGAAAACCCAAACCAGCCCCCAAACGACCCCGTAGGAGGCACGAACACCTCGTACGGGACCAATGTAACTTGTAGGAACTGACCGCGTAGTCCCGGGTCTCCCAGTTTGAGAGTATGATGATAATTTGCAAAAATCACACTTTGAGTTAAAAACATGCCGTTAAAGGGTGAAAACCCAAACCAGCCCCCAAACGACCCCGTAGGAGGCACGAACACCTCGCACGGGACCAATGTAACTTGTAAGAACTGACTGCGTAGTCTCGAGTCTCCCGATTTGAGAGTATGATGATAATTTCCACTCATATATGTAATTTTTTAGTTAAAGTAATTTTTTTGTAAATTATTGGGTTACTAATATCGTATCTTTTTTGTACCCTATTTTTTTTGTAGGATAACAGTTTATCGTTGGCTTTTATTCGCGTGGAACACACAAAGAACTCAATGGTTTACAACACGGGGTTTATTCATGATTCCATTTTTTTGTGGCATGGACGTACGGTCTTTTGTTGTTTTATTGTTGACTTTTATGGCCGTGCGGGATTTTGTAAGTTAATTGTTATATTTTGTGGCCGTGCGGGCTTTATGTTAGGCAGGTTTTATATTAACAGGTTTTGGAATATCCAAAAAATAGAGGAAACTCTGCCCAAATTTTTTTGGGCCTGTGAGATGTTAAAGACTTGTAATATTTTGAAGTTTGTATGTACATTAGTTTATTAACAACGCGCAATATTATTAATTGGTGAATTTTGTGCTTTCAAATAATTTTAAAAAAAAATTTGGCACAGTTCAAAACCGTGGCAAAAGTGTATCATATTTTGGCATGCTTTTGAACTATGCCAAATTTTTTTAAACTGTGCTGAATCTGGCACAGTTAAAAATTGTGCCAAAAGTGTGCCAAAAATATCAAATTTTGGCACGGTTTAAAAGTGTGCCAGAAGTGTTCCTGTTTGGCGAATCTGGCACACTTTTGAGCCGTGCCAGAAAACAATTGCTATTTTGGAACACCTGATTCTGGCACAGTTCAAAACCGTGCCAGATTTGATCTGGCACAGTTTTAAACCGTGCTAGATTCCTATTTTTGGTGTAGTAGTAGATGATATGATTATAATGTCTAAGATCGGGGAAGATCATGTTTCCACTCTCCAAAAATTCTTCAGAAGACTGCGACGATACCAGATGCGACTTAACCCACATAAATGTATCTTTGGTATTACTAAAGGAAAGGTTTTGGGATTCATGGTTAGCGAGAAAGGGATTGAAGTTGATCCTACCAAATTTAAAGCCATACTCGAAATGCCACCACCCTGAATGGAGAAGGAAGTTCGGGGATTCTTAAGAAAATTACAGTATATTAGCTGGTGCATCAGTTAGTTGACCTTTATTTGGGAACCCATATTCAAACTCCTTCAAAAAGATTCTACCAAAGTTTGGAACAAAGCTTTCTAGGAGGCCTTTGACCCAATTAAGCAATATCTAACCCGACCTCCAATACTTATGCCACTACACGATGGTCTACCCCTACTCGTATACCTGATAGTAATAGACACCGCAGTTAGGGCTTTGTTGGCCCAATACCTTGAAGAGTCCCGTAAAGAGAAAACCCTTTACTATGAACTTTGCAAGTTGGTCAGGTACGTAGTTAACTATATTGCATTGGATAAAGTGATAAGCACAAAAACTGTACATTTTATACCCCGAATAGACATACTTTAGTTGCTAATTCTCAGCAATATGGGTCTTATGTGCTTAAATGTTTATCTTGTATGTCAAATATCCATTTCCGGTGTCAAAAGCTATATATCAAGGCAAATGCGCGTTGAATGCTACAAAATACCTTGTCCCTAAACCTACCTAAACCCTGTCCCTAGCCGTCTGTGTTTGATTTGTTCCTTTTTGTATTTTATTTTATATTTTTAATTTGAGTCATTTATATTTTTAGGATTTATTTTAGATTTATTTAGAATTTTTAGGAATTATTTTCTATTTCTTTTAATTTAATGTTGTTTAATTTTGATTTTTAGTTTTTAGTTTTTATTTTATTTTGGGATTAGTTTTTTTTAGGAATTCATTTATTCTAGTTTTATTTGGATTTTTAATTTTTAGGTCTTTAGTTTTTATTAGATTTTTTTATTAGGATAAGTTCTAGGAATTTATTTTCTACTTTTATTAGTTTATATTTTTTTAGGACTTGAGTTTTTATTTTATTTAAGTTTCTATTTTTAGTTTTTATTTTATTTTTTTTAGAATTTAATTTTAGTTAGATATTTTTAAGGGTCACAATTTAAACACACACTCACACCTTAATACCCAACACCCTATCCTACACCTAAACACTACCTCACCATCATACTACCACCCTACACCCAAACCCCTCACCTTCTTCTTCAACCTCCCATCACCCACCTCTTTCTCTCTCCTCTCAACCAAAACTCCATTAATCTCCTAACCTCAACCCCCCATAACCAAAGCCCCTACCCTTAAACCCATGGCTGAATATCCTGCCCAAATATCCATTCCCTTCTTGACCCACAATCCCCTGTCACCACCTCCGGTTGGAGCTCAATCCGTCGGTACCAAGCACAGACCCAACCCGGAACCAAACCCCCCCATCCTGTCCAACCCACGATCCAAAACCCTCCGTCGCGATCCCTATTCCCGGCGACCTTGGCAGCCATATCTAACGACTTCCAAGTCGCAACCCATCTCCCCACTTCACCCCGGCGTCCAAACCCCTCCGACACCTGTCGGACCTGCTATCACCTCTCGACCCATTGCAAACCCCTCGCCGGAGACACCATCGACCCATACCCATATCCGAAGAGAGCGCCCCTTGTTCAAACCCACTTGAGTCCGGATCCTACCCGATCTACCCCATAACCCAGAACCCACACCAAGTATCTTTGGACCTCACAAAAATCGTGTCCAACATTTAAATCCAAGAAGACTCATTTCTCCACAAGCCACGATCTTCACCTTCCAATTTCCAAAATCAACAAGACAAACAATGAACTCATTAAAACCCATGTGCCAAATAAAAACCCCTTTAACCCCTCTTACCCCAAAATACCCCCAACTAACTTAAATTCCTTTTTCCAACAAATACCCTCATTCACCCCTCACCCAAATGACCTCACACTCCTCTCACCATTTCCATGCACACTCAAGCCAATTCCCAAAAATACCCCTTAGCCCCATGTGTGCCATGCATCTACTATAAAAGAAGACTCAAGACCCCATTTGAGAAATATAAAATCATGAAATAGAGAAGAGACTTGGAGAAGAAGAAAAACATAGTTAGAGAGAGAAATATTTAGTTTTAGTTTTAGTTTTTTTTTACCAAAAAAAATATTGAGAGATTGTAATTGAATATTCTATTTCAAGTTGAAGGCAAAATTGGGTCTGATTAATTTTTCTCTTACTAATAATTCTATGCTATTACTTGGTTTCAATTATTATTGAATTATGACTATGGTTCGCTAATCACTCCATTCAAGGAGTGAAATGAAGCCCCATATACTCAATTGAATGTATTAATTAATCTAGTTTACTTTGTTTCATTTAGTTAATTTTCTTTTCATTCCTACATGAGTTTATGCATTGAGAAATGGTAAACTATCCTTGAGAAAGGATTAAAATCTAATATACTCTTAATTTTTGGATTCAAACTAGAGATAGAATGACCAACTAATTAGAGTATATTATATTTTATTATACTCATACATTAAATTTTTGTTGGATTTATAATTTATTATATGAATCTACTCTAGCGAGTGATTTATATAATTTTTCTGAATCAATTATTCAATTGAGTTGTGTAGATGAAAATTGGACTAACTAAATTTATATTAGTTTGTTTTGTCAAATGATGAGAATCAATTGATAAAATAAATTAATATTTGGAAAATTAGTAAACTAGAATAATTAACACATTTAATTGATAAAGTGGAGGTTAAGTTTCATTCCTTGAATATTTCTAAAATTTAAGTTCATCTCAATTCTTATTATTTAGTAAATATTTGGCACACTAGTTAGTTTTTTAATTTCATCTCTTATATTAGTTTAGTGTTACTTCAAATTTTCAACTAAAAAGTGTTTTAATATTTGAAAAACATAAAAAAAAAATTAGAAAAAACCCAAAAGTCTAAAAAAAAAGGAATCAAGTGAATTATATTCATTATCCTCTCATGTTTAGCATGTTCACACCTTAGATTAGGATTCACATCCTTACTTCCCACTCTACACTTGAGTTTGTTATATATTTGTAGGTAATTGAGGTTTTGATTGAATTGCTTTTACAACAATGACAAACACCAAAAAGTAACTCATCAAATGGCGTCGTTGCCGATCTTTGGAGCTTGACGTGCATGAGAGGATTTCCAAATTTTGTGATTCACCTGTATTGAATTTTTCATTTTTAGTACCATTTTTTATTTATGTTATAAGGCTTGTATTTATGATATTATTCCCTTGCTTGTATTGCGGTGCATAGAGACACCATTTCATTTTCATTTTATATTTGTAATAATTTAATAAAGCATGATAGGGAAACCGGACAAGGTAGAGAGAGGGCGTCCATTTGTGAGGATTTAGAAGCATCTCTACCTTGGGTCGGTCGGACTCCCGGGGCCGACTGAAATTGGCGTAATCTCCCCCCGGTCGACTCAATAATTTCGTCACCCCACGGGCTAAAAACCGTGGGAGGTACATCTCTTATACCCTCGAGACCTCTTGTTAGCGAGTTCATACCTTGTGTGTTCCTAAGTGATGTTGTGTGATTTAATTCTTGCATTTAATTTTGACTGGAATGATGAATTAAATTGACTAAGACCTACGCTCGGTCACTCACGAGAAGGGATTTCATCACCCGACTCAATCACTTATCCTTTGTGTGCTACCCTAGCCATCACTAATTTAAAATCAATCAACTAGATAGCCCCATAGGATACAGTGTTCGTATGCCCCTTTTTGATCATTTTGAATTGTAGGATAACCCGTAGAGTCCTCTACACTGGGAAAACCCTCGAACGGTTCTCTTTGCGGCACGGAAGTGTCCAGGGAAACTGGATTTTAAGTGTGGCCGCCCAGTAAAACGGATTTGTGTTGTCCCCAGCGTTGTACTGGCCGATATTTTCGTCGTAGTAGCTTTGTGGCGAATCTCTGTGGCAAGCCTCTTGGCATCTTGTCATTAAAGTAGGAACACACATTTTGCCAAAGGCGATCACTAATATAAATTCCGTGATTTTTATCGCCCACAGATTTCATTGAAATTTGACTACCCCTTTCATTAATTTTCAAGATAAAAAATTGGTTATGTTCTAGTAGGGATTTTTCCTTCACTTGTGTGTGCCCAATTCCTTTTTCGGTAGTCCGTTTTAGTGAATTCGTCCAAATTCTTAGAGTCCAAATTTCCCCCACCCTTTTTCTTCCCAAAAATAAACCAAAAATATTTTCTTCTATTATTTTTATAAAAAAAACTCAAAAATATTTTCTTTCTTTCCAAAACAAAACCAAAACTCCAAAAATATTTTTCAAAAAATCCAAAAAACCAAAAACAAATCCCTCTTTGCATGCCCACGTGGCAACGAGTTAATCATCGATTAATTCGTTCCCGTAGTCTTTCTCCCATCTCTTCCACATTAGGAGAACCAAGTGTTCCCCTTGCTTCTTCCATTCCATCGATCACTTTGAGTTGTCCCCGAGTTGACATCTCTAAGAGCGTGCCTTAAGGGACTATTTTTCCCCAATAACGGCTACCCCACCATCTTGCAAAGTTTTTCCACCCACACTGACGGATGAATTCGAAATTCGCTCGGTGACCATTTTCATGTTTCCCAATTTCCATGGTCTTGAACGTGAGTCTCCATACACTCGCAAAAATTTCTCACGGTTTGTGCGACTTTCAAAAATCAAAACTTAGATGAGGAAAATGTTCGTCTTCGCTTGTTTCCATTTTCTCTCCATGAGAAAGTATCTATGTGGCTACATTACTTGTCACCGGATTCTATCCATACATGGGAACAACTTGTGAAGAAGTTCATGTCAAAGTTTTATCCCATAAGTAAGACCAATGAGATGCGCCAAGCCATTAAAGATTTTCACCAAAAGCCAACTAAGCAATTTTGTGAAGCATGGGGCCGTTTTTAAGACTATATCAATAGTTGCCCACATCATGGTCTCAAGAAGAGTCACCTCGTTCATAGTTTTTACAATGGTCTCATTCCTTCCACTCGCACCATGATTGAGTCCATGCACAAAGGAAAATGCATGCACTTAACTCCCACTGCCGTCTACAATTTTCTCCTTGAATTAGGTGATGAATCCCAAGATTGGGAGGGCACAAATGAATTTTCGAGATCCGAGCCACCACGAGTAGGTAGCACTTATGAGGTTAAAAATGATCCCAATTTTAAAACCTTGCTCCATTGCTTAAACACTTTGACTAAGACTGTTGATGCCCTTAGTTGTTCTATGCAACAAAATGTTTCTCTTTCTAAACAAGTGATGAACGTTAACGAGTCTAGTCCTTCTTGTCATGTCTGTTTAAGTCAGGATCATTTATCTCATGTGTGCCCCCTCATTAAAGATGATCCCGAACCCACTCTAGCCCAAGCATGTTACTTTGATACCACTAGGAAACCCGCACCACCGTCATTTACTTACAATCCGAATAATAGGAACCATCCCTATTTTTCTTATAAGTACAACAATCCCCTTGATCCATCACAACCACAACCACAACCACATGTTGGTGGTCCACCAGGGTTTCACCAAAACTCGCAAAGGAAACATCTCACTCCTATCCAACACCACCATTCTCCTTACCACAACAAAATCATCCCTCATCCTTTGTCCCCTAAGGAGGACGGTCCCATCCCACTCATCAAATTTTCCCTATCCCACCTCCATCCTACGAGTATTCCCGGCCGCTTAGTTCTAATCGAGAGTTGATCCCCTAACACCCTTATGCCCCTCCACCCCAATCATCCACCTCCTTTATCGATAATCTTCTCACTTAATTTATCATGACTCAATAACAAACCACGTAAGCACAGACTCAAGCCATCTAAAGGCTTGAGCAACGTATTAATCAGTTTAAGTCCGAGCGAGAGAAAGTTCATTTTCCGAGTCAACCCATTCCTAACCCTAAGGGGAATGGAAAGGGGTCGGCTTATGAGGTTGGATCCACTTCCACTCCACCCACATACCAAGCGGACATGAAAGCGATAAGTACTCTATGATCCGGTAAACAGGTTGAAAATGGTGTTGATGCTCCCCGTGATGTTACACTCCCATCCACCCAGCATTGCCCATTAGAACCTCTTCCTCAGGTCCCACCACCCCATAAATCCACTGACAAGACTGCCTATAAACCTACTAAGGTCACCACTGGCTTTATCCCTAAAGCCCCCTTCCCTTATAGGTTGGCCCCAACAAATAAAGCTCAACAATTTGATGAGGTCAAGAAAGTTTTTCTGAATGTTCACATAAACATTACATTCCTCACCGCAATTCGATAAGTTCCTTCTTATGCAAAATTCTTGAAGGACTTGTGCACTGTTAAGCGACGGACGAATGTGCCTCGTGATGCCTTTGTCACTGAGCAAGCCCCGTCCCTCATCCATGAGAATGGTATTGTGAAATATAAAGACCTTGGTCGTCCCACTGTCTCTTGCATGCTAGGAGATAAGTTCACTACTCAGGCTTTGATTGATCTTGGAGCTAGTGTTAATTTGATACCTTACTCTCTCTACCTTGAGTTAGGTTAACAAAACATGAAACCTACACGGGTTACTCTTCAACTTGCAGACCGTTCTGTGAAAGTACCTAAAGTAATCGTTGAAGATGTTTTGGTGTAAGTGTCTGACTTTTACTACCTTGTGGATTTCAACATCTTAGACACTCCTGCTCCCGACTAAACCAATATTCCCATCATTTTGGGTCACCCCTTTTTGGCAGATGCCAATGCCATCATCAATTTTCGATATGGGTCAATGAATCTTTCTTTTGGCAACATGACCGTCGAAGTTAATATTTTCCACCTCATGCAACAAAAGGCCGATATTGATTCTATTGATCAGGTTTTCATTATTGACTCCTTAGTCCAAGAGATGTTGGATACCACCTACCTAAAAGATCCTATCCACTAATGTTTGGCTCACTTTGGGTCCGACTTTGATATTGATTCCTCCGTCTCTGAGGTCAATGCCTTATTAGATTCTACACCTCTGTTAGACACTTCCACTTGGGCTCCTCCATTTGAGACTCTCCTTGTCGATACTCTTCTTTTTATGGATGACCCAGTCAACCCCTGTCCCGATATTCTCCCGAACTCTGTTTCTGCATTTGAGTTCGATGCTTCTCCTGAGCCATCACCTAGTTTGGAGCTTAAGCCATTACCTGCTGAGTTGAAATATACTTTCTTAGGCCCAAACCAACATCACCCCGTCATTATTTCTTCTAACTTGACACCGGATCAAGAAGAGCAATTGGTCCACACTCTCACTCAACATAGAACTGCTTTAGGGTGGACCATTTCCGACATTCAAGGTGTCAGCCCCAATGTCTATAGCCATCGCATTCACTTAGAGGAGAATGCCAAGACTTCTCGTGAGCCACAACGTCGACTCAATCCATCAATGAAAGATGTCGTTCGAGATAAAATTTTAAAATTTCTTGATGATGGTATTATCTACCCCATTTCAGATAGCCAATCGGTGAGTCCCATTCATGTGGTGCCTAAAAAGTCTGGAGTCACCGTTATCAAAAATAGTGATGATGAGCTTGTACCTACCCGCATACAAACCGAATGGCGTGTTTGTATTGATTATAGAAAGCTTAATACAGTCACTCGCAAAGACCACTTCCCTCTCCCATACATTCACCAGATGCTTGAACGCTTGGAGGGCCATGCTTACTACCGCTCCTTTGATGGATATTCAGGGTATAACCAAATACCCATTGCCCCTGAAGACCAAGAAAAAACTACCTTTACCTGTCCATTTGGCACATTTACGTACTCTCATATGCCATTTGGCCTTTGCAATGCACATGCGACTTTTCAAAGGTGTATGACAAGTATTTTCAGTGACATAGTAGAGCATTTTCTCGAAGTCTTTATGGATGATTTTTCTGTGTTTGGTTCATCCTTTGAACAATGCCTATCTCACCTCACTATGGTCCTACAGTGTTGTCAAGAAAAGAAGTTGGTACTCAATTGGGAAAAATGCCATTTCATGGTTAAAAAAAGGGTATTGTTTTAGGTCATGGTGTCTCCATCTCCGGTATTGAGGTCGATAAAGCAAAATTTGATTTGATTTCCTCACTCCCCATTCCTAAGTCTGTTAAGGACATTCGCTCCTTCTTAGGACATGCGGGCTTCTATCGGTGGTTCATTAAGGACTTTTCTAAAATCGCGCGACCTTTAACAACCCTTTTATCTAAAGATATCCCTTTTATCTCTGATGAAGCATGTGTTGCCGCCTTTGAGAACCTAAAAATTAAACTCACTTCCTCTCCTATCATGCAACCTACCAATTGGTCTCTCCCATTTGAGCTCATGTGTGATGCTTCTGATTTTTCACTTGGTGCCATGCTTGGCCAGAAAGTTGACAAGCGCCCACATGTCATCTCTTATGCTAGCAAAACCCTGCAGGAAGCTCAACTTCATTACATGACCACCAAAAAGGAGTTTTTAACGGTTGTGTTTGCTCTTGATAAATTTTGCTCATATTTCATAGGTTCCCCTATCATCATGTATACTGACCATGCTACCCTTAAGCACCTTCTTCATAAGAAGGATTCCAAACCATGATTGATATGGTGGATTCTCTTACTCTAAGAGTTTAACCTTGAAATTCATGATAAGAATGGCTGTGAAAATGTTGTTACTGAACATCTCTCTCGCATTACTGTCACGTCTGACTGTGATACTCTCCCCATTTCTGAGTCATTTCTCGATGAATAACTTTTTTCCATATCCACCTCGCCTTGGTATGCTGACATTGTTAACTTTCTTGTTACTGATCAACTTCTAATCATTGGTCGAAACAGGATCACTTCAAATTCATGGCGAATGTGAAGTTTTACTCTTGGAATGACCCATTTCTCTACAAGTATTTCCCCGATCAAGTCATTTGTTGTTGTGTTCCTGAATGTGAACAACTCAGTATTCTGTCCTTCTGCCACAATAGTGCTTGTGGAGGCCACTTTGGCTAAAAGAAAACTGTCGTAAAAATTTTGCAAAGTGGTTTCTATTGGCCTACCATTTTTCATGACGCCCATCAATATTGCCAAGCTTGTTCCAATTACCAACACTGTGGGCATGTCTCTCATCAGCATATGATGCTTCTCACACCCATCCTCATTGTTGAAATTTTTGAAGTGTGGGATATCGATTTCATGGGACCATTTCTCTCCTCTCATGGTTTTCAGTATATTCAAGTTATTGTTGACTATGTTTCCAAGTGGATCAAAGAAATTTCCTACCGCACCAATGACCATCGAGTTATGGTCCAATTTCTCAAAGAGCATGTCTTCACACGTTTTGGAACCCCCAAAGCTATCATTAGTGATGGGGGTAAACATTTTTGTAATTGAGTCTTTGAGCACCTTGTCAAAAAGTATGATGTTACCCACAAGGTTGGTCTCTCTTACCACCCATAGATTAGTGGTCAAATTGAGGTCTCCAACAGCGAGATCAAGCAAATTCTTGAAAAAACCGTCAATCCTAATAGGAAAAATTGGCCTTTACGCTTGAACGACGCATTGTGGGCATACCGTACTGCTTACAAGACTTCAATTGGCATGTCTCCTTATCACTTGGTCTTCGGCAAGCCTTGCCACCTTCCTGTCGAGCTGAACATCGTGCTTATTAGGCCATGAAAGCCCTTAATTTAGATATTGATGAGGCGGGTATCCATAGGAAGCTACATATGAATGAATTGGAGGAAATCATAAATGATGCCTATGATTTGTCCAAGAAGTATAAGGACAAGATGAAGTGGATCCATGACCAAAGCGTCATGCGCAAAGAATTCCACCCTGGTCAAAAAGTTTTATTGTATAATTCTCGGTTGCATCTCTTTCCCGGGTAATTAAAGGCCAGGTAGTCTAGACCCTTCATTGTTGAGTCAGTTACTCCTTATGGTGCCATCACCGTGCAAAATCCCAAAGATGGTAGCCTCTTTTAGGTCAATGGTCAATGCTTGAAGCTTTTCTTGGAGCTAGGCTCCACTCACATAGAACAGATTGACCTTATTGACCTTATTTATGAAGACTGACCGTTCAGTCTTGTTTGGGGGTGATGCTTATCCGCTGAATTTTCTTCCACCCCATTCTCTCCTCGTTTATCATCTCTTTTTGGGTGAGTTCCCATCGGTCTGGATGAAGACATTAAACTTAGCGCTACCGGGAGGCAACCCGCGTTTCTTGTACTAGTCTCATCCTATTTGGGGGTGGTGTTTCACATCACCCAATGTTCTATCGTGATTACAGACTTCGACATATTTTTCTATCTCACTCATTTATACAGGTTTCATCTTCGCCTCATCTATCCACTTCATTATCGGTTGATTCTGGTAATCGTTTTCCACCTTATGCTCTCAATTTTAAAAATTATTTTACTTAACATCGAGGACGATGTTCCTTTTTGTTTGGGGGTGGGGAATTTTATCAAAATCGTACCTCTTTTGAAACTTTTGATTTTTGAACCTGATTTTTTAACATTTTCGTGCAATTTCTTTCATCTCATTTATTGATGTGAATTTGCAGTCATCCATCTTTTAAGCCTAGGAATCAAGCTAGAGAATATTTTTTATACATAGCTTATGTAATACATAACAAGGCATGTTGCACTATGAATTTCTAGACTCAAAAAAATTTGCGCACTTATCAAGTCACTACGGTTTAGAGTTGAAAAGTACTATAATTGTCAAGAGAACCTTAAGGATCACTAGTAGATACTTTAGCCTGTGAGATTCGTGCCTTTCACCTTTTAGAGAGTCTTACGCAATCTTCGAGTCACAAGTTGATTCAACTTCCTTTGGGTCCGCATTTAATTGTTGTATGATCTCATTATTCTTCACTAAATTTTTGTCTTGATCACTGAGAACGACATCACTTTCGAGTTATAAGAAACATGTGTCTTTAAATTTGTCCCGGTCCCCAATTTTTCATCCATACACCTACAATTTACCATTCATTCACCCATTACCTTTCCATATTCTCCCCATCCATATACATATCCCACACCATCACCTTTCATCTCTATATCATATTTTATTTTCAAATAAAAGAGTGTTGATTCAAAATGTTAAATGTCTTCATTGTTGGTTTGAAAAGTGAGAGAAAAAGAAAAAAAGAGGAAAACATAAGAATAGCAAAAATAGAAGAAAAAATAGAGAAAAAGAAAAGAAATATGGAAAAAAAATAGAGAAAAGAAAAGAAAAGAAAAGAAAAAGAGTTTGTAGTTAGTAGTTAGTTTTAAAATAAAGACATTGGTTCTTCAAGTACACTCTTCTATTCATCCATCCATTTCCCATCGCATATCCATCCATTTTGCACCCATTTTCCATCCATCATATCATCATCCCATCCTATCATACCTCCCTTCATCCCATATATCCCATTTCATTTTTTCCCTCACCCATAAACATCATATTTTTCCCTAGGTGTTCGGGCAAATGAAAGTCAACGTGGTAATAACTCGACGTTCTCACCATAGTGATTAGGATTCTTTCATGAGATTATTTTTCTTTCTAATTGTTCATTTTGTCTTATGTTATTTTATTTTGATTCTTATATTTTTTTTACACTGCCGGTCCAAAGCCCGGATAAAGGAGGAGGGTTGCGTTAGGTAGTTGACAACCAGTGTAAAACTTTGTTAGATCCTTATGAACATGAATCCTATGAATATGCATGCTAATGCTAGGGCATTCCCTTTAAGCGATGCGTTGCGCTTGCCACCGAGTGTCTTAAAAAATAGGCAAGGGGCGTTGCGCCTGCCACTGGGTGTCTCAAAAAATAGGCAAGGGGCGTCGCATCGGCGCCCGGATGCGATGATAAATACTCAAGGGTTCCTGCAACAAGATGGACGTGTGCGGGTAAAAAAGCTAGTCCAGGATACTAGACTTAGGCTAGCGACTTGGAACATAGGGACTATGACAGGAAAATGGATGGAGTTGGTAGATACTATGATAAGAAGAAAAGTTAGCATAACTTGTTTACGAGAAACTAAATGGGTCGGTGAGAAAGCTAGAGAAATAGAATATACAGGATTTAAATTTTATTATACAGGAAAACATAGAAATAATAACGGAGTTGGAATAATAGTTAATAATAACTTTAAGGACGATATCGTAACCGTTATTAGGAAAGGTGATAGACTTATACTTGTAAAATTGGTATTAGGAGAAAATATAATTAATATTGTTAGTGCTTATGCACCTCAAGTAGGATTAGATGAGCACACTAAAGTACATTTTTGGGAACAAATGGATGAACTAATTCAAGAAATATCCGTAGGTGAGAAAATCTATATAAGGGGAGATTTTAATGGCCATGTAGGAGAAAATCGTGTTGGATATAAGATTTTGTGATGGCTTATGATTTTGTACTAGTAAATACATGTTTTAAAAAGAGGCTTGAACACTTAATAACTTATAAGAGTGGAACGCACAAGAGCCAAATAGATTTTTTTATTACTAGAAAAGGAGACCGATTAACGTGTAAAGATTTCAAGGTTATCCCGGGAGAGAGCCTAACCTCACAACATAGGATAATGGTGTTGGATATAAATATTAAAAATCAATCACGAGTGCGAAAAGTGAAGATTAACCCACGAACTAGGTGGTGGAACTTAAAAGGATAGAAATTAGAACTATTTAAAGATAAATTATTAAATGAAGAAACATGGAATACTGAAGAAGAGACTAACATAATGTGGAATAAGATGGACACATGCATTAGGAGAATATCAAAAGAAATTCTTGGAGAATCAAAAGGCAAGGGTCCACAGTTTAAAGAAACTTGGTGGTGGACTGAATAAGTACAAAATATAGTAAAAATTAAAAGGGAGTGCTTTAAAACATGGCAAACAAATAGAAATGAAGAAAATTTTGAGAAATATAAATGGGCTAAAAAGGAAGTTAAGAAAGTGGTAAGAGATGCTAAGTTAAAGGCGTATGATGATCTTTATACAAAATTAGGTACACAAGAAGGGGAAAAAGTATTTATAAGCTTGCTAAACTTAGGGACATGAAAACAAAATATTTTAATAACGTTAAGTGTATAAAAAATGATGATTCGAGAGTCCTAGTCAAAGATGATGAAATTATGGAAAGAAGGAAAAACTACATTGAGAGGTTATTAAATGGAGATAATGGGAGTATATTAGATATAAAGGAACTTAGGGAGACTCGAGAAAATATATTTTTCTGCAGAATTAGGACAACAGAGGTCAGGATTACTCTAAAAAAAGATGAAAACAAGGAAGGCTTTAGGACCAGATGGTATCCCTATTGAGGTTTGGAAGTGCTTAGGGGAGGATGGATTATCATGGCTTACAAAATTATTCAATAGAATTTTAATGACTAATAGGATGCCCGATGAATGGAGAAAAAGTGTTTTAGTACCTATTTATAAAAAGAAAGGGGACATACAAAGTTGTTCAATTTATCGTGGTATTAAGTTAATAAGTCATACAATGAAACTTTGGGAGAGAGTGATGGAATATAGATTGAGATTAAAGACAACAATATCTGAGAATCAATTTGGGTTTATGCCTGGGAGGTCAACAATGGAAGCAATCTATTTATTGAGGAGATTAATGGAGAGGTATAGGGAGAAAAAGAAGGATCTTCATATGATTTTTATAGATTTGGAGAAGGCGTGTGATAGGATACCCAGAGATATAATATGGCGGGTTCTACATAAAAAGGAGTGACTCGCAGATATATTGATGTGATCAAGGATATGTATGATGGTGCGATAACTACAGTAAGAACATCAGCCGGAGAAAGTAGTGAATTTTCAATTACGGTAGGTCTACACCAAGGTTCAGCATTAAGTCCTTATCTCTTTGCGCTTGTTATGGATGAGTTGACTGGACAAATACAAGATGAGGTGCCATGGTGTATGTTATTTGCAGATGATATTGTTTTAGTGGATGAGACTAAGACATGGATTAATTCTAGGTTGGAATTATGGAGAGAAACTTTAGAAACAAGAGGATTTAAAATAAGCAGAACTAAAACAGAATATGTGGAGTGCAATTTTAGTAGTAATAGGAGGACAAATGGAGATGTGGTGAAATTGGAGGGTCAAGAGATACCTAGAAATGATCATTTTCGTTATTTAGGATCGATTATCCAAAAAGATGGAGATATTAGTGCTGATGTTACTCATAGGATTAGATCAGGCTGGGTTAAGTGGAGAAGTGCTACCAGCGTTTTGTGTGATAGGAGTATACCTTTGAAGTTAAAAGGTAAATATTATAGGATGGCCATTAGACCCTCCATGTTATATGGGACAGAGTTTTGGGCAACTAAGAAACAAAATGTGCAGAAAATGAGTGTGGCGGAGATGCGAATGCTAAGATGGATTTGTGGTAAAACTCGAAAGGATAAAATTAAAAATGAACAAATTTGTGAAACGGTAAAAGTAGCTCCTATAGAAGATAAATTGAGAGAAAATTGACTTAGATGGTTTGGACACGTGAAGTGTAGACCAATGAATGCTCCTGTAAGGAAGAGTGATTTAGTTAGTATTTATGGTAACACAAGGGTTAGAGGTAGGACTAAATTGACTTGGTGGGATATTATAAAAAAAGACATGATGTCATGTGGTTTAACCGAAGATATTGCACTGGACAGAATGGAATGTAAAAATAGGATTCATGTAGCCGACCCCAAATAATTGGGAAAAGGCTTTGCTGAGTTGAGTTGAGTTGAGTTGAGGTCTTTAGTTTTTATTAGATTTTTTTATTAGGATAAGTTTTAGGAATTTATTTTTCTACTTTTATTAGTTTATATTTTTTTAGGACTTGAGTTTTTATTTTATTTAAGTTTCTATTTTTATTTTTTTTTAGAATTTAATTTTAGTTAGATATTTATAAGGGTCACAATTTAAACACACACACTCACACCTTAATACCCAACACCCTATCCTACACCTAAACACTACCTCACCCTCATACTACCACCCTACACCCTCCTACACCCAAATCCCTCACCTTCTTCTTCAACGTATCATCACCCACCTCTTTCTCTCTCCTCTCAACTAAAACTCCATTAATCTCCTAACCTCACCCCCCATAACCAAAGCCCTTACCCTTAAACCCATGTCCGAATCTCCTGCCCAAACTTCCATTTCCTTCTTGACCCACAATCCCCTGCCACCACCTCTAGTCAGAGCTCAATCCGGTGGTACCAAGAGCGAACCCAGCCCAGAACCAAACCCCCCCATACTGTCCAACCCACGATCCAAAACCCTCCGTCGCTATCCCTATTCCCGACGACCTTGGCGGCCATATTCGATGACTATCCAAGCCGCAACCCAGCTCCCCACCTCACCCCGACATCCAAACCCTGCAGGCACCTGTTCAGACCTTCTATCACCTCTCGAACCATTGCAAACCCCTCGCCGGAGACACCATCGACCCATCCCCATACCCGAACAGAGCGCCTCTTGTTCAAACCCACTTGAGTCCGGATCCTACCCGATCTACCCCATAACCCAGAACCCACACCAAGTATCTTCGGACCTCACCAAAACCGTGTCCAACATTCAAACCCAAGAAGACCCATTTCTCCACAACCCATGATTTTCACATGCCAATTTCCAAAACCAACAAGCCAAACAATGAACTCATTAAAACCCATGTGCCAAATAAAACCCCTCTTACCCAAAAATACCCCCAGCTAACTTAAATTCCTTTTTCCAAAAAATACCCTCATTCACCCCTCACCCAAATGACCTCACACTCCTCTCATCATTTCCATGCACACTCAAGCCAATTTCCAAAAATGCGCCTTAGCCCCATGTGTGCCATGAATCTACTATAAAAGAAGACTCAAGACCCCATTTGAGAAATATAAAATCATGAAATAGAGAAGGGACTTGGAGAAGAAGAAAAAAATAGTTAGAGAGAGAAATTTTTAGTTTTAATTTTAGTTTTTTTTACCAAAAAATATTGAGAGATTGTAATTGAAGATTCTATTTCAAGTTGAAGGCAAAATTGGGTTTGATTAATTATTCTCTTACTAATCATTCTATGCTATTACGTGGTTTATATTATTCTTGAATTATGACTATGGTTGGCTAATCACTCCATTCAAGGAGTGAAATTAAGCCCCATATACTCAATTGAATGTATTAATTAATCTAGTTTACTTTGTTTCATTTAGTTAATTTTCTTTTCATTCCTACACGAGTTTATGCATTGAGAAATGGTAACTATCCTTGAGAAAGGATTAAAATCTAATATACTCTTAATTTTTGGATTCAAACTAGAGATAGAATGACCCACTAATTAGAGTATATTATATTTTATTATACTCATACAATAAATTTTTGTTGGATTTATGATTTATTATATGAATTTACTCTAGGGGGTGATTTATATAATTTTTCTGAATCAATTATTCAATTGAGTTGTGTGGATGAAAATTGGACTAACGAAATTTCTATTAGTTTGTTTTGTTAAATGATGAGAATCAATTGATAAAATAAATTAATATTTGAAAAATTAGTAAACTAAAATAATTAACACATTTAATTGATAAAGTGGAGGTTATGTTTCATTCCTTGAATATTTCTTAAATTGAAGTTCATCTCAATTCTTATTATTTAGCAAATATTTGGCACACTAGTTAGTTTGTTAATTTCATCTCTTATATTAGTTTAGTGTTACTTCACATTTTCACCTAAAAAGTGTTTTAATATTTGAAAAACATAAAAAAAAATTGGAAAAAACCCAAAAGTCTAAAAAAAAAAAAAGGAATCAAGTGAATTATATTCATTATCCTCTCATGTTTAGCATGTTCACACCTTAGATTAGGATTGACATCCTTACTTACCACTCTACACTTTAGCTTATTATATATTGGTAGGTAATTGAGGTTTTAATTGAATTGTTTTTACAACAATGACATACACACCAAAAAAAAATCATTATAAAGCATGTGTCACCCTTGTCTAGGTCACCCAAAAATTAGGACACTACATGCCCACTTTTTCCATTAGGATCCTATCAAATACCTGTTCAAGAAACCTCCCTTGTCTAGACGAATGGCCCGTTGGTTGATGATGTTAGACGAATTTGATATTATTTATGGCATGCAAAAATCCATGAAAGGAAGAGCCATATCTAACTACCTTACTGACTGATACGGCGCAAATATTGCGTATTTACACCCGTTAAGTTATGCATTTTTATCCCCCTTGTGTACCATAATTGCTATATTTATGCTCGTTAATCATACAACCTCCGTTTTATACACTAATACTTCATCTGAGGTATTATTGATCATATATAGGTGTTACTGTGCTTAGTGTGAAGTTTCGTCGCGTTCTGATAAAGTTTCGTAAGAGTTCGCACGTTCAAGGGAATTTTGGTAATTTAACACTTCGAAATTTTTGCCCGAAGTATTCACAAAAGTTGTATTCCTTGGGCCAAGATTTGCGTGTCCATGAACGGTGCTCGAACTGGAGTCCGAACGAAGAAAAGACGGACCTTTAATCGGAAGAAGAATTATAAGAAAAATAACAATTTAATTAATTCCTTCCAGGTCCCATTTCTCTTTTATTAAGAATTCCATTAATTTCATTTGTGTCCCTAACTCGTTTTGCAGAATATGGCCCTGGGAGATTATTGATTTGCCTCGAGTTTTTTTTTCGCCCAAAATTGGAGCCTTTCGTCCGAAATTGGACCTTGATATTGGACCACACACGCTTATGGGTCATTTGGCTTGGGTTTTTGTAGTACCCATTTTGGTTTTTCCATGGATTGGGCCATTAATGAAGGTTTTGGTTTTTGGCATCCATGGAAGTGGCTCTCAGCTTAGTAGTAGCACTTCCATGTTTTGGGCACAACAATGGTGTGGCATCGCAGGTGGGTGTTGTCGTTTTCGGTTTTAGCCATTTACACACACGATTTTGTAGAGGTGGTGGGTCTCGGCTTGGGACAGCCATGGCCTTGTTTTTGTTGGGTTTTTGCAGCAAAATGAGGTATTCGTGCCTAAAGGTGCCAATCGATTCTCATCTTGCGAATCGATTCGCATCGAGACAGTGTAAAATTTCCCATTTTGCGAATCGATTCGCACATTGAGAATCGATTCGCACCTGCTTTTGTCCGAGATTTTCCTATTTCCATTTTCCTTTCCTTTTTCCTTTTTCCTTTTTCTATATATCTTTTTCTTTTCGACTTAATATAAATAACACACTTTGTTATTTTTGGAAATCATCTTCATTTTGCATTAGTTTTTAGGCTAAGAACATTTTGGGGGATATTTGTGGAGTACCTCTCTCCACCATTTTCTTTCGGTGTTTGACACAATTAATGTAAGGTATTATTACTATTCATCTTCTTCTCCCATATTTATGCTTTGTAACCTCGTTTTCCATGCTTAGTTAATTTTTATGCTTAGATAAATTAATTATAGTTATTTATTTCTTGTTTTAATCATTAATTAGTTGTTTTAATTGGTTTTTCCATGTTATGTGAGTAGTTAAATAGGGTTTGGATCACGTGTCCTCCATTGATGGGCGTCAAGCTCCGAAAATTAGGTTTTGTGTAAAATCACATTTAATTGAAACCGCATGTATTAAAATAAAATTATTAAGCGTTTAGCTTTCTTTGTCACGCAACGTTAGTGTTTATAGCGATAACTTGATTTCTATCCACATGTGACCAGTTTTAATTAAATATTTTATTTTGCAACTTTGAGTTAGATTTCTTCATGCGTAATGTTTATAATTAACTAAAAATGCTCAGTTAAATATTTTTGAACCGAAATTCTAATTATTAGTTGTTTAGCCCATGGCGGGGACGCGATCCCGACTCTCGTTTTCATTAAAAAAACTTAGTGTTAACTTCTTAATTTTTTCCTTTTCTTTATTTCAAACCATATCACCTTTTACACTTTTATTTTTGATGTAGTAAATTAATTACCAATCTAAAATTTAATCACTCCCTGCGGAATTTCTTACGATACCCGACTTACCGTTGTGCTTGCATGTCAAGTGTAGTTGTAGTTTAGTTTTTTTTTACATTGAGTCGCCAAATCGATAACAACGATTTGTGTATTACACGACGTACAGTTCACACCTTCATAAAAAATGGCGCCGTTGTCGGGGAGTGTGTTTTAGATTGTAATTGTTTTATCATTTCGTAGTATTTTTTCCTTTCCTATTTGTATTCTTTGTTTTAACCTTTTTTGCGAGATAGCATATTTGAGCGCTAAGAAACTTTGATTCGCGGTTGCTCACTTTCTTGCTCAGATTCTCCATCTATAAACAATTCGATAATCATGTCTTTCTTTTATAGTTATTACGGTCATTCTAAGGATTCTTACTTTGGGGATAGTTTTCAAGTTTTCCATTTTGAATATTTTTTTGAGATTCAAAGACTTGAAAACAATTATTGGAATGAAAATCGTTATTGGGAGCTTGAGTTGGATTCATTATTCAAATCCAATGACGATTCTTATTCCAATACTTTCAAAGACGAGTTTCAACCAAATGAGGAATCCGAGGCTCTTGAGCTAAGGAAGCCTACTTTGGAAGAAAATTTTCTTCTTTACTCCCAAGATTTGGAAAGCCTAAATGGTTCTGGAATGAGACTTGGAGAACTTTGCGATGAGATGAATTCTTATGCATAAAACAACTAGGAGGTGGAAACTTGTGTTTCACCTTAATTTTTTAAAGAATTTCTCATCGAATGTGAATCTCTCTCCCTCGAAATTCAGTCTCCTTTCGACGATATGTTGACGGAGATTGAATTTATTTCATTACCATATACATTTTTCGTCATTAAACCATTAAAATTACCGATTGATTCCTATGAGTCGGTAGAAACTTTTAAAACTACTACACTTTTTACCGATGAGGACTCTTTACCGGACTTGTTTTCGATTGAGGTTATCCCCGTATGTGCACCGTCTCCCATTCCAATTGAAATACCTTTTGGAGATGAGTCGATTTTTCTTGAACCTCAAGTGTATATTTCCCTTTATTATCCAAATCCCCCATCGTCCCCCAAAAATTGATAATTGGCGATGGTTCATTTCTTTTGCCTTACATATCCCTTCCGTTGTTCAAATAGAATTCCTATTTTCGGGAGGCATGCATTCTAGGGAGGGTCCACCGTCGATCCTTCAAAGTCAACTTGTAGTTTGGGTGAACCCTCAACTATTTAGACTTCTAGTGTATAGTTAGTGATGATACGAGAAATTGGCCATAAGACATTCTCATACCAGCAGGTCAAGAGTAATGTGTGTGTTAAACAAGTAAAGCAAGCAAACAGAGAGAAGACAAGGTATAGAGTGGTTAAGCCTCTAAAATATGCCTACGTCCACTGTGTTGCTACGTTCTCATTATGTGCGTTGCATTGTACAATATAATCATGCCTATAGAGGCTTACAAATATGATAATAAAGGAGAGTACATGACAGTATTGGAGATTCCGGTGAGCCCGTGAGGTGGCTGTGATGCAGATTCTTGGCCTCCAAAGCATATGTTGGGGTGATGTAGAGAGAATCTGTGTTGTAGTGCCTCAGGTGTGTGTGGAACCGATCCCCCATCCTTCTAGGTGTGGTCCTCTATTTATGAGGAAATGTGTTGAGTCAGATGCCCTGAGCACGTGGCGTATACCAAGTTTGCGGCAGTTGTGGATAAAAGGGGGGTGCGGCCTGCAAGGCAAGCAGTGTTGTAAGCTGGAGGGGTGCTGCATACCCTAAGGTGGGGTGCCGCGGCCTATGATGGAGAGGGCCGCACCCTAAGTGAGTACTGTCCGCGCCCTGAGTGAGGTTAGGCCGCGGCTTGTATGAGAGAATACATCCGCGGCAGGGTGCTATATTTGTACTATCAATAAGCCCCCAAGCCGTAGTGCCAAGGGAGATCAATTGGGACTGCAGCTAAGTAGTCTAGGTGCCGCGGTACTACCAAAGCGACGATTCATCTTCCACGCTCCCTTATATAAATAATTTCTGGCAGTGGACTTCATTACTTTTCTAAAACTTTTGAGAGCACATCATGAGTGGAACTCTGCACTTTCTTTCTTGAATATTCCGGCGACCTTCAGAGGCGGTGTGTGGTGGTTCAAGGTGGTCTGTAGATGATCTTTGCAACTTTCTTCATTTCCAGGTGATTTTTCAACCACCATTTACAGTTTTCTTCCCTTTTGATACTTTTCCTGGTTCATTTGCTAGAAATCTAGGGTTTTATTTGTTCGCTTTTCTTTTTCCACATATGCTGCATATGAAATACATAAAACTGTTCTTGATGTTCATAATCGAACACTCTGTATTATGTGGGTTTGATCCTATAAATGATTAGATTTAGGTAATCAACTTGTTTAGGATAGAGGCCGCGGCATGGTAGGATTTCAATAATCATTTTCGTGAGCTGGTACAATACTTCTGCATCATACCGTGCCAAATGGCCGCGGTCCCTCAAACTATCATCCGCGGCATCAAATCACCACCCTTGGTAGTCTCGGAATAGCCTTAAAACTTCCATGAACCCAAGACATCCATGTTAAATAACTATAGCTTTTGCTAGAGCATAAATAGTGGACTGAAAATTTAGGAACGACCGTGGCCAGGAATTCCCTAAAAGAAATTATATCTTATTACCGCGGCATCCTATGTTCCTCTGATATGGATGTGGCCGCGGCTTGTTGGGACAGTACGATCCCATAAGTAGACATTTTTAACTAAAAATTACCCTTCTGCGACTTCTTGAAGTCTTACAAATCATACTGGCTGCGGCGCCTAACTGCGAACTCTGGTACTGCTGTAGCCATATGAGCTTTGACCCAGACGAGTTCCTGAGAGGCTTTTGGGCAAAGCATTTTCGGACCTCTCCCCCCGAGCTTACTTCTGTGGCCCCTCTAAGATCAGTAGGGCCCTACAAACTAAAATATTTCCCTAAGTTCATAATACTCGACCCAGACTCCGTGGATTCTGCATCTGGGAAGGATTTCCAATCTCCGCCGATGGAAGAGGAGGCCAACTCAAGTACTCATCCCATAGGTGAAGGACATAGTGCCGCGGTTGCTAGAAATAACCCAGGAGGAACATCTGGAGGGCTGAGAGACCCTTGGCCACGCTTGATATCCGCGGCTCAATGACTTAAGATTGGGTTGAGCAGGTTGCTGATGCCTTCGAATTTCCAGAAAATTTGACGTGCTCGGTCCCTGCCGCGAACCAAAGACCGTGCACAGTTCTATCCGATGATGGAATTTTCTTCCCGCTGCACGCCTTCATTTATGGGTTGCGGCTACCAGTCCTAATTCCTATCCGTCACCTTTTTTAGGCAATGAACCTAGCCCCGGCACAGCTGGACCCTAATGGCTGGAGAGCCGTTCTCACTGCAATTGTCCTTTGGGATAATTTGTTCAAAAAGGACATCACTCTCGCGGAGTTCTTTCACTTCTACCGTCCAAAGGAGAACACAGTGAAATTCGCGGGGTATTATTACCTCTCTAGCCTCGGTAGGGACGAGACCCTTTACACTGGGAGACCGACCAGTGTGAAGAATTGGAAGGGGAAATATTTCTACATCTCCGGCGAAGGCTTGGAGATGCACCCCGAGGAGAATGAAAGAGAGAGAACATATAAAATTCCGCGACAGTGGGGTGACACGACTCAGAATGTGTTTCTAAAGTGTGTGCTCTTTAGGCTCAAGTGCAAGCCTGTCGTTCAAGTAATAATCCGACAAGTCGGGTATCGATCCTCAGGGAAAAAGGACAACGGAGTTGTGACGACGGGATAAGATTGAGGAATCCTAGGGATGACTCTAAGAAGAAAAGAAAAAATTGATTTTTGGTTTTTGGGATTGATTAAACTAAATGCAATTATGAAAATATAATGAAAAATGCAATTAACTAAACTATCTAGATTACGAATGAAGGAGTAAATTGGAACTTTTAACTAAATGATGAGAAAACAGGATGGGAATACAATCCCCCAACCCTAGTGTAATGCAGTGACAACGTCGATCATAAATTTATCCGATTAATTCAAACCCGGAATTTAGTACTCCCAAGCATTATGTATACGAGGTTCAAGCCCGCGTCATACCTAATCTGAGGATGAGTAAATCGGTATCGCGGTAATTACATTCAAATTGTACTCTAAATCATCACGAGTACCCAGAGGCAAACGAGATATAAAGATCTACAATTCTTAAGAAATTACGCGATACGATTTAAATTAATCATTAAATTCAGCGGATCGACGTTATACACACGCACTAACACATCAGGTTGGGTTCATGCATCCCAACCTTGAAAAACCTAGCCGGACATGTTAACTTGACTAACGCACGAAATAATGACGTTGCATGAGTAAGAATTCATGATGAAACTAGCTATAAACATGTAACTACGTATTGGAAATGCAAAAACAAGTTGAATCAATCAGGAAAACTAAGCATGCAAGAACAATAATGAGGAACAAGAATCTTGAATTAAAACTGGTAAAAACAAACCCGAAACAATGAATTCTTGAAGTAAATTGTGCCTTTGATGTTCCTAGATGTTTCTCTCCTTTTTCTCTATCAAAAACTCTCTCTAAATAACCCTAAAAGCTGCTCCTAAGTTGATGCCTTCGTTCCCCACAAGTTTGGAGTATTTAAAACCTATTAGGAGACTTGGAGACCAATCCAAATGAAAGACAAAATTCGCGTGTCAGGTACAGCGAACCGGTTCGCAGGTACAGCGAACCGGTTCGCATGTACCAGCCTGGTCTTGCTCTCAACACTTAGATTTTTTTCTGGTTTTTCTCTTCTTTTCTTGGATTTTTCTTCAACTTCAACTGAGCATAACTTTTCAACCGTAGCTCGGATTTGGGTGCCGTTTTTTCCAGTGTGCTCGTTGTTCCGAGATCTTCAACTTTCCAGAAGGCCCCACCTCCAGAATCGGGCTGTAAAATTACGAAAATGCCCTTGAACTTGCCTTCCTAGCCTTTCTTCTATGATTTTTCCGCAACTTCAAGGGGTCATAACTCTTTCATCGTAGCTCGGATTGAGGTGCCGTTTTTTATGGTGTTCTTGTAATTGAAAGATCTTAAACTTTCTAGTTGGACCCACTTCCGGACTAAGGCTAAAAAATTACGAAAATGCCCTTGAACTTGCCTTCCTAGCTTTTCTTGCACTGTCTTGCTTCCTCCTTTGAACTGCTTGCATAATTAACCTGTAAAACCAATAGGAGAAGCACGAAACACGCAATACTTGCCAAGAAGGTTAGAAGCATAAAAGTGAATCAAATCCATATATGTTACATCATTCGGGTTCACAAAAGTACTGAAATTAGGGGGATAAATATACAATATTTATGCCCAATCAAACCCCCCTAACTTAGAACTTTGCGCGTCCCGAGCAATGTAAAAGAATGAAAGTAAGAGTTAAGGACACTTCAAGGACTTTATTGGGATAGACTACCACTTTCGCGGGCAAGCGATTGCATTTAGCGTATGCAACAAGCCTTTAAACCTCTAGGTTACCCTAGTAGGACGAGTTGTGTCTCGTGAGGGTTTGCAGTGAATATACCCACAAAATTCGACTCAAAGAAAATTCAAAATATGCAAAAATTGTGCAATTCAAACTTTTCCCTAAAATAGTCATCATCAAGTCATATTTACAAGTCTCAAACCGTAGTGTGTGTGTGCGAAGCCAGAAATATAACCGCCAATTTCCATCGATTGATCATTACGTTACTTATCCGAAAATTCGTTTTGATTTCAATTTCTCACGGAATGCACTCACAAACGAATCTCTCGGATTATGGCTATTCTCTAGGCATGCGTGATATAAAGAGTAAATGTAATGGAAGCAAATACACGCATGCAATTAGAAAGACGGAAATTTTATGGTGAAGGGATCTCTTCAACGGATTACGGTTTTAAAAACGGGAACATCGCCTCTATTTCGCGCATTTAACCTCTTATATTATCTTTTGGTGTATTAACTCTCCACGCGGTACTCAATCTACGTAATTTAGACTCGGTTAGGACTTTTTTCGGGTTAAAGGTTGCATTGGGTAAAATGAAAATGGTAGGGAAGGTTGGAATTGGAAAAATCATTCGTGATGTCCGTTTGTGCATTTTCCGGGCTATTGCTCATTTTTTTTCTTCTTTCTTTTCTTTTTTTTTTCTTGCTATTTTTGTTGAGCATTCTTCTATTTTTTTTTTCTTGCCCCTTTTTGTTGCACTTTTCGGACTTAAATTCTGAATTTTTTTCATTTTTCACAATTCCGGGCTATTTTGGGTTTTTCGGGTTGTCAAACGAAAGGAAAAATTATTCGGCTCAATTTGGGTTGCAAAGGGTAATTTTTCGCTATTTTTTTCTGGCCAATTTTTTTTGGGTGACAAACGAGGGCCTACTTCATTGTCCAAAATGTCAATTGCGTTACCATATGCGTTTCGAGATGAATTTAAGTTTAGAGACTAATTTGGCACGATTTTCAAGGCAATATTGCACACATTTTTCAAAACCGATCAAATGAAAAAAAAAATTGAGATCCTTGACAACTTATTAAGCGCTAAAAAGAACTTTGAGTTAACCATTAACTCGGATTGATTTAAAATCTCGCAAAACGTGATAGGCTCGAATCTCACCGGGTTTGTTAATCTCCACATTTATTCGTTAAGTCGTCAATTTTTCGCACAATTTCCATCTTTGGTCAATTTCGGCTTTGTGTATGTTGGATATTTACAATTTGAGACTCCAATTTGACTTTTAATGAAATTTTTGAAAAATTTGAATTCCAATTTTTATTTATTTTGAACAAAAATATTTTTGTATTTTTCAAAATTTTATGATTTTTTTTTGGAAATTTTGGGCATTTTTGAAAATTTGTGAAGTTTTAAAAATACGCACTTGTGACCCCCCCTAACTTAGACTTTTGCATTGTCCTCAAGCAAAAAGGACTAAAATCTAGCTCAGAGCGAATAATAAGTGCGGAAAAATAAAACAAACAAATATGAAAAAATGCAACAAGACACTATATGACACTCATGCATGACTCAAAAATACAACAAAAATCACCCCATACGCGTCGGGGGTGCGACGACCTCTCATCTCTCCACAAACTCACCTAGGTATGGCTTTAGGCGTTGTCCATTTACCTTGAACGTGTTTTCCCCTTTTAAATCGTTTAGTTCAACAGCGCCATGGGGAAAAACGTTCTTTACCACGAACGGGCCAGACCATCGTGACCGCAACTTGCCTGGGAAGAGGTGAAGCCGAGAGTTGTATAGAAGAACTTTTTGCCCGGGATGAAACTCTTTTCGTCGAATGATGCTATCGTGAGCAAGTTTCATCCTCTCCTTTGAAATTTTGGCATTCTCATACGCATCATTGCGTAGTTCTTCTAACTCAATCAATTGTAGCTTCCGGGCTTCACCGGCCTTGTCCAAGGCAAAGTTCAATTGCTTGATTGCCCAATACGCTTTGTGTTCGAGCTCAACAGGGAGGTGACAAGGTTTGCCATACACAAAACGGAAAGGGGACATTCCAAGTTGATTTTTAAACGCGGTACGATAGGCCCAAAGTGCATCGGTCAATCGAAGGGACCAATCTTTCCGGGTAGGATTGACGGTCTTTTCAAGAATGTTCTTGATCTCCCGATTCGCTAGCTCGGCCTGCCCATTCGTTTGTGGGTGATAGGTCGTCCCAACCTTGTGGACGACCCCATACTTTCTCATGAGCTTTTCAAATGGCCTATTGCAAAAGTGCGTGCCATTATCGCTAATTATCGCTTTCGGTGCTCCGAAGCGAGAAAGTATGTGTTCCTGTAGAAACTTTATCACCACTTTGTTGTCATTAGTCTTAGTAGCTATAGCTTCTACCCATTTAGAAACGTAGTCTACCGCGACTAGGATGTATAGGAAACCAAGGGATGGGGGGAAAGGACCCATGAAGTCAATACCCCAACAATCGAATATCTCAATGATGAGTATGGGGGTAAGGGGCATCATGTCGCGTCGAGAAATGGCTCCCATTCGTTGGCACCTATTACATGACTTGCAAGCGTCATTTGCATCCCGGAAGATTGTGGGCCAATAGAGGCCGCATTGCAGAATTTTAGCGGCCGTCTTTTTCGCCGAGAAGTGGCCTCCACATGCTTCCGAATGACAAAACTGGATGACCTTTGGGATCTCGTCATCCGGTACACATCGTCGGATGATTTGGTCGGCGCAATATTTAAAAAGGAAGGGATCATCGTAAAAGAACATGCGCGACCAATTAAGAAACCTCTTCTTATCTTGCGGTGTCCAATCGGGAGGGACGGCTCCCGTGACTAGATAATTTACAATGTCCGCAAACCAGGGATAAGAAGAGGTGGCAAATAGTTGCTCATCCGGAAAGTGCTCGTCTATGGGTATGGGATCACTAGGTACGTCGGACGAGAGCCGAGATAAGTGGTCGGCCACGACGTTTTCTACTCCTTTCTTGTCTTTGATGGAGAGATTAAACTCTTGTAGGAGTAGGACCCACCTTATGAGGAGCGGCTTGGCGTCTTTCTTCGCGAGTAGATATTTTAAAGCCGCGTGGTCGGTGAAGACAGTGATAGGAGAACCAATGAGATACGATCTGAACTTATCAAGGGCAAAGACCACCGCTAGCAACTCCTTCTCCGTGGTAGAGTAGTTGAGTTGAGGTCCGGTAAGGGTTCGGCTAGCGTAGTAGATGGCATGAGCTTGCTTATCTTTACGTTGGCCCAAAACGGCCCCAATTGCGTAATCTCTCGCATCACACATAAGTTCGAACGGTAGGGACCAATCCGGAACTTGCATGATGGGAGCGGACACGAGCATGTTCTTTAATCTATCAAAGGAGCTTTGGCATGCCTCGGTCCACTCAAACGGGTTATCCTTCATGAGAAGGTTACTTAAGGGTCTAGCGATGGCGCTAAAGTCCTTAATGAACCTTCGATAAAACCCGGCGTGACCCAAGAATGAGCGCACGTCTTTAAGCGATCTCGGTGGGGGAAGGTCAGCTATGACATCTATCTTAGCCCTATCAACTTCTATGCCCTTGGATGATACTATGTGACCAAGAACTATTCCCTCAGTGACCATGAAATGGCACTTCTCCCAATTCAGCACTAAGTTCTTGTCCACACACCGGGTAAGTACTTTTTCCAATTTTTCTAAACAATGATCGAAAGAGGTGCCAAAAACGCTGAAATCGTCCATGAACACCTCGAGTCCTCTCTCGACCATGTCGCTAAATAAGCTCAACATGCACCTTTGAAAGGTCGCGGGTGCATTACACAAGCCAAATGGCATACGTTTGTAGGCAAACGTACCAAACGGGCAAGTGAAAGTCGTCTTCTCTTGGTCAAGTACATCTACCTCAATTTGGTTATATCCGGAATAACCATCAAGGAAGCAATAGTAAGGGTGGCCCGCAACTCTCTCAAGCATTTGATCGATGAATGGCAAGGGGAAATGGTCTTTTCTTGTTCCCGCATTGAGTTTCCGGTAATCAATGCAAACACGCCAACCGGTGGTGGTGCGTTGGGGAACAAGCTCTCCCTTGGTATTCTCAATCACAGTCATACCCGACTTCTTCGGGACGACTTGAATAGGGCTCACCCATTTGCTATCCGAGATTGGGTAGATAATCCCGGCATCCAATAGTTTGATGATCTCGGTTCTCACAACTTCTTTCATATTGGGATTCAGTCTTCTTTGCATTTCTCTAGAGGGCTTGACATCCTCTTCGAGATGTATCTTGTGGGTGCAAATCAAAGGACTGATCCCCTTCAAATCAGCTATACACCAACCAAAAGCACTCTGGTGCTTCCTCAGAATTCTCATCAATTTGCCCTCCTGCCCTTCGTTTAGGCTAGAGGAGATAACAACAGGGAATGTCTCATCCTCTCCTAGGTATGCATATTTGATATGGGAGGGGAGTTTCTTTAATTCGAGGGTTGGAAATTTTTCACTGGAAGGAGCCATATGTATATCCCTCGGAGGTAGTTCCTCGAATCTAGAAACCCAATCAATCTCTCTCACGTCCTCGTCCGACGCACTCTCATTGAGTAATTCTCTCAACCTTCCAACATCCCTCTCGAAGTGGGTAGACGTCCCCTCACACTCATAGCTCGTCGCTAAACATAACTCTAAGGCATCGCCACAAAAAGTTTCCTCGAAGTACTCTTCTACTACCTCATCTATGAGGCTCACCGAGTGAAGGTCATCTTCCTCCCCTGCATTTTGGGCTACGTGGAAGATGTTGGTTTCCAAGGTCATGTTCCCAAAGGTGAGTTGCATTCGCCCATTTATTGTGTTGATGATGGCATTAGCTGTAGCTAAGAAAGGGCGACCAAGGATGATGGGAACATGGTTGCTTGAGTTAAAGGAGGGCTCTATGTCCCAAATGACAAAGTCTACCGGGAAGTAGAAAGTGTCCACTTGGACGATCACGTCCTCGACTATGCCTCGTGGAATCTTCACTGATCGATCCGCTAATTGGAGAGTGACCTTTGTGGGCTTGAGGTCGCCCAAGTCAAGTTGCCTATAAATGGAGTAAGGAAGTATGTTTACACTTGCTCCCAAGTCAAGTAAGGCTTTCTCAATTTTATTATCTCCAATGATGCATGATATGGTGGGTGCACCGGGATCTTTGAATTTAGGCGGGAGATCATTTAGCAGAATGGAACTCACGTTCTGAGCTAGAAAGACGTTCTTTTTAACTTTCATCCTCCTTTTCACCGTCAACAAATCTTTGATAACTTTGCCGTAGGCTGGAATTTGTTTGATGGCATCAAGGAAGGGTAGATTCAGCTTCACTTGCTTTAGAACTTCTAGCACTTCATCACGTGGAGTCCCTTTTTGAGTAGGAATCAACCTTCGAGGAAATGGTGCTGCGGAGGGTGGTTTAACTACCACCTCAGGCTCACTAGTGCCTTCCTTATCACTCTCGTCCAAGGGGACATCTTCGGCCTCTTTCGTGCCGGGCGAAATCTCCTTGTCTTTTGTTGTGTCGTGTGGAGGAGGTGATAAATCAACGACTCTTCCACTACGAAGAGTGGTCACTGCTTGACATTGCTCCTGATGTTCAGTAGATGTGGAGCTAACACTAGTTTGACCTTGGGGAGGTCGTTGGCCTTGGGCAGGGAATTTTTCCTTCTCTTGGACACTCAACGAGGATTGTATCTTAGACAGGTTTGCATTTAGGTCGCCAATGAGACGATCATACTTGGCATTGGTTGCGGCCTGGCTATTGATGAATTGATTCACAGTATCCTCAAGAGTTCTCCGCTGTGGCGGAATATAATTTCCATGATGTGGTGGTGCTTGCACATGTCCTTGCATGTGTGGAGCTTGTTGAAATTGTTGTGGAGGAGGAGGGGCAACATGCGAAGGAGGGTTCATTGCGGCGTGTTGTTGCCCGTAGCTAAAACCGGGATGGTTTTTCCACGAAGGGTTGTATGAATTTCCGTGCGGGGCACCGAAATTTCCCTTAAAGCCTCCTATACCATTAACTTGCTCCTGTAATATTACTTTGCAGGCGGGTATCGTCGGGCATTCCTCAGTTGAATGTCCCGCCTCACAAATTGCACACACCTTTTCGATGGGATTCTTGATGGATCCAACTACCTCACATAAATCTCGCAGTCCTCTCTCAATGGTGTCCAACCGACAGTCCGACATCGAATTCTTATTTACGTGGAATAGACCGGATGTCGACGGAGCTGTGGTAGATTGTCGATTTCGGTTTTGAGCGTTCGGATCAGAGGTATCCCAAGATTGGGTAGTCTCGGCAACATACCTCATGTGAAGATCAGCGTCATGGGCATCTAGATCGACAAATGGACCACTTCCCATGGTTTCAACAAGCTGTTTAGAATTAAGATTTAACCCATTATAGATAAAGGAGATGATTTGCGATGGGTCAAATCCATGATGGGGGCACGAAGCCACTAACTCGTTGAAACGTTCATAACATCGATGGAAAGGCTCATTTTCTTGTTGCCTGAATGCTTGAATTTGAGCCTTTATAGAGATTGTTCGATGTGTTGGGAAGAATTTCTTGAGAAATTTAGACTGTAGCTCATTCCAGGATGGAATCGAGCTTGGAGGTAAAGACCATAGCCAAGCTTTAGCTTTATCTTTAAGTGAGAATGGGAAAAGTTTGAGGCGGATTACCTCTTGTGTGCTGGTTTGATCGTTGAGAGTATCACACACGTCCTCAAACTCCCTTATGTGGAGGTATGGCTTTTCAGAATCCATACCGTAATAATGCGGTAGTGTCTGGATCATCCCATTTTTGAAACGAAATTGCCCGGCATTATACGGGAGTATAATGCATCCCGGAGTGACAGTGCGCTCGGGATATAAGAATTCTCTCAATGGGCGGTACGGGGGCTCGTCCTCACCGGTAGGTGCATTACTGTGCTGCGACATCTCTCTTTCACTCGACGATTCGGCGTTCTCACTGGGTGTGCACGAAGTGTGTCCTACGAAGGAGAAAGGAGTGTTGCTAGAGATGGAGTGTGACGGTGTGGGAGGTGGGATCCAGAATTGTGGGGCGTTTGGAGTGTGGGGACTGTCTGGGTTATACTCCACGATAGGGTTTTCGTGAATATGGGTGGGAGTATTATGAGGTGTGGAAGTGGTTTCAGGATTTTGCATTAAGCTCGGGAGAGATGATGATGGTGAATCTTTTTGTGCTTTTTTAATTTTTTTAATTTTTTGGATTTTTGAATTTTTGGTCAAAGTTTTGGATTAACTCGATCTAATCCTAAGTCTACCTAATTCCCCAGCAACGGCGCCAAAAACTTGACACGACTCAGAATGTGTTTCTAAAGTGTGTGCTCTCTAGGCTCAAGTGCAAGCCTGTCGTTCAAGTAATAATCCGACAAGTCGGGTATCGATCCTCAGGGAAAAAGGACAACGGAGTTGTGACGACGGGATAAGATTGAGGAATCCTAGGGATGACTCTAAGAAGAAAAGAAAAAATTGATTTTTGGTTTTTGGGATTGATTAAACTAAATGCAATTATGAAAATATAATGAAAAATGCAATTAACTAAACTATCTAGATTACGAATGAAGGAGTAAATTGGAACTTTTAACTAAATGATGAGAAAACAGGATGGGAATACAATCCCCCAACCCTAGTGTAATGCAGTGACAACGTCGATCATAAATTTATCCGATTAATTCAAACCCGGAATTTAGTACTCCCAAGCATTATGTATACGAGGTTCAAGCCCGCGTCATACCTAATCTGAGGATGAGTAAATCGGTATCGCGGTAATTACATTCAAATTGTACTCTAAATCATCACGAGTACCCAGAGGCAAACGAGATATAAAGATCTACAATTCTTAAGAAATTACGCGATACGATTTAAATTAATCATTAAATTCAGCGGATCGACGTTATACACACGCACTAACACATCAGGTTGGGTTCATGCATCCCAACCTTGAAAAACCTAGCCGGACATGTTAACTTGACTAACGCACGAAATAATGACGTTGCATGAGTAAGAATTCATGATGAAACTAGCTATAAACATGTAACTACGTATTGGAAATGCAAAAACAAGTTGAATCAATCAGGAAAACTAAGCATGCAAGAACAATAATGAGGAACAAGAATCTTGAATTAAAACTGGTAAAAACAAACCCGAAACAATGAATTCTTGAAGTAAATTGTGCCTTTGATGTTCCTAGATGTTTCTCTCCTTTTTCTCTATCAAAAACTCTCTCTAAATAACCCTAAAAGCTGCTCCTAAGTTGATGCCTTCGTTCCCCACAAGTTTGGAGTATTTAAAACCTATTAGGAGACTTGGAGACCAATCCAAATGAAAGACAAAATTCGCGTGTCAGGTACAGCGAACCGGTTCGCAGGTACAGCGAACCGGTTCGCATGTACCAGCCTGGTCTTGCTCTCAACACTTAGATTTTTTTCTGGTTTTTCTCTTCTTTTCTTGGATTTTTCTTCAACTTCAACTGAGCATAACTTTTCAACCGTAGCTCGGATTTGGGTGCCGTTTTTTCCAGTGTGCTCGTTGTTCCGAGATCTTCAACTTTCCAGAAGGCCCCACCTCCAGAATCGGGCTGTAAAATTACGAAAATGCCCTTGAACTTGCCTTCCTAGCCTTTCTTCTATGATTTTTCCGCAACTTCAAGGGGTCATAACTCTTTCATCGTAGCTCGGATTGAGGTGCCGTTTTTTATGGTGTTCTTGTAATTGAAAGATCTTAAACTTTCTAGTTGGACCCACTTCCGGACTAAGGCTAAAAAATTACGAAAATGCCCTTGAACTTGCCTTCCTAGCTTTTCTTGCACTGTCTTGCTTCCTCCTTTGAACTGCTTGCATAATTAACCTGTAAAACCAATAGGAGAAGCACGAAACACGCAATACTTGCCAAGAAGGTTAGAAGCATAAAAGTGAATCAAATCCATATATGTTACATCATTCGGGTTCACAAAAGTACTGAAATTAGGGGGATAAATATACAATATTTATGCCCAATCATGGGGGTCACCCTCAAAATTAGGTATAAGATTATAGCCGCGTCCTTTTTATTTCACATGTAACTTCCACTAACCTGAATCGTCGTTTCTTTCTGCAGCCCTTGACAATCTGCATTTGAACAAACGACAGGAAAAAAGAGTTACTGAGGCCGCTGAAGTTCCTGCTGAACACAAGAAGTTCAGCACACTTGTAACGTCAGCAACCATTTTTGAAGCAGGATTTTTCCCAAACAAATCCATTCCTCAACAAATGGGTGAGGAAGGTAACGAACTGCACCATAATTTTTACTCCGCGGTCATTTATTCTCTTGAACTCGAACTCATGCCATTCCTTTTCAGGCGAAGAAGTTGATAGGGAGTTGATAGCGGCGCAGCTAGCGGAGATGGATGAAGACGCAGTCATCCTAAATAATACTGCGCGGAGCAGAAAGAGGAAGAGGTCCAAGGCCAAGGGACCTGCCGCGGCCCCCTCCGGAGAAAATAATGCTGCCCCAGCCGTGGTCGCTGCCGATAAGGATACTGATCCTGTCGCGGATCAGGTGGTTAATGATGAAAACCCTGTGCATGACCATTTTGATGACGACATAGGGGAAAACTTGGCCGTGGCTGGCCTGATGTCAACTGAAGTTCCCCTTCAATCATCCTCTCCTCCACCGCCAACTATAGTGGCGGTTAATGCGAACTTACCACCTCCTCAATTCAGCGGAGAGTCTGGGCCTGATGGTAGACCAAGGCCTCAATTAAGGCAACCTGACCCCAATTCTTCCTGGGAAACTACCGCAAAGGCTGCGCAGAGAATGAAGCGAGCCTTGGATGCTGCTGACCTTGATAGGCTAGTTGGAGAAGATCATGAAGATCTGGAGGACTGTGGCCTCCGTAGCCTTCTGAGGGTACGTACCAGTTTTCATTTGACTTTGCATCTCATATTTTTCCATATTTTCTAACGTATTTTCTTTCAGTCCACGAATGTGATTGTGGTCCAGAAGAGGAAGTACGAGGCCTTGTATAGGTTGAAAGAGGCCGAGAAGAGTGCCCATACCGCAGACTTGCAAGCTGCACGGACTTCTTCTTTTGAGGCAGGGAAAAAGTCTGTTACCGCGGACCTTTAAGCAGCCCATATGGACCTTGAGAAAGCCATCAAGGCGAGGGAGAAAGCGGAGGAGAATTTTAAACAGGCTACGGAATCCCTGAAATCCTCGTAGGCCTAGACTGCGGAGGCCGCCCGTGTTACGGAAATTTCAAATGCCAAGCTTGCCCTACTCCAGAAGAAATATGAAGAGATGGAAGCCAAGTCCGCCCAAAAAGATGAAGATCATGCCGCGACAGTGAAAAAGTTGGAAGAAGATCATGGTGATGCCCTCCAGCTAGCCATAAATCATGCCGTGGAGTCATTCAAAGGCTCCAAGGATTTCTTCCTTATCAATAACAGGGCATACCTCCGCGGCTACCAGGAGCTGCGATAAAGATTTATCAGGAGGTTCCCTGAGGCCAAGGAAGATGTCCTTTCCTGGAAGTTAAGCGATGCTGAACATCAAGAGTGCATCGCTGAACTTAAGGCCGCAGCAGAAGAGAGAGCAAGGCTCAGGGCCGAGGCAAGGGCAGAAGCCGCGGACGGAGAGACCGAGACTGCCGCGGGCAGAGAAAATAATGATGATGATGATGCCGCAGCCTCTTGAACTCTTAATTTCTGTTGCATCATTAATATAGGGCTGTGTCTCTCCCTTTTGTAATCTTTAAACTTCTTTTGTGGCTGCGGCCTTCATTCTGTAATCTATGGCAATTAATACCAAGGCTGCAGCCATATTTTTACCACTACGATTGACTGCTTAATGTATTCATTGATCTTTTATATTGCAAGTCTTACATTGCTTGCTATAGTGAATGGTTGTAAGTTACTGTCTCATTTCTGAAAATGCATCCGCGTCCCGACAGACGTAACATTTCAAGTCCGCGGACAGAGGTCGAATTCTTCGTAGTTTGATTTTTTGTCAATTTCTGCGTCCATACAAATGGTGTTAAATCCCTGACATCGACTGCTGCATCACGTTAGCTACGTACAAGCCGCAACTAGTTATTATGTCGCGTCATGTAAGCATCTTTGCCTAATTGCTGCGGACAGGATTTCAAGGCTGGGACTTGCTGATTGCATGGATCTCCAGCTGCTTTCATTTCACCCGGTTGTCTGAACCGTTTATCTTTTGTTATCCCATAACCAACATGGAACATGTAGATAACTCTTTCCTTAGACTTGGTACAACTGATTCTCTTTTACCGTCGCATTCGACATTGTAGATTTCTCATGCTTCAAGATGTTAGTGCCTCAGCATTTTCATGAATGAGTGGCTCCTAGAGCTCTGCAATCGTATCGGTGGGATGTGGCACATTTCTAGTTTATCTGAACAATGCACCTCTGTAGACATATGTTGGAGTTTCCAAGTCTTCTCGGGCTGGGTCATGTCACCAAGCCCTAACATGCGAGACACTATCAAGCCTCTCCAGGCTGGGTTATGTTATTAAGCCACCCACAGCTAATATGCGAGACACTATCAAGCCTCTCCAGGCTGGGGTATGTTATTAAGCCACCCACAGCTAATATGCGAGACACTATTAAGCCTCTCCAGGCTGGGTTATGTTATTAAGCCACCCACAGCTGCTGATATATATAAATCCATCCCTGGCTAGATATTATAAGCCTTTCGGCCCGATGATGCATCCCAAAAGCTGAGAACGGGGATTGTAAGCCCCCGTGGCTAATGAAAGCTCCTTTAATCTTCAGACGCTTTCGTGAATATTATCATCATATGATAAGATGTAGTTTCACATATATAAAGGTCATAATCCCTCCATATGCGCATCCCAAAATAATAATAATCTTCCGAGATAATTTGTTATTCTTCCTCTGGAATTTGTTTAAGACACAAAGTCTTTTTGTGAGATAGCAAGTTATGAAACCAAGAGAAATATCAGATATGGAAAAAATTTCTAATTCATATATTTATATATGTATGCTTCAGCTAATGACTTTGTTAATAAAACATAAGGTCTTAAGTATTAAGGCTATAATGAGCCCCCCCCCCCCCCCCCCAAAACATAAACAGGAATAGCTGAAATTGGAAAGACTAAGGATGAGAAGCGACATGCAGCCTCTGTCAGGTCCAGCTGAGTATTTTATGCATTCTTCAGGAATCACTGCGGCATCCCTTGCCCAATTAGCTTTTCAACTTCATCTTTCATAGCATAGCATTGCTCTGTGTTATGGCCGTGGTCCTGATGGAATTTTCACCAGGTAGCTTTGTTCCTCTTGTGGGGTGGAGCTCTCAACTTTTCTGGCCACCTCAAAATCTTGTCCTCTTTGATAGACTCAAAGATCTCCTCAAGCGGGAAGGTCAACGGAGTATAGACACCTAATTTTTTCTCTGATTGCCCTGTTCTCCTTTTCTGGCCTCTGCCAGTTGATTCCGCGGCTTCTTTAACTGCCGCGGCAGAAAAGTCTGGCTTTGTTTCCTCCGCTTCTGTACCTATATTCTTGGAGGCCGTGGCCTCTAGCATTAGCACCATATGGGTTAGAAAATTGACCTGGGTCTGAAGTGAGGCATGGCTGTCATAGAGGTGATTAAGGTGGTTGTACAGTTGCACAATCTCATCTTTGACTTCTGCGCTCTGGCTGGATTCTCCTTCCATTTCTTCTTTTGTTAGTCTTTGTAAAGTATATAGAATCTGAGACAAAACTAACAGAAGTGAGTAATCACAGAAGTATTGGGAAGGAGGGGATGAACTGCTCCATGATATGCTAAGGAGGCCGCGGTAAGTATGGCACACAAGTGCACTGCCACAACCCTTTAACGTTGTTCACCAAGGTCAAGCGGAAGGCCACTTAAGTCCTTCCCACGGTGATTTTGAACTATTGTAATAGGTACGCACTAGTAGGGGTCGCGGCAGGAGATGCTATTGAACTTACAGGCCGCACCCCTGTCTAGGCAGGGGAAAAATCCAAACTGAGTCTCCAAGGATTTGTTTGGGAAAAATCCAAAACCGAGTCTCCAAGGATAGGAACTAACATTTTCTCCCTCAATTATGAGAAGGAAACCTACTAGGGTCCATTGATGAGAGAATTCCCTTGCGGTGCGCAATACGACACAACTTCAATGATAACCCCTAGATCATAGGTAGATGGCAACAAAAATGGGAGTAGATATAGCCCTTCCCTAATCATCCACCTTTTTGGGACTAAAGCCCACCATGCCTTTCAGCATTATCTAGATGGAGTGATATCACAGGGGTATGTAAAATGGATCCAAAGCCATTAAATGGAGATCCAAAGGAAGATCATGACATATGAAATACCCGTTAAAGGGGGCAAATGTAAAGCGGATCCCAATAACCAATAATCGACCCGTGAGAAGATGATCCATAGGACCCTCAGGGGTCGAATAAGGGGTTTAAGAACTCATATATGTAGAGAAAATGATTGGAACATCTCGGTTTCCCACAGACGGCGCAAAACTGATGATACGAGAAATCGGCCATAAGACGTTCTCATACCAGCAGGTCAAGAGTAATGTGTGTGTTAAACAAGTAAAGCAAGCAAACAGAGAGAAGACAAGGTATAGAGTGGTTCATCCTCTAAAATAGGCCTACGTCCAGTGTGTTGCTCCGTTCTCATTATGTGCGTTGCATTGTACAATATAATCATGCCTATAGAGGCGTACAAGTATGAGAATAAAAGAGAGTACATGACAGTATTGGAGATTCCGGTGAGCCCGTCAGATGGCTGTGATGCAGATTCTTGGCCTCCAAAGCCTATGTTGGGGTGATGTAGAGAAAATCTGTGTTGTAGTGCCTCAGGTGTGTGTGGAACCGATCCCCCATCCTTCTAGGTGTGGTCCTCTATTTATGAGGAAATGTGTTGAGTCAGATGCCCTGAGCACATGGCGTATACCAAGTTTGCGGCAGTTATGGATAAAAGGGGGGTGCGGCCTGCAAGGCAAGCAGTGTTGTAAGCTGGAGGGGTTTCGCGGCCTATGATGGAGAGGGTCAAACCCTAAGTGAGTTCTGGCCGCGCCCTGAGTGAGGTTAGGCCGTGGCCTGTATGAGAGAATACATCCGCGGCAGGGTGCTATATTATCAGTTAGTGTGAAGCCTAAATAGTAGGTTATAAATAGTTAGCTTTTTAGTTTTTTTTCTTTGCTTTTTAGTTTAGTATAGTGTAATTAGTTAAATGTTTGGTTATTCTTTTTGCTATGCTCAGTACTAACTTGTTTTGCAGATTCTTTGGACTCGTGCTTATCGGGGATCGCTCCAATTTTGGATAATATCATTCTTTTCCTATCTTTGTGTTGTATTCTTAATGCGCATTGAGGACAATGCAACATTTAAGTTAGTGGGTTTAGGATATTCTATCCATTTCATGTTTAGTCCATGGATTTTATGGGTACCCGGATTTGCCATCATGGGACCGAACGAGTAGCCTGATAAAAACGGCCCAAAGTCCGAATCCCTCACCTTAACTAAATTCAGCTATGACTTAGTCTTCTCTTAGAATCTCGTATAGAGATATTACAGGAGAGAAAGATGGATGTGGGGGAGTCCAACACCCCCACTCCCTGAAGATAAACATGTATAAAATAAACCCTAAGCCTAGGACAAGAGGCACGCACTATATTCTCTGTAAACACTCCCCGGAGTATATATAAATAATACTGACTGCACCACCATGGACGTAGGTATTCTTGCTGAACCACGTATATACTGTGTTGTGTAATTGGCATTTATGTTCTTTATTTTCCTTGCTGATTGCGCTTTTCTCATTTATTTGTGTTGAATATAATTGTCAGTACAATTGGCGCTGTCTGTGGGAACGTTTGTCTTCCCTGAGAAAGATCATAACAACAAAAAAGTTTGAAATGGCTGGTCACAGAAGTAATGCCCCTCAGGCAGGAGACATCCAGGAATAACTTGCTCCTCATAAGATCTGATCTGATGTTCGGCGTTCAGATCAGAGGGCTCGCCCAGAGAGGCCATCTTAAGAGGAGAGCTAAGGACCAGTAAAGTCCACACAAATTTCCAGACTTATTAATGCCTATGAGGAAAGGCTCCAAGAGAAAAGGGTCCGCTCATAAGAAAGAGGCTGAGAATACTCACCTCAAAAGGAAATTAGAAATGATGGAGAAAGAGATCCATCGCAGCACTAGGCGACGTCCATACCGCACTCCTAGCCCTCAGGCGAGCAAGTCTCGTAGGAAGGATCCCAAGGCACGGATTCCAAAAGAGTGAGAAGTACGAGTTAAGTGATGAATCTCTTGAGAACCAGCGATCGGCTCGCCGTTACAGGATCCCAGCTCGCAGTAATGATAACATATGAAATTTGGTTTGAAGGGAGATGGACCAACACCCAGCAGGTTCAAGATCGACCAGGGTTCTTGCTAGACGAGCTATCAAAACCCAGATGAAATCCCCTTTCTCAAGGGAGATAGAAGAAGAGGAAACCCCCAAGAAATTTGCTATTCTGAGATTCAAGATTTATGACGAAAAAACTGGCCCCATTGATCACGTTAGGCAGTACAGGTAAGCCATGACTCTCTGGAACCACCGGGATGCACTGATGTGCAGGATTTCCCCTCGAGCCTGCATGATGTGGCGTAAAAATGGTTTGAGAGACTCCCTCATAGGTCTATCAGGAGATTTGACTCTCTGGTCGAGCTCTTTACGGCCCGCTTCATTACTAGTATCTCCCATCCTAAAAGGATGGATGCTTTACTAACAATAAAAAAGACGCCTCAAGAGAGCCTCCGGGACTACGCAAAGAGGTACTGGGAGTTGTTCAATGAGGTCAAGGACTGCTTAGAGAAGGTAGCAGTGTCCTCTTTCATAATTGGGCTACCCATCTCTTGCCGTTTGCACCAATCCCTGACAAAGAAAGAGGCCACGACCATCGACGACCTGATGGCTCGCATCGAGAAGTACACCAAAGTGGAGGATGTGACCCGCCTCAACACAGGTTAAAACGGTCGAACTAAGCTCGCTGCCAAAGGCAACGATAAAGCTGAGAATTAGAATAAAGGAGGCAAGAATGGGTCCAAGAATGGAGGCAGGAATGATGTTTCAAAAGCATTTCAGGCAGTCAACATTGTCTTCAACGAACCAATTTATAAGATTCTAACGAAGATCAAAGATGAGACATTTATTAAGTGGCCCAGAAAGATGGGAGGAGATACCTCAAAGAGAAATAACGCACTAAGATGCGCTTTTCATAAAGAGGGAGGACATAAGACTGAGCACTACAAAGCTCTTAAGTCTTACCTCGAAGAACTGGCCCAGTCTGGGCACTTGAACGAGTTTGTGGAGAAGAAGGCAGAAAAAGTTACTGCCAATGAAGAAACAAGACCTGACAATGTACTCGAAGATGATGCTGGCCATGAATTTGTGATAATTCATAGGGCATCTGACATGAAGCAGATTCAGGAGAATTCATCTCGGATGGAAGTCAAAAATCTTATGGAAGTAATGCAAGAGTTTCAAATCGATCCAGCAAAGACACAATCAGGAAAGCATCTGCAAGCAGACGATGTCGACTATAGCAAACATATCGTGTTCACAGATGAAGATCTGGTGGGAGTGAGAACCCCACATCATGACGCCTTGATCATTACGCTCAGGATATCTAACTATGACATCGACAAGTTGTTCATCGACCAAGGAAGCTCATCTGAAGTAATGTATCTCGACCTATTCAGAAAATTGAAGTTGAGCATCGCCGACCTGAAGGAGCCCACTGTCCCTTTAGTTGACTTCACTAGAAAAGTGACTATTCCACTGGGAAATATTATGCTACCAGTAAGGGCAGGGAGTGTCTCCAAGATGATTGAGTTTCTAGTAGTCGACATTGACTCGCCATACCAAGCTATCCTCGGCAGAGGATGGCTACATGCGATGAAGGCAGTCCCCTCGACATACCATCAAAAACTCAAATATGTGACCGAGCGAGGAGTAATGGAGATCCATGGCGATCAATCTATGGCAAGAAGGTGCTTCATAGTGGCCATTCCCCCAAAACCAGAGAACAAGCCAGAAAATCCCAATGAGAAGGTCGAGGAATAAGAAGGTCTGATACCTTCAAAATAACAGTTAAGGTACGGAAGACCCGGAGTGGAAGAGACCAGGATCCTCCCCTCTGAGCGGGTCATCGAAAACCTGGAGGAAGTTACAGCTGGTGGTAGCGAGAAGGACAGGGTATTCTTGATTGGAGCTTCCCTCACAGATCAAGAAAAGAAAGAATTGACGATTTTGCTGAGAAGGAACGTAGACATTTTCGCGTGGGAACCATACGAGCTGTCTGGAATTTATTCCAGTGTGGTTTGTCATCGGTTGCATGTCGACCCCACTTTCAAACCTATCACGTAGAAGGCTCGGCAAACTGCACCTAAGAAGGCAAAAGAAGTAGAAAAAGAAATTGAAAAATTACTAGATGTAGGCTCCATACGGGAGGTTCAATTCCCTAAATGGTTATCCAACCCAGTAGTAGTTCCAAAGAATAATGGGAAATGGAGAATCTGCATTGACTTCACTGACCTTAACAGGGCTTTCCCTAAGGACAGTTTCCCTCTCCCAAAAATCAACCAATTGGTGGACGCCACAGCAGCTCACTAAAGAATTAGTTTTCTAGATGCATATTCGAGATATCATCAGATCCCCCTGTATGCACCGGACCAGGACAAGACAACATTCATCACCACCGTCGGATTATACTGTTACAAAGTCATTCCCTTCGGGATCAAAAATGCAGGGGAAACCTACCAGCTGCTGGTCACCAAGATGTTCAAAGACTAAATGGGAGACACCATGGAAGTCTACATCGACGATATGCTTATTAAGAGCAGGAACAAAGAAGACCACCTCTCAGACCTATCGCGGACCTTCGAAATCCTCAGGAAATACCGAATGAAGCTCAATGTAAGAAAGTGTTCTTTTGGTGTCCGATCATAAAAATTGCTTGGGTACTTGGTCAGTAAGAGAGGCATCGAGGCTAATCCAGATCAGATCAATGCAATCAACAGGGTACAACCCGCTCGAATACGGGACGGATAAAAACTCACCGACATGCTCACTGCCTTGAACTGTTTCATCTCGAAGTCCTCCGAGAAATGCAAACCATTCTTCCAGCTCTTGAAGGGAAACAAGACAGTAGAATGGAATCAAGATTGCTCGCAAGCATTGAACGAGCTTAAGCATTACCTTTGCTCACCACCCCTGGTCTTCATACCTCAAAAAAGAGATTCCTTGTACTGATACCTCACCGATTCCAACCACACCGTCAGTTCTGCGCTATTGTGCGAGAAAACAGGAATCCAGCACCCCATTCATTACGCGAGCAAGACCTTATTAGAGGCCGAGCAGTGATACCTACCACTAGAGAAGCTCACCTTTGCACTTGTACTAGCTTTAAGGAAATTGAAGCACTACTTTCAATCTCACACCATCATCGTCCTTACATCGCACCCCCTTAAAGAAATCATGAGGAAAGCGGATGTGTCAGTAAGGGACTATTTGAAATATGGCGCACTTCCAAATGATAGTAAGACCGCTCATCAGATAAGAGTCAAAGGTGCTCGCTTTCACTTATCTCCTGAGGTCAAGCTGTATAAGAGATCGTTCTCCGACCCTTACCTACAATGTGTTCACTCGAGGGATATCGAGAAAATTCTACACGAGCTCAACGAAGGAAACTATGGAAGCCATATTGGAGGAAGATCACTAGCTTTTCGAGCTATGAAGGAAGGCTACTAGTGGCCATATATGCAAAAAAATTCGATAGTGTATGCTCGCAAATGCGAGAAATGTCAACTACATGCTCCTATGGTTCACCAACCTGCCAGCAACCTAAGATCACTCACCAGCCCCTGGCCTTTCGCCCAATGGGGAATGGACATCGTAGATCACTTCCTACCGTCACCGGCAACCGCAAGTATCTGTTGGTCACAACGGATTACTTCACCAAATGGATCAAGGCAGAGCTACTGGCAAACATTCGAGATGTAGATATAATGAGATTCATATGGAAAAACATAATTACCCATTTTGGAATCCCCAGAACTATCATCACTGATAATGGAACACAGTTCGAGAGTGGCCCTTTCCAGACCTTCTACAATGAACACGGGATCAGGCACTATTTCAGCTCAGTGGCGTATCCCCAGAGAAATGGTCATGCCGAAGCTTCCAACAAAATGGTGACCGATGGGTTAAAAAAATGATTAGAGCGAGCCAAAGGTGCATGGATGAACAAACTACCTCATATTATGTGGGCTTACCACACTACCCCACGTTGAGCAACGGGGAAAACTCCATTCTCACTAACGTATGGAATGTAAGCGGTCATCCCATTGGAAGTAGGCCTACCAACTATGAGGTCCACCTTTATCCACAAGGGCCAGAATGATGAAGCATTGCTCGCTGAACTCGACCTAGCCGACGAACGTAGAGAACTTCCCTTAGTGAAACTAGAGAGCTATCAGCAACAGCTCGCAAAACACTATAACAAGAAGGTCAATCCAAGGGCATTCCGAGTTGGAGACAATGTCCTAAGGAAAGTCCTTGGCAGCGCCGTAAAATCAGCAGACGATAAGTTGAGGCCAAACTAGGAATGACCATTTAAGATAACAAGAGATGATCTGCAAGGAGCCTATCACTTAAAAATGCTGGAGGGCATAGAGATACCCTGAGTATGGAATGTAGCCAATCTTAGGAAATTTTATTTCTAGTTTTTTCTTTCGTCTTTTACCAAATTTATGAAACTGGCAGCTTATTTACTTGTGATTAATAAAAGTTGTTTGAAAATTGCATTATGTGAGGTGTCAATTAACTAATATATGAACTTTATAACTTGCACACCCATTCCAAGTGACAGGCACACTACCCAGTACACAATAGCAGGGAAAACACCGTCCTTAAATTTTCGTTATGAAGCACGAACAACCTCTTACCATTGCCCCTGGCAATATATGAAGCCCTACAGGAGATCCTTAGGCAATCCGGCCAAGTCAAATTGGTCGCTAAATAATGTTTTATTAATAAAACCTTGATCGGATAGAGCATCCAACATCAGGTATGTCCTCGCCAATTGCCACACTTAGGCCTAAGTGTGATGACATGACCTAAAAGGTAAAGTAAGGCAGAATGGTATCTCATAAGCATACTGGCCTAGAGGGACACTTAATCGACAATGCAAACTTACCAATCTAGTCGGCCACGAGAGGCCTAAGATTATTAACCAAAGAATAAATGACGTAAAAAATATAGAACATATGTTTAGTCAGCGAGTTCGCCCAAAACATAGATATTATATTACTTCATCACATTTACAACAAGAATGTACGACCTGTGTTTAATCGGCGAAATCGCCTAAAACAATAATACTACGTTACTTCATTACATATGTATACAAATTTACAATTGGAAAAATCCTAATGTGGCTGAGGCCCCTGAACAAGATAATCAGCCACTTGTTCTCTTCGACTGTCATCCGGATGAGAAGCTAATTCCTCCTCGACCTCATTCGTATCTGACTCCAACAGCTATCGGGGGATGACATCAATAGGGATCCACCGATCATCCCTCTTGAAAAGGTTAGGACTTAAAGTGGAAGGAGAGATCTCGTGACGGTACCAGAGTAATGAGTTCCTTCGAACTTGCAGCTCCCTGAGGGCACTCAACCATCCCCTAATAAATGCGAGATCTTCAAACTCTGCCAGGCTCGTCGGAGCATCTACCCAACCTTGGTCGTAACCATCAACCCGTACTCGCTGAGGTCCTCTATTAAATAGATGCCTCAACCGTGTGACATCCCTTTGATGCCCAACAACAATCACGTAAGCTCGATCGAAATCTTCATGGAGCTCATCTATTTCCCTAGCTGGGCTTCTTATGTTTCTATCAGCTCGCAGAATAGTCGACGGGGCAGAACCTCGTAGCACCGAAGGAGCATCGCTTGGTCCTGTACCAGCTCGTGATGAGGAGGAACCCCTTAAAATGCGAGGCACAATGCTCGACGCATGCTCCCTGAGGCGCAATACTTCCCTCCTCAAGGACTCATTTGCCTACTGCAGACCTTCTCTGACTTGGTTAATCTCAGTAGCATCGAGGAGTCTTACTCTCAGAGTATTCACTTCCTCTTGAATAGAAGCTCCAACTTCTTCTATTTCCTGAAGCCTGTCTTTCAGTTTAGCAATAAGATCCGTCTGATCTATGAAACGATTATTCCTCAATCCCAGTGATTTGCAAATTCTTATAAAGGTATGAAGAACTTGAGTACTCACATTAGGACCAAGCATTCTTCCCGATTGAGAAGTGGTTGGTATATATTCATCTACATCAATCGGCTACAGGCCATAACAGAGCAGTAAAGGATAAAATGAATCAGTACACTGAGGAAAAAAGCCTTTTCATTTCATTCATAAAGGATCAAACTACATCGAGAATCAGAAAGGAACATTACAAACAAGTTAAAAGTACAAAAGCAATCCTAAGAGTAGATTAGCTGTCAACCTCAGTTTGTTCAAAAGAAGCTGTCTGCTTCCCCTTATCAGCAGTAGTAGGAGCATCTCCCCTAGGAGGGATAACTTCTGTCGCCCATTAAGGAAGGGCATCCACAGGAACTGATTGAGAGGCGAGGTCAGTAACTTCGACGGTTGGGGCAGGAGCTTCATTTACGACAGGCTTTGGGCCTGGATCATGCCCATCAAATAAGGGAGAATTAACATCTACCCCAGCAGCCAAGAGGGCCTTGTTCCAGTCCTTCTTGAAATTCAGACGATTGATGTAGCCTATCTGAACCTCAACATCTTTATATGCATCAGCCCACTCAAAATTATATGATCTTCCTTAATGGTGGCTGCCTCGGATTCCTTCTCCTTTAGCTTCTCCACCAGTACCTTATTTTCCTCCACCACCGCGAGCTTGCTCGAGCAGAATAAATCATAGGCCTAGTGCAGTTCGTTTAGCTCTTTGAACACTGCCTCCCTCAATCGATTGGCTCCAATAAGGGACAGATCGGAAGACATCCGAGAAGCATCAGCAGCCTTCAAGCTGCCTCAAGCTCGATACTCTTCACTTTTAAGGCAGCGTTCTGCTTCTCCAGCTCACCATTCTTATTCAATAACTCGTCGTGAGAGCGATAGATCACGATAAATTCAGTCACGAACTGCAAGTAAAAGGGGTCATTAGAAGAAAGCAACAAACATAATTTTATAAGTGTTAAAGAGAAGGAATAGACGTACCAAGGCTAGCCTATGACTTGCTTTCAAGGATAATTGGTCAGTCCCCATTGCCCTTTCGCGATCAGCAGGCAGGACCTCTCTTTCGAGCAGTGCAGGAGCCAGTTCGGGAGACATGGAAACTGAGGGCCCCTCTGGCGACGCAGACACGGGCACTAAGGCCTTCCCAACCTTTATCCTCGCTTCCATTCTCCTCCTTTACTCCTCTCTCTCCTTCTCCTTCTCTTCCCACTTCCTCTTTTTAGTCTTCTTCCTGTCCTCTTCCCTCTTTCTCTCTCTTTCTTTCTCAACTACTCTTCTACTTTTCTCTTCTTCTCCTGCTCCTGAGCAGCAGACTGAGAACCATGGCAACAGTCCCACTATCGACTTTCTGCTTCTTCGACCTCTGAGGGAGAAGCACATCATCCTCATCATCATCATCACGGATCAAGTTTCTCCTAGGGGGAACCATTTCCTTGCTAGAACTGCTCGATGTACTTGAAGACTCTTGAGCCTCAAAACCTCTTCTGAGCTTGAGGAACTGTCACTGCTGGAGCTCGCCTCACCAAAACCACCTTCAGCACCTCCTCTGATATCACTTTCAGAACTTCTCTCTTCCTCGTCCAAATGAATGGGATCAACAACAGCTTCTTCAGAAATATCTAAGTCAGGAATGTTGTCCACAGTCCTCATAATTAAACTGGACCCGATGTTCTTGTACTCGAGCAGGAAAGCAGCGGACCGGGGATGTTCACTTTCAGCCAAATATTCCTTAATATTCCAAGCTTTAATCAGCTCGGTAGCTCGAGCCTCGCTAAGGGAAAGTTCCAAGTTCTTTGTTCTCGCTGAAAAGAAAACAGGAAAGTGTCAGAAAAATCACACATTAAAAAGGAGGTCGAAAGAGCAGAGCGAAGACTACCTATGTACTCTTCCCCATAAAAGGGAACAGTGAATCTATCAGACCTCGACCTCTCAGTCTCGGGGGAGAACTGCTAATTCCTAGCAAGAAAGCCTTCTTTCCAGTAGTCTTTGTGGGAATCAGGTAAATTTACTACCAATAACCTGTCAGGACTCCTAGCCTTGAGGTAAAGAAGACCAGAGCTCGTTCGAGAGAAGGAATAATAAAAACACACTTCAGTGAGCCCTAATTTAGTGCCATAAAGTTGATTTATTCTATGGATACCATTGATTATCTTCCAGACGTTGGGAGAACACTATGCAGGGATAATGTTGAAATAACCAAAGAAATGCAGGAACAAATTATTTGGAGGAAAAGTAAGCCCCCTTGGGAAAGCAATAGGACATGAATCCAATGAGCGCCCTCTATCTCTCTAACATTCTTAGGGAGAGAGGCGCACTCAATCTCTACCCATTCTGGGATATTATAAAACTTTCTAAACTCAAACACTAATATACTCCCTATCTTTGTCATTTGTAAACCCTAAATCACAAATTCAAAGAAAACTCAACAGAGAAAGCACAAAGAGAGAGCAAAGGGGACTTACGGGATGAAAGTTTGACTTGGACGATGCAAGATCACAAGCCCAGATGACGAGAGAGATTGAAAAAGAAGAAAATGAAGTCCTGGAGAAGAGGGCACAACAGCTAAACCTCGCAGAAGATGAGGGAACACTAAGAAGTTTGAAACGACAACTAGGGAACGCTTCTCCAAATAAACTTTTAAATGATCCCAATCATCGCGCACAGTACACGAAGCAACTACCACCTAAATTAGTTCTCAATTTTAGGAAGAGTTACACGATTTACAAAAGAGCCATTATGACAAATCATTTAAATTTTTTGAGCCCAAATTGCAGCCCAACAACTTTAGGGGCAATTGTGGGTACCCGAATTTTCCATCATGGTCCTGGACGAGTAGCCTAATAAAAATGGCCCAAAGTCCGGATCCCTCACCTTCACTAAATTCAGTTATGACTTAGTCTTCTCCTAGAATCTCGTATAGAGATATTCCAGGAGAGAAGATGGACGTGGGGGAGTCCAACACCCTCACCCCCTAAAGATAAACATGTATAAAATAAACCCTAAGCCTGGGGAAAGAGGCACGCACTGTATTCTCTGTAAACGCTCCCCAGAGTATATAGAAATAGTACTGACTGCACCACCATGGACGTAGGCATTCTTGCTGAACCACGTACATACTGTGTTGTGTGATTGGAATTTTATGTTCTTTATTTTCCCTCGTGATTGCACTTTTCTCATTTATTTGTGTTGAATATAATTGTCACCATAGATTTATTTACATGGTAGTTACAAAGTATGCTTTTTGTTAAAAATTGAAAATTTTCAAAAATATTTTCTTTCTTTTTTCTCCTTTGTTGGGATTTTTTCCTTTGTTTCCAATGATAAATTTCAATAATTGCCCGATCCAATAGACCACTTGACGATGCATGTTCTCGATTTTAGAAATTATTAGACTTTAGTCCTCAAATCATTGATATTACGAATAACTTCATGAATTAAACTTTATCCCATGAGCACATTCACTTTTCTTGTCTTATTGATTTGGTTTAAGATTTTTATAGCTAGGTAATCTTTTGTTGCATTGTATATACTTACACCGACTAAGATGTGTACCTTTCTTAATTTTTGAGTGTATACACTATTCTTTCCTCACTGAAAACATTAAATTCATCGGCAATCTCTCTATTCTTTCATTTGATCGTTCATTAATTGAGTTTATCTCTTGAAATGTGTTACTTGAGCATGATTTTCATAAATTGTTTTGACTCGAGAATTGCGTAAACTTTATGAAATGATCATAGGCAATATTTGTTATATCACCCATATTAGCCTTAACCTCACGTTCTATGTTTTCCCTAGTCAACTCCTTTGAGCCTAAATATTAGCCTTTCATTTCATTACCCAAAATCCTCTAACCAACTCCAAATTGGAGTTATATAACATACATATTACTTTCCATACCTTTGTTTGGAATGTTACTTGGGATTGAATGATGTTGCGTAGTGTGGTTGCAATTTGAGCATGAAAAGAGTGAGAAAAGAAGAAAGTGTAGTGAAAAAGAAAAGAAAAAGCAAAAAGAAAAAGAAAAGAAAACCTAGGAAAAATAAGAAAAGAACAAAAAGAGAGAAAGTTGTATATGTTCTATATAGTGTTCAGTAATCCTTGCTGCTCTGGAATTGTTATATTTAATGCTTGTTATGGAAATCATATTCCAATTTTGAAATTGCCCACAATTTTCTATTATCCCGAGTTTTCATCCTCCAACACTTTGAATCCGTACATATTACCTTTCATTTTATACCTTAACCCCAAACCTGCATTATAACCATATAAAGTCCTATGTGATCTTATGGTGGGTTTAATTTAAAAGTCACAATAGTTTTGATAATCTGTGAAAATGCATTTCGTCTCTTTTAATGTGCGATATCTTTCATTGAGATTACAAGTTTTTCATTTCATATATAGCATTCTTCATTTGTGACATCTGTACTGCCTAGTTTCCATTTACGTTTACTAATTATGCCTGCATGTCCCGTGTATTACCTCCATTTTCATAGTGAATTAATTTGTTGAGCGTAATGCCCGTAAAAATTGAATATATGCATGATTTTCTGTTTATCCGGTTTTTATAAGTTTTTGCCAAATCATACGATGCATGTGCTCTCCCCCCTCCCACTATTAAAGTTTCAATTCTATGAGGTGCATTCAACCTGTTAATAACAACGGACTTTAGCTTGAATTCGTTCAATATTCTAATAACATGTTTGAAATATTTTTCGTTGTTGTTGAGTTTGTCGCATGTTGTGTTGAGCATATTTTGAGGAAATCATATAATGTTTGTGAGTTTCATCCCTGAAACCCTCACGAGACTACAGTCGCCCACTAAGGTAACCTAGGGGTTTAATGGCTTATTGCATACGCTAAATGCAATCGTTCACCCACAAAAGTGGTTTTTATCACTTTTGTATATATCTACTGTTTTGAGATTTTCTTATAGTTATTTTTTCTTTGAACTTCATTGCTAGGGACTAGCAATGTCTAAGTTAGGGGGTGTGATACGATGCAAATATTGCGTATTTACACCCATTAACTTATGCCTTTTTAGTCCCCTCGGGTACCGTAATTGCTATATATATTATCGTTAATCATACAACCTCTGTTTTATACACTAATACTTTATTTGATGTATTATTGATCATATATAGGTGTTATGGTGCTTAGTATGAAGTTTCGTCGCGTTCTGATAAAGGTTCGTAAGAGTTTTCATGTTCAGGGGTATTTTGGTAATTTCACACTTCGAATTTTTTTCCCGAAGTATTCACGAAAGTTGTATCCCTCAGGCCAAGCTTCATGTGGTCATGAACGCTGCTCAAATCGGAGTCCGAATGAAGAGAACACGAACCTTTAAACAGAAGAAGAATTATAAGAAAAATAACAATTCAATTAATTCCTTTCATGTCCCGTTTCTCTTTTATTAAGAATTCCATCAATTCCATTTGTGTCCCTAACTCGTTTTGCAGCATATGGCCATTGGCTATTTTTGGTTTGGGTTGGGTTTGTGCTCGGTTTTTAGTTTCACCCAAAATTGGAGCCTTTCGTCAGAAATTGGAGCTTGATATTGGACCATACATGCTTATGGGTCATTTGGCTCGGGTTTTTGGAGTACCCATTTTGGTGTTTCCCTGGATTGGGCCATTATTGGAGGTTTTGATTTTTGGCATCCATGGAAATGGCTCTTGGCTCAGTAGTAGCACTTCCAAGTTTTGGGCACAACAATGTTGTGGCATCGCAACTGGGTGTTGCTGTTTTCGATTTTAGCCATTTACACGCACGGTTTTATGGAGGTGGTGGGTCTCGGCTTGGGACAATAATGGCTTTGTTTCTATTGGGTTTTTGAATCAAAATGAGAAATTTGTGCCTAAAGGTGCGAATCGATTCACACCATGCGAATCGATTCACATCAAGACAGTGAGGAATTTCCCATTTTGCGAATCAACTCACACCTGCTTTTGTTCGAGATTTTCATGTTTCCCTTTTCCTTTTCTTTTTCCTTTTTCTATATATCTTTTTCTTTTCCACTTAATATAAATAACACACTTTGTTATTTTTGGAAATCATCTTCATTTTGCTTTAGTTTTTAGGTTAAGAACATTTTGGGGGATATTTGTGGAGTACCCCTCTCTACCATTTTCTTTGGGTGTTGACACCATTAATGTAAGGTATTATTACTATTCATCCTCATATCCCATATTTATGCTTTGTAACCTAGTTTTCAATGCTTAGTTAATTTTTATGCCTAGATAAATTAATTGCAGTTATTTATTTCTTATTTTAATCATTAATTAGTTGTTTTAATTAGTTTATCCATGTTGTGTGAGTAGTTAAATAGGGTTTGGATCATGTGTCCCCCATTGATGGGAGTCGAGCTCCGAAAATTAGATTTTGTGTAAAATCACATTTAATTGAAATAAAAAATTAGTGTTTCTGGTAGGGGTGTTCAAAAAACCGACTGGACCGACGGACCGAACCGAGCCGAACCGACTACTTTTTTCGGTCTTTTTTCTTAATCGGTCCGGTCTCGATTTATTTTTTTGGAGGACCGACCTAGTCGGTCCGGTCCACGGTTTACAGATTCAAAAACCCTGTTAGGACCGACCCGGACCGACTATATATAAAATAATATATTTTTAGATACATATGTATATATACAAGATAAACAAATAGTGAAAATATTAATTTTAATATTTGATTAGTTTAATCCAATACTAGTTTTGTTTTAATCGTAAATTTTGATATTTTTTAGTTTTTAATATTTGGAAAAAATAGACTCGGGTATATTTTTGTTATTATAAATGATGTAATTCATTAATGTGAAGACCGACGGGTTAGACCGGACCGACCCTATAAAAAACCGAACCGACTAGGGTCGGTTAACCGACATTATCGATCCGGTCTCGGTCCATTTTTTTAGAGGACCGACCAAGTCGGTTCGGTCCAAAAAAAACCTTAAAACCGAACCGGACCGGACCGCGAACACCCCTAGTTTCTGGCGATAACTCGATTTTAATCCGTGTGTGACCATTTTTAATTAAATGTTTTATCTCGCAACTTTGAGTTAAATTTCTTCTTGTGTGATGTTTATAATTAACTAAAAATGCTGGGTTAAATATTTTTGAATCGAAATTCTAATTATTAGTTGTTTAGCCCATTCGAGGACGCGATCCCGACTCTCGTTTTTATTCATTTTTGTTTAGTGTTAACTTCTTAATTTTTTCCTTTTCTTTACTTTAAACCATATCACCTTTTACACTCTTATTTATAAACTAGTAAATTAATTACCGATCTAAAATTTAATCACTCCCCATGGGTTTCTCATGATACCCGACTTACCGTTGTGCTTGCTTGTCAATTGTAGTTGTAGTTTAGGTTTTTTTCTTTGAGTCACCGAACCGATAATAACGATTTACGTATTACACAACGCACGGTTCACGCTCGATCATTGACCAGCCTATGGAAGAAGCCGATGCCTGGAACTTCGAATTCCCGAATGAAGATATCCTTTGTACCTACCAAGAAAACCTGTGGTGGTAAATGTTCTTTGACGATGCCGCCTACAACAAAGGATATGGCATTGGTATACCCCTGATTGCCCCTGATGACTCTCACACTCCCATTGCCATCAAACTAGATTTTCCCTGAACTAACAATATGACTGAATATGAGGCACGCATAGTAGGCTTCAAATTCACTCTCAAGAAAGGAATTGAATGCCTAGATGTCTACGGGAATACAATCCTCATCATCGATCAAGTCCTTAGAAGATGGAAAGTCAAGGACGAGAAATTCTTACCCTTCCATGCCCACCTAGAAGAGCTAGCCTCCCAGTTCTAAGATTTCACCTTCCATTACCTGCCCCGATCAAGGAACGACTTAGTCGATTCCCTAGCTAACTAGGAATCCATGGTCGACATGCTCGAAGGAATAACAATGTCCCTTTTCCTAATCCAGAAACAAGCTAAACCAACCTTTTTCTACTACATTGATCTCGTAGCAGAAGAAGATCATGATATATCCGAATATTGGTACTACGACATTTGGAGCCTCCTCAAGCACGGTAATTACCCCTAAGATTCCAACTAGAAACACCGAGAAACCCTCCTCAAACTAGCTGCTCTGTACAATATCTGTGATAAAGAACTATTCAAGAGAAACTTTGATGGAACCCACTTACATTGCATCGCAGGGGCCAAAATTGAAGAGATGATGCAGAAAATCCACTATAAGGAGTGATATGCCCATATATATATATATCCTCGGCCAGGCCGAGGGCGCCCTCCAACCGGATGACCCCTCAGGGGGCCGACCCTTCATCAGGCTCTGAACGACCCCCCGAGGGTACAACAGTACGAGGCCCAAATTAGGCCAGAATCATTGCCAGAAGGAACTTTGCCCTCGGCCTCATATCAAAGGACGAGGGTGACATCATCACAGCGCGTGGTTTGGGTGACGCGTGGAACAGTGCACGTGAGGCTCACATGGAATGTGGGAGACCATTATAACAAAATCACACCCTCATGTGAGGGAATATTATGTCATCATTTGGCATCTACAGGTGTCAACAGGAGATTGGCTAGATCATCATTCACATGCACCACGCATACTTGGGGGGTACACTACACCCCCCAAGACCTATATATACTTATCACCTACAACCCTACAGGGAGGATGGATAATGGTAACCCTAGCTGAAAACTCTGCTTGTATACACAGTAGAGAGAGAAAGTGAGCTTATGTGCATTATATCCAAGGCCATTAGTGCCCAAACTTAGTGGATCACACACTCATAGTGGATGTAGGCCTAATTGGCTGAACCACTATACATCACTATCTTATTCCTCTTATACTCATCTCCTTCTATATACTTATATACTTACATATCTATGGATGCCATTGTTACTATTGTATGAGCTCATCATCACTTATCTAGTGGTGTTAAATCCAGGTATCATCAGTTTGGCGCCGTCTGTGGGAACGAGAAGACGTCTCTTCCTTGAATACAGCTTGACCTCACTGGGCACTCTGGTGGTGAGCCAGTCCTCCCCCTGTGTGGAGATGTTTCACCATTAAAAGAGAACCATTAAGGTTCTCAATAGGGGTGTGCAAAAAAACCGACCAAACCGACAAACCGACAAAACCGAGCCGAACCGAAAATTTTCGGGCCGGGTTTTTTTTAGGGTCGGTTCGGTTCGGTTTAATCAGGTATTAAACCGACAGGGTCGGTTCGGTTTTCGGTTTTGGCATAAAAAAACCGATTTTGAACCGAACCGAACCGATTTAATTTTTATACTTTTTAATTTTATATTTTATATTATATTTATATTAGTCTTGACATATTATGTTATATTTTTTAATTTTATATTTATATTAGGTATTAAAAAAATATAATTTTTATTAAAATAAAGGAAAAAACCGAACCGGCCCTGCATAAAACCGGCCCTGTCAAAAACCGACGGAAAAACCGAACCGGCCCTGTCAAAAACCGACCCGATTCGGTTCGGTTCGGTTCGGTTTTACTGCATTTTCGGTTCGGTTCGGTTCGGTTCTCCTCCTCCAAAAACCGACATGGTCGGTTCGGCCCAAAAAACCCGATCAAAACCGAACCGACCGACCCGTGAACACCCCTAGTTCTCAAGCTTACAAACCTTCTTTAGTGCAGCTCTTCATAGCTCAAACACTTGGCACCAGAGATGCCACCACCACCACTTCCCTCACCGGATGATGGAGGAGGACCCAGTTCTAGTCAGCCACCACCTCAGTCTGAGATGGCTGATGTGGCGGCAGCCTTGAAGTCTCTGGCAGCGAGCCAGCGGATCATGCTGGAGAAGTTCACAGCTCTGAGCCAGAACATACTAAGACCACCAGGGGTCTCACCTGAGATGATTACTCTGACAACAGCTCCAGGACAGCATGAGGCCGGGGGACCACCCCAGGCACCACGCAAAGACCTGTCACCCCCTCGGCGGCGTAAGTATGTTGCTTACCCCCGGCGTCTACGCCTGGGGAGGCAAGCAAACTCTTGCCCTGAAGACAGGTATGATGATCTGGAGGGGGAGGAAGCTGCCATAGAATGTTGGGAGCTGTATGAGGTCTCCAACAATAACGTAAGACCTCTCCAGGAGAGTAGAGGGAAGTGTGGAAGGCAAAATCCTAACGACCGCCCGAGAGGCTCTGCTTTCGATTGCCTGAGCAGGGGATCGGACTTTGAGAGGCTGGGCCCAGTGAATGACCTAAGGGAAAAATTGTCTAGATCAAGGAGTGCTGCGAGGTCCAGAAGGGTGGCGGCTAATGGCCGACCCCAAGGACGGGATGACGGCCAGGGGGAGGTAAACAGCCGACACAGGTCAGCCATGGCAGAACCCTCAGTCCATCTCAAAGAAGTGGCAGGGGATAACATTGGCCAAGCCGACCCTAAAAGGCCTTGGAATGACTCGATCCAGCGATTGGAGGATAAGATCGGCGATATACTGAAAATTCGTGACCCTCCAGAGAGGATATTCCATAGGCTTACCATTTGTGGTGAAGATAGTCAACTTCCCTACGCCATCGAAGTTTAAGCCACCTGTGGTCACCCTAAGATATGACGGGAGCACCAACCCTGTCCACCATATCGAGATGTATCAATCAGCAGCAGACATATACTCTATCTCAGATGAGATGAGGCGTCATGCCTTCTCTGGTACTCTGACTGGGGCTGCACATGTCTACTACATGTCTCTCCCGAAAAACTCCATTGAAAACTTTAAGCAGCTGGCAGACCGATTCATCCACAACTTTTGCTTTGGGGTGAGGCCACAGAAGAAGACCACACACATGCTCTATGTTAAGCAGGGGAAGAATGAGAATCTCAGAGACTACATAGCCAGATTCAACAAAGAAAAGTTAGAGGTGGAAGACTATGAGGAGAGCATAGCCATGATCGCCCTCATTGGATGGGTCCAGAAGGGGAAGCTGTTATGGAAGCTTGTCGAAGACCCTTCGAGGACGATGGCTGAATTTTTGTCAACAGCAGGAAAGGTAATGAACGCCGAAGAGGCGATGGCTACAAAATACGAGGACGAAAAAGGAGGCCCTAGTGGGTGTAAATACTCTAAGAAGAACAAAGAGGGGAAGAAGAGGTCTACGGACGACAAGTTCGCTGGTTACACCCCACTAACGGTCAGCTGTGAACATATTCTCAATGAAATAAAGAGTGATCGATCCCTGAAGTGGCCTGAGAAGTTGAGGGCGACCCCCAATAAGAGGAACAAGAACCTGTGGTGCGAATTTCACCAAGACCACGACCACATAACAGACAAATGCTTTGCTCTGAAAGATGAGATTGAGAAGATGCAAAAAGAAGGGAAGCTCAGAAAGTACGTCGACAAAGCCTTCAAGAGGGGACGAGGGGAGGACCCCAGAAATAAGTGAGGCGATGCATGTAGAGAAGGTCCTCAAAAAAGAGGGGACGACACTTCTGATGATGATGACGACCCTGACCTCCCGCCGAGAGACGACCAAGGCCCTGTCAAGAGGCTTAATATAATCTCGTTCGGAGTGGGAATGATCTTTGGGGGTCTAGCAGGAGGAGAGTCTGAGGTCGCTGACAGGAAGGTCCATATGGCTGAGGCCAAGGCAGTGACGAAGACGGTACACTTAACCTCTCTGGAGGTCAAGTCAGAAAAGATGAAGAAGGTCAATATGGACACTCTGATAGTGGGGTTCTCCATAACGAACTTTAAAGGCCTCCTAGCCCCACACGACGACCCACTCGTCATCACAACTAGGGTGCATGGGTGTGAGGTGCCGAGGATATTGGTCGATGCGGGCAGTTCTGCAAATGTGATGTTTTGTCCGTGCTTCAAAGCCTTAGGTCTCAGCCGTACTAGACTCGTCCCATACCATCATCCATTGATTGGGTTCAGTGGGGAAAAGGTTCATCCCCTTGGAGTGTATGAGGCCGATGTCTGGATGGGGGACGACTGGCCGAGATGGCTTACTAAGAAGGTCAATTTCTTTGTGATGGATGAACATGTGTTTTCGGCCTACAACATCATACTGGGGCGTGTGGCCCTCAAGGGGTTTGAAGCTGTGCCATCTACGATCCATCAGATGATTAAATTTCCTACCCCTTACGGGGTGGGGGAAGTTCAGGGAGACCAAACGACAGCGCGAGAATGTTACTACAACTCCGCTTAAGAAAGAGAGGCATAAAAGAGGGCTACAACCACTTATAATATTGATACCCTAGACCCCAGGGATGAGACGAAGCTAAAGAAAGGAGAGGCCATGGAAGAGGTAGAATCCATCATCCTCGATGAGGATGACCCGAAAAAAACCGTCCAAGTCGGCAAGTCTCTGAAGCCCAATATCAAGGAAGACCTCATTAAACTGTTGAGGAGAAGACGAAGCATCTTTGCGTGGAGTCATGTAGATATGCCGGGGATCGACCCTGAAATTATGTGCCACAAGATCAATGTGGTAGAGGGAGCAAAGCCGGTAAAGCAGAAAAGGAGAATTTACTCTAGAGAAAAGTATGAGGTCATAAGGGATGAGGTCAATAAATTAGAAGACGCTGAATTTATCAGAGAGGTCATCTACCCTGAATGGTTGTCCAATGCAGTCATTGTCCCAAAGGCCAGTGGGAAGTGGAGAATGTGTGTGGACTTCACCGACCTCAACAAACAGTGTCCCAAAGACAGCTTCCCTCTCCCCAGCATTGACCAGATGGTAGATGCTATCGCAGGCCATGAGCTCATGAGCTTTATGGATGCCTATTCAGGGTACAACCAGATCTTTATGAACCCTGAAGACTCGGAGAAGACAACCTTCATTACGGACAAGGGGACATACTGTTATAGGGTCATGCCCTTTGGCCTAAAAAATGCAGGGGCAACGTACCAACGCCTTGTAAATAAAATGTTTGAAGACCAAATTGGGAAGTCTATGGAGGTCTATGTAGATGACATGCTGACTAAGAGTTTGAAGGCAGAGGATCATGTGGCAGACCTGGAGAGGACCTTTAATACGATGGATAAATACCAGATGAAGATCAACCCGACCAAGTGTGTCTTCGGGGTCGGAGCAGGGAAGTTCTTGGGGTTCATTGTCAACCAAAGAGGCATCGAGGCCAATCCTAAAAAGATAAAGGCCCTTGTTGAGATGAAGACCCCCAAGTCCATTAAAGACGTTCAGAGACTCACAGGAAGAGTCGCTGTCTTGAACATGTTCGTGTCTAGGGCCATAGACAAGTGTCTACCATTCTTCAAAATTCTCAGAAAAGCCTTCGAATGGAGTGAATAGTGTGATGAGGCTTTCAAGGAGTTAAAATCATACCTGGGGTCTCCCTTGCTGTTGTCACGATCGGTGCAGGGTGAACGACTTTATGTGTACCTCGCCGTCTCAGAGTCAGCCATCAGTGCAGCCATTGTGAGAGATGAAGAGGGGGTACAGAAGCCCGTGTATTTTAACAGCAAGGCACTCCAGGGGGCAGAGCAAAAATATCCAAGGATGGAGAAGTTGGCCTATGCCTTCATCCATGCATCGAGAAAGATGAATCCATACTTCCAGTCCCATACAATGGTCATCCTCACTGACTCTCCCCTTAGGCAGGTTTTGCACAAGCCTGAGAAATTAGGGAGGCTAATGGCCTCGGCTATAGAGCTGGGGGAGTTTGACATAGTGTATCAGCCTAGGACGGCCATTAAGGGGCAAGCATTGGAAGATTTTATGGCCGAGTTTACTTGGGAAGATGACGAAGCCGAGGGTGAGAGCCTAGGGAAGATAGATACCCGATAAGGTGAGCTCACTGACACACCTGTAGATAAGGCTGAGACAAGCACCGCTAGAAGGAAAGTGGCTGAAAATGAAGAGGGAAGATATCTCTTTAGACAGGGGTCACTCACCGAGGGAAGTTTCTCGGAAGAACATGTCGTGTGGAGTCTCTTCGTTGACGGGTCCTCTTGCGAAAGCAGGAGTGGAGCTGGATTAATAGTATCAGCACCTGACGGCACAGACATTGAGTACGCCCTGAGGTTCAACTTTAAGGCCTCCAATAATGAGGCCGAATATAAGGCTTTGATAGCAGGTCTCTTCTTGGCCAGATCTCTTAGTGTTGGCCAGATTTTGGTTCATAGTGACTCGAGGCTAGTAGTGAATCAGATACTAGGAGCTTACGAGGCCAAGGACGAGAGGATGGCTAGGTACCTTGAGAAGGTGCGGTTATTACTGAAGAGTTTCAGAGAAGTGAAGTTAAATAGGATACCTAGGCTTTATAATGGCCGTGCTGACGCCCCTACTAGGTTGGCCTCGGAGACTAGGACAGAAATTAGGAGGACAGTCCCAGTGAAAATTTTGCTTCAACCAACTATTGAAGATGCTGAGGGATCACTTAGCACTTTCCTGAATATTTCTAAGGAGGCTTCATGGATGGACCCTCTGATCCGATACATCAAAGAGGGGGAGATGCCAGAATCTAGACAGGAAAGGAAGAAGTTGAGACACAGAGCTGCAAAGTTCACTGTCATTGGGGACACCTTGTACAAAAAGGGGTTTTTGCTCCCCTTACTTAGGTGCGTGCACCCATCTGAAGTTCCACGCATTTTGCAAGATATGCACGAGGGGTCATGTTCAAGCCACATTGGGGGCAGGTCCTTAGTGAAGAGAGTGGTCACCCAGGGGTACTGGTAGCCAACCTTGGGGAAAGATGCCGCGACATATGTAAAAATGTGTGACAAATGCCAAAGATTTGCCACCATCCCCCACCAACCTCATCAGCTTCTTACTTCCATTACATCCTCGTATCCATTTGCAGTATGAGGGATTGACCTGGTAGGACCCTTGCCTAGGGCCATCAACAACTATCGTTTCCTCATCGTGGCCATTGACTATTTTTCAAAATGGGTAGAGGCGGAGCCAATGGTAACGATCACAGAACAGAAGACCTTCCAGTTCATATGGAGAAATATTATATGCAGATATGGTCTCCCAAATACCCTCATCTCGAATAATGGGACTCAGTTCAAGAATATAACCCTACAGAAGTACTGTGAAAGGGTGAGTATCAAACAATTATTCTCTACACCAGGACGACCTCATGCTAATGGACAAATAGAAGTTACAAACAGGACAATCCTAGACGGAATCAAGAAGAGACTTGAGGCAGCAAAAGGAAGATGGGTTGAAGAGTTATATGATGTACTATGGGCCTATAGGACGACAGCAAAGACCTCTACCGGGGAGACCCCATTCATGCTTGCTTATGGCTCAGAAGCCATCATCCCTACAGAAATTGGTCTTCCTACTCATAGGGTCCAAATGTATGACCCCTAGAGAAATTCAGAAGAGAGGAGACTCGCCTTGGACCTGATCGGGGAAAGAAGGGAAGATGCCGAGATAAGGCAAGCTACCTACCAGCAGAGGACTACAAGGTTCTACAACCATAGGGTGAAACAGAGACCAATTGTAGTGGGGGATCTGGTCCTCAAAAAGACTTGGCAAAAGCCCAACAAGCTCCATCCAAATTGGCATGGCCCATACAGGGTCACTGATGAAGTCATTCCTGGGACCTATAGATTAGACAACCTAGAGGGGAATCCTTTGCCAATCCCTGGAATGCAGACCATTTGAAGAAATACTATCCATAATTTTGTAAAGTCCTATCGGACGACAGTTTTAATGGGTGTTGCTCCAGTAGAACACCGAGAAAATTAATGAGAAAGATCAGTGTTTCCTATCGTCTTGTGTTTGGCAGTTCTAATACGAATGGGATCATCTTTGGGAAAAGCAGCCATCGGCTATAATGAGGGTCAATGGTGGGGACGATCCCACCATTGCCTTAAAAAAAGACGAGGGAATACTTAATTAAAAACCATTAATTTGGTTATTGGAACCCTCGGCTATAATGAGGGTCAATGGTGGGGAGGACCCCACCATTGCCTTCAAAAAAGACGAGGGAATACTTAATTAAAAACCATTAGTTTGGTTATTGGAACCCTCGGCTATAATGAGGGTCAATGGTGGGGACGATCCCACCATTGCCTTAAAAAAAGACGAGGGAATACTTAATTAAAAACCATTAATTTGGTTATTAGAACCCTCGGCTATAATAAGGGTCAATGGTGGGGAGGACCCCACCATTGCCTTCAAAAAAGACGAGGGAATACTTAATTAAAAACCATTAGTTTGGTTATTGGAACCCTCGGCTATAATGAGGGTCAATGGTGGGGACGACCCCACCATTGCCTTCAAAAAAGATGAGGGAATACTTAATTAAAAGCCATTAGTTTGGTTATTGGAATCCTCGGCTATAATGAGGGTCAATGGTGGGGACGACCCCACCATTGCCTTCAAAAAAGACGAGGGAATATTTAATTAAAAACCATTAGTTTGGTTATTGGAACCCTCGGCTATAATGAGGGTCAATGGTGGGGACGACCCCACCATTGCCTTAAAAAAAGACGAGGGAATACTTAATTAAAAACCATTAATTTGGTTATTGGAACCCTCAGCTATAATGAGGGTCAATGGTGGGGATGACGCCACCATTGCCTTCAAAAAAGACAAGGGAATACTTAATTAAAAACCATTAGTTTGGTTATTGGAACCCTCGGCTATAATGAGGGTCAATGGTGGGGACGACCCCACCATTGCCTTCAAAAAAGATGAGGGAATGCTTAATTAAAAACCATTAATTTGGTTATTGGAATCCTCGGCTATAATGAGGGTCAATGGTGGGGAAGACACCACCATTTCCTTCAAAAAAGACGAGGGAATACTTAATTAAAAACCATTAATTTGGTTATTGGAACCCTCGGCTATAATGAGGGTCAATGGTGGGGACGACCCCACCATTGCCTTAAAGAAAGACGAGGGAGGGGTTAGTGATATTGTTAACAATATCTTTGTAATGAAAATCACACAAGGAATGAATATGAAGAGAGCAACGATACCATAGAATAAATATTACAATGTCTTGTTAAACAAAAGAAAAGTACAAAAATATTACATACATGAAGAGGGTATTGGCTACAGACAGCCACCCTAGTGAGAAATATCAGAGGGCAAGGCATCAACATCTATTGGAGATTCTTCTACGACAACGACAGGCTGAGCCTCAGACGTGCCTGTGCCTTCTACATGCTGAGATTCAACTTGGGCTAGGTCTTCAGCAATAAGTGGATCGTCCAGTTGAACTGCCTCAAGAGAGGGGCGAACGGACGATACGGCGTCAGCAAACTTAAGGAGGACCCACCGACAGGCCTTCCTAATCCCCCTCTCTAAGTACTCAACACCGAAGCCTTGGAACTCGTCTGAGAGTTTGTAGGCCTCCACAGCATCGGCCCCTGCCTTCCTCACTGCCTCAGATAGCTCAGCCTTGAACTGAGTCCCTAGGTTGGTTAAGGCTTCATCCTTCTCTTTAATGAGCAAGTCTTTAGCCTTCAGGTCCTCATCATGCTGCCTCGCCAACTCGTCCATAACCCTTGCATGTTCAGTTTTGGCACTCTCTAGCTCAGCCCTCGCAGTCTCCAAGTTAGTCTGCAGATCAGCCTCACGTTGGATGGCCCTCTCGACCTCATGAAATTTCTCCTGATTCTCAGCCATCCAATTGGTGGCCGAGGTAAAGGCGCATACAGACTGCACATAAATAATAAACGGATGTCAAGAGGATAAGAGAACAGTTTGTGAAAGAATACGACTAAGGGAATGAAATAAGAACCCATACTTGAGCTAGGGCGTGCAGACCATAGTCATACACCTTTGCTGGAGGCATATTGGATAAAAATTCATAATCAGCAGCAGAAGGGGAAGAAAAAAAGGACGCTTTAGCCGCCCTCAGGTTTGCGATAAGGGAAGAGGGCTCGGCCTTCAGAAGCGCCAGGTTCTGGGACCAGAAGGCCCCCATGCTGGAAGAGGAGGCAGCCCCTTCAGATGCCTCGACCCTTACCCTTGTCCAAGAATTTGGCCGAGGGTCGACAGGGACCTCGGGCTCTTTCCTCTTTTGTCTATCAGGGGTTGGCTCAGCATGTGTCGGCCCCACCGTCTTCGTCTTCCTCGGGGCTTGCTGAGGCTCCTTCCCCTTCTTCTTTCCCAAACTAGATAGTAGGCTCGGGGCAGTCATTTCCCAGAGAAAGTCTGATATACCAGCAGGATGACCTGAAAGGAGAACGACACGTCAAAAAAATGCAGAGATAAAGATGAAACACTTGAAAAAAGTAAAGAAGGAGCAAAAAATAATATAACTCACATAGTTCTATCAGGGGGCCGGCTGTCAGACCAGCTTCCTTGAGGAATCGAGGGGTCATCAGATCTTCAAACTTTGGAAGTTCACCCCCTCTCCCTCGTCCTCTCAGATATTCAAGTATATCTTTCTCTTCCAGACTAAGTCCGGGGTCTGACCTGGCCTTCATTGAAGGGTTAAACCATCTTCTGGGGACCCTCGGACCATCAGCTAAAGGTTGTGCCTCAGCGGGAAACTCCCACTCTCTAGAGACAAAGAAGAATCTATTCTTCCAATCTTGGTTGGAGGTTTGTGCCACGTGGAGAAGTTTTTTATCGGACTTCCTCGCACCCAGATGGTAATACCTAGGTTATTTGGATGAGGAAGTGATGTTATAGCAAGCCAAGAACACATCGGAGGAAGGCTCATCAGTAAAGGCATTTTTCCATAGGGAAATGAAGCCGAGGATCGTTCTCTAGGAATTAGAAGGGAGCTGAGAGGGGGCTATGCCGAGGGATGACAAAATATCTACGACATCAGGATGTAAAGGGAGTCTAACACCTACCTTGAACATTTGTTCATATACCGCTATCTCTCCCTCTTCACCCTCAAAGAAACTCTCGTCCTCAGAGGGAACCCTCATAGATATAGTGGGAGGAACACCATATGCATGCCTTCACAGAAGAAGGTCACGATCCCTGACCGAGGAAATATAAGACACGGCCTGAGATGTGTCAACTGGGTCATCTGAGTCCTCATCATCCTCAGTCCCCTCTCCCTCGGCCTCGGCCTCATCACCTGTCAGAGGCCCTTAGGGAAAAGCCATCTGGAAAGCGTGTGGGGATAAGGTTATCACAGGGACAACCTCAGAAGCAACCATACCCTCAGCCTGTCGGCCTGGGATTAGATCAGACGTCTCTACTCTCCCAGAAGGTCCAGCGCCTGTTGGAGACAATGCCCTCTCATCCATCTCACTTGAATAACTCTCGACTGGATAATAGGATGACCCGCAAGACTCATAGGGTTTTATTATGGCAAGAGGAATGGGAAACATGGGTCATACCCAATTAGGGTCGGCCCCTCGTCTTCTCTCCTCCTCTTCCTCTATTCGTCTGATCTCAACAAATAACTTCTCTCTCAGGGAAGGGAATTCTTCAGCTAAGCTATAAAGCCTCCTAAGCATCAAGGGGGAGACCCTACACTTGGAAGAATTTGGGGAACTTAACTACAAACAAGTTTGCAGTTGACCAGGTTGGACTTTTGGATTAAAATAAAAGAAATCAATGGTTTTCAATCAAGAACAATCAAGAACACTCAAGAAAACTCAAGAACACTCAAAAACCAGTCGCCGGAAAAGTTATAAAACAACCCAAATCCAGCCCTACAAGCCTAAAACAAGAAAGCGAAAAAGAAATGAAAGTAAAGAGGACACTGGGGCAGAGAGATTACCTGAGAAAAAATAGCAAAGCTGCCAAACTCGAAATATTGAAACTGTAAAAATGGAAAGAAGGTTGGAATCTAGAGAGAGAGAGTTCAGGCGCGAAGAAGAAGAAGAAGAAGAAGAAGAGAGAGAAGATTCAAAAAATTGTTTAAATACCTTGCCAATGAGTGGGCCCACTAACCAATGCAGAGAACGGCCCATGAGGAGGGCATAATTAGGGCACAAAGCCCCAGGCAAAGTGTGCAGCCGCCACACCTTGGAAACTGAAGTGACAATGAGTACCTGCCTAGGTGTCATACCAGCTTAACAGGTATCACTCACCTAACTGATCATACACCCATCTCAATTACAACACTATCCCTCAGCCATCTCAACAACATCCATGGCCAAGGGCTGGGGGGCAGATTGATATGCCCATATATATATATCCTCGACCAGGCCGAGGGATCCCTCCAACCGGATGACCCCTCAGAGGGCCGACCCTTCATTAGGCTCCGGATGACCCCTCAGGGGGCCGACCCTTCATCAGGCTCCGGACGACCCCCTGAGGGTACGACAGTACGAGGCCCAAATTAGGCCAGACTCATTATCGGAAGGAACTTTGCCCTCGACCTCATATCAAAGGCCGAGGGTGACATCATCACAGCGCGTGGTTTGGGAGACGCGTGGAACAGTGCGCGTGAGGCTCACATGGCACGTGGGAGACCATTATAATAAAATCGCACGCTCACGTGAGGGAATATTATGTCATCATTTGGCATCTACAGGTGTCAACAGGAGATTGTCTAGATCATCATTCACATGCACCATGCATACTTGGGGGTACACTAGACCCCCCAAGACCTATATATACTTATCACCTACAACCCTACAGGGAGGATGGATAATGGTAACCCTAGCTGAAAACTCTGCTTGTACACACAATAGAGAGAGAAAGTGAGCTTATGTGCATTTATCCAAGGCCATTAGTTCCCATACTTAGTGGATCACACACTCATAGTGGATGTAGGCCCAATTGGCTGAACCACTATACATCACTGTCTTATTCCTCTTATACTCATCTCCTTCTATATAATTATACACTTACATCTCTATGACTGCCATGGTTACTATTGTATGAGCTCATCATCACTTATCTGGTGGTTCTAAATCCAAGCATCATCAAGGAGTATGGACCCCACATGGATGGCCATATGCTCGCTAAGAAGATTAGACAATAAGCTTACTATTGGACTACCATAGTTACGGATGGAATCGCCTATGTTCAGAGATGCTTTAAATGCCAACAATTTTCCAATCTTAATCACTTGCCTCCGTAAAAATAATACAACATGACCTCTCCCTAGACATTCTCCACATAGGGCATCGATATCATAGGGAAAGTTTCACCGAAAAAATGGGCATGAATTCATCTTGATTGTCGTCGATTACTTCACCAAATGGGTTGAAGTTGAGTCATATACAGTCCTGAATGCCAAAAAAGTGGCAAAGTTCATCCAAAAAAATATCATCTGCCGATATGGGGTCCCGCTCGAGCTAGTGTCAAACAATGGATTACCTTTCAAGGAATAAGTCACAGAATTGGTCGACGAGTATGGGATCCAGAGGCACAAATATTCTCTCTACCGACCTCAAATGAAAGGTACTATTGAATCCGTTGATAAGAACCTCAAAGAAATTATCTGCAAGATGACGGAGAGTTGTCAAGATTGGGCTGATCAGAGTCCTTACGCCCTTTGGGGATACCGCAGTTCAGTTCAAGCATCTTTTATGGCTTCCCCTTACTCTCTGGTATACGGTATGGAAGCAGTCATACCCGTCGATCTAGAAATACGTTCATTATGCATCATACTTGAAAGCAAGTTCAGTAAAGAAGACTGACATTAGAGCCCTCTTGATGAGTTGTCAATCTTGGACAAAAGAAGGCTAAATGATCTATATCATATACAAGTGTACCATCACCGGATATCACGATCATTCAACAAGAGGCTCAAGGACCTTGGTGTCCAAGAAGGGTATTTAGAGCTCAAAGAAATCATAAAACATGTCTGGGACCCTAGAGGGAAATTAAAGGTAAATTAGAGTGGCCCCTACATTGTGAAGAAGATCATATTCGGTGGCCCCACTATGCTTCCTGGCCTTGATGGAGAAGGTATGGCCCATCCAGTCAACCTGGATCGTCTCAATAAATTCTGCCCTTAATATAAATAATTCAAATGTAAAAACTTAGTAAGAGGTACAATAATATAATAAAAATATTTTTATATTATTCCGTGATGAGAAATTTCAGTACTAGTACAAATATCGGCGTAGGGAGTCAAACATATTCCATCACCAACTTAACCTTATTATCCTACAAATAAGAAACGGACTATTTCTAAACTTACTAAATTTATTCTTCGCAACCAAACACATAACCATCTTAAAAGCTTCACAAAAACATCGAAATATCCACCTTTATAAAAAGGCCCTACCCGCAGTTACAAGAAGTACTAGCCCCATCATCATGTACATCTTGGGATCCCCATACTTCCCCTGCTTGGATGGAATGCTGAATGCACTTCATGAAATGGTAATCCCGGACCAGCTTGGGGAAAACCACTACACCTCCCTCCATGGTGTCAAACATGGATAACCATCTCTGCTCGGTCTCCTCGACCAACATCTTAGAAACTACCCTTATCCACAACCATTTCATTTAATCCCTAAAAACATGCCAAACTCTTGCAACTGATGTGGAAGGAGTGGTCGATGGCTGATGATTCTCCCACAAAGAGCCCTACCGCATGTGCATGCGTTCTGTCAAATCCTCCATAGGAAAGAAGTCTAGTGTCTGAGGTGGCACAATATGCTCCCAACCTACTTGTGCAGGAGCCTCCAGGGAAAGTAGAAATAGGTATGCCAAAGGACAACCAACCGAACTTACTGGTATTCTCCTAGTTCGATAATAGGTTGAAACTCTCCCCACCAGGGTGCCGACCAGCGTAGACATTGACCTCCATGCTCCACAAACCAGTTTTTCGAGTTCTCGATAGTCATGCCAAAGTTGATGTAATAATGGGTGAAGAAATTTGGCACATTTTCCAAAGGATATTCAGGGGGACCTCCAAGCGGAATCTCTCACATAATCACATGAACGCTGCCTCTCAGAAAGTCATAACGACCTTCTCGCCAAGCATCTAAACTGTTCAGGGTCGCTTCCAGTGTCACCGGCGTGAGATTGCAACGATATGAAATCGATGCAGTGATGGCTGTAAGTTGAGAGTTTACCAGAATGTCCCCGGCCACCACTAGTAACTTTGAAGTTAAGCCAAGGGTGACGGCTCCGGCATAGCCAACATCACCAACATCCTGCAGACGCACGAAATACAACACAACTGGGAGAGAGATATTTCCTCCCATAACCAATGACCGAGATGCCGAGGGTGAGATATGTAGAAGTCCTACTAGCAACTCCCGAGTAGACCGAGAGAATTCAGGCACGGTCATTGCAACATTGGGATTTACCTCTAACATAGCAGAGAACTCCTCATAAGTCGGGAATACTTCTTCCAAGTCAAAGAAAAATACATGATCCTCGAGGTACCAGCATTGTCTCTCCGCTATCAACATGTTCTAGTCAATAAGCCGATTGCATCACAAGGAAACCTGATGCATGTTGAAGGCGTCATAGTCTACCTTATACGAGCACATAGCCTCTAAATTCTCAAATTAAGGGGAGAGTTCAACGCTTATGGGAAGATCCATTTTGGAGGAAACAAAATAAAAGAGAGAAGTAAGCAAGACAAGGAAAAATGTGGATGGGTGCAAAAGAAACCTCCACATTACCCCCTTTTATACTTGAAAAACTTGGCTAGAGGCAAGGGTCTTGAAAAATCCAGATGAAACTCGTCCCCATCAAGTACAAAATAATTAAAGAAAGTGCAATCATGCCTCAGGGTGATGAGACTTAACTGACCTACCGATAGGCAGGATAGGGGTATGCCAATCAACATCTCCCCCATTTTTAGAAAAGTACCTTTTTTTTTCCTTTTTTATCAAAACAAAAAACTCAATAAAAATAACTTTTAATTCCAAAAAGAAGTCAAAATTCTTCTCCTTATATTTTTAAACTCACCTTATTTCAATAAAATTATCTTTTAAGTTATCCTTTTTACGGTCTTAGCAAACAAACTAATAAGTACATTAAGTCACTAAAGCAAAGATAAATTAGTAAAATCCCATTTCATTGCAAACATACATTGCTTCATTACATTTGTCTTATAGAAAAAAAGAAGACAAAAACAGCGGGACTCAACGCGAACCCCCCCAAAATATTCTCTTACTGACCTTCTCCTTATCTATTGTTCTCTTTCTCTCTTTCTAATACCCCCCATTCCTGTGGCATACGCGCTTTGCCCGGCGACAAGTTGAAGAGCCTTCACTACCCGATCTAGACCCCTCCTTAGACGAAACAGATGGCACAAGAAAGAATTAACTGGGATCGAATCCTGAATATGAGCCGTCATGGAAGCCACCCAATCCCAAATGTCTCTCAGCCAGGTAGTCAACTTCGAGACATGCTGAAAGAAAAAATAAATTAGTTTGTCTAAGGCAAAGAAAGAAATCAGAAAAACAAAAGTCAAAAAAATGAAAAGATATACCTCCAGTTGAAGGACGTCCTCCGCCAGCCCCAACACCTCTGGGTCCATCGCATTGGGGCGAGATAGCATACGAGTCGATCCTCCCTTAGGTCGTCTAATGTTATAGCAGGGAGGAACCAGTCGTAGAAATGTAAACTCTAATGTCCCCCCGCTGTTGATGTCAATGCACCATCCGCACTGTGGGAACACCGCAGTAACCGACTCGTGCCCTGACAAAAAACCACAGGGGGAAGAGGAATAACGTCATATATGCTACCATCATCTCCCTATTTTGCCTCATGTATATCGGAGGAATCGTTGGTTTCACCATCACCTCATCTTCCACCGCTTGTCAGAGTACTCTCTCCCCCAGATACTAGCAGTAGACAAACTCGTGCGCTAGCAACCGATGCAATAGCGCGTTCCCCCCAGTCACCCCTGTGTGCTAGATGAACGTCCCCCATGGATAGAAGGTCACCTATAAGATCCTTAGTGGAAAATCAGTACATGAAAAAGGTCATCGTAGAATAATGGTCTCAAGAGGAAAAAAGAACTTACCTGATCGTTCGTTAGTCCATTCAAGACCTGATGCACCACCGCCAAAGAAAATGACTACCTCGACTGCCGGTTGGACTTCCGCCACCGGTACATATGGGAGAAGTCCCCCACCGACTCATCCTTCAAACCTATCAAATGGATGTTAATCCCAATCACCTCATGAAACCACGTCTGCAAAGGACAAGGATCATCAATTTTAAGAAAGAAATCGACGAATCAAAAAAGAAAAATAAAATACCTAAAGGAAAAAGCAGAAAGGAAAAATGCAAAAAGGAAAAATACCTCTAAAAGATACGTGGCGCTAGTAAAAGTTTTTCGACAACACCGTCTCATTGCATCCAAAGACGAATAAAGGGTCTCTAAAGTCAGGCTCCCCGAGTTAAATAAATGGATATTTGGAAATACCCTCAAATAAGGAAAAAATCTCAAGTGGACGATGTCGCCACTAGTCACCACCAAAAACCCTCCCACTAACAAAAGAATAAATAAACCGGCCATCTTTCGCACCATCATCACGTTGGTCTCATCAATCTACCGACTCAACAAAACCTCCTTCAGAAGATAGAGACATATGGAGTCCCCTGAGACTATCCGCCGCCTCCACCGTCGTCGGCGTCACGCTTAATGTGTTATCCACATCAATGGGAGTTACTGCTATCTACCAAAAATAGAAATGCATGGTGTGGGTTGTATCCCACCACCTCTCTCCCAACGTATAGAGGAAAACCGTCGAATGGGGCATCTCATCCAATGTAAATGCCAAATATCCAAAATCAGCTGATGAAACCACCCAATGCACCACCGGAGGAAGGTGCTCCCAGACGTCCTTAGACCCCTTAATCCCTCGAGAATACAGGTTCAATATAGATATATTAGTGTGTCAAAGAAAAAGGAAAAACCCCTGTCAAAATTCTGAAAAAATAAAGAGAAAGGAAATACCAAGGGTCATTAACACTTAGATAGACACTAGGGTTCATCACCCTAGATGATTGATTGTGTGCAAGCTCACGTAGAAGAGTTCGCTCATCTGTAATCGGCTCAAACGAGTTAAAGACATTCTTAATACATAACACTAGGGTCACCCTGACCTGCTACTCCAAATGTGCCCAGTCATCAACACTCAAACATGCCATGTGGACCACACAACTTGAAAAATCCGCCATTTCCTAGGCTTGGAAAAGAAAATAATGCTATAACATCACAGAAAAGAAAGGTAGAAGATAGAATATCTGAAAGCTCTAAAAATGAAGAAATCTCGCCCCTTTATTTATACAGAAGGTTAAAGGTCATGCCAATCGGTAGTCCCTGGGCATATACCGATCGGCACTATCCCCTCACCTACCCGAGGTAGTCCAAAATACCATGCCACTGCCTTTTGGCACCCCTTACACACTGTCGATCGGCACCTCCCTATATTTTTGTACAAAACATTAGAAAAAAAATATCAGAAAATCCCAAAAATCCTAAAATTACCACATGAATTTTAGAACATTTTTCACCAAGAAAAATAGTTTTTTAATCTCTCAAAATCCCCAATCGAATTAATACCATATTTTTCTCCCCCAACTTAAACCCCACAATTCCTTAACAGAATCCCAGAATCATTGCCCCAACGAAATTCTCAAATCCAATCGGGTGTCTCCTTAGTAACGTCTCCAAGGGACTCAACAGAAATCGAAAAATTCCCCAGCAGGGTTACATCAAATACTCAGATTAGTATCTTTTACCCAAAGGACTTTCCAAATTTTTTCAAGAAAATTATACCCCACACTACAAACTTAAGGTCCTCGAAATTAACCTCAACACTCAAAATTGGTCGGTTCTACTTAAGCCCTCTGAATTGTCTTCGACCCTCAAAATTGGTCGCCCCACTAAAGCCCTAAGAGTTGGCTTTGACCCGCAGAATTGGTCACTTCTACTTAAGGTCCTCAGAATTGACCTCGACCCTCAGAATTGGTCACATATACTTTAGCCCTCAGAATTGGCTTCGACCCTCTGAATTGGTCGCCCCACTTAAGTCCTCATAATTTTTTTTGACCCGCAGAATTGGTCCCTTCATGTAAAGCCCTCAGAATTAGCTCTGACCCTTCGAATTGGTTGCTTCTACTTAAGCCCTGAGAATTGGATTTGACTCAAAAAATTTGTCATTTCTACTAAAGTCCTCAGAATCGGCGGGACCGTAGAATTGGACATTTTTACTTAAGCCCTCAGAATAGGCTTCGACCCTCCGAATTGGTCACCTCTACTTAAGCCCTTAGAATTTGCATCGACCCGAAAAATTGGTCACCCTCTAATTAAAGCCCTCAAAATTGGCTTCGACCCTCAGAATTGGTCACACCCCACTTACTCCGCAGAATTGGCTTTGACCCTCCGAATTGGTCGCTCTTATCTTAAAGCACTCAGAATTGGCTTCGATCCTCAGAATTGGTCGCTCCTTACCCTAGATCCTCAGAATCCACATCGGCCCACAGAATCGACCATCCTCGGCATCACCTTATGTCCTCAGAATTAACCTAGGAACTCTAAAATGGTCATCCTCATCCCTTAGGTCTACATAATCAACCTCTTTCCTAAACATTAAGGGGTATTTATTCAACGAATTTCACTTCTTCCAAGATCACCCGTCGAGGGGCTATATATATATCACATTCTAGGATCCCTAAGTCTATCATCAAATTGAAAGCTCAATGAATCTTTAAAGGGATCTGAATCCCCTTTCCAATGGTCTATCACGTGCATGAATCGACATAACGGTTCGAACGGACGAACCATTTTACCATCAGAAATCGATTTGGAGGCCACCTATTGCTCCCAGGCCCCGATTTGACCCCAGACAACTTTATTATTAGAGTGAAACCTCTTTAAATCTTATAATGACACTGAAACCCCTTTCCATCGGTCCACCCCATGCATGAAATAGCATAACCGTTTGGATGAACGATCCATTTTCCCCCAAAAACTATTTCGGACATCATCGGGCCCTCTCAGGCTCCGTTTGACCAAGGTCAACTCTTCAGCTCGAATAAGACAGAATGAATATTCTAAGGTCACTTAATACCCTTTTAAACGATCTACCCCATTTGCGATTCAGTCTTACGGTATGGATGAACGACCCATTTTACTTCGAAAGGTCAATGGGCGCTTTTGAGCCTCGGTTGACCAAAGTTGACTTTTTATACAATCAAACCTGGTCATGGATTTAACCTGTGACTATTATTCTTATGATTAATCTTTATAACGGCTTTAGGTCATGACTATGTTTTCTGTAAAAATTAAATTAGTCACGGTTTTGGGCCGTGACCAAACTTATTGTATACATAATATGGTCACGGCTTTGGGTCGTGACTATCTTTAATAATAATAACAAAATCCTTAAATCGGGAGGCTATTCGTTCAGTTGATGCAAGTGCTCCTTGGGTGACCTCGCGGGAGTCCCCTGCTCTTAAATCGGGGGTCCCGTGACCACGCTATCACAGTACCCGTGTAGGCATTTCGAAATTTGGGTCGTGCTTTTAAATCGAGGGTCCCGTGACCACGTAATCAGCTCGTGCGAGCTATGTTGGTCCCGAGAAAGGTGTTGGCGCTTCCCACGGGGCCATTTAGGGGGCGTTGTGGGGTTTCTCCCTCTAACAGCACGTTTTCAAGCCTAAGTGTAGGCAGTCTAAAATTAGGGTTGTTCTCTCAAATCTAGGGTCATGTGACCACGCAGTCGGTTCCTACGAGTTACATTGATCCCGTGCGAGGTATTGGCACTGCTCACGAGTCCGCTTGGGGGGCGTTGAGGGTTTCTCCCTCTAATGGCACGTTTTTAAGTCTATGTGTAGATATTCATTATTTTGGGTTGTGCTCTCAAACCGAGGGTCCTGTGACCACGCGGTCAGGTCTACAAGTTACATTGGTCCCTGCGAGGTGTTGGCACTGCTCATGGGGCTTCTTGGGGGGCATTAAGGGGTTTCTCCCCCCGACGACACATTTTCAAGCCTAAGTGTGGATATCTCTATTTTGGGCCGTGATATCAAACCAAGGGTCCCTTGACCACGCGGTTGGTTCCTACAAGTTACATTGCTCCCGTGTGAGGTGTTGGCGCTACTCACGGGGCCATTTTGGAGGCGCTAAGGTGTTTCACCGCCCGACGACATGTTTTCAAGCCTAAGTGTGGATATTCTCTATTTTGGACTGTGCTCTTAAACTGAGGGTCCCGTGACCACACGATCGGTTCCTACGAGTTTTATCACTCCTATGTGAGGTGTTGGAGCCACTTATGGGGTCATGTGGGGGGACCTAAGGGGTTTCTCCCCCCCCCCCCCCCCTGACAGCACATTTTGAAGCCTTAGTGTGGATATTCTTTATTCTGGGTCATGCTCTTAAATCTAGGGTCCCGTGAGCACACGATCGGTTCCTACGAGTTACATAGATCTCGTGCAAGGTGTTGGCACCGGTCACGGGGCTTTTTTGGGGGCGCTAATGGGTTTATTTCCCCCGACGTCACGTTTTCAAGCCTAAGTGTGGATATTCTTTGTTTTGGGTAGTGATCTCAAATCGAGGGTCTCGTGACCACGCGGCCGGTTCGTACGAGGTACATTGGACCCGTGCAAGGTGTTGGTTCTGCTCACGGGGCCGTGTGGGAGGTTATAAGGGGTTTCTCACCACAACGGAATGTTTTCAAGCCTAAGTGTGGATATTCTCTATTTTGTTCCGTAGTCTCAAATCGAGGGTCCTGTGACCATGCGGTCGATTCCTGCAAGTTACATTGGACCAGTACGAGGTGTTGGTGCCGCTCACGGGGTCGTGTGGATGGAGTTAAAGGCGTTTTTCACCCCAACGGCATGTTTTCAAGACTATTTGTGGATATTCTTTATTTTGGGATGTGCTCTCAAGTCGAGGGTCCCATGACCACGCGGTCAGTTCGTGCGGGCTACGTTGGTCCCGAGAAAGGTGTTGGCTCCACCCATGGGGCCGTTTGGGGGGAATTGCGGGGTTTGCCTTCTAACGGCACATTTTTAAGCCTATGTCTGTACATTCTCTTTTTTGGTCCGTGCTCTCAAACTGAGGGTCCTGCGACCACACGGTCAGTTTGTGCGAGTTACATTGGACCCGTGTGAGGTGTTAGTACCACTCACGGAGCCTTGTGGGGGAGATAAGGGGTTTTCGCACCGCAATGCAATATTTTTAAGCCTGACTGTGGATATTCTCTATTTTGGGCTGTGCTCTCAAACTGAGGATCCTGTGACCACGCGATCAGTTCCTACGAGTTACATTGGCCCCGTGCGAGGTGTTGACGCTGCTCACGGGGCCATTTGGGGGGCGCTTAGGGGTTTCACCCCCCGACGGCACATTTTCAAGACTAAGAGTGGATATTCTCTATTTTGGGTCGTGATTTTAAACTGAGGGTCCTATGACCATGCGGTCAGTTCCTACGAGTTACATTGCCCTCGTGCGAGGTATTGGCGCTTCTCACGGGGTCATGAGTGGGGCACTAAGGGGTTTCACCCCCTAACGGCATGTTTTCAAGCCTAAGAGTGGATATTCTCTATTTTGGACCGTGCTTTTAAATCGAGGGTTTCGTGACCATGCTGGCGATTTGTGTAAGCTACATTCGTCCCGTGCGAGGTATTGGTGCTACTCACAGGGCCATTTGTGGGGAGCTAAGGGGTTTCGCCCCTCGATAGCACGTTTTCAAGCCTAAGTGTTGATATTCTCTGTTTTGGGTCGTGCTCTAAAGACGAGGGTCTCTTGACCACATTATCGGTTCGTGCGGGTTGTGTTGGTCCCGAGCGAGGTGTTTGTGCCACCCATGACGCTGTTTGGGGGGCGTTGCGATGTTTTGACCTCTAATGGCACACTTTTAAGCCTGTGTGTGGATATTCTCTATTTTTGGTTGTTCTCTCAAACCGAGGGTCCCATGACACCGCTGTCGATTACTATAAGTTACATTGGACCCATACGAGGTGTTAACCCCTCTCATAGGGCCGTGGGGGGGGATCTAAGGGGTTTCGTAGCCCAACGAAATGTTTTCAAGTCTAAGTGTGTATATTCTCTATTTTGGGCCATGCTCTCAAATCGAGGGTCCCGTGACCACAGAGACAGTTCCTACGAGTTATGTTGGTCCCGTGTGAGGTGTTAGCACTGCTAATGGGCCTTTTGGGGGGTACTTAGAGGTTTCGCACCCCAATGGCCCATTTTGAAGCCTAAGTGTGGATATTAATGATGTTTCATAGAGTATTCCAAATACGACTCCTCTAAAGGCATATTTAGTTGATCTTGATGAAGGCCACAATCCTCGTAATGGTAGATATTCTCATTACGGGTTGTGTGGCCGTCATCAAGATCCACCAATCCAGGACACTCCAATAGAGGATTCATATTTGGAATACTCTATCCAACTTCAAATGGGAAAACGCATCATATTATTGTTTTAATCGTGTGACATGTCATGGCCTCCGCTATCCACGGTACACTAAAAAATTGTTTTAACTGTGATCCAAGTGGAAAATACTTCAAAACCTTTTGTGAGTCTTGCGAGCTCTTTTGATATTTTAGGTTTGTCATTTACCTTCTCACAAATGACATATCTAGGCTCACTGCAGACCGGACATTCATCCTTCTCTCCGTATCGTTGCGATACAATATGTAATCACACTTGTAGGCATGAATAGATTTTTTATTTCAATCCCAAACCGTTCAAGCTCTTCTTCATGGTAGGATATTTTTATGGTAACGTGTCCTCTTTTGGGAGAATCTCTATAACCCACTTAAGAATTCCGATTACGCTGTTCCTAGGCAAACCAAATTAACTCTTCAAATTATGCAAACCAATCATTGCATATAATATCGAATGATATTCATCACAATCCTTATACAACAGTATAGATGCATCGACTTTCAACCTTATATATTCTCAGTCGCCTTGTAGTTCAGTATCAGATTGTTCATATTGCGCATTATCTATCTCCATAGGTTGGTGGTTTTGTTCGTGGTGGACTCCGTAAGCATCATAAATTAGGTCGGTCAATGGACGATGTGTTGGAGAATCATTTACCACTTCCACTCATTGGTGTTCTATTACGTGGTTGGTTATCGGTAATTCTTCAAGAACACAAGGTACATGTTTTTTACCATGGTATGTTCACTTGTTATAATCTTGACAAATTCTCCACATTATTAAATGTAACTTATGAAATTCTCCAATTGTTATTTACATTTTCCTTTTATACAATGGGTGCACGGACATGGAATCTTTTCACTTTTAAGGTTCTTAAAAGTGTATCTAATAAAATCTTGAACGCCTTTAACATAACTATTAGCTATTCGATCAGTCTCCCTCAGCCACTCTCTGTATTGTGGAAAATATATTTAATCATCTTAAAATTTTAGTCCTATGTTAACATGATAAAATAAATATCATGTTGCATAAATATAATGTTTCATGGTAAAGCACTATCAAAGCAAAGAACTAATATAGTCAACAAAGCACCAATCAATCAAAATATGCAATAACTTAAATACAAGAACACACTAATCAATAATACTACACAACCACTTAAACTCAAATTAGATAAATTTGTCTACTGATATTATTATAACATAAGAAAAATATTACTACATCTTCATCTAGCAAAAAACTAGTCAAGTGGTAACAGTGTACATAATTTTTCAAAAAATTCCCTTCTCCACTGTTGACGTGCCCTGGAACAACTTCACAACCCTCATATACTGTATCAACCACGATCTGACACTCACCCTACTGCAAAGGTCGATTATGTACTAAAGTTCCTACGATAGTGGATATGAGCGTGAAGATCCCAACGATAAATTTATCGTTTAGGTCCTATATATAGTATTTCTCTCCATAGTCACCGTGGGTTATTGACGATGATCTAAGACCTTTGCCATGCTGAGGAGCTGGGAAAGGGAATGTTGAAGGAGGAACTAAAATTTTTGGGGGGAATGGAGAATGAGGAAAATTTTGAGGAATCCCTGGCATCTGTGGAGGGAAACCAGGATGCATTGGGGGCTGTAGGGGCGTACGATCGATTAAAAGGAAAACAATCTGTGCAAGTTTATCATTCAAAACTCCCAATTCATTTCGAAGCCCCATTATATCCCCATCAGTCCTAGATTGACATTCATCATTAGATGCGAAATGCTTATTAATAGAAGAAAGCTCGTCCACGAGAGGTGTCGTGTGTTTGAATCTTATTTTTGACATATGCGACCCCAAACCTCGCGTCCTCCCTTTTTGGTCCTTGCCAAAGATTTGTGTAATGGCATCATTGTCAATGTCGTCGAACGGGCTTGAATCTGACTGATTATTGATAGATTCTATTGATTTTAGAGTCTTAGCAAAGTGAGGGGGGAATTTATTATCTTTGTCACGTCTAGCACCCACATACAAGTTGGCCCTATTCGGTGTCGTTCCTTCGTTCCGGATGCCTTTCGTAACGGTAGACCACTCGTTCTTTAAATCTTCATAGGATTTTGAGACCAGATGATGAACATCATTTTTTTGCCCCTATTCTGCTTATTTTTCTCCCTTTGCAGCATTTTGGAGTCCTTCACCTCATTCTTCAGAAAATCATTCCATTGAGAGACTAGCATCTCAACATTTGAAGTGACTTTGTCTTTGAGTGCCAAAATGTGGGAGCTCAATGCTCCCTTAGGGAAATGCTTTTGCCTAAGGTTTCTCCGATACGTTCAAAAAGTACCTTATTTTTTGAGCTGGGGGAAATGAAAACCGTTTGCTTGGTTGCTTATAGAACTCATCTTTAATAGCTTTATCTACAAGGTTCCAATTGTCAGCTCCTCCCACTCCCACATTCATTTTTGCCAAGGAAAAACACTGGGCTTTAAACTGTTGAACGTGATTCTTATCCCTTGTGGGGTTATTTCCCAATAAAGAGAACCCATTGGGCTTCTTCTCAACTGAACCGACAGTTTCAGGAGCATTGGGCGTGTATGTTGGATTAGTGAGAGTACCTTTCCTACTGCAACTCGGAGTAAGGGAGTGAACAGTTTGTGGAGTTTAGTATTGCTTGCCAATTGGTGATGAGAATTCTCCTTGTGGTTGTGTCACGTTGTTGGTTGGAACATTGCTTCCATTATCGCTCAACATTATCTACAAAAATAATAATAGTTAAACGTGTATCTATAATAATAGATGCATAATTTCAAATTTTAATATGAAAATATAACTAAAAAAATAAATTTTTTGACCATATATTATAATCTACCTGTTCATGGTAAGACTTTAACAAAAGTTCAATGTGTCTAATCTCCATCCATTATAAATTTGTTTTTAAAAACTATAATGGATGCATACATGTCAGCGACATGAACTCGAAATCTCATATTATTCAGCCTATTGGCAAGATTGAGTTTGATGTACATATGCCGTGAGATATCACAGTCTTCGTCAATGCTCTTTGTACCATAATGGGTGAATTTTTTTCTGCCTTCTCTAACAGCGTAAGCAAGGTCAGTGGTCTATCGGGATTATGTATGCGATATATATATATATATATATATATATATATATATATATATCGTACAACTTTATCCCAACATTGTGGCAGGGAAAACAGAATACGATCAAACAAGTACTCTTGCTGTAAATGAATTCCATAATTTACAAGGCAGTTAAATTGTTCGAACTTCCTATTCACATACCAATAATATGGAGTACCCACTCTATGAGGCTCATTAATGAAAGATGTACGCGTGCATCCCAATTGCAACCCTTCCCACTCTTGTTGCCATTTATTAGCACTGTGACTAATTTTTCCTAAGAAAAATGAATGAGGGCGTGATTATAATTCCTATAAATAATGGCACTAATGAATCATTATCGAGTTCTTATGTACGGGGGCATGAATGTGGTTCCTATAAATTATGGCTCTAATGAATCATCAACCGTTAATTTATTAGGTTTTGAATACCTACTTTTGTCATTTAAGCCAACAATCCCTAAAATTAACCCATACAAACATTACCCCTACAATTAATAGATTATGAATTTTGGGGACTTAATTTTACGAAGCCCCTAAAATTAATCCCGAATTTAGCATCAATATTAATGGAAATGCATATTTTCATATTTTAGCCCCAAACTTAAACGAACAATATCCATTAAATTAAAATTTGCCCTAGTTTGAAACTTAAACCAACAATATCCATAAAATTAAAATTTTCCCTAGTTTGAAACTAAAATCAACATTAGTCATATATATATATATATATATATATTTTCTATAATACACACACATACACATTTACAATATACACACATACATATACATAATACACATAATGACAATGTATACACATCTACATACATATACACAATACACATATGTATATATACACACACACACATAGAGATATATATATATACAAAGATGTATATATACGCACACACACACACACATATGTATTTACAGTATACACATAAAGAAATACACACAGAGAGAAATATGCACCCAATCATATTTACCTTCGACATTGAGATTGAGAGAGAGCTTGAGATTGAGAGAAGGAGAGAGCCAAAATCGCCAGAGAGAGGGAGAGAAAATGTGGGTTTAGAAGTTTTTGAGGGAAATGAAAATATGTTCTGCATTTTTTAAGTATAAAGACCATGGTCACGACTTAGGTCCATGACCATATGATGTGACCCCTTTATTTATTACCCATCGGTGTGGAAATAAGGCCATGGTCACATCCCGAAGCCATGACTCGGACTTAAGTCGTGACCATATCCTTTTGTAATGGTATTTGTGGTGACGGCTAAGGGCCCTGACTCCTTCCCTGGACAAAAATGGAGGAAAACTTAGCACCATAATGGTCACGATTGGGTCATGGTCTAAATGCGTGACCCAACGGATTCAGGGTCTAGAGCCATGACCAAAAATAAGATGACCCATGACCATATAGAGTCATAGATTTGGTCATGCCCATTTTGATTGTGGTCACGATTTTGGGCCATGATCAGCTGAGCATGACTTTCAGCCGTGACCCCTTCTTCGAGACCATTTTCGGTATTTGGTGTAGTGTTACTTTCATGAAATAACAGTAATCAGTCAAAATTTACATAATAGTCCAATGGATAAATCCTTAAATTGAAATAAAATTATGACATGGGTATTGGATACACAGGAATAAAGAGATATATTTGAATAAAAAATCCTCCGTTAAATGGGCTTGCTGAAAGATATACTAACACCTAATTTTTTCACTCAAATGTGAAAGCTAAACATAAGAAACTTTCAATACATAGAATCTCCTTTAGCAAGACAATTACCAAATTGACATTACCCCAATTTTTGAAAACCTAGATCCACAACCCTTAATTAAATCACCAGCACCTACCTAACCACCCATACCACCACAGTCCACTTCCCAACACCAACCGATTGCCGACTAGTTTTCAATGATCGTAGAAGTTTAACAAAAACCAACCCAACCAACAATCTTAAACTCAATGTTGAAAAAAATACCTGCTTCTGGTTCTATCCGAGTCGAAGGAGGATAGTGGAGGAAGGATGACAACGAGAGGGGACATTTTTCTTCTATAGATGGAAGAAGTATAGGGTTGGGGATAAAATAAGTAAGAGATGGGCATTTTTATTCTAAGTAGAATGCTAATTGAAACGATATATGAAAGTGCTAAGTTTGGGAATTAATTTTGTAGTCGTCTCATAAGGTGTTCCATTTAGGAAGGCTACTAATATGCAATCCCATTAGTATTACTTTGTAAGACGAGTATCATTAGGGGGTATTAAATAGTAGTGGATTTTAAGACTGCATATTATACCTGTCCCAAAAGATAGGTTTTAAGGGCTCAAATTTTAACCATCTCAAAAGCGTCAGTCTCAAAAAGTACTTTTTGCTGGTGTGATGAGTTATAGACTTTTCTCTCTTACTCTATTATGGTTTTTGTACATCTTATAGATATTTATATTGGAGGACTTTCATATGGCATTCTTATATTTATCATATGTCTCGTTTGTTTCTCTCAGGCTAAGGATAGTATTTAAATAGTTTAAAAACACGTATCATTGAATAATTAGATTTGGTGAACTTGAGTATCCAATATATATGGTATAACATCCTCATTATCACCCTCCATCTCTCCCTAAAATTATACTGATGTGACAACTTCTTCGTATGAGAAGAATGGGTCAAAGTCCTACAAAATATGGATTAATGTAGATATATGATGCATTAACATCATGATGTCTTAGTTTCCTCTTAAGGTAAGCATCTCCACATAAAGAACAAGGTAGATTAGTAACAGACATAACCGATTCACAAAAAAAGTTAAACAAATGGTAAAGATCACATACACGAGATAACAAACTAAAAACACTAGGAAATCTCTATCAGTGTCTTTTTGTGATCTGAACAATCAAGTCACCAAATTACGAGATTACGAGACTTGCATGTGTCTCGAAAGTGATATGTCTTAGACCCTAGAGAAGTCACGTAATAATAATATATAATCTCGTTCATGCCCATATTAGTCCTAAAAATCTAGTTTATGGTGATGATTCCCATTACAATATGGAAAAATCTTTCATTCGCTTGAATTGTAAGTATCCCATAGAAATAGATTACTTCCACCAGTAATGGGTGAAGGGGAACCTAACTCCCCTCTATTATGGAAACTATCATGAAAGAAACCTCACCATTGATGTCATATGCATCTTAATCATCTGGTGAGGTCCTTATCTTGGCATTGCCAGGTGTAAGGTATTTTATACGAAATGTTTAATAATCATTTTATGAGGTCACTTCATCCTTCATCATACTTATAGACATGGCTAAGAGGAAAATAAATTAAAATAATGAGATGAAGAATAAGATGAACAATGAGTGCATGTAACTCAAGTTATAGAAAGAAAGTAAAAGTGAAGGTTTTGTAAATTTATAGTCCAAGTAAAGGAAGTAGTAGGGGTGTTTGAAACCACCCATACCCTTTATTATCAAAGTGGAGATGAAGTTATAAATCTCTTGGAAAGATATATGCACTTGCTCTTCCCCTAGGCTACGGGCTTTATGCACTATGATTTTCTTGGGAAATAAATCTGTGGTGATCGCAATGCTAAGCATGAGGATTACGTGCATCATTACAATGATTACGCTCCCACTAAGCATAAATAAAAGGTGTGTCAATTAATAGAAAACTGTTTAGAAAATCCATGGCAACGTGTGCATATTGCGACAAGGTAGAATTGGGCCAACCAGGCCTCAAGACCGACTACCCAAATTTTAGGGGAAATTGAAGGGACCATGAGTTGGGTAGCACACGTGGCATGACACCTGGTGCTAAGAGATTTTAGTAATGTAGTTTTTCAAAGATCACAAAATTGTTAAGGGAGAATCAGGGGAGATGCCAATAGGATTTGGCCAAATGCAAATTTATTATTATTCTATTACTTCAATGCTCGAAAAAATGATATCAACTGATCACTATGGAAAAGACCTAACGCTATAGGACACTTGTCTCTATACATAAAAATAACCCTATGACATGGGGCATTAATTACCACACTTTTCTATTCATGACTAGGACTCTCAACTAGTAACCATAGGAATCCAAAATGTTCTCTTCCTTCTCTATTAATAAAGATCTAATCTCCCTTTTATGTGGATGTAGATAGTCAGACGTATCAAAACACTTAAATTTGTATGTCCTTTTAATATTTCACTTGTATTCTGGGGGGAATTGGTATTTAACGTTATTCTAGTACTGATATCCCCTATAATAGATTGATATTTCCTGGATTAAATTCATATGATCATATTGGCTTCAAAATTATCGCATGTCACACTCGTAATTTGTAATAGCCCAACTTTTTATTAAGTTATTAAAAAAGAATAAATACGCGTTGTTGTGGGATAATCTCAAAACGTCTACTTAAATATGTGTGTACTTGAGCTTCGCATGGGTGCTATATAAGTTGTATGCTTCATGCATGGAAATTATTGCTATTAAATTCAAATTCGTATAGGCTTTCATGGGGTTACAACGGTTTACTTTAGGTCACACATTAAAAGTTGATATTAGTTCTACTAGTGTGCATTAAACATTATTCTACAAGGTACATATTATAGTGTATTGATTAAAAAGAATAATCTTTTATATAAGGTGATTCATTGACATGGGAATTTTGTAGAAGAAATAGTATTTCAGTCAAGAGGCTATGTTGTGCAATTACACTAACTTAAAAGGGTAATCTACTTAGATATATATTATATGTGTGAGTAATTGCTTGAATTAATTAGTACAAAGCTAGCAAATTTATTATTTACAAATTCAAATGATTGTTACACATTTTATGAGGTGACTTAATACTTCATCATACACCTTACATGACTAAGAGGAAAATAAAATAAAATAACAGATAAAAAAGAAGATGAACAATGACTGCATGTAACTCAAGTTGTAGAGATAAAGTGAAAGTGAAGGTTTTTTAAATTTATATTTCAAGTAAAGGAAGTAGAAGGATTGTTTGAAAACCCTTATATCCTTTATCACCAAATAGGAGACGAAGTGACAACTCTCTTGAAAAGATATTCGCACTTCCTCTTCCACCAAGTCACGCACTTTTTACAACTTCATTTTCTTGGGAAGTAAATTTATAGTGCACTCAACCTAAATACGTGGATTACATGCGTCATTACAATGATTAGGCTCCTAAAAAGCATAAGTGGAAAGTCTGATAGTTAATAGAAAACTGTTGAGAAAATCCGCGCCTACATGTGCATAATGAAATAAGATAGAATTGGGCCGACCAAGACTAAAGACCGACTACCCAAATTTTGGGGGCAATTGAAGGGACCATGAGCTGGGTAGGACACGTGGCATGACACATGGTGCTAAGAGATTTTGGTAAAATAGTCGTCAGAAGATTAAAAAATCGCTAAGGGGGAATCAAGGGAAATGTTGATCGGATTTTCCAAATGAAAATTTATTATTATTCTATTACTTCATAGATCGAAAAAAATTATAACAACTAATTACTATGGAAAAGACCTAATATCATAGGATACTTGTCTCTATACATAAAAATAACACTATTACTTGGGGTATCGAGTATCACACTGTTTTATCCACTTGGACCTCAGCTAGTAACCATAGCAATCCAAGTCGTCCTCTTCTCTCTCAATTAATAAAGATCTCTTATTACTTTCGTGTGGACGTAGACAGACAGACATGTTGAACCACATAAATTTGGATGCCCTTTTTAATATGTCACTTCTATTCTGGGGGAAAATTGTATTTAATATTATTGTATGATTGATATCCCCTACCAAATATTTTACAATAAATTAATTTTTCTTAGATTCAATTCATATGATCATATTGGCTCAAAATTATCACATGTCATACTCGTAATTTGTAATACCCCAACTTTTGATTAATCTATTAAAATGGATAAGTATGCATTGTTGTGGGATAATCTCGAAAAGTCATTGTAAAATCTTTGTACATGAGTTTCACATGGGTCCTATATAAGTTACATGATTCATGCATGGAAATTATTGACATTTAATTCAATTTTGCATAGGATTTGACGGAATTACAAAGGTTTACCTTGGGTCACACATTAAAGGTTGATATTAGTTATACTAGGGTTCTTTGGGAATTATTCTCTAAAGTATGGATTATAGTGTACTAATTAAAGAGAAAAATATTTTAAATAAATTGATTTATTGAGATGGGAATATTGTAGAGAAAACAGTCTTTCAGACAAGACGTTATGTTGTAGAATTACACTAACTTAAATATGTAAGTTACTTAGATATATATTATATACATGTGTAATTATTGAATTAATTAGAACAAAACTATAGAACTTGTTTATTTATAAATTGTAAAAGTACGATGTGATATTTGATTAAACCGAATTCGTAAATTTTCATGTTAACCTTATTTAATCGGTATCAATTTTCAAACCAAAATAATTCATCCCTTAAACATGCAACTACATGTGTGTGTGTGTGTGTCAACCCATCACTAATAAAATTGCTAACTTACATATTTGAGAAAAAAATCCCTTTCGGGTAAAATCTTTATTTCACTATAAAATAGTAAATCGCAACTTATAGAGATTACAATGAAATTTGCAATGATCACTCCTTGGAACAATAACATACGCACTCATCCTACAATCAACAATTGAACAACTGCAGCAGTCCACACGTACACGCAGTCCAAATCAGCAACCAACACCCTTGAGCACTCCCAATCGACACTCAGTCGTTAGCCGTAGGTTTTCCCTCTCTACAAGAGAAAAAACTTGAATAAAGTTGTATATTGGGTTTCAAAACAATTCACATAAAGATTGGGACATTTTGTGAATTGAAAAAAAAACTAAAACTCTCAAAAGTGAGAAGATAAACAATTCCTCCAAAGCAGTTTTCATAGAAGAAACTTCTAGGGCCTTCTGAAGAAAAACGAAGTTGTATAACACGCTATTTATAAAAACGTTAAGGCGGCATGTTGGTCAAACAAAATGTAAATCTCGCTCGAACATTGACAGTGGTCACTCGCTCGAACGAGATACGTAAGTAGCTTGAACAAAAATAAATAAAAAATAATTTTTTTATTTTCCCAGAAAATACTCCGCCTCAAAACATTAAAAACTACTTCTGACGAAAAACTCCCTCCAATAATTAGAAAAATTATCCTAACATTTTAAGTGAACCGTTAAGGAACTTAAACGCAGTGTTACCGAAATTAGTCTCTTGGAGGCTTGAATATTGAAGAACTTTGATATTCGGATCCGTCTTAACGCATGATTGATCTTGAATAAGTATTTAATGATTGTAGCGGTATACGATATACTCAAATATAAACCGAACAATAAAATAATGTCCTTACAAATCTCCCCCTATGTCTATACCGGTACAAAATAAAAACATCTGAATTATCAAATCAAAATGCCTATAAAAATCTAGTACCCTCCATGAATCGAAAACTGAAAAGGTACTAAACATGTAAGTCTAAAACTTTTCTTCAAAATCTTCAACTTCAAATCTTTAAGCTTTTCTCATTAGGGTTTACAAAATAATGATCATCAATCTTTGTACCTACACACATGAGACAAAGAAAATACCTTCGTGATGCATCGAGTTTAAAATTATATAAGAATAAATCAATCAATAATCAAATCTCCCCCATAATTCAAAAACTCCTCCATAATTCGTTCTTCCCCTTTTTAGTCCGAAATAGATAAGTAAACGAATAAACAAAATAAACATGGAGTGTCATGAAAAATATGCATAGCAAACATGGATCAAACTGTGCTCATGCAAAGGAATAACACAAAGTCTTTCATAAATTATTTTTTAAGTTCTTAATTTTTCATATAAAAATGAAGAGATAATTTTACAAAAATCACACACCATGAATTTACACTAAGATAACAAAATTATTGAAACAGAATGAATAGGTGTGGACAATTCGATAGGCAAATAAATGAAATTGCGCATAACATATGTGCACGATAAATATGTGTACTCCTAATGAATGAATCTCAAAATCGTCTTTAGGTGTCAGAAAAAAATGTGAATTTAGATGACATCGTCTTAATCAAATTGACAAATCAAAGTCATACATGATGATGATACGAGAAATCGTCCACTTTTCGTTCTCGCATCAACAAATCATGAGTAAAGTGCGTAATAAACAAGTAAAGCAAGTAAATAGAGAGAAGACAAGATTTAGAGTGGTTCAGCCTTTAAAATAGGCCTACATCCACTGTGTTGCTCCATTCTCATTATATGCGTTGCATTGTACAATATAATAGTGCCTAAAGAGGCGTACAAGTATGAGAATAAAGGAGAGTACATGGAAGTATTGAGGATTCCGGTGTGCCGAAGAGGTAGCTACAATGTGGATAAATAGTCGTCAAACTGTATGCTGAGGTTGTGTATAGGGAATCGATGCTTTAGAACCTGCCCTGGGTGTGTTTGGAATCCCCCCGCATTTCGAGGTATGGACCTGTATTTATAAGAGGTATGTGTGATGTGTCACGTGCCTTGAACACATGACATATATCAAGTCTGGAGTAGTTGCGAATGAGGGGGATGCGGCCTGCAAGGCAAGCAGTGTTGAACCTGTGGCGCTGGAGGCAAAGTTGCCACGCCCTTTGCCGAGTAGCACCGCGGCTGCTTCTTGAGGAATAATTACTAGGTGCCATGCTTTATAATAGTCAGGGTCGCACCCCATGTCATCCATCTCCGTGGCATCTTGATGGAGGTCGCGCCCTTTGATGAGGTGGGTTGCTCCCTGTATCCTGCAGGGCCGCGGCCTGTATTTCTGCAGGGACGTGGCACCTTAGCATTTGTATTGTAGAATAGTACCCGCGGCAGGGTGTTATATTTATATTATTAATAAGCCCCCAAGTCGTAGTGCGAAGAGGATAAGATTTTGGGACTGCGGATGAATTATGTGACTGCTGCGGAGACTGACGAAGTCTTATCTTCCCATACACTTACATAAGTGGGATCTAGCCGTGTCATGGCCTGCTTGACAGCAAGCGACGGCCAAGGAATGTAATAGGTTCCACGGCATGTTTGATCCTGGGGGCGGCGTACTGAAAAATGTGCCACATCATGTTTGATACCAGGCGGCGGACAAGTACTTTAGAATGTGCGACTGTTAAGGTGCCACGGTGCCTCCAAAGTGACGATTCGTCTTTCGCGCTCTCTTATATAAATTTTTTCTGGCCGTGGACTTCATTACGTTTCCAAATCATTGAGCGCAAATCGAGAGCGAACCTCTGTGTGTCCAACTTCATTTTTTTTCCGGTGACCCTTCGAGGCTGGGTGTGGTGGTGCAAGGCGATTTTAGACTGATCATTACAAGTTTCTTCATTTTTGAGTAATTTTTCAATCACTCACCTTTTTAAATAGCTTTCGAAGTTCATAATTTTTCTTTACGTACACCAGCACATGAAGTCTTCTCTTTTGATCTTTGACACTTGCATTTTTATAGATTATTTAATAGAAATCTTGGGTTTTGTTTGAACAATTTGCTATTTCCTTCATATGCTACACATGACCCATGATCTTCCAAATGCCATGAAAATTATATAATTATTCTTTCTTGTTCATAAACACTCTTCATATTCTATGAATTTGACTCTAAAAACGATTAAACGTAAGACACTCAACTGTTTAAGAGAGAGGCCGCGACATGATAGGATTTTGATAATCCATTCCCCGGAGCTATTTTAGTCCTTATCTACGTCATACCGTGCCAAATGGCGGCGGTCCCTTAAATTATCATCCACGGCACTTTGATGCATACAATGTATTCTGCCGCGGTGGTATAGTCTTTTTTGGTTCTAAATAAAAAATCTTGTAGTTTTGAACAGCCTTCAAACTTTCATGAATCAAATACGCATCCATGTTAAATAACTGTATTTGCTACTAGAATCCCTTGAATCGACTTAGCCACTTTAGGATAGCCTTGGCCAAGAATATCTTAAATTAATTTGAGCCTGTATCCACGGTGGTATATGTTCCCCTGCTGATGAAGTAGGTGTTTGTGGCTAGTAGGGCCAGAGGACGACCCCTTATGTTAAAGTAGTAGAGTTGGCCCATTAATAACTATGTTAGGGAAATAATTCCATACAAATTTTTACTATTTATAAATAATCCTTCTGCGGCTTCTTGAAGTCTTTTCCATACCATACTGGCTGCGGCGTCGAGCTGCGAACTCTGCTTTTTAGGTACTGCTGCAGCCATATGAGCTTTGACCCAGACGAGTTCTTGATAGGCTTTTGGGAAAAGCACTTTGGAACCTCTCCCCCTGAACTCACTTACGTGCCCCCTCTAAGATCAATAGGGCCTTGCAAACTAAAGGATTGCCCAAACTACGTGATACTTAACTCAGACTCCGCGGACTCTGCATCTAGGAAGGATTTTCAATCCACGCCGATGGAAGAAGAAGCCAACTCAAGTAATCATCCAATGGGTGCAGGACATAATCCCGCAGAAGTTAGAGGTAACCCAGCTAGAACATCTGGGAGGGTTGAGAGACCCTTAGTTGTGCTTGATATCCGCAGCGCCATGACCCAAGACTGGGTTGAGCAGGTGGCTGAGGCCTTCGAATTTCTAAAAAATTTGATGTGCTCGGCCCCTGCCGCGAACCAAAGACCTTGCACGGTTCTGACCGATGGAGTTTGCTTCCCACTCCATGCCTTTATTTACGGGCTGCGGCTGCCTGTTCCTATTCCCATCCGTCGCCTTTTCTAGACAATGAAACTGGCCCCAGCCCAATTAGATCCTAATGGTTAGAGAGCCATTCTTTCCGCGGTTGTCCTTTGGGAGAACTTATTCAAAAAAGACATCACTCCCGTAGAATTCTTTCACTTTTACCACCCAAAGGAGAACTCAGTGAAGTTCGCGGGTTACTACTACTTCTCTGTCCGTGGCAGGGACAAGACCCTTTACACTGGGAGGCCGACCAGTGTGAAGAACAGGAAGGGGAAATATTTTTACACCTCCGACGAAGGCGGGGAGATTCACCCCGAGGAGAATGAGAAGCAAAGGTCATATAGAATGCCACGACAATGGGGGACTCCCTCTAAATTAGGTACTAAGACTATAGCCGCATCCTTTCATCATATTTTATATATTAACTTCCACTAACCTTTACATTGTCTTTTCTGCAGCTCTCGACAATTTGCATTTGAACAAGCGACAGGAAAAGAGAGCTGCTGAGGCCGCGACAGTTCCTGCTGAAAATAAAAAGTTTAGGACACTTTTTACATCAGCGACCATATTTGAAGCAGGATTTTCCCCAACAAATCCATTCCTCAACAGATGGGCGCGAAAGGTAATTCACTGCGCCATGATTTTTATTCCGCGATCATTTATGCTCTTGAATTCCTTTCCTAATATTTGTTGTTGCTTTTTCAGGTGAGGAAGTTGACAAGGAATTGCTGTCCGCGCAATTGGCGAAAATGGATGAGGACGCAATCGTCCTAAACAACACTGCGCGGAGCAAAAAGAGAAAAAGGTCCAAGGCCAAGGCACCTGTCGTGGCTCATTCCGTAGAGAAAAATAAAACTCATGTCGCAACTCATTCCACAGACAAGAATACAACTCTTGTCGTGGAAAAAATGGAAAACGTTGAGAACCCCCCGTAGGACGAATTTGATGATGACATAGGGGAAAACTTGGTCGTGGTGGTCTTGATGTCAACTGACACGCCCTATCATTCAGCATCTCCGCCACCGCCACATGTGGTGGCCATAAATATAAACCTGGCACCTCCCCAGTTCCACGGCGGAGCTGGTCCTGACGGTACATCGTGGCCCCAATTGAGGCAGCCTGACCCCGAGTCCTCATGGTACACTACTGCAAAGGCTGCGCGAAGAATGAAAAGAATTATTGATGCCGCGGACCTGGATAGGTTGGTGGGTGTAGACCACGACGATTTGGAGGACTTTGGTGTCCATAACCTTCTGAGGGTAAGTGCTACCATTCATTAATTTTGCTACCAACTTTTTTGCATCCCATACTTCGCTTTTAACTCGCTTTATTTTAGTCCATGGATGTTATGGTGGCCTTGAAGAGGAAGTATGAAGCCCTTTACAAGCTGAAAGAGGCTACAGATAGGGTGCATACTTCTGACCTGGAAGCTGCACAAACTTCATCCTTTGAAGCAGGAAAGAAATCTTCTGTCGTGGCTCTTCAGGAAGCTCACATGGACCTGGAGAAAGCAAATAGGGTGAAGGAGGAAGCGGAAGAGAACTTCAAACAGGCCGCAGAGTCCCTTACAACCTCCCAAGCTCAGACTGCGGAAGCTGCCCGTGTCGCGAAGATTTCATGTAGTAAGCTCTCCCTTCTTCGGGAGAAGTACGAAGAGCTGGAGGCGATGTCTGATCAAGAAGCCCAAGAGTATGCCACGACAATTCAAAAGATGGAGGTTGATCATGGGGATGCCCTCCAGATGGCCATAGACCACACCGTGGAGTCATTCAAATGCTCCAAGGACTTCTTTCTTATCAACAATAGGGCCTACCTCCGCGGTTATCAGGAGCTTCGACAGAGGTTTATAAAAAACTTTCCTAAGGCCAAGGATTCTGTTCTTGCGTGGAAACTCAGTGATGCGGAGCATCAAGAATGAATTGCTGAGCTTAAGGCCGCGGCCGAAGAGAGAGAGCGACTGAGGGCGGAAGCAGAAGCAGAAGCAGAAGCGGAGGCCACGAATGGAGGAACTGAGACAACTGCGGAAGGCGAGGAGGGTGATGAACATGATGACGCAACTTCTTAAACTTATAATCATAGTTTCTGAACTAATTATTAATACAGGGTTGCGTCCCTCCTTCTACTTTATTTCTATTGTGGCTACGGCCTTCTTTTCTGTAATCTATTAATATCAAGGCTATAGCCATATTTATATATATGGCCATTTTTACTGCTTTGTACATATTCGATTGCTTGCAACTCTTTGCTCCTTTACTTTGCTTGCTTTAATGAATGGTTGAACATAACTGCACTCATATTTGAAAATGCATTCTTGATTGGATGATTATTTGTTATGTCTGCGTCCACATGAATAGTGCTACATTTCCTTCAGAAGTATAGGCCATTGGCTGCCCCATTTCATACGGCTGCTGTATACGGGCCGTGGCCTTTTCTCTATTTTCAAATAATGCACTGCCCCTAAATAAGGCCGCGTACTCTAAACGATTTTACGTGATGGACGCGAACGTGCTTTCAAGGCTAAGGCACTCTGATTACATGGATCTTCATAGGCTGCTTTCATCGCACTTGGTTGCTTGAACCGCTTAACTGTTGTCGTCCCATAACCAATATGGAACATGTAGAGAAGGCCTTTCTTCTAGTGCTTCAATTGCCAAATCACTGTGCTAGAGAAGAACGGCCTTTAGGGATGTTATATGGATTCAAATTTTCCCAATCTTGATACAATTGATCCTCCTCTACTGTGGTATTTGACCTTGTAGCTTTCTCATGATTCAGGATGCCAGTGCCTCAGCACTTTCATGAATGAATGGCTCCTAGAGACTTGCAACCATATCGGTGGGCTGCGACACATTTTTGGCCATTGTATATGAACAATGTGCCTCTGTAGACATATATCATATTTTCAAGCCTTCCCGGGCTGGGTAATGTTATTAAGCCCCCCACAGCTATCAGATAGGATATTTTCAAGCCTCCTCAGGCTGGGTTATGTTATTAAACCACCCACAGCTATCAGATAGGATATTTTCAAGCCTCCTCAGGCTAGGTTATGTTATTAAGCCAACGATAGCTATCAGATAGGATATTTTCAAGCCTCCTCAGGCTGGGTTATGTTATTAAGCCACCCACAGCGAATATACGGGATACTATCAAGCCTCCCCAGGCTGGGTTATGTTATCAATCCACCCACAACTATCAGATAGGATATTTTTAAGCCTCTTCAGGCTGGGTTATGTTATTAATCCACCCATAGCTATCAGATATATATAAAGCCATCCCTGGCTGGATATTATAAGCCTCCCAGCTCAATGACGCATCCCGAAAGCTAAGAACGGGCATTTTAAGCCCACGTGGCTAATTATAGCATCCCAACGCTGAGAACGGGAATTGTAAGCCCCCGTGGCTAATAAAAGCTCCCTGAATCCTCATATGCTTTCGCGAATATGATCATCATATGATAAGATGTAATTGCACATCGTGAGGGGAACTTCTGATCGAATTAAGATCGCAATCCCTCCATAGGTGCACCCCGAAATAATAATAATCTTTCGAGATAATTTGTTATTCTTCCTTTGGAATCTGTTTAAGACAAAAGGTCTTTTTGTGAGATGACAGATTATGAAGGAAAGAGAGAAATCACATATGGAAAAATTTGCTAATTCATATATTTATATAAACGTGCTCCAGTTAAATGACTTTGTTAATAAAACATAATGTCTTTGAATATTAGGGCTATAATGAGCTTCATAAAACATAAAATAGAAATAGTTGAAATTGGAAAAAAAAAAGGATGAGATGCGGTATGCAGCCTCTGTTAGGTTTAGATGAATCCTTTATGCATTCTTCAAGAATCTCCGCAACATCCCTTGCCCAATTAGCCTTTCAACTTCATCCTTCAGAGCATAGCATTGCTCAGTTTCATGGCCATGGTCCTGGTGGAATTTGCACCAGGTAGCTTTGTTCCTATTGTGGGGTGGAGCTCTCAGCTTTTTTGGCCACCTCAACAACTTGTCCTCTTTGATGGAATCAAATATCTCTTCAATCTGGAAGGTCAACGGAGTGTAGGCCCCTAATTTCTTCTCTGACTTCTCCAATCTCCTTTTCTGGCTCCTGGTGACTGCTTTCGAGGCCATCTCTTCTTGAAATGTCATCGCATCAAAGACAGCTAGCGCCTTTTTCATGGGTACCGCACCCACATTGGGAGAGGCCGTGGCCTCTAGCATTAGAACCCTCTGAGTTAAATAGTTGACCTGGGTCTGAAGTGAGGCATCGCTGTCATTGAGGTGATTAAGGTGATTATACAACTGCACAATCTCATCCTTGACTTCTGTACTCTGGCTGGACTCTCCTTTCATTTATGCTTTTATTAGTCTTTATAGAGTATATAGAATCTGGAAAAAAACTAACAGAAGTGAGTAATCACAAAAATATTGGATTAGCTAAGTCAAAAATGGGGATGCAGCGTTTTCACTGCTACATGGTATTACTGCCGAGGCTGCGACCAGTAAGGCACATACGTGCACTGCCGCGGCCTTGTATGATATACACCAAGGTTGAGCTAGAGTCCATGTGAGTCCATTCCCGGATGTTTTGAATCTGCTGTATTGCAACTGACCCAGTAGCGGCCGCAGCATGTAAGGTAGTTGAACTACCATGTCGCATCCCTACTTAGGCAGTAAGGGCATACTCCCAAAATTAAAACCCGTGAACTGAGTTTTTCTCCCAAAACTTATGGGGAGCATACCTATTAGGGTTTTTCCATGAGTAAATAACCTCTCGATGCACAAAACGGCACAATTTCAATGATAAACCCTAGATCATAGGTCGATAATCAGCAAAAAGGGAGTAAATATAATCCTTCCCTAATCATCCATCTTTTCGGGACAAAAGTCCATCATGCTTTTGAGCATTATCTAGATGAGATGATAGCACGGGGGAATGTAAATTAGATCTAAGGTCATCAAATGAAGACCCAAGAGCAGATCCGGATATAAGGAATACCCATTTAAGGCCATTATAGTACGAAGATGAATAACCAAAATTGACCCGTGAGAAAATGATCCACAGGACCCGCAGGGATCGAATAAGGTTTTTAAGAGCTCAATATATATATAGAAACAAGATTGAAATATCTCTTTCCCACAGACAGTGCCAAACTGATGATACGAGAAATCGTCCACTTGTCGTTCTCGCATCAACAAATCATGAGTAAAGTGCGTAATAAACAAGTAAAGCAAGTAAATAGAGAGAAGACAAGATTTAGAGTGGTTCAACCTTTAAAATAAGCCTACATCCACTGTGTTGCTCCATTCTCATTATATGCGTTGCATTGTACAATATAATCGTACCTAAAGAGGCGTACAAGTATGAGAATAAAGGAGAGTACATGGCAGTATTGAGGATTCCAGTGTGCCGAAGAGGTAGCTACAATGTGGATAAACAGTCCTCAAACTGTATGCTGAGGTTGTGTATAGGGAATCGATGCTTTAGAACCTGCCCCGGGTGTGTTTGGAATCCCCCTGCATTTCGAGGTATGGACCTCTATTTCTAAGAGGTATGTGTGCTGTGTCACGTGCCTTGAACACGTGACATATATCAAGTCTGGAGTAGTTGCGAATGAGGGGGATGCGGCTTGCAAGGCAAGCAGTGTTGAACCTGTGGCGCTAGAGGCAAGGTTGTCGCGCCCTGTGCCGAGTAGCACCGCGGATGCTTCTTGAGGAATAATTACTAGGTGCCGCGCTTTATAATAGGCAAGGCCGCACCCCGTGTCAGCCATCTCCATGGCGTCTTGATGGAGGCCGCGCCCTTTGATGAGGTGGGTCACTCCCTGTATCCTGCAGGGCTGCAACCTGTATTTCTGTAGGGTCGTGGCACCTTAACATTTGTATTGTAGAATACTACATGCGGCAGGGTGTTATATTTGTATTAGCACATGATTTTCACACCAATAACGTCTAAAACTGTGTAGCGCTTTTTCATGACTTTGTCTGGTCGTGCAAACCCGTTTTATATTCAATCCAAACTTCCTCAATAAATAATAATTATTTTTATTTTAAGGTGATGAAACTAAAACCTATTGGTTCACTTTATGGTATATTTTCCTTTTTATTCCCTTTGAATTTTTTTGAGCTTTTTTTAAACCTCTTTGAACCTTGGCTTCTGTTTTCGTTAAATTTTTATTCTTTTAATCTGATTTGAACGGTGGCTGAATCGCAAAGGATAAATGATCACCTTTCGTAGCCCTTCCCTGGTTTTAAAATAAATCACACAAACTCACATAATGGTTGTTACATGCACTAATTTCATTGTCAAGTTTTATCGCATTTGGTTCATTTTAGAGACAGAATTAAGAAGAAAACACATCGAACACCATGTGATATACAAGAACAATAGTCAAACAAATCTGTGCAAGTGTGCAATAAAGGAACTCATGAGTCAAGCATGTAGGTAGTAACAACAAACTGTATCTCAATGACTCCAAACATTGTAAAGCACAAAAATGACATGACGACACATATCAAAACCCTATCAAAAAGTCACATGGATATGGAATGAAATTTTGACTCGGTCATCCTAAATGTCCATTCATATACGGTGTAAACAAACTACAAAACTCTTTTTGTCCTTTTCCAAAAAATTTATCAAAATAAAATCTTTTTGTATTTTTCAAAATTTTTATCCAAAACAAACTAATATAAAAGGTACACAAGTCATAACATTAGCAAGAATATATTACGAAACACAACTAGCATATGACAAACATGCGAACACAGTCATTTATCTGATATAAATAGAAAAGAATCATGTGCAAGCACCCGAGAATCAACTAGTCTAACATCAAGTGGCTCTAAAAGTGATTTCCTAATCCAAATAGGTGTGCAACGACGCATAAGGGCTTTGGGAATCAAGGGAACACTAGATTTCAACTTCCTAAGATCTTTTCGAAGATCGAAATAAAAACGCCTAAGGTGACCTTTCCTACCACAATGTGAACATGTGTAAACGGGTGGAACGACACCTATTGGTTGAAATTTTCTAATGTCCTTGTGATTTATTGATCCTCTAAAACAAATAATGGTCTTGACTTTAACACTCGAAACGTGAGAACACGGCGAGCCACTACCATTGCTATCAACACTACTCGAGTCTGTCAAATCATTTTTTAACTCTAAAATTTTTTGCTCAACCAAAGAATTAGATTCTAAATTTTCAATTATTTCTAAAAGGTTATCACGTTCTCTCTTAAAATACGCACACTTATCCCTACGAGTCTCCTCACGTGCCATAAACTCATCGATTAAAATATTTTTATCCTCTTTGGCACAAACACAAATCCTATAATTTTTAAAGTCCTCCAATTCTTTTCTTAAAAATAGGACTCTGTCATCGTTCGCCTTTTTGGACAATTCTAGTTTTCTAAAGTTGTGATCCAAGGCATCAAATTTCTCATGAGAAAAATCTCTTTGATTTTGAACCGTTTGCAAAAGATCCATAACGGATTTAAAACAACAATTTTATTTTTCCAAAAAAATCTATTCTTTTAGCAAACGTCAGATTCAAACTATTTAAATCATCAAAACTCTGACTCTTGTCATCAAGGGGAGGCATCTGATTACATAAGTGCTCCATCGAAAAAATTGTGATTTTTCAAAAACTTGTTTTAAAAAAATCAATATCACAGAATTCTGTGGAAATGGGAATATACAATAAATTAGTGTAACCAGGTCTGATATCAATTTGTAAAAGTACGGTATGATACTTGATTAAATTGAAGTAGCAAATTTCCAAGCTAACCCTATTTTACCGGTGTCAATTTTCAAATCAAATTAATTCAGCCCTTAAACATGCAACTACGTGTGTGTATGTGTGTGTGTGTGTGTGTGTGTGTCAAACCATTAAAAATAAAATTGCTAACTCACAGATTTCAGGAAAAATTCCTTTCGAGCAAAACTTTTATTTCACTATAAAATAGTAAATCTCAGCTTACAAAGATTACAATGAAATTTGCAATGATCATTCCTCAGAACAATCACATAGGCACGCACCCTAGAGTCAGAAATGGAACAGCAGGAGCAGTCCACACAAACACACAGTCCAAATCAGCAACGAACACCCTCAAGCACTCCCAATCGACACGCAGTCATCAGCTGTAGATTTACTCTCTCAACAAGAGAAATAACTTCACTAAAGTTGTATCTTGGGTTCCAAAACTATTCACATAAAGATTGGTACATTTTCTGAATTGAAAACAAACTAAAACTCTCAAAAAGTGAGGAAACAAACCATCGTGCCAAAGCAGTTTTCGTAGAATAAACTTCTCAGGTCTTCTGAAGAAAAACGAAGTTGTTTAACACGCTATTTATAAAAATGTTAAGGCAACGCATCGCTCCAACGAAAAGTACATCTCGCTCAAACGTTGACAGTTGTCGCTCGAACGAGCTTCGCATGACTTAAGGTTGTCGCTCGAATGAGAAAAAAATAAAAATTAATTTTTTTCGCCAGAAATACTCCGCCTCAATGTGACACCCCGCCTAATAAAATACTGGGAGATCACTCCTATATCAAATTACGACACGAGTCTCATATGGATCATTCTTAGCATCACTGTCGAAAGTCCAATTAATTACTAATAACCTATTAGACCGGTGTCAAAATTTTACTTAACTACTCTTTTTAAGCGAAGATAATTAAAACATCCACATAGTTTTGCGTAAATTAAACTGAAATGAACTAAAATAACCGAACACTCGGTCAAAATTATTACAACCATATCGAATGCTAAAAGAATAAATAAATGCAATTGGGCCATTGACCCCATTGTTTATACATTACCTCCTATCTAGAGTACAAGAATGGAAGCGGCTATCAAAAACCTGCACGCATCCACAGCTGCTGCAGCTGACGTCTGACTCGAAAGAAGTGCCATCCAGGCGTCCTGTGTCTGGACACCTATATATATATATATATATATAGTATAGCAAGAAAGGAAAGTAGATAAACAGTTCAGAGACCGAGTTTTGAAAATATTTAGCAAGTGCATAAATGCCTTATTTTTAGAAAAAGGTTTTTCTCATATTTAAGTTTGGTATCGCACTCCCATGAGATACCCCTCACCTCTCCACTAACAGTGCACTCCTAACGCACCCCTCTAAACATCCTAGTCAAGCTACCCTGAAAAACAAGTCTATCAACCAACCACTATCAACCCTAGATAGTCCAAGCAATGTACTAAGGGCTAAACTTAACCCCAGTCTCAACGCTATGCCATGTTCGTGAGTGGGGTGTCTCGCAAAGAGAAATCCAAACAAGGAACCCCCCCGATACACTACTATGCGGCAAGGTCGATCCTCGAGATCCGCCAGTCCCTCAGTACAGAATATATATATATATATATATATATATACACACACATATTATACATCTCAATATAAGAGCAGTAAGGATTAAACTTCTCCCCAGTCTCAACACAATGCCATATTCGTGCGTGGGGTGTCTCGCAAAGAGAAATCCAAACAAGGAATCCCCCAATACACTACTATGCGGCAAGGTCGATCGTCAGGATCCATTACACCCTCGGTACTCCATTCATCCATATATACATATTCATTTTACATTATACATCTGGATCTATCTCCCAGACTGAGGATTCATATAGAAAGTATTTATCAATACTTTTCATTTTTATCTCAAAACTTTCCATTTCCCTTCTCATATCCAGGAAATGTATTTAAAAGACAATTCATTATCATGAATTGCTTTCACAAATCATATAACTTTTTAAAAGCCAGTTTTATTATCATAAAAATGCTTTTTCGTTTCAAAATATCCCATTTCCCTTTTTATATTCAAGAAATGTATTTAAAAGCCAGTTTCATTATCATAAAAATGCTTTTACCATATCATATGCTTCCACATCCCTTCTTCCATCCGGGATTGTTACCGAAGCCAAAAACTTTATCCCATTTCTCTTCTTCCATCTAGGAAATGTAAATTAAAGCCAATTTATTATCATAAATTGCTTTAACTTATAACTCGTTCTAAGACCGCCCGTCCGGGTTTCCCCACTGTGCGCGCCCCTAAATAGCTATCATCTTCCATGGCCTATCATCGAGATAACCTGGGATCCTACAACGCAAGACATCAGGAAGCAGCCATATACCTGCGGGATAGTCAAGACAACACCCATAATCTCCTAACCAGCGCAGAAAATTACAACAAACGCTCATATGGCCTATAGGACTATATCCACCCTGCATTCATTAGTCAGGGGGCTTCACCATACGCACGCAACTTCCCTTATAATAGGGATTTAGAGAGGTGTGTATCCATATCTTATTAATTAAGAAAATCATTTATCTTTCCATTTTGAAAACATTTATATTTTATTTTCAAAATCATTTATCTCAAATTATATATATATATATATATATATATATATATATATATATACTTGAATCACATAGTATACATATACCATATATTCCTCCTCGAATATATACAAATGGCCATATTTGCCAAACCATCTAACGATGACCAATAATCCCAAAGATTCCCTCAAGGAATCATAATCATGCATTCATATACGCATGATACTAAAACCAAAGTATTTCCTTACTTTTATAACTAATAAATACCTTAATCATCTCTAAGGATTTTATTGGATATCTCCAATTATACCAATTCAATCTAAGTGAATATATAAATATCTATATCCCCAAATTATCCTAATTATCTTGTAGGATATACTAACTCCATAATCGATTATAATTATGCTTCCTATACGCATAATTATATAGGCCTAAATGCCCACCGAAATAACCTAGGGATTTATCTTTCCCGAATAACCATAAATTTAATGGGTTAAGGTTTTCACTTCCATGAACCCAAGGACTACATCTTGTTCAAATAATCAATTAAAAGTCCCCAATATAATTTAGGAACCCTAAATCATCAAATTCTATGATTATTCTATTTTCCTCGAAAATACAGTTTAAGGGTTATTCCTTTAAACCCTCACTTAAGCCTCCTAAATTCCTTTAATTAGAGGACCGTATAGTCCTAAAAGGTCCCTTATGTTATCACATAATTAACCTCAATGAAAAATGAAATGGAATCTCTCCCATCCAATTCAACCTAGAAAACTTACCAACTTTCAGCAGGGGTCGATCGATCGACCCATGGCTGTCGATCGATCGATGGCTTAGATCGATCGAACCCCGATCGATCGATCAATCATGGCGGGCAACTTCCTCTCCGAGAAGCTGTTTCAGCCATGGAAGCTTCCCCCAAGCTTCCATCTCCTCACCCAACGACCGACAACTCCAAACAACAACAAATACATATATAATACGGGTTCTAAACGTCCTAGAACCCGAAATCACCAAATAATTTAGGTTAAAACCTGAGTTTCTCCAATTTAAACATTATTGGGGTTTATTCGTTTTAACTCCCGAAAACCCGTTTTATCCACGAATACCCAACCCAAAATCTTTAGGGTTTAGTTATACCAAACTACGGTATGAGATATTTATGTAAAAATTTAAATAAAGTAAGTAAACACTTACCTCGTGGATAAAATCCGACGATCCCGAGTGACGTCTGGAGGAGTTTGGCCGGAATCTCCATTTTTTCCTCCTCTTTCTTCTTCCTCTCTCTCTTCTCTCTCTTTTCTTTCTTTCTTCTTCTCTCTTTTCTTTCCCTCTCCCTCTTTATATAGGAAGAAAGGGTTTAACCCCTAAAAATTCAAAAATGACTCATTTACTCAATTACGAGTCCGTTTAACTCCGAGATTCCCCGAAACTCAATTTTGACAATCGAACATTCTGAGACTCACGACGCAGTCGAAATTTCCATTCGAGGTACTTGACCGCAAATCACTATTCTAACCCTTATAATTTAATGCGGGTTTTCCAATTAAAATCTTACCTCTTTTGTCGCTTTACTCCATGACGGCATATAATTAAAATACTTCGACCTATTTAGTCCCAAGAATAATCACAACACCCATTGAAAATCATTAAATCCTCGAGAATCCCCAAAATCACTATTTCGAGAAATCTCCAAATTGCCAATTTATACTTAATTATGGAATTTAATTGGCCCCAAAAGGACGGGTTGTTACATACTCCCCCTCTTACAACGGAATTTCGTCCTCGAAATTTGGATACAACCTACAACACCAATCCTAGTATCGCTCCACATAATGATACCTCAAAGGGGAACGATACGAACCCAATGGTTCCTAACCATATACCGCACTGCTACCACACTCGTAAAGTGACTTCAGTAGAGCCTAGCGGCATAATTTCAACTTTATATACTACGCCCCTTCTACTTCAGGCGGTATATAAACTAACTTACTAAGGTGACCATACACCTTTCTAACCCGTGCATATTTGCACATCCGTAGTGAACGTCTGAGACGTAACACTCTCTCACAATAAGGGTCTCCTTTCCTCGGTGTAATACTCACATATGGGTCCTCCGAACCCGCAAAATTCAATTCTCCTAACCTCGGCGCCACTAATACTATCGAACTTATGTCCTAAATAATACTACGGTCTAAGCGTTACCCTACCTATGCGAACTAGTGAAGTCCTAAGTATGTCCCTAGTGCCCAAGGCCTCTCTCAACTCCCGACAATTGCTTGGTTTCATGCGTGGGATGTCTCGCCAAGGCGAAATCCAAACAAGGAACCCTCCCGTTACACTACTCCCTCGCGTTGTCGGTCATTGAGATATAACGACCTAAGGCACACCAGCGGGACGTCCTAAATCCTGCCTACGCTAAACTACGAATGCATTTCTACTATCTTATCCTTCCGCCCATACAGAAGGAAACCTAACCAATCGAAGTTCCCACTTTCTATAAAAGTGTCACGTATATCATACCCAAAACATACCTTCTCAAAACTTGCCTTTTCACTAAGGCCTGACTAACATCCTCAAATCAGCTTCTTTAAGTCCTACTTCACCCACCCACCTGTGGAGAGAGGACCACTTTAGTGCTTTTCCATAGCACAACATTTCCATAAACATACTATCACATGGCTCATAGTCTATAGTGGTTCATCCACACTATAAGACTTTTCCACAAAACCAACATCCTTGCATCCTATAACAGCTCTCCACACCCGAAGCCGTTAAGAGTCATGTGTGGAGCATCTCGCAAAGCGAAATCCAAACAAGGAATCCCTCCACACATTAACACTTAACTTTGTTGGTCATGGAGTTCCGTTATTTCAAACATACAACCGGGATAACCCTATCCCCTATTCTAACAAAAAGGTGATCTGAACTCGTATCTCTAACTAAGAGTCACACCACCCTGCACTCGCACAAATTTTAAGTCCTTGCACAAATAATAATGAGCTTTATCTTCAGCTCAACAATAATCCTGCGGCCTTAAATCATATATATAAGGTCGCCATATACTCAAATCACGATAATGAAACCTCTGCTCATCGAAGTTCCATCTACCCATAATAATAAAGGAGAACTCAACCTGTATCCAGGTGAGACACCACAACAACAACCCGTTCCCTCCAGGAACCATGGACACGATAGTCTTGCCATCAATAGCCTGCTATCGCTCCGAAAATACCAATAACATTATATACTCACCATATCACCATACTCGTATAAACATATAGAACGAGTATTACTCACCATATATATATATATATATATATATATCAACACCCGCCTCTATGGTGAATGAAGGAAAATAAAACTCCGCTATTGCGGACAACACATATGCATACATGATATAATGTTATCGATACCGCCACAAAGCTCAAATTACACACACGAGTCTAGGGCTAACGAACACCATGACTTTATCTATCCACGCCACTTATACCTCTTCCTTGAGGTAAAACTCATAACAATAACATCGCCCTGCTCCTTACTATCATCTTACTAGTCCTCTTAACTTCTTCGTTAAAAGGAAACTCCACTACGAGCTTCAACCTTAAAGCTCCAACTAAGCCCCACCTCCTGCCGCCATCCAAGCCCTGCACACTACACCAAATCTTCTGAATTGTCAAGGTCATTGACCTTGACAAATCCAACTTGTCAAGGTCAATGACCGTGACATTTCGAGGCGAGACAACTTTTTTTGTCACGGTCGTGTCAAGGTCATTGACCGTGACACGTTTGTCACGGTTTATAACCGTGACAAATCCGTGACCCTTTTTAAAAAAATTGTCACGGCCATTGACTGTGACACGTTCGTGATAACTTTTTGTCACGGGCGTGTCACGGTCAATGACCGTGACAATTCTGGGCAGAATTTAAAAAAAGTTTGCTGGGTAGTATGGCCACTGCCACTGCCCAGCAGTATATTTGTACCTGTTATAGCAACGTTGTACCTGTTCCAAACATCATATATCCAAACAAACTAAAGATAATGCAAATATATATTCATGATGATATAATCCAAATATTCAAAATAGAAATAATATACATGACGATATAATCCAAATATAATTAAAATGGACAAACTTAAAAATAATGTTACTACATGTCTTGGGTAAATGTGAGGAGGTGAGTAGGCCACACGACATACGAATTGATGCAACCACTAATATACGTTGTGCCGCATTGTTCGCGCAACCACAATAGGGAGTTCTCCTTCCCGGGTATGACATGCGTGACGAGCACCCTGGACTCCATCTGTTGAAGCGCACGTCCATGAACTATTCCACCCTCGACGATATTCGGGTCCCTAGGGGCGGAGGAGCCCTCGCCGCCTCCACTACCACCGAGCCCAGACGACATCATCATAAACAGCATCATCATCTTTGCCTTAATATCTGAAGGAGACATTTGCTGTAAAAAAATGTTATTAGTACAGATAAAAAAAATATTAATAGTACACATACACACACCCCTACCCCACCCCCACCACACACACGCACACGTCATACCACTTTTAAAACTAACCAACCCAACATTTCATCAATTAAACTAACAATTAAAGTATACAATTATTAATTTACTAATTTACAATGAGGGACAATCCTACTTTCATATGAAATTGGCACTAATTATTAATTTACTTTCATCTAAAACTATACAATTAAAATTACAATTAAAGCTATACAATTTCTTAATTAAAGATATACAATTGTTAAAATTGCCCCTCCACACCCCACCCCCACCCCCACCACACCCCTTGCCCCCTCCCCCCGCCAAGAACACACGCACACACACACACACACCCCACCCCCACCCCCTCCCCCTCCCCCTCCCCCTCCCCCCACCACGACCGTGACAACTACATTTATTGTTTATCAATAAAATTATGACATGAGATAATTATAATTGGAGCATAAATTTCATTATCATAAAGGGATAAATCCAACCAAGTACAGAGATTCTACAAATTAAAGAGATAATTAAATTTAAGACTTTCTAACAACATGCATGTGTATGGATTCTACATAGTTGGGCACGAAAGTAACTAATGATATTCCTAAAAACATAGATTTGGAAACATTTTGTGAATTTACTAAACTTTATATAATATTATCAAATTTTGTTAAAAAATTACTAGGGTTTTACCTAATTGAATTAATTTCATGAATAAAATTATTATCAATTTAAATATTTATATAATTAAATTTAACATATGAATTCTAGAACTTTTCTAACATTTACACAATTCTAACTATCACTAACCTTGCTTTCATACTAAGGTTTACATAGTTTTAACAAATTATAACAAAATATTATCATATTTTTAGTTAGAAAATTCCACCCCCACCCCCACCCCCTCCCCCCACCACACCCCACCCCCACTACCCCCTCCCCCACCACACACCACCATACACACATATATACACATACCCCACCCCCTCCCCCACCACACCTGCACCACCCCACCCCCATTACCCCCTTCCCCCCTCCCCCACCACACACCACCACACACATATATACACACACATACACATATACATAGACACACATATATATACACACATACACATACACATACACATACATATAGAAATGAAAGAGAAAGAGAGGAAAAAAATATACCTTAGAGAGAGAGAGCAGAAATCGCGGATGAGAGAGAGAGGGGGGGAAAACCAAAAAAGGTGGGAAAAAAGAATGCCCGGGCTTTTTTTGCTGCAAAAGTTATCACGGTCGTGTCAAGGTCAATGACCGTGACACAAAACGCGAGATTTGTGTCACGGTCAATGACCTTGACAAGGGTGGCCGGCTGAAAGGTGACAATTTGGCCATTTTGGTGTAGTGGCATACGATTCTCAAACGAGCGCGTAAAAGATTACTATAATCTTATAATATGGCAGGAGAACAAAATCTCACAAGAGAAATCAACAATCCTAATCTTGAGGCTCTATAACAAATCGAGAGCAACGCTGAAAACATAGTACGTCCGCACAGATTCCTAAGGACACTAGAACCTGATGCTCTGATACCATCTGTGACACCTCGCCTAATAAAATACCGGGCAATCACTCCTATATCAAATTATGACAGGAGTCTCATATGGATCATTCTTAGCATCACTGTCGAAAGTCCAACTAATTACTAATAACCTATTAGTTCGGTGTCAAAATTTTACTTAACTAATCTTTTTAAGCGAAGATAATTAAAACATCCACACAGTTTTGCGTAAATGAAACTGAAATGAACTAAAATAACCGAACACTCGGTCAAAATTATTACAACCATATCGAATGCTAAAAGAATAAATAAATGCAATTGAGCCATTGAACCGAATGTTTATACAGTACCTCCTATCTAGAGTACAAGAATGGAAGCGGCTATCAAAAACCTGCACGCATCCACAGCTGCTGCAGCTGACGTCTGACTCGAAAGAAGTGCCATCCAGGCGTCCTGTGTCTGGACACCTATATATATATATATATATATAGTATAGCAAGAAAGGAAAGTAGATAAACAGTTCAGAGACCGAGTTTTGAAAATATTTAGCAAGTGCATAAATGCCTTATTTTTAGAAAAAGGTTTTTCTCATATTTAAGTTTGGCATCGCACTCCCATGAGATACCTCTCACCTCTCCACTAACAGTGCACTCCTAGCGCACCCCTCTAAACATCCTAGTCAAGCTACCCTGCTAAACTAGTCTATCAACCAACCACTATCAACCCTAGATAGTCCAAGCAATGTACTAAGGGTTAAACTTCACCCCAGTCTCAACGCTATGCCATGCTCGTGCGTGGGGTGTCTCGCAAAGCGAAATCCAAACAAGGAACCCCCCGATACACTACTATGCGGCAAGGTCGATCGTCGAGATCCGCTAGTCCCTCAGTACATAATATATATCTATATATATATACACATATTATACATCTCAATATAATAGCACTAAGGATTAAACTTCTCCCCAGTCTCAACACAATGTCATATTCGTGCGTGGGGTGTCTCGCAAAGGAAAATCCAAATAAGGAACCCCCCTGAAACACTACTATGCGGCAAGGTCGATCGTCGGGATCCATTACACCCTCAGTACTCGATTCATCCATATATACATATTCATTTTACAATATACATCTGGATCTTTCTCCCGGACTGAGGATTCATATACAAAGTATTTATCAATACTTTTCATTTTTATCTCAAAACTTTCCATTTCCCTTCTCATATCCAGGAAATGTATTTAAAAGCCAATTCATTATCATGAATTGCTTTCACAAATCATATAACTTTTTAAAAGCCAGTTTTATTATCATAAAAATGCTTTTCCGTTTCAAAATATCCCATTTCCCTTTTTATATTCAGGAAATGTATTTAAAAGCCATTTTCATTATCATAAAAATGCTTTTACCATATCATATGCTTCCACATCCCTTCTTCCATCCGGGAGTGTTACCGAAGCCAAAACCTTTATCCCATTTCCCTTCTTTCATCCAGGAAATGTAAATTGAAGCCAATTTATTATCATAAATTGCTTTAACATATAACGCGTTCTAAGACCGCCCATTCGGGTTTCCCCACTGTGCACGCCCCTAAATGGATATCATCTTCTAGCGCCTATCATCGAGACAACCTGGGATCCTACAACGCAAGACGTCGAAAAGCGGCCATATGCCTGTGGGATAGTTAAGACCACGCACGGAATCTCCTAAGCAATGCAGAAAAATACAACAAACGCTCATATGGCTTATAGGACTATATCCACCCTGCATTCATTAGTCAGGGGGCTTCACCATACGCACGCAACTACCCTTATGATAGCGATTTAGAGAGGTGTGTATCCATATCTTATTAATTAAGAAAATCATTTATCTTTCCATTTTGAAAACATTTATATTTTATTTTCAAAATCATTTATCTCAAACTATATATATACTAGCATCACATAGTATACATATACCATATATTCCTCCTCGAATATATACAAATGGCCATATTTGCCAAACCATCTAACGATGACCAATAATCCTAAAGATTCCCTCAAGGAATCATAATCATGCATTCATATACGCATGATACTAAAACCAAAGTATTTCCTTACTTTTATAACTAATAAATACCTTAATCATCTCTAAGGATTTTATTGGATATCTCCAATTATACCAATTCAATCTAAGTGAATATATAAATATCTATATCCCCAAATTATCCTAATTATCTTGTAGGATATACTAACTCCATAATCGATTATAATTATGCTTCCTATACACATAATTATATAGGCCTAAATGCCCACCGAAATAACCTAGGGATTTATCTTTCCCGAATAACCATAAATTTAATGGGTTAAGGTTTTCACTTCCATGAACCCAAGGACTACATCTTGTTCAAATAATCAATTAAAAGTCCCCAATATAATTTAGGAACCCTAAATCATCAAATTCTATGATTATTCTATTTTCCTCGAAAATACAGTTTAAGGGTTATTCCTTTAAACCCTCACTTAAGCCTCCTAAATTCCTTTAATTAGAGGACCATATAGTCCTAAAAGGTCCCTTATGTTATCACATAATTAACCTCAATGAAAAATGAAATGGAATCTCTCCCATCCAATTCAACCTAGAAAACTTACCAACTTTCAGCAGGGGTCGATCGATCGACCCATGGCTGTCGATCGATCGATGGCTTAGATCGATCGAACCCCCATGATCGATCGATCAATCATGGCGGGCAACTTCCTCTCCGAGAAGCTGTTTCAGCCATGGAAGCTTCCCCCAAGCTTCCATCTCCTCACCCAACGACCAACAACTCCAAACAACAACAAATACATATATAATACGGGTTCTAAACGTCCTAGAACCCGAAATCACAATATAATTTAGGTTAAAACCTAAGTTTCTCCAATTTAAACATTATTGGGGTTTATTCGTTTTAACTCCCGAAAATCCGTTTTATCCACGAATACCCAACCCCAAATCTTTAGGGTTTAGTTATACCAAACTACGGTATGAGATATTTATGCAAAAATTTAAATAAAGCAAGTAAACACTTGCCTCGTGGATAAAATCCGACGATCCCGAGTGGCGTCTAGCGGAGTTTGGCCGGAATCTCCATTTTCTCCTCCTCTTTCTTCTTCCTCGCTCTCTCTTATCTCTCTTTTCTTTCTTTCTTCTTCTCTCTTTTCTTTCCCTCTCCCTCTTTATATAGGAAGAAAGGGTTTAACCCCTAAAAATCCAAAAATGACTCGTTTACTCAAGTACGAGTCTGTTTAACTCCAAGATTTCTCGAAACTCAATTTCGACAATCGGACACTTTTTTTCGACTATCTCAGACATTCCGAGACTCACGGCACCATCGAAATTTCCATTCGAGGTACTTGACCGCAAATCACTATTCTAACCCTTATAATTTAATGCGAGTTTTCCAATTAAAATCTTACCTCTTTTGTCGCTTTACTCAACGACAGCATATAATTAAAATACTTCGACCTATTTAGTCCCAAGAATAATCACAACACCCATTGAAAATCATTAAATCCTCGAGAATCCCCAAAATCACTATTTTGAGAAATCTCCAAATTGTCAATTTATACTTAATTATGGAATTTAATTGTCCCCAAAAGGACGGGTTGTTACACTCAAAACATTAAAAAATACTTTTGACGAAAAACTCCGCTCCAACACTTACAAAAATTTTCAGAAAAATTATCCCAACACTCTAAGTGAACCGTTTAGTTACTTAAGCATAGAGTTACCAAAATTAATCTTGCGGAGGCGTGACTGTTGAAGAACTATGATATTTGGATCCCTTTTGAAACATGATTAATCTTGAATAACTCTTAGACGGTTATAGCGGTCTACGACATACTCAATTATAAATCGGACAATAAAGTAATGTTGTTGCACAAATTCAAATAATTATTAGTCATACAAGTCTTATCGAGCACCAATATGAGCGAAGGTAATTGGAAAACTCATTTTTACACGAGTTAAATTTCATATCGAAGCATGTGGTAATATCAGAATTAGGGGTTGGTGGAAATATAAATGCCAGGTCCAAAGCACAGGCCTGAACCGTTATGCCAAAAAAAGGGTACTTGTAGGCTACATGTTAGTTAGGAGAATAAAAGAGAGGTGAGGATAGGATTACCGTAGCTATGGATATATACAAAAAAAAAATTAAAACGGGGATTACCACTAGATGGAGCGGCGAACCAGACACCATGGTGATTTCAACAGGCCGAGGTAGCGAGTAACTTCTCCACTGTAGAGGCATGACTGCGATCGCGGTGTGAATTGTCACCGACGCAGTAACGTAGGTGATCTAACACACGGAATTTGTTACAGGTTTAGATGATGCACTATTATTTATATATTGTCCCAAAAGCTTTGTTTTTTAAACCCTTTTTTTATCCATGAGGCAATACCCATCCATAAGTATTTTCACCACACGTTTCTTCTCACACCACAAGCTTAGTGTGTCCCCTTTCTATCGGTCCAACAAAACGTATTGTCAGCAAATGATTGGTTCTATTAGTGCAAAGTGTTCCCCCCCTCCTTTTTCAAAATACCCCACATTGCATCAAAAGAGAAGATTGAGATATCCGTTTGTTGAAATGTTGTAGGGAAAACCACCTCTCATTTTCACCGAATTTTAGAGCTCCATCGTACCATTTATTTTTACATCCGTGAGTGTGCATTGCTAAGTTTCTTTGGGAGCATATTTTAAAGAAACAGTTGGAATAACTGAGAAGTATATTTTTTGTATTTTGATTGTAAAACCTAAGTGTCCCTGTGTGCATTGCTATGTTGCTTTGGGAGCATATTTTAAAGAAACATTTGGAATAACTTAGACGGATATTTTTGGTATTCTGATAGTAAAACCTAAGTGTCCCTCTTTTTGAAGGTTTAGGTTTGACGGATGTTTTAATGGAGTTTGAAGGGAAAGTTTTTACAAAGACAGCGGGTGTTTCCTTCTTCCTCGACCTATTTTCACTATTTTTGGACTCATGAGATGGGGTTTTTATTAGAATTATATTCTGAAATTTATATTTAAGAGTGATGCTATGGGTACCAAATAAATCCCCCAAATTTTTCCCAAATAGCATTAGTGAGTTGTGCCCTGACGGGACCCATACCACAAGGTATAACACTTAATGCTATTTGGGAGAGGATTTGGGGGAGTTGTTTGGAACACAAAGCATTTCCCTATATTTAATGCATGCTAGTTATATATATATATATATATATATATATATATACATGCTACTTAATTATGAAATATGTTACTATTTCATGTAAAATAGAATGTTAAAAAGTGGTTTTTAATTATAGTTTACACGTTGTGAAAATTTCAAAATAGTAGTGTGGATTTCTACGGAATAAAAATGGCATCATTGTATTAATATTAATATTTTTATAGGAATAAATAAAAATATGGGATTAAATTACTTGACTAGTTTTCTCAAGAAATTTAGAATATTTGAAATAATGTTTTTATGAACGTGTTATGAGAAAACACTATGATTTCATCTAAATATGTATTATTTCTTAAAGAGTGTTAAAAAGGCTAAAAAGGGTTGATATTTCATGTGTAAAATGTTTAAATGTAACGATATATAGTATGTCAGGATAAAAGTGGTGACATAATTAGTGAATCTTTTCACAAAAATATTGTGAAGATATTTTAAAGGAGTAATGACAAAAGAACGATAAATTTTCAAAGTGAAGGAGGTTGTAAAAGGTTGTTTAGACATTTAAGGGATTTAATGTTGAAGAATAGTAAGAGAAGGGTCCAAATGGCAACTTTTTAAGCCAGACTTTTTGGGTTATGTATCGTACGGTGTGCGAGGTGTTGGCGGCTTAGAGGAGGCCTAGGGGTTGGATTGGCCCGCGAGTGGCCTGTATGATGATCCCTTATTGTATATTTTAGACCATCTGGCAGGAGAGGAACATGCGATGCTTCGAGCGTGTCGAGCTTGATCCTTCTCGAATTCGGTACAGTTTTCTGAATCTTCTCCTTACTTGTTATAGGAAAAGACATGATTCGTCATTGTCTCTCTTTCTTGAGTTTTTAGAGGAGTTCAAGGGGCTTTTTTAGTCTGTTGTGGGCTTCGGCTCTTTGCTTCTTTGCTTTGTATACTTCATGTATACGAGATTCTGTTCCTTTAGGCGGATTTGTTTTATTGAATCATTTACATATAAAAAAAATGTTGAAAAACGTTAAAGATACCATAAAGAAAAATATGAATTTTTCTTAAGTATTAAAGTAACCCTAACAAATGTGGCAATTGAGGGTTTTACTCAAAGCATGATATTTGAGAAAATGGAGAATTGTTACGCTAGATTTTGAATTAACATAAATGTGAGGATGACGGTCCCCGAATGTAAAATGGAAAAATAAACTTAATTTTGTAAAAGTAAAATATTTTCTATGTATTTAAGTTAAGTAACGGAGAAAAAACTTGTAAAATGCGTTCAAGTGTGTAACAAATGTAATGAGGTTGTATTAACATTGGGTATTGGTCTACGGGTCGGGTAAATGTTTACAGTAAGAAAAAGATGCATGTATGCACATAAACATGAACAAAGATATTCTAGGTATTTTTTATAAAACCAACGATTGGATCACAACTAGATGGACTTAATGTAAAGTCAAAAAGGTTTTCACAAAGGGTAACCGAGAAAATATAAGAAGAGTCTGAAGCCCTAGACCCTCTTTTTGGGTTGAGTCAATGAAAATAATTTTAAGAGTATATAAATAATAAAAAGTGCAATTACTTATGAGAAAATTAGAATAAAGTAGAAAATGTGCTTAAAGTAATGAAATGTGTGAAAGGACACAACTGGCAAGATAGGATGAAAATTATTTAGACATTCTAAGTGATTTGAATTTTGATTTCGAAAGTTTTGGAATCTTATTTTTGTATGGTGGTGGAGTGATGGAAACTGGTGGAAAGGGTGAGGTGAAATGGTGATGTAAGGAAATGCAAGATAATGTTTTGGGGAATGTCGTAATAGGGCTTCCACACGAATTACGAGGCTTCAACCCCTTGAATAGCGAGGTAAGAGTTTTCTTAAATAGGTAACCCTAAAAGGAAAAAATAACTAAGCTACCCTTTGGGGGATCGAGATGCAGGCTGGAATGGTTGCTAGCCTACCAATCGAAAGGTATGCCAGATTAGGTGACTAAGAAATGTCATCACCTGCCAATAGGCATTGGAGGAAAGTGGATGAAATGGACTTTTTCATAAATCGACCATAAAATGAAAATCGTAACTCCGATTTGCGTACGATAAGGATCGTTGGAAATAGTATATATATATATATATATATATATATATATATATATATATATATATATATATGAAAGTGTGTTGTTATACTCTTGGATCCAAAAGTTTACCAAAGTCAAATGCAGCTCGAAAAGCATCTTGTTGCCTCCCAGTTAGGGTTTCAGGGTAAAATCGTTGTTAAATGCGAATCCTAAGTCTTCTTCACACATGGTTCAGACTGTTGGAAAGATGACTAGGAGTTCTACAAAAGTGATTTTACATACTCTCACGTTTCAGAGCTGATAAAAGTCAAGCAAATTAATGAGAGCATCTAGTTTTAGAGTAAAAAGTTTGTAAAGTGCAAATCGTAAGTCCGATTAGCATGCGGTCAGGACTGTTGAAAATTTTATTCAGATCTCTATGAAAGTGCATTGAGATACTATACGGTTAGAGCATTGACCAAAGTCATACATAGATCAAAAATCATCTCATCGTTCTCCAATTATGATTTTGAGGAGAAGAGGGGGTCCAGGGTTCAAGGGGGTTTTGTTTGGACCATGAAGAAGAACATGGGGGTATTAGAATCGATTCTACATAAAGGCCCTCAATTAGTGAGTTTGGGAAAAGTAAAGTTCGCAGAAAGATTATCAATCTAATATACATTTATGAGTTTTAGGTTCTTATGAGTGGGAACTCTGGTGAGATGGGTTTCGATCATAATGGGAATGAATATCTAATTTTGAGGACCTATGGGCTGGGTGTGACTGATACATTGGTTATGGATGATTCAGAGGGTCGAGGTCAATTTTGAGGACCTAAAAAGTATTTAAGACCAATTCATATGATGACGACCAAATTTGAGGGCCAAGGTCAATTATGAGGATGTGAAGAGTTTAAGCAACCAAATCAAGGGGTCGCGACTGATTCTGAGGACCAAGGCTAATTTTGAAGACCTAAAGACTGTATGCAACTAATTTAAAGGACTATGGATTATTCAAGGGCTAGGTAAATTATGAGTACCTAAAAAGTGTACGAGACTAACGCAGGGGATCACAATTAATTATGAACGCTAAGGTCAATTATGAGGACCTAACGAGTGTATGCAGCCAATTTAGGGGGTTGCAGCCAATTTCAAGACCAAGGTTAATTTTGAAGACCTAAAGAGTGTGCACGACCGATTCAGAGGATTAGGGTAAATTCTGAGGACTAAGGTCGATTATGAGAACCTAGTGAGTTTATTCGAGTGATTCAAAGAATCACTAAAAATTATGACGGCCAATGTCGATTCTGAGGACCTAAGGACTGTAAGAGATCTATTTAAAGGATCACGGTCGATATTGAGGATCATGGTCAATTATAAGGATTTAAAAAATGAAAAGGTCAATTTTGAGGACGTACAGGATGAGAAGGTCAATTCTGAAGACCTAAAGGATGAAAAGTAGTTTTGGAAACAATATGCAGTGATGTGAATATTTTTGAAAAGATTTGGACTTTTTCAAGTCTTAGTCATTTTTGATAATTTTAAAATTCATGTGCATTTTTTTATTTGATAAATTTCATGAAAATGTATAATTTTTGGAAAATTTTGTTTTTTGCAAAATTTTGTGATTTTTAGGAATTTTTTGCACTTTTTGAGAAGCTTTAGAATTTTTGATGAATTTTGAAATAAATATGAAATCTTGAATTTTGATGACTTTTTAATGGAAAAAAGTGATTTCTATGAAATTCGAGATTTTATGACTTTTGTGGGAATTTTTCTAATTTTTCTGTGCGTTTTGTGACACCTCGTACATTTTAATACTAGATTGATCAGGTCTGATAAAACTCACAGGACTCAAACAATTGAATATCATTATAAGCATAACTATAATAAAACTAAATGCATCAAATAATTAATTCAAACTTACCATAGGTGAAGCACATAACTCTTATACAAAATCAACTAAGAGTATTAGTACCATCACGTAACTACAATTGTATCAACATAAAATAAACTATTGGATGATCTCCATGTGGATGTGACACAACTACCTATTTCCTGAAAATTAAAGTCAACACAAAGGTTAACATCAAGCCTCTTTAATATAACCATACAACCGACTGGACAATAATATAATTACGCATTTTCCTCCCGTCTTTTTTTGCCTTTTAAATTATCCTAACCCAACAGTCTTAGATATTACACTCGTCTAATCCGCGACCTACGTGTACCCCATGATTATGTATTATTCATCTCATTTGAATAAGCATAAATAGTTATTCTACTCATCTCAAGTATATAATATAACTTATAATCATATTATTCATTGAGTACATATTTATCGGGTATGCACATCCTATAGTTTACTCATAATATAATCTAGTATGTATTTACCAAGCACACGCACTCAATCGAACTTAGTAAGTAATTATTGGTTACACACACCCAATGTTTCGCACATAATATAATTTAATACATATTTACCGATTACGTACACCCAATCTAGCCTAGTACATATTTACTGGGTACGCACACTCAATGTTTTGCACATGTTATAATCTAATACGTATTTACCGGGTATGAATACCCAATCTAGCCTAGTATGTATTTAGCGGGTATGCAAACCCAATCTTTGGCTCATCATATAATATTTCACATGTATACAATTTTGTATTTAAGTTTACAAGTATGAACTTAATTAATGTCTATTAACTACGATCTTTACTAGAATTAATAGTCTAACCTTATTGTTAAATTGTCTAAAGAAAATTGCGTCCAAAATTAGGCCTACTAACCCAACCAAACAAACCCCAAATCAAACCTAAGAAAATCGGGAAGGTCGATCTATTTACTCTAGTCGATGGATCGATAGCGTCGATCAATCAACAACCAAAGTTCTAGAATTTTCTTCCTTACGAAATTCCAACCCTTAACCTTCCAGTAATGGATCTCCAAGCTTCCAAATCTCCCAAAATATATAACACAACCCGAAATGCACATAGCCACATCATTTCTATACATAATTACAGATTTCATCCTTTTATATCTAGATTCAAAGGAAGATTTATCAATTTAATTAAAAACCCTAATTTTCAATCTTAAATCAACTTGACTCCCATTTTATATAAATATTACTCATAATCAAGTGATTTTTTTAATATCACTTACCAAAATCATATCATCACCATTTGAGTTAACATTTAATCAAAGTCGATGACAAATGATTACAATTCCATCTAATTTTTACAATATGACTATTAGTGGTTAAATTTGTTTCAAATTTTAGATTTAACAAATTTAGTTTAGAATCCAATACATAATTATATTATAATTCAAATCAAATTATATAATTTTGTTAATTATACTTTCCATTAGATACTCCAACTTGTAATACTCCAAATCTCCTCTTCTCCCACCAGCATCCTCTCTCTAGCTCGAGGGTTCCCCGCCAATAGCGTAGAAATGATTTGGGTTAACTCTAATCTTCATTTTATATTTCCGATTCCGATATTAGGGTGAGTCCCTATATGGGCATTTACCCCTTAACCCCAAAATGATCTCCAACTAGTCTAAACCTATCCTAAGTCCAATACTATCCCATTGAACCTCAAACTCACCATTTTAAGGTATAAACGGACCTTTAAACCTATCGAGAAGTCACCAAAATTATTCCAACAACTTAATTATTTTTTTCATTAAATAATTATTATTTGATTACCGTATTTTAAATTAAATTCAATTTCAGATAAAAATATAATTTGTAGTGATGTCACAAGTCACATCTTTGGAAATTTTCAGAAACAAATCATTTCACTATTTGTGCAGTTAAAAATAAATTTTTATGACATAAATTTTTTATCATCCCTCTTTTAAAAATCTCGAAATACCCGTGTTTGACCCTAAAATTACGCTTTTACCACAAAATTAATTAATACCTCTTAAAAGCGTACTTGCACTATGAATACCTAAACTCGACAAACATTTGCACTATCACATTTATAATCAAAAGTTGAAGAGTAACAACATTCTCAAGAGAGACTTAAAAGATCACTAGTGGCGACTTAAACCTGTGAGATTTGAGCTTTTTACCCTTTTAAGGGATTTTACATATCTCCTATGTAATACCCCGTACTTTCATAGAGTTTTAAATTGCATAAGTACGAGTAATTTGGAAATTTGAGGAATTTTTGCAAATAATAATTTTTGGAGTTTAAGAGTGTTAGATATTTACCGACGTGTGTTACATTTACTTTTCGGACTAAGTAAATAAGTCGAATTATTTTAATTACATGTCACAGTTTGGTAAAGCAAAAAAGAATAATATTTTAAGTGAAAATCCCTTATTGAGATGTGTTGGGTTTAATCCGTAAATTGTAGTTAAGTGACTCAAATTGAGATTCCGAGTGTGCGGTTGGTTTTGAAATGGCCGGGATAGTCAGAATAGAGTATCTGGGGGCAATGTTTATATTTCAGAGATCTTTGGACAAGTAGCGACTCGCAATTAAGTAAACAAGTCATTTTTGGGTTTATAAGGGACAAACTCATATTTCTCTCCTATATAAGATACGAGAGAGAGGGATAAGGAAATAAAAGAGGAAGAGAGAAAAGAGAATAAGAAAAGAAGATTATGGCCAAACTCCACGGGATTCGACTCGAGGTCGCCGGATTTTATCCACGAGGCAAGTGTTTACTGGCTTATTTCTTTTAAAGCATAAATCGCATATTGTAGTTGGTAGCGAATAACTATAAAGATTTTTGGAATGGTTTTCGTGAATCAAATCGGGTTTTTCGGAAGTTTAACGGATAAACCCCGGATAATATACAATTTGGGAAACTTAGGAATTTATTGAAATCGATTGTTGGTTATGCGTTCTAGGATGTTTAGAACCCTTTTTATGTGTGTATATGTCGTTGATTAGGGTTGGAGGATATTAGGAGAGGATACAAAAGCTTAGGGGAAGCTTTAATGGCCGAAACAGCTTCTCAGAGAAGAAGTTGTCCGGATCGATCGATCGATGGCCAAGGGTTGATCGATTGACCATTCAGGATTTTTGACAGTTTTGGCCAGTGTTGTTTAAATGGGATAAGTTCCAAATTTAATTGTTTCTAGCTTATTTATTTGAGGAAGTAAAGATTCATTTAGGGAACTAATATTGAGGGAATTTATGGGGGCTAGGTGCGTGCTATAATCATGTGACACTAAAAGTATATTGTCGAAAAAAATAAATAAATTGAGGAATTAGACAATTGGGGTTCCCAAAAATAGAGTGAGGACTTCTAAATTATGATTGGAGTGAGATGTATACCTTGGGTTAATTGAGTAAAATTCAGGAATTATTTATTTAGGGGTGTTTAGGACGAGTAACACCCGAGGGAGTATTTCAGCGGGCGATTATATATAGATAATTGTGCACGTAGAAAATGTAATTATATGCTAACTAATTGAGGAAATCCTATGAAGCGACTAGAATGAAATTTTGGATATAGGCTAAAGAGGATTTAACAGTTACCCGATACGCCTATTGATGACGGTTATTATAGGTGATGCGATACCTATGGAATTCAGATAAGTCGATAGTATACTCATCTAGTTAGTACGAATTTCTATATTTGTGTTTATATATAAATCCTTAAAAATGATTAAGGTACAAGCTATATATCAAGTGAGAGAATACTTCTGGATTTAGTATCATAAGTGTGTGAATACTTAAATATTATTACGAATGAGAACATTCAGGGTCATTGGCTATCGCTATATGAGATTGGAAATTACAGATATATATATATATATATATATATATATATATATATGAGAAGTGATGTAGAATATGTATACGATGTAATTACAATATAAATAATATGATACGAATACATATATATCTGTGTGTGATTGGTATATTTGTATCTTAGAGGCTGGTTCCACGGGATTTCCTTTGGCGTAGGGTTGGAACAGCCATATTATATATTTTACTAGTGCGATCCGGGGAGGTTGCACTACTAGAAATAGACATTTTTATGACGGGGAAAAAGGGTCATAAAAAGTTTTTTATGACGGTTTTCAAAGCTTTAAAAACCGTCGTAATGTTGTGTGTCATAATAAATTGGTGTTGACAAAACCGTCATAACAAACCATCCTATTACGACGATTTTTTGTACAACCCATCATTAACAATAATGTTATGCTTTAATAAAATTGGTTCTGACAAAATCGTAATAATAAACAATCCTATTACGACAGTTTTCCGTAAAACCGTCATAAAACCTAGCTATTCGATGGTTACTTTGTTAATTATAATGACAGCATACATAAAATAGTCATAAAACATACCCATTTTTATATGTGAACTATAAACCTTCATAAAAGTTTTTTTTCCTTTATTTTTTTGCATTGTATTGTTCAAATATCCCAAACATGTAATGAATAAAACTATGATTTGAAAATTCAAAGCACAAATTTCCATACTCAAAGCAGCAAATTCCAAGTACCAATATAACCTGAACAATTAGTATAAAATTATCATTAATATTTGAAATTAAAAAAAATAATTATACACCAACAGTTTTCCAATTCACTTCTAGACAACTCACAAACAAAAAGATATCTAAAACGATTTATACTATAGACATAAAAACTAGAAAATTAAACTGCAACATTAGCTCCATTTGTATAGCATGGAAATCCAATTTAGCAGTAGCTACATCGAATATGCAATAATCAGCATCAAGATCGATATCTGAACAAAAGAAGAAAATAAACAACAGTTAACATCTAAAACAGATTAACCATATAAATAATATATCTCAAACAATAATGATGTTCTAATATAAGATCAAGCATAAAAAATAAACATTTGTATAATTTTAAAGTTAATTTTTACTTCATTCTTTATTAAGGCATGGGAGAGATAAATGGAAAAATTATTAAGAAAATTTCAGCAAAATTTTCTCTGTTTTTTCATAATCCAAAATAATGACATTTTTAACTAATAACCATATAAAGCCCAATATGGGCATTCACCATCAATAATAATATAAAGGTCACCCCATGCATTTAGAATCATCATCAACAGTAATTACAACAACAACAATATAAATCCCACCTCGGGCATCATTCATTATCAATAATAATAAAATAAATACCAACAATAATATAAAGGCTAAAACGGACATCACAATTAAACATTTTCATAATCTTAAAGTTAATTTTTAGTTTATTTTTTATTAACGCATGGAAGAGATAAATGGGGAAGATTTTATGGAAATTTCGATAGAGTTTTCTATGTTTTTTTTTAATAATCCAAAATTAAACATTGCATGTTTAACCAGCCACAACAATATAATGCCCACCTCGAGCATTCAGCACCATCAACAACAACAACAATATAAATCCCATTGCCGGCATGCACTATCAACAATAACAATATAAATATCACCATGCACATTCACTATCACTAATAACAATATAAAGACCACCTTGGGGATTCACAATCAACAACAATATAGAGGCCACCACGGTCATCACAAAACATTTGCAGAATCTCAAAGGTAATTTTTACATCATTCTTTCTTAACGCATGGAAGAGATAAATAAGAAAGGTTTAGTGAAAATTTTGGCAAAGTTTCCTTTATTTTTTTAATAATCCAAAATTAAACATGACATGTTTAACCATTAACAATAATATAAAGCCCACCCCGAGCATTCACCATCACAAAATAAAGCCCACCTCGGGCATTCACCGTCAATAATATAAAGCCCACCCCCGGCATTCAGCATCATCATCAACAACAATGATAATATAAATCTCATCCCGTCCATTCACTAACAACAACATTATTCTTGACATCATATTTTTATAGTGCTTTGATAATATTAATTACGATTTTTGTTATATCTTCATATATAGTATTTTGATTCTCTATATTAAATATTATTAACATCGACATAAAGTAATTAATTAGATTGAAGAAAAAAAGGTACCTGAAAATATATGCCAAAATTGTCCACAACTGTAGCTCACTAAAAATAATCGTGAATAAAATCGATGAACTCATGCTGAACTTCTTCTATCTCATGATTTTCATAGGTTGGTTTTTCAGCCAACTCCTTCATCTAACAAATCAAATAATACAAGTTGTATTCAATTTTTCCTTATAAAAGTAATTAGTAGGGAAACAAAATATTATAAAATAAATATTTATTACCTTCAGTTTAGTAGAGTGAGATGGATTCTCCATTAGATCTCTCATGAACTTCAGTATGTAAAATCCACATTCGACATTCCCCGATTGTAGAGGCCCCTATAGAATAATATGTTAAAGATAATATTTATATTAGGATTTAAGATATAAGTCAATAATGCAAATTCATTACCATTATCGTACCCTAACATTCTCCCAGTTTGAACCTGAAATTCTTCCTCCTTTCAATACCACCAACGCTTTAAATTCACTTCAAGGCAAAGATTATAATGAAAAACATGTGTACAAAGACAATATGACTAAAGTTATATATATATATATATATATATAAGTCATTACTCACAAGCTTGTAAAGAGTTTCAAGTCTCGGTCTGGAGCCCTATGTAAAGAATCTAAATAGAATATATATTCCTCGAAGAGAAATCGATAACGACTAAAGCCAATTAAACCTACAATGTAATGAGTTATTAACATCAATGATACAAATATGTTTTGATATAATTATAACTAAGATAATAAATACACTTATCCTATGTTAATTGTCATAAAATATGTTTGATTCCATTTAGCATCCTTCATTGCATTCCTAATAAAAATATGCATTTTTTATTTCAAATAAGCTTGTTGAGCAGTCCCGAGATTAACATATACAATACAATCCTGATTATTTTGAAACTTCTCGTACAAGAATCTAAACAAAATAAAAATTTATTAGAAAGGAGTATCTAAAATTAAGATGAAAATAACTTATTCTCGCACCTCATGTATCCGATTAGACAACTGACATCAAGCTCCTCCATTTTACAAAAACACACCAAATCATGTTTAGTAATGTAGGTTGATGGAACTTTATCTCTATATATCCCGACGAGAATTTTTACGGTATCACTTGTCATGATTGAATCAAGCATGCTTGCAAATACGATAAGTGACCCTCTCTCAACACCATTTTCTCTATCTATTTCCTAGTTTGCATTGGTCATAAAATAGTTAATCTAAAAATTTAGAGTGAGAGAGAGACTAATAAAGAGTGAAAAGATAGGGCATTTGAAAATATTAACAATGGTATCTTTAATATAAAATAAAATTGCTCACAACTTTGGATCTGTGTCTAGTATAACAAATTCTTTAGGTCACGCAACATGCGAACTATGTGCATTCATAACTGTTACTAACTCATCACCACAAGGTACGGGAAGGGGGGCATTCGGAGTGTAAACAGTATCCATGGACACTCGCACGTAATCAAGTGTGGGATTAGGATATGTCATGTGAGCGGATCTCTTTCCATCATCTTTATACTATTTATAAGTAAAAAATAAAAATAAAAACTCAAATTAATAACATGTTCTTGTTGCAGATGTCAACAACAATAATATATAATATTTATTTCTTACATTGCTATTTTTCTTCTTATTTGTTTTCTTGGCAGGCGAATCACATGATGCACTTACATTTGATGAAATTATTTTATGCAATCCATTGTCACTTTTTGGGGTGTTCAACCTGACTTTCGTCATTGCCCTCTCGTACTCCGACACCATTATATATAATTCTTCCCTCGTCTTTCAGCTTGTGTCGTGCTTAGAACCTTATAAATACATAAGCTTGAGAAACTTATACTAATAACTTAGAAAATATATGATGTTAACCATTTGCTACATACCTCAAACCCCTTTGAGATTCTCACTTTTACGAATTCCTCTCAATCCTCCTGTTCAATATATTTTTTTATACATCTCTGGATGATTCTTTAGTTGATCAGATTCATCTCTAAATGGACGGACGTAAAGCATAGTCAATTCTACTTTAAAAATTGTCCACTGAGCCAACATATTAGATATCACTTGTTTCTTTGTCTTTGGATCCATATTAAATTTAGATTGTGAATTAAATAACTTTAAATAAATAAAGGAATACAAGATAAAAACATCTTATTATATATATGCATGCAATTTTATAACTTCTTCAGTCCCATTTATGAGAGGCATGACATAGACATATTTGGTGAGTAATTAAGACCAAATTAAACTTTCATTCCTTTCATGATGCTTGGACGATAGACTCCTTGTTACATGCATTTTGTGGAAGTTTTAATATATTTGTATTGGTTAAGATTAGAAATTGTTATGAGAAGTGAGAATTACACTTGCATTACCTACATCAAAGTAATTGTATGAACTACTCTTCATCATAAGAAGGGGTGAAGAGGGATAAGTCCATTTACAGTGGCTTGATCGGGCTCATAATATTATTAAAGATGATCAGATCATTGACTGACCAGATGAATTGAAATCAACCAACATATTCTCAGCTAACTAAAACACTGGTTATTATCCTAAAACTGACTAGCAATTCATATTGGCCCAAGATTATTGATAAACTAACCCTCTTCTTTCTTCACGACATTAAGTGTTTCCTCTAAAAATATAAATGGTACATTGATATATATAAGTAACCACCGCTTGCTTATGTTCAAATCAGAAAAAGAAAATGCAATAAGGAAAACTGATTTAGTAAAGCAATTTCTAAAATGAGAATAGGTATTGGCAAAGATATTTTTCAGGAGAACAACACATCATCTATAAATTTCACTCCACATTCCATTCCATTTCCTGTACGTAATTCACACGAAGGGAAACTTCATTACAACGATCATTATTGTAGTGAATTTTGGTTTATGGGGCATATGATATTTAACTGGGACAAACAAGTGTAAATTCTACTGTACTGGTACTTATTACATTGATGTGAATAGATGGAGAAGGCCTTCTACTATAACCTATGAGGCACTTCAAATAATTGAAAATGTGATCAGAAGTTGAATTTGAAAGGATGACAAAAAGAATTTTCTCAAGATACCTTTTCTATGTTCAAAATTAATCCTAAGATGCCTATTGAAAGATTCAGAGGTGGGAAGTAGTGGGAGAGGCCTAACTCAGGGAAATTGAAGATTAATTGTGTTGCTACTAATATGGAGAACTCAAACTCTGGTATAGGGGTTATCATAAGAGATAAGAATGGAAGTTTTATATGGGCAGCTTCAAAGTTTATGAATCAAGATTCTAGTTTGGAAGCTCGAGTTCAATTCATCACTTTTAATTTGATATTGAAATTGTAACAACCCAGGTTTTCGAGCGACTATTTATTACTATTTTGCCTAATGGGCTAATTTTATAAAATAAGGAATGTTGGAGTAAATATTATTTCCCGTGAGACTTAGGGATAATATTTACTATGTTCTGACTATTTACCGTTATGAGAAGGTAAATAGTGTTATATTGTGTATTTTGCGTCGTTATATGTAAAACGACGGTTATGACCTATATTTAAATCGGGTATAATTAATGAATTTAAAATGGAATTGGAACATAGAAATAGTTCACACTTTGCCGAATGCCAAAATAGGGGGTACGGTTGCTTTTAGAATAGTCGAGATAGTCGAAATAAGTGCCCAGTTGTAATTTTTGGGATTCGGGCAATTTTAAGGGGTTATGACTCAATTAAGTGGTTACGAGTCATTTTAGTGGTGTATTAGCAATTAGGAGTGGGGGTTTATATTTTTAGACCCTTATAAATCCCCCACCCCCTTTCTTTTTCTTCATTTGTGTGAGAAGCCAAAAGAGAGAGAGAGAGAGACAGAGAGAGAGAGAGAGAGAAGAGAAAGTAGAGAGAAAGAGAGAGATGGAGGATTTGGGCCGAAATCCGTCGCTACCGGAGATGTTCAGAGACTACGAACCTCAAGGCAAGTTTCTTACTTGCTAGATATTGATTTAATGTGATAAATTGCATGCATAGTTAGGTTTTGGAGATTTAACCCATAAATGGGTATTTGTTGATTTTGATGATTAAACCTTTAAATCTTAGTTTTAAATTGGATTTGAGGATAAATTATTAGTTGTAAATGGTGTAGGAATGATTTGGTAGAATTAGATGTTGTTGATGTTGGGTAAAAACAAAGAATGGAGGTTTTGGGATTTTAGGGTTTATGTAACCCGTCGCCCAAATTTGGGCAAAATTCCAGGACCGAATCGATTCGGCCCTAGGGGCGAATCGATTCGGATAAGGAGAGGGTTACAGGTCTTGCAGACCGAATCGATTCGGATTTAAAGAGAATCGATTCGGAAATTGCAGAAGGTTAGTTTTTGCTCACCGAATCGATTCGGTTGTCTAGCGAATCGATTCGCAAGGGCGAATCGATTCGGCCCAATTGGCGAATCGATTCGGTTCCCCTGTTTCTGTGAGATTTTTCTTATTTTGATTTTTAGCCCTTTTTCTTTTTAGGTCCAAGGTTTAGGAACCTTCCTTCGGTAAGTAATGGGGAGTCCTAGAGGGTTGTATTGGGTAGACTAATGTCCTAGGCTAAGAATGGAGATTTAGGTTTACCCGAGGACTAGTTTGGATTAGGTTAATGTCCAACGGATATAGGAGGTTAACCTAAAGGTATATTTGAAGTTAAAATATTAAATGTTGAGCTTTTGAGAGACACTCCATTTTGGAGACTCACTTTGAGGGTTTATGAAATATATAAACTATTCGAGGCTATTTTGAGGTTAGTGGCACTTTGGGGTTTTAGGTCATTTATAAAATATGACTTAATAAGAATATATTGCACCTTCTAAAACTTGGTGTTTAAAGGCTAAGTGAATGATTTTTGGAAATATAAAATATGAGTTTTCAAAAATGGAAAAAGTAATGTTTTTCATAAATGATAATTTATGGATACACACCTCTCTAAATCGCTATCATAAGGGAAGTCGCGCGCGTTGTGGTGAAGCCCCCTGGCTAATGATGCAGGGTGGATATAGTCCCTAGGCCATGTGAGAATTTATTTATATTTTCTGCGCTGGTTAGGAGATTCTGGGTGTGGTCTTGACTATCCCACAGGCACATGGTCGCTTCCCGACGTTTCGATAGGATCCCAGGTTGTCTTGGAGGCCCTGGAAGATGATAGCCATTTAGGGGCGCGCACAGTGGGGAAACCCGGACGGGCGGTCTTAGAATCGTTATATATATATATGAATATAACTATTCTAAATCAAGTTGGACTTGATGTTTGATGGGTGCCATAAAGAGCACAGTAAAATGCCACATAGAGCATGATGAAAGTGCCATAAAGAGCACGATGTAAGGCCATAAAGAGCCTATGATGATGATTATATTCCTGATAAGGAAGATATTTTTACAAAGTGAACAATTGAGATAAATGCCTCTAGAGCATAAAAAGTATGATTATATTTCCTAATAAGGAACAAATTCAAGAAATGAATTAGTTTACGATGAAAGTAATTCGGTAAACACTTGATAAAGTGTCGTACCATTTATATGTATACTCCTAAAGATAGAATTAGGAATTGTGCCATTAGTTGATGGATGGGTTTTAGTTTATGTTTTTCTTTGTGTAGCTGTAGATGTGACCTTCCACACTTATGCACACACATTTATTTATTTCTTATTTTCGTGCTTAGGGTCTAATGGATCTCGACGATCAACCTTGCCTAAGTAGTAGTGTATCGGGGGGGTTCCTTGTTTGGATTTCGCTTTGCGAGACACCCCACGCACGAATAGGGCATAGTGTTGAGAATGGGGAAAAGTTAGCCCTTAGTACTTAGGGTTAACTAGAACATCTCACGATATTGCGTTAGGTTGCTGCTAGATTGAGAGGTGAGGAATATTATTGTTATCTGCGAGAGAATTACGCACTTAACTGTCATGCATTTTAGTCACATGGTAATCATATCAAACCCGGCCCTGACCGGTTTCTATACTTCCTTGTTTCTGCATATTCCTTGCCGTTACAGGTGCGCTTCCGCAGGGACATCTGCATTTACATATTCCTTTCCAGTTGTTATGGAGCTACAGCATGTTGCGGATGTTGTAGGATACTTGTAGTAGACGCTCCCCTCTATTGTACTCTAGTTATGCTCAGTACTTTTATTCGGGCGTGTTTGCCCAAGGCATTTCACTCATTTATTATATTGTAAATACTGATTGTAATACTTAATATATCATTTGTATTGGTCTGTGCACCGACAGCTTATTCGGTGATTATTTATTGTATGGTCATACTTTATTCTTCGATTTTTGATACCCACCGTTTTCACAAATGGGATTGTCTAAGTGCTTTCGTTTACTTTCAAAAAAAAAAATTTGTATATGACAATCCGTTTTCTAAAATGATTGGTGGTTATCTCATACTAACTTTTTTAATCGACAGTGATGCTAAGAATGGACCATCTATGATTCCTGTGATTATTGGAGTATTGGGCTGGCCACCTATTATTTTAGTAGGCGGGTTGTCACAGATGGTATCAGAGCATTAGGTTCTAGAGTCCTTAGGAATCTGTGCGAATGTTTTACGTCTTCTGCATTTCTCTCTATTTGATGTAGAGCCTTAGGAATAAGGTCATTGAATTCTCTTATGAGATTTCGTTCTCCTGCTATGGTATGAGGACCCCGAAGATCTTCTGCGCGTTCATGTGAGACTTGTAAGTCGTTAGATGAAGGGCGTTGAGGAAGGCCATTGTGAAGGCGTTGTAGGATGGGATTACTATAAGCTGTAGGCTGTGGTCGGGAATAAGGACCGCTTTGGAGGTCTCCCCCTTTGTAGCATTATTTTATAATGCTGCCGTGACTACTAAGTACGGTGAAAATAGTTTTCCCAAGTACCGCTGCCGGTAGAGAGTGGTACTATGCTTGGGACTCCGAGCAATGTCAATTCGGAGTTGAGAGGTTCTTTATTAGAACCACATGTTGAAGTTTGGTTGGATCGAGGAAGTGTAACCTCGTTCGGTGAGAACATAAGGCCCGAGAGTTTTGGCCTAGAGTTGGGTATAGGAGTGCCCAGGTGTGAGGATTTGAGGAAAACCTTTCACCCTTTGGAGTAAGGTTGAAGTGACGGACATGATAGTCGCCTCGTTATGGTGGGGCAGAGTGTTTTTGCCCATAGAGAGAGCCTCTCAGTGGAAATGCTAGGCTCGTAAGTAAGTGTTGGAAACACTTTTGGAGAAGCAGTATTCAGGAGACCCCAATGGTGGACATCCACTCGGGGAAGACTCGTGGAGCTAAGGTTGGGGAAGCTGGTAGAATGTTCTCCTTGCTGAAGAAGTCAAGGGAACTATGCGTTCTGATCTTGTCAATTGAAGATAACCGGCAAGAATATGACTCCTAGTTGAGTCATTGGTGGAAGTAGTTTGGTTCGGGTAAGACTAGAAGGTCGTGTCTTCGAACCATTGGTAGTAGCCAAGGAGGTTGGCTAGTATGTTGGTGGAATTTCCGACTAGGGTGCGAGTAGTGCATTCCTTAGGTAGGATGGAGTAGTATGGTGTTAGCCCTAGATTCGGGTGCGTATATCGGGCTTGTGATGGTATCGGTACGTATTTTTATATATAGTAAGTATATTTATGTGACTTCCATGATAGGGGAGTTCTGTATTTTCCTTCTCACTCGTTATGGGGCGAGTGGTGATAGGTGTGGTACGTGCTACTTGTATTATATATTATACGAGTAGAGATATTCTTAGATTGGGTTGGGTGATAGCAAGCGAATATATCGCGAGGCTATCCTAGTTCTAGTTCTAGGAGGGGGACTAGTTGTTCTATAATATCTCTCCTGGATACGGGTGAGACTTTATAGAGGTGGTTTACGATATGTAGATAGTTTCCTTTATTTTTTTGTTTTTATTTTGTTTGCTTCCTTGTTTGCTTTGCTTGTGTATGCTATTGCCTTATCTCCATGACCGGCTAGTTAAGGTGACTGTGTGGAGGGGTTCCTTGTTTGGATTTTGCTTCGGCGAGACGCTCCACGCATGAACCTTAACGACATTGGGAGTGGAGAGATGTGCATTTTCTTTTCTGTTCTTTTCTTCTTTCTTTTCTTTTCTGTTGGTTAAGTGTTGGGTTGGAAGGTTTAGCCAAGAATCACGTATATGAGTGATTAAAGGCTAAGTTCAGGTGCAATATATGAGCACTATGATCGTTTTCCTCTGACTAACGTGGGGGAGGACTAAGATTATGGATGTCCGATAGGGACTTATGGTTGTGCCTTAGTGAGAAGGCCATTCGTGTAGAGGTATATGTGTCTCTTGGGGTAGAGTAGTGGTGGCATCTTACTGAAAGTAAATGCCTCAGTCGATTGTTATGATAGGACTTAGACGTATATGTAGTAGTAGAATTTTGAGTTAGGATTTTCGTCGATCCCGATCATGTGTCTTCGACTGTTACTTCTCGACGACTGACAATGCGAGGTAGTAGTGTAATGGGAGGGTTCCTCGTTTGGATTTCGCCTCGGCGAGACGTCCCACGCATGAAACCGAGCTAACGTCGGAAGTCGGGAAAGGTCTTGGACACTAGGGATATTTAGTATTATACTTATACGACTAGGTTAGGATAGATAGATTGACCTTAGGATTCTTAGGATGCTAGGCCCTTAGGGCATGTGGCGTTAGTTTAGGAAGATGGTTGGGAGTTGACCACAATAAGTTGTGGGTTAACTCTAAGTAGGATTTGGTCCCTAGACGAGAAGTATGGGATTTTGAGCTCGTTAGGATGTTTCCTTTCGCTAAGGCAATGCGGATGGGAGTTGTTTAGGCGCCGAGTAGATACCGTTCTAGAGTTTATTCGTGGCATGGAATGCCAAGTGGAGTGAGCTTCACCGAGGGGACGCTATTGTAAGAGCGTTCGGGTCCATGATTGACCCTTTCAACTACTGGTATGTAGAGAGTAGTGTGGAACGAGGATGGGTATATCCGTGGAACTTTTTATCGAATTGTCGATAAGGTAACGGTCATGATTCTAGTTGAAGAAACTGTGGATCATTTGATCTATCGCTACTTGCTCAATGGAAATGGGCGGACTAGGCGGGAGGTGTATGTCCAACTCTTCTTAGTAGGAGTTTTAGATCTATATGCAGTTTCTAGTAACGGTAGTGAACCGAGACGAGACATTTGTGTCAAGGTACATGTGAGGTCTCCAGGGAGAGATGGGGAACCGTTGGGATATGGGGTATACCCTACCACCCGTAAGTGGAAGGGTGGCTTTGATTTGAAGGAGAAATCGGAGTAGTAGTTTTTATGGATCGAATTTCCGTGTAATAGTTCGGATCATTTTCGATAAACGTTAGGCCGTGTGTAGCCTAGTATAGATGGCAATATGCCTTGTCTACTCGTTGGAATGGAAACAGCGAATAGTATATTCCTGGGACCGGGAGTGGTCCGGGAACCTTCCTTTAGATTGGGTTCAGTAAGCAAGTAGACTTTTGAGGGTTACGCCAACGCGAATAGAAATTAGTAGTGTTGGGGGTAGCGATTGTAAGTTAGTGTAGTTATTCCCTAGTAGAGGTAACGTGTTTCGGAAAGTAAGGCAATTAGTGCCGAGCTTGTGTGGGTATCTCCTCCCGTAGTAGAAGGGTAGGATCGTTAGCGATGACCTTAGTCTGAGTCCTATGGGGACATTTCTATTCGGGGGTTCGCTAGTATGATAGCACGGTTTTTATTATAGTATACCCTTTATATGGTTATGGGTTACGCCTGAATTTTGAGGGCAAAATTTCCCTTTAAGGGGGGGAGTATGTAACAACCCAGGTTTTCGAGCGACTATTTATTACTATTTTGCCTAATGGGCTAATTTTATAAAATAAGGAATGTTGGAGTAAATATTATTTCCCGTGAGACTTAGGGATAATATTTACTATGTTCTGACTATTTACCGTTATGAGAAGGTAAATAGTGTTATATTGTGTATTTTGCGTCGTTATATGTAAAACGACGGTTATGACCTATATTTAAATCGGGTATAATTAATGAATTTAAAATGGAATTGGAACATAGAAATAGTTCACACTTTCCCGAATGCCAAAATAGGGGGTACGGTTGCTTTTAGAATAGTCGAGATAGTCGAAATAAGTGCCCAGTTGTAATTTTTGGGATTCGGGCAATTTTAAGGGGTTATGACTCAATTAAGTGGTTACGAGTCATTTTAGTGGTGTATTAGCAATTAGGAGTGGGGGTTTATATTTTTAGACCCTTATAAATCCCCCACCCCCTTTCTTTTTCTTCATTTGTGTGAGAAGCCAAAAGAGAGAGAGAGAGAGAGAGAGAGAGAGAGAGAGAGAGAGAGAAGAGAAGAGAAAGTAGAGAGAAAGAGAGAGATGGAGGATTTGGGCCGGAATCCGTCGCTACCGGAGATGTATAGAGACTACGAACCTCGAGGCAAGTTTCTTACTTGCTAGATATTGATTTAATGTGATAAATTGCATGCATAGTTAGGTTTTGGAGATTTAACCCATAAATGGGTATTTGTTGATTTTGATGATTAAACCTTTAAATCTTAGTTTTAAATTGGATTTGAGGATAAATTATTAGTTGTAAATGGTGTAGGAATGATTTGGTAGAATTAGATGTTGTTGATGTTGGGTAAAAACAAAGAATGGAGGTTTTGGGATTTTAGGGTTTATGTAACCCGTCGCCCAAATTTGGGCAAAATTCCAGGACCGAATCGATTCGGCCCTAGGGGCGAATCGATTCGGATAAGGAGAGGGTTACAGGTCTTGCAGACCGAATCGATTCGGATTTAAAGAGAATCGATTCGGCAATTGCAGAAGGTTAGTTTTTGCTCACCGAATCGATTCGGTTGTCTAGCGAATCGATTCGCAAGGGCGAATCGATTCGGCCCAATTGGCGAATCGATTCGGTTCCCCTGTTTCTGTGAGATTTTTCTTATTTTGATTTTTAGCCCTTTTTCTTTTTAGGTCCAAGGTTTAGGAACCTTCCTTCGGTAAGTAATGGGGAGTCCTAGAGGGTTGTATTGGGTAGACTAATGTCCTAGGCTAAGAATGGAGATTTAGGTTTACCCGAGGACTAGTTTGGATTAGGTTAATGTCCAACGGATATAGGAGGTTAACCTAAAGGTATATTTGAAGTTAAAATATTAAATGTTGAGCTTTTGAGAGACACTCCATTTTGGAGACTCACTTTGAGGGTTTATGAAATATATAAACTATTCGAGGCTATTTTGAGGTTAGTGGCACTTTGGGGTTTTAGGTCATTTATAAAATATGACTTAATAAGAATATATTGCACCTTCTAAAACTTGGTGTTTAAAGGCTAAGTGAATGATTTTTGGAAATATAAAATATGAGTTTTCAAAAATGGAAAAAGTAATGTTTTTCATAAATGATAATTTATGGATACACACCTCTCTAAATCGCTATCATAAGGGAAGTCGCGCGCATTGTGGTGAAGCCCCCTGGCTAATGATGCAGGGTGGATATAGTCCCTAGGCCATGTGAGCGTTTGTTTATATTTTCTGCGCTGGTTAGGAGATTCCGGGTGTGGTCTTGACTATCCCGCAGGCACATGGTCGCTTCCCGACGTTTCGATAGGATCCCAGGTTGTCTTGGAGGCCCTGGAAGATGATAGCCATTTAGGGGCGCGCACAGTGGGGAAACCCGGACGGGCGGTCTTAGAATCGTTATATATATATATGAATATAACTATTCTAAATCAAGTTGGACTTGATGTTTGATGGGTGCCATAAAGAGCACAGTAAAATGCCACATAGAGCATGATGAAAGTGCCATAAAGAGCACGATGTAAGGCCATAAAAAACCTATGATGATGATTATATTCCTGATAAGGAAGATATTTTTACAAAGTGAACAATTGAGATAAATGCCTCTAGAGCATAAAAAGTATGATTATATTTCCTGATAAGGAAGAAATTCAAGAAATGAATTAGTTTACGATGAAAGTAATTCGGTAAACACTTGATAAAGTGTCGTACCATTTATATGTATACTCCTAAAGATAGAATTAGGAATTGTGCCATTAGTTGATGGATGGGTTTTAGTTTATGTTTTTCTTTGTGTAGCTGTAGATGTGACCTTCCACACTTATGCACACACATTTATTTATTTCTTATTTTCGTGCTTAGGGTCTAATGGATCTCGACGATCAACCTTGCCTAAGTAGTAGTGTATCGGGGGGGTTCCTTGTTTAGATTTCGCTTTGCGAGACACCCCACGCACGAATAGGGCATAGTGTTGAGAATGGGGAAAAGTTATCCCTTAATACTTAGGGTTAACTAGAACATCTCACGATATTGCGTTAGGTTGTTGCTAGATTGAGAGGTGAGGAATATTATTGTTATCTGTGAGAGAATTACGCACTTAACTGTCATGCATTTTAGTCACATGGTAATCATATCAAACCCAGCCCTGACCGGTTTCTATATTTCCTTGTTTCTACATATTCCTTGCCGTTACAGGTGCGCTTCCGCAGGGACATCTGCATTTACATATTCCTTTCCAGTTGTTATGGAGCTACAGCATGTTGCGGATGTTGTAGGATACTTGTAGTAGACGCTCCCCTCTATTGTACTCTAGTTATGCTCAGTACTTTTATTCGGGCGTGTTTGCCCAAGGCATTTCACTCATTTATTATATTGTAAATACTGATTGTAATACTTAATATATCATTTGTATTGGTCTGTGCACCGACAGCTTATTCGGTGATTATTTATTGTATGGTCATACTTTATTCTTCGATTTTTGATACCCACCGTTTTCACAAATGGGATTGTCTAAGTGCTTTCGTTTACTTTCAAAAAAAAAATTTGTATATGACAATCCGTTTTCTAAAATTATTGGTGGTTATCTCATACTATTATTTTAATCGACAGTGATGCTAAGAATGGACCATCTATGATTCCTGTGATTATTGGAGTATTGGGCTGGCCACCTATTATTTTAGTAGGCGGGTTGTCACAGAAATTGATTCAAATATGTTATTCAATTATTTTTCTGGAATTCCTCGAAGCATCCCATGGAGAATCAAGCAAGAGATGAAAGAAATTGAGACAATACCGATCGACTTCCAACTAAAACAATCAAAAGACATACAGTATCCCAAACCGTGTTTTTTTAGGTCTTTAAAAAATAGTAACAAGAACTGAGGAGACAAGTCACCACAGAGGTTGAATCTGATTCAATCCAAAGTTTTTCCAACCTTTGTCCCAAGCATATTCAATACGTGTAATGATAGCTTCCAACTCAACATTGAAGGATAGTTGTATGCCAAACATTTTGAAAAATGCTCCTATCATATTGCCCCTATGATCCCTAAAAATGCCACCAATTGGAGCAGGTCCAGGGAAACATTTAGTAAGACCATCAGTATTAAGCTTGATCCATTAGGGAGGGGAGGCAGCCACTGAACAAGGGTTAGGGTGTGGGCTTTTTGAGGAATACCTGGGATTATAAGTCTTTTGAGAATGATAAGATCATTAACACAGTTGTACATGTGACCAAGAACAAGTTTGGAAATGGAGATGGTCCAGGCAATTATGAAATATCTTTCATGGCAAGTTTGGCAGACTTGTGAGCAATAACATTATGAAAAAAAGGCTATGTTCATATTTCCATTAACAGACCACTTGAGCCTGGCTTTATCCTTCCATAAAGCTTCTTCTTTAGCTAGGCATCGAAGATAATTATCTTGATATATAGTTTCCTCATTGGCTAGATAAAAAAATGTAGCATTGTTCCAGGTGAGCTCCAGGGGAGTCAAATTTAGATCTGGCCTTAGAGACTTTGAGGTGAATATTACCAAAGACCTCGAGGTTCCATTTTTTGAGGATGGATTTGAGATGTTTAAGCTTACTTTGGAGGACACACATAGGGTGTCCAACAAAAGAGATGCTCCAAGCATTAGTAACATAAATTTTTATAGCAAATTTATGTTCTAACTATATGGACTATAACTTTGGATACCAAAAGATAGGAAGAACCCTACACAGAAAATAGTTACTGATAAAGATGACTTAAAAACTGAGTTAAAATACATGGAAATATCGTGTGGGATGACTTTCATGTTATTCTACCTCTTCTCGCTCTTAAGGTCCATGTCAGATATTAGAGACATTTTTCAATAATTAAAAAACTAATTACCAATCTACAAGAACTATATGTAGAATAAGATGAATTGCTTATCCGGGAAAAAACTGAATCAAAACTAGGAAAATAATAAGAAGAATAAACAATGACAAACTTTCTTGATATTCCTGAATTATTATAAATGAATGAGAAGATGGATTAAAGAGATAAATCTTTATTTATCTGTGTGACTAAGTATAGGAGTATGTGTCAAAGTCTTATGTCTCGCTTATGTCAAAGTGGTATTGAAGCCCAGTCATTGCTCTGATTTTTTTAGTATGTGTTCTTAGTTTTTTCGTCATGGAGAATGACGATTAGGACACCAGGTGAGTTAGTTCTTTCACCGCGATCCCAAAATCTCCAAATACCCTGATCAGCCTTCACTGGATCTTATGTTGTCTTCGCCTTCACCAATCGCCGACCAATATGTATTAATAGTGAAATTGAGTTACTTTTTACTTCTATAGTAAAGGTCGTGGGCAATATGTCTTAACAATGACAGACACTTTTAAAGAATTCCATGCCATGATCTGTGCATTAATTTTGGGGCAACTTGAGAATTAGAGAAGAGACCAAAGAAAATGAATGATCGGGGTAATGTGTAAGACAACGAAAAATAAGGGTCATAGAAAAGGCCAAGAAAAGGTGATTTTGGTTCCAGTTAAAAGATATTTGTTGAGTTGGAACAATGGTTGTTTAGATTATTATATTGTTTCAAAACAACTAATTAGATAAATACTAAAAAATACACGAACAAACTAATCACGTGTAAATAAAAGGATCAACAACTGCAAATCAATATCACATGTGATCTTTTTATGTTAGATTGTTGTTGATGTTCATTTGTTGTGAATAGAAACAAGGAAAGGAAATAATTATCCTAACTTATGAATTGCACTAAAAATGGTTGAATTGTGGTTCCCCGCTCCCCAAAAACATAACATTTTTCCACTTATGTCGATACGCACCTATTTATATTCTAAATTAAAAACTGAACTTACTTATTACTTGTCATAGTAAAATCCATTGAAGACAATAGGATACCTTATTTACTACTAAACTTAAAGCAAGTCAAATACAATTTTGGTATTGTTGTTGGATTACGAGACTTATAAACTCAATTTTAGATAAAGGGTTGTTTGATTGATAGAGGGAAACCTCCATGAGGAAAAATCGGTCATACAAATGTACTATTATATAGAGAGAATGGATTTATTTTGGTGTGTCCATTTTGGATTCAACTTGCTTTGGAGACGATTCTATTGCGAATGAACAAATTAACCTCTGAGTGGTTTGCTTAACCCTCTAAAGAATGTTGAGGCATACATAGTCAATAAACCTCTATTTCTAGGTGTTCATGGAATTCCTATTTTCTATATATCAAGGTGTGTGGACGCATCAAATATGAATAGGATATATTTAGTTCACTATTTTTTTTGCAGTGTGCGATATTTCATCGGTGTGAGGGTGATATTGGGTCAAAAGGAAGTAAGATTGTGCTTTATTATATATGACATGATAGTATTACTATTTAGTTGTTGTATTTGTCAACCTCTACTATAACGTACTCATAATAATTTTTATTTTCTTAACTATGGTGCTTAGATATACAAAAGATGCAAAAGGATGACAAAGCAGGGCATTGTGCTTGTAAATAATGACAAAGTAGGGCATTAAAGCAGCAAGGCAGGGCATTGTGCTTCTAAAGAATGAAAAAGAGGTATAACTAATGTTTCTACCTAAATGAAATATTTGTTGTTCATTAAAAGGAAAAAATATTGATCTTATATAAACTTTATAATCCTTTGGTACATTTCTAGATCCACTAAGAACAAAAAGGTAAAAGAGATAGTTTGTCCACTAAGATCGATACATAGTTGACTCTAAACAACCACTACCAATCTGCGACTAACCATAACCCAGAAAAAGGCTCCCGAGCTGACAACGGGATGAGCATGATGGTTTAGATAAAATATAATGTCCTCTTTATTTTCGAAGTCCCGGTACTAAATGCCTCAATGTTACTACCTAAAATTCGTAGTTTAAATTACATGCCAAATAAAAATAAAACTTTAGTCATTGGTCGGAGATGATAATCGGGCAATAAATATCACCTTGCGCATTCATTATCAATAAGGACTTGAAAGTAATGGTAGTATAACACAAATTATATAGACTACGAAACTATGAGCATAATGTAAAGTTTTTTTTCCGTAATCATCATAAGCCTGAACACCTTCACATCGTAAAGTTTGTAAATATTTAATTAATAGTGGCAAGTAAGCATCAATGTCATTGTCTGGCTGTCATGGACTAGATATCAACACTGTGATCATCAAAAAAATTCTTTTTGCGCTCAGCGAAGGATGAAAATTGTAGGTCATCAACATAACTAGCCAATAATTATACCTACTGCTAAGAGAACTATGTGGGTTGGTCCCATCAGCTGAAAGTGCTAACCAAAGGTTTCTTACTTCCTTCCCAAACTCTGGCCACTTCTCGTCTACCAACTTCCATACTAGAGAATCTATCGGGTGATGCAATTTACCATCAATTTCTTTTTCATCTGCATGTCATGTCAAATCTTTTGATGTTTGAACATATTGGGACCATCGTTTAAACCGTGGAATAAGTGGAAAATACCACAACACTTTTTAGGAACACCCACCTTTATCTCAATTGTATTCTTCCTTAACTTATACCTTGAATTTCTGCATGTAGGTTATATAGTAGTATCGGTTTACTCTTTCCTATGAAGTATGCAATCATTGGGAAACGCATGTATTTTTTCATATCTGATTCCAAAAATCAATAATGTTTTAACAGCCTGTGAAACCCGAATAATTAAATATCGGGTAGCTACTCCTTTATTAAATTAATACAAATGCCAAGTTGGCTCAGTTCATAGCATCAGTGTCGAAAAACGTTTTAACAATTACTAGCCACCTAATTTTTAAAAAGTGAGTTGTTAATTTTAATTAAATCCGATTAGCATGCAATATTTAAATTATGAAATGCTAATATAACCACCACAACATAATGACAATGGAATAACCATAAAATAGTAATGATTCTGGAGGAATACTCCTCACAACAATCCAAATACAGGAATAAGCAAATACTAAGTCTGCATCACTAAATTAATTACAACCCAAAAATCTGATACAACTGGATAAATCAAGTGTCTAAATGAAATGGGGCGACATGCCCAACAGATGAGGAAAGTCTAGTAACATAGAGTCAAGATCGAAAGTGGAGGCGTCTACTGTCAAAGTTCTGTAACTTCCACGACAGCTACAATCCGTCACCTGAATGGATCTCCTATGCATGGTGTCCTTGTGTCTGGGCAGCTAAAAGGTTTTTACAAAAATATATTTGAAAGCAAACCGGTCAGAACCCGATTGTGGAAAACAGTTTAAAATATAGCAAGTGTTTTAATGACATAAAACAATGAATGCAAAATACATGTTAAGACTTGCTCTCACATGAAATACTCACCTCTCGACTATCTGTGCACTCCTAACATATCCGTAATCGAATCTAGTTATGACCGTATCTAACTGGTTCAGTATAAAATCTAACGTTACTATACGATTCACGATTTAATTCCCGACACCTTATTTTAAACAGAGTGTTTTGCTCTTCTACACAGTTTCCCCATTTTAGTACTACTAATCACTAGAGATCTTCCATTTTATCTTTTACAAAACGTTGATGTTATAGATACTCACATTTATACATTACAGTTCATTTCAATTTACAGTATATCATTCCCATCATAAATATACAATACTAGCACCCCGAGACTAAGCTGCGATGCACATATACTCTGCTATCTAATCCCGGTACATCACGTACATAAGGACCACGTATTCCGAATCTCTCAGGATTCGTTTCAATAAACAACAATCACAAACAATGGAGGCGAATATAGTTCACATCACATGGGTCACGCACATACCTATGCTCCCATGATCAGCAAACTTATTAACATCTCAATAAGTCCTTCTTTGACCTATGTCCTCGAGGTACCAATCTAAATCCCCCCGTAGGCACACAATGATTAGATGACCCTAATCGAACGCAAACCTCCCATGATAGCAAGTATGGTAGGTATGTTATACACATAAAACCACATATACTAAGTGTGGGTACCCGAAATTTAGAACCATGGGCCTGGACGAGTAGCCCAGTCCTAGCGGCCCAAAGTCCGGGCCCCTCATCTCTTATATTGATCCGGTCTCCCCCACGTTCCCACAATTGGAAATTATAGGGGAGATGGAAAACATGGAGAAACCCATCACCTCCACTTACCTACATGTACATGTATATATTAAACCCTAGGTCCGGGGCAAAAGGACAACTTGTATTCTCTGTAATTACTCTCCGGAGTATATAGAAATAATATCGACTGCACCACCGTGGACGTAGGCACATCTTTGTTGAACCACGTACATCCTTTGTTGTGTGATTAGCATCTTATATTCCTTGTTCTTCCTTGATAATAGCTTCTCTCGTATTTATTTGTGTTGCATAATAATCATCACCATAATTGGCGACGTCTGTGGGAAACGTTCATCTTTCCCTGAGAAGAGCCCACGTCAAGAAAGGAGTTTAAGATGTCTGGTCACAGCAGCAATTCCCCTCAAGCAGGAGATATTCAAGAGCCACCTGCTCCTCGCAGTATGAGGTCTGAAGTCCGACGTTCAGATCAGAGAGCTCGCCTGGAAAGACCAGCCTCAGAAGAAAGTCAGGGACCAACGAGGTCCACGTAGATATCCAGATTGATTGATGCGTACGAGGTAAGGCTCCATGATCATAGGGAGTCTTCTTGCAGATACGAGTCTGAGAATGCTCGCATGAAAAGAAGACTAAAAAGACTGGAGAGGTAGCTTCGTCCTGATAACAGGAGACGCCCATATCGCACTCCTAGCCCTCAGGCCAGCAAATCTCACAGTCGAGGAAGGAGCCCTAGGCGAGAATCTCAAAAGGACAAAAGAGGCGAGTCAGACGACGACCTCCGCGAACAGCTGCGAAGAGCTCGCCGCTACCAGAGCCCTGTTCGCAGCGACGAGAATATACGAAACATGGTCCGCAGGGAGATGGACCAGCATCCCGCTCACCACGGAACAAGATAAACAAGAGAACTCGTAAGGCGAGCTCTCAAAACCCAGATGAAGTCACCCTTTATAAGGGAAATCGAAGAGGAGGAAGCTCCCAAGAAATTTGCCATTCCAAGGTTCAAGATTTACGATGGAAAAACTGATCCCATCGATCACGTCAGGCAATACCGACAGGCCATGACCCTCTGGAATCACCGAGATGCCCTGATGTGCAGCATTTTTCCCTCGAGCCTTCATGATGTAGCACAGAAGTGGTTCGAAAATCTCCCCCATCGGTCGATCAATAATTTCAAATCCCTAGCCAAACTTTTTACGGCCCGATTCATTACTAGAAGCTCCCATCCCAAAAGGATGGATGCTCTGCTAACAATGAAGAAAACGCCTCAAGAGACCCTCCGAGATTACGCGAAGAGGTACTAGGAGTTATTCAATGAGATCGAGGACTGCGCGGAGGAAGTGGCAGTGGCCTCCTTCAAAATTGGGCTCCCTAGTTCTTCCCTCTTCTACCAGTCCCTTACGAAGAAGGAAGCTATGACTATTGATGACCTAATGGCCCGAATCGAGAAATACGCAAAAGGTGGAAGATGTCACCCGCCCTAATATAGGAGAAAATGGTCGAGCTAAGCTCACTACCAAGGGAGGTGAGAAAACTGAGAATCAGAAGAAAGGAGGAAAGAATGGAGGCAAAAATGGCTCCAAGAACGAAGGGAACCATGACGCATCGAAAGTATTCCAGGTGGTCAACAACGTCTTCAAAGAATCGATTTATAAAATTCTCGCGAAGATCAAAGATGAGACATTCATCATGTGGCCCAGGAAAATGGGAGGAGATCCCTCGAAGAGGAACAATGCATTAAGATGCGCTTTCCATAAAGAGGGAGGACATAAGATCGAGCACTGCAAAGCTCTTAAGTCTTACCTCGAGGAGTTGGCCCAGTCCAAGCATTTGAACGACTTTGTGGAAAAAAGGGCAGAGAAAGTGGCTGCCAACAGAAAGGTGAGACCTGACAACGTGCTGGAGGATGATAATGGACATGAGTTCGTTGTAATCCACGGAGTATCTGACGTCAAGCAGATACAAGGGAACTCATCTGGAATGGAAATGAAAAAACTTACAGCGGTAATGCAGGCTTTTCAAATCGATCCATCAAAGTCACAGCCAGGAAAGCGTCGACGAGCAGAGGACGTCAACTATAACAAGCATATTGTTTTTACAGATGAAGATTTGGTGGGAGTAAGAACCCCACATCATGATGCATTGGTCATTACACTTCGGATATCCAACTTTGATATCGACAAGCTGCTTGTCGATTAAGGAAGTTCATCCGAAGTAATGTACCTCGACTTATTCAGGAAATTAAAGTTGAGCGTCGCCGACTTAAAGGAAGCTACTGTTCCTTTGGTCGGCTTCGCTGGAAAAATGACCATTCCCCTGGGCAAGATAGTGCAGCAAGTTCGTGCTGGGAACGTCTCCAAGATGATTGAGTTTTTGGTAGTTGACATCGAATCACCGTACCAGGCCATCCTCGGCAGAGGATGGCTTCATACGATGAAGGCGGTCTCCTCGACCTACCATCAGAAGCTCAAGTATGTAACCGAGCAAGGAGTAATGGAGATCCATGGCGACCAAGCGATGGCAAGGAAGTGCTTCATAGCAGCCATCTGACCAAAGCCAGAGAAGAATGTCAGTCAACCCGGCGAGAAAGTTGAATAGGGTGTGATACCTTCCAAGTAGCAATTAAAGTATGGAAGACCTGGAGTAGAGGAGACCAGGCTCCTCCCCTCCGATCGTGTCGTCGAGGACCTGGTGGAAGTTATAGCTGAAGTTGGTGATAGTAGCAGAGTCTTCTTGATTGGAGCATCTATCACCGACCAAGAACAGAAGGAGTTGACGACCTTGCTGAGACACAACGTAGATGTTTTCACATGGGAACCATACGAGTTGCCTGGAATCGATCCTAGTATGGTCTGTCATCAGCTGCACGTTGACCCCACATTCAAGCCAGTCACGTAGAAGGCTAAAGCGATCAAAAAGGAAGTCGAAAAACTACTGGATGCAGGATCCATACGGGAAGTGCAATTCCCCAAGTGGTTGTCCAACCCAGTAGTAGTTCCGAAGAATAATGGGAAGTGGAGAGTTTGCATCGACTTCACTGACCTCAACAAAGCATGCCCTAAGGATAGTTTCCCCCTCCCGAAGATAGACCAACTAGTAGATTCCACTGCAGCTCACGAGCGAATGAGTTTCCTGGATGCATACTCAGGATATCACCAGATCCCCTTGAATGCCCCAGACCAGGACAAAACGGCGTTCATCATGACAGTTGGGTTATATTGCTACAAGGTCATGCCATTTGGGCTCAAGAATGCAGGGGCAACCTATCAGCGGTTGGTCACTAAAATGTTCAGGGATCAAATGGGAGACACAATGGAGGTCTACATCGATGACATGCTCGTTAAGAGCAAGAAGAAGGAAAATCACCTCTCAGACCTGTCAAAGACCTTCGAAATCCTCAGGAAGTACCGAATGAAACTTAATGCGAGCAAATGTTCCTTCGGTGTCCATTCAGGAAAATTTCTTGGGTACTTGGTTAGTAAGAGAGGCATAGAAGCTAATCCAAACCAGATCGATGCAATCAACAGGGTACAATCCCCTCGAACAATCTGGGACGTGCAGAAGCTCACTGGAATGCTCGCCGCCTTAAATCGTTTCATCTCCAAATCCTCCGAGAAGTGCAGCCTTTTTTCCAGCTTTTAAAGGGGAGTAAACTGATAGAGTTGAGCCCAGACTGCTCGCGAGCTTTAGAAGAGCTCAAGTCCTACTTAAGCTCTCCACCGCTACTTGTCATACCACAGTAAATGGATTCTTTGTACCTGTACCTCTCGGTATCCAATCACACTGTCAGCTCTGCGTTAATATGCGAGGTTGCAGGAATCTAACACCCCGTTTACTACGCAAGAAAGACCTTATTAGACGTCGAGCAAAGGTACCTACCATTGGAGAAGCTCGCCTTTGCACTTGTAATAGCCTCGAGAAAGCTGAAGCATTATTTCGAAGCTCATACTATCATCGTCCTTACATCACATCCCCTTAAGACGGTCCTAAGGAAAGCGGACTTGTCGGGCAGACTGTCTAAGTGATCAGTCGAGCTCGACCAGTTTGACATCCAATTTCAACCAAGGACATCTATCAAGGGTCAGCTCCTTGCTGATTTCATAGCCGAATTCACGGGCGAGGAACTCTCCGACCAACCTCAACCAACAAGGCAAAAGAAGAACCAAGAAATAGAGAGAACCTCGAGACTCTTTATTGATGGAGCCTCCAACTCAAAGGGGGCAGGGGTAGGCATTGTCCTCATCACTCCAGAAAACACAATCCTCGAACAAGGAATCAGGCTTGGATTTACAGCCTCCAACAATGAATCACAGTACGAATCCCTAATAGTCAGTCTCCAAAAGGCACAAACTCTAGGAGCAAAACGTTTACAGGTGTTCGACGACTCTCAACTAGTCTCCAATCAGATAAGTGGAGATTTCAATGCAAAGGATGAAAGAATGGCAGCCTACCTCGCCTTAGTGAGAGAATTAATGTCAAGCTTTGAAGAGATCAACATCCAGCAGTTTCCCAAGGGGAAAAACAGTCATAGTGATGCCTTAGCAGCCTTAAGCTCGGTAGTTGACTCTGACCTTAAGAGGGTTATCCCCATCGATTTCCTCATTTGTTCGAGCATTAACCACAACAGCAAGTTACCAAACGTGGAACAAGTACTCCAGGTGGGTTCAACCCCCAGCTGCATGGACCCCTTAAGGGGCTATTTAAATGATGGCACACTCCCAGATGACAGGAAAACTGCCCACCAGATAAAAGTCAAAGCTGCTCGCTTTCACTTATCCACAGGAGGCGACTTGTATAACAAATCCTTCTTCGGTTCCTACCTTAGATGCGTCCACCCAGGTGATGTCGAGCAAGTGCTACACGAGCTTCACGAAGGAATATATAGAAGTCATATCGGAGGAAGGTCTAGCCTTTCGAGCAATGAAGGAAGGCTATTGGTGGCCATACATGCAAAAGGACTCCGCAGTATATGTTCGCAAATGCCTAAAATGACAATTCCACGCTCCTATGGCCCACCAACCCACCAGCGATCTGAAGTCCCTATCCAGCCCATGGACCTTTGCCCAATGGGGAATGGATATCGTGGGACCGCTGCCTACCGCCTTCGGGAATCGCAAATACCTATTGGTTGCGACTGACTACTTCACCAAATAAATCGAGGCTGAATCCCTGGCGAACATCCGAGATGCGAATATGATAAGGTTCATATGGAAAAATATAATCACTCGGTTTTGAATCCCCAGAACCATCATCACCGACAATGGAACGCAGTTCGAAAGTGGCCCCTTTTAGAACTTCTGTAATGAACACGGGATCAGACACCACTTCAGCTCGGTGGCCTATCCTCAGAGCAATGGCCAAGCTGAAGCTTCCAACAAAACTGTGATCGATGGATTAAAGAAGCAATTAGAGCGAGGCAAAGGCGCATGGGTAACAGAGCTACCCCATGTTCTATGGGCGTACCAAACCACTCCTCGGTGAGCAACAGGAGAAACCCCATTTTCGCTGATATATGGCATGGAAGCAGTCATCCCACTAGAAGCAGGTTTGCCAATAATGAGATCCAACCTTGTCAACCAAGGCCTGAATGATGAAGCATTGCTCGTCGAACTCGACCTAGCTGGCGAGCGTAGAGAGCTAGCCCTGGTGAAGCTAGCGAACTATCAGCAATAGCTCGCGAAGCATTACAACAAAATGGTTAGCCCGAGGACGTTCCAAGTTGGGGACTATGTTCTAAGGAAGGTACTGGGCAGCACAGTGAAGTCGTCAGACGACAAGCTAGGCCCAAACTGGGAAGGACCCTTTAAAGTAACTAAAGACGATCTACAAGGTGCCTATCACTTGGAAACGATGGAGGGCAGAGAAATACCACGAGCATGGAACGCAGCTAATCTCAAGAAATTCTATTTTTAGATATTTTTCTTGTATTTCTTTTGTTATGAAAACAGAAGTTCATTTTCCTTATTACTAATGAAAGTTACTTAGTTGGTTACACTCTGATTGGTGACAGTTGCATTCATCGCACATTTTTTCCAAATAACAAGCACCTTGATCACTACAGCAAGGGAATACCCCTCCTCAGGTCATCGTCATAAAACACGAGAGACCTCTTAGCGTTGCCCCTGGCAATATATAAAGCCCTACTGAGGATTCTTAGGCAATACGACCAAATATTATACTGGTCATCAAACCTACATCGGTTGAATAAAATCCTGATCGGATGAAGACATCCAACACCAGGTGTGTCCTTGCCAATTTCCCTACTTAGGCCTAAGGGAGTGTGACGACATAACCTAAAAGGTAAGGTGGGGCACAATGGTACTTTGATATTATACTGGACTGGGGGATACTTGCATGACAAAATAGAAGAGATCATAAAGCAGCAAAGATATGAAAAGTAGGATATACACGTTTAGTTGGAAAAATCGCCCAAAAACACAAACTTTTCACTAATCCATTTTACTTACAACAATGATAATACACGTTTAGTCGGCGAGCTCGCCCAAAGCATTTACATTATAAAAAATAAAAAAAATAGCGACTGGCAAAATCTCAAGGGGGTGGAAGCCTCCGAGCAAGATAATCAGCCACTCGAGCTCTTCGTCTGTCATCAGGAGTAGGAGCAAACTCTTCCACAACCTCATTCGCATCCGACTCCAATAATTGTCGAGGAATAGCATCGATGGGGATCCATCGATCGTCCCTCCTGAATGGGTTGGGCACCAGAGTGGAGGAAGACATCTCTTGACGATACCATAGTACCGAGTTCCTCGGGACTTGCAGCTCCTTCAAGGCACTTAGCCATCCCCTGATGAAAGAAAGCTCCTCGAACTCAGATAGCCTTGTTGGAGCATCCGACCAGTCTTGATCATAACCGTCAGCCCACGCTTGTCGAGGACCTTTCTTGAACAAGTGCCGCAGTCGGGTGACGTCCCTTTGAAGCCCAGCAGCAATTACATATGCTCGTCGAACATCATCGCAGAGTTCTTCCATCTCCTTATCACGAAGTTTTTCTGCTTCCCTATTTCTGCCCCTGGTGCTACTACCAGCTCGCGGAGGGGGAGGGCGAGTAGAGCCTCGCAGCACAGGACCAGATCTTGCTCGCGACGACGAGAAACCTTGCAGAACTACCGGAACAGTGCTCGGTGCATGCTCCCTAAGTTGTAAGACTTCCCTCCTCAGGTCTTCATTCTCTTGCTGAAGGAACTCCCCAACTTGGTTGACCTCGGTGGCCTCTAGGAGTCTTGTTCTCATCACATTGACTTCCTCTTGCACTGAGGCACCAATGTCCTCCATCTCCCGAAGCCTGTCTTTCAGCTTAGCCACTAGCTCGGATTGCTCCTTATACTTCTGATTTCTAGACCTGAGAGACTTGCAAAGCTTAACAAAATCTTGGCGAACTTCAAGGCTCGCATTGGGAGCAAGGGTCCTACCCAACTGGGAAGTAGCAGGGATGTAATCATCCACATCAACTAACTACAAGCGAAAGGAAGATAAATGAGAGAAAGAGATCAGCAGAAGCAGAAATGAAGCTTTTTCATTAATAAAAATTAAAGTTACATCAGACTGAAGAAAGAAAATTTACAGACTAGAAAACGCAAAAATATAAAAACCCTATCAATTAGCAACCTCAGGAGGCCCTGAGGTGGATGGCCCCTTCTCCTTATCAACATCAGCAGGAGCACTGTCCTTGATAAGGCTGACCTCTATCCCTTCAATAAGAGAAACATCAGCAGGAGTCGCCTGAGGGACAGAATCAGGGCCTTCAACAACTGGGGCAGGGTCCTCGTCTACGACTGGCCTCGGCCATGGGTCGTGCTCATCGAAGAGTGGGGATGCAACATCCACCCCAGATGCTACAAGAGCCTTGTTCCATCCTTTCTTGAAGTTCAAACGGCTGATATAGCCTATCTGAACTTCAGCATCTTCGTATGACGCAGCCCAGCCAGAATTGTAAGAGTCTTCTTTGGCAGTGACAGCCTCGGACTCCTTCTTCTTCAGCTCTTTATAAAGCACCCCTTTCTCCTCCAGCATATTAAGTTTGCTCGAGCAAACTAGGTCATAGGCCTGCCTCATCTCCCTTAGATCTGTGATCGCCGCATCCTTCTCCTTGCTCGCAGTGGCAAGAGCCAATTTAAATGAGATTCGAGCAGTGTTAACAGCCTTAAAATTAGCCTCGACCTCCTTACCCTTCATCTTCAGGGTAGAGTTTTCTTGCTCCAGTTCACTGTTCTTCTTCACCAGCTCGTCGCGTGAATGATACAGCACAGCAAAGTCAGTAACAAACTGCGAAAAAGAGAAGATATTAGAAGAGGAGAATGAGGGAAGTCAAAAAATGCAAGAGAAAAAGAAACCTTACCAGAGCAAGCCTCTGACTAGCCTGAAGGGCCAGGTGCTCTGAACCTACTGCTCTTTGGCGATCAGCCGGGAGGACAGCTCTCTCGAGCAGAGCCGGGGCTAGCTGAGGAGAAATTTCCATGGATGCCCCTTCAGACAGAGAAGATACTGGGGCTAAGGCCTGCCCAGCCTTCGTCCTTGCCTTAGCCTTCCTTTTCTCCTCCTCCTTCTCGCTCTCCCTCTTTTTCCTCTCCTCCGCTCACCTCTTCTCTTCCAACTTCTTCCTCTCTTCTTCCCTTTTCCTCTCTCTCTTTCACCTGCTCATCTTCCTTCCTTATCCTCTCCTACTCCTAAGAGAAGGACCGAGAACCAGTAGCCACGGCCCTAGAAGTGGCTTTTTGTTTCTTTGACCTCTGTTCAAGGAGCACGTGGTCCTCATCATCATCATCCCTAATCAAGTTCTTCCTCCGAGGAACCATCTCTTCACTTGAACTGCTAGAAGTGCTCGACGAACTGCTACTATCAAATTTCCCTCTACTCAAATTACTCACGGCTCCTGCAAAGTCACTTTCAGAGCTTCTCTCCTCCTCGTTCAGCTGGATAGGCTCTGCAATAGTATCTTCAAAGGATTCAAACTCTGGTATACTATCCACGGGCCTCGCTATAAAGCTAGAGCCAACGTTCTTGTACTCAAGAAGGAAGGCAGCAGATCTGGGGTGCTCGCCATCACCTAAGGGCTCCCTGATTTTCCAAGCCTTTACCAATTCTGAAAGACGGACCTCGTTGAGTGCAGGTTCCAAGTTCTTTGACTTCACTGCGCAAGAAAAAGCAAAGAAGAGTTAGAAAGGTCACAAATCAGTAAAAGTTGAAATAACAGTACAATGTCTACCTATATATTCCTCCCCGTAAAAAGGAACAGAGAACCTCTCAGACCTCGACCCTTCAAATGGGGGAGGGAACTGCCAATTCCTAATAAGGAAACCTTCTTACCAATAGTCCTTATGGGAATTAGGTAAATTTACTACCAATACCCTGTCAGGGCTCCTAGCTTTGAGGTATAGGACACCTGAGCTAGTTAAAGAAAAGGAGTAACAGAAACAGACCTCGACAAGTCCTAACCTAGTACCATACAATTAATTTATCCTATGGATGCCATTTACTATTTTCCACACATTGGGCGAGCATTATGCAGGAACAATATTGAAATAGCCAAAGAAATGCAGGAACAAATCATTGGGAGAAAAAGTGAGTCCCCCCTGGGAAAGCAACAGAACATGGATCCAGTGAGCACCATCTATATCCCTAACATTCCTAGGAGGGGAGGCACAACACTCAATATCTACCCACTCAGGAATGTTGTAAAACTTCCTAAATTTAGAGATTGACCTATTCTCAATCTTCACCATTGGAAGACCCAAGAAAAGCTACAAAACAAAGAGAAAGTACAAGGAAAGGGCACAAGAAACTTACAAAATAGACAATCAGCCCAAGTGATGAAGAAGCACAAGCTCAGACAATCAGTCCAAGTGATGAAGAAGCACGAGCTCAGACAATCAGTCCAAGTGATGAAGAAGCACGAGCTCAGACAACTAAAAAACTATGGGAATGGAAATTGAGAGAAGAAGGTACGAGGCGCTAGAGTTCTCAGAAGATAGAAGAGTACTGGAAAGGCTGAAGCGACGGGAGATAAAGTGGTTATTCCAACAAGCCTTCAAATTCTAATCATAGCGCACAATAAGCGAAGCGGGTGCCACTAAATCAACTTCACAGCTTTCGAGGAATCGCAAATCAGCCATAATGACTGATCATTTAAATCCATTGAGCCCATAAATATGGCTCAACAAATTTAGGGGCAATTGTGGGTACTCGAAATTTAGAACCATGGGCCTGGAAGAGTAGCCCAGTCCTGGAGGCCCAAAATCCGAGCCCCTCATCTCTTATATTGATCCGGTCTCCCCCACGTTCCCACAATTGGAAGTTATAAGGGATATGGAAAACATGGAGAAAACCATCACCTCCACTTACCTACATGTACATATATATATTAAACCCTTGGTCCGGGGCAAAAGGATAAGTTGTATTCTCTATAATTACTCTCCGGAGTATATAGAAATAATATCGACTGCACCACCGTGGACATAGGCACATCTTTGCTGAACCACGTACATCCTTTGTTGTGTGATTGGCATCTTATATTCCTTGTTCTTCCTTGATAATAGCTTCTCTCGTATTTATTTGTGTTGCATAAAAATCATCACCACACTAAGCATTCACACATCTTAGATATCTCGAATTATTAATGTAGGTATGCTTCTAGTTCTTATACCTTCATTTAATGTTATACGTTTACAAGTCCCCGATTTGTATATTAACATTGTCAACCCTTCTCATGTCGTAATTAGGTATTCGTTTCCTATTCCACAAATTTCATCCGGATTACTATAAGGTTCTAAGTTCTATTCCTCAACGTACCCCAAATTCTCACAATTATACCCACTAGTCAATAAGGGAAGGTTAATTCTCAATTACTTAAGTCTACGGGACATTTGAAATAAAATCAGGCCAAAAAGGCCATTCTGTCAACTTGTTAGAAGTCTCGTTCGAACGAGGTCGTTCAAATGAAAGGCTTCGAATGAACTACCAACTCGTTAGAAGGGACACTGTCATCTCGTTAGAAGTTCGTTCTAACGAGGTCGTTCGAACGACCTGGGCAGGTCTTCTAACGAGATGGTAGTTTTCGCCCATAAATCTTTCCAATTCATTTTTCTTCAATTTCTCTTCCCTAAATCCATACTAAGATCATCCCAATTGAGTTTTAACGTTTATAAACTACTCTAAGTTCTCTTAGGTCACTATTTAACATATATTTGGGGTTAATACCTCCTAAATTAACATGTAATCATCATAATTCCCAAATCTTGTCCCAACCCCTATAAACATGAGCCCAAAATTTTAATGTCTACAATTACTCCTTATAAATCCGTTTTTAAATCATCAAAAGGTATATTTTGGATATGAAATTCATCCATAACTATTCTACATACAATCCCTATATAAGGTAATGAGTTTTATCTCCAAATTTCATAGGTTTTCATCAAACCTTCAATACAAGACATATATCCAATTCTAAGCATGGAAGAAACATTCGCTTGAAATTATGCAATTAAACCACTTGCCTTAGATGTTCTGATTTGATGTTGAAGGTTGAAGGTTGATCTCTCCCCTTTTCTCTACAAAATTCTCCCAAAGATGGTGATGGTGGTAGGAGGTTTTTTTTCTAACCTCTTCAAACTCCCCCTATAACTCTCGTAGCCCTTTAACATACAAAATGATGATAATGGACTTAGTGGGTTCCTAAATAATATAAAAATTAACTCCTAAAATTCGTGGGTTTTAATTCCCATGTTTTTTTAAAATTACTAAAATACCCTTTTAGGTTGTCGGTATGGCCTAAAAATGCCCCGGGACCCAAACTAAGCCCCCGGCTAGTGTTTTCTGACTATTTCAACCCTTCCGGACACGTTGGCGTACTCAAAATGACCATTCGGTTGATAAAAATATAATTCACTTTTTAATTCAAATAATTTCAATCCTGACGCGACTCACACGCGCGTCACAACTAAATTTCCAAATTGTCATATTTCGATCTCGCGACAATTTTAATATTTCCAATACTCATATGTTACCATATATACACATCATAATCAAGTACTAACTCACATATCGCTAGTATTTATATCTGGATTAATTCCCAATTAATTCTCATCTAATTCAAATAAATCCCTTAAATAAATATCAATAAAATTACGGGGTATTACACAGCCTTTTTCATAGTTATTGGCAATTTATTATCTTCTGGAAGCATTTTTCCTAAGAATTCCAATAACTTCAAAAAGCTTGTATCGGTCCACCCACTCTTTGCTTTCAAGTTGAAAAGATTTACCAATGTTGATAATAAATAAACTTTTTACAATCCCTATATAAAGTCTTATGAGCATCGTCAAGAAACTATGCAAAGCTTTCAAGATCTCCCATAAAATCCTCATGTGTAGCTTCAACCATCTCCACTGTGTTTTCAAGATCTTCTGGAGTCTCCATCACATAATCTAGAAGGTTTGGATCACATGTGTCGTTATTAGGCGGGGTAACACTTTTAGCAACTTCTCCATGCCATATCCATGTATGATAAGTTTTATCAATGCCATTCGCATATAAATGATTTGTAACCACTTTTAGACTCCACTTACATCTATTACCACATTTAGAGCATGGGCATGGGAGGGAGTTACTCCTTTCTGCATGTGCTTAAAAAACTCTAAACAAATCCTTAATCCTTTCTTCATATTCATTTGATAATCTACTCATGGAAATTCAAGATCTATCCATCGCAAATAGACTGTGATCTCAAAGTGCACCCACTCACATCTAAGAGAGATAACATATAGTTATAATGTGATACATTAATTAAGTATTATATAATGATTATATAACAATAAAAATGATTATATAAAAAATAGCTTGACATAAACACGACAACAAGTGGAATACGATTTCATACCATCCTATTGTTCCAATTATTTTAAACTTGGTCATGATGTGGATCAATGCAAACAAGACAAATACGCACTGGGTGCATAAGGCCGTTAAGAAAAATGTGAACAAAGACATTTCATCAAGAAATGATCAATACCCAAGGCAATAGATAAATAATTTGTAACATGATTCTGTTCAAAATATTTGGGGGTTAAATTAAACCACCAAATATTTGAATTAAACCTTTTCGCCACTGCTATAACATCAATTTTCAATCTCAAGGGAAATTTGTCAAATGTGAAAAATTCTCACTAAATTTAGCAATAATAAACACATATACTAACAAGATTCAGAGTTGATAACAATGAAACATTAATCCATTTAACTTACCTCCTAAACAAATGCAAATTTCCTTCAATCTTGGATTCACAATAGAAGCTCCTCGCACAAATTTCAGTAAGATCCTACAAATTTTCAAAGGGAAAAAATGAGTGTATAAACTACTAATTATCATAAGAACTTTAAAGATAGTATAAACTAATTCACATAAACCATCCACCAATATTTTAATTATTAATATATAATGTATGTCATTAGTTCGCTTACATATACAAAATTTATCAGTACATAATGTATGTCAATATTTGGCATACAAAAAAAATGTCATATGCCGAATCACAAATCGACATTTATATAAACATGTCATGTGCATTACATTAATTAAAATTACACATGGTAATTAGTTGCATTGGAATTAATCTTCAATTTAGAAAAATAAACACAACAATGCAAACATGTCATACCGAACAAAACATACTACAAAACTAAACTATGGTAAGCGATTTATGAATCTATATTGTTCCATTGATTAAAATTACAAATGAGAGAAAGATGCATTGGAATTAAACGATTTATGATTCGAATTCATCTCATCTGACCCAAGTTGCTCTATTCTTTTGTTATTAATTCGATGTTACTGTTAATGTTATATGAAACGGTTTGTTCATTTTTCATTTTTATTAAAAGGTGAATATCGATCGATTTTAGGTTTTAGTTATATACATACAATACATACATATATTTAAATTAAATTTAACCAAACGAATATGGATCTCAAATTTTGTTGGACGTTTTTTTCAGATCATTAGTGACCGTGAGACTGGTAGATCACGGGGATTCAGATTCATCAAGGAGGATAATTTGTAATTCAAATTTTGTAACTCGATGTTTGAATTACAGATTTTTAACGAACAAAATTTGTTAAGATTTTGTAAACAGCAACCCCTGCATGCACACTATAGAGGGAATGAACTGAAAAACATACCATGCAACCTTGAACTAATATAAATTATTTCCAGCATATAAATAAATGATTAATTTCATCATCGAGATGCGTGTATTTTTTTATTGCCAACAATAAAAAATTATTTCTAGCAATATAAATTATTTTCAGCATATAGAAAATGATTTCTAGCAAATAAAAAACTATTTCCCACAAATATAAATAATTTCCACCAATAAAAAGATGATTTGAAGCATATAACGATGATTTTTAGCAATAATAAAGTATTTCTAGCAAATACAAATTATTTTCAGCAATAAAAAAATTATTTCCAACCAAATTTCTAATAAAAAATAAAAAACAGAAAAAATACATAAAAATAAACACTTCCAACATGCTCCAAAACAGCAAACTTTAGGTTTTCTCCCAAATAGTTGGTTCAAAACTATACTTGTATTGAAGCCCTTGAATCTTGAATCCTATCTCTCCCCTCCCAATGGGTCATTCTTGTCGATCGGTGCTAATCTTGAATCATGAACATGTACTGGCGCTAATCTTTTTAAAATTTCTTGCTTGTTTCGATTCTTTTGCTCCATCCATCTGACTTTTTTTTTGCAGTTGTTTTTGTATCCTAGGTTGATGATGAGAAATCGAAGATGAGATGCGTGCACGGTTGTGGGATTGTGTCTCCATTTTTCTCGTAGAAGATAAGTGTGGCTAGTAGTTTTATGTGTGTAGGACTTTAATTACCAAATGTTTCCTGCGCACTAAATTTTCTATTCAATAGTGTCATAAATAAATACATAAGTTTATTAAAAAAATTATTAATTTTATAAATTAGAGTTAATATTACCATGTATACAAAAGTTTCATAACAAATAAATATATTATATGGCAGTTAAAATACTATAGTAATAAAATATCATATTAATATGACCCAACAAGTATGCGCATGTCATAATTATTTGTTTAAATGCAAAATGGGTCATAATTGTGAAATAATAGTATTTCTTTTGTCGGTTTAATGAAAATGGTCATAAAATTGAATTCTAAAACTGTCGTAAAAAGGTATTTTTCTAGTAGTATTGCACGATGTGGGTGAATCCCCTGGCTTGAGGAGTAGGGAGAGTATATCCCAAGGTCATCTCGTCCCGCGTTCGAGTGCAATGTGTGTTATTCACTTAAAGAGGGAATATGACTGCCTCCACCATTGTGTACTTTTACCATGACCATGAGTGAGTCTGGATTGGTACCGTGGTATAGTGAGTAAACTCGAATTCAGATAGGCACTACGAGACTTCATCCTCGAGTTATAGCTCGAAGGGATGGTTATTATACTTATGTTTGTGATAGGTATAATTATACATGTTGCGTATAGTATATTACTTGTATAAGAAGATGAGATATCATATAAAGTAAACATATGTATATAAAGTGAAAAGACTGATAAGGTGTATTTCCCCTTCCGGTAGGTTTATATCCGGATTTATATGAATATGAGTCATAGGTTCTATTGAGAACTATATATTTATATATATATATATATATATATATATATATATATATATATATATATATATATATATATATATATATATATATGAGTTATATATATATATATACGTTGTGTGCTGAGGGCCTAATGGACCTCAACGATCAACATTGCCAAGTAGTCGTGTATCAGGGAGGGTTCCTTGTTTGGATTTCGCTGCGCGAGACACCCCACGCACAAACGTAGCGCAGTGTTGGGAATGTGGAGAAGTTTAGCCCTTAGTACTCGGGCTTATAGGGATTTTTAGAGATTTAGTGAAATGGATTAGTTAGGCCAGGTAACTTAACTAGGTTGTTTAAAAGGTATGCGACAGGTGTGCACTACTAGAAGAGGGGTGAGGGGTATCTCATGAGAGTGCGATACCAATTTAAATACGGGAAAAATCATATTTTAAAATATAGCATTTACGCACTTGCTAAATTATTTTCAAAACCCGAGCTCTGACCCATTTTCTATATTTTTCCTCCAGTTCTATATATATATATAGGTGTCCAACCATAGGGACGCCTGGATGATGATTCCTTTGAGTCAAACATTCGCTGCAGCAGTTGTGGATGAATGAAGTTTTCTTGTAGATGCTTCTATCCTTAAGATCTAGATAAGAGGTATTATAGAAACATCTGGGCCGATAGCCCAAATTTATTTATTTATTTATTCTTTTACCGCCTTTTTGTGTGGCATTAAATTTAGTTGTATATTGTTAAACCGAATGTTCGGTTATTTTATTTCATATTCAGTTGTTTCATATATAAACTGTGTGAAGGTTTTATTTAGTTGGTTTGATTAAAAAAAGATTAGTTACATAAAATTTTGACACCCGCCTAATTAGTTATTATTAATTAAACTTGTTTTCAACAGTGATGCTAAGAATGAACCATATGAGATTCATGTTTTAATTTGGTACAAGATTGATCACCTAGTATTTTATAGGCGGGTTGTCACAGATGGTATATGAGCATTAGGTTCTAGTGTCCTTAAGAATCTGTGTGGACGTACTATGCTTTTATCATTTCTTTTGATTTGATATAGAGCCTTATGGTTAGGATTATTGATTCCTCTTGTGAGATTTCGTTCTCCTGACATTATATAAGATTATAGTAAATCTTTTGCTCGCTCATTCGATATTCGTGTGCTGATCGCTGAAGAGCGACCACATAAGGGACATTTCAAGGGTAGCGGGAGCTGGGGATTAGTTGGAGATATAAGTTGAAGTCGGAGGCCAGGACTGCAGTAGAGGTCACTCTCTTTGTGTCATTTGTTAAGGATGGTTGCAACGACTACTAAGGTATAGTAGTTATAATTATCCACGTACCACTGTAGTAGAGAGTGGTGCTAACCTGAAAAACCCAGTGAAGTTAAATTGGAGAAAGGTTCTAAGGGTCTTTGATAAGGACCATACATTGAAGTTAAGTTATACGGAAGAAGTGTAGCGTTACTCAGTGGAAATGTAAGGCTCAGAAGCATGGGCTTAGAGAAGGGTATGGAAATACCCACATGTGAAAATTCGAGGAAAAAATTTTTGTCGTGGAAGAAAAATTGAAATGGTGGGAACTGTGGTCACCATGTTTAAGGGAGGAGGATGTTTTGCTCATAGAGGGATCTTACGGATGGTTTTAACCGTGGGTTCCCATGATTTAGCAGGAATGAAAATAATGAAGTTTTGAATTATTCACATAAGGATCGATCAAAGGCCGATAGTGAATAAAGAGTGATATGGATAAGTTAACCTTGTACCGAAATAAGGTAGGTACAATGAAGAGAGAGTCCTTTAGAAGAATGATAGGCTCACTAGAAAGTGTTCCTAACACTTATGGAGAATTTGTGTTCATGAAACCCCATGGGTGGACATCCACGCGGGGAATTCTTTGAAACGGGGCTCTTGAGGCCGGTGGTGGAGTTTCCTTTTGACAAAGAAGTTAAGGGGACTATAAAGACAATTTTCAGGATCGAGACTATAGAGTCTGAGATACTGATAACCTTAACATGGTCAGGGTGACTAGAGATGGGGAATGTTGCAATGTGGAGCGTAGAACCACGCGATTAGTCCTTGCCCGGTAGGAGTTGAAGGACAAGAATAGAGTGCCAAGATGGGTCATTGATTAAAGTAGTTTTTAGGTTCAGTTAGGAGAAGTGTGCTATGTTTGAGAACCATCTAGAGCAGTCAGGGAGACTGGCTATGTTATTGTTATGAGTTTCACCTCAGACGAAGGAGGTAAATTTTTTGCGGCAAGATTAAGTCACGGTATTTCGTGTGTGTGATTCAAGTTTACTAGTAGTATCGGAAATATTATATAGTGTATGTCTATATGTTTTTTCGCGGTAGAGGGATTATATTTTGAATTTATATCAGGTTTGTACTTCTCATTTTGTGTGTGTTATACGAGTATAGTACTATTGTAAGAGTAATGTATTTGTGGATTATCGGAGCGATAGCAGGCTAATGATCACAAGATTATCGTATTCGCGGTTCCAGGGTGGAGCTGGTTATTGTTGCGATATCTCACCTGGATACAGGCTGAGCTCGCATTTATTATACGTCTAGATGGAACTTCGATGAGATGTTTCACGAGCATGACTTTAAGTGCATGGGGATATGCGGGATTTTTTTTATTTTCCATGTTTTACGTTAACATACCTCCACGACCGATAAAGTTAAGTAGTAGTGTATAGGAGGGGTTCCTTGTTTTGATTTCTCTTACGAGATGATCCATGCACGAACCTTAACGACGTTGGGAGCGGAGAGATGTTACTGTACGCTAGGATGTTGGTTTTCGTAAAATTAGCCAAGAGCCACGTGATGACTAGGGGCTAATAAAAGTAGATGTGTTGTGGAAAAGCACTGGAAATGTTTCTCTCACCACTAGTATGTGGATGAGGCCAAGTAAAAGAAATGGGGTTGAGGCTTAAATTCAGGCTTTTAATAGAAGGCAAATTAAGAGAAAATATGTTTTAGGTATGATGCTTGTAATGCATTTGCTGAGAGTACGCGCCCCGATTAGTTAGACTTTCCATTTAGCCAAAATGGAAGGAAATAGTGGTAGAAGAGCGTTAGTAGGTTAGCGAGGTAGGATTTAGAACGTCCCGCTGGTGTGCCTTAGGCCGTTATATCTTGATGACCGATGATGTAAGGAATTAGTGTAATGGGAGAGTTCCTTGTCAGGATTTTGCTTTGCGAGACGTCCCACGCATGAACTCGAGCAAGTGTCGTAAATTGAGAAAGGTCTTTGGCACTAGGGATATAGTTAGTATAGTACTCTTTTTACATGTGTAGGAAACATATCGATCTTAGGATTATTAGGAAGTAAGGCCAGTGGGGAAGGTAGTGTTGTTATAGGGAGGTTGTGGTAAGTTAACCACGAGAAGCCTGGGGGCTAACTTTATGAAAGATTGGACTTCCAAGTATAAGAAGAATTCGATTTTGAGTTGTATGGGTTGGGAGTACCCAGGTGTTGGTACCAGGCCAAAAAAGTGAGGCCCATTTTTAGAGAGAGTGTTACGTCGGTGACGTTTATAGTAGTTGTGCAAATAGGCATGAGTCAAAAGGTGTATGGGCACCTTGGTAAGTATTATATATCGTCCGAAACAGAAGAGTATTATTATATAAAGTTGAAGATTATGCCAGGAGGTAGTATAAGTGGAATTGGAATGGGTTGGATGGAACGTCGTAGGAGGCACGCGATGACCAAATTGTGTAAGTGCGACAAGAGTTAGCACACCTAAGATAAGCGAGAAGACTGACGCGAATAGTCGAGAGCTAGTGTAGTTTCCTCTTTAAGGGAAATTAGATGTCCTGATGTAGATGAGTGGAAGCCTAGAGTAGCCGATATCCGATGGGATCAATAAGTTAGAGAAACAATTATAGGCTCGTTTTCTTAATATGTGCTTATAGAAGCACTAGGTGCGATGTGATTTTATTAGAATCGACCTTACGACTAAGGCAGTTCTGTAGCATATAGAGATTTAGTTAAGCTTGTGGTTAAGCTAGTGCATTAGAGCATACGCCTCGAGATAGGTGGGTAACATTAATAGCTACATGGTAGGGGACCATTGGGTAGTACCATTCGACTTCTGTGAACTAGGACGTAGTGTAATTAGCGATCCTAGGTTGGTGGTGGAGGTTATACCTGAATTTCGAGGATGAAATTTCATTGTGAGGGAGGAAGTATGTAATACCCCGTACTTTTATAGAGGTTTAAATTGCATAGGTGGGAGTAATTTGGAAATTTGAGGAATTTCTGCGAATAATAATTTTTGGAGTTTAAGAGCGTTAGATGTTTACCGACGTGTGTTACATTTAGTTTAGGGACTAAGTAAATAAGTCAGATTATTTTAATTACATGTCACAGTTGGGTAAAGCGACAAAGAATAATATTTTAATTGGAAAACACGTATTGAAATGTGTTGGTTTTAGTCAGTAAATAGTAGTTAAGTGACTCGAATGGAGATTCTGAGTGTGCGGTTGGTTTCGGAATGGCCGAAATAGTGAGAATAGAGTATCCGAGGGCAGTGTTTCAATTTTATGAATCTTTTGACTAGTAGGGACTCGCAATTGAGAAAACGAGTCAGTTTTGGGTTTATAAGGGATAAACCGTTCTTTCTCTCCTATATAAGACACGAGAGAGAGAGAGAGAGAGAGAGAGAAGGAAAGAAAATAGGAAGAGAGAAAATATGTGAAGAAAAGGAGATTCCAGCCAAACTCCGCGGGATTCGACTCCAGGTCATCGGATTTTATCCATGAGGGATGTGTTTACTTGCTTATTTCTTTTAAAGCATAAATCTCATATTATAGTTGGTAGTGAATAACTATAAATATTTTTGGGATGGTTTTCGTGAATGAAATTGGGTTTTTTGGAAGTTTAACGGATAAACCCCGGATAATATACAATTTGGGAAACTTAGGAATTTATTGAAATCGATTATTGGTTATGGGTTCTAGGATGTTTAGAACCATTTCTATGTTTGTATATGTCGTTGATTGAGGTTGGAGGATGTTATAATAGGATATAAAATCTTGGGGGAAGCTTTAATGGCCGAAATAACTTCTCAGAGAAGAAGTTGTCCGAATCGATCGATCGATCGACGACCAAGGGTTGATCGATCGACCCTTCAGTATTTTTGACAGTTTCAACTAGTGTTGTTTAAATGGGATAAATTCCAAATTTAATTATTTCTATCTTATATATTTGAGTAAATAAAGATTCATTTAGGGATTTAATATCTAGCCATTTGAGGGAATTTATGGGGGCTAGGAGGGTGCTATAATCGTGTGGCACTAAAAGTATATTTTTGAGGAAAATAAATAAATTGAGGAATTAGACAATTAGGGTTCCCAAAAATAGAGTGGGGACTTCTAAATTATTATTGGAGTGAGATGTATACCTTGGGTTAATTGAGTAAAATCTAGGACACATTTATTTAGGGGTGTTCGAGATGAGTAACACTCGAGGGAGTATTTTAGCGGGCGATTATATATAGATAATTGTGCATGTAGAAAATGTAATTATATGCCAACTAATTGAGAAAATCCTACGAGGCGGCTAGGATGAAATTTGGGATATAGGCTAAAGAGGATTTAGCGGTTACCCGATACGCCTATTGACGATGGTTATTATAGGTGGTGCAATACCTATGGAATTAAGATAAGTCTATAGTATACTTATCGAGTTAGTACGAATTTGTATATTCGGGTTTATATATAAATCCTTAAAAGTGATTAAGATACAAGTTATATATAAAGTGAGAGAATACTTTTCGATTTAGTATCGTAAGTGTGTGAATACTTAAATATTATTACGAATGGAAACATTCGGGGTTATTGGCTATCGTTATATGAGATTGGCAATTATAGACACACACACACATACACACACACACACACACACACACACATATATATATATATATATATATATATATATATATATATATATATATATATATTTGAGAAGTGAAGTAGAATATATATACGATGTGATTACAGTATATATATGTAATACCCCGTATTTTTATGGATTTTAATTATGACGTTAATTAAATGGAATTACTTTTAATTATGGGATTTATTAAATTAATTGGGGATAATTAATTGGAAAATTAATTTGGATTTAAATGCTAGCGGGACGAGAGTTAGTATTTGGTTATTATTATGTTGTTGAATATTACTGAGTTATTATAGTAATATGTGATCATTGATTTTATTAAAATTGTCGTGAGTTGAAAATACGACAGTTTCGGTAATTTAGTTGGGACACGTGTGCCAATCGCGTCTGGACCCAATTTAATGGATTTAAAAGTATTATATTTTTATCAACCATATGGTCATTTTGAGTGCACCAACGTGTCCGAAAGGGTCGAGATAGTCAGAAAACACTAGTCAGGGGTTTAGTTTGGATCCCGGGGCATTTTTAGGCCAAACCGGCAACCCAGAAGGGTATTTTGGTAATTTTAAAAATTATGGAGTTAAGACCCACGAATTTTTATGGTTATTTATTAATAATTAGTGAGGCCACTAAGGCCATTATCATTTAAAAGAAATAGAAGTTGGCTGCGGGAGCTAGAGAAGAGTTACCATAGGGTTCCAAACCAAAACCAACCACCACCACCATTTTTGGAAGGAATTGTGACCAGAAAATAAGAGAGAATCAACCCTTAGGCACCAACAATGAATAAGAAGAGCAAACTTAAGGCAAGTGATTTGGTTTCATTACTTACATTGAATATTTCCTCCATGTTTAGTGTAGAAATTAACTTATGTCTTGAAAGATTGATGAAAACCCAATGAAATTGTTAGGGATTGTATGTAGAATTGTTCTGGACGAATTTAGTATTCAAAATATAGCATTTGATGATGTAAAAATGAATTTTAAAAGTATTTTTCATGTGCAACTAAATTATGGGTTCATGTTGTTAGAGTTTGTGGCAAAATTTGGGGATTTATGGATTTTACTTGTTGATTTGAAGGAATTGACCTAAAAACTATGTTAGGAAGTGATCTAGGGTGGTTTAGAATAATTTAGGAACCTTAAAATCTTATTAGTATGAATTTAGGATGATTTTAGAGAAGAGAAAAGTTGAGAAAAACGAAGTGGGTGAATTCTGGGCATTCTCGGAATTTTCGTTAGAAGACCAACCCAGGTCGTTCGAATGACCTCGTTCGAACGAGCTTCTAACGAGATTCCAGTAGCCCTTCTAACGAGTTGATAGTTCGTTCAAAGACTTTCATTCGAACGACACTCGTTCGAACGAGATTTCAGTGCCTTCTAACGAGATTTCAGAATGGTTTTTTAAGTTTAATTTTCATTTCGGACTTCACATAGGTTTATCTATATGAGTGTTAGTCTTTCCTTTGTTGAATTTTTAATGATTCCAAACCTAGGGAATTTAATGTTGGAAAGTTGTGAACATCTTTAGACTCGAGGAAGACTGGTAGGTATGTTCGTGAGACCGGAGTATAACTAGGATTAAATTTTGGGGAAATTATATATATAACTTGGTAACCTTTACGACTTAGGTTGTAAACGCTTGAAATTACGACGAGAGATGTGTCGACGGTCTATATTATGTATTATCCAAAAACTTAAAAATGTTCAAACTTGGACAATGGTATAAGGATGTAAGATGTACCTCTATTTAATATTATACGATATCTAATATGTGTGAATGCTTAGTATATGGATGTATATGTGTATAACATACCTACCATACTTGCTATCTCGGGAGGTCGGCTTTCGATCAGGGCCATCTGATCTTTGTGTGCCTATGGGGGGATTTAGATTGGTACCTCATGGACATAGGTCAGAGAATGACTTATTGGTGAGTTAATAAGTTAGCTGACCATGGGATCGTAGGTATGTGCATGACCCGTGGGTATGTGAACTATGTTCTCCTCTATTATGTTTAATTATTGCTTATTGAAACGGCTCCTGAGCGATTCGGAACACGTGTTCCACATGTACGGGATGTACCGGGATCCGATAGCAGAGTATGTGTGCACCGCAGCTTAGCCTAGGGGTGCCCTTATTGTATATTTATGATGAGATTAATATAATGTTAATTGAAATGGACTTTTAGTAAAGTATGAATGTGAATACTTGTAACATTGTTAGTAGAGTTAAAAATGTGTAAATCGCATAATAACTATTATAAGTAAATCTGAGAAATAAAATGGGAGACTCCCAGTTTAGTTGGAAATGTCTGGAATTAACCCTTATATTATAAAGTAAGGTCAGGTTGTGGATTGGACTAGTTAGATAGTGGTATAACTAGAGCGGGTACGGGTACGTTAGGAGTGCATAATTAGATAAGGGGTGAGGAACTCATGTGAGTGCACGCACTATCATGTATTTTATATTCACTATTTAATGTTATTAAATACTTGCTATATTTTAAACTATTTTCACAATCGGGTCTGACCCGTTTGCTTTCAAATCTATTTTCTTGTAACAACCTTTTAGGTGCCCATCCACAGGGACGCCAAGCTTAGGAGTTCCATTCCAGTGATGTGTTGTAGCTATTGTGGAAGTTACAGGACCTCGATAGTAGACGCCTCCACTTTATACTTTGACTCAATTTCATATTTATTCATCTGTAGGGAATGTCGCCCCTTTTTTTAGAGACAGCTTAAATACTCAGTTTTAATTCAGTTTTGGATTTAATTAATTGGTGATTTAGACTTTTTATTTGTTTTATCCAGTATTCAAATTATTTAGAGGAGTGTTCCTCCAGATTCATTTATTCCATTATTATTTTATTGTGACTATGATGTGGTTGTGGTATCATTATTTCATAATTTAAATTGGTTGTATGTTAATCTAATTTATTTAAAATTGACAACTCACTTTTTAAATATTAGGTGGCTAGTAATGGTTTACAAACGTTTTCGATAGTGATGCTACGAACTGAACCAACTTCACATTTTGTATTAATTTGAATAAAGGAGTAGCTACCCAGTATTTAATTAGACGGGATGTCACAGGTGGTATCAGAGCATCAGGTTCTAGTTTTCTTTAGGATCTGTGCGGCTTATTATGCTTCCAAGCGTAGCTTTCTTTGATATAGAGCCCTATGTTTAGGATTGCTGATTTCTTTGTTGAGATTTCGTTCTCCTGTTATGTTATATAGGATAGTAAATCTTATTTACATTCGGTTGTGTTCGGGTGACGAACAATGCAGTACCTCAAGCGAAGACTATTGGGCGGACAACAAGACACAAAGATTAGTTTAGGTTATTTAAACTTATTAAAGAAGGATGACCATAGTTGGAGTCACCCATATTATGGCACGGAAGTCCAGGACAGTATAGACGGCTAAGGCGCGATTTACGACTTCCTGGTACAACTATAGCAGGAGTGGGGTCAAATGAGAGAACCAGCAGTAGAAATACTCGAAATACAGAGATGACAGGTGCTAGCCAAACTAATAATATATTCAAAGGCTTCGACATATGTCGGGGTATGGCCAATCGGGAGTGAAAATCTGGGGTAAATTTTTCTTGGCTCGTAAAAATGGAATTTCAATGGTGAGAGGCCATCACCACACTAAGAAGTGGGATGTGACGTAGAGAGAAGGCGTACACGTATGGTTTGACCATAAGTTTTTTCACCAGATATTCAGGGTGAAAGGCGAATGTTGTTTTGAACTCACACAAGAGGGTCGGACAGAGGTCACTTTGTGAGAAGAAATTTAATTATTTAGCGAACCTTACACCGGGTGAAGTAGGTGAAAAGGATAAGAGGATATTAAGGGAGAAATTACATACAAAAAGAATTGTTACTCTTCTGGGGAATTCTGCTTGGACGGACAAAGCAGATGGTAATAATGTCGCGTAGTGTTAATTTGGAGATAAACGTTTCCTTGGGTGGGGGAGATGCAAGAATCGAGGATCTTTATAGAGTAAGACTGGGAAAATGGTGTTGAAGAAGCACCACAAGGGGAAGACTCAACGGGGAACCCGTTAAAATGATTCGAATATCTGAATTATTACTGAGAGATGGTGATTTCAGTAAGAGGTGTGGAAACTAGTAGCATGTTCCTTAGGTTCGTTAATCTAAGGGAACAATGGAGGTAGTCAACAGAGCTGAGACTACCAACGTCCGAGAGAAGGACCACCTTAACATGGTCAGTGTGATCGAAGATAAGTGGAGTATGTGTAGAGGTATTTTGTGGGAAGTGATACAGGAATATTGATTTTTTTCGGCATAAATTAAATGCTGAGAAAAGCACTAAAAATGCCGGCAACACTTTTTGCGGAACTTTTTGCGGCATTTCAACAAGTGCGGTAATAGCCGATGTGGTAAAAGAGTAACGGCATTTTAAAAAATGCAGCGAAAAGTTAGAGGCACTTTTGGTGGAATTCCACAAGTGCGGTAGCCAATGTGGTAAAAAAAACAACGGCATTTTTTTAAAATACCGCAAAAAGTGAGCGGCATTTTGACACATTTATATTAATGCTGGTAATAACCTTTTAGCGGCATTAAAAAAATGTTGATAATAAACTTTGGCAACACCTATTAAATGTTCAACACACTTTTGGCGGCACTAAAAAAATGCCGAGAATGATAATAACGGCATTAAAAAAATGTTGATATTATTTTGCAATATATGGCTAGGAACAAGTGTTAAAAAAATCATTTATAATAAGTATTGTATTTATGTAAAATACATTACCATAACATTAAATTAAGAGGACAATAATCAAATTAAAACATCATTAAATTAAAATCGATAGCATTCATCATAAATAAACCTAATTGTGCTTGGAACAATTATCCATCCACAAAATAAAATGTATCACATGTCCAATAAGAAAAAGCGGGAAAACATGAAGCGAAATGAAATTTTATATAATGTACGATCCTTCTTCATCAAAGTCAAACATCTTCTCCGACCTATAAATAAAAAGGTTAATTGTTAGTCATTGATACTTATTCTCTAGTATTTTAATTAAAAATTAAAAATAAAAATTAAAAATTAGTACATTAGCAATATGCCAAGCTACAGTTGAATGATATTCATCTCCAATTGTGGACTTGTTTCCATAAGGCATGGTCAATGGTTCATTTGTTACAAATATTTTCTTAATATATACTTCCCAAAAGTCTTCACCCAATGGCGTACCCCCTACTTTATTGAAGGGTCCTTGCTCACAATGAATCCACGTGACACAATCACTTTTGGAAGTCCGGAAGTAATAAGGTCTAAATTTTAAGAACTGCATTATTTGAGACCATTTGTCATGGTTGATGGTTCTTCTTCTTCTTCTTTGATGGTTCTTTCTGCAAACAAGATGAATATGTCATCAACTTTTTATTTCTGGAAAAAAATCGGCAGGGTTTTATTTGTTTTTAAGACATCCCAAAATTTTTAAGAGTATATATAATCAAATAAACAACAACCCTATGTCAAGTATACATAAACTCCCCAATAAAGCGCAGATATATTATTCCATTTAAAATTCGTTAAATTAGTAACACACCTGAATTGAAGTAGCATTCGTTTGTTCACTAATGCGAGCAGCAACCTCGGGGGCAGCCAAGTGTTGAGAATTTGCAATCTACAAAAAATGAATTATTTCAGTTATGAAAATGTAATGTCTTAAATTATGATTTTAAAAAGTAGTTATCTACTTACCTATTGAGATGGAACTAAATGGTGATTTGATTGTGGTACCACTGCAAGTTGAAATTGGTTGGTTTTTTCTAATTGTTGCTCAGGTTGCAAAATAGACCTATAAACAAAATAAGAATTTTGATTAATAGGTAAAATGACGTCGTTAATATTTTCTAAGAAAGAAGGGAAGGAACATGGGTGATATTTTTTTACCATTGCTTCAGCGAAATCCTTATTGATGGCTGAGCCATCACTCCTCTCCTGTGTTTTGATGTAAATATCAACTAACGAAATCTTTTTCCCTTGATCAGCTTTCATTTGCATAAACCCAATGACTCGTAAGTCATTATATATATAAGTTTGATAACATAAAATAATATTCACAATCAAAATCTTTTATAAAACGCCTTATGAGCAACATTCGCACGACTCTTTCTTCTGGAAGTATGTGGTGTTCTTTGCTTCTTACGAGTTTGGCGATTTCTTCAACTTGTTTTCTGTTACAAAAATATATTAAAAATATATGTTTAACTTGAATTTATAAAACTTTACTGCTAGTAGTAATACATTCATACCCTTGTCTCACTAGTTCTCTAATATTTAACAAGTTGTGAATGTATAGTTGAATTTTTTATGGGCATCTATTAAGTGTTTAGGTTTGTATTCTACTTGGTTGACAATATGCCGAAGAAGTATGGTCATTATCTTAATGACTTTTGGTTTGGGTTTGTTGTAAAAGTCCTTATTTTTTAGAATATAGACACACAAGTACCCATTATTTTGAAGTCTCTTGTGTATATGGCTTTTATTACACCATTCATTATTTTTATCTGTGAAGTAAAAATAAAATGGAGACCACCGTTGAAAGCATTTGGAATATTCCTATTTTGTTCATTACTTTGTTCTTTATGGTGAAATTTCTTTTCCCAAATAGAATATGATGGAATTAATCAAGATAAAGAATGACATATTTGTTTATTTGATTTTCATATATGTGAAGCTAAAAGGTTACGCATTCAAATATGTCCCAAGTTGTTGCTTCTAGTTTTTTATTTACTTTATTGAAGATATTATGAATGATAATATCTTGGAATGCCTTTTCTTTTTGTTTTTTGTTCTATATATAATGAATGATAATATCTTGGAGTGCCATTATTTTTTTTATATCGAGTGTGGGAGAAATGTTTGTAAGTGAAAGAAAAATTGGATCAGAGCTTTGTCTGCAAGTATGCATTACGAAATCACTTTGATTGACATCTTATTTTACTTATTGTTTAATATCATGATGATGATGATTGATCGATTTATCTAATATGTAATTATTTCATAAGTTTTATGTTGTGCAGCAGAAGTTTTGTAGTCATAAGTTTGATTTTCTGAATTTTAGGAAATAGTTAAGGAATTATCTTTTTTTTTGTTTCTAGGTTTATCCTTGTGTCTTTTATTAGAATTAAGACTCTAGTGAGTTAACATGTTGAATAGACTTTGTAATCAGATCTTAGAGGCCGACTCAGATATTTTTGGTTGGTTGGGTCAAATGAGGTACAATCACTCTCTCTCTCATTAGCAAGACATTTAGACTAAACATTATATATTAAAATGAGTACCCTTACACTACATACATTTCATAGTTATAACACTGTGCTTCATGAGATTACCGTTGGTCGAGTTACCATAAATAAGAAGAATGAATTGAAGTAAAAGTATATCATGAAGATTTACTACATGCTCCATATGATGTTTTTTGACAGCGTTAACACTCATCACTACTATGCCCTATCTTTCAGTTGCACGTTCTTGTATGTTATTGGTAAAGTCTTGACTTTGGACATGGGTTGTCTCATGTACAAGTCGATGTGCGATGTGCGATGTGATCACTGGGAAAAGGGAAGAGTATAAGAAATAAGCAATATTCCATATATATAGTACGTGTTTATATATCTTTTTACCTTGAATGTCATCATATTAAATAAGGAAATATCTCCTCCTGATGCTGATATAATGTAAGAATCATTCTTTAAAGGTGGAAAATAAGGAACAACATCTTTAAGTTTTGTCCCACTTATTTTGTTGGTCATTAATATTCCCTTGGAAGATTGCCAAAATTACGATTGCACATTAGTAGATGCCTACAAGTAGCAAAGCATTACATGTAAAGGGAAAGCTCATTAAAGAAACAAAGAAAGACAAAAAGATACTTCAATTACTGTATCAATACCTTTCCTGTTATGTTCCGCTCATTCCTTTGCCATTTCCAAATTTTGTGCTGAGCAGTACATGCCAAGGCCAAAATAGCGCCTCACGAATTTTTATAAATCAACTCATAATCTGAAATGAACAATGAACATGATCTGAAGAGTTAAGTAAATCACCAAGAAATTCAACTTGAGTAGTAGGGTAGGAATATTAAAAATACCTCGCCTAATTAGTATGGATTCCAATGTTCATGGAGATGCAAACATCCAAAAGCATATAGTATAAATTTATGTTGAAAAATTTAACTTTTCTTCAGTTTAAAATAGCTACTGTAGCAGTCAATAATCGTATCTTATATAGTACAATGTCGCACATTTTGGGCATGCCTTAGAACACATGATACATATTAAAAACTAAAGGAATAGAGAAATAGGGTACTTTACATTTCTAGTAGGCTATAAAATTCAAGTCATCAGTTTTCATGACTAATAAGGGACAAATCCCTCTCATCAAACCTATAGTATAAATGTAAAATTTGGTAAGAATAAATTTGCGTTCTTCTTACTTTTTTTTAGGTGGGTGGGGGGTAAGGATATATTTCTTAATTTAACAATCCATTAAGAAATTAAGTATATACAGCAGTTCAAAATAGTAATTCCAAGATTAGGAGTACAACATCCAAAGCAGCTGATCAAATATCAAGGTTAGTATATTGCTATTTTTGCATACGTTTTGGTTAATGTAATTAGATTTTAGAGTGCATATTCCGTCAACTGGATTAACAAACGTACGAGCGATTGAGTAGTTGTTGTGGTTGATACTTGACAGAACCAATAATACAATGATAATGCTCTGTATTTAATCATTTTGTAAAATATTATATGGCTAGTAATGTTAACAATCTACTAGCTATTATTTTATCACTTACACTATTATAGCAGCCCCGTTGCTGGGCCAAATATGAGTTATTTGAACTGAAGATTATTAACATTATCAGCTAAGTCAAAGAGGCTAGTTACTTGCATGGCTGTGGGCCTCAACACAGCAAGTTATTTGACCTGCAGATCCTGCCATGTCACACAGCAAAATTCCATCTAGCTGGAGTCTGATAATGATTTAATGTCAACTGTTCTCAATCATTTTCTTTTAATTTGAACCGAAGCAATATTGCAAAATTATGCCATGTCAGGATCCTCTCATTGAAAAACTGGTACAACTTTAACATAGACTTGTCAAACCTAAACTTTGCACGATTTGGCTTAATTTCCTCTTCAGCATTGCTAGTTTTTAGTATTCACACCTTAATTCTAGGTTTCACATCTGGTAAATATCGGCTTTCCCCATCTTACATAAATAGTCAAATATCCAAATCAGTCGAACAATTAAAAAGGAAAAGAAAAACTATTAGCATTTCAACCTAATTACAAACACAAGTGCTTAAAATATCTGCATTAAATATAATAAAAAACATGAAAATTGATGGCAATTGTGTATTATGCTCAACAAAAGACCCGACTTATCCAGATGACGGTGACATCCATTCTTACTATAATTGTCATAGCTGTCAGTGGTGCAGTTTTGTTGTAACACCAATGCTTGTACCAGCAGATGAATCGAAAGCACCACATATGCCAATCATGGGGGCTTGCATCATGAATAGCTCATGTATAGATAACATACATACTAGACTCATCTCGTTGCATATCTAGATCTGTTTACCTTCGCAACATTCCCAGAAGCTAATCTATCAAGTGCGGTGGAATGTACAAGCCTAATACCTTCACCATTCCTAAGTATTTTAACACCATTCTCGCTTGTTGATACAACCAAGAGTATGCCTCCCTTATTGAACTGAACATAAGGTGAAACCAAAAAGATAATCATAAAAAGAGTTGCTTCATACAACTGAAATTTACCAAAAAATAAATTAAAATAAACTGATCTAATAGACGCAATCTAGCTATTATTACCATTTAGGTGAGAAAAGGGAAACTAAGATCTAAATCAAATAGCATACAATGTATTATACGTTGACCCATCAGCACTATAGGCCATTGTTGTACAAAAATGTCCCGGTGCATCATAATCAACTCTTGAACCCATATTATCATACAACTACGCCTTAATCTTCCCTTCTATTGCTGCTGAAAAGATATACCTTATTAAATCCTTATTAAATCCCATACCTTATTAAATCATAATCAATAGATAGAGAACACATGACCCTTTTTTAGAAGGCAAGACAAATATACCTTATTAAATCCCATACCTTAATAGACTTGTATTTTCCACAAGTTATGATGCATAGTTGTTTGTTTGGGTAAGAGAAAGCAAGATCACTAACATCACCAACATGAGCATCAATCAGACAGTATTCATACAAGAAAGTCAAATACCATTCTCGTTATCATTATTCGAATGGCAATACAAGGTCCACTTTTGTGGTAAACAAAATCAGCTGGATATAAAAATTACATTATTGCTAGAAGTTCATTATATATTATAAACCTCGAGGTGGTTTCATAAATCCTCACCATCGTGATAGGAATATATGTGCACAATGTGCTTGGAGCATGAAACACCTGAATCATAGGTCAAATCAATCATAATTCATCATTAGAACATCACTCTCTCTCTATCTCTTGAAAAATTACTCTTCTGAAATTGTCGTTCCATGGAGAGAGAGGAAAAACATTTAGTTTGCTCAACAACAAATAATTGAAAAGAAAAACTTCATTTATGCTAGATGTTAGAAGTCAACCCTCAACATAAACTCCGAGATATATAATGAAAAGAATAACTAAAAACATACCAAAGAGTAAAATTAACTCCACGTAACGCAGTTCACTGATGCCGTATATTCATTGGCCAAAGATGCCTGTCCATAATTAAGGGGAAAATTATCTTAACAATTGGTGATAGTAAGAAACAATCCAGGCCACGAACTATTTTTTTTTCCTTTTGGGAGGATGGGGTAGGATGGAAAAGCAAGCCAATATTTCATACCTGCGGAGACATTGAACAAGTTCCAAGGTCCCAAACATTGAAGTTTCTAAAGACAATCCTATCCCTGCTAGCTAGCTCCCATATCTCAATATCACCAATAATTGTTCCAACTGAAAACGAAAAAGAAAAAACAGAATTAAATATTAATTTTCTAGATTTAAGAAGAATATTTTTTTAAAATATATATAAGATGCAGAACTGTAATAAAGAATACTCAAAGCAGAAGCACACAGTAAATAATCAAAGACGGTGAGAGCTAACCAAGAAGAAAAGTTTGTTGCACTGGATAGAAATCCATACTCTTGACAGCAGAACTCTGATTCAGATTTATAAGAAGAGTCTTAGGCAAGTGATTAGAAGAAGATATGTCATGGACATGGCTCGACACAGGATATGTGACAGGCAATACATTAGTGGGGAGATCATTGGTCTATAGAATTCAAAAGTAAAAAAAGGGAAAATTAGCTAAATAAAACACATTATAAAGAATGCATATCTCAGAAAAGAAATTTAGAATATATTAAAATTTTACAATATACACTTCAAATTGACCCAAATATAACATAGTAGCATACTGCAATGAGTTAAATTCTAGTGATGAAAGGTAGAGATATATACCTCATCTGCTATCCCGAAAGGTTTTGGTCTCTTCAGCACATGTTCAGAATCTACAGTATGGTAGTCCATGGTTAGACTGTTAGCAGGAGGGGTCTTAGGATGCTTTGGCATGGACGATATCACAACATATATATGGCATCTCTTAAGTACAAAAAATCTAAGAAGGAAAAGAAAGAACTCTCTAAAGGGAAAAAAACATTTTTAGTAGCATGTATGTGGCCTCTGTCTCTCCCTCCATTTTCTAATTTTGCAACCCACTTTATTCATTTACAAAAATATCTAAATAGATATTGGTTGACATGGGCATATAGGTCATGTTATACTGTTGAATAACAAGCCACTCGAATTTTCGATATTCCTTTTTATTTCTCATCAAACGAATGGTGTCTTCTTCTAAAAATCCTAGCTATTCTTAGCATGACATTGGGGAATCTCGTTGCTATTACTCAAACAATCATAAAACGTATGCTTGCATATTCGTCCATAGGTTAAATCGGATATGTAATTATTGGGATAATTGTTGGAGACTCAAGTGATGGATATGCAAGCATGATAACTTATATGTTGTTCTATATCGCCATGAATCTAGGAAATTTTCCTTGCATTGTATTATTTGGTCTATGTACCGGAACTGATAACATTCGAGATTATGCAGGATTATTCACGAAAGATCTGCGGGATCCTTATGCACTTGGTACGACCTTTTATGTAAACTCTATGTCAATGTTCATCGATAACAAGAATTACAAAAATGTCGATGAAGAGTGATAAATGGCACCACTAGACCACTATTAAAAAGGTTAACATATCTCAATTGAGTACGCTTCTTCACCAATATCCCTATATAATCCCCTCACTAACTACTAGTAAAATAGCAAAAGTAAACATAAAATAATTAAATATGACAAATAGTATTCATGTAACTGACCCCAAATAATGGGAAAAAGCTTTGTTGAGCTGATTGAATTGAGTAGACGATTATGCCCATCCGATTTATATGAATTATTTTGAGCCAAAAACTTTAAGAAATGTCTCCGTAACATCAATTCGTGTGTCTCACTATCGAGATTCCCCCAATTTCTCATTACTCAAACGTCCCATTAGTTTGTTCTTACCCTAGCTACACACATCATATATGTGCTGCTCAATACAACCATTGCAAATATCCAAGGTTGAGCACTTATGTTGAAGATACAACGGCCCTGTAGATATGCCCATTACAACTTGCAAACCTAAGTTCTCTTGAAATTAGTAATTATTTTAGACTGAACACACAGGTTAAAGAAATCATGTAGTTTCATTGGATCATTTATATTCATCAACTTAGTGAAGGACTTCAAACTAACCCCTTCTCTAAGATGATTTCTCTCTCCATCGTTTGTCCTGAAAACATACAATGCATGTCTAGAGTGGAAGTAGATGGGTCCAATATCTTTAGTTTACTTCAAGTAATCCCAATAATATCATTGAGATAGAACCAAAAAAAGTAAAAATCTAACTGATACTGTACAGCATGAACCTCTCTTGATTTTAACACTGCCACATTGAAATGACTCCCCTGATTCTATAGTAGTGCCATCTCCCTAGACGTAGGCCAAATAGACTTACACCCTAATGATCAATCCGAATTTTTGACACAACGTCATTCAAGCCAAATTAGGAAGAACAATCAATTTGAAAGTTTGAAAGCATGGACATTCACTTCTAGTCAATGTGGGACATGAAAACAACATATCTCCACCTTCAACAAATGCTTTTAGCTTCTCATAAGAGCTCTTGCCACAATTTCAAGTAATCACCCCCAAATCAACTATTAATTAATTAATTAATGATCAAGCTTCCGATTAAGACCTCTGAGTATTTACCTATATTGTACTTTCTTCAATTAAATCATGGTGGTAGATTGTTTCTTGTAATGTAAATACGGCTTTGGCTTTGATTCCTTATATAAATTAATTGAGTAAGACTATATAACTTATGATGTTTTTAACAAGCAATAAATTTGAGGTTACCTACTAAGCTAGCAGCTCTCGAGGAAAGAAAAAAGAAGGATGAACATAGGCATATAGTTTTCAGCACCATGTATTTCTAACTTGAAAAGTGACGTTAGGTTACCTTTCCTTTACTCCTTAGGATTATCCATCACTCTAGGCTTTCTCTTATATGAAATGAATGCAACAGAAGTAGTCTAACAAATAGCCTCTAAATTATAAATAGCTCAGAGCAATGTTTACTAAGTATTTTGTTACAATGACTATACGTGTAAACTACTATAACAAATCCCAAGGACACGACTTCATTTTTTATTCTGTGAGACATTTCAGACATTCTCAAATAAGAAAAGGAAAGTGGCATTTTTTCTTTAAATGAAGAATATTTCAGTATATCTTGTATGATTTGATTTTTCTTTTCATTTACTAGTTACTTAAGGAAACATTTCAATACACATCTATACTCATTATATCCTCCTCCCCCTTCTGACTTCATTTTTTATTCCGTGAGACACTTCAGATATTCTTAAGGAAGAAAAACAAAGTGGTTCATGTTCTTTGAATGAAGAGTATGTCGGTATATCTTTTACCATTCGATTTTTCTTTTCATTTACTAGTTTCTTAAGGAAGCATTTCAATACAAATCTAATTCTAATCCTATTAGAACTAACTATTAGCAAACTTACCTGCATTGTTAGGAGCACCTAAGCCTAGAAGCCCTCCAGAAATAGCCTCTCGTGACACAGAAGATGGGTTAGCCATCAATCCTCCAAGAGACGTTTTAAGAGGTACTGGTTGAGTTTGAAATTTCTAAAAGAAGCAAAAGGAAAAAGAAAAAAATAAGATTGAATGACCATACCAAAATTCCTGCAATATCTTGTAAGTATAAGAGGAATTCTTAGTGACTTACGCCATGAGCACCTAGTGTTAGAAAACCACCTACTGTAGGCATGGAACCCAGTAGCTGATTAGTGACAGGGGATGGAGCCCGCGAACCATTTGTCTTCCCACAAGCATGGTCCAAAATTCCGCTAGAAAAAAAAGGGGCATTCCACTTAGGATAAGGAATTATGGGCTATAGTCTATGCCGTTGAGAAATGGAGAACCTGCTATGAGCATCCCTTTGATTTGTTCTTAGATATACTTGGCGTAATATGTTCTGATTTATAAACTGGAATGAACACAGTTACATACTCTGTTCACGCAATGTATTAACTGTATTCAATTACTTATATAGTAATTTTGATATCCAAATCATTACACAGACACACATTGTAGAGGCCATTGAATCTAAGTACACTGTGTATCTAATAATATATAACCAATCATTACACAGACACCACTGACCGACGTTTAGCATCAAATATTGGCTGAACGACACGAGATTCTTTATGCGTGGGTCAACCAACATTTAGGATCAAATGTTGGTTGACAGACGTTTAGGATCAACCAACTTTTAGGATCAAATGTCGACTGAATGACGCGTGATTCTTTATCAGATGTCGGTTGATCGACATTTGGGATCAATAGATGTTTAGGATCAAATGTCGGCGACCGATGTGAGATTCTTTATCAAAGGTCGGCTGACCGACGTTTAGGATCAAATGTCGGCTGAACGACGCAAGTTCTTTATCAGATGTCCGCTGACTAATGCGAGGCGTTGGTCAACCGATTCTTTCAACCCTTTTAACCATTAGTAAACTACCATATCTCCTACGAGGAAGGGGAGGAAGATACATATTTTGGTTCACACCTAAATCAAATTACTAAAACCAATGTAGTAGCCCAAACAAGGAAGGGGAGGAAGATATATATATGTGTGTGTGTGTGTGTGCGCGCGCGCGCGCAACCACACATGCATGTCTGCACACACAGTTGGATATTCTATATTGTATTTCATACATATTGTTACTTTAACTTCATGGTTTTATTCATTCCCAAAAATATTAGTATGTGTCGTTTATCTATGACTTTCACTAGACAAAAGTTTTAGATGTTCTCCTCGGTTTTTAGTTCGTAATCTATATTTTTTGTTATATATTTCATAAGAACCAATATTAAAACACATATAACAGAGCACATGATTAGTTAATTAAGATCTAGCACAACAAAACTAGGAACAAATTCCATTCTAACAAATAAACAATTAAGGGGTTTACACACAACAAGTTGAGATTTTTATATATAGCACAAAATGGCCCGATACTCAATGGACTCACAAAATCTCATGAGCATGTGATTTTTGAATGAATGAGATTAACTATAATCGATTTCAAGAATACACTACAACCATAAGAATTAGGTTTGAACGAATTTGATTACAACCCTAACTATTATATTGATACACAGATTTGAGAAAACAATTTTGGAATATATATATATGCATACTCAACTCAACTCAACAAAGCCTTTTCCCAATTATTTGGGGTCGGCTACATGAATCCTATTTGAAATTTTAAACCTTTATTTGAACAAATATTATACATACAAAATCACGTACATACATACAAATCAAGCATACGAGGAGAAAGAAATAAAGTAAGCAGTGTCAAACAGATTACTATCCCAAGAACCAAATTTCGAGTATATATTGAAATCCAACAAACTAAAGATGATTTCTTGAGACCCTATTATGGGTTGCGGCTAAACTCGTGCCTTTGTGTTTTACTAAGACTTGAGTTGGCATGTTGTCTGTGATCTCCAATTTAATGACCATACAATTTAATGATTCCTTCACTGTTTGGTTACTTCAATGTTTCCTTAATATGAAGAACAATGTGAAACCATATTCAACTCCTATGGGTAGTGTGCTTATTTCACACCTTAGTTTTGTAGATGATGTTATAATCTTTATAAATGGGTAGAAAAGAATAATAAAGAAATTTATAACATTTTTAAAAGAGTGACATTTCTTCCTCGCTATTGTGAGTCTGAAATTCTTGAAAATGGCAGTAAAGGATGACACTGATAATCTTCATATTTTGTTAATGGGTGCAGCGTTAAACATACACTTTTGTTTTTCGACAATATGCTGGACCAAGACTTACGATGAGATATATGAGACGAAATGTTACCATAAATCGTTGAAATTTTTCAACAGTGATGCATGTTTGAATTAATTTGGCTCCATCACATATATTACAAAATAAAATTGTAATCGAATAGTATATCAAATTAGTAGCATGAAATACTTGTAAAGGACATGAATTAATTAACACAAACAAACATATCAATAATTCTAATTAAAATTCACACAAACAAGTAGACAAATATTTTCATAAATTAATCTTAAAACTATACTACAACAACCAATTGGCAATCCGGGTTTTAAATTGGCTCACCCTCAACCTCCTATCACCACTACAAATAACAAAAAAAATTAGAAATTACACCCAACATGGATCTATATGTAACTCGAGCAATAAAAAAACATATAAAGCAATATACAACTTACCTAGGGCAATGACGACGACGATGGCGACGGCGATGGCTGGTGACTAGGGCCGCGAGGCTAGGGCTAAAGGTTCAAACACAAATAAACTCTCAAACAATAACAATTATTTATCAGAAATTATATCTAAGCATATGAGATATATAGATTGATTTGAAACTACCTAATTCCAATTCTTTAGAAACTAAACAAAAAAATTCAGCAGAAAACTCACAAAAAAAATCTCTCGCTCACACACATATCAATTAAAGAATGGTGTATAAAAAAAATCTCTCGCTCACACAAATATCAATTAATTTGTGTTTTGGATTCATGATATATACATCTAGCATCAATACAGTTTAATTTTTAAATAATAAACAATAATAAAAGAAAAAAATATCAAAATATTATTGATTCATGATATATATATATATATATAGAGAGAGAGAGAGAGAGAGAGAGAGAGACGGAGAGAAGCAGAACAAAACCCATCATATTGAGCGAAATAAATAAAAAAAAAACAAAAAACATTAATGATCCAAGAAAGTGATGCAGTCTTACCTAAGATGAACATGTCCAAGACATTATTCAACGAAAAATATCGAAATATACCGAAATAAATTTAAAAAAAATAGCAATGATACAAGAAAAATAGTGGCGGAGCCAAGAATTGAGTTCGAGGTGGGCACAAATCAGTGATGGGGGTTCGGGGGCTGTAGCTCCCGAATTTTTTTTAAGATTATTTTTACATTTTTACAAATATTTAGTTCATAATTTGTATTTTCAGACAATTATAACACAAATTTTTAGTGCATCAATTTGATAAAAAAAACAAAGGCATATTGCAACATCGTAAACAATAACCAATTTTAACAACTCAATATAACAACTAAACATATACTATTGATTTGTGCCCACCCCGATATACAACTAAACATATGCACCTAAACATATACAATTGTTATCCTATATAACTAAACATATACATATATAGCTGCTATCCTACGGATGTTATCTTTTTTGCCTAAATTTTTTTTCCAAATACCGGGCTAGGAACTTGCCACCCACAACAGCAAAGGAGCTCCGCCACTGAAGAAAAATATCCAAGATAGTCTTACCTAAGACGAACAACAATGATCCCAAAAAAAATAGCAATAATCTAAGAAAAATATACCGAAATAAAAAATAAAAAACGCAACTTACCTAGGACGAACAGGTCCAAGACCGTCTTCAAAGAACAAAACACAACCCAACTAAGAAAGTGACGACCGTCTTCAAAAAATGAAACGCAAGAGAAGTTCCAACCAAAAGGATTGAGGATTATTAGGTCAAATTAATTGAGGGGAGAGAGGTTTTGGATGGATTGGGATGGTGGAGATTCTTCCGGAGGAAGGGGCGTGATGGGTGATAGTAGGTTGTAGCTTATATGAAGAAACGTGGGTATGTTTTTTTTAAGAAAAAATAAACAACTGCCAAAAATTAAGGAAGTGGCGTTTTTTTTTTAATATTTTAGTGGCATTAGTTATGAAACGCCTCAAAAATACTACATTTATTTTGTCATTAATTAAAAAATGTTTTACTTATGCGACACATCAATATAAATGCTGTGAATTTTCAATAATTATAAATAAATGCTGGTAAAAAAATTCTCCGCATTTTTAAATAATACCGAAAAAAAGTGCCGAAAAAAATTAGTTTTCTTATAGTTTGAAACCCGTGCATTATAAATATTTTTCGATGCGAGTGTAAGGATAAAGTTATTGTGCTTGGCAAGAGCATCAGTTATTGAAATATTCGGTTTAGTACGGACAGGTGTGTTAAGTCCAGGAACCATTTGAACGGTCAGGATGATTGTCAGGATAGAAGTATGAGTTATATCCTCAGATAATATTGCATGTTGGTTGTGGCATGAACGAGTTGCTACATTTGTTATTATGGTTATTTTTGCTTAAGAGTCAAGTTTAGTGAGTATCGACAAAATTTTTATTATTTATGTGAATATTTTCCCAGATAGTGTGGGGTTATCTTTATTGTCATCCGCGGAGGAGGAATGTGTATATTGATAGTGGTATATACTATATTGGAACTACTCGTTTTAGTGTTGCAATATACGAGTATGATATTATCCTAATTATGGTTTTATAATATGCTCATACCGATAGTGTGTTGGTATTGCAAGTTTATCGGGGTTACTACCTTGGGGTAGAATGTTTTGATCTGGCGAGGCCCCATCTGTGAGAGGGTTGGCCTCGTAATTGTATATATCTATATATATATATATATATATATATATATATATACATTGTTGTGATTTCAAAAAGTATAATGGTCTCGGATATTTAATCCTAGTCTGCGTAGGGATTTACTTGGGTATGATTTGTATGTGATTGGTTTACTAGTTAGTGAAAAAAATTTAACTGGTTATTATAATTAACGCTCAGGATGTAGTAATAAGAAGAGTGCATTGTTTTATTACCCTTTAGAGAGTTGGGAGTTTATGCTCATAGTTGTGTCTGGGGACGGGATTTTGGGAGCCCCGATTATATTTGCATGTTGTATATGGAATGTGATTACCATCAATGTCAAGAGAAAATGTCTTTAGGAAAGAGTTACTTGTTTAAGTGTAATTGAGGAAGGATATGTAACTTTGTTGTTAAGAAATGAGAATATAGGGGTACATGTTATGGACTGAGGGCTTAACGGATCCCGATGACCGACAATGTTAGGTAGTAGTGTATCGGGGGGTTCCTTGTTTGGATTTCGCTTTGCGAGACATCCCATGCATGAAACTTAGCGTAAGGTTGGTAGTAGGGAGATGTTTGACCATTCGTCCATAAATTGGGTAGCTCGATCGTTATGTAGGTAAGTAGTTATAATGGGAAGTTAACAAGGTAAATTACGATGTAAGTCCAGTAGAGCCAGTTGTTAGTAAAGAAGTATTGATAATGTTGGTTTTGTTACGACGGGTTGAAGGATGCATTGAGGTTAAGGAGGATTTAGAATTTCAAATTCAGAGGTGATTGGGAACGCCCAAGTGGTATAGCCACGTTGAAAATGCAGCGGCAATAAAGAGTTTGGAATACGTATGAAGCGTAGATAATGTTTAAAATCGTATGAGTGGGTTATAAGGGGTGTAGACATCTTGGTTTGCTAATGTAGTAATCGCCGAAAGAAGGAATATAGATGGGATTAAACATCACAAGTGAAGATGTTAATGAATATCATGTGCAACCAGTGTAACAAGTTCAAATTTGGTGAAAAGGCAGTGGAAAGCCATTTAATAAGGGGTATCTCTTGAGAAGGCAAATATTTAATTATTATGGACAATTTGGAGTAGAGTTCTGACCAATCGAATGTTGAGGGTGACTCAAGAGTAAATAGAATGAGGATGTCAATAGGGTATAAAGCGTCCAGATGTGCACAATGTGGTGAAAATTGCAAGGGTCAAAACTTTTGGTATACGCCGAGAAGAGAATATTAAGTATCACTTAATGGGAAGTATTATACGTGAAAGTCGGCATTTAAAAGGGGTATAGTAAGTAGTAGATCGGTTGGGGTAAGATGGCCAACCAGATAATTTTGTATCAAGCCGACGAATCCAGGGATGGAAGAGTCAAGTTGGTAAATTTCCTTAAGGGGTTGCTAACTTATAGATAAGTATCGAGTTCCTTCGAATATGTGGGACAAATTGTCCATAAGGAGAGAAATTATTATATATTTGGGTGATTTACACTATGAGATAGTGGACACGCCGGTAAGTGGTCCTACGCAGTATTATTCAATACTAAGAGGAGATCCCCGAAATGCACCTTCAACGTGGGGTAACAAAAAGTTGTGGGATTACGTTTCATTCGGAGAAGGTTGTATCACCTATAGCCAGAGGTGTAGGCGCATGGTGATTGACGACTGGTGGATTGTATGAAAGAAATTTAGGATTCATTGCGATCTTTTCATTTCTGAATCGGGTATAACTAATAAGTGAGGTATATTATAGTAATGTGGAGAAGATATTAACTAATGGTAGAGTTGGGGTAAAAGCACCCTTATCTATTTATAGTGGACTAGGTGATTACCAATGTTTTGTGTAACACCAACCGGCTGAAGTGGTTTTCCCTTGTGTAAAGGTCACAGCGCCGGGAACAGAGATTCAATGAATGGGCAAAAGTAGTCAGATGTTTTATTTATTTCTTCCGGAGTAGGAGCTTGGTGTTTTGATAAACATGGGAGTTAATGCGTAGTGAGGTGCGGAGTCAAAATAATATTGAGATAATGCGTTCATTGATGTCTAGGCTATATATTTTTTTTATTATTCGAATGTTGTTTAGTAAGACCACAACATGAAGTGCATTGATTGAAGTGTAACCCTATAACTGATAAAGTATCAAATCTATTAAACAAGATTGCTGTGAAGCGAGGGCTTTAGTGATTGGGCCATTATTTATATTTTTGTTTTGAGTACTGGAGGATACCTAAAAATTTTCAGGGTATGCCTTACTTTTCGAATTTCGGGACGAAATTCCGTTATTAGGGGGGGGAGTATGTAATACCCTGTATTTTATGGATTTTAATTATGAGGTTAATTAAATGGAATTACTTTTAATTATGGGATTTATTAAATTAATTGGGGATAATTAATTGGAAAATTAATTCAGATTTAAATGCTAGCGGGATGAGAGTTAGTATTTGGTTATTATTATGTTGTTGAATATTACTGAGTGATTATAGTAATACGTGATCATTGATTTTATTAAAATTATCGTGAGTTGAAAATACGACAATTTCGGTAATTTAGTTGGGATACGTGTGCCAGTCGCGTCTGGACCCAATTTTATGGATTTAAAAGTATTATATTTTTATCAACCGTATGGTCATTTTGAGCGCACCAACGTGTCCAAAAGGGTCGAGATAGTCAGAAAACACTAGCTGGGGATTTAGTTTGGGTCCCGGGGCATTTTTAGGCCCAACCGGCAACCCAAAAGGGTATTTTGGTAATTTTAAAAATTTAGGAGTTAAGAACCACGAATTTTTATGGTTATTTATTAATAATTAACAAGGCCACTAAGTCCATTATAAACTAAAAGCAATAGACGTGGGCTACGGGAGTTAGAGAAGAGTTACCATAGGGTTCCAAACCAAAACCAACCACCACCACCATTTTTGGAAGGAATTGTGCCCGAAAAAGAAGAGAGAATCAACCCTTAGGCACCAACAACGAATAAGAAGAGCAAACTTAAGGCAAGTGATTTGGTTTCATTACTTACATTGAATATTTCCTCCATGTTTAGTGTAGAAATTAACTTATGTCTTGAAATATTGATGAAAACCCAATGAAATTGTTAGGGATTGCATGTAGAATTGTTCTGGACGAATTTAGTATTCAAAATATAGAATTTGATGATGTAAAAATGAATTTTAAAAGTAGTTTTCATGTTCAACTAAATTATGGGTTCATGTTGTTAGAGTTTGTGGCAAAATTTGGGGATTTATGGATTTTACTTGTTGATTTGAAGGAATTGACCTAAAAACTATGTTAGGAAGTGATCTAGGGTGGTTTAGAATAATTTAGGAACCTTAAAATCTTATTAGTATGAATTTAGGATGATTTTGGAGAAGAGAAAAGTTGAGAAAAACGAAGTGGGTGAATTTTGGGCTTTCTCGGAATTTTCGTTAGAAGACCAACCCAGGTCGTTTGAACGACCTCGTTCGAACTAGCTTCAAATGAGATTCCAGTAGCCCTTCTAACGAGTTGATAGTTCATTCGAAGACTTTCGTATGAACGACACTCGTTCGAACGAGATTTCAGTGCCTTCTAACGAGATTTCAGAATGGCTTTTTCAGTTTAATTTTCGTTTCGGACTTCACGTAGGTTTATCTACATGAGTGTTAGCCTTTCCTTTGTTGAATTTTTAATGATTCCAAACCTAGGGAATTTAATGTTGAAAACTTGTGAACATCTTTAGACTCGAGGAATACCGGTAGGTATGTTCGTGAGACCGTAGTATAACTAGGATTAAATTTTGGGGAAATTATATATAAAACTTTGTAACCTTTACGACTTAGGTTGTAAACACTTGAAATTACGAGGAGAGATGTGTCGGCGGTCTATATTATATATTATCCAGAAACTTTAAAATGTACAAACTTGGACAATGGTATAAGTATGTAGGATATACCTCTATTTAATACTATAAGATCTCTAAGATGTGTGAATGCTTAGTATATGGATGTATATGTGTATAACATACCTACCATACTTGCTATCACGGGAGGTCGAATTTCGATCAGGGCCATCTAATCTTTGTGTGCCTACGGGGGGGATTTAGATTGGTACCTCAAGGACATAGGTCAGAGAATGACTTATTGGTGAGTTAGAAAGTCAGCTGACCATGGGAGCGTAGGTATGTGCGTGACCCATGGGTATGTGAACTATGTTCGCCTCCATTATGTGTGATTGTTGCTTATTAAAATGGTTCCTGAGCGATTCGGAACACGTGGTCCTTATGTACGGGATGTACCGAGATCTGATGGCAGAGTGTGTCTGCACCGCAGCTTAGCCTAGGGATGCCCTTATTGTATATTTATGATGAGATAATATACTGGTAATTGAAATGGACTTTTAGTAAAGTATGAATGTGAATACTTGTAACATTGTTAGTAGAGTTAAAAATGTGTAAATTACATAATAACTATTATTAGTAAATCTCAGAAATAAAATGGGAGACTCCCAGTTTAGTTGGAAATGTCTTGCATTAACCCTTATATTATAAAGTAAGGTCATGTTGTGGATTGGACTAGTTAGATAGTGGTATAACTAGAACGGGTACGGGTACGTTAGGAGTGCACAATTAGATATGGGGTGAGGAACTCATGTGAGTGCACGCACTATCATGTGTTTTATATTCACTGTTTAATGTTATTAAACACTTGGTATATTTTAAATTGTTTTCACAATCGGGCTCTGACCCGTTTGCTTTCAAATCTATTTTCTTGTAAAAACCTTTTAGGTGCCCAGCCACAGGGATGCCAAGCTTAGGAATTCCATTCCAGTGACGTGTTGTAGCTGCTGTGGAAGTTACAGGACCTCGATAGTAGAGGCCTCCACCTTCTACTTTGACTCCATTTCAGATTTATTCGTCTGTAGGGCATGTCGCCCCTTTTTTTAGAGACTGTTTAAATACTCAGTTTTAATTCAGTTTTGGATTTAATTAATTGGTGATTCAGACTTCGTATTTTTTTTATCCAGTATTCGGATTATTCCAAGGAGTGTTCCTCCAGATTCATTTATTCCATTATTATTTTATTATGACTATGATGTGGTTGTGGTATCATTATTTCATAATTTAAATTGGTTGTATGTTAATCTAATTTATTTAAAATTGACAACTCACTTTTTAAATATTAGGTGGCTAGTAATGGTTTACAAACGTTTTCAACAGTGATGCTACGAACTAAACCAACCTGACATTTTGTATTAATTTCAATAAAGGAGTAGCTACCTGGTATTTAATTAGACGGGGTGTCACAATAGATAATATGATACAAATACATATATATATGTGTGTGTGATTGGTATATTTGTATCTTAGAGGCTGGTTCCACGGGCTTTCCTTTGGCGTAGGTTTGGAACATCCAGATTATATATTTCTCTAGTGCGATCCGGGGAGGTTGCGCAATGTGGGTGAATTCCCCGGTTTGAGGAGCAGGGAGAGTTTATCCCCATGTCATCTCGTCCCTTGTTCGAGTGCAATGTGTGTACTCCACTTACAGAGGGAATATGACTTCCTCCACCGTTGTGTATTTTTACCATGACCATGAGTGAGTTTGGCTTGGTACCGTGGTATAATGAGTAAACCCCAATTTGGATAGGTACTACGAGACTCCATGCTCGAGTTATAGCTCGGAGGGATGGTTATTATACTTATGTTTGTGATAGGTATAATTATACTTTTTGCGTATAATATATTACTTGTCTATGAAGATGAGATATCATATAAAGTAAACATATGTATATAAAGTGAAAAGATTGATAAGGTGTATTTCCCCTTCCGGTAGGTTTATATCCGGATTTATATGAATATGAATCATAGGTTCTATTGAGAACTATATATTTCTATATTTCTATATTCATATATATATGAGTTATATATATACATTGTGTGCTGAGGGACTAATGCACCTCGACGATCAACATTGCCAAGTAGTAGTGTATCGAGGGTGTTCCTTGTTTGGATTTCGCTTCGCGAGACACCCCACGCACGAACGTAGCGCAGTGTTGGAAATGGGTAGAAGTTTAGCCCTTAGAACTCGGGCTTATAGGGATTTTCAGAGATTTGGTGAAACGGATTAGTTAGGCCGGGTAGCTTAACTAGGTTATTTAAAAGGTATGCGATAGGTGTGCACTACTAGAATAGGGGTGAGGGTTATCTCATGAGAGTGCGATACCAATTTAAATATGAGATAAATCATATTTTAAAATATAACATTTATGCACTTGCTAAATTATTTTCAAAACTCGGGCTCTGGCCTGTTTTCTCTATTTTTCCTCCCTTATATATATATATATATATATATATATATATATATATATATATATATATATAGTTGTCCAAACACAAGAATGCCTGGATGATGATTCCTTCGAGTCAAACATTTGTTGCAGCAGATGTGGATGCATGCAGACTTCCTGTAGACACTTTATCCTTGAGATCATGATTGGAGTTATTCTAGAAACATCCGGGACGAGAGCCCAAATTTATTTATTTATTTATTTATTTATTTATTCTTTTACCGCCTTTTAGTATGGCGTTCAATTTGGTGGTATATTGTTAAACCGAGTGTTCGGTTAGTTTATTTCATATTGAGTTGTTGCATATATAAACCGTGTGAATGTTTTATTTAGTTCCTTTGATTAAAAAAAGATTAGTTAAATAAAATTTTGACGCCAACCTAATAGGTTATTAGTAATTAAATTGGTTTTCGACAGTGATGCTAAGAATGAACCATATGAGACTCTTGTTTTAATTTGGTAAAGGATTGATCGCCCGGTATTTTATTAGGCAGGGTGTCACATCCGAGTCACAATTTGACTCAACTTTCTTTAGATACCGTACATAGTCGTTGCATGATATCATTATTTTTTCAAATTTAGATTAATCACTGAGAATGACATTACTTTCGAGTTATAAGAAAGACGTGTCTTGTAGTTTCTCCCGAGCGCTAAATCAATTTTATCATACACTTACCATTTTTACTCTTCACTCCACCTATTATCATTCCATATTTTCCTTATCCAGATATATCCCAGACACCATCCATATATCATTTCACATTAGTACCATCAATTTTGAGAAAAAAAGGGTGTTTCCATGTAAATTTTCTTCATTTGTGTTATGAAAAGAAAAATATATCGCAATAAAGAAAAAAAGAGAAAAAGAAAACAAAAAAAAATAGAAAAATGAGCAGAGAAAAAGAAAAAAAATAAGTAAAGAAGAAAAAGAGACCTTGCGATCATGAATTTAAAAACAATGAAGACATTAGTTATTCAAAGTGTGTTTCACTTTTCTCAAAAACCTTGCCATCATATCTTCTGCATGTCATTTTCCCATTCTCCCATATATACATCACATTTTTCATCCTTGGTAAAGTTTTCGGGTAAACAAGAAGTCTATATAGTGAATAACTCGACATTCTCAACACAGTAGTTAGAATTCCTTCATGAGATCAATTTTCTTTCATGTATCCATCACTTTTATAAAGTGTGTGAAACATTTGAACTTGTTTACATTTACTCACCTCCTCACACACTAGAGAGATACACTTACTCAATTCTCAAAGAGATCGATTCAAAGAGATATATCCAGTGAGAATTGAAGTCAAATAATTGATTCTTAAAAAGGCAATATATGAATTACTCTAATGATACTTAAGATTGTTTCATACTAACACACGGTGAGTTTTAGGAAGGATTAAGTTTTTTGGTATTAAGTAATTTTATATCTTCTTTTGATAGTTGAAAACGGTGTTCCTTGCGTCCTTCTTAGTTGGGTCGTATAGCGGTTCATCATCAAATCTGAAACTGCATCTCAATAAAAAAAAATTGAATTTTGTGGGAACATTCACTACAAACCCTCACGAGACATCACTCGTCTTGTAGGGAAACCTATAGGTTTAACGGCTTGTTGCACATGCTAAGTGCAATCGCCAGTGCCTGCGAAAGTGGCATACTTTTAGTTACTTATCTCTGTTTTCTCTATATTTTTGCTCGAGAACTAGTAATATTTGTTTAGGGTGGTGTAATAAGCACCCAAAAGTGTTGATATTGAGCCCCGAATATGTGCATTTTAGTCACTCGTTTTAATTAAAATTGGTCATATTTTCGTATTTGTTTATTTATATGGTCAATACGCAGTTGCAATACAAATAATACTAAATCAGTATAATTGCGACACAATAGCGGTCAAAATCATGCATCAAAGAAATCAAAGAGACCGCGAAGTCAGAAGTCCCATTGAGCTTGCCCAGATGAGTTCGGATGTCCCGAATGTTGTCACCGACCAAACTGTAACCTTACCCTAGCCCAGAGCTGGCCTAATCCTTCACCAGGCCCCGTGTATGTTTGGTTTGTATTTTATATTGTTTTTAGATTTTTATTTGAGTCATTTTTCATTTCTAGAACTTATTTTATATTTTATTTTGAGTTATTTTATTTTTAAGATTTATTCAGAATTTTCTACAATTTATTTTCTATTTTTTCATTTATTTTATTTTATTTTATTTTTTTATTAGTTTTTAATTTTTATTTTATTTTATTAGGATTTTTCTTATGAGTTTTATTTTTAATTTTATTCGATTATTTTATTAGGTCCTTGGTTTTTATTTTTATGAGGTTTTTTTTAATTTAGTTTAGTTTTTATTTGTTTTATTTCTGTTTTTATATAGAGTAGGATTTTGTTTTTTAGTAGATTTTAATTTTTTTTAGTTTAGATAATTTTATTCTTATTTATTTTTAAGGTCACAAATTAAACACACCACACCATCCTATACACTCTCCCACACTAAAATAACTCCCTCACACACATCGAACTCTCATACACCTCACTACATTAAAACAAATCCCCTGCCCAACTACTATTCATCTTCTTCCCTACACCTCATTCTCTCTCCTCTCACCACCATTAAGAATAAAACCACCTAACCCATCTCACCTCCGCAGCAACCCGAGACCTGTTCAAACCACTGCTGCCCAAATCATAACCCAATTCCAACCCCGAACCCGGATCTTGGAAACCGCTATCTCAGTTAATCCATCTGCCAAAAACCCGTCGGCGACCCTAAACTCAATCCTCAAAACCGACTTCCCTTGCTCCATCTCTTCAAACATCAGATTGAACCGTTCCTGCTGCCATAGCCGGAGCTATACCTGCTCTGGCGAAAACCCCAAACCCGGTGAAACAAACCAACCCGTGGCCACATACGTGCAACCCGAGTCCGAATCCAGTACCACCTGCATAATCCAAAAACCTGGCAAAACACACCAAATCGATCACCCACCAACCCAACCAAATCAATTCTTAGACCCAAACCCAATTTCAACCACAAAACCCAACTCCACCTGCCATTATCTCCACCCAAATAGGAAAGTAACACTTAGCCAAAAATTCAAAACAAAACCCACGTTTTTTACTCGGCCAAAATGAATTTTCCAAATCTCTCATTTACCAAAGAACTTCGTGGCTTATTTAAACAAGGAAGCGCAAATCATACCAAGACACGCACAGATAGAGGACACTGCAAAGAGAGAGACACTGTATATTATGTACAGATTATAATAGGAGCATAAAAAAATACAGAAAAATCCAAAAAACTAAGTTTAGTTTAGAATAATATTTAGGTTTGTTTTTGTTAGTCTTCTTGGTGTAATCAAGTGATGAAATTTATGAAGAAGAATTGATGAATGTCGAGATGCATTTCAAGAATATGATTCGACAGGAAAAATTACGTACTTTATTTCTTCTTCTTGTTTCATTTTATATTATTCTTGACATTCATTTGATTATTGTGATATGTTTTGATATGAGAATTTTAGGCTAAACACCCCGTTCAAGGGGTGGGATGCACTGTGTAGGATATTATATTAATTAATTAAATTCATTCATTGTTATAATTCAAGGAAAAATAATTTTTAACTGTCACCAATTAATATATGTAATGAGAGTTAGTAAATTAATTGTACAAATTAATGTTTGAATTTAAGAATCGAACTAGAGATAGTTTTTTTCGAAATTTTAATTTTAATTTTAATTTTGTGTTGAAATTTGAGAATTCACACTATATTTATTAAATTGATCTTAGCGAGTAATTTTGCTGAAAATATTATAGTTCTTAATTTTTTATCGTGTGACATTTTTAAATTAGTTTTCTGAAAAATGCATTATAAAATTTATAATTGTAACGAGAGTTCGATTATCGATTTAATATTATCTCGAAATATTTCAAATTAGTAAATTGAAAAATTAAAATAATTGATAATGCAGTGTAATCCAATCTCTTGACATTCTCACATTTTTCATGTTCGATTGCACATTTTTTTTCGTTATTTAGTCATTTCGTAATTTTTAGCATTTATTAGTTAATTTTCCCTTGAAGTTGTTTTAAATAAAAAAAATAAAAATAAAATATTTTAATAATAAAATTTGAATTACAAGTTTTCACAATAATTATTTCACCCTTGGAAGTTGGATTGATACCCGTACTTATCGTAATACAAGTTGTTTTAAACAAGTTTGTAGGTATTCAAGGGAATTTTGATATTAGCTTTTGAAGATAACGACAAATAAACAAAAAGTCTTATTAAATGAATGGTGTGGCAATAGTGAAGGGGTGGGCTGCATAGATAGTGTACGACCATTCTATAAATGGACGATGATAATGGTCGTGCCACGACACACTAGGGAGCGGTAGCAGGAAAAAATCAACACCAAACGAAAGTGGCGTGCATAGAGTAACAAGCTCGGTGTCATGTATGGGGAGAGTAGCATGCATACTCACACAGATGGTGGGGTCGATGAAAAGTGCACAATTGGGATCGTGGAGGACGTGGGGGATGGTGGGTGTAGGTGAGGACCTAAATGCTTAGATGTGAATAGGGAAAGTATAATAGCAAGGTCTGAATCAAGAGGTGGGACGTTATGGATAGTGTGTGGGTCGGGTGTGACAAAGGGTAGGGGACTATGATCTAACTCACGAGTAGGATAAACACACTCCGCACGAGGCTCTAAATGATCCTCAAGGGCACACGTAGGAGGATGTGTGAAAGTAATTGATGGAGTGATCAACTTATCCACCCAAACGATACCATCCGAAGTGGTGGAAAAATCTAACGAGGCATCCAAATCTGAGGTAGATGAATCAACATTAATATCTAACTCAACTGGAGCCAAACATGGTAGGACAGGATCCATATCCAATGAGGTAGCATCCAGTGAGGATTCAATCTCGGGACAGTGGGTAGCACTCGCTGCCGGAGCTAACCTATAAAGAATTAGTTCCTGGGGAACACAGAGGAAAGGATCATAAGGTGTAGACTCAGATATAATTAAGGATTCTGTGGAAGGGGAAAGGAGAACCTCAATGGTAGGTTTGAGAGGTTAGGGCGGTGTGGGATCAGTCTCACAATTAATGGATATGTCAACACAATTGTCAACTTGGGACTCGGACCACAAAGTGGTCTTAACTTCAAGATTCTCAGGATGAGAGGGTTAGTCACAATTAAAATCAGTGGCACAAGATGACACATCATCGTCCCATGCGGAGGCGATAATGGGTTGACTTGGGGTGAAGTCCGACTCGTTCGCACACTCAAAATAATTTAATGTTGTTTAAGCCTTTGAAGGGATTCATTTTGAGAATTAAAAGTGTGCACGAACTTTTGCAAGAGGCGTTCGGGAGCGAATGTGCAAGGTGGTGGTGGAGGTGGACACAACTCACAATAAACAATAGGATGAGAAGAATGCTCATATGAAGTGTGGGAAATGGGGTCAAGTTGGTCATACACGGGAGAAGCATCTCCGTGAGAGACAAAAAGGTTGATTAGCATAAGGGGCACAGTAAAGGGAGTGATAGGTATGAGGTGCACGAGGTTGGGATGACAACTGTTGGAAACCGTAAGGATCCACAACATAGTGTTGGGATTCAGATTACATGGAAGGGTGATCAGGCTGCCGTGAATAACTTAGGTACTCAGACCCGTACGCATTGGATATGTCGTAAGTATACGTCGAGGGCGGTTTCGAAACAGTGTCATATGGATACACATGTTCCATGGTACGTTCATATAGAGAGAAAATAAATGGACACTCATGGGAAAAGTGATCAACAAGAAATAAATGTGTGCATGGTGAAGCATGGGATGTGTTGACACTCAGCACCGAAGGCGGTGCAGTAGGATATGTGGACGTGGACGACACACGAGTATCAATGGTGGAAGTTTGAGAGTTAAATCCATGAAATAATGAATGCAGGTTCGATTCTGGATTAACATCAAGAAAACTTCGAGAGAATGGAAAATGGCCAAAGTATTCCCATAAAGGACGTTCTTCAGCGATGACAAGAGGAATATTTTTGGTTTTTTAAATATATTTTAAAAGAAAAGAAAATCTTTTTGTGATTTCTGAAAATACGAAAAGGAAAATATTTTTGGCATTTAAAATATGAAAAAAAAACTTTTTGGGATGTTTGAAAATATTTAAAAAATTAGCGGAAAATATTTTGGGATTTTTCAAAAAAGGAGAGAAAATGGACTCTTGATGCGGTCGAACTAACTAAAACCGACAATAGAAAGAATTGAATTAGACACATACAAGCATATAGCCAATTATTATCTTCAAAATTAGTGAAAGGGATAGTCAAATTTTAATTAAGTCCGCGGGCGATAAAAATCAAGGAATTTATCTTTGTAATCTCCTGTTGTAAAACTGTTCCTACTGGGCTTGCTAGTTGATTGATTTTAAATTTAATGATAGTTAGGGTAGCACACAATGGATAAGGAATGAGTCGGGTGATGAAATCCCTTCTCGTTTCAATGATCGGGTCCAGGCCTTAGGTAAATTAATTCACCAAACCATTCAATTTAAGTGCGATACAGAAATTAAAATCACACAGGTGCAAATAAGCACACAAAATTTGAACTCGCTTACAGGAGATGTGCGAGGGATAAAAAAATGTGCCTCCCATAGTTTTTACACACGTGGGGTGAAGACCAAGCTGAGTCAACTAGGGGGGAGATCTCGCCTATCTCAGTCGTCCCCGGGAGTCCTACCGACCCAAAGTAGAGAGGCTTCAAAAATCCTCGTCGTTGGACGCCCTCTCTCTATCTTGTCCGGTTTCCCTTTTCGCTTTTTTTTGGGAATAATTAATAAAAAATAATATGGTGTCAAAATGCACTCAAATAAATATAAAATTTCAAAAATCCTATACAACCAGTCTAAGGAGGAGGGAGAAGGAATGCTACAACTAAAATTAAATTAAAAAAAATAAAAAAAATACAAGTTTTCAACATTGTCTCCACGTCAAGAAAGCGGAAACGACGCCATTTGATAAGATGTTTTTTGCATGTGGCCATTATCTTTAAAATTCAATCTCAAAATTCCCTTGAATAGCTACAAACTTGTTTAAAATAACTCGTATTGCAGTAAGTACGGGTATCAATCCAACTTGCAAGAGTGAAACAATTATTGTGAAAACTTGCAATTAAAAATTTATTATTAAAATGATATTTTATTTTTATTTTTTTTATTTAAAACAACTTCAAGGGAAAATTAACTAATAAATGCTAAAAATTACGAAATGACTAAATAACGAAAAATAATGTGCAATCGAGTGTGAAAATGTGAGAATTTCAAGAGATGGGATTACACCGCATTATCAATTATTTTAATTTCTCAATTTATTAATTTGAAATATTTTGAGATAATATTAAATCGATAATCTAACTCTCGTTACAATTATAAATTTAATAATACATTTTTCAGAAAACTAATTTAAAAATGACACACGACGAAAAATTAAGAACTATACTATTTTCAAAAAAATTATCCGCGAGGATCAATTTAATAAAAACAGTATGAATTCTCACATTTCAACACAAAATTAATATTCAAATTTTGGAAAAACCTATCCGTAGTTCGATTCCTAAATTCAAACAATAATTTGTACAATTAATTTACTAACTCTCGTTACATAAATTAATTGGTGAGAGTTAAAAATTAATTTTCCTAGAAATATAACAATTAATGAATTTAATTAATTAATATAATATCCTACATAGTGCATCCCACCCCATGAACGGGGTGTTTAGCCTAACATTCTCATATCAAAACATATCACAATAATCAAATGAATGTAAGAATAATATAAAATGAAACAAGAAGAAGAAATAAAGTATGCATTTTTTTCTGTCGAATCATATTCTTGAAACGCGTCTCGACATTCATCCAATCTTCATCATAAATTTCATCCCTTGATTACACCAAGAAGACTAAAAAAAACTAAAAATTATTCTAAACTAAACTTATTTTTTTGGATTTTTCTGTATTTTTTTATGCTCCTATTATAATCTGTACATAATATACAGTGTCTATCTCTTTGCAGTGTCCTCTATATGTGTGTGTCTTGGTATGATTTGTGCTTCCTTGTTTAAATAACCCACGAAGTTCTTTGGTAGATGACAGATTTGAGGGATTCATTTTGGCCAAGTCAAAGACGTGGTTTTTGTTTTGAATTTTTGGCAAAGTGTTAGTTTTCTATTTGGGTGGAGATAATGGCAGGTGGAGTTGGGTTTTTTGCTTGAAATTGGGTTTGGGTCTAAGAATGGATTTGGTTGGATTGATGGGTAATCGGGTTGGTATGTTTCGCCGAGTTTTTGAATTATGCAGGTGGTACTAGAGTCGAACTCGGGTTGCATGTATGTGGCCACGGGTTGGTTTGTTTCGCTGGGTTTGAGGTTTTCTCCAGAGCAGGTATAGCTCCGGCTATGGCAGCGGGAATGGTTCAATCCGGTGTTTGAAAAGATGGATCAAGGGAAGTCAGATTTGAGGATGCAGTTTAGGGTCACCGACGGGTTTGTGGCAGATAGATTGACTGAAATAGTGGGTTTCAAGTGTTGGGTTTGGGGCCGAAAATGGGTTGCGACTGGGTTAGGAGTGGTTTAAACAGGTCTCAGGTTGGCATGGAGGTGAGATGGGCTAGTTGGGTTTGTTGTTAATGGTGGTGAGAGGAGAGAGAATGAGGTGTAAGGAAGAAGATGAATAGTAGTTAGGTTGGGGAGTTGTTTTGGTGTAGTGAGGTGTATGAGAGTTAGGTGTGTGTGAGGGAGTTGTTTTAGTGTGGGAGAGTGTATAGGATGGTGTGGTTTGTTTAATTTGTGACCTTAAAATGAAATAAGAATAAAACTATCTAAACTAAAAAAAATATATTAAAAATTAAAATCACTAAAAAATAAAATCTTAATCTATATAAAAACTCAAATAAAAGAACTAAAAGTCAAAACTAAACTAAAAAAAACTAATAAAAATAAAAACAAAAACCAAAGACCTAATAAAATAATCTAATTAAAATAAAAATAAAACTCTTAAAAAAATCCTTATAAAATAAAATAAAAATTAAATATTAAATATTAACAACTAATAAAAAATAAAATAGAAAAATAGAAAATAAATTTTAGAAAATTCTAAATAAATACTAAAAATAAAACGACTCAAAATAAAATATAAATAAATTCTAAAATTTAAAAATGACTCAAATAAAAATCAAAAAATAATATAAAATACAAACTAAATACACATGGGGCTTGGTGAAGGATTATGCCAGGTCTGGGCTAGGGTAAGGCTACAGATTGGTTCGGGGACAGAATTCGGGACATCAAAACTCATCTGGACAAGCTTAATGATAAGTAGCTTTTTGCGTATTGTCGTTGTCTTCAAAAGTCACTATCAAAATCACTTGAATACCTACAAAACTTGTCTAAAATAACTCGTATTGCGATAAGTACGGGTATCAATCCTACTTTCAAAGGTGATACAAGTGACGTGAAAACTTACAATCCTATTTTCTTTTAAATATTTTTTTACTTTTTTTTAAATTTATTTTTAAAACAATTTGAAGGAAAAAATTAACTACTAAATGCCAAAACTTTGAAATGACTAAATAACGGAAATAGAATGTGAAACCGAGTGTGAAATAATGTGAGAAGGTCAAGAGATGGGATTACACTGCATTTTCAATTATTCTAGTCTCTCAATTTATTAATGTGAAATATTTCGAGATAATATTAAATTGATAATCTAACTCTCGTTAAAATTATAAATTTAATAAAATCTTTTTCAAAAAATTAATTTAAAAAATGTCACACAATGAAAAATTAGGAATTATACTGTTTTCAGAAAATTACCCGCTAAGATCAATTTAATGAAAACAATATCAATCCTTGAATTGCAATACCGAATTAATATTCAAATATCGAAAAAACCCATCTCTAGTTCGATTCCTAAATTCTAACATTAATTTGTTCAATTAATTTACTAACTCTCGTTACATAAATTTTCCTAGAATTATAGCATTAATGAAATTGATTAATTAAACTAACATCATTTGCAGTGCATCCCACCTCTTGAACGGGGTGTTTAGCCAATCATTCTCATGTGTGCATAAACAACAATAAATAATGTCAAGAAGGAATTAAATTAAAAATAGAATGTAGAAATACAATACGTAATTTTTTTTCCATAAATTTGTCTTGAAATGCGCCTTGACATGCCTCCAACTTCTTCACAATTTTCAGCACTTTATTACAAAAAGAAAACTAAAACTAAACCCAAAAATTATTCTAAAGCTAAATTATTTTTTTTTGGAAATATTTTATGTACTTACTATGTACATAATATACACATTGTTCCTCATTTTATATCTCTCTCGCCTGATATTCTATATTGTATCTGAGAGTCCCTTTTTTTATGAGTTACTTTCCTCTTTTTTATAAGCCACGATTCTTTTTTGTGGATGAAAGATTTTGGGGATTTACTTTGGCTAAGAATTAACTCCAATTTTTATGGAGATATGGCTGGTGGGGTTTTCGATTGTGGGTTGAAATCGGGTTAGGGGGTATCCGGGTTTGGGTGTTGATGCTCGGGTCATGGAGGTTCGGGTTGGGACGCTGGGGCTGTACGAGCAGACAAGTGGGGCGTCGGCCAGAGGTGGGGGGATGCCGCCGGAGCTCGTGGCTGCGTCGGAGCTCCGTGGCTCCCGAGTTTGAGGGTTCGTCGGCTTGGGTTGAAGGGCTGCCTCATTTTATTTTACACGATTTTTTTTTTTGTTTTAATTTTGGGATTTGGTTTTGGGTAACATGGTTTTGAGGTGGTGGTGTATGTGAGTTAATGGGTTTGTTAGAGTAGCAGGTGGGTAATTTGGTGAATAAGGATGGTGTAGGTGAGATGGGTTTTTGGTGTTAATGGAGGGAGGAGAGAGAATCGTGGGTGTTATGGTGTAGAAGATGTAGTAGGTGTAGTGGTGTGTGGCAAGGTGCAGGATATTAGGGCGTGGGTGAGATGGGTTTATTTGTGTGTGAGTGAGTTGTATGATAGTAGGGTGGGAGTGTGTATGGGGTGTGTTTGTGTTTAAGTTAGACCCTTAAACATGATAACATAACCTAAAAAAATAAAACAAGAACTAAAATAAAAACTTAAAATCTGAAAAATAAAAAAATAAAATTCTAATTTATTACTAAGTGACTCAAAAAGAAATAAAAAAATAAAATAAAAATAAAACTCTATAAAAACTAAAAAAAACTAAAAATCACAATTAAATAAATTAAAACTAAAAACTAAAGAAAAATAAAATCTTATAAAAATAAATTTCTAAAAACTAATCCTAAGAAAAATAATAAAATAAAATAAAGATTAAAAATTAAAAGCTAATAAAAATCAAAATCTAAATAAAGAAATATAAAAATAGGAAATAAATCTTAGAAAATTCTAATTAAATCTAAAATAATTCCTAAAAATTACACGACTCAAATAGAAATCTAAAAATAATATAAAATACAAAGTAAACACACGCGGGGCTCGGTTGTTGGTTAGGCTCGATGTAGGCTTAGGGTTGGTACGGAAAAATGCTCGGGGCATCGGAACTCATCTGGGCAAGCTCAATGGGACTTCTGACTTCGCAGTCTCTTTTTGATTTCTTTAATGCATGCTTTTGACCGCTATTGTGTCGCAATTGACTGGATTTAGCATTATTTGATGTTGCGACTGATGATTGACCTGAAAATTAATAAAATATGACATAGGGTCATTTTTAATTAAAACGAGTGACTAAAATGCATCTATTCAGAGTATAAAATAGACACTTTTGGGTACTTATCAGTCGTCGATGGGTTTTGTGACACCCCGCCTAATAAGATACCGGACGATCACTCCAATATTAAATTAAAACCGGAGTCTCATATGGATCATTCTTAGCATCACAGTCGAAAATCCATTTAATTACTAATAACCTATTAGGCCGGTGTAAAAATTTTACTTAACTAATCTTTTTAATCGAAAAATATTTAAAACATCCACACAGTTATGCGTAAATGAAACTGAAATGAAATAAAATAACCGAGCACTCGGTCAAAATATACAACTATATCGAATGCTGTACTCAAAGAATAAATAAATGCAATTGGACCATTGGCCCGAATGTGTATACAGTACCTCCTATCTAGAGTACAAGAATGGAAGCGGCTATCAAAAACCTGCACGCATCCACAGCTGTTGCAGCTGACGTCTGACTCGAAAGAAGTGTCAACCAGGCGTCCCTGTGTCTGGACACCTATATATATATATATATATATATATATATATAACAATAACAAGAGAGGAAAAGTAGATAAACGGGTCAGAGCCCGAGTTTTGAAAATATTTAGCAAGTGCATAAATGCTTTATTTTTTAGAAAAAGGTTTTACCTCATATTTAAGTTTGGTATCGCACTCCCATGAGATACCCCTCACCTCTCCACTAACAGTGCACTCCTAACGCATCCCTCTAAACATCCTAGTCAAGCTACCCTGCTAAACTAGTCTATCACCCAACCACTATCAACCCTAGATAATCCAAGTAATGTACTAAGGGCTAAACTTCACCCCAGTCTCAACGCTATGCCATGTTCGTGCGTGGGGTGTCTCGCAAAGCGAAATCCAAACAAGGACCCCCCCCCCCCCCCCCGATACACTACTACGCGGCACGATCGATCGTCGAGATCCGCCAGTCCCTCAGTACAGAAAGATATATATAAATATATATACCATATGAATTAATAATATTAGAGAACTAAGGATTAAACTTCTCCCCAGTCTCAACACATTGCCATATTCGTGCATGGGGTGTCTCGCAAAGCGAAATCCAAACATGGAACCCCCCCAATACACTACTACGCGGCAAGGTCGATCGTCGGGATCCATTAGACCCTCGGTACTCGATTCATCCATATTTATATTCACATTACAATACACATCCGGATCTATCTCCCGGACTGAGGATTCGTATACCAAGTATTTATAAATACTTTTCATTTTTCTCAAAATTTCCCATTTCCTTTCTTATATCTAGGAAATGTAAATAAAAGCCAATTCATTATCATGAATTGCTTTAACATAACATATAACTTTTTAAAAGCCAATTTTATTATCATAAAAAAATGCTTTCCATTTTATATCATCCCATTTCCCTTTTTATACTCAGGAAATGTATTCAAAGCCATTTTCATTATCATAAAAATGCTTTGATCATACCATATGCTTCCACATCCCTTCTTCCATCCGGGAGTGTTACCGAAGCCAAAACCTTTATACCATTTCCCTTCTCATATCCAGAAAATGTAAATTAAAGCCAATTTATTATCATAAATTGCTTTAATAACACAAAGACTGCCCCTTCGGGTTTCCCCACTGTACGCGCCCCTAAATGACTATCATCTTCCAGGGCCTATCAAACAAGACAACCTGGGAACCTACCAACGTCGGGAAGCGGCCATATCCCTGCGGGAAAGTCAAGACCACACCCAGAATCTCCTAACCAGCGCAGTAAAAAAATATAACAAACGCTCATATGACCTATAGGACTATATTCACCCTGTATTCATTAGCCAGAGGGAATCACCATACGCACGCAACTTCCCTTATGATAGCGATTTATGGAGGTGTGAACCATAATTTATTAATTATGAAAAATCATATCTTTTCCATTTTGAAAACATTCATCTTTATATTTTTAAAATCATTTACATCATATCATATATGCTTTAATCACATAGGATATATATATATACCATATATTCATCCTCGAATATATAAATGGCTATATGCCAAGTACATCTAGAGATGACCAATAATCCCAAAGATTCCCGCAAGGAATTATAGTCATGCATTCATATAAGCATGATACTAAACCCAAAGTATTTCTTTACTTTGATAATTAATAATTACCTTAATCATCTCTTAAGGATTTATTGGATATCTCCAATTATACTAATTCACTATAAGTGAATATATATATATATATATATATATATATATATATATATATATATATATATATATATATATATATATATTCCCAGTTCCTCAAGTTCCTTAGAACATAACCCTCAATAATACTCTAATTTAGAAGGACCCTAGACTTTAAATTCAAAGAGGAGAAAGAATAACAATCTCCAAAATATTGGGCAAAAAATATGGTACCGATTGACCGGTCCTGGACCCCCGATCGATCGCGGGTTGCAAATAAGCCTAAGAAACAAAATAGTATGCCCTTTTTCTTTAACGCGGTCGACCGGCCATAGGGGCGCGGTCGACCGGTCACACTAGGTCCTCAAAACTTTAATTTCCAAATTCTTCATCCAACAATCCAATTTCATTTTCGGGGTTTCTAAACTACCCCAAAAATCATCCAAAACATCTACACGACTAATCCTAGCCTTTATTTTTCCAATTCCCGATTTGATGATTTCAAACCGAAACTGCCATCTTGTAAAAATCATATCAAATCTAGGAAAAATTAGAAAAATACGCGGTCAGTGCCCACGTGACCGTATCGAAAAGATCTACAACTTTCGTGTTTTATCCGAGAACTAAATCAATTCTCTTCCTGGCCAAAATGGCCCCCTAAAGTCACGGGTTACTATATATCATCTTCTCCGAGACGGTTTCAGCCATTAAAGCTTCTCCCAAACTTTTGTCTGCTCGCCCAACGTCCTACAACCTCAACCAACTACAAATACACATATATTATGTGTTTTAAACATCCTAGAACCCAAAACCACCAATCAATTTCAAATAAATTTCTAGGTATCTCCAATTAGAAAAATTTTAGGGGTTTATTTGTTTTATCTCCCGAAAACCCATTTTATCCCCTAAAATCCAACCCAAAATCTTTAGGGTTTATTTATACCAAACTACGGTATGAGATATTTAAGCAAAAAAAGAAATAAAGCAAGTAAACACTTGCCTCGTGGATAAAATCCGACGATCCCAAGTCGAACCCAACGGAGTTTGGCCGGAACCTCCCCTTTTCTCCTCTTTTCTTCCTCCTCTCTCTCTTCCCTCTCTTATTTCTCCTTTCTCTTCTCTTTTTCTCCCTCTCTTCGTCATTTTATAAGGAGAAAAGGGTTTTAACCCTTAAAATCCAAAAACGACTCGTTTACTCAATTACAAGCCTATTTAACTCCAGAATTCCCCGAAACTCAATTTCGACAATCGAACACTCTTTTTCGACTATCTAGGACATTTCGAGACTCATGGCGCAGTCGAAATTCCCATCCGAGGTACTTGACCGCAAATCACTATTCTAACCCAATAAAATTTAAATACGGGTTTTCTACTTAAAATCTCACCTCTTTGTCGCAATACTCCATGGCGACATATAATTAAAATATTTCGACCTATATAGTCCCAAAAGTAATTACAACACCTATCGAAAATCATCTGATCCTCAAAAATCCCAAAAATTACTATTCTGGAAAATTCTCCAAATCCCAATTTATAATTAATTATGGAATTTAATCGTCTCCAAAAGGACGGGTACATACTCCCCCCTTACAACAGAATTTCGTCCTCGAAATTCAGATGCAATCTATACCGTAAATCCTAGAATAGCTCCAAATCCTAAAATCTCAAGGGGAACGATACTAACCCAATGGTTCCCAACCATATACCATACGACTACTGTGGTCGTAAAGTGACTCCAATAGCGTCACATATCACCCATTATTTCTAGTGCCTAACGGCATAAACTTCAAATTTATATACTACGCCCCTTCTATTTCAGGAGGTATATAAACCAACTTACTAAGGTGACCATACACCTTTCTAACCCGTGCATATTTTCACAACCATAGTGAACGTCTGACACATAATACTCCCTCCCAATAAGGATCTCCTTTCCTCGGTGTAATACTCACATATGGGTTCTCCCAATCCGTGAAATTCAATTCTCCTAACCTTGGCGCCACTAACTCTATCAAACTTACATTCTAAAAATACTACGATCTATATGTTACCCTACCTAAGCGAAACGAGTATCCTAAATATATCCCTAGTGCCCAAGGCCTCTCTCAACTCCCGACATTTGCTTGGTTTCATGAGTGGGACGTCTTGCAAAGTGAAATCCAAACAAGGAACCCTCCCGTTACACTACTCCCTTGGGTTGTCGGTCATCGAGATATAGCGATCTAAGGCACACCAGCGGGACATCCTAAACCTTACCACGCTAACCTACAAATGCATTACTACTATTCTATCCTTCCACCCATACGAAAGGAAACATAACTAATCGAAGTGCCCAATCTCTGTAGGAGCACTACGAACATCATACCGAATCATATTTCCTCAAAGTTTGCCTTTTCATTAAGGCCTGGCCATAACCTCAAATCAATTTCTCTAAGTCCTGCTTCACCCACTAACTTGTGGTGAAATGACTACTTTAGTGCTTTCCCATAGCGTAATATTTCCATAAGCATACCATCCTCATATGGCTCATAGTCTATAGTGGGTCATCCACACTATAAGACCTTTCAACGAAACCAACATCCTTGCATTCTACAACATCTCTCCACTCCCGACGCTGTTAAGATTCATGTGTGGAGCGTCTCGCAAAGCGAAATCCAAACAAGGAACCCCTCCACACACTCCTACTTAACTTGTCGGTCATGGAGGTCCGTTATTTCGAACATGCAACCGGGATAATCCTATCCCTTCTCGACAAAAGGAGGTCCAAACTCCTATCTCTAACTAAGAGTCACACCACCAAGCGCTCGCACTAATTTTAAGTCCTTGCGCAATTAATAATGAGCTTAATCTTACAGCTCAACCAAAAATCATGCGGCCTTAAATCATATCTATAAGGTCGCCACGCACTCAAATCATAATAATGAAACCTCTGCTCATCGAAGTTCCATCTACCCATAATAATAACGGCGAACTTAACCTGTATCCAGGCGAGACACCGCAACAATAACCTGTTCCCTCCAGGAACCATGGACACGATAGTCTTGCCATCATTAGCTTGCTATCGCTCCGATAATAGCATAATATCATACATATATACTCACCATAATACCATACTCATATAGACATATAAAACGAGCATCCCAAGCCAGATATATATACATACAATATCTCAAAACCCGCCTCTATGGTGAATGAAGGAAAATAAAACTCCGCTACTGCGGACAACACATAAACACACATGATATTATGTTATCGAGACCGCCATAACTCAAATTACACACACGAGTCTAGGGCTAACGAAACGTTGCGACTTTATCTAGCCACGCCGAATAGATCTCCTTACAATCACCTTACTAATCCTCTTAACTTCTTTGTCAAAAGGAAATTCCTTATTTCAACAAATTTCCCGGGTGGATTTCCACCAACGGGGTCCACGAATACACACATTCTTTAGTGAGCCTATCCTTCCTGGAAAGGACTCATTATTCATTGCACCTAACTCACTTAGGTACAAGGTTCACTTCTCCATAATACTCTTTATTCACTGTCGGCCTCTGGCCGATCCTTAGGTGAATAATTCCCAAAACAGTCTTCCTATCATTCTTACTGAACCATGGGGACTCACGGTTAAAACTATTCGTAAGATCCCTTTCGAATCCTTACTTTATTGGGAAATTCAACTTTAGTACCACTCTCTACTATGGCGCTCATAACTACTATACTTTAGTAGTCGTTGAGACAATCCTTAGTAAACACTACAAAGGAAGTGACCCCTACTACGGCCCACATTCCCGACTTCTACCAGCTGCTCCAACTAACCCTCACCTCCTACTGCCATCCAAGCCTCGCACACGAATCCCAAACGAGCGTGTAAAAGATTTATATAATCTTATAATATGGCAGGAGAACGAAATCTCACAAGAGAAATCAGCAGTCCTAGCCCTGAGGCTCTATAACAAATCGAGAGCAACACTGAAAACGTAGTACCTCCGCACAGATCCCTAAGGACACTAGAACCTGATGCTTTGATACCATCTGTGACACCCTGCCTAATAAGATACCGAGCGATCACTCCAATATTAAATTAAAACAGGAGTCTCATATGGATCATTCTTAGCATCACTGTCGAAAATCCATTTAATTACTAATAACCTATTAGGCCGGTGTCAAATTTTACTTAACTACTCTTTTTAAGCGAAGATAATTAAAACATCCACAGAGTTATGCGTAAATGAAACTAAAATGAAATAAAATAACCGAACACTCGGTCAAAATATACAACCATATCGAATGCTGTACTCAAAGAATAAATAAATGCAATTGGACCATTGGCCCGAATGTGTATACAGTACCTCCTATCTAGAGTACAAGAATGGAAGCGGCTATCAAAAACCTGCACGCATCCACAGCTGTTGCAGCTGACGTCTGACTCGAAAGAAGTGTCATCCAGGCGTCTTTGTGTCTGGACACCTATATATATATAGAACAAGAGAGGAAAAGTAGAAAAATGGGTCAGAGCCCGAGTTTTGAAAATATTTAGCAAGTGCATAAATGCTTTACTTTTTAGAAAAAGGTTTTACCTCATATTTAAGTTTGGTATCGCACTCCCATGAGATAACCCTCACCTCTCCACTAACAGTGCACTCCTAACGCATCCCTCTAAACATCCTAGTCAAGCTACCGTGCTAAACTAGTCTATCACCCAACCACTATCAACCCTAGATAGTCCAAGTAATGTACTAAGGGCGAAAATTCACTCCAGTCTCAACGCTATGCCATGTTCGTGCGTGGGGTGTCTCGCAAAGCGAAATCCAAACAAGGAACCTCCCCTGATACACTACTATGCGGCACGGTCGATCGTCGAGATCCGCCAGTCCCTCAGTACAGAAAGCTATATATAAATATATATACCATAAGAATTAATAATATTAGAGAACTAAGGATTAAGCTTCTCCCTAGTCTCAACACAATGCCATATTCATGCGTGGGGTGTCTCGCAAAGTGAAATCCAAACAAGGAACCCCCTAATACACTACTACGCGGCAAGGTCGATCGCCGGGATCCATTAGACCCTCGGTACTCGATTCATCCATATTTATATTCAAATTACCATACACATCCGAATCTATCTCCCGGACTGAGGATTTGTATACCAAGTATTTATCAATACTTTTCATTTTTCTCAAAATTTCCCATTTCCTTTCTTATATCTAGGAAATGTAAATAAAAGCCAATTTATTATCATGAATTGCTTCAACATAACATATAACTTTTTAAAAGCCAATTTTATTATCATAAAAAAAATGTTTTTCCGTTTTATATCATCCCATTTCCTTTTTTATACTCAGGAAATGTATTCAAAGCCATTTTCATTATCATAAAAATGCTTTGATCATACCATATGCTTCCACATCCCTTCTTCCATCCGGGAGTGTTACCGAAGCCAAAACCTTTATCCCATTTCCCTTCTCATATCCAGGAAATGTAAATTAAAGCCAATTTATTATCATAAATTTCTTTAATAACACTAAAACCGCCCCTCCGGGTTTCCCCACTGGACGCGACCCTAAATGGCTATCATCTTCTAGGGCCTATCAAACAAGACAACCTGGGAACCTACCAACGTCGGGAAGCGGCCATATGCCTGCGGGAAAGTCAAGACCACACCCAGAATCTCCTAACCAGCGCAGTAAAAAGTATAACAAACGCTCATATGGCCTATAGGACTATATGCACCCTGTATTCATTAGCTAGGGGGCATCACCATATGCACATAACTTCCCTTATGATAGCGATTTAGGGAGGTGTGTAACCATAATTTATTAATTATGAAAAATCATATCTTTTCCATTTTGAAAACATTCATCTTTATATTTTCAAAATCATTTCCATCATATCATATATACTTTAATCACATAGGATATATATATACCATATATTCATTCTCGAATATATAAATGTCCATATTCCAAGTACATCTAGCGATGATCAATAATCCCAAAGATTCCCGCAAGGAATCATAATCATGCATTCATATAAGCATGATACTAAACCCAAAGTATTTCCTTACTTTGATAATTAATAATTACCTTAATCATCTCTTAAGGATTTATTGGATATCTCCAATTATACTAATTCACTCTAAGTGAATATATATATATATATATATATATATATATATATATATATATATATATATATATATATATATATATATATATATATATATATATATATATATATATATATTCCCAATTCCTCAAGTTCCTTAGGACATAACCCTCTATAATACTCTAATTTAGAAGGCCCCTAGACTTTAAATTCAAAGAGGAGAAAGAATAACAATCTCCAAAATATTGGGCTGAAAACAGGGTACCGGTCGACCGGTCCTAGACCCCCGGTCGATCGCGGGTTGCAAATAAGCCTACAAAGCAAATAAGTAGGCCCTTTTTCCTTGACACGGTCGACCGGCCATAGGGGCGCGGTCGACCTGTCACACCAGGTCCTCAAAACTTTATTCTCCAAATTCTTCATCCAACAATCCAAATTCATTTTTGGGGTTTCTAAACTACACCAAAAATCATCCAAAACATCTACACGACTAATCCTAGCCTTTATTTTTCCAATTCCCGATTTGATTTCCGAGTTGATGATTTCAACCCGGAACTTCCATCTTGTAAAAATCATATCAAATCGAGAAAAAATCAAAAAAATACGTGGTCAATGTCCACGCGACCGTATAGAAAATATCTACAACTTTCATGTTTTGGCCGAGAGCTAAATCAATTCTCTTCTTGGCCAAAATTTCTCCCTAAGGCCAAGGGTTACTATTTATCGTCTTCTCCGAGACGGTTTCGGCCATTAAAGCTTCTCCCAAGCTTTTGTCGCCTCACCTAACGTCCTACAACCTCAGCCAACTAAAAATACACATATATTAAGGGTTCTAAACATCATAGAACACAAAACCACCAATCAATTTCAAATAAATTTCTAGGTATCTCCAATTAGAAAATTTTTAGAGGTTTATTCGTTTTATCTCCCGAAAACCCAATCCAAAATATTTAGGGTTTATTTATACCAAACTACGGTATGAGATATTTATGAAAAAAAGAAATAAAGAAAGTAAACACTTGCCTCGTGGATAAAATCCGACGATCCCGAGTCGAATCCCGCGGAGTTTGGCCGGAACCGCCCCTCTTCTTTCTCTTTTCTTCCTCCTCTCTCTCTTCCCTCTCTTCTTTCTCTTTTCTCTTCTCTTTTTCTCCCTCTCTTCCTCCTTTTATAAGGATAAAAGGGTTTTAACCCTTAAAACACCAAAACGACTCGTTTACTCAATTACGAGCCTATTTAACTCCAGAATTCTTCGAAGCTCAATTTCGACAATCAGACACTCTTTTCCGACCATCTCGGACATTCCGAGACTCATGGCGAAGTCGAAATTCCCATCCGAGGTTCTTGACCGCAAATCACTATTCTAACCCATTAAAATTTAAATGCGGGTTTTCTACTTAAAATCTTACCTCTTTGTCGCAATACTCCATGGCGACATATAATTAAAATATTTCGACCTACATAGTCCCAAAAGTAATTACAACACCTATCGAAAATCATCTGATCCTCAAAAATCCCAAAAATTACTATTTCGAGAAATTCTTCAAATCCCAATTTATAATTAATTATGGAATTTAATCGTCTCCAAAAGGACGGGTTGTTACATGTTTGTGGTAGATGGATTGACTGAGATAGTGGGTTTCAAGAGCCGAGTTTGGGGCCGAAAATGGGTTGAGATTTGGGCAGGAGTGGTTTGAACAGGTCTCGGGTTGGTGTGGAGGTGAGATGGGTTAGGTGTTTTTTTTAATGGTGGTGAGAGGAGAGAGAATGAGGAGTAAGGAAGAAGATGAATAGTAGCTAGGTGGGGGAGTTGTTTTGGTGTAGTGAGGTATATGAGAGTTAGGTGTGTGTGAGGGAGTTATTTTAGTGTGGGGGAGTGTATAGGATGGTGTGGTGTGTTTAATTTGTGACCTTAAAAAGAAATAAGAATAAAACTATCTAAAATTAAAAAAAAAAAATCTACTAAAAAATAAAATCCTAATCTATGTAAAAACAACTAAAAAAAACTAATAAAAATAAAAAACAAAGACCTAATAAAAAAATCTAATAAAACTAAAAATAGAACTCCTAAAAAAATCCTAATAAAATAAAATAAATTAAAAATTATAAATTAAAAACTAATAAAAAATAAAATAAAATAAAAAGAAATAGAAAAATAGAAAATAAATTTTAGAAAATTCTAAATAAATATTAAAAATAAAATGAATCAAAATAAAATATAAAATAAATTATAAAATTTAAAAATGACTCAAATAAAAATCTAAAAATAATGTAAAATACAAACTAAATACACACGGGGTTTGGTGAAGGTTTAGGCCAGGTCTGGGCTAGGGTAAGGCTACAGTTTGGTTCGGGGACAGCATTCGGGGCATCGGAACTCATCTAGGCAAGCTCAATGGGACTTCTGACTTCGTGGTCTCTTTGATTTCTTCGATGCATGCCTTTGACCGCTATTGTGTCGCAATTATACTGATTTATTATTATTTGTATCGCAAATGTGTATTGACCTGAGAAGTAAACAAATATGAACATTAGAGCAATTTTAATTAAAATGACTAACTAAAATGCACATATTTGGGGCTTAAATTCAACACTTTTGGGTTCTTATCAGAGGTCTTCAAAAGTATATGACCTACCTCTTAGGGCCCCAAAAAATGTTCTCATTTGTCATAAAAGATCTTTTGCCTACTCCAAAAAAATTCCTATAACTTATTATGAATACTATTTCTCCCGAGATGTCTGGAATACATTTTCATACTACAAATTGTTAACTATTTGATCTTCATCCATATGGTCCATCTAACTCAAAGGATCTCAATTGTGTCCTCTTTAGAACTCCTGTACCCTAACGAAACTCAATGGTTCTACTCTTCCACTTATACACTGAGAATATCGCATACTGCAACTCTTTGAATGTCTCTAGTGCTCTACCTTTTCTACTAGAAGGAGCCTTTTCTCAATAAAAAATTTCACACACAGCTGCTTAATCATGTTAACCGTATGAATTTCTCAAATTACTCTACACCCCTTACTTCCAAAATGTAAAGAAACCCACAAAACATTTGACTTGTCCAAAACTACCCATCGTAGTGTGGGATCGCCTAACACATCCAATTTCTCTTTAAGATGTAACATTATACATTCATTAACATAGAAAGGGACTCTTACAAGTTACAACGTCCATTCTAACCTTAGGTAAAGTTCCCCACTTGAGATGAAACCTAAATTAACCTCAAGTTCAGGTGACACGGTCACCAGTGCTACAAAATCTTCCACTTCATCAAGAGGTCATCATGAAAACTAGTGATGAACTCATCACAGCTAGACATTTATCTTCAAATGTTCAAACAAGACATTGACTTGCAGTAATGGGCACTTGTTTCGCATCACAACCATGTCAACTCACTTTGAGGTTAAAGACATATGCCTGAAGCAAATCTTATAGAAGAACAAAGATTACCACTACTAGCTCCAGGTCGTGAGTGGGATAATTATCCTTAAGAGGCTTAAGCTTTTAGAAAGTATAATCTATAAGAATCTCTTCATGCATCAACACGCCTCCTAGTCCCTAAAGTGATGCATCTGTATATACCAAGTACTCCACATCATCTCATGGTAATGTAACGATGAGCGCAGTGGTAAGCTTCTCCTTGAGCTCTTCGAACATTATATGATAATCTAAACCCCAAAAAATTGTACCCACTTATTGGGTGAGGTGATTCAAAGTCCAGGGCACTTTCAAGAACCCTGAATGAACCTCCTATGGTACCCCTCTAAACACAAGAAACTACTAACTTTTGTAGGCATTGTGTGTTGTACCTAATCTATAATTGTAGATACTTGGATAGGTTCTACTTAAATCCTAGCTACTTGTACAACAAGGAACAATAATTATACTTTTCAAGGCCCAAAACCTACACTGAAAGAACTTAACATGCAACTTATATTCCCATACTATTTGCAAAATTAATCAAAAATGTTTTGCCTGTTTCTCATTCGATCGAGAATACACTAGAATGTTGTCAATCATTATTACAATGAACTAATTTAGGAATGGTCAAGAACCTAATTCATCTTGTCCATTAACATTTTTGGTGCAATGATGATCCCCAAACGACATGACCCGTAACTCATAAGATCCATATTGCATCAGAAATTCCACCTTCAAAAAGTACTCCTCCTGACTACGTAACTGGTGATATCTTGATCATTAGTCAATATTGGAAAAGAATGGTGCACCCTCTCAACTAATCGAATAGGCCATTGATATTCGATAACAACTACTTGTTTTGTATCGTGACTTTTTTTAACTCCCGATAGTATACACATAATCAGAGAGAACCACCCTTCCTCTTTACAAATAAAACCAATCTTCTAACGAAGACTTACTCCTCATATGACCCCTGGTTAAAAAACAATTGAACCTGTTCACACGACTCCTGCATTTATAACGAAGTTATCCGGTACGATTCTATCATAATGGCCTAGTACACGACACCATATCTATAAAAAAATTATCTCTTGAGTATTGGTAATTATAAAATATGACGGTATCTGATACCGATTTAAATTTAATTCGCAAGTCTCCAATTAAACCTTATTTAATTAGAGTCTATTTCTAAACCAAATTAATTCATCCCCTAAACATGCAACTACGTGTCAAACCAAATAAGATATAGCATGCGAGAAGAAATTTCAGGAAAAATCCCCGAAGGGAAAAACCTTTTATTTATATAACTGTAACAAGTTTACAAGACCATTGGCTTACATACCATCTTGCTTTCGCCCACAAGAGTAATGCACGGTGTCTTCATCAAACTTACAAAGCAATGGCTAGAAATAAATCAACAATCATTCACATGCAACTATACTACCAGGGCGCACAGTCCAGACACGCAGTCTAAAATCTTCACAAGGACTCCCTCCACAATAGCACGCGGTTATCGGTTGTAGAGCTCTCCCCACAAAGAATGAACAAAGGAAAAATATGTTCTTGAACACCAAAGCATATGAGATTTTTGTGAATTGAAAACAAAAGTAATGAAAACCCTAAAAGAAGAAGTCAAAAGAATTATGCAGATTCACAGTTTTCTGTCTTTCAAAACGCTGGGACTTTTTTAATGAAAATGAAACCATTTAATGAGTATTTATAGAAAATTGTACTGCCTCGATCGTTTGAACGACAAGGAGATCTCGTTCGCGTGACAATGCAATGTCGTTCGAACGACAGAGCAAAGTCATTTGAACGACTGGAACGTCAGAAAATATTATTTTAATATCCGCTCCAACACTTCGAAAAAATACTCATTGTCAAATTTTGACGAAAAAAGTCTGCTCCAACACTTAGAAAATATTTTGAAAAAAAAATATCCCAAAGCTCTAAGTGCAAAGTTAAATTGTTTAAAGCATAACCTTACCAAAATAAACTTTGCGAAGGCTTTTTGATGATGAACCTTGATATATTAAGATCCGTATTGATGTATATTGCTCTTGAACTTCTTTAACGGTTGTAACGGTATACGACATAATTAATTATGACGGACATTTATAAAAATATGTCCTTACAAATCTCCCCCTATGTCTATGCCGGAACATACATAAAAAACATCCGAATTATCAAATACCAAAATACCTATACAAATCTACCCTCCCATAAATCTCAAAACTGAAAAGGTACAAATTTGCAAGTTCTCAAACTTTTCTTCAAAAAATCTTCATCTAATCTCAAAGCTTTTCTCATCAGGGTGTGCAACATAATGATCTTCAATCTTTGTACCTACACACATGAGATAAAGCAAAAACCTTCGTGACGTATTGAGTTTGAAATGATATAAGAATAAATCATTAATAAATCAAATCTCCCCCATACTCCAAAAACTTCCCCATCACATGATAATTCTTCCTCCCCCATTTTATGATGTCACCAAATAGACAAATAAGAAGAAATAATCTAAACATGGAGTGTCACGATAAAAATGCATAACAATCATGAATCAAACTACGCATATGCAAAGTTATATCTTAAAAAATTCCACAAACTATTTTTGGATTTTTCAATTTTTTCAAAGGAAAAATAATGTTACAAAAATCACACCATGGATTTAACAAAAACAACCAAATCATGGAAATGGGTGTGAACACATTCGATATGTAAATCAACTCAATCAATCATATGTGCACGATGAATACGTGCACTCCTAACGAATGAACATCAAAAGTATCCTTAGGTGTAAAAATTATTGAGTTTAGATGACAGTGTCTTGTGCAAATCAACAAATCAAAGTCAAAGTGATTTCCACACCAATAACGTCCAAACTATTTAATGCGTTTTCAAGACTTTCAAGGACGTGAAAACCCGTTTTAAATTCCATACAAACTCCCTCACGCATATTTCTTTTAGAGGTAATCTAAATTCTCAAACATTAGAGAATTGGTGCAAAAACCTAATGGCCCCTTTTTGGCATTAATTTCTTTTTATTGACTTTAAATTTTTTCGATATCTTTTAACCTCTTTGGACCCCGGATAATTAAAATTCCTCAATTTTTTAGGTACGATTTAATGGTGACTTAGTATTCACAAAGGTTAAATGTGAACCTTTCACAGCCCTTCCCCATTTTCAAATAAAACACACAAACTCATAAACACTTCTTACATGCACAACTTTCTTATCAAGTTTTATCGCGCTTGGTTTATTTTAAAGATAGGATTAAAGTGAAAACACCCAACCAACTTGTGATAAGATAAGCACAATAATCAAACAAATCCGTTCACGTGTGCATTAAAGGAAATCATGAGTCAAACATGTAGGAAGTAACACTTAATTACATCTTAATGACTCCACACATTATAAAGCACAAACATGACATTATATATTATCTCAAAACACTATTAAATAGTCACATGAATAAATGGAATGAAATTGTGACTCGATCATCCTAAGTGTCCATCCATAACCGGTGTAAAACAAAATGCAAAACTAACAAAATGCAAAATTCTTTTTGGATTTTTCAAAGTTTTATCAAAATAAAATCTTTTTGTATTTTTCAAAATTTTTTCTAAAAAAACTGGAAAACATATAAAAATGATACATACTAGCAATAGGCAAATAATGTCATCATGAAAACCATCCTATGCTAGTAAACAAGCCAAACCTCAATCGTTAGGTGCGGAGGGGTTTTCCAAAGGTGGTGCCAACTTATGAAAAACCTCCATCAAATTTTGTGAAGTTTTGACTAAAAACTTAACTTGCTCACGTAAATGTGCAAACTCTTCATGTAGTCTCCAGGATCATGTAAAGTATCATGTGTGGGTGCATGTGTGGCAGAAACACGTGTAGAAGCAAAAGGTGACACATAACCCAACTTAAAACAAAATTCCCTAAGGTGTCCTCTACTTTTGAAATGTGAATAAACATATATAGGCTTAGGAACACCTCTCTCAAAAACTCTAGGATGCAATCTTATAATAGGAATGGGACGCCTAGGTGGGTTAGGTTGAGACTCATGTGAATCTATCCCTAAAGTGGGAAGCTGCTCGGGTACTACTTGGGAAGTAGAAGCACCGTCATGAATTATTCCTAAACTCTCACCACTACCCAAAATAGGATTGAGAAACATCTTTCCAACCCTCTTAGATGCGTTCTCTAAAGGGACTTTGACCTCCCGAGCACGTTCGAGATCACTCTCGAGTTGGGATACACGTGTCATTAGACTAGATAGCGTGTTGGTAAAATCACACTTCTCCCTACCTAAAGCAATGAACTGCTCACTCAAAATCACTTGCACCTTCTCAATTTGACTTTCTTTGGTCTCCAACTCACCCAAAATCTCAATCTCTCTCTCTCCAAATTTTACTTTGAGACTTAACTCTTTATTCAAATTTTTTTGTCTTTAAAGTCTCAGCATACAAATCTCTAAAAGAAATTTGGAGCTCACTTTCATCTCCACTTTCACACTGACCTTCACCTTCACTCGAAACACCCAAATCCTCCTCCTTAGGGGTCTCACGAGAACTAGTACCCTCACTTCCTTCCAAACTAGGTGTGATAACCCGACTAGATAAAAACGTGACACACATACCGTGCTCTTTTTCATCACCCAAATCAATAATCTCTATGTCCCTATCATTAAGTGTGGTAGGCATAGTCACTTTATTTCCCTCTCTCCTATGTCTAGTGGCACACTCATATGCCTTATGCCCTTTACCCCCACATTCAAAACAAGTCACGTCCTCAAAATCCTCCTCACACTCCTCATCTGAGTCATTCTCTTTTTCCCTCTCACCGATTTCTTTGGCCTTTCCTTTCTTTTTATTTTTCTAAAAAATCTCTTTTTATTGGAAGAATTTCTTTTGAAAATTTGAGAAACTTTTTAATTTTTTTTTGCAAATAAGGCCATATCATTAAAATCAAAATCTCCCTCGGAATCGGACTTACAATTTTTTTCTTTCTTTTTCTTAAAATGAGTCTTTAAAGCAACGCCTTTATCCTTAACCTTAATGGTTTGGGGAAACATGTCAATCTCACAGGTTTGAAGATATCCTACAAGTTCTTCCAACTTAAGTGATTTCAAATTTCCCATAGAGTTCAAAATAGTGACTTTAGGAATAAAGAGTTTTCGGAGAGATCTCAATTTTTTTTAACGACACGTGTGTTATCAATCGCCTCACCCAAATTAAAACTAGTGTTGACAATGTCCGACAAATGTGCATAAAATTCATCAAAAGTTTCGGACTCTAACATAGTAATGGTCTCAAATTGGGTGGCAAGACTTTGCGACTTTGATTCTTTAACTGCATTTGTACCCTCACGTGTCAATTGGAGTACATCCGATGCCTCTTTAGACGTGTTGCACGTCATAATTCGACGAAACTCGTCGGGAGTGACGGCTCCAGAAATAGCATTCAAACCACGTGAATTAAAATTAGACATTTTAAAATTATCTTCAGTCCAGGCCGACACGAGTTTTAAAGAGGTGATATTTTCAACGGTGACAGTGGGAGGAGTCCACCCTCTTTCACACAACAACCAAACACGTTCATCAAAATCCTTTAATTGTAATTTTATACGAGCTTTCCAATACCAATAATTAGACCCGTAAAAAATAGGCATCATATTATATGAGTGCTTCATTGGAAACATTGCGATTTTTCACAAAATTGATTTTTTAAAAAAAATCAATATCACACGACATTGCGGAAAATAGGAATATGCGATAAATTAGCGCAACCCGCTCTGATACCAATTTGTAAAATATGACGGTGTGTGATACCGATTTAAATTTAATTCGCAAGTTTCCAATTAAACCTTATTTAAATAGAGTCTATTTCTAAACCAAATTAATTTAGCCCCTAAACATGTAACTACGTGTCAAACCAAATAAGATATAGCATGCGACACAAAATTTCAGGAAAAATCCCCGAAGGACAAAACCTTTTATTTCTAGAACTCTAACAAGTTTACAAGACTATCGACTTACATACCATCTTGCTTTCACCCACAATAGTAACACACGGTGTCTTCGTCAAACTTCCAAAGCAACGGCTATAAATAAATCAACAATGGTTCACACGGAGCTATACCACCAGGACATGCAGTCCAGACACGCAGTCTAAAATCTTCACAAGGAATCCCTCCACAATATCATGCGACTGTCGGTTGTAGATCTTTCTCCACAAAGAATGAATAAAGGAAAAATATGTACGTGAACACCAAAACAATTCACCAAAGCATATGGAATTTTTGTGACTTGAAACCAAAAGGGATGAAAACCCTAAAAGAAGAAGTCAGAAGAATTCTGCAGATTCAAAGTTTTCTGACTTTCAAAATGCCGGGACTTCTTAATGAAAACGAAACCATTTAATAAGTATTTATAGAAAATCTCTCTGCCTCGATCGTTTGAACGAAAAGGAGATTTAGTTCGTGCGACAATGTAATGTCATTCGAACGACAGAGCAAAGTCGTTTGAACGACTAGAACATCAGAAAATATTATTTTAATATCCACTCCAACACTTAGAAAAAAATACTCATTCTCAAATTTTGACAAAAAAGGTCCACTCTAACACTTAGAAAATATTTTGAAAAAAAAATATCGCAAAGCTCTAAGTGCAAAGTTAAGGTATTTAAAACATAACCTTACCAAAGTAAACTTTGCGGAGGCTTTTTGATGAAGAACCTTGATATATTCGGATCCGTCTTGATATAGATTTCTCTTGAACTTATTTGACGGTTGTAATGGTATTCGACATAATTAATTGTGACAAACATTTATAAAAATATGTCCTTACAGTAATACCATCACTTCATCCAATATACCTGAAATCTTCTTAGACACTCAGTATCGAGTCCAACTATACAGTGATCTCCTCAGATGAAGTGACATCTATTGTAATATAAATGTCTGCTGGCCCCCTTAACCCATGCATAACTATAAGAAACATCCCTACCCAAAAATGGAAATCACGGAAACCTACCCATGGTAGTCGATTATAAGTGTAACACATATAGCTAATACTTAAAGCTAAAAGAATACAAATAATAAGATCACATGTCTAAATTAGTAAAGTCGATAAACACCTAAGTTAATTGATAAGCACCCAAAAGTGTATAATTTATGCCCCGAATAGATGCATTTTAGTCGCTCATTTTAATTAAAAATGGCCTTATGTCGCATTTTATTATTTTTCAGGCCAAACGGCAATCCCAACATCAAATAATGCTAAATCAGTATAGTTGCGACACAATAGCGGTCAAAAGTATGCATCGAATAAATCAAAGAGATCGTGATGTCAGAAGTCAAATTGAGCTTGTCCAGATGAGTTCCGATGCCCCAAACCCTATTCCCGGACCAAACCTAAGCCTACACCGAGCCCAGACCATCACCCGAACCTATGTGTGTTTAGTTTGTGCCATTTTTTGACTTTTCTTAGATTTTTCGTTTGAGTCGTTTTATTTTTAGGATTTATTTTAGATTTATTTATAATTTTCCAGAATTTATTTTTTATTTTTATAATTCTTTATTCTAATTTTTTATTTTTATTAGCTTTTAATTTTTAATCTTTATTTTATTTTATTAGGATTAGTTTTTAGGAAGTTATTTTTAGTTTTATTAGATTTTATTTTTAGGACTTTAGTTTTTATTTTTATTTGATTTTTAAATTTTTATTTCGTATTTTTTTTATTATTTGAGTTTTTTATATAGATTAGGATTTTATTTTTTTAGTTGATTTTAATTTTTGTTTGTTTGTTATTATTTTTTTTTTCGTTAGGTAGGTTAATTTTTTTTTAGCTGTCCAAATTAGAAAACACCCACACCCACATAAGCCTACACCTAACACACGCTCTAAACAACCCTTAAGACACACACCTTACCATACACCCTCACCCTCACCCACACCTAATCTAAACCTACACCAACTTCTTCCTTCATCACCACCTTACTCTCTCTGCTCCATTGACAACCAAAATCCCATGACCCAAATTCAATACCCGTCAAGCCAAACCTGAAACCAAACTACTATACTCCAAAACCCGATTGTACCAACATCCAAAAACCCAACTTCTGGCCCAACACATTAACCCCTGCCAGACCCGCGAACCGGATTCCTAGAGCCCGCCTCAACCCAGTAGATCTCCATCTTCCCTGTAAAACCTAGAGCGAACCCGCGTCAACAACTAGTACCCAACATCTACCTGTCTAACCCGAATCCATCTCGGGAGAACCTTCTCACCCATAAACCGAATCCGCCCCAATCACCCGAGACCCATTACCTATTGACCCCAAACCGTGTCAATCCAGAACCCATAACCCATTGTCAAACCCGCCAGACCTGCTACCCATTTCAAACCCACAACAAAATTGAAACCACCAAGCCTTGAATGAAGAAAAAAGGGCCATGTGCAGAACATTGGACTTAGCAAATGAAATCCCAAAACTATCTTCAATCAAACCAATATATCCTATCCTAATGAAGACTCATGGATTATAAAAAATGAGGAGAAGCGCATCATCTGGGACTCTCAACACAGAATAGAGACGAGAGACAAAAAATAGAGAGGCACTATATATTATGTACAGATTAGATTAGGAATAAATTCCAAAAAAATACAAAAAAAAATTAGTTTAGTTTAGAATAAATTTTACGTTTTTTTAGTCTTCTTGGTGTAATCAAGTACTAGATTTGTGAGAACACTGAGACACACGTACATGAACGCAGTTCAAGGAATCAATTCAAAGGGAGACTTTTGTGTATTGTATTTCTTGCTCTACTCTTTAAATTGTTGTTCCATGTTTGTGACTGTGATTAATTATTTTATTATGCTTGGCTAGTCACCTTGTTCAAGGGGTGGGATGCACTGCGTACGATATTAATTTAATTAATTGATTTCATTAATGCTATATTTCTAGGAAAATTAATTTTTGACTGTCACCAATTAATTTATGTAACGAGAGTTAGTAAATTAATTGTACAAATTAATGTTTGAATTTAGGGATTGAACTAGAGATAGGTTTTTTCGAAATTTGAATATTAATTATGTGTTTAAAATTTGAGAAGTCATATTGTTTTTATTAAATTGATCCTAGCGGGTAATTTTGTTGAAATTAGTATAATTCTTAATTTTTCATCGTGTGACATTTTTTAAATTAGTTTTCCAAAAAAGATATTATTAAATTTATAGTTGTAACAAGAGTTAGATTATCGATTTAATATTATCTCGAAATATTTCAAATTATTAAATTGAGAAATTAAAATAATTGATAATGCTGTGTAATCCCATAACTTGACATTCTCACATTTTTCACACTCGATTGCACATTATTTTTCTTTATTTAGTCATTTCATAATTTTTAGCATTTATTAGTTAATTCTACCTTGAAATTATTTTTAAAAAAAATAAAATAATAAAATTAATTAGAAAGAATTGAAATTGCAAGTATTCACATTACTTGTTTCACCTTGGAAATTGGATTGATACCCATACTTACCACAATACGAGTTGTTTTAAACAAGTTTTGTAGGTATTCAAGAGATTTTGAGAGTGGCTTTTGAAGACAACGACACATACGTAAAAAGCTTATTATCAAATGGCGTCGTTGTCGGGGAAATGTAAATGTAAGCAAGTTCCAAGGTAAAACAATTTTGATAAATCCCAAAAGTATTTTCGTTTTTTTTATTAAAAAAAACAAAATATTTTTTTTCCATATTCCAAATGCCAAAAAGATATTCCCTTCTTATTTTCAGAAATCACAAAAACATTTTCTTTTCTTTTTCTTTTGAAAAATATTTAAAAATCCAAAAATATTCCTCTCGTCGTGGTCGAAGAACGTCCTTTACGGGAATACTTTGGTCATTTTCCATTCTCTCGAAGATTGGTTGACATTAAGCCCAAATCGAACCTCCATTCATTTATTCATGGCTTTAACTCTCAAACACCCACTGCTGATACTCATGTGTCGTCCACACACACATCTCATCTTTCACCGCCTCCGTTCATGAGTGTCAACCCATCTCATGTTTCGTCATGCACACACTGCTTTCTGGTTGATCACTTGTCCCATAAGTGTCCATTTATTTTCACTCCATCTGAAACCACCATGTACCAAGTGTTTCAATATGACACTGTTTCGGAACCACCCTCGTCGTATTCTCACAACCTATCCAATGCCGAAGGGTATGAGTACCCAAGCTATTCATGGAGGTCTGATCACCCTTCCATGCAATATGAATCCCAACACCATGTTGTGGATTCTTACGATTTCCAACATTTGCCATCGTAACCTCGTGCACCTCATAGCTATCAGTCCCCTTACTATCCTCCTCATGATGATCAACCATTTGTCTCTCATGGAGATGCTTCTCCCGTGTATGACCAACTTGACCCCATTCCCCACACTTTATATGAGTATTCTCCGCCTCCTAGTGTCTATAGCGAGTTGTGTCCACCTCACCCACCACCGCCACCCACTACCACTTCAACACTACCTTGCACATCCATTCTCGATAGTCTCTTGCAAAAGTTCGTGCACGCTCTTCACTCCCAAAATGAATTCCTTCAAAGGCTTGAACAACGATTAAATGATTTTGAGTGTGCGCACGAGTCAGATTTCACCCCAAGTCCACCCATTATTGTCCCCGCATGGAATGATGATGTGTCATCTCGTGCCACTGATTTTGAGTGTGACCAACCCTATCATCCCGAGAATCTCGAGGTTGATACCACCCCTCGGTCTGGGCCCCAAGTTGATAATTGTCTTGACCTATCCATTGAATGCGAGACTGATCCCATTGTGCCCAATCCTCTCGAACCCACCATTGAGGTTCGCTTTTCCCCTTCCACCGAATCTACTATTATGACCTAGTCTACACCTTTTGATCCTTTTATGTGTGTCCCTAAGGAAAAACTTCCTTATAGGTTAGCTCCGGCTGCGAGTGCTTCCCACTGTCCTGAGATTGAATCCGAGATGGTTTCTACCTCTATGGATATGGATCCTGTCCCACCCTGCTTGGCTCCCGTAGAGTCATATTCTAATGTTGATTATCCTATCTAGATTTGGATGCCTCGTTATATTTTTCCACTACTTCGGATAGTGCCTTTCGATTGGATAAGTTGATCACTCCCTTGTTCACTTTCACACCTCCTCCTTCGCGTGCCCTTGAGGATCACTCTGAACCTTATGAGGAGTGTTTTTCTCCTACTCGTGAGTTAGATCATCTTCCCCCACTCTTTATCCCACTCTACCCACCTATTGTCCATACCACCCCACCACTTGATTTGGACCTTGCTATTCTACCTTCCCTGTTCACATCTAAGCATTTAGGTCCTCACCTACTCCCACCCTCCACCCTAGTACTCCACGATCCCATTTGTGTACTTTTTTATTGACCCCACCATCCGTGTGAGTATGCATGCTACCCTCCCCATACGTGACAACGAGCTTGTTACTCCATGCACACCACTTCCTTGTGGTGTTGATTTTTTCTAGATACCGCTCCCTAGTGTGTCACGACGCTACCATTATCATCATCTATTTATAGAACGATCGTTCACTTTCTCTGAGGTCCACACCATCACTATTGACAAACCATTTTGCCTCCTTATAAAATTTGAGCATCATGCTTACCGGGCCCTAGTTTCCCTCACCATTCGGCTCAATAAGGCCCATGATCGATGATTATTCTCCCCTGCCCTTCTCATCCTTACCCTGATACCCACCCACCCATGGTCCACCGGTGCTTTACATCGTGTGATGCACTTTTCCATATAAGTGCATTGACCCATTTTCGCCTTTATCCAACACGACTGATGCTTTAGTCTTGTTTGGGGGTGATTCTCATCACCCAAATTTCTGCCACCCTGTGCTTTCCTAGTTCTCATCTTTAGGGTGAGATTAGTTCGGTCTGATAGAAGATGTTAAACTTAGCGCTACCGAGAGGCAACCCGTCGTTCATTATTTTTTAGTATGAGTCTTATCCTGTTTGGGGGTGGTGTTTCACATCACCCAATGATTTTCACATGCTTTATAGACTTGTACATATTTGTGTCACATATGTTTTTCAGGTTTCATCTATACTCCATATGGCGGTACATTTTCATAAGCGGTTCATTATGGTAATATATTTCCTCCCTTGTGCTTTTTATTTTTATATATAGTTTTAAAACATCGAGGACAATGTTCTCTTTTGTTTGGGGGTGGGAAATTTATCAAAATCGTGCCTCTTTTGAAACAAATTTAGAAATAAGTGATTTTAAACTTTTTGTACAATTAAAATTAAATTTTTATGACATGAATTGTCTATCATCCCTCTTTTCAAAGTCTCGAAATACCCGCGTTCGACACTAAAATTACACTTTTTATCAATAAATTAAATTAATACCTTTTAAAGCGTATTTGCACTATGAATTCGTAAACTCGACAATTTGCACTATCACTTTTTCTATCAAAAGTTGAAGATTAACTATATTCTCAAGAGAGCCTTAAAAGATCATTAGTGGCAATTTAAACCCGAGAGATTTGCGCTATTCACCTTTTTAAGGACTTTTACGTATCTCAGAGTCATAAGTTGACTCAATTGTCTTTGGATACCGCACTTAGTCGTTGCATGATCTCATTATTTTTTCAATTTTGGCATAATCACTGAGAATGACATCACTTTCAAGTTCTAAGAAGCACGTGTCTTATAGTTTGTCCCGAGCACTAAACTGATTTTATCACACTTACCATTTTTACCCTTTACTCCACCTATTATCATTCCATGTTTTTCTTACCCATATATGTCCTAGATACCATCCATATGTCATTTCCCATCATTACCATCGCTTTTGAGAAAAAGACTGTTTGAAATTATCAATGTAAATTGTCTTCATTTTCGTTATGAAAAGAAAAATGCATCGCGAAAAAAAAATGAAAAAAATAGAAAAGAAAAAAAAGATGCGATCATAAATTCAAAAGATGAAGACATTAGTTACACTCTTCTCAATATGCCTTAGCATATCCTTTTCATGTCATTATCCCCTCATACCTTTCATAAATCACATTTTTCACCCTTGGTAAACTGTTTCGACAAATGAGAAGACTATATATGCTGAATACCTCGACATTCTCAATGTAGTGGTTAGCATTCGTTCATGAGATTAATTTTCTTTCAAGTATCCATCATTTTCTATAAAGTGTGTGAGACGTTTGAACTTGATTACATTTACTTACCTCCTCACATGCTGGAGAGATACATTTACCTAATTTTCAGAGAGTTCGATTCAGAGAGATATATCCAGTGAGAATTGACGTCAAAGCGTCGATTATGAAAATTCGATCTTAGAATTAGTCTAATGATACTTAAGATTATTTTACACTACACACATGTGACAACCCGCCTACTAAAATAAAAGGTGGCCAACCCAATACTCAAATAATCACAGGAATCATATATGGTCCATTCTCAGCATCACTGTCGATTAAAATAATAGTATGAGATAACCACCAATCATTTTAGAAAAATGGACTGTCAATTTAAAATTTAGTAAGTAAAAGAAAAACACTTAGACAATCCCATTTGTAAAAACGGTGGATATAAAAAAAACGATGAATAAAATGACAGTATAATAAATAATCACCGAATAAGCTGTCAATGAACAAACCATATACAAATAATTACACCGAGTATTTCATTTCAATATTTACAATATACTAAGTGAATTCAACACTGGGGCAACACACCCGAATAAATAAACTGAACATAACTAGAGTACAATAGAAAGAAGCGTCTAATACAATTAACCTACAACATCCGCAATATGCTGTAGCTCCATGACAACATGGAATGGAAATGTAAATTCGGGTGTCCATGCGGAAGAGCACCTGTACGGAAAAGAGTATATGCAGAAACAAAGAAATAAATACGGGTCAGGGCCCGGTTTGATATGATTACCATGTGACTAAAATGCATGACAGTCAAGTGAAAAATTCTCTCGCAATTAACAATAATATTTCTCACCTCTCAATCTAAAAGCAACCTAGCGCAATATCATGAGATGCTCTAGTTAACCCAAGTACTAAGGGCTAACTTCTCTTCAGTCTCAACACTATGCCCTATTCATGCGTGGGGTGTCTCACAAAGCGAAATCCAAACAAGGAACCCCCCGATACACTACTATTTAGGCAAGGTTGATCGTCGAGATCCATTAGACCCCTAGCACGTAATTAATACATGTGTAAGTGAATGCATATAATTTACAACTATTCAAGAAAACATAATTAAATCCATTCACCATTTAGACCATCATTCCCATTTCTTTCTTTAGGAATGTATATAAATGGTACAACATTTTATCAAATGTTTACCAATTAATCTCATTTATACAACTTCTTTACCAATTTTATTTCCTTTCCTCCTTCCAGGAGAAATACATTTTTAAAGCAAGTTTTATTAACATAAAAATGCTTTATCCTTTATTATACAACCCCACTTCCTTTCTTCCATCCAGGAAGTGTAATCAAAAGTCATTTTTATTAGCCTAAAAATACTTTTGTACCATATATCCCATTTCCCTTCTTCCATCCAGGAAATGTAATTAAAGCCAATTCATTATCATGAATTGCTTTAATAAATCTAAGATCGTCCCTCCGGGTTTCCCCACTGGACGTGCTCCTAAATGACTATCATCTTCCAGGGCCTATCTATACAAGACAACCTGGGAACCTACCAACGTCGGGAAGCGGCCATATTGCCTTGGAGAAAGTCAAGACCACACCCAGAATCTCCTAACCAGCGCAGTATAATAAATGCCCATATGGCCTAGGGACTATATCCACCCTGCGTTCATTAGTCAAGGGGCTTCACCACACGCACGCAACTTCCCTTATGATAGCAATTTAGGGAGGTGTGTAACCATAAGTTAACACTTATGAAAATCATTACTTTTTCCTTTTGAAAACTTCCACTTTTACATTCTCAAAATCATTTGTACTTACTCATCAATACCACATATTATCATATGTTTTTCTTATTCTTAGTGTCATATTTTATCAATGCCCTAAGACCCGAAGTACCATAAATCTCAAACTAGTCTCCAAGAGTTCATACCCTTTCATAAACCCTCAAAGTAAGACTCCTTCAAGGAGTATCTCCCAAAAGCCTCAACTTTTGCATTTTATCTCAAATTTTACCTTTCGGTTAATCCCCTATTTTATACGGACAGTAACCTAAACAATTAGCACTCGGGGTAAGCCTAATCATCCCATTTTATCCTAGGACATTAATATATCCAAAGCAACCCTCTAGGACTCTTAATTACTTCCCAAAGGAAGGTTCCTAAACCTCGAACCTAAAAGACAAGGGCTAAAAAAACTAAGCTAGAAAAGCATCCAAAAAATGCAGGAATTCCAAATCGATTCCCCCTGGCCGAATCTATTCGGTCCCAAAAGCGAATCGATTCGGTAGGTCCGAATCGAATCGGTCAAGAAGACCCTGGCATTTTGCATAACCCCGAATCGATTCGGATGGTCTGAATTGATTCGGTCAACCCAGATCTGACACTTTCCCTCTTATCGAATCGATTCGCTAGGGCCGAATCGATTCGGTTCTGCAGAATTTCCAAGTTTGGGCTACGGGTTGTTTGAACCCTAAAGCCCCAAAACCTCTAAACCCTTGATTTTCCCAACATCAACAACAACAATTCAACCCAAATCATTCCTACACCATTACTAACTACGAATTTTATCCTCAAATCAAATTAAAACCAAGAATTAAGGGTTTAATCATCAAAATCAACAAAACCAAATTTATGTTTTAAATCTCCTAAAACTTAACTAAACATGCAATTTATCACATTAAATAAATATCTAGCAAGTTAGAAACTTGGCTCGAGGTTCGTAGTCTCGGATCACCTCCGGTAGCGACGGATTCCGACCTAAAATCTTCCATTTTCTCTCTCTCTCCATTTCTCCCAACCCTCTCTTCTCTATCTCTCTCCTTTGGCTTCTCTCATAAGAATGAGAAAATTAAAAAGGGGTGGGGGAAACTTATAAGGTTTTAAAACATAAATCCCCACTTTTAATTGCTAATACACCACTAAAATGACTCGTAACCATTTAATTGAGTCATAATACCCCAAAAGTGCCTGAAACTCAAAAATACGTGGCACTTATTTCAACTATCTTGACTATTCTAAAAACAACCGCACCCCCTATTTTGGCATTCGGGAAAGTGTGAACTATTTTTATGTTCCAAATTTCATTTTATTTCATTAATTATACCCAAATTTTGAATATAGGTCATAACCGTCGTTTTACATATAACGACGCAATAATACACAATATAATGCTATTTACCTTCTCATAACGGTAAATAGACAAAACATAGTAAATATTATCCCTAAGTCTCACGGGAAATAATATTTACTCCAACATCCTCTATTTTATAAAATTTGCCCATCAGGCAAAATAGTATAATATAGTCGCTCAAAAACCTGGGTTGTTACATACTCCCCCCCTTAAAGGGGAATTTTGCCCTCAAAATTCAGACGTAACCCATAACCACATAAAGGGTATACTATACCAAAAACTATGCTATCATACTAGTAAGACCCCTCTGCAGTGCAGCGTTCCCCAAAAGGACTCGGACTAAGGTCATCACTATTCGATCTCAGTCCACATCATCATGCTATAACATAGCGCCAAATCGTCCCTCATGAACTCTCGATCCTACCGTTCTACTATGGAAGGAGATACCTACACCATCTCGACACAAATTGCCTTACTTCCCAAAACACGTTATACTCTTGCTAGGGAATAACTACATGTGACAACCCGAGATCCGAGATAAGGGGTGGCCAGCCTGGTACTCAAACGTAACAGGAATCATGGATGGATATCATTCTCAGCATCAACAAACAAATAAACTGAGTATACGGGAAAACCACCCAATAAATCAGAAAACGGGTTGCCAAAAGTTTAGAAATTTAAAACCAGTTAAGAAAATTTAATTTAAACAACCCAATCTGACAAGCAAGTGGAATTCCACAAGAATATATATAATACATCTAACACGAATATGCACAAAAGGACCGAATAGGCTGTCAGTCCACAGCTACATAGAACATAGTACAACAGTTTAATATCTTACTTATTACATTCATTAAACAAGTACAAAAGTTTGGGCCGCACGCCCGAGTGAAAAGACCCGATATCATCTAGAATACCAAAAATGGAGGCGTCTAATTCAATAACCTGTAATAACTCGCAAAATCTTACAGCCCGTCAAAGCAAAGGAAGGGAAATATCAAAACGGGCGTCCTTGCGGTGGAGCACCTAAGAGGATACAATCATATGCACAACAAGGAAAATGAACCGGTCAGGGCCGGGTTTTTTTATATGATCACCACAAGAATAAAAAGCATGATAGGAATGAACAGTTATGCATGCATGACAAGGATGATAAAATGACATGTTATCTACATGAGAGAACATAAGTAAATAACTTTAATTTAAAACCCTTTCTCATTAATCATACTACCATATCATTCTTACGTTCCTTATCACGAATACATTATTTCATTCGGTTTAATTAAGAAGACGTCATTTTACTTCATTAATTAAAACCTTCATCATATCCATTTTTATCTTTCCATTCCTTATCAGGAATATAGTTCTATCAAGTGCTCTTTATGGGACATATATCAATCACATGCTCTTTGTGGCACGTATCCATGCTCTTTATGGCATTTATCATACGCTCTTTATGGCATTTAACAACCATCAAGTCCCACTTGATGAAAAATAGTTATATTCATATACATATAACAATTCTAAGACCGCCCGTCCGGATTTCCCCATTGTGCGCGCCCCTAAATGACCATCATCTTCCAGGGCCTATCATAAGACAACCTAGGCACCTATACGCAAGACGTTGGGAAGCGGCCATATGCCTGCGGGATAGTCAAGACCACACCCGAAATCTCCTACCCATCGCAGAAAAATAATAAACAATCGCTCATATGGCCTAGGACTATATCCACCTTGCATTCATTAGCCAGGGGGCTTCACCTCACGCACGAACTTCCCTTATGATGTCATTTACAGAGGTGTTTTCAACCATTTTATTAATTACCATATCATGATTTAGTAAATTATCATTTACTTTATTCATTTACCAAATTTCCATTTCCAATATCCATGTGTTTGGTTCATTTTATTCGAACCCATCACCATTAAATAGCTTGGTTCATTTATTTAAACCTATCACCATCGAATATTATCATTGATATTCCTCAAATTACAAGTCCCGACTAAATATCCAAATGTTCATTATGATCCTACAAGTCCCCAAGGTTCATAGGATTTCGATAAGCCCCTAAGTCTCCAAGCATGGGCATTTAACTCCCTAACTTCTAAAAACTTTGAATAAAACAAGTAATGCCTTAACATCACTTTAAACCTCCCCGGAATAAACCCAAGATGACTCAATTCTAGTCTAAGGTGGCGACCAAACTCAAATAAAACTCTAGGACTCTAAGTTTACTTCTTTCAAGAAGGTTACTAGGTCCTAATCCTAAAAATTTTTGGTTAAAATTAGAAAAGAGAAAACAAAAAGGAAAAATACAGGGTTTCCGAATCGATTCGGCCTAGCCGAATCGATTTGGGTTAAGAGAAGCGAATCGATTCGAACTAGGCGAATCGATTCGTTCAGGAAAAATGACTTTCTGCATAATTTCCGAATCGATTCGGACGAGCCGAACCGATTCGGACGACCCAGGCTTGCAAACTGTCTCTCAGCGAATCGATTCGGCCAGGCCGAATCGATTCGGTTCTGCAGAAATTCCTAGTTTTGGCTATGGAGTTTTAAACTCCAAATTATCCCAAACTCAAAACCACCTAACCCAACCTCAATTACATCAATTTATACATTATAAATGTATATAGCTACCATCATCAACAACATTTATCATCCAAATCTCAAAGGGTTTAATTCCCATAAATCTAACAAAACCCTAAAATGTTAAACCATAACAATTCAATAACTATCAAAACTAATTATTCTCCTTAAATCACATAATTGCAAGTAGATTACTTGCCTCAAGCTTGCCAAGATCAGATTTGATGAAGATGAGAGCAACAATCCAAGCTTGAATCTCCAAATCTCTCTCTTTCTCCCAAGCTCTCTTCTCCCCCCCCCCCTCTCTCTCTCTCTCTCTCTCTCTCTCTCTCTCTCTCTAAGTATAGAAGTGTGTAAATGAAGAATGGGAATAGGATTGGGAAATAAGACGTGGCCTAAGTCTAAAATGTCCACTTAAGTGACTAATACGCGATATAATGACTTGCAAATACACATTTAAGCTAGAACCAGTCAAAAGTGCCCGAAATACCAAAATGCAATATGGCACTTATTTTGACTGTCTCGTACCTACCGGGACTAACTGCACTATCCAAATTATCATTTGGAAATTTTATAACTCATTTTATCTTCCGATTTCATATTAAACCAAAATGTCATTTTATTTCTTATGACACCAAAAATTACCACCTGGATATTTTTACCTACTTACAAGGTAACTAAACAACAATTTAGTAAATATTAACCTTTTTCATATTAAATTAATATTTACTCATCATCCATCATTTTATAATTAATTACTACACCTGGTAAATAAATATAAAATAGGTTCTCAAAAGTGAGGGTTGTTACATACTCCCCCCCCCCCCCCCCCCCCCCCACTTATGAGGGAATTTTTCCCCCAAAATTTAGGCATACCTCACAAGAAGAAATGCGGATACCTTTCCCGCATGCCATCCTCGCTATCCCATAACGATCCCTCGACACTATGATGATTACATTGCATTATAACTAAAGGTACTACCTGCAATCTCAATCGCCGCTCTCTACGCTCTAAAATAACAACCTTCTGCTCCTTATAAGAAACGTCGGGTTGCAACTCATTATCTTAGAAAGGAATGTGCCTAAGGCACCATCACATCTCTTGTACTTCTATATAGGAGAGATATGGAATACGCCATGAACTTGCCACAAGTGTTTCGATAAAGCAAGTCAAAAGGTTACCGGACCCACCTTAACATTTATAGGAAAGGTCCAACATAACATGGTGCAAGTTTTTCCTTTTACTCAAAATGCTTAATGCCCTTCATAGGCGATACTTGTACCAACACTTGGTCCCCGACCTCAATTTCCACACGCTTTCTCCCCGTATCGACATAGCTCTTTTGTCGATCTTGGTTATAAAAATGCGATTCTGAATGGGCTCGATCTTTGAAAAAGTATCCCGGATCATTTCAGGTCCAAGGAAACTTATCATCTCTCACCTCTAACCAACAAGCGGGAGATCCACAATGCCTATCCTACAATGCCTCACAAGGCGCCATCCCAACAGTGAATTGATACGAATCGTTATAAGTAAATTCAACTAATGGGAGACGTTGTTCCCAACTATTCTTGAAGTCAAGCACGCACATAAGGAGCATATCCTCCAACATGCGGTTTACCCTTTTTGGTCTGGCCGTCTGTTTGAGGATGATAAGAAGTGCTTGACCACAATTCGATTCCCATGGCTTCTTGGAAACTTGCCACAAGTGGGAAAATGAAACTCTTGTCTCAGTCGAAAACTAAAATCAAAGGCACCCCATGCAGTCCAACAACCTCTTCATGCCCGACCACCAGTACTGGTGACACATATCTTGACAAATTTTTATCGTTACCCGGATATACCGCAAACTTAGGACCGTGAGATTCCGCTATTACTGTCCTTCTTATCCGGGACAATAAGTCTCCCGGGGAAATGCACCCCACCCTCAAAACCAATAGAGTCGGATTCGGTATCCTAAATCAACAGCTTGTGTATGTGGCTTTAACCACCCTTGTCTCTCCTTCGACATCTTGCAACAAAGTGCTGCTCGCACGAAAGACTAAATTCTGCCCAGGAAGTAATACCTTCTTTACCAAACGGCGATCACCCCCACGATGAATTTTAATTCAAACATGGGATAATACTCCTCACAACTCTTAGCTTATGAGGCGTATAAACATTAGGTCTATGCTCCAGTATTATTACTCCCAATCCTGGCAGAGGCTTGTCAATTAAGTCCACCCTCGAGATTAACAACATGGCTCAGGGGTGCGAGTCAATTCACCCTTTCGTTACCTCCGTAACACTCTACTACGAGAGGCCTCATATCCTTCGGCCTTAACTACCAAACCCTTCGAAATCCCTAACTCCTCGTTACTAGGGAACCAGTCCCTCTTAGAGTTAACGCACTACCTAGTTATGGATAACTCCCGACAGTCTTCCTAAACTAACGTCACATGCCCTAAAGGCCTTAGGTCCAAACAATCCTAAGGTCCACCTACCATATCCTATGTAAGTCGTGTACGCCTAATACTAAGTATATCCTTAGTGCCTAAGAACTTTCTCAACTTCCGACATTTGCTCGGTTTCATGCGTGGGATGTCTCGCCGAAGCGAAATCCAAACAAGGAACCCTCCCGTTACACTACTACCTCGCGTTGTCGGTCATCAAGATATATAGGTCTAAGACACATGTTCGGGACCGAAAAGATTCTAATTATATAAATTACCATTTTAAATAACTGAAGATTTAACAATCATACATTCACTTTTCATAAAGCCTTATAATTATACACCCCACAACATATATATACCCTTTTCAAATATCCTTCTTATCAAGGCATAACCCGAAGTCTAAATTCGACTTCGCATCCCAGTCTCCCTCACATTATTCCGAGGAGAGAACTGTATACAGTGCTCCTATTCCGCACTTTAATATACACTAATCACTCTTTTACGTGATTCTCGGCTAAACCTTTCAACCCATCTCTTAACCGACAAAATGAAATAAAATAAAATGAAATGAAATGAACTAAAAGAAGAAAGAATAACATCTCCCCACTTCCAACATTGTCGAGGTTCACGCATGGAGCGTCCCGCAAAAGAGGAATGCAAATAAGGAACCCCTCCTATACGCTACTACTCAACTATATCGGTCGTGGAGATAAGGCATACCAATCACATCATACCCGACCATGTCAAGGACGAGTAAATTGGCCTCAAAGCATAAAGTACCACAATAAATCCATGTATGTACATAAACAAGGAATTTAGCGAACCACCACTCATAGGAAACTCAATGCTAGTAAAAATACTCTCAGCAGATCTTATTAAATCTGTAGTCTGAGAAGAGCTCATAAAGCAAATGAGCGCATAAAACCCGCATCGAATAACACACAACTCAAGTGTCTCTGAATAAAACTTACCCTCAATAACGGGTGGTGCCGGCAGAGCAGGAGGAAGCATAGCCTCTTGAATTTGACAAATACGCCCATACTGTAGTTGTCCCTGCTGCGGAGGAACAACCATAATAGGTACCAGAGGTGGAAACTAAACATATGGCTGCTGCAGAGCCCTAGGAAATTGGCCCCCAATCACCTGAGGACACTCCATATTATAATGACCCGCCTCCTCACGATGGAAGCACCATCCCTTCATATCCTCTTGACCTCGACCCCTGTTATTTCTAAACTGGGTAATACCTTGTCCCAGATGGCCTTTACCTCCATGACCACCCCGACCTTCATGTTGCGAAGCACCTTGACCGTGCCTACTGTTATTGCCACCAGCAGTAAACCCTCTGAAGCGTTGTCTCTTAGACGAAACCCTTTGTTGAGGGTCCCTCTCTCTCTGCTTACTACCCGAAGATTGGGATGAGGTAAATGCTTCTCCTCCAATCCCATGCCCTCCAGGCTTTCCTACTTGCTCCACTATGGTAGCTTTCTTGCTAACCTGCATATATAATCGATGCTCCTGGCAATGGAGTAAGGCTGCATTCGTAACCTCATCAAAAGTTTATAGAGATGGATTATCCAGCAAGTGTTGCCTGATTCTCCAGTTCAGACCTCCCATAAACTTCGAGATCTTCCTCTCTTCCGGAGTCACCTCATCCGATACAAAACTTGCCAACCGGGTGAACTCTTATTCATACTCCGCCACAGATCTATCTCCTTGCACAACATCTTGTAACTTCCTCTTCATCTCCCTTTGAACTGCAGGAGGAAAGTACTTACTATCGAACAAAGCCCAGAACTCAGTGATCGTCATTGTGCCTCTCTGTTCTGGTGTGGTCATCGACTCCCTCAAGTGTAATGCAGATCCGAAAAGCTTAAAAGTGGTAAGGACTTATTTCTTATCCTCACTACATTCTATCATTCGAAGGTGGCGTTGCATATCTTTCTTCCATTAATTGGCTTTAATAGCATCAGCACCTCCCTCAAATTCCCGGGGATTGCCCTTTAGAAAGGATTCTCTAACCCTTTACCACGGAGTAAGTTCCGTAGGAGCTTGCACATCGTGAGCCCATTGTTGAGCCTGTGGCAATTGCTGGACCGCTGCGATCATGGCAGCGTTAACTGCTTGAGCCACAATGTTTGCTACATTCGCAGCATTAACGGTCCCTTGTAGTGGCGGTGGAGGACCTACCTCCTCTTCTACAACCCTATTACGTCTCACCGAGTGACCTCTCTTAGGCGGCATCTGAGATTAAGAAACAATAGTGTTAGAATACTATTTAAACAGTCTATCTTGTAGAAGATCGCAAACATAAGCAACAAAGAAATCATAACATTAGGCTCTACATCAAAGAACGCTACGGTAGAACGTGACAAGTCTACACAGATCCTAGTACTCTAGAACCCGATGCTCTGATACCATCTGTGACAACCCGAGATCCGAGATAAGGGGTGGCCAGCCCGGTACTCAAACGTAGCAGGAATCATGGATGGATATCATTCTCAGCATCAACAAACAAATAAACTGAGTATACGGGAAAACCACCCAATAAATCAGAAAACGGGTTGCCAAAAGTTTAGAAATTTAAAACTAGTTAAGAAAATTTAATTTAAACAACCCAATCTGACAAGCAAGTGGAATTCTAAAAGAATATATATAATACATCTAACACGAATATGCACAAAAGGACCGAATAGGCTATCGGTCCACAGCTACATAGAACATAGTACAACAGTTTAATATCTTACTTATTACATTCATTAAACAAGTACAAAAGTTTGGGCCACACGCCCGAGTGAAAAGACCCGATCTCATCTAGAATACCTAAAATGGAGGCGTCTAATTCAATAACCTGTAATAGCCCGCAAAATCTTACAGCCCGTCAAAGCAAAGGAAGAGAAATATCAAAACGGGGGTCCTTGCGGTGGAGCACCTGAGCGGATACAATCATATGCACAACAAGGAAAATGAACCGGTCAGGGACGGTTTTTTTTATATGATCACTAGAAGAATAAAAAGCATGATAGGAATGAACAGTTATGCATGCATGATAAGGATGATAAAATGACATGTTATCTACATGAGGGAACATAAGTAAATAACTTTAATTTAAAACCCTTTCTCATTAATCATACTACCATATCATTCTTACGTTCCTTATCAGGAACACATTATTTCATTCGATTTAATTAAGAAGACGTCATTTTACTTCATTAATTAAAACCTTCATCATATCCATTTTTATCTTTCCATTCCTTATCAGGAATATAGTTCTATCAAGTGCTCTTTATGGAACATATATCAATCACATGCTCTTTGTGGCACGTATCCATGCTCTTTATGGCATTTACTATACGCTCTTTATGGAGTTTAACAACCATCAAGTCCCACTTGATGAAAAATAGTTATATTCATATACATATAACGATTCTAAGACCACCCATCCGGGTTTCCCCACTGTGCGTACCCCTAAATGACGATCATCTTCCAGGGCCTATCATAAGACAACCTGGGCACCAATACGTAAGACGTTGGGAAGCGGCCATATGCCTGAGGGATAGTCAAGACCACACCCGGAATCTCCTACCCATCGCAGAAAAAAAATAAACAAGCGCTCATATGGCCTAGGACTATATCCACCCTGCATTCATTAGCCTGGGGGCTTCACCTCACGCACGAACCTCCCTTATGATGTCATTTAGAGAGGTGTGTTCAACCATTTTATTAATTACCATATCATGATTTAGTAAATTATCATTTACTTTATTCATTTACCAAATTTCCATTTCCAATATCCATGTGTTTGGTTCATTTTATTCGAACCCATCACCATTAAATAGCTTGGTTCATTTATTTAAACCTATCACCATCGAATATTATCATTGATATTCCTCAAATTACAAGTCTCGATTAAATCTCCAAATGTTCATTATGATCCTACAAGTCCCCAAGGTTCATAGGATTTCGATAAGCCCCTAAGTCTCCAAGCATGGGCATTTAACTCCCTAACTTCTAAAAACTTTGAATAAAACAAGTAATGCCTTAAGATCACTTTAAACCTCCCCGGAATAAACCCCAGATGACCCAATTCTAGTCTAGGGTGGCGACCAAACTCAAATAAAACTCTAGGACTCTAAGTTTACTTCTTTCAAGAAGGTTACTAGGTCCTAATCCTAAAAATTTTTGGTTAAAATTAGAAAAGAGAAAACAAAAAGGAAAAATACAGGGTTTCCGAATCGATTCGGCCTAGCCGAATCGATTTGGGTTAAGAGAAGCGAATCGATTCGAACTAGGCGAATCGATTCGTTCAGGAAAAATGACTTTCTGCATAATTTTCGAATCGATTCGGACGAGCCGAACCGATTCGGACGACCCAGGCTTGCAAACTGTCTCTCAGCGAATCGATTCGGCCAGGCCGAATCGATTCGGTTCTGCAGAAATTCCTAGTTTTGTCTATGGAGTTTTAAACTCCAAATTCTCCCAAACTCAAAACCACCTAACCCAACCTCAATTACATCAATTTATACATTATAAATGTATATAGCTATCATCATCAACAACATTTAACATCCAAATCAACTTCTAATGGTTTAATACCCATAAATCTAACAAAACCCTAAAATGTTAAACCATAACAATTCAATAACTATCAAAACTAATTATTCTCCTTAAATCACATAATTGCAAGTAGATTACTTGCCTCAAGCTTGCCAAGATCAGATTTGATGAGAGAAACAATCCAAGCTTGAATCTCCAAATCTCTCTCTTTCTCCCAAGCTCTCTTCTTTCCACACTCTCTCTCTCTAAGTCTAGAAGTGTGTAAAGGAAGAATGGGAATAGGATTGGGAAATAAGACGTGGCCTAAGTCTAAAATGTCCACTTAAGTGACTAATACGCGATATAATGACTCGCAAATACACATTTAAGCTAGAACCAGTCAAAAGTGCCCGAAATACCAAAATGCAATATGGCACTTATTTTGACTGTCTCGTACCTACCGGGACTAACTGCACTATCCAAATTATCATTTGGAAATTTTATAACTCATTTTATCTTCCGGTTTCATATTAAACCAAAATGTCATTTTATTTCTTATGACACCATAAATTACCACCTGGATATTTTTACCTACTTACAAGGTAACTAAACAACAATTTAGTAAATATTAAGCTTTTTCATATTAACTTAATATTTACTCATCATCCATCATTTTATAATTAATTACTACACCTAGTAAATAAATATAAAATAGGTTCTCAAAAGTGAGGGTTGTTATACTACACTAGGCCACACTCACGGTACCTTCCTCGTAAGAATCGATCTGAACCATCGTACAGAAATTTGATTTCGAAAAGATACTACTCCACTCCTTCCTCGTCCCACCACTAGTCTCTTCACACTAGTAGGTGATTTGGTTAATCACGGACATGAACGCCCTTACTATTGTGTCCCCTCGGTGAAGCTCGTTCTACTTGGTATTCCATGCCAGAACTAATCTCTCTAATGAATTTTCTACTCGGTGCATCATCTTCCCCATCAGCATTTCTTTAGCAAAAGGGAATATCCAATTGATAGTCCTTTACGAACACCAACTTCTTATTCGTGAAAAGACCTAATTCCTGCTCTGGAAGTAGTGCCTTTACTCAGGCAAAAATTACCGTTACGAGCTCTAAAGAGAGGGATAATACTTCTCATGGAGTTTAAGTCTGTGAGATGCATAAATAATGGGGTTCATTCTCCGGTATTAATACTTCCCATTCCTGGCAAAGACTCATTCGTCAAATACACTTTCAATCATAACAACACGAGTGCAGGAGAAAAAGTTAGCTTATACTTCAACTCCCCAAAAGGTAGGTTACCAACGTAACACTCTATCTAAGAGAGGCCCCACCATCTATGGCCTATCGTTTCGAATCACTCGAGATCCCATGCTTCACATTCTAGAGACCGAATCTTACTTAGAGTTAACCCACAAACCTATTGTGGTTAACTCCCTACCACCTTCCTAGAATAACGTCACATGCCCTAAGGGCCTAGCGTCGTAAAAGTCCTAAGGTCGATCTATATTCTATTTAAGTCGTATAGGTCATACCCTAATGACATCCCTAGTGTCCAATACCTTTCTTAACTTCTGACATTCGCTCGGGTTCATGCATAGGACGTCTCGTCGAAGCGAAATCCAAAAAAGGAACCCTCCCATTACACTACTACCTTGCATCGTCAGTCGTCGAGAAGTAACGGTCTAAGACACATGATCGGGATTGTTAGAATCCTAACTCGTCACTCCACAAATTCTTTTCTACTCCTTAGTCCTACCATATCAAACAACTTAAAATTTTGTTAACCTGGCATTTACTTTCTCTAAAATGCCACTAACACTTTTATCCCAATATACATACATACATCTTTTATAGATGGCCCTCTCATTAAGGCATAACCCTAAGTCTCAATTCGACTTTCATATCTTAGTCTTCCCCACATCGATCAGAGGAAAAACCATCACAGTGCTCATATCACGCACTTTAACTTAGCCCTCAATTATGTGATTCTTGGCTAAACCTTTCAAACCCATCATCTTAACCAACAGAAAAGTAAACAAAGAAAAGAAAAGAAAAGAAAATGCGCATCTCTCCACTCCCAACATCGTTAAGGTTCATGCGTGGAGCGTCTCGCCGAAGCGAAATCCAAATAAGGAAACCCTCCACACAATCCCTTTAACTAGTTGGTTGTGGAGATCAGGCAACATCATACACAAGCAAGGCAAACAAAGCAAGTAAGCAATCAAAAACAAATAAAGAAAGAAAAAAAAAATAAAAAAAATAATGAAAACTAACTACACCCCGTAAACCACCTCTATAAAGTCTCAACCTGTATCCAGGAGAGATATTATAGAACAACTAGTCATTCTCTAGAATTAGGAATAGGATAGCCTCGCGATTTATTCTCTTGCTATCGCACCAACAGATCTAAAATATCTCTACTTGTACATTACGCATAATACAAGTAGCACACACCACACATTTCATCACTCGCCCCATAACGAGTGAAAGAAGAAGATAGAACTTCCCTATCATAGAAGCCATACAAATATACTACTACCAGCTCAAAGTATGCACTCGGATCTAGGGTAAATACAATACTATTCCATCTTATGATGAGGAATACCCCACCCTCAACTCCAGTGGAAATTCCCGCCAACGTTTATGCCAATCTCCTTGGCCAGTACCAATGGTTCCAAGACGCATCATTGTAGTCTTATCTGAACCAAACTACTTCCATTAATGCCCTAACTAGGCACCCTAATCTCTCCCTTGTTCTACCATCGACAAGATCATAACGCATAGTTCCCTTAACTTCTTCAGCAAAGAGAACATTCTACCAGCCTCCCCGGCCTTAGCTCCACGAGTCTTCCCCGGGTGGATGTCCACCAATGGGGTCTCATGAACACTACTATCCAAAAGTGTTAGCTACACTTATTAACGAGCCTATCATTTCCACTGAAAGGCCCTCTCTATGGGCAAAACATTTTTCCCCTCCATAAAGAGGCGACTACCATTCCCGTCACTTCCACCTTATTCCAATGGGTGAAAGGTTTTCCTCCAATCCTCACACCTGGGCACTTCTATACCCATTTCTAGGCCAGACTTCGGGCCTTATTCTCTCACCAATGAGATTACTCTTCCTCTATCCAACCGAACTTCAACATGTGATCCTCATCAAGGACCCATCAACTTCAAATTAACGTCGCTTGGAATTCCAAGCTTAGTACCACTCTCTGCTTGTAGCGGTACATGGAAAAAAACTATTCCTACTACACTTAGTAGTCACGATAGCAATATAAGATAATGCTACAAAGGAAGCGACCTCTAAAGCGGTCCTCATTCCCGACTACCGTCCACAGCTCTTAATAATCCGGTCTCATGATGCCTTTACCACGGCCTTCAACGACGCCCTTCATCGTACAACATATGAGTCTCACACGAACACGCAAAAGAGTTTCGGGGTTCTCATAACCTAGCAGAAGAACGAAATATCACAAGAGAAATCAACGATCTTAATCCTAAGGCTCTATATCAAATCAAAAGAAATGCAGAAGACGCAATACATCTGTACGAATTCCTAAGGACTCTAAAACCTAATGCTTTGATACCATCTATGACAACCCATCTACTACAATACAAGGTGGCCAGCTAATACTCAAATAATCACAGGAATCATAGATGGTCCATTCTCAGCATCACTGTCGATTAAAATAATAGTACGAGATAACCATCAATCATTTTAGAAAAATGGACTGTCAATTTAAAATTTAGTAAGTAAAAGAAAAACACTTAGACAATCCCATTTGTAAAAACGGTGGATATAAAAAAAACGATGAATAAAATGACAGTATAATAAATAATCACCGAAATAAGCTGTCGATGAACAGGCCATATACAAATAATTACACCGAGTATTTCATTTCAATATTTACAATATAATAAGTGAATGCAACACTGGGGCAACATGCCCGAATAAATAAACTGAACATAACTAGAGTACAATAGAAAGAAGCGTCTAATACAATTAACCTACAACATCCGCAATATGGTGTAGCTCCATGACAACTGGAATGGAAATGTAAATTCGGGTGTCCATGTGGAAGAGCACCTGTACGACAAAGAGTATATGCAAAAACAAAGAAATATATACGGGTCAGGGCCCGGTTTGATATGATTACCATGTGACTAAAATGCATGACAGTCAAGTGCAAAATTCTCTCGCAATTAACAATAATATTTCTCACATCCCAATCTAAAAGCAACCTAGCGCAATATCATGAGATGCTCTAGTTAACCCAAGTACTAAGGGAAAACTTCTCTTCAGTCTCAACACTATGCCCTATTCGTGCGTGGGGTTTATTGCAAAGCGAAATCCAAACAAAGAACCCCCCCGATACACTACTATTTAGGCAAGGTTGATCGTCGAGATCCATTAGACCCTTAGCACATAATTAATATATGTGTAAGTGAATGCATATAATTTACAACTATTCAAGAAAACATAATTAAATCCATTCACCATTTAGATCATCATTCCCATTTCTTTCTTTAGGAATGTATATAAATGGTACAACATTTTATCAAATGTTTACCAATTAATCTCATTTATACAACTTCTTAACCAATTTTATTTCCTTTCCTCCTTCCAGGAGAAATACATTTTTAAAAGCAAGTTTTATTAACATAAAAATTCTTTATCCTTTATTATACAACCCCACTTCCTTTCTTCCATCCAGGAAGTGTGATCAAAAGTCATTTTTATTAGCCTAAAAATACTTTTGTACCATATATCCCATTTCCCTTCTTCCATCCAGGAAATGTAATTAAAGCCAATTCATTATCATGAATTGCTTTAATAAATATAAGACCGTCCCACCGGGTTTCTCCACTGGATGCGCCCCTAAATGGCTATCATCTTCCAGGGCCTATCTATACAAGACAACCTGGGAACCTACCAACTTCGGGAAGCGGCCATATTGCCTGCGGGAAAGTCAAGACCACACCCAGAATCTCCTAACCAGCGCAGTATAATAAATGCCCATATGGCCTAGGGACTATATCCACCCTGCGTTCATTAGTCAAGGGGCGTCATTACACGCAACTTCCCTTATGATAGCGATTTAGGGAGGTGTGTAGACATAAGTTAACACTTATGAAAATCATTACTTTTTCCTTTTGAAAACTTCCACTTTTACATTCTCAAAATCATTTTTACTTACTCATTAATACCACATATTATCATATGTTTTTCTTATTCTTAGTGTCATATTTTATTAATGCCCTAAGACCCGAAGTACCATTAATCTCAAACTAGTCTCTAAGAGTTCATACCCTTTCATAAACCCTCAAAGTAAGCCTCCTTCAAGGAGTATCTCCCAAAAGCCTCAACTTTTTCATTTTATCTCAAATTTTACCTTTCGGTTAATCCCCTATTTTATACGGACATTAACCTAAACAATTAGCCCTCGGGGTAAGCCCAATCATCCCATTTTATCCTAGGACATTAATCTATCCAAAGCAACCCTCTAAGACTCTTAATTAATTCCCAAAGGAAGGTTCCTAAACCTCGAACCTAAAAGAAAAGGGCTAAAAAAACTAAGCTAGAAAAGCATCCCAAAAATGCAGGAATTTCGAATCGATTCCCCCTGGCCGAATTGATTCGGTCCCAAAAGAGAATCGATTCGGTAGGTCCGAATCGATTCGGTCAAGAAGACCCTGGCATTATGCATAACCCCAAATTTATTCGGATGGTCCGAATCGATTCGGTCAACCCAGACCTGACACTTTCCCTCTTACCGAATCGATTCGCTAGGGCCGAATCGATTCGGTTCTGCAGAATTTTCAAGTTTGGGCTACGGGTTGTTTGAACCCTAAAGCCCCAAAACCTCTAAACCCTTGATTTTACCAACATCAACAACAACAATTAAACCCAAATCATTCCTACACCATTACTAACTACGAATTTTATCCTCAAATCAAATTAAAACCAAGAATTAAGGGTTTAATCATCAAAATCAACAAAACCAAATTTATGTTTTAAATCTCCCAAAACTTAACTAAACATGCAATTTATCACATTAAATCAATATCTAGAAAGTAAGAAACTTGCCTCGAGGTTCGTAGTCTCGGATCACCTCCGGTAGCGACTGATTCCGGCCCAAAATCTTCCATTTTCTCTCTCTCTCTCCATTTCTCCCAACTCTCTCTTCTCTATCTCTCTCCTTTGGCTTCTCTCATAAGAATGAGAAAATTAAAAAGGGGTGGGGGAAACTTATAAGGTTTTAAAACATAAATCCCCACTTTTAATTGCTAATACACCACTAAAATGACTCGTAACCATTTAATTGAGTCATAATACCCCAAAAGTGCCCGAAACTCAAAAATACAACGTGGCACTTATTTCAACTATCTCGACTATTCTAAAAACAACCGCACCCCCTATTTTGTCATTCGGGAAAGTGTGAACTATTTTTATGTTCCAAATTTCATTTTATTTCATTAATTATACCCAAATTTTGAATATAGGTCATAACCGTCGTTTTACGTATAACGATGCAATAATACACAATATAATGCTATTTACCTTCTCATAACGGTAAATAGACAACACATAGTAAATATTATCCCTAAGTCTCACGGGAAATAATATTTACTCCAACATCCCCTATTTTATAAAATTTTGCCCATCAGGCAAAATAGTTTAAAATAGTCGCTCAAAAACCTGGGTTGTTACAACACACTGAGTTTTAGGAAGGATTATGCTTTTGGTATTAAGTAATTTAATATCTCATTTTGATAGTTGAATATGGTTTTCCTTGACGTCCTTTTAAATTGGGTTGTATAGCATTTCATCATCTGCTCAGATACTTCATTTAAATAAGTTTTTGAATTTTGTGGGTACTTTAACTGTAAACCCTCACGAGACACCACTCGTCCTGTAGGGCAACCTATAGGTGTAACGGCTTGTTGCACATGCTAAGTACAATCGTCAATGCCTGCAAAAGTGGAACACTTTTGGTTACTTATCTTTGTTTTCTCTATAGTTTTTTCTTGAGAAATAGCAATGTTCTATTTGGGGGTGGTGTGATAAACACCCAAAAGTGTATAATTTATGCCCCAAATAGATGCATTTTAGTCACTCGTTTTAATTAAAAATGGCCTTATGTCATATTTTATTATTTTTCAGGTCAAACGACAGTCCCAACATCAAATAATGCTAAATCAGTATAATTGTGATACAATAGCGGTCAAAAGCATGCATGGAAGAAATCAAAGAGACCGTGAAGCCAGAAGTCACATTGAGCTTGCCCAGATGAGTTTCGATGCCCCAAACCCTATTTCCGGACCAAATCTAAGCCTACACCGAGTCCAGACCATCACCCGAGCCTGTGTGTGTTTAGTTTGTGTCGTTCTTAGATTTTTTTTAAAATTTTTAGTTTGAGTCTTTTTATTTTTAGGATTTACTTTAGATTTATTTTGAATTTTCTAGAATTTATTTTCTAATTTTCTAATTCTTTATTCTGATTTTTTATCTTTATTAGATTTTAATTTTTAATCTTTATTTTATTTTATTAGGATTAGTTTTTAGGAATCTATTTTAGCTTTATTAGATTTTATTTTTTTAGGACTTTCGTTTTTATTTTATTAGATTTTTAGTTTCTATTTTTTTTATTATTTGAGTTTTTTTTATATAGATTAGGATTTTATTTTTTAGCTGATTTTAATTTTTTTTAGTTTGTTACTTTTATTTATTTTTAGTTAGTTAGATAATTTTAAGTTTTTTAGGTGTCCAAATTACAAAACACATACACACACACACACACACACATAAGCCTACACCTAACACACACTCCAAACAACCCCTAAGACACACACCTTACACCCTCACCTTCACCCACACCTAATCTAAACCTACACCATCTTCTTCTTTCATCACCACCTTACTCTCTCTCCTCCATTGACAACCAAAATCCCATGACCCAACTTCAATACCTGTCAAGCCGAACCCGAAACCAAACAACTATACTCCATAACCCGGTTGTACCACCATCCAAAAACCAGACTTCTGGCCCAACACATTAACCCTTGCCACACCCGCGAACCCGCTTCCTAGAGCCCGCCTGAACCTAGTCGATCTCCAACCTACTCATACCCGTCTGACATCCCTCGAAAACTAGGAGCAAACCCACATCAACAACCAGTACCCAACATCTACCTGTCTAACCCGAATCCATCTCGAGAGCACCTTCTCACCCACAAACCAAATCCGCCACAACCACCCGAGACCCATTACCTATCGACCCCAAACCGGGTCAATCTAGAACCCATAACCCGTTGTCAAACCCGACAGACCTGCTACCCCTTTCAAACCCACAACAAAATCGAAACCCCGAAGCCTTGAATTAAGAAAAAAGGGCCATGTGCAGAACATTGGACTTAGCAAATGAAAACCCAAAAATATCTTCAACCAAACCAATGTATCCTATCCTAATGAAGACTCGTGGATTATAAAAAATGAGGAGAAGCACATCATTTGGGACTCTCAACACAAAATAGAGACGAGAGACACTGTATATTATGTACAATTTAGATTAGGAAAAAATTCCAAACAAATACAAAAAAATTAGTTTAGTTTAGAATAATTTTTACGTTTTTAGTCTTCTTGGTGTAATCAAGTGCTAGATTTGTGAGAACATTGGGACACACGTACATGAATGCGATTCAAGGAATCAATTCAAAGGGAGAGTTTTGTGTATTGTATTTCTTGCTCTACTCTTTAAATTGTTGTTCCATATTTGTCACTGTGATTAATTATTTTATTATGCTTGGCTAGTCACCCTATTCAAGGGATGGGATGCACTGCGTAGATTATTAATTTAATTAATTGATTTCATTAATGCAATATTTGTAGAAAAATTAAATTTTTGACTGTCACCAATTAATTTATGTAACGAGAGTTAGTAAATTAATTGTACCAATTAATGTTTGAATTTAGGGATCGAAGTAGAGATAGTTTTTTTCGAAATTTGAATATTAATTATGTGTTGAAATTAGAGAACTCATAGTGTTTTTATTAAATTGATCCTTGCGGGTAATTTTGTTGAAAATAGTATAATTCTTAATTTTTCATCGTGTGACATTTTTTAAATTAGTTTCCCGAAAAAGATATTATTAAATTTATAGTTGTAACGAGAGTTAGATATTATCGATTTAATATTATCTCAAAATATTTCAAATTAATAAATTGAGAAATTAAAATAATTGATAATGCGGTGTAATCCCATCTCTTGACATTCTCACATTTTTCACACTCGATTGCACATTATTTTTTCTTATTTAGTCATTTCATAATTTTTAGCATTTATTACTTAATTCTCCCTTGAAATTGTTTTTAAAAAAAATAAAATAAAAAAAGATTTTAATAAAAAAAAATGAAAGTGTAAGTATTCACATTAATTGTTTCACCTTGGAAGTTGGATTGATACCCGTACTTACCGCAATACGAGTTGTTTTAGACAAGTTTTGTAGGTATTCAAGGGATTTTGAGAGTGGTTTTTTAAGACAACGACACATACGTAGAAAGCTTATTATCATTGACCAATAAGCTGCCATGTCTCTACAGTCATAATATAAATCAACCCCTATTTGCTAGTGTATCCTCATATAACAAAGTTTGATGATAATATCTGTATATATCTTAATAGTATTAACACCATACTAATAAATAATGATAACTCCTTGATGTCTAATTCAGACTCATGCATGTGAAAAATAAATATAATCATACCCATCCCCTAGGTCGTTCAATGGCCTTTACTAACTAAGTTTTATGACTCGCCATAACTGTAACACTTTCTTTTAAAGGGACTATCTAAATGTAGTCTCTACAAGCTTCCCCGATGCCCTTACTTCTATGGTTGTTTATGTTAAAACTTTTCTAAGTTGGGCCTACTCTTGGTCGTGACCCTACTGGTCATAATTTCATTGGATCTACTAGTCGTACCAAATCATATTATCTACTCTCTCAACCTCTTAGGGTATTATCCCCTATGCAATTCTTTTTTACTGTTGTGGTTTACCCTACTTGAGTCCACGATATACCGTCTTCAATCATTAGGCCTACATTGGACTCGGTCTTCACAATCTCAGGAACTCTATCATTTAGATAGTTATGGTGGTCCTATTAATATAGTAAGGTAATTACTACCATCTGAACATAAGTGGTGATTAATGATTTTTCCTGATAAAACTTGCCAAACCCTCTTTGTAAGGTTTGTGCCAATAAAAAACAGATTATGCTCATATTGAAGCGAATATTGCAAACATCCTTCTTCGCCTCCGTATCAATCTATCTCAATGCAAACAGATAAAGATTGTTATATTCCTCCTCATGTCGGCTACCATGTGGTCGCACATATGAGGTCTTCAATACCATACTTCTGATGTTGTTTGTAAAATCTCTCGTCTGCGATACTCATTTAATTAGATTCACAAATTTCCAAATCAAACTTATTTAATTGGATGTTTAAATTTGCTCAAACCAAACTTCAATTTTATTCAGCCCCTAAACATGCATCTACATGTCAAATATAATTAATGAATTAAAACCATGCGATGATTAGGCAGACAAACACAGATTTTAGGAAAAAACTGCTTTCGGGTAAAACCCTTTTTCTTTCCACCATAATTTGTAAAAGTCGATTTACACGGATTATAATAAAAATACAATTGACATAAGAAATACCCACAGATGTTGGTTTGTAGTCGTCAGCCCAGGAAAACCGTAACACTCCCTATGACATGCAGTCGATCAGCCCAGTACCTCCCACAAGTGGCACCTTTTGTCAGCCTAGTACCTTCCAAGGCGCTTCGTGTAGCAGCATAAACTCCTAGAAAATATGTCTTGGGTTCCACAAAACAACTCGCACAAAAGTAATTGAGATTTTTGAATTGTAAAACAAAAGCTTTGAACCCTTTAAATTGTTGGAGGAGAAAACAATCACTCAAAAATGAATTCTGTTAAAAACAGTGTTTCTCCACACCAAAAATAAGTAGTCTAACACCCAATATATAGCAGAATTAAAGAGGTGATGTGTTAGCCTAAATGACCTGTCGGTCAAACGACATACAATGTCGTTTGAGTGAGACAACATCTCGTTCGAACGAGATACGCTGTCGTTTGAACAAGAGAGGCCCTGATCCAAAAAAATACTTTAGACTTTGAAAAAAGTTGGAAACCTCTAAAAGAAAAACCTGTTAGGGGATCAGAAACTTTTATATAAAAAAATATTTTATAAGAAAATGTTTTTATAAAAAACATTTATAAAAAAAATCATAAAATATCCCAACACTTTAATATGAAATGTAAATGGAAATTAAACATAATTTTACCAAAATTATCTTGTTGGGAATGAATTTTGAAGTCCACTTGAAATTCGGATCCATCTTTTGTAGATGTTAGCTTCCTCAATCCTTCGACGGTTGTAGCACTATACGACATACATAATTGTGACGGACGATGTCCTTACAAATCTCCCCCTATGTCTAAGTCAGTATAAAATAAAAAAATATCCCAATTATCAATCTAAAAAAATGACCTATACAAGTCTACCCTCCCAAAAACAAAAGTGGAAAGATAAAATGACAAGTCTTCAAACTTTGCCTCAATAATCAACTTTTCAAAAGTTCAAGCTTTTCTCATCAGGGTGTGCAATCCAAAAATCTTCAATTGTACCTACACACATGAGACAAGTCAAATACCTCATGAAGTATAGAGTTTGTAATGATATAAGCATAAACATGAAACCATAATCAAATCTCCCCCATACTTAAACTCCCCCATAAAGTTATAATTCATTCTTCCCCTTTTATTTTTCCGAAATAGACATGGAAAAGAATAAACAACATCAATCAAATCACAGTGTCATGGTAAACAAAGAAAACAAACTATTTTTGAGTTTTCATATTTTTCATACAAAAATGCAAAAAAGATGTTGCAAAAAAACACACACCATGAATTCATACTAAGATATCCAAATCGTGGAAACGAAATAAATTGGTGTGAATAAATTCGATAGGAAAATCAACTTAATCATGTCATGTGTGCACGATGCATAAGTGTACTACTAACGAAAATAGTCCTTAGGTGTAAAATTATTGAATTTAGATGACACTGTCTTAATCATATAAAAAAACAAAGTATAAATGATTTTCACACCAATAATGTCCAAAACTATGTAATGCTTTTTCATGACTTTCAAGGATGTGCAAACTGTTGTAAATTCCATCCAAACTCCCTCATTAAAACATAATACTTTTTCATTTTTTCTTATGAGGTGATGAAACTAAAACCTATTGGCCCATTTTTGGATTAATTTTCTTTTTATTGCCTTTCAATTTTTTCGGGCTCTTTTAAACCTCACTGGACCCCAGATGATTTTCAATTCCTCACTTTTTTAGGTCCATTTAAACGGTGGCTTTATCGCAAAGGAAAAAGGAGATACCTTTCGCAGCCCTTTTCCATTTTTCAAAATAAAACACACAAACTCAGAAACAGTTTATAACATGCACTATTTATATGTCAAGTTTTATCGCATTTGATTCGTTATATAGACATAATTGAGATGGAAACACTCAACCAACATGTGATAAACAAGCACAAAAGTCAAACAGTGCATTTGTGCAATAAAGGATATATGAGTCAAACATGTAGGTAGCAATACTATATATCATCTCAAAGACTCCAAACTTTGTAAAGCAAATGAATGAGACAACATATTGTCTCAAAACACTATCAAATAGTCATATGGATAAATGGAATGAAATTGTGACTTGGTCATCCTAAGTGTCCATTCATATACCGTGTAAACAAAATACAAAACTCTTTTTGGATTTTTCAAAAATTTTATCAAAAAATGAAAATCTTTTTTTATTTTTCGAACATTGTTCAAAATTAACCCAACAGTACCAAATAATATAGCAATATGAACCAAAGTACCGAAACTGATAAATCTAGACAACTAAATGGTCGTTCAAATGAAACTCAATGTCATTCGAACAAAAATGCATGTTGTTAGAATGACAGCTTCATGCAAAATGTGATCTCACTTGAACGAGAACTAATCTCGTTCGAACGAGAAAACCAACTTTCAAAGATTTGCCCAGAAATTTATGCAAATTTTCCAGTGAAAGAATTTCGTGAAAACAATTCCTGGAATGGGAAAATAGGTCCAAAACAGTAGCAATAATAAGAAAATAATGTAAACTATAAAATGATACATACTAGCAATAGGCAAAAAGTGTCATCATGTGAATCATCCTATGCTAGCAAAAAGTCTAAACCTCATCCAGTAGGTGCGAGGGAGTTTTTCAAAGATGGCGACATCCTATGAAAAACTTCCATTAAATCATGTGAGGCCTTGACAAATTCTTTACTTTCTCATGAATATGTGCAAACTATCTATCATTATGTGCAAGCAAAGTATCATGGGTGGGTGCATGTGTGCGAACATGTGTAGAAGCAAAGCGTGACACATTACCTAACTTAAAGCAAAACTCCCTAAGGTGCCCTCTGTTTTTGCAATGGGAGCAAACATAAATAGTCCTAGACACGCCTCTCTAAAAATGTCCCCTATGTGCTTTCCGAACAAGTGCGGGATGCCTAGGTGGGTCGGTCCGAGACCCATGTGAATCTTTCACTAAAGTAGGAATCGACTCGGGTGCAACAAAAGAAGTGGATGCACCGTCATGACTTATTCCTATACTCTCAGCACTACCCAAAGTGGGATTGATAACCATATTTTCAACCTTCTTAGATGCATTCTATAAAGGGACTTTGACCTCCAGGGCATGTTCAAGATCACTCTTGAGTTGGGATACACGTGTCATCAGACTAGACAACGTGTTGATCAACTCACAATTTTCCCTCCTTAAACCTTCTTTCTCTCTCTCCAAATATATGACCCGATGACCTAAATCCTTATTAAACTTCTTTGTTTTCAAGGTCTCAGTGTACAAATCCCTAAAATATTTTTAGATCTCACTTTCATCTCCACTCTCAAACTCGCAGTCACCTCCACTAGAAACACTCAACTCATCACCGTCACTCTCGTGAACACAATTATCATGGGGAAAAGTGTGTATGTTCACACGACTCGAAAAAGCTACACACATCCCATGTGACAAACCTTTATCGGTATCATCTCCCTCACTATCACTAAGAGTTGCAGGCATGGCTATACTCTTCCCTTTTCTCTTTATCCTAGTAGGACATTCAAAAGCTCTCCATTGCCTTTACACTCAAAACAAGTCATATCATCTAATTCTTCCTCACTTTCTTCTTCGTCTTTATCAACCCTTCTCTGTTTTTTACTTCCCTCTTTGGCCTTTTCTTTCTTTTTATTTTTCTCAAACGAATTTTTATTGGAAAAATTATTTTTGTTCATTTTGAGAAACTTTTTAAAAAATTTCGCAAATAAGGCCACATCGTCAATACTAAATTCTCCCTTAGAACTAGAGTCATAAACTCTCTCTTTCTTTTTCTTCCTAACTTGAGTCTTTAAAGCAATCCTTAGCCTTAATGGTTTGGGGAAACATGTCAATCTCATAAGTTTGTTGGTCTCTTACAAGCTCTTCTAACTTAAGCAGATTTATCTTTCCCAACGAATTCAAAACAGTGACGTTAGGAATAAAACATTTTGGGAGAGATATCAAAACCTTTTTAACGACATGCATGTTGTCAATTGGCTCATCTAAATTAAAACTTGAGTTAATAATGCCCGAAAACGTGCATAAAATTCATCAAAACATTCGGACTCAGACATGGTGATAGTCTTAAACTGGGTAGCCAAATACTATAACTTTGATTCTTTTACCGTGTTCGTACCCTCGGGTGTAAATTGGAGGACATTCCATGCCTCTTTATACATAGTGTATGTCATAATTTGGCGGAACTCGTCTAGGGTGACGGCTACAGAAATAGCACTCAAACCACGGGAATTAAAATTAGATATTTTAAAATAATCTTCAGTCCAATCCGACACAGGTTTCAGAGAGGTGATATTATTAGCAGTGATAGTGGGAGGAGTCCACTCTCTTTCACAAAACAACCAAACACGTTATCCAATGGCTTTTTAATGAGATTTCATACGGCCTTTCGAATAAGCATAATTGGACCCGTAAAAAATAGGCATTCGATTATATAAGTGATCCATCGAAAAAGTTGCAATTTTTCACCAAAAAAAATTCAAAAAAAATCGATATCACACAATTTATGAGGAAAATAGGATTACGCTATAAATTAGCGCAACCTGCTCTGATACCAATTTGTAAAATATGTCGTGTGCTATACTGATTCAAATGCATTCACAAATTTCCAAATCAAACTTATTTGATTGGATGTCTAAATTTTCTCAAACGACAGTTCAATTTTATTCAGCCCCTAAACATCCATCGACGTGTCAAATCGAATCAATGAATTAAAACCATACGATGATTAAGCTGACAAACACAGATTTCTGGAAAAAAAACCTTTCGGGTAAAAACCTTTGAATTTCCACTATAATCTGTAAAAGTCGTTTTACACGAATTATAATGAAAATACAATTGACATACGAAATACTTGTAGGTGTCGGTTCGTAGTCGTCAACCCAGGAACACCGCAGCACACCCTAGACACGGTGATCATCCCAGTACCTCCTGTAAGTTGTACCTATTGTCATCCCAGTACCTTCCAAGGCACCTAGTGTAGAAGCATACACTCCAAGCAAATATCTCTAGGGTTCCACAAAACAACTCACACAAAAGTAATTGGGATTTATGAATTGTAAAACAAAAGCTTTGAACCCTTTAAATTGTTGGAGAAGAAAACAAACACTCAAAAACGTATTCTGTTAAAAAACAGTGTTTCTCCATGACAAAAACAAGTAGTCTGACACCCAATATATAGCAAAATTAAGGCGGTGACGTGTCAGCCTAAATGAACTATTGTTCGAATGAAATACTTTGTCTTTTGAGAGAGATATCATCTCGTTCGAACGAGATATCCTGTCATTTGAACGATAGAGGCCCCGGTCCCAAAAAAAGTTTAAACTTTGAAAAAAGTTGGAAACCTCTAAAAGCAAAAACTGTTACCGGATCAGAAAACTTTTATATAAAAAATCTTTTATAAGAAAATGTTTTTATAAAAACCATTTATAAAAAATTCATAAAATATCCCAACACTTTTAATATGAAATGTAAGTAGAACTTAAACATAATTTTACCAAAATTATCTTGTTGGGCATGAATGTTGAAGTCCACTTGAAATTCAGATCCGTATTTTGTAGATGTTATCTTCTTCAATCCTTCGACGGTTGTAGCGGTATATAACATACATAATTATGACGGACTATGTCCTTACATTGTTACAAAAAGTGAGTAAAAGCATTTCCCCTCAAAACATTCAGTAATAACTTGTTAAAACTCTCACGACCAAACGTCTATGAGTCTCGAACAAATTCAAACCACATATGTAGGGTGTCTCATAAAGGAAATCCAAACAAGGAACCCTCCTGATACACTTAGTATGCTTCTAATCATTACTTTGGAACTATGGCATGAAACCCCCAACACAGTTGTCATTATATAGACTACAAATCCTAAATGGTAAAGATGTAAAGTATTCAGAGAACACAACACGAAAAATCAATAGTCTCACTCAAGATCCCTAGAAAATTAGAACTTAGAATGCTCTGATACCAACTATGATACCCCGCACAATTTAATACTAGATTTGCCAGGTCTATTACAAACTCGTGAGAATCAAATAATTGAATATCATTTTAAGCATGACAGTAATAAAACTAAATGCATAAAATAATTAACTGAAACATACCATGGGTGGACCACATAACTCTAATACCAAATCAATCGACAGTACTAGTACCATCATGTAACTATAATTGTATCAACACAAAATAAACTACTGAATGATCTCCGGGTGGATGCCACACTCTTAACTATGTCTTGAAAAGTAAAGTTAAGAACAAGACTCTTTAGTATAACCATATAACTGAGTTGGACTATAATATAATTACACATTTTCCATCATATTTTAGATATTTTTAAATTATCCCAACCTAACAATCCTAGATATCACACGCGTTTAATTTGAGATCCAAGTGTACCCCAAGATTACGTATTATTCAATTCCTTTGAATAAGCATAAATAATTATTTTACTCATCTCGAGTATATAAGATACCTTATATCATATCATTCATTTTGTACATATTTTTTGGGTACGCACACACAGTAGTTTACTCATTATATAATCTAGTACATATTTACCGGGTACACACACACAATCTAACCTAATACGTATTTAGCAATTACCCACACCCAATATTTCTCACATAATATAATTTAGTATGTATTTACCGGGTACGCACCGAATCTAGCCTAGTATGTATTTATCAGGTACACACCCAATCTAGCCTAGTACGTAAGAAAACAGGGGAAATCAATAGATCAAACCTAATTTACACATAACCAACCAAACAAACCCCATACAAAACCTAAGATTTAGTGTTAATGGTTAATTTGTTCCAAATTTTATATTTAACAAATTTTGTTTAGAATCCAATAAATAATTATATTATATATCAAATAAAATTATATATTATATTAACTAGACTTGCCTTTAAATAGATTTAGGTCGAACTTCCACTTGTAATGCTGCAAATCTCATTTTCTTACACTACCTTCCTCTCTCTAACTCTAGGGTTCCCCACCAAGACCTAAGAAATGATTTGGGCTAACTCTAATCTTCATTTTATACTTCATATTCCTATATTAGGAGGATCCTCTATATGGTCCTTGACCCATTATCCCCAAAACAATCTTGAACTAGTCTATAACTTATCCCAACTCCAATACCAACCCTAAGACCTCAAACCCACTCTTTAAAGGGGTAAATGAACCTTCTACATCTCCCGAAAGTCGCTCGAATTATTCCATGAACATAATTATTATTTATTAAATAATTATTATTTCATTACCATATTTTAATTCAATTCAATTTCAGATAAAAACATATATTTTAATGAGTAACCAACCATAGTAGATAAATACACCAAAATTATTAACATATATAATTTATTTAGTTTACTATAATTTACAGGCTATTACACATTTTTAATATTTTTTTGGGAATTGTTGTAACAACAATTGAAGGGGGTACCCATTGGTAGGGGCTGACGAATACCAATCGGTAGTGGCATAAAGATTCAAGGCATTTGTGGGTTCCTAAGGGTCATTGTCGACTAGCGTACCTAAGGGGTTCGAGTAGGAACCCTTTATTCCCTAATAAAAAGGGGTGAGAGCAACCTCATTCTCAACTCTAATCGAATTCTCTCTCTTTAGAAAATATTCTCCCAATTTCCTTTTGATTCTAGTGAAGAAATGACCAACATCGGGGATGTTGACGGCTGGGCTAGCATTGTGTGTACCCTCCCCGAGGGAATTCCAATGGAGATGGATAATGTTTATTGCAATGCAATGATTATGGCGGGCGATTGGGTTTTTCTTCCAGAACTCAGTAGTCATTGTTCGACTAGGGATAAAAAGCCTGAGGTTTATGTGATTTTTTTCATTTCATTTTAATTTTAATTTTGAATTCTTGTTTTTTTTTTTAATTTTGATTAATTTTGTAATCGTGGGATTTGTGTTATTGAATGTATTTTGTAGATAGACGTCCCACTATGGAGTGTATGATCTCGAGACTCGATGGGGGTGAAAATGGGTTGGGATAAGCTTCCCGAGGAGGTGAGACTAATGGTGGACATTATTAGGTTCGGCTATCTGACGAGGGCCTTAGATGATACATCTTGATCGACTATAGTGATATGCATTCTCGGAGAGTGGTGGTGGGTTACCCCTAACACATTTCATCTGGGTGTGGGTGAGATGAAGATCACACCGATAGACGTGCATAAAATCATGGGGTTGCCTTATGAGGGGAGAATATTATGGTGGATCAGTCCTTTTTTTTGGCTGATGTTGCTATTCGGGAGGCACTGGGGCCCATCAGATGGGTAGGATGGAGAGAGGCATTAAGGTTGTCCTGATAAAGGACACCCTTGCGAAGAGGGTGATCGACATGACAGATGACCAACAACTATGACAGGTAGCCCAAATGTTTATTTTACTCTTGCTGGGGGCATCCTAGTGGCGAATAGTGGGGTGACGCTCATCTGTGGTTTCTGACGTATCTTCGGGTCATCTCTAAGGTTGAAAACTTCAATTGAGGTAGTCTCGAAATGGCTTCTATGTACTTCTCTCTTTATGTCTTTAACCAGTGTTGTATTAACCCGTACTTTTCATATATGTTATATTACATCTACCCATCCTATAGTTAGACCAAAAGAAACATCGCATCGAAAACATATTCACCAAATTGTATGTGTATATCTCTCTCTCTCTCTCTCTCTCTCTCTCTATATATATATATATATATATATATATATATATATATATATGGGAGAGGGGTGTTTGAATAGTATAATGATCCAACAGTTCTGATTACCTCTGCTAAGGCGATCGAATGGTCTTAGAATATGCCATGAGTTATGACATGGAAAATGAGAGACTAATAACCCCCTCCAAAAGTATCTCCCATTTTTCACAAATCCCCTAACATCACAAATCTCCCCCTCTCCCCAAAACAGACCTCCTTCACAAATCCCCGAACATCACCGCCATCTCATACCGCCTGTCTACAGCCACTGTCACCCGCCTCTGTTGGTCATCGCCCGCCTTTGTCTCCATCCTCCTCATCCATCATGTAGTCATCTTTATTTCTTGGTTCTCTTTGAAAAATAATCATCTTAGGTCTTTGTGTTTTTAACATCTTAGGGCTTTGTACTTTTAACTTCCAATAAGTAATCTCCCTTACATGTACATAGAGACACACATTTATTTTCTTCGTCTCCTCCAACACATATTTGTTTACATGTTTTTCTTCATTTTAGGGCTTTGTTCATTTTGATTTTGGTTAAGATCTATCTTGATTTGTGTTTTATGTTGGGATCTAATTATTTGTTTGTGTTTTGTTGTTTATTTTTCCTTTGGCGGGTTACTTATTATACACCTGAACATGTATACTCATTTTCTTCTCTTTATTATGTGTCTATTTATAAATTTTATATATTTCCCTATAGTGATGGGAAGTTTTGTGCATTTTAGGTAATATTTTTAGGTTCTAAAATGCATGTTTTAGGTTTTTCCAAATAAAAAATTGGGGGAAAAGTTTATTTGATAATGGTTCACTTAAATGCAGTGGTGGGTTAGGGTTTCTGGTGTATGAAAAATTTCAAGTTATTATTTTTCTACTTCGTGGATTAGTTTTGCCCATAATTTTCCTTTCACATTTGTTGGAGTTTTTCTTTGTTTATTTACATGGTTTTTTTTTGTTGGCACCCGAAAACATACTACTACGTGCATTAGTTGTTCTTTTTTTGGGGTATTGAGTATACAACATTATTGTTTTTTGGTTCAAATTATCGGCATTCCAAAATATATTACTGTTTTTGACATACTATCTCTCTCACCCTCTGACACGCACGCACGCGCGCATAAGCAATGGTTCCACCATAGAGAGAGTGAGAGGGAGGTGATTTTGGGTGACCGTAGTTTATTTTTGGGATGAACCCAGTGTTATTTAGAGCTTCTGAATTTTAATCCAATTCCAATAGCTTGGTTTCTGTATATTAATTTGGTTCCATGACTACCCAACTCATTGTGGTGTTCAGTATTCTTTAGATCCGTATCCTCTATTCATCTTTAAGTTTGCATCCCGTAGTCATCTTTGGGATGAATCTTATGGTTGGGATCCTCTTTGTCGATCTTACTGGATGGTTTGGATCCAATTTAAGTTTTTTCTTTTCTTTGTTTTTATATAAGCATAACTATTTGTAAATTCATGTAACGTTTTAAAAAAACACTTGATATTTTCTCGCTCAAACAAGTTCTGTTTTGGGTAATTCTCATTATAGTTTTGAGTTTTCACATACATTTTAGGCACTAGGTGAAACCTGCATTTATATCTTTTTTTAATTACTTTGTTTATAAATTATGTCTTTGTTTATATATATATTTTCATTCCTTTAACATTTTTATGATAGTAATATTTTTTTAATCGAAGGCTGTGACAAATATGATAGTAATATTACATTACCTCTTACTTCATTACTTTATATTTATGCATTGTGCACGTTTCATATGCCATATTGGTGTTCTTGAGCCATTGTCCATCTTCATTGATACTTATGGGACAGGAAAAGTTCTAGACAAAGTTACGAAACATGAAAAAACATCCCCGAGTGAGATAAAACAATTTGACATTTCTCAATTTTAACCTCGATTTGTTTTTCTGTACCTCAAAGGTACACTATTTGTATGATACCATTTCAATTGATTATCTTAGCCTTTATTTAGATTCATTATATTCACTCACTGCCTTTTGTTCTTTAAATGTCATAAAAAAGAATTGAAAATTATTTATTATCATATAATAGGGACTGAGCTGGATTAATTGTGGCACAACAGCCACAAGAACCGACAATTAGAAACAGCGCACCTACTAAGGAAGATATTTCATTTTGAATTTTGGTGATTCTTTATATGTATATAACTTTCATTAGTCTTATTAGTCTCATCTTGATATTTGTTGACGAGTATCAAAATGAATTAGCTGTTATAGCAATAGCTGCTTTACAAACTGATGTGCTATAGCAGTAGCTGCTATATTAGCAGTTATAACTGCTATACAAACTACTATAACTGCTATATAAATTTTGAATTACCCTATAGCTGCTATAGCAGCTATACAGACTACTATAGCTGATATTCAAACTACTATAGCTGGTATAGCTGCTATACACACTACTATATCTTGTATATACAAACTACTATAGCTGATATAGCTGTTATACAAACTACAAACTACTATATTTTCTATTTTATATCACGGTGAATTATCCTTAGACTACAGTCATGGTGCAAGTATGCCAAACCATAGGCAGCGGCAAGTGTTATTCTTATATGAGCATTCCACTTAACAGAACACTCTTCTTCGATATTTTCATGCGAAAAATCATCTTAGCTGCCTGATCACAACCTTTACGACTGCGATCAATTCTCTTAACAGGGATTGTACCATAATCATTCTTAACCATCCGATAAATAGTTCCAAACCCTACAGATTCATATTTGAACCGTAGAGTCCACGAATATGGAAATTCTCATTTACTTTGGATTTAATGTATGCAAATGGTTGAATGTATGCGGATCTGATTTTAGATTAGCAATTTGAACAACACCAACACAGTAGAAATTTTTACAATTACCAAAAATTGATGTCCTAATATGAATAATCTCAATATCTAAAATGGTTGTTCTACGTACATATGTTAGTGTTGTTTCATAAAGTTTCATTATTGCTAACTAAAACTATTTTTTTAGTATCATAACTATCTTGATTATGTTGTATCAAAACATTTGTTTTTGTTTTTAACATGTGGAATTTCTACAATTTTAGTTGGATAAAAGCTTTGATGTAACTTCAAATTGTGAGTATTTTTTTCTCTATATATTTGAATGAAAATTGTTCAAATAACATATTTTTGTGTTGATTTTTCGGAGGGGGATTAAGAGCAAGAGGTATTGGTTTCCTATACTTTGTATCTCTCATTACTTTTTTGAACCCTGTTGTAAACTTCTCAGTTTAGTTGTAAAAATTATATTGTCGATTTTTAATGGTTGATTATGTTACTAATGTTCAAATTTTTTTAATTTTCATAAATCTCTGGCAGGGTGAAGCTTCGAAATGAGCTTTCCTAAGAGAGGTAACTGATCTTATGAATTGACTTGGGGTCTTTTAAAGAGGGGTCACAGATCTTCATGGTTTGATATATTTTGTAGCTACTTGGTTCAGATGTTTAATTTATTCTCTTTTTGTGATTCACGTATAACTAAAATTTTGTTCATTATTGCATATGGTATGTTGATACTATTTTTTGGCTGTGGGGGTTATTTCTAATTACCATATGTATGGATAGAGGTGTTGAGGTGTTGAAATGTCTGATGAGGCAGCATCTCAATCTCAATCTGTACCAAACAATATTGTATTGACATTTATGGATGATATTAGTGGGATAATTAGACCTTCTAGGTACACTACAATTTTTTTTTCTTCCTATTTCCCTTTTCCAATATGATATTAGTGGGATAATTAGAGTTGTTTAGGCTTTAATTTTTATTACTCAATCAAACCTGTTTGATTGAGTATACTTCATCATATAATTATTCACACCTGTTTGATTGAGTATACTCAACTTTTGCCCTATAGTTGTTTACTTCAGCATACGATTATTCGTACCTGTTTGATTGAGTATACTCAATTTTTCCCTAGAGTTGTTCACTTCATCATACCTATTTTATTTACTTCAGCAAACTTTGATGGGAATGATCTAGGTAAAAACTCTGTTATCTGCCTATCGGAACCAAGGGACAACACTTTCCTGCCTTGTCGACATGTGTATCTGCAGTGTATGTGCAAAACTTTCGAGGTACCAAACAAACGGGTACCCAATATGTAAATCTTATAATGGTGTGTGTGCCTTCACACCTTTGCTATGATGTTTAAAGAATTCATCGAAGCTATATTATTACTGACATGAGGTTGTCATTTTTCACTTTTGTGTAGGTTACCATTATCAATCTATTCTCCATGGCCAACAATAAATTGCTTTACAAGAATCAACGGTTGCAGCAAAAACAGTGGCACTGAGCAGGATAAAGAACCTACATTCAAATTACAGAAGATTAGAATAGTAGAATAGAAAATCTACAGAATGAGGTTGCTTATTTGAAGAAACAGTATTATATAAGAGAAATTGAGGGTGCTACTTCTAGCACGGTTTGGACAAGAGAAAGAAGGGTGCTATTTATGAGAAACTCTCCCCTTTTTGTAAGAAACTATTTATCTATTTTCTCCAATTTTTTCCCGCGTTATAATTCCATTTGATTAATGTTAAATTAGTTGTGATACTCTCTTATGGGTGTTTTAAACCTTAATTTTCATGAGATGTACTTTACTATACATTTTATCTCAGAGTTTGAGATTCTTCTATTGTCCCAAAGAAAATATAATGTTAGAATGAATGAATTAGTTTCTCTCTATTTTCTATGCTCCTTTTATCTTAATTAACTTTTTATTAGTGTAATTCCAGGCCACTTTATTGTGAATTTCGAAGTTAAAATTTCAATTTTGTTTTGTATGATACTAACTTTGTTGTAGAATTTCTAACTTAAAAGTTTTACTACGTGATTATGAAATATTATGTGTAGTTTCTACTATATAATCAATAATTAATTTCAATAATATATATTTGGATACTCACATAGTATTGCTGATAAATGTTTTTTTACCATGTTCTATAGGAAGTAAAATTACTGCCAGTGTTTCTTATTTTTTCTTTAAAATTGTTAAATGAACTTTGGATACATTTCCAATCCTTATTTCTAAAAATCGGCACCCTATGAACTGAGTGATTGTAAACTAATTCACTAATGTCCTCGTGGACTTTTATTCCATTTTTCCAAGGAAAATATTTTCAATTACGTACGTGTGGGTAGTAACTAGAAAAGATGACAACGCATAACGGAATACATTCACCACTACTTATCATCTTATGTAACCCTAATAGTCCCCCTTTACTTCTGTTATATGAGACCCCAAATAAATGTAATAAGGTGTAGTTGCATCCTGTTTGAATAAAGTTTCGTTTTTACGTCCTAAAATTTTATTTACTTTACGATCATTATTCTATTAGTATTATCATATTTAGAATAGCGGGTGTGACAACATGGTATCAGACTGAGCGTTATGTTCATTATGCATATGTGGGAATTAGGATAACATATTAGTTATTTTAGGATAGCATATTAGTTCTTTTATTTTCATAACTTCCACGTTACATTATGTAACTAATTATGTCTTACAAATATGAATATATGGGATGAGATTTACCTAGATATACATAAAGCAGTTTCAGTAAGCTATCATGAAGAAATGGTATGCTAAATTGTGCAAAAGCATCCAAAGTATCGATCGTGAGTGGGCCATTGCTACTCCTGGGATTACACATAGTTTTTTAATTGGTCAACTAACGTGGAAGAACAAGCAATGAAGCAAGCACGAAGGTATTCTAAGGACCCAGAAGCACTCTAAAAGGCTAGACCGATTCGCTTTGCACCAGAATACCCCGGATCGCAGGCAAACCGAAGAGGCCCTTTGGAAAAATGAACCGATCCGAGGTCAGACTGATCCGCCTCCATACCAGACCGGCCCGCCTGGGATAAAATTGAACAGTTCCGTGAGTGTTTTTACCACCGACTCAAATTTCCAATTTATATACCTATTTCGGTGGTGTATTTTCTAAGTCTTTGAGAAAACGTTTCTAAGAGTTAAAACACAACAAGACTTCATTTTTTGATGTGCCAAACATCTTTTTGATTCACACACAAAAATTCCAATTACTTTTGTGAATCTTTTGGAACCCTAGAACACAAGCTTTGCTACGGTTCAACCTTTGTGGGGAGATTTTTGCAACCGAGGGCTGCGTGTCATTACTGAGGGAGTCTCTACAAAGTGTTATGGGTACGTGACATTGAGGAGAGTTGCGATTCTTCCTTTGTTGTTTGGGCTGCAAGTCCTTAGAGGGTGCTGCGTGTATTCTCTTGCTGAGTTCAAGACTGCGTGTCTTTGTGGGTTGGCTGCGTGTTAATCCATTGCAGATTTCTCTATGTAATTGTAAGTTGCGATTTATATATTCATAGTGAAATAAAGGTTTTACCCGAAAAGGGTTTTTTCCTGAAATATGTGTCTCAGCATATTTTTGTGTCACATGCTTTATTTATTTATGGGTTGACACATGCACCTTAGATGCATGTTTAGGGGCTGAATTAAATAAAGGTTGATTGGAAACTTGCGAATTTAATTTAATCAATTATCACACTATCGCACTCTTTCAGTTTTACCTCCACTTCCTCGTCTTCCAGTTCCACCTTTGGTGAATCCAAACTCAAGACTAATCGTATCCTGCCTCGACTCGTTTATAATAGAATATGAAAGGAATACGATTGTACATAAATAATGGAACGAGGGATGAATTTATCATTAGTTTTGTGTGTGTGTGGTAGAAATAAAATGGTTATCATATTTTCAGAGTAATGTTTTGTAGGCGTGAAGGAAGGATATATATTTTTTCTTTAGTTCCTAAAACTTTGACAATATGATATGTATACACAAATGTAAAACAATACATGACATTAATATAAAAGTTTGTTTAGTTTCCTCCAATGATCTTTATATATCTTTAGTATATTTTATATATAGGATGGTAAAGACCCGGGCATATGGTAGTGGATGCCAACATTAAGAAGGGCATCAAAATGCTCCAAATCTGCTAACTTCTTCAACTATCACAAGAGGTATAATGCATGATCTACAAGAATTAACTATACTAACTAGGTTTGAACAAAATTTAGCACCTCAATGTATGGTTAATAACGATACTGCTGAATAAATACAAAGAATTAATGCACTCAAAGAATCTATTCACCGAAGAACACCATTATTTTATCGAAAGCCACTGCTAGTGAGGCTTAAACGTGGGTACATAAAACACTTAATGTTCTCAATGGATTAGGTGTCATACCATAACTCAGAGTATTGTTAGAAACTTACATCTTTTAAAAAGAAGAATTTTTTTGTAGTAATATGTCATTCAATCCCGTAGTATTAAAGGATTAACTTGGGATCAATTTGAAGAAATTTTCTTTAAACAGTACTTTTCGAAGTTAGTGAGAGGTCATATTATAACAGAATTCTTAGGTTTGAAACAACAAGAAATGATGATAACAAATTATGAAAATAGTTTCACATAACTCTCTTGGTATTCCCATTATTATGTGGACACGAAGGACCAAAATGCGTAAACATTTTGAATGCGGTTTACAAACCAATGTCGAAACTTATATGATATGATTAAAAAATTTCAATTTTAACCAAATGATAAAAGTAACATCCCTCGTTGATCGAACTCCAGCATGTGGTGGATTTAACAGAATCATAACCCCAACTCCTAAAAACTCATATGTAGTAAGAAACCAACACATTCAAAGGGACCACCCTTATTTCAAATAAAAGGATGGTCAGGTTCTCAGCCAAATTAGTCATAGTAGTAGCGAATCCATGATGTGATTTCATGAGTGTGACAGACTAGGTCATATAAGGTCGCAATGCCCGAAGTTATAACAATCTTATCCTAACAATCATTTGTTTCAACAAAAATATCGTGGGAAGAGACAAGAACAAGTAAATAGGAGTCGGGGTTAGAAATTTTCAATTATGCCAACAAAAGATCCGAACAACTAAGATGTGGTATAAGATAATATATTTTTACACAATGTTTCGGATCATATATTATTTGATTATAGCTCAATGAACCCTTTTATTATATTTGACTTCATAACTACATTGAAATTATCTACTAGTCCCTTAGAATATCCATTATCCATGGGACTTCCAACATGGAAATCAATTGTAACAAACTGAGTTTGCAAACAGTGCACAATAAGAATCGGGACTAGAATACTTATAGTAAATCTGGTAGTTTTGGACCAAAAATAATTCGATTTTATTATTGGTATGGACATTTTATCCCTAAACTTTGCTCATATTGACTTTCAAAAGAAGTTAGTACCGTTCAAAAACCCGCATAGAAATTCATTTTATTTTCAAGGGAAGACTTGATTTAATTAAATGTTTTCCCAACTTCAATAAAAATTTCCTTCATTATCTCTTGCTATTTTAGATAAATATGATGACATATTTCCTGAAGAATTATCTAGTCTACCTCCACATCGAGAACTATAATTTACCATAAAATGGTTACCAAACACATCTCCCATTTCTATACCTCCTTATTGTATGTCAGCCTCAAAATTGCGAGAATTTCGATCTCATCTTGATGGATTATTGGAGAAAGGTTTTATTCTACTCAGTACATATCACCAATACTATTTGTGAAAAAGAATGATACAACATTTCTTTTATTCATCGACTATCAAAAACTAAATCAAGTAACCATCAACAATAAATATCATTCATCGAGGATAGGAGATATGTTTGATTAATTGCGAGGATCAAGAATATTTTTAAAATTTGATTTACAATTCGGTTATTATCAACTCCGTGTTAAAGAAGAATACGTACCTAAACATACTCTTCAACCTCTCTATGATAATTTCAAATTTATGGTAATGACCTTTGGATTAACAAATGCACATGCATCTTTCATGGATTTAATGCATCGATTGTTTTAACCTTTTTTAGATTAATTTGTAATTGTTTTCACAAACGATATTTTGATATACTCTAAGAATATAGAAGACTTTGAAGAACACTTGCGCATGGTACCATAAACTTTACGACAATACCAAATTTATACAAAGAAAATAATATGCAATTTTATGATCAGAGAAGTGATGTTTCTAAGGCATGTGATTATTGAGACAAGTATACATGTAGATATAGCGAAAATTGCATTAGTATTGGAATGGTATCAACCCATAAATGTTAGAAAATTTGGAGTTTTCTAGGACTTGTAGGTTATTATCGACACTTTGTAGAAGGATTTTAAAAACTTGTCTTTCCTTTGATGAATTAGACCCAAAATGGATGTCCGATTTTCTTAGACCAAAGAGTGTGAACAAGCATTCAACACATTATAAGAAAATTTTACCACTACCCTAGTCCTTACTATTCCCACTAGTAATATTGGTTACAATGTATATACTGATGACTCGTTATAAGGATTAGGAAGTTTACTTATGCAAAGAGGAAAGGTGATAGAATCTAAGTCGCGTCAATTAAAAATTCACGGGCATAACTACCTAGTACATGATTTGTAATTAGCCGTAATTTTTTTTGGATTAAAAATTTGGAGATGTTATTTATATGTAAAATAATTTCAAGTATTCGCATATCATAAAAGTCTTAAGTATATTTTTACCCAGAAAAATTTAATTTTTTGACAACGACGATGGGTTGAATTTTTGTAGCATTGTAAATTTAACTTACAATACTACCCAAGGAAAGGCGATGTAGTTGTCGATGCCTTAAGTCGAAAGTCAATAGGGAGACTCAATGATTATTTTACATTTATAACCACTATGGGAAACCATAACTTACAAATATAAAATTCAGAAATTCCAATTATTCTTAGAAAAATCATTTCTTATCCAACCCGTCAGAAGAAAATTTTGAAACAACAACTGAATGATCTTTTTTTGAAAAGTCAACAACAAAAGTTGGAAGATAATAATGAAGAACAATATTGGTCCTATAGCTAAGAAAGAAGACTGAGATTTAAAAGTCATGTATATGTACCGTTGGACCCCTCCTTACGAAACGAAATATTGAGAGAAGCTTATTATTCGAAATTTATAATTTCTCCAGAAAGTACCAAAATATATTACGATCTAAACCGACAATATTGGTAGCAAGGCATAAAGCAAGAATTAACCAATTTTATGGAAAAATGTCTTACATGTCAATAAGTAAAAATTAAACATCAACATCCTAGAGGATTATTGCAACTGCTTCCTATCTAGGAGTGGAAATGGGAACATATTACAAGGGATTTTGTTATTGGATTGCCCAAAACATCTCAATGTTACAATTCAATATGGGTTATTATCGATAAACTTACCAAATCAGTCCATTTTCTGCCAACAAAAACTACCGATTGTTTATAAAGACTCAAAAAGCTTCATATTCGTAACATTATTCGACTCCAGAGAGTACCCTTGTCCACTGAATCTGACAAGACCAACGATTGATTAAAAGATTTTGGCAAGTATTATAGAAAGCCACTAGAACAAAACTTTACTCAAGTACCACATTTCACTCACAAACGGATCGACAATAATTCACATTCTTGAAGATCTGTTAAGAACTTGTGATTTAAAGTTATCCGATAATTGGAGTGATCATCTAGCATCAATCAAATTCTCATACAACAACATATACAAACTAGCATTCAGGAAACCCCTTATGAAGCCTGATATGGTACACCCTATCGTTCACCATTATGCTAGAATGGATCAGGAGAAAATAGTATCATTAGACCCAAAGTTATAGCCAAAACTACAGAAAATATATGATTAGTAAAAGAAAGATTGCATAATGCTCAGAGTCAATAAAAGAGTTATGCTGACAACAGAAAGAAAGCCATTGGAATTTTCAGTAAATAGCCTAGTATTCTTAAAGGTTTCCCTACAAAAAGGAATAATTTGATTTGGAATGAAAGGGAAATTATCACCTTGCTATACTGGACCTTTTAAAATACCGAACGTGTAGGACCAATAGCCTATCTTTTACCTTCAGAATTATCTAACATATATGATGTTTTCTATGTCTCACATTTACGGAAATATATACCTACCCCAACCATATTTCTACCTATGAAGGTATATCTGCACATCCAAATCATGATTTTGAAGAAAAACCTATCAAAACTATTTATTTTTATAACAAGGTTCTTCGACGAAAAACCATTCATCTAATAAACATCTCTTGGCAATAACATGATAGGGAAAAAGAAACATGGGAACCCGAAGAGTCTATCAAATTGTTCTATCCATCAATCTTTGAAGGTAATTTCGAGGACAATTTTCTTAGGTAGGTATATTGTAACAACACGTACTTTCCATATACTGTATATTACAACCACTCATCCTATAGTTATACCAAAAAAATCGCATCGAAAACGTGTTAACTAGATGTAATACATTTACCTTATCAATATAAGACATCATAAAAACTAAGATCTAGATAAATATACAACTAAATACTAAAGAATAAAATAAATTACCCTAACAACCCTAAAGTTTTAAAGTTTTCAAAAATGCTCCTAGAAAATTCAAAACTTCATTCAATATTCATTCTTAAACATCAATCTCAAAACTTAGTTACACAAATAACCCATAACACTTAGAATTATTATATTTACAGAAACCCACCCTCATAAGTTTGTAATATTAAATATTATCCCCTAAAACTTTAAAAATACATGGACAAAACCTAAATATGGAACTACAAACTACATAAGGACCTAAAACTCAAACATAACAACTTACACAAAACCCCTACTGATGTGGAGCCACTTGGGTAGCCTAATAAGAAGTTTTTACACATTGAAACACATGGATACCTTACGCCTCCACAAGCTTTAAGATCAAAACTTAATTGAACCAAGGCTGAAATCCATCTCCAAACTAACCATCGAACTCCCGTCAACCAGACATATAAAAACCCTAACTTACCACAGTGAAAAACTCACTTATCCACTGTTAAAATTCAAAGATTATTTTTAGAGCTTTTGGTATTCTTTTATTTCATATATCAAACTCAGTTCTTTCAATTTGGTTGAGTTGATACACTAACATAGGATAATTGTCATTAGTTACATGATATATATTACATGTATATAGCACTCAAGAAGCTTGCATATTTGAAAACACAATAGAAGTTTGATCTTGAATGGTGAATTCAGTATTCTGACTTTGAACAAGTTTCAAAGTGGGAAAACTTAATGTAATACCCCGTGTTTTTGAAATAAATATTGGGACGAAATTTAATTAAATACATTCGAGAATAAATTATCTCATGTAAGTTCTGTTGGGGTGAACATCCATTGAATTAACTGTATTATTGCATCTTGCTTTTCGTAAGTTAATTATTGAAACTCTAGGGTGCTGACCTAAATTATAAATGTTTTCTTCCCCCAGGTTTGCCTAAATATGGGTAGTAAGACTGACGTGATATCAAGCTTGCGATCACACCTTGCTTATCAGAGATCATCTTCTTGATTCTAATCTAGGTTGTTATTTCCTTTTAGTTGTTCCTTTTAGCCATTTTATGGGCATAAGCCTGGAGGTTATTTTATTCAGTCATGTGAGAGAGTAGTCGTTATGTTAGTCTTATTTTATTTGAATTTAGATGATGGATTTGGTATTATTAATTCTGTTATGGATTAAACCGATTTTATTATGAACATGGCTTTAAAATTATAAATACTCCATTGCGGTTTGATGCTGAGAATGATATAAATTGATAGACAAGCCCCATCTTCGGCGCATTATGTCTAGCCAACCACTATGTGGAAAATGAGGGTTATTGTAGTTGGTAGCTATAATTGTCAGGAACCTAGGTGCAATGTTTAATTTTCATTTTAACAAATGTTGATACCACAAATCTAAACTTGAGTTTTTTGGCACTAAATATTTTAGAGATGAAATTCTTGTTATAATATATAAATTAAGACTTGAAATCAAAGAAATTATCTTCAATTATTACCTAGAATCGTCACCGTAACCAAATCGTAGTTCGAATTTAACTAGAAATGCATGAATATTCAGGTTAAAGTTTGGTCGTTTTAACATAAACTCAATGTGAGTCTACAATTAAACTCAACTCTTAAAACTTATATGGTTGGATTCCTTGTGAAAAATCATGAAGTTTGTCTTTTGAATCAATTCAAATGGTATTCTATGATGTAACATATGAGTGGTCAAAGTTTTCAGACCTTAAACTCAAATAGTTGAAGGTTGAGGATGATGGGTGTTACATGCACGAGAGAGAGGTCAAATTAGGCGTGTGGGGGATTTGACCCAGTGTATGAGGACGCGTCCTGAGTCATAAAATTCTATTTTTTTCCCAAAAAATTTATTTTATTTTTTAGTCAAAATACTATATTATAACACCCTTTTGAACAAACAAAACTTATTTTATCAGAATCCTTTGAAAATGAATTAAACTTGATAAAATTTCACTTGGCAAATAAACCCTGGACTTTCCAACTTTTGAATTTTAACCCCCATTTTCAAATATAGGTTTTTAAACATAATAGTCTCTTACGCCAAATTTCAATTAGGTCTACAGCCCCAGTAAATTTAAACAAACTTAGATTTTGAAATTAGAAACTAAAGTTTTGTTTTTCTTAAAACTTAACTGTCGCACATTACCATATTTTGATAAAACAATATCTTACTTACTTTATCTCATACAAAAAAAAAAAAAAACAGTTCAAATCCTACATAACAATTTTCCAATGAACCAAATCCCCCAATATCAAGTAGTTGAATTCTATTTTAATATTAGTTCGAGCTTATACTCTAAATTATTGCAATTTTTTATAATACCATGTGATAGTGCCCAACTCTTGTTCTGATTTCTGAACAGTTTTGTGCAGTTCAAGAATCCCGTTGAATATTTATTCAATTTTTACTTGAGAAAGACTTAACCCTATTATTTCATGCAACCGATGATTTCAGCAAACAAATGATTTCATAAACACGAGATGGTTTCATTAAACCCTAGTATGATAATTTATAATTTGTGGAATAAACTATTGTTCTACCCACAAGAGTCCTATTTGTCCTGTAAGACTCAGGGTTTAAGTGTCTAGTTTTGCTTACCATATAGATGCCGCTCTTCAGAGTTGGGCTTAGAAGTGTTACTTTGTCTCGAAAGGTTTTGGATTGAATATGTCTCAAAAGTTTTTAAATTGATTATATTCCAAATGTTTTGGATGAATGTTATTATAAGTGTATTTCTAGGCATTTGAATCCTCTATAGTTGATAATCTAGGTAAAAATTATGTTTGTAATAATACATAAACCCTTCCAAAGATACATTAAGAAAACAACCTACCTAAACCAACATCAGAACATTTTCTCAAAGCTTCACAAAAACCCTGCCCGAAGTACTAGAAAATCCCACCTTGTCATCATTATCATAACCGCTATTATTTTTTGGAGGTCACCAGTATTCTCCATTCCGAGTGCGTACCCTCAAACGGTCAATGAAGCGGTATACAATGAAGAATTTCAACAGAATCACGTTACCTCATACAACTACCTCAGCCGCCAAATCCACCTTTGACTAGATTCCTCATCATGAACCTTTAAACTCAAATCGACAACCACTACCCAAGGTTTCCCTCTAGGATATGTCAAACGGTGAGATGGTTAAAAAAATGAGTGCGCTACAGCGGAATAATGCAACTTCTCAAATAAATCCCATTTTAATTAACCCAAATTTTAGTTAAACCCTAACACATGCATATAGGTGATTTGATAACATAAAATCAATAAGCATGCAAAGGAAACCAATTTCAGGAAAAATCCCCGAAGGGTAAAATCTTTTATTTCACTGTAATTAGTAAGTAACTTACACGGATTACAATGAAATAGATTTTGACACACGAATACCCACTGGCATCGATCAATGTCACCAACAATGAATTACGTGCAACAATCAACAAGAACCGCAATCCTATCTTCATCCCAAGAATACTAGAGCACTCCTTATGAACTTCCATCCAAATCAGCAAAGAATCTTCACGCAGCAATATCCACAATGACACGTAGTTATATGATGTAGATTTACCTTCTCTACAAGAGCAATATCCGCAAGATCGTATCTTGGGTTCCAAAACAATTCACTAAAGGATTGGGATGTTTTGTGAATTGAAAACAAGATGTTTAAACTCTAAAAGTGAGAAGACAAATTTGTACTGCTATTTGCAGAAAATGTAGATAGTTTTTGCATAGGTCTTCTTATGAAAAACGAAGTTGGAGAGTCCTATTTATAAGAGACTTAAGGCGCCGGCTCATTCAAATGAGATTGGATGTCATTCGAAGGAGATCCAATGTCATTTGATATTTCGCGTGACAAGCCATGTCGTTGGAACAACATAGGTTATCGTTTGAATGACAGTAAAAATTAAAAAAAAATCTTTCTCTATTTCTCGATAAATGCACCGCCTCAAAAACTCTGAAAAATATATTTTTGACAAAAAACATTTAAAGCTCCGCTCCAAAACATAGAGAAAATATTTTATGAAAAATAATACCAATACTCTAAGTGAAATGCTAATGTACTTAAACATAACCTTACAAAAATTAATCCTCCGGAGAATTCTTTGATGAAGAACTTTGATATTCGGATCCGTCTTGATGCTTGAATGATAATGAATAATCCTTCGACGGTTGTAGCGGTATACGACATACTTTAATGTAAAAAAGACTTATAAAATATGTCCTTATAAATCTCCCCTATGTCTATGCCGGTACAAAATAAAAATTATCTGAATTATTAACTCAAAATGTCTATACAAATCTAATACCTCCCATGAACCCAAAAGTGAAAAAGGTACTTGAAAAGCACGTCTTCAATCTTTTCTTCAAAAATCTTCATCAATCTTCAAATATCAAAGCTTTTCTCATCAGGGTGTGCAACATAATGATCTTCACTCTTGTACCTACCCATATGAGATCAAGCCAATACCTTCATGACACATCGAGTTTGAAATGATATAAGAATAAATCAATCAATATAATCAAATCTCCCCCATGATACATACTCCCCCGTAATTCGTTGTCCCCCTTTTATTTGTCCGAAATAGACAAGGAAAAGAATAAACAAACAAAACATGGAGTGTCATGAACAATAACACAAATATGGATCAAACTATCTGCATGTAGAGGAAATACTCAAAAGATCCAGAAATTATTTTTGAATTTTTCAATTTTTTCAAACAAAAATTTTACAAAAATCACACCATGAATATACATTAAAACGACCAAGTCAAGGAAACGGAATGGATGGGTGTGAACATATTCAATAGGTAATAAAACTCAATGAAGCATATGTGCACGATGCATATGTGTACTCCTATCGATTGAACATAAAAAATATCCATATGTGTAAAATTATTGAATTTAGATGATATCGACTAAATCAAATCAACAAATTAAAGCCTAAGTGATTTTAACACCAATAACGTCCAAAACTATTTAGTGTCATTTCGAGAACTTTTCAAAGGACATGCAAACCCATTGATTTATATCCAAACAAATCCCTCATATATAATAATGCAATTTTTTTTATACCTAATGAGGTACTAAATTCTCAACTTAGAGAAAACCTATTGGCCCAAAATTTGGCATTTTTTTGTTTTTTTTATTGCCTTAATTTTTCTGCGGGTTCTTTTCAAATGGTGGATTTTACGGAGTGATTATTATTCACTCGCATCCCTTTCCCGTGTCACTCATCATTTTTTTCAAATTTAATCAAATTCCTCAGGGGCAATGGTTTTTACATACAATACTTTTATCACTATCGTATTATTGCATTTGGTTCGTATTAAGGACAGGATTGAGATGAAAACACTCAACCAACATGTGATAAAGAAGTACAATAATAAAAAAAATGTTTACATTAAAGGAACTAATGAGTCAAGCATGTAGTAAGTATCAACTAATTACATCTCAATGACTCCAAACATTGTAAAGCACATGGATGACATGATATAATGTCTCAAAACACCATCAAATTATCACATGGATAAATGAAATGAAATTGTGACTCTGTCATCCTAAGTGTCCATTCATATACGATGTAAAACAAAATACAAAACTCATTTTGGATTTTTCAAATTTTCAAAAAAATGAAAATCTTTTTGTATTTTTCCAAAAAAATTCAAAAATGAAAATCTTTTTGGATTTTTGAAAAATATATTACAAGAGTAGTACAACCAATAGTAGGCATGATATTGGCATGAGTATCATCCTATGCAAGAAAACAGTAAATCACACACAAAATTAGCAATCTAAGAAGGTATGATTAAACACGCAATGCAGTATTAGGAATTAAACATAAATACCAAAAGTAACTGCATATAAACTGATAGAGGCAACCCAGCAGTAGCAAAAACATAAGCATATGAACCCAGGGTACTGAAACAGATAAATGCAGAAAACCAACCAGGTCGTTCAAATGAAACTTATTATCGCTCGAACGAAAACGCATGTCATTAAAACGACAGCTTCGCACGACATGAGATCTCGTTCGAACGAGAAAATAGAAATCCCTGCCCCAATCCAGAATGTTAAATAGTATTACCCTGTGAAAAATATTTCCAGAAAAAGATACCTGAAAGGTGCTTACAGATCCAAAATAGTGCCAAAACAGTAGTTAAACTCATAAAACAATGTAAACTACAACAAAGAGAGTTATAACACTAGTAAGAGTATATCATGGATCACAACTAGCTTATGAAAAATATCAACACAATCAACCAAACGGTCTCACATGGGGTGAATCACGTGCAGGTAGACGAGAGTAGTGAACAATTAGACCATACGCTTCCAAATCCGATTTCCTAACCCAAATCGATGTGTAACCGGTATGACTCTCTCTTTAAACTTCCTAGGAGTGTTTTGGAGTTTATAATAGAAACGCCTATGGTGAAATTTTGTACCGTAATGAGTACACCTATAAATCGGGAGGTGAATATTACCTAAAGGTTATCCTCTCGTCAAATTCCTAGGTGGCGCTCTCCTAATGAACCTATGTGGCTCTCGCTTGACAACCCTCGGTGCCTCTATCTTAACAACCCTAGGAGATACTCTCACATGAGTGGGGATGGATATGGGAATGAGTGTAACCTATTTTACAAAACCAATCCCACCCCTATCCTTTTTTATTTTGACAGTGCCTAAAATCTTATCAAGCTTTTCAGACCTAAACTCCAAATCAAATTTCACTTTACTCGAATTTCTCTAACTTTTCTCAATTTCACCTATCCTAGATTCAAATATGCGCCTATCATCCTCAAACTCAAGAAGCTCCTTTTTCATAGCCTCCATCACCCCTCGAAGACTATCTCTCTCCCCCTCAACGTACTCAAGCTTCTCTTTCAAAATTTTCTCACGTGCCCTAAGATCTTCAACTAAAACATCATTATTTTTTAAGGCACACTCTTTCAATTTGTGCTTTTAATTTCTTTATTTTCAAAGCTTCAGCATAAAGTTCATTGAAATCCTTTTGCAAGTCACACTCATCTACACTTCCATACTCATTCTCATTACCCTGACGGTCATCACTAATCCCTCGGGTGGGAAGCTCTCACCTAGAAGCATAAAAAACTTCTTCTTTCGAATCACTAAGTGTAGAAACATGAGACGTCGGTTTATTAAATTTCTTCCTTGAATTTGTGGAACACTCATCTATCATGTGACCAACACCCTCACAACCCGAACACCTATTTGAATCGTTTTCAACGGAAGATTTAAAACAAGAGTTCATGTGAATTTTCCAATTAGACTTTTCAAAAAGCTGACATAAAAAATCATCAAAACCACCAAAAGCCATTTTTGTGAAAAATAATATCACAACACAATAACTTAGTGCAACCTGCTCTGATACTAATTTGACAACATGAGTAGTCAAATTGTATCAGCAAAAATACTTGAAGAATCAAGATCACGCGATTAAATAGCATAACCCGCTCTGATACCAATATGTAAAAAATGAGTGCGCTACAGTGGAATAATGAAACTTCTCATATAAATTCAATTTTAATTAACCCAAATTTTAGTTAAACCCTAACACATGCATCTATTTGATAAAATCAATAAGCATTCAAAGGAAACTAATTTCAAGAAAAATTTCTGAAGGGAAAAACCTTTTATTTCACTATAATTTGTAAGTAACTTACATAGATTACAATGAAATAGATTTTGACACATGAATACTCGCAGGCGTCAGTCGGTGTCATCAGCAATCCACAAAAATTGCTGTCCTATTTTAAGCCCAGGAATACTGCAAGACTCCCTATAAACCTCAGTCCAAATCAGCAAAGAATCTTCAAACAGAAACATCCTCAATGACACATAGTCATATTTTGTAAATTATCCTTCTCTACAAGCGCAAGATCATATATTGGGTTCCAAAACAATTCTTTAAAGGATTGGGATATTTTGTGAATTGAAAATAAGGTGTTTAAACCCTAAAAGTGAGAAGAAAAATTCGTACTTCTGTTTGTAGAAATCTTAGATAGCTTTTGCAGAGGTCTTCTTATGAAAAACAGGGTTGGAGAGTCCTATTTATAAGAGACTTAAGGTGGCATCTCGTTCAAATGAGGTTGGATGTCGTTTGAACGAGATCCAATGTTTTTTATACTTTGCGCGACAAGCCATGTCGTTTGAACGGCATAGGCTATCATTTGAACGACAGTAAAAATATATATTTTTCTTTTTCTATTTCTCGGTAAATGCAGCACCTCATAAACTCCAAAAAATATATTTTTGATGAAAAATATTTTAAAACTCGGCTCCAACACTTAAAAAATATTTTATGAAAAATAATCCCAATACTCTAAGTGAAATGATAAGGTTTTAAACATAACCTTACCAAATTTAATCTCGCGGAGACTTCGTTGGTAAAGAACTTTGATATTCGGATCCGTCATGAGCTTGAATGATCTTGAATAACTCTTCGAAGATTCTAGTGGTGTATGAAATACTTTAATGTAAACAAGAGTTATAAAATATGTCCTTGCAGATGGCCTGTAATATTGCGACAAGCTGCCAAAGGTCATATTCAAATATTCAGGCCCTCCACGAGGAAAAAATTGATTATGCATAGAAAAAAGATATACTCATAACCCACTTGGCATAAAATCTCAAAATAAGGTAAAATTAATTCTAAAAAAGACCCGCGAGTCGAGCATAACAATAATTGTTGTGCTGTAGAAAAATCATTGTCCAACGGAGGCGACTGCGTCCATTTGAAATCAAATTATTTATCCACTCATCCGTAGAACAACCAAATCAGCAACGGTTATGGAGAAATCCAAGTACCAAGAGTGAAACAAGAGTGAAATAAATGATGAAAAAAATATATATGAGTAGGTGTGTTGATTGGCATGCCAAAGTGGTATACCGACTGATATTCCCCATTTTGGTAAATCCCCTTTTCATTTTGTGATGCTTTTTTCCAAATAATGCCCATATCATGCTTTACATTTCCCAAAAAAGATTTTCCTAGACATTTCTCTACATAAACATTCAAAATATATTTAAAGTTTTCAGAAAATATGTTTCCTTACTTTTCCTTCAAAATAAAACCCTTTGTGGAAATTTAAAGGTGCATATAGAATAAGTCACTTATCATGATAATTAAAATGAAAAATTCATCATTATATATATATATATATATATATATATATATATATATATATATATATATGTATATATATTTTTTTAAATTCAGGTATATCAACAAAACTGAAAAGAACAAATAAGAAAAACATTGTCGGGTCATAACCCAGACATCCTAAAATTCTAGGCTAACACTACTGATAGCCTCAAAGGTCTAAAAAAATGCTCTTCCCATGAAGGTGGGAAGTGTGTCCCCTGTTACATGATCTCAAGCCTAGCGAATGTAAGGACAAATTTCCAATCGAGTCAATTTGTAGTATTGGCTTAATTCTGGACAAACCATTTTGAGTCATAGGATATAGTGAAAATTGTATCCATCCAAGCCTATGATGCGTTTATGTTGAAGACGTAGTGGCCCAGAATTTAAAGCTTCATTTTTGTCGAGTTTAGTGCCTAGTTTTTATGTCATCACGTTGAGGATTCCATAGTCTTCAAAAGGTATGAATGGATTTATTATATATAGGAGACTTGGAATATTTTTATGGGTGTAATCTTTGTTTAAAATGACTCTTTATTTTTAGAAATTCATTTTAGAACTTTGTATAAAAGTATTGGATTCAAACTAAAAAAAAAATTTGGAAATTTTTGGATTTTTGTTCGAAGTGTCGTTCGAATGATTTTTCCAATGACTTTACCTTTTTAATCAAATTTTTATCGTTAGTAAAGTCATTCGAACTACTTGGGCGGATTTTGAAAAAAAAAATTGACAGTTTTTTTTTTTTAACCACCCACTTTCCCACTTGTCCACTAGCTTTTACCAGCCTTACATTAGTACGGGAACAAGAGTTTTCCTTTGAACTTTTACGAGTTTTCCCTTCTCCAGAGAGCAAAAATCTTTACCCAAAATGTTCATGTTTGAGAGTTTAATTTTTATGGCTTAAAATCTTCTAAAACATCTCACACACCCATATGTTTTAGTTTCAATTCCAAGTTCTTCATATATATATATATATATATATATATATCTTTGCTTGGAGTGTTTGGCACCATTGGTTTATCTCTACCACAAAAAGGAGAATTTTGGTTTTAATATCTACCCATAAAGGAGAGCAATTGTTTACATGCTGCAGTGTTCCCACTCAAAGAAAGGCTTCGCATGAGGGTGACGGTGACCAAGATCCCCATTAGTGGATTCCGAGACCGTGGAGGAGTCCATTGTAATCTACTTGGCGAATGTGTTTCCAAGAAGGAGCTTCAAGGCTTAGACGGAGTCAGGTTGTTGGTGTAAGTCTATAGTCTTGTAATTGTAATTCCATACTTAGTGGATTTGTTAGGCAAGGGTTGTTCGAGGTTTTTTCCATTTGGGGTTTCCTCGTACATCATCGTGTAGTGTGATTGGCTTATCTTTATGTTGCAAAAAAAAAACACTTAGAATGCATGCTTAGGATAATTTAATATAAAATTGGTTGAATTATCACACTAGTATAAATTGTAGCATAAAATTAGTTTGGGTGATGTTTAAGTTAATTTTATTCAAGTCCAGAAAATTTTAATTTGCTAAGATTTGGTTTGGCCTAAATAGAAAAATGAATTAATCTTGTTAGGTAAATGTCTAGGACTTGGGTTGAATTAATTTGTTTAAGTAAAAATTATTTTTTGCTTAATTTTATGTCACTTTTAGTTTAGTTTAATTTCGTTTTGAAATAAATTAAATTTAGAAGTATGTGTGTGTTGTTTTGAACCATCTTATTCTGCATTTAAAGGAAATTCATATTTAATTGAAAAGTAATTTTCAAAATTTGGGGGTTCCAACCTTTTCAGATTGGTATCAGAGCCAGCGCGCTAATTTATTGCGTTAAGGTCCTTTTAGATTGGTATCAGAGCCGGTGTGTAAAGGTCCTTTTAGATTTCCCCATGTTCAAAATTTCCTATTTTCGATGGTTCTAATTACGCGTATTGGAAAGCACATATGAAATCGGAAATTAAGTCCATCGACGAGAGGGTTTGGATGTTAGTCATTAACGAGTGGACCCCACCCACATGTTTGGTAGAAAATGAGCGTGTCCCCAAACCCGTCGAGCATTGGAGTGAGAATGAACTAAAACTAGCTAACTTTAATTACCGAGGGTTGAATGCTTTATTTAGTGCGGTTACACCAGATGGATTCCATCGTATCATTACTTGTGAAACAACTAAGGAATCATGGGATATATTACAACTCACTCATGAGGGAACTAGTGTCGTTAAGGCTTCAAAACTCCAAAACCTCACCACTCAATTTGAAACCATCAAACTGCTTGAAAATGAAACCTTTGACGGATTTTATGCTAGACTTTATGATATAGTTAATTCATCTTTTAATTTGGGAGAGGAAATACTTACGACTGTGTAATAAAGAAAATTTTAATGTTCCTACCCAATAGGTTTATCCCTAAAGTGATCGTTTTAAATTCTTTACCCACCTTGCACTCTACCAAACTTGAGGAGTTGGAAGGTGATTTGCAAACCTATGAACTAGATATGTTACCCTTAAAAAATGAAAATAAAATAGATTAGGGAATATCTTCAAAAGCTAGGAAGGAGGAGAAACAAGTTGTGGTTGATGAGAGTGATAGTGACTCGAAGGACATGGCTATGATTGCGAGAAAATTTTGAAAATTTCTTAAATTTAACAAAGACAAGCTTAAAAATGATTATAACAAATTTGAAAAATCTAAGAATGAAGAACCCTAAAAGATCCCTAAAATATATAATGAAAATCTTAATAGGGATGGGTCAAATAGGTTCTATGGTTGTGAGGGTTATGGCCATAGGGCGAGAGAGTGCCCCACTAAACTAAGGAGAGAAGGCAAACAATCAATTTCCTATAATGCCACCCTTAGTGATGATAGTTAAAAAGAAGAGGGACCCGATTCCCCCATTGAGCATAGCTTTATCGCGTTCATGGCAAGTCATGTGAGCACTGCTAATGAATTATCCCATGAAGATATAAATTTACATGACTCTTCCGAGGACTTTGTTTGTGAATCCCAAAAAGATGATGGTAGTGAGAGTGGAGAAGAGAAGTAAAGTTAAAGTGATGAAGAGGTTGATGAGAGTTAACATCAAATTTCATTTAGAGAATTATACGAAGAATCAATGAAATTAAAAAGGGCTAATTTGAAGTTAGAAGGTAGTTTAAGAGAGTGTGCAAAGGTCATTGATAAGAGTGCATTAGTGGAAGACCTTAGGGTACGTGAGAGAGCTCTTCGAGAGAAGCTTGAATATGTAGAAGGCGAGAGAGATATCCTTAGATGTTTGATGGAGTCAATGAAAAAAAATATTCTTGTGTTTGAAGAGAGTAAGGTTTTGCTAGAGTCTAGAATTTTAGAATTGGAAGAAAATTTGAGACCCTAGTGAGGTAAAATTTGATTTGGAAGGTAGGTCCGCTAAATTAGATAAAATATTAGGAACCATCTAAGTAAAAAATGACACTTGTGGATTTCGATTCGATTCTTGTAACGATTCCACTAATAAAGCCAAAACCCATGTTTTGAGAGAATCTCCTAGGAAAGCTTCTAATGGTCAATCCTTAGGTACTACTTTTTGACGTGTCTTTACTTGCTCATATTGTGGTCGAAAAGGTCATCTTAGGAAATTTTGTTTTGATCTTAAAAGAATTTCTAAGAAATCCAAAAGTAAGGTAACCGAGGTAACTAAGATACACAAATCCCGAGATTATCACTCCTCACTTGTATGGGTTAAGAGATCCGACTTGGTAGCTTTACAAAATAGGGTTTATGATTCTCATTTGCTTGCACGTGAAACCTCCCATGCTAAATCAAACGGTTAAATGTGTTAGCTTTATTTTGCATACTCTAGATTTTGGTCTTCATGTCATATATTCTTACTAGTTTTATGCTTATTTTTCACTTTCTATCCAATGTCTCTTTATATATGTGTTGCAATATTTTTGACTTGGTTAATTTGTGTATTATATTCCTTTCATTTTAGTTTTCATTAAATGAAAAATACAAAAGATTTTTTTTTATCATTGGTATTTTACTTTTATGAGTTATTTGAGCTTAATGAAAAATACAAATGATTTTTGTTCATCTTTTGAGTAATTATTTTTTTTGTTGGTTAAAAATTTTGAAAAGCTCAAAATGATTTTATTTTTGTGTGTGTATTTTTGTTTTACACACCTTTTGTGGTATATGTTTGTGTTTGAATACTATAATTTTTCTTCCATGTGGCTAGAATTTTTGGTTAAAATTTTAAATCCTTAAAATGTTCTTTGTCATGGTTACTTGGAGTAGTTCAAGTTTGACTTGCTTAATGGATTCACTTTTATATGCCTTTTCACACACATGCACGAGCTCTTTTGAAATTTTAACTTCGCATGTATATTTGAGCTTTGTGAGGTGTTCTCCTACCAATCTAGTCATCTACATATCTTGTGATCCAGGAGGATTTTTGCATGTTAAATTCGTTGCACATGAGATTTGTGTGATAAAAAATTGATATATGAATGTGCAAGGGGAAGGGCTCCGAAAGGATAAATTATCCTTTGTGAGTAAGCCACCGTTTGGAATGGGCCTAAAAGAAATATGTGGTCCAAAGGCCTGAAAGAAAAATATTTCATTAAAAGAAAAATATTAGCCACATCTTATTTTTTTTAGTTTGGTATACTCATTCAAAAATATTATATGTATATTTTGAGGGAGTTTGGATGGTATATGAACGATTTTGCACAATGTCCTTATTTCCTAGTTTTGCTATCATTGTCATGACTCTATTGGCTTGTAGAATCATCAATATGCTAGGCTTGTATGCATTGTGCTTGTTTGTTCATATATTTCAACTTATCTTGTCACATAAGGATAAATCATTGTTGATAAAGTTTTGCAATCAAATGAGAAATCCGTGAACATGTTTAAATAATTGAGTTTTAATTCATTAGTATCTTGTTCACACCCCTTCACTTTCGTTTCCATATGACACATTTATACTATAAGAGTGTGGAAAACTCATGTTATTTTATTTTTTGTTATTTGTCCGTTTATATCTATATATGTGTGCTTATGCTTATTTTGTATCTATTGTGTATTCATATATATGATATGTTATTTGTTTTGAGTCTTTATCATGTTAGCTAATCAATTTATGCTTTTAATTCATAACTGGTATCTATCTTGTTGCAAATTTTTGTTGATATCCCATGATCATGTTGTATGAATTTTAGTTGGTATCATTTTTTTATCGCATCATAAGTTGGTATCTATTTACCCTTGTTGTGGATTAGTTACTTTTATCGTTTCCCATATTCTTTAATGCTCTTATCACTTTATGCACCATAATGTTTTACTTGTTTTTAATATTTTATATCCCTTGTGTAGTTTTAAGGGGGAGAAATAGTATATGATTTTATTGGGGGATAAATAAGTAATGTTTTAATTCTTTAACCTTTGTCTATTCCCGAACAAAAAGGGGGAGAAATGGTATCTAAACCTTTACTTTAGGAGATTTAACTTCGGGGAAGTCGCAACCTTCTTAGGTAGATCATATTTGATAAAGGGGGAGAATTAAGTTAGGGGGAGTATTTATTTAAATTGTATTTATTATTTTGATATTCCCTATGCGTTTAATTGTTTTCTTAAGTGTGTAGGAATTTTTTTTAGCTGCATTTATTTAAAGCAGCAAAGCACATCCTTGGGTCGTGTCAATAGCGTCTGTATTTTTTATTTTATTTGGGAGGAATGTTGTGTCTAGACGAGCTTGGCGGACCTTTAGGATTTTTGGTTTGGGTTTGTCCCGAAATAGCCAAAGGGGGAGATTTGCAAGGATAAATTTCCAATCGAGTCAATTTGACTTAATTCCAGACAAAACACTTTGAGTCATAGGATAGAGTGTAAAGTATATCCATCCAAGCCCATAACGCGTTCATGTTGAAGATGTAGTGGCCCAAAATTTAAAGCTTCATCTTTGCGGAGTTTAGTGCCTAGTTTCTACGTCATCAAGTTGAGGATTCCATAGTCTCCAAAAGGTATGAATGCATTTAATATATATAGGAGACTTGGAATATTTTTATGGGTGTAATCTTTGTTTAAAATGACTTTTTTTTCAAAAATTAATTTTAGAACTTTGTATAAAAGTATTGGACTCAAACTAAAAAAAAATGGACATTTCTGAACTTTCGTTCGAAGTGTCGTTCAAACGAGTTTTTCGTTCGAACGAGAATTTGAACAAATTTCCCAATGACTTTGACTTTTTAATATTTCTTTTATTGTTAGTAAAGTCATTCGAACGACCTGGGTGGATTTTGAAAAAAAAATTGACAGTTTTTTATTTTCAACCACCCACTTTTCCACTAACTTTTACCAGCCTTACATTAGTAAGGGAACAAGAGTTTTCCTCTGAATTTTTTGAGGGTTTTCTCTTCTCAAGAGAGCGAAAATTTTTACCCAAAAATTTCATGTTTGAGAGTTTGATTTTTATGGCTTAAAATCTTCTAAAGCATCTTGCACACCCCTATGTTTTAGTTTCAATTCAAAGTTCTTCATATATATATATATATATATATATCTTTGTTTGGAGTGTTTGGCACCATTGTTTTATCTCTACCACAAAAATGAGAAGTTTGGGTTTTAATCTCTACCCACAAAGGAGAGAAATTGCTTGCGTGCTGCAGTGTTCCCACTCGAGGAAAGGCTTCATGTGAGGGTGAGGGTGACGGTCACCAAGAGCCCCATCGGTGGGTTCCGAGATCATGGAGGAGTCCATGGTTATCTACTAGGCGGAGGTGTTTACAAGAAGGAGAGTCAAGGCTTGGGCGGAGTCATGTTGTTGGTGTAAGTCTATTTTCTAGTAATTGTAATTCCATACTTAGTGGATTTGTTAGGCCAGGGTAGTTTGAGGTTTTTCCCATTTGGGTTTTCCTCGTACATCGCCGTGTAATGTGATTGGCCTATCTTTATCTTGCAAAAAAAAACACTTAGAACGCATGCTTAGGATAATTCAAGATAAAATTGGTTTAATTATCACACTGTTATAAATTGGTGCTTAAAATTAGTTTGGGTGATGTTTAAGTTAATTTTATTCAAGTCCAAATAATTTTAATTTGATAAAATTTGGTTTGGCCTAAATCGAAAAATGAATTAATCTTATTAGGAAAATTTCTAGGACTTGGGTTGAATTAATTTGTTTAAGTGAAAATTTATTTGTTGTTTAATTTTATGTCACATTTAGTTTAATTTAATTTTGATTTGAAATAAATTAAATTTAGAAGTTTGTGTGTGTTGTGTTGAACCATCATATTCCGCATTTAAAGGAAATTCATATTTAATTGAAAAACGATTTTCAAAATTTGGGGGTTCCAACTTTTTTTGCAAATGATCATCAACGATCATCGGAGGAGAAACATAGGATCGAGCTATGTCTACATATACTCAACCATGGAGGACATCTAATCTCGAACATCATGCAACTAGGTATCGATAGAACAAAAATAAGTAAAGAGTCAAAGGAAGAAATCAAGTCAACAACACACTAAAGTCAGCCATCTAAACTCGAAAAACATGGTGCAGAATCAAAGCGAAAGAAAAGTTTTACCTTCAGCTAGATGCTCGCCTTTGTAAAGGGGGGGAAAAAATTCTAACATTACCCGTGATCAGTGTGAAAATTAAAAGGAAGTGTATAGTATCTAATTGGAGAAACCTCCACAACACCTACACCATTACGAGGAGACCGCGTAAAGGACCCAAGCACAACACTACCACCTCTCCCCTCTGTCGACATCAACCAATTGGTCATAAAACTCCAGTTAGTCATGCGGCGCCACTATCTTCATTTAAAGGGAGTTATGATACCCCTCCATTTAAGACATTAACTCACCTTAAGAATTTTCTATGGATCCCTCATATGGAAGGGAAGGCTTAACGAAGGGACCACCACCTCATTCGCCATCACCCGTCGCACCACTATGTTGCCTAGATACTAGCTATATCTGAACTCATGCATCCACAACCTCCATGACTGGGAATGGAGAGTAGGGACTCTTATCTCTCATGAGATCTGACCAAGTGATACAAAAACATGTGTCCACATAAAATCAATTATCAAAACATAATAAAAAATAAAAATAAGAAAATCAAATAGTAAAATAAAACCTAAGTTGGCCACTTGTCAAAGAGTTCCACATGACTCTCATATCCTTAAAGGCTATAGGTGTAACAACCCGCCTAATGGGATACCGGGCGATCACTCCTATATCAAATTAAAACAGGAGTCACATATGGATCATTCTTAGCATCACTGTCGAAAAATCCATTTAATTACTAATATCCTATTAGGCGAGCGTTAAAAACTTTTACTTAACTACTCTTTTTAAACCATTAAAATAAAACATCCACAAGTTAATGCGTAAATGAAACTAAAATAAAATAAAATAACCGAACACTCGGTTCAAATAATACAGCCATATCGAATGTTGTACTGAAAGAATAAATAAATGCAATTGAGCCATTGGCTTGAATGTTTATACAGTACCTCCTATCTAGAGTACAACGATGGAAGCGGATATCAAAAACCTGCACGCATCCACAGCTGCTGCAGCTGACGTCTGACTCGAAAGAATTTCCATCCAGGCGTCCCTGTGTCTGGACACCTATATATATATAATATATAGAAAGAAAGGAGAGTAGACAAACGGGTCAGAGCCCGAATTTTGAAAATATTTTGCAAGTGCATAAATGCTTTATTTTTAGAAAAATAGTTTTATCTCATATTTAAATTGGTATCTCACTCCCATGAGATACCCCTCACCTCTCCTCTAACAGTGCACTCCTAGCGCATCCCACTAAACATCCTAGTCAAGCTTCCCTGCTAAACTAGTCTATCACCCAACCACTATCTACCCTTGATAGTCCAACAGATGTACTAAGGGCTAAACTTCACTCTAAGCTCGACGATATGCCATGTTCATGCGTGGGGTGTCTCGCGAAGCGAAATCCAAACAAGGAACCCCCCAATACACTACTATGCGGCAAGGTCGATCGTCGAGATCCGCCAGTCCCTCAGTACAGAAAGATATATATAAATATATATATATACCATAAACATTTATAATATTAGAGCACTAAGGATTAAACTTCTCCCCAGTCTCAACACATTGCCATATTCGTGCATGGGGTGTCTCGCAAAGAGAAATCCAAACAAGGAACCTCCCCGATACACTACTATGCGGCAAGGTCAATCGTCGGGATCCATTAGACCCTCGGTACTCAATTCATCCATTTATATATACATGTATATATAATCATCTGGATCTATCTCCCGGACTGAGGTGTATTCTATACTCATATCAAAACCTTCCATTTCCCCTTCTCATATCCAGGAAATGTATTTAAAAGACAATTCATTAGCATGAATTGCTTTACCATAACATATATCTTTTTAAAAGCCAATTTTATTAACATAAAAATGCTTTTCCTTTTTAAATCATCCCATTTCCCTTTTTATGCTCAGAAAATGTACCCAAAGCCATTTTCATTATCATGAAAATGCTTTGATCATATCATATGCTTCCACATCCCTTCTTACATCCGGGAGTGTTACCGAAGCCAAACCTTTATCCCATTTCCCTTTTTATACTCAGGAAATGTAAATTAAAGCCAATCCATTATCATGAATTGCTTTAATAAATCTAAGACCACCCCTCCGGGTTTCCCTACTGGATGCGCCCCTAAATGGCTATCATCTCCCAGGGCCTATCTATACAAGACAACCTGGGAACCTACCAACGACGGGAAGCGGCCATATCGCCTGCGGGAAAGTCAGGACCACACCCAGAATCCCCTAACCAGCGCAGTAAACAAATAAACGCCCATATGGCCTAGGGACTATATCCAACCTGCTCAATAGCCAGGAAGGCTTCACCACAACGCGCGCAACTTCCCTTATGATAGCGATTTAGGGAGGCGTGTAATCCATATTTTATCAATTATGAAAAACATTTCTCTTTCCATTTTGAAAATATTCATTTTTTTATATTTTCAAAGTCATTTCCATCATAACATATATATATACTTAAATCACACAGTATATACATATCCTATATATTCCTGCTAGAATATATATATCCGGCCATAATGGCCTATATCATCTAGCGATGACCAAAATCCCAAAGATTCCCTCCAGGAATCATAATCATGCATTCATATTAGCATGATTCTAAATCCAAAGTATTTCCTTACTTCGACAAATAATAATTACCTTAATCAACTCTTAAAGATTTATTGGATATCTCCAAATTTATTCTAATCCACTCATAGGATTCACTTAACCAAGATCAATGTGATTATGTTATCTCTTTAGATCATAATCCTCTTTAATACTCAATTTTTTTAGAAAGCCCGCTTTAAACTCAAAGAGGAGAAGTAATAACAATCTCCAAAATCTTGGGCTGAAAACAGAGTACTGTTCGACCGGTCCTGGACCCCCGGTCGACCGCGGATTGCAATTAAGCCTACGAAACAAAGCAGTAGGCCTTATTTCCTTGACGCGGTCGACCGACCATAGGGGCGCGGTCGACCGGTCACACCAGATCCTCAAAATTAAATCCTCCAAATCTTCCATCCAACAACCCAATTTCATTATCGGGGTTTCTAAACTACCCCAAAAATTATCCAAAACATCTACACGACTAATCCTAGCTTGTATTTTTCCAATTCCCGATTTGATTTCCGAGTTGATGATTTCAACCCGGAGCTGCCATCTTGTAAAAATCATATCAAATCGTAGAAAAATCAGAAAACTACGCGGTTGGTGCCCACGCGACCGTATCGAAAAGATCTACAACTTTCGTGTTTTGGCCGAAAGCTAAATCATTTATCTTCTTGGCCGAAAATAACCCCAAAGGCTACGGGTTACTATTCATTATCTCTCCCAAAATCCCAAACTCCATTTTTCTCCATTTTTGTTGTTTCTAACCTCACCCAACAACTCAATAAACATCTAATCTATGTTTTACAACTAACACATCAATTATTTTGGGGCATTAAATCATTTCTCTTAGTTTTAAACCCGAAAACCATAAAACCCCAACCTAACCTTTAAACCCATTTTATACTCCATTAACATGGTTTTGACACTAAAAATCATTAAGAGTTTACACTACATCAATGTGTAAACTCATAATCAACTTTTACCCAATTTATTTTAAGGGTTCTAACCCCAAAATCATATTTTTACCAACTATGATATGAGATTAATGTACAAAAGTAAATAAAGCAAGTATACACTTGCCTCGTGGATAAATTCCGACGACCTCGAGTCGAATCCCGCGGAGGCCGGCCGGAATCTCCCCCTTTTTCTTCTTTTCTCTTTTCTTTTCTTTCTCTCTTCCCTCTCTTCTTTCTCTTTTCTCCCTCTCTCCTTCCTTTTATAAGGAGAAAAAGGGTTAAATCCCTTAATACCCCCAAAACGACTCGTTTACTCATTTACGAGCCTATTTAACTCCAAAATTACTCGGAACTAAATTTCGATAATCGGACACTCTTTTCCGACTATCTCGGACATTCCGAGACTCGTGGCGCAGTCAAAATTTTCGTCCGAGGTACTTGACCGCAAATCACTATTCTAACCCAAAATAATTAAATGCGGGTTTTCAACACCAAATCTTACATCTTTTGTCGCTATACTCCACGGCGACATATAAATAAAATATTTCGACCTATATGGTCCCAAAATAATTTATAACACCCTTCGAAAATTATTAAATCCTCGAAAATCCCAAAAATTACTATTTCGAGAAATTCTCCAAATTGTACTTAATTATGGAATTTAATTGTCTCCAAAAGGGCGGGTTGTTACATACCCCCCCTTACAACGGAATTTTGTCCTCGAAATTCAGATACAACCTACACCCTCTAACTAGGATTACTACAAATCCTAAAACCTCAAGGGAAAGATACTAACCTAACGGTTCCCATCCAAGTACTACGCGGCTACCGCGGTCATAAAGTGACTCTAATACGTCACTTAATACCCATCCTCTATAATGCCTATCGGCATAAATTTCAACCTTATATACTACACCCATTCTACTTCGGGCGGTATATAAAACCATCTCTCCAAGGTGCCCATACACCTTTCTAACTTGTGCATATCTGCACAAACATTACGAACATCTGACACGTAACACTCTCTCCCAATAGGGGTCTCCTTTCCTCGGTGTAATACTCACCTATGGGTCCTTCCAACCCACGAAATTTCAATCCTCCTAACCTCAGCGCCTGTTAACTCTAGCGAACCTACATCCTACTATGCTACTATCTATGCGTTACCCTACCTAATCGAAACGAGTATCCTAATTAAATCCCTAGTGCCCAAGGCCTCTCTCAACTCCCAACATTTGCTTGGTTTCGTACGTGGGACGTCTCGCCAAAGCGAAATCCAAACAAGGAACCCTCCCGTTACACTACTCCCTCGCGTTGTCGGTCATCGAGATATAACGACCTAAGGCACACCAGCGGGGCGTCCTAATCTTACTAAACTAACCTACAAACGTATTCCTATTATCTTATCCTTCCGCCTATACAGAAGGAAACCTAACTAATCAAAGTGCCTACTCTCTGTAGGAACACTTCTTACATCACACTAATCACAGATTTCCCCCAAATTTGCCTTCTTATTAAGGCAGGGATATCATCCTCAAATCAAATTCTCTAAGTCCTACTCCACCCATCTACTTGTGGCGAGAGGACCACTTTAGTGCTTTTCCATAGCACAGTATTTCCATAAGCGTACCATCATCACAGGGCTCGTAGTCTATAGTGGTTCATCCACACTATAAGACTAACCCACATCCTTGCATCCCATAACAGCTCTCCACGCCCGGTGCCGTTAAGAGTCATGTGTGGAGTGTCTCGCAAAGCGAAATCCAAACAAGGAACCCCTCCACACATTAACACTTGACTTCGTCGGTCACGGAGTCCCATTATTTCAGACATGCAACCGGGATAATCTTATCCCTTAACAACGAAAGGTGGTCTGAACTCCTATCTCTAACTAAGAGTCAGATCACCCAGCGCTCGCACTATTTCTAAGTCCTTGCGCAAACCAGTACTGAGCTAAATCTTATAGCTCAACAATGATCCTGTGGGCCTTAAATTTTATCTATAAGGTTGCCACATATACCAACCAAAATAAGGAAGCCTCTACTCATTGAGGTTCCATAAATTTATAACAATAAAGGTGAACTCAACCTTTATCAAGGTGAGACACCACAATAACAACCTGTCCCCTCCAGGAACTGCGGACACGATAGTCTTGCCATCATTAGCCAGCTATCGCTCCGATCAACCAAATACATTATACGTATATATACAAAATATAATCACCCGCCTCTATGGCGAGTGAAAGAAAACAAAATCCCGCTATCGCGGAAAACACACAAGCCTACATTATTATGTTATCGAGACCAAATATAGAGCTCGAATTACACACACGAGTCTAGGGCTATCGGACACCACAACTTCATCTAGCCACACCTCTTACTAGAATTTCTTAACTTTAGGCCCCATCTGGGCACCCTAACTTAGTCCTTTATTCCTATCGGAAAAGACTATCTGTGTGGCTCCGCACTCCACAACACCATTTCCATCATTGGTCTTCCTGACCATCATGGAGTTATCAACACCATCAGACTCTATAGCCTCGCTCCTTACAATCACCTTACTAATCCTCTTAACTCATTTGTTAAAATGAAATTCCACCACCGGTTCCAACAATCCTCCTTGCAGAATCATGGGGACTCACGGTTAAAACTATCCGTAAAATCCCTTTGGAACCCTTATCTCCACGGGGTAATTCAATCTTGAGTACCACTTTCTACCACAGTAGTATTAGTACTTGGTTGCTCATAACTACTATACTTTAGTAGTCATTGCAACAATCCTTAGCATTTTCACACAAGGAGAGTGGCCTCTACTAAGGTCCTCGTCCCCATCTTCTACCAACTTCCCCAGCTAAGCTCCAACTCCTGCTACCCTCCGAGCCCCGCACACGATTCTCAATGAGCGCGCAAAAGATTACTATAATCTTCTAACATGGCAGGAGAACGAAATCTCACAGAGAAACCAACAATCCTAATCCTAGGGCTCTATAACAAATCGAGAGCAACACTGAAAGCGTAGTACGTCCGCACAGATTCCTAAGGACACTAGAACCTGATGCTCTGATACCCTCTGTAACAACCCGCCTAATGGGATACCGGGCGATCACTCCTATATCAAATTAAAACAGGAGTCACATATGGATCATTCTTAGCATCACTGTCGAAAAATCCATTTAATTACTAATATCCTATTAGGCGAGCGTTAAAAACTTTTACTTAACTACTCTTTTTAAACCATTAAAATAAAACATCCACAAGTTAATGCGTAAATGAAACTAAAATAAATTAAAATAATCGAACACGCGGTTCAAATAATACAACCATATCGAATGTTGTACTGAAAGAATAAATAAATGCAATTGATCCATTGGCTTGAATGTTTATACAGTACCTCCTATCTAGAGTACAACAATGGAAGCGGCTATCAAAAACCTGCACGCATCCACAGCTGCTGCAGCTGACGTCTGACTCAAAAGAATTTCCATCCAGACGTCCCCGTGTCTGGACACCTATATATATATAATATATAGAAAGAAAGGAGAGTAGACAAACGGGTCAGAGCCCGAATTTTGAAAATATTTTGCAAGTGCATAAATGCTTTATTTTTAGAAAAATAGTTTTATCTCATATTTAAATTGGTATCGCACTCCCATGAGATACCCCTCACCTCTCCTCTAACAGTGCACTCCTAGCGCATCCCTCTAAACATCCTAGTCAAGCTACCCTGCTAAACTAGTCTATCACCCAACCACTATCTACCCTAGATAGTCCAACAGATGTACTAAGGGATAAACTTCACTCTAATCTCGACGATATGCCATGTTCGTGCGTGGGGTATCTCGCGAAGCGAAATCCAAACAAGGAACCCCCCCGATACACTACTATGCGGCAAGGTCGATCGTCGAGATCCGCCAGTCCCTCAGTACAGAAAGATATATATATATATATATACCATAAACATTTATAATATTAGAGCACTAAGGATTAAACTTCTCCCCAGTCTCAACACATTACCATATTCGTGCGTGGGGTGTCTCGCGAAGCGAAATCCAAACAAGGAACCCCCCCCGATACACTACTATGCGGCAAGGTCAATCGTCGGGATCCATTACACCCTCGGTACTCAATTCATCCATTTATATATACATATATATATAATCATCCGGATCTATCTCCCGGACTGAGGTGTATTCTATACTCATATCAAAACCTTCCATTTCCCCTTCTCATATCCAGGAAATGTATTTAAAAGCCAATTCATTAGCATGAATTGCTTTACCATAACATATATCTTTTTAAAAGCCAATTTTATTAACATAAAAATGCTTTTCCTTTTTAAATCATCCCATTTCCCTTTTTATACTCAGGAAATGTACCCAAAGCCATTTTCATTATCATGAAAATGCTTTGATCATATCATATGCTTCCACATCCCTTCTTACATCCGGGAGTGTTACCGAAGCCAACCCTTTATCCCATTTCCCTTTTTATACTCAGGAAATGTAAATTAAAGCCAATCCATTATCATGAATTGCTTTAATAAATCTAAGACCGCCCCTCCGGGTTTCCCCACTGGACGCGCCCCTAAATGGCTATCATCTTCCAGGTCCTATCTATACAAGATAACCTGAGAACCTACCAACGACGGGAAGCGGCCATATTGCCTGCGGGAAAGTCAGGACCACACCCAGAATCCCCTAACCAGCGCAGTAAACAAATAAACGCCCATATGGCCTAGGGACTATATCCAACCTGCTCAATAGCCAGGAAGGCTTCACCACAACGCGCGCAACTTCCCTTATGATAGCGATTTAGGGAGGTGTGTAATCCATATTTTATCAATTATGAAAAACATTTCTCTTTCCATTTTGAAAATATTCATTTTTTTATATTTTCAAAGTCATTTCCATCATAACATATATATATACTTAAATCACACAGTATATACATACCCTATATATTCCTCCTAGAATATATATATCCGGCCATAATGGCCTATATCATCTAGCGATGACCAAAATCCCAAAGATTCCCTCCAGGAATCATAATCATGTATTCATATTAGCATGATTCTAAATCCAAAGTATATCCTTACTTCGACAAATAATAATTACCTTAATAAACTCTTAAAGATTTATTGGATATCTCCAAATTTATTCTAATCCACTCATAGGATTCACTTAACCAAGATCAATGTGATTATGTTATCTCTTTAGATCATAATCCTCTTTAATACTCAATTTTTTTAGAAAGCCCGCTTTAAACTCAAAGAGGAGAAGTAATAACAATCTCCAAAATCTTGGGCTGAAAACAGAGTACCGGTCGACCGGTCCTGGACCCCCGGTCGACCGCGGATTGCAATTAAGCCTACGAAACAAAGCAGTAGGCCTTATTTCCTTGACGCGGTCGACCGGCCATAGGGGCGCGGTCGACCGGTCATACCAGATCCTCAAAATTAAATCCTCCAAATCTTCCATCCAACAACCCAATTTCATTATCCGGGTTTATAAACTACCACAAAAATTATCCAAAACATCTACACGACTAATCCTAGCTTGTATTTTTCCAATTCCCGATTTGATTTCCGAGTTGATGATTTCAACCCGGAGCTTCCATCTTGTAAAAATCATATCAAATCGTAGAAAAATCAGAAAACTACGCGGCTGGTGCCCACGCGACCGTATCGAAAAGATCTACAACTTTCGTGTTTTGGCCGAAAGCTAAATCATTTATCTTCTTGGCCGAAAATAACCCCAAAGGCTACGGGTTACTATTCATTATCTCTCCCAAAATCCCAAACTCCATTTTTCTCCATTTTTGTTGTTTCTAACCTCACCCAACAACTCAATAAACATCTAATCTATGTTTTACAACTAACACATCAATTATTTTGGGGCATTAAATCATTTCTCTTAGTTTTAAACCCTAAAACCATAAAAACCCCAACTTAACCTTTAAACCCATTTTATACTCCATTAACATGGTTTTGACACTAAAAATCATTAAGAGTTTACACTACATCAATGTGTAAACTCATAATCAACTTTTACCCAATTTATTTTAAGGGTTCTAACCCCAAAATCATATTTTTACCAACTATGATATGAGATTAATGTACAAAAGTAAATAAAGCAAGTAAACACTTGCCTCGTGGATAAAATCCGACGACCTCGAGTCGAATCCCGCGGAGGCCGGCCGGAATCTCCCCCTTTTTCCTCTTTTCTCTCTTCTTTCTCTCTTCCCTCTCTTCTTTCTCTTTTCTCCCTCTCTCCTTCCTTTTATAAGGAGAAAAAGGGTTAAATCCCTTAATACCCCCAAAACGACTCGTTTACTCATTTACGAGCCTATTTAACTCCAAAATTACTCAGAACTAAATTTCGACAATCGGACACTCTTTTCCAACTATCTCGGACATTCCGAGACTCATGGCACAGTCAAAATTTCCGTCCGAGGTACTTGACCACAAATAACTATTCTAACCCAAAATAATTAAATGCGGGTTTTCAACACCAAATCTTACATCTTTTGTCGCTATACTCCACGGCGACAAATAAATAAAATATTTCGACCTATGTGGTCCCAAAATAATTTATAACACCCTTCAAAAATCATTAAATCCTTGAAAATCCCAAAAATTACTATTTCGAGAAATTCTCCAAATTCCAAATCGTACTTAATTATGGAATTTAATTATCTCCAAAAGGGCGGGTTGTTACAATAGGCTCCTTCATTAACCTATTGTCCTTCCTCCATCGCATCATCCAGAGCCACGCATCGTCCTCCTCCTCCAACTGGGCTTCAATGGTGTGATACACCCGATCACCTATTAAAACTAAGACTAAAAGGCAATAAATAGAAAATTTATCAAAATTTCAAAAAGATAAAGAAAAATACGTACTCAAAGAAACATAAAAGAACTAAAATAATAACAATAAATAATTCCTCCAGGAGGTACATGTCCCCCGTAAAGTCGATCGGTAATACTTATGACACCCGAGATTCTATATATGATACTAATAATTATAACACAAATAAATTTTCAGGCAAAAAACATTGAACTTTATTAAAACAGGATTAACTACACCACATTACATTTATTTGTGGTCTTAGATAATAGAAGTAAAGGGGGACTAGTTTGGTTACATAAGTTGATATGTAGTAATCACTGTATTCCATTCCATGTCATCATATTTTCTAGTTACCTCCCACCCGTACATAACTGAAATTGTTTTCCTTGGTAAAATAGAATAAAAGTCCATGGGTCGGGTGTATTTATCATTCTTCGAGTTCACTTTCCATTTAGAAGGGAAATGAATAGGCAAAACTTTGCATAGTAGATAATTCTGCTTCTATAAAAGTTCATAATTTAGAGGTTTGGTAGCATAATGAAATGAGTAACAGTGTGTAATAATTGTAACTAAAGAAATATAAAGGAATATGAAATATCAACGGTAATGAAAAATGGCATAATAGAATATTTTGATATTTGTAAGCAATATATGGTGATTATGAGTAGAAAAGTTCCATGGAGATATAAAGATAAGTGTTCATGCTTTTCTATAACAGGATAACCCATAATGATCAATTATAGAGGATTCAAATGCGTAGTAATACACTTACAATGACATTTATCCAAAACATTTAGAGAATAATCAATTCAAAACCATTGGGAGATATATTCAACTCAAAACCTTTGGGCACAAATTAACACTGCTAAGACGAACTCTCAAGAGTGACGTTCATATGGTAAGAAAAACTAGGCACTCAAACCTTGAGCCCTACAGGCTAAATAGTGCTCCCATGGGTAGAACGACAATTATTCCCTAAATTATCATATATCCTACTAGGTTTTAATGAAATCATCTTGTGTTTATGAAATCATTGGTTTACTGAAGTCATTGGTTGCATGAAATCATAGGGCTAAGGCTTTCTCAAATAAATATTGAATAAATATTCAACATGATTCCTGAACTACACAAAAGAGTTTATAAATCTATACAAGAGTTTGGGCACTATCACATGGGAATATAAACAATTGCAATAATTTACGGTATAAGCTCGAACTAATATTAAAATAGAATTCTCCTACTTTGATATTGGGGTTTTTAGTTAATTTGAAACTTCTTATATGGCTTTGAACCATTTTATTCATGAGATAAAGTAAGTAAGACATCATTTTATCAAAATCTTGCAACATATGATAATTAAGTTTTAGAAGGAACAAAACTTTATGGTTCAATTTGAAAATATAAGTTAGTTTAAATTAACTAAAGATGTAAAACTAACAGTAATTCGGCGTAAGAGACGTGTATGTTTAATTTTTGCTAAAGAACCTATATTTGAAAATTGTGGTTCAAATTCACAAGTTGGAAAGTCTAGGAGTTATGTACAAAGTGAAATTTTATAAAGTTTAATTCATTTTCTAAGGTTTTTGATGAAATGAGTTTCGGTTGTCTAAAGCAGGTGTTATATTATAGCATTTTGAGTTAAAAATAAAATCAATTTTTTGGAAAAATATCAGAATTTTATGACTAGTGATGCGCCCTCACGCGCTGGGTCAAATCCCATGTACGTCTGGTTTGACCTCACTCTCATGCGCGGACCACACATCATCTTCAACCTTCAACTATTTGACTTTAAGGTTTGAAAATTTTGACCACTGATTTGTGTCATTATAGAATACCATTTCGGTTGATTCAAAAGCCAAACTTCATGATTTTTCACAAGGAATCCAACCATATAAGTTCTATGAGTTGAGGTTAAATATAGCCTCACATTGAGTATGGATAAAAATGGGCAAAATTTGACCTGAATATTTGTGGATTTTTGTTGAACTATGACTTGGATATGGTGATGATTATGGGTAATATTTGAAGATAATTTCTTTTGTTACAAGTCTTAATTTATACTTTATAACGAGAATTTCATCTCTGAAGTTTTCATGGACAAAAAAATCAAGTTTCAATTTGGGTTATCAATATGTGTTAAAATTAAAATTAAACATTGCACCTAGGTTCTTGAGAATAGAGCTTAAGTTTTTCCACTTTTAAACTTGTTCAAAGTCGGGAATAAATAATTCACCATGGAAGCTCAAGCTTCCACAATGTTTTCTGATATTCAAGCTTCTTTAGTGTTATATACATGTAATAAATATTATGTAACTAATCAAAATGATCATATGTTAGTGCATTTACTCAACAAAATTGTAACAACTGAGTTTAATACATTAAATAATAAAATAAAATAATTCTCTAAAACTAAGCTTCGAATTTGAACGGTGGAAGAGTGAGTTTTTTTATTCTGCTATGTTAGGATTTTATAGGTCTGGTTTAGGGGAGTTCATTTGTCGGTTTGGAGGTGGATTTCATCATTGGTTCAATTGAGTTTAGGTTTACAAGCTTGTGGAGGTAAAAGGTGGCCATGTGCTTTCATGTGTACAAGTTGCTTAATAGGATGCCTAGGTGGATCCACATCAGCAGGGTTTTTTGTTTAAGTTATCAGGTTAGAGTTTTAGGTCCTTAGGTAGTATATAGTTCCATACTTAGGTTTTTGTCTTGTATTTTTTTAAAGTTTTAGGGGGCTAATATATAATATTATAAACGTAATACCCCTTATTTATGAGTTATTATTTTTATATTAATTTTGCCTACTGGGTTAATTATATAAAATAGAGGAAGTTGAAGTAAATATTACTTTAAGTGATTTAAGAGCTAATATTTACTGTTAAGTGAAAGTAAATAGCATTATATTATGTTTTGTTGCGTTGTTGTTCTTTAAGCGACTGTTATAACTTATATTCCAATCGGATTATTATTAATGAGATAATATGATGATGGAATATGAAATAATGTATGATATTCCGGATGCCAGTTTAGAGGGCACGGTTAGTCCGAAAATGGTTCAGATAGTCAAAATAAGTACCAAGTTGTATTTTTGGGTTCCAGTTACTTTTAACCGATTATAATTTAATTATGTTGTTACGAGTCATTTTAATTGTGTAGTAGCATTTAGTGTTAGACTCAATGTATGTGGGGAATTTTGGGGTATTTAGTCTTGCAAGATCACTTTATCTCTCATATTGTTCCTAAACCTAAAGAGAGTTAGAGAGAGGGAGAGATTTGGAGAAAAAGAAGAGAAATATGAGATTTTCTACTCTTGGATTGGAATAGTTTCAACAAGCAAAAATCTGCGGCTATAAACTTAAGGCAAGTTTCTAACTTGCAATTATTTATGATTGAGTGTGGATAATTTGTATAGATAGTTTTGTATTTGAGATCTAAACCATATGTGGGTTTTGATGACTTTTGGTGTTTAAACCCTTAGATTTTGATTTACATATGATTTGAGTTGATTATATTAGTTTGTTATTGTGAAGGAATGATTGGGTGAAGTCATTAGATGATGAGGCTGAGAGAAGTGTAAGAAAGTGAGTTTAGAGATTTAGGTTTTGTAAGAAAAAATTGGGGTTGGCCGTGGGATCTGGTGTGATCGGTCGACTGCGGCCCTGATGCCAATTGATTGGGCCTAAAGATAAAAGCCTACTACTTCTCTTGAAAGGAAAATTTCTAGAACACGGTCGACCGGTACCCTATTTTTAACCCTGAAATTTAGATTTTCTTCTATTCCTTTCTTTTAAGATTTAAGGCTTAATAACCTTCTTGTATGAAGTAAAATAGAGTATTAGGGTCTTGTAGTAAGGGAATCAATAACCGAGTTTAGAAAAGGAGTGTTCGGGATTATGTCGTGGTTAGTTAATTAATTAATAGATGAAATTAAGTGTCCTTTTCATTTAGTAAGCTAGTCAAGGACTAGGGGAAAGTAGGGTTATATTGTTTTGGACTTTTAGAGATTATTATGAGGTAAATTACACTCGGTAGCTTATAATGTTGTCGTGAACTCTCGGAGACTAGTATGGGGACAATTAAATTTTGTTATTTATGTCGTTAAACACATATGGTTCCGGATATAATAAAATGCACATTTTAAATTGGCATATCTTATGAATTATGACTTGCATATACATACCTCTCTAAATACAATCATAAGGGAAGTCACGCGAATGAGGTTATGTCCCATGGCTAGTGAATGCAGGGTGAATATAGTCCTCGGCCATAGGATCGATGGTTATATTGTGTTGTTGTTTTATTCGAAGTGAGGAAATTCTGGGTATGGTTATGACTCACTGTCGAAGGTATATGGACGCTTTCCACGCGACGTGATTTAGGGTGCCCACCTGGTCTTGGTTATAGGCCCTAGAAGATGATAGCTATTTAGGGGGGGGGGGGGGCATCTAGTGGGGTCACTCCCGAAAGGATGGTCTTAGAATTGTTATATTTTGATTGTAACTATTCTCTCAAATGTGGCATTAAATAAATGGCTAATGCATTTATAAATCAACTGTATGGAATAAGTTTCCTAATGAGAAATGGAATTGTGAAGTCATATTTTACGAAACTATAATTTAAGCATATTAAAATGTAATTTAGTTATTTCTCTTACATTGATTCGTAGTTTAACTCGATAAATGGTATTGCGCTAGGATGTGCACTTAAATGAGAGGTGAGAATGATTCTTGTATTGAAGAGGGAGCCTAACTTGTTTATGATGTTAGCATTCATAAGTGTTATGCATTTTATTCACTTGTATATCATATCAAACCGGGCCCTGACCCGTTTATATTCCTCTATTTTGTGTGGATCTTATTTATGCTCATGTGCTCCGTCGCAAGGATGCCCGTGTTAATCTCTACTTCTCAGTGACAGGGAGCTACAACAAGTTTTCAGATATTGTAGGATTTTTGTTATAGATGCATCCATCTTTTGTATAATCTAGTTATGATCAGTCTGTACATTCGGGCGTGTTGCCCAAGTTTTGGATTGGCATATATTGAGATATTTAGCTGTAATACTTGGTGTAACCTATTTGTATTAGTCTGTTAACCGACAGCTTATTCGGTTATTGCTTTGTGGTATGGTTGTTAAAATGTTACATGCCTCTACATATATTTATCCACCTTCTTTTTAAATTGGATTGTCAAAATGGTTTTTATTAAACTTGCAAATTTATTTGACATCCGTTTTCTTAAATAATTGGTGGTTACCTCGTACTATTATTTTTACCACAGTGATGCTAAGAATGGACCATCTATGATTCCTGTATTTATCGAAGTATCGGGCTGGCCACCTCTTATTTGAGTAAGCGGGGCATCACAGATGGTATCAGGCATCAGATTCTAGAGTCCTCAGGATATATGTGGACTTATCACGTTCTACCATAGCGTTATTTGATATAGAGCCTAATTTTAGGACTGTTTTGGTTTGGGCATGCCTGCGATATTCTTAAGGATAAATTGTTTTAATTGTAGTCTGATTCTGTTGATTTTCATCTCAGATGCCGCCTAGAAGAGGTCGCCCAGCGAAAGTAAATAGAGCTACAGAGAACGTAGATCCCCCACCGTCGTAAGGAATGATAAATGTGACGGAGGTGGCTAATATTATTGCCCAAGCAGTCAACGCTGCGATGACCGTTATGGCACAACAGCTTCCCTAAGCCCAACAATCGGTAGCACCTGAGGTTCAAGCCCATGTGGGACCCTTCGCGTGGGAGAGAGTTAGATAATCCTTCTTAAAAGGTCACACTCTAGAATTTCAGGGTGGCGCTGATGTGATTGTGTCAAACCAGTGGAAGAAAGATATGCAACGCCATCTCTGAATGGCGAAGTGTAGCAGGGAGCGAAAACATATTCTCGCCACTGTTAAACTGGTAGGAGCATCTCTACATTGGTGTGAGTCGATGACAACTCCAGCGCAAAGGGATACCATGCCTATCTCGGAATTTTGGGTCTTGTTTGATCGAAAATATTTTCCTCCAGTTGTCCAGAAGGAGATGAGGAGGAAGCTCCAGGATGTTGCTCAAGGGGAACGGTCAGTGGGGGAATATGAAGAGAAATTTATGAGTCTAGCGAACTTTGTGCCGGATGAATTCATTCCATAGGAAAGGAGGATTTCGAAATTTATCGGGGGTTTGAATTTGAGAATAAGGCAACACTTATTGGGAAATCCAACTTTGCAAACGTTTGGTGACGTGATGAATGCATCCTTGCTCCATTGCCAAGATCACCATCTTCACTTGAAGGGGAGTAAGAAGATTGGAAATTCAAGTCAATCCAGTAAGTAAGGAGGAAATGGTGCCGGTGGAGCACTACCCCCACCCCAACAATCTGGAAATAAATAGAAAGAGAGGGACCCCCAGCAAGGGGACTCGTCTAAGAAACAATGTTTTGGGGGTTTCAATTTTAGTGGAGGTGGTTTTAAGAATGGTCAGGGTGCTCAGTAGCAGCCGCAGTTAGGCCAGCAGGGACAAGCAGGTAGAGGAAATAATGGAGGTCGAGGCCATCAGGGCCAAGGTACGGGGCAGTTTAGGAACAACAATTAGGGACGACATCAGGAATTTTTTTAGGCCGTTGTTTCCAGTGTGGTGAACAGGGTCATTTTAAGAGATCTTGTCCACAATTGATCGAGGGACCGTTGCCTAGGGGTCCTCAGCATCAGCAGGCACTTCTACAACCTCTGGTTCTTATTCCAGCCGTTTTTCTACAACATGGGCAACTTCAGTACGAGTGTGTGTATAATATTAAGGATGCTTTGTTTCCCCCATCACCGCCCGCACCACCAGCTATTGAAGGTAAGTTTCCCATTCACGGGTATGTGGGTCAAGTATTATTTTATACGACCGCAACATACTCATTTATTTCTAGGCATTTTTCTTATTCGACGGGGTTGATTAAGTCTGCTGAGAGTACTTTTACTAGGGTGGAATATTTGTGGGTGATGGTTCACATATATTCTTTGTTTGTAAAGGGATAGAAATAGACCTTGGTAATTTGCGTTTTGAGGCCGATTTACTGGTCCTGGATATGGTCGGGTATGATGTTATTTTGGGTATGGATTGGTTAGTTAAATACCAAGCCATGGTAAATTGTTATGGGAGGAGTATAGTCTTCGCCATTCCGGGGCAAGAAATATTTTTAGTGTCTATACCTCTTTCGGAGGTAGGTTCGAGCACGCACTTGTATTGCATTGATGAGGAGAATTTACGAGAAATAGATGTTTCCCTAGATTCGATTCTGGTTGTTAGATAATTTGAAGATGTTTTTCAAAAGATTCACGGCTTACCTCCAAGTCGTGAGATTGGGTTTGTAATTAATTTATCACCGTGAACCAGACCGATTGCGAGAGATCCATACCGTATGGCTCCTTTGGAAATGAGCGAGTTAAGGGATCAAATTCAGAAACTGTTGGAGCAAGGGTTTATTCGACGTAGCACATTGCCATGGGGTGATCCTGTCTTGTTTGTGAAGAAGAGAGATGGTTCCCTCCGATTATGCATTGATTATCGAGAATTGAAAAAGGTAACCATCAGGAATAAATACCCGTTGACTCGAATTGATGATTTGTTTAATCAATTAAGGGGAGCGTCGTACATCTCTAAAATATATTTGAGGACTGGGTACCATCAATTGCGAATTCGAGAGCAGGATGTGTCGAAAACTGCCTTCTTGACAAGGTATGGGTCTTATGAGTTTTTGGTCATGGCTTTTGGGCTAACCAGCGTTCCTACCGTATTTATGGACCTTATGAATAGAGTATTTCGGGACTTTCTAGACCAGTTTATTATAGTGTTTATTAACAACATTCAAGTCTATTCTCGGACTGAAGGTGTTCATGATGAACATTTACGATTGGCCCTGCAAACACTATGGGATCATCAACTTTATGCTAAGTTCAAGAAGTTTGGTTTCTGGTTACAGGAAGTACAATTTTGGGGCACATTGTGACGGCTGAGGGTAAAGCTGTAGACCCAAGTAAATTTGCCTCAGTGAGGAAATGGGGTCAGCCCGTGACGCCCACTGAGATCTGTAGTTTTCTGGGTTTGGCAGGTTATTATCGTCGTTTCCTTAAGGGGTTTTCCAAAATTATCGGCCCTTGATGAACTTGAACCGAAAGGGAGTACGATTTGTTTGGGATGATTTTTGTCAGCTAGATTTTAACAAGTTGACTTCTGCTCATGTACTCGCGTTGCCAAGACCGGGAGTGGACTATTTAGTCTTTACTGACGCGTCTCTACAAGGATTGGGATGTTTGTTACAATAAGAGCATAGGTTCATTGCTTATGCATCTCACAAGCTAAAGCCCTATGAGAAGAATTAACCTGTGCATGATTGGGATCTTGCTACGGTTGTGTTTGCCTTGAAGATATGGAGACATTACCTCCTGGGGGAGAAGTTTAGTCTTTTCACGGACCACAAATCGTTGTAATATTTATTCTCGCAGAAATATCTGAAAACGCGATAACATCGGTGGTTGGAGTTCATGAAGGACTATCAATTTGATATTCACTACCACATAGGCAAGGAAAATATGGTAGCGGATGCGCTGAGTCAAAAACCCACGGGGGAACTAGCAAAGGTATGGAAAGCTAAATGGAAAGAGCTTAGCCAGGAGGATGCTATAGCAAGAACATTTATGTAAATGTTGATCGTTATGCCTGTTATTGTGATGAGAGTTTTGGAAGCGCAATGAAGGGAAAAAGACTGCTAAGACCGAGTACAACAGTTGTTAACTGAGGGAGTTGAGTCCTACTCTATTAGTTATAAGGGTGGGTTACATTTCAAGGAAGACTTTTAGTCCCATATGAGGGAGACTTGAGACGTGCTGTCATGACATAATTTCATGGTTCAAGATTTGTAGTACACCCAGGTGGGGACAAAATGTACCAAGATATGCGTCGTCAGTATTGGTGAGCAGGTATGAAAAGGGACATTTCAGAGATTGTTTCCCAATGCGCCACTTGTCAATTGGTGAAGGTGCACCGCCATAAACCGACTGGATTATTGCAGCCGTTAGAAATACCAGTGTGGAAATCGGAGAGTATTTCGATGGACATTATCACGGGATTGCCGATGTCACAAATCAATCATGATTCTATTTGGGTGATTGTCGATCGTCTGACTAAATTGGCACACTTTTTACCAGTACAGACGGATTATAATACGGCACGTTACGCACGTCTCTTTATTGCGTAGATTATGAAACTCCATGGGGTGACTATCAATATAGTCTCAGACCGAGATAAGATTTTTGTATCCTATTTTTGTCGAAGTTTCCAAGAGGGGATGGGGACCGAATTGAACTTGAGTACCTCCTACCACCCAGAAACTGATGGGCAAACGGAGAGAGTTAACCAAATGTTGGAGGATATGCTTTGATTGTGTGTACTTGACTTTGAAGGAGGGTGGGTGCAATACCTTCCATGGGATGGACCATTGGAAATGGGTTTCAGTGCCCTTCGAGGATTAATTCAGTATTGGTAAAGATGATGAGTTTGACTTTTGGTCAAACGAAGTTCGGGTGTGCCCGATGGCCTTTAGGCCAGTAACTGGGGTATGACTTAGGTTTGTAATGATGAAGGAAGGTGATAAGGACATAAGGAGAGGTTAGGGGGTATTAGAATGGGGTGTCTATAGAGCCCCTCAACGGGTGAGTTTGGAATAAACGATAGCCGTCAAATAGGCACCACATAATGCCTTTGAAAGAGGATAACCAGAGGATCAAGTTCAATTTTGAGTACCTGGGGATGAGGATGACCGATTCTGTGAGTCGAAGCCAATTCTGAGGGCCTAGGGATTAGGGTGACCAATTTTACAGGTGGAAGCCAATTCTGAGGGATTGAAGATGAGAGTGACCGATTTTGCGAGTCGAAGACAATTCTGAGGGCTTGAAAATGAGGGTGACCGATTCTGCGGGACGAAGCCAATTCTGAGGGCTTAAGTTGAGATGACCAATTCTGGGGGTCGAAGCTAATTCTGCTGGATTAAATTGATATGACCAATTCTACGGGTCAAAACCAATTCCGCGGGCTTAAATTGAGATGACCAATTCTGCGGGTCGAAACCAATTCTACGATCTTAAATTGAGAAAAAAAATTCTTCGGGTCGAGGACAATTCTGCGGGCTTAAATTGAGATGACCAATTCTGCGGGTCGAAGCCAATTTTGCGGGCTTAAATTGAGATGACCCATTTTGTGGGCCGAAGCCAATTCTGCGGGCTTAAATTGAGATGACCAATTCTGTGGGTCGAAGACAATTCTTTAGGCTTAAATTGAGATGACCAATTCAGAGGGTCGAAGTCAATTGTGCGGGCTTAAATTGAGATGACCAATTCTATTGGTCTAAGCCAATTCTGCGAGCTTAAATTGAGATGACCAATTCTGTGGGTCGAAGCCAATTATACGGGCTTAAATTGAGATAACAAATTCTATGGGTCGAAACCAATTATGCGGGCTTAAATTGATGAGGGTGACCGATTCTATGGGTCAAAGTCAATTCTTAGGGGTGAAGTTGAGATGACCAATTTTGCGGGTCGAAGCCAATTTTGTGGGCTTAAATTGAGATGACCAATTCTGCAGGTCAAAGCTAATTCTGAGGGCTGAAGTTGAGATGACCAATTCTACGGGCTTCAACTGAGATAATGAATTCCGCGGGTCGAAGCCAATTCTATGGGCTTAAGTTGAGATGACCAATTCTACGGGTCAAATCCAATTCTGTGGGCTTAAATTGGGATGACCAATTCTGTGGGTCGAAGCCAATTATTCGGGCTTAAATTGAGATGACCAATTATGCGGGTCGAAGCCAATTTTGTAGGCTTAAATTGAGATGACCAATTTTGCTGGTCGAAGCCAATTCTGAGGGCTTAAATTAAGATGTTCATGGGGAAATTACCTTGTGATTTTATTTTGAGCTGGGGAGACGATTGCTGGGGAAATCCTTGTATCTCTTGGAGACTCTACGGAGGAATAGCCAATATGATACTGTAGATTCCACTGGGGAAGTGATTAGGTGGTCCAGGGTTTGGACATATTGCTTGGGGAAATTTGAGACCTTTGGGGAATAGTAGATGATCCTGAAGTTTGGGATACTTTAGAGGACCTCTGAGGACGTTGTCAGGAGGAGATTCACTTGGATTTTGAGAGTTCCACTGGGGAAATAGGGGTTCCGCTTGAGGGAGTGCGAAATTTTCTTAGTGAAAATGTTCTAAATCCTTTCCGAGATTTTTAGGAATTTTGTGAGGATTTTTCAGGGTATTCTGGTATTTTTTGGGAGTTTCTGTATGAAAATTTAGGGGGGTGTTGGTCAGCATGGTGTAGAGGGTGCCATTCGGCAGTGGTACGGACTTTTGGGCTGCCTCGAGAAGGTAAAGGGTCAGTGTTGATCGATTGGTGGGGGTGCAGTACCGATCGGCATGACCCTTAGCATCCTATAAAAGGGGGCAGGTTCCCCTCATTTTTTATAGCTTCTTGCCTTCTCTTTTTTTGCAATTCTCTTCTGCGAATCATTCTAACATTTTGTAGTCTAAAAAATGTCCACATTCGTGAGCACTGCAGTACATCGGGAGTGGTTGGCTATTGACGACTGGGCGAATGTGGAATGGAGGGCCAGGGCGCCTCTTGCTTTAGGGAGCGAGAACTCCTTTGACTCATTCAAGCCGGTTGCGGATGAGAGGACCTTGCTGTGGGAGCCATCGCGTCATCACTCTTCGAGGGTGGTGAACCCTGGCGGTTATGTAAGTAAAATGACTTTTGGCATTCCTTTTTTGTGTTTTTCCTTTTTTCTTGGATTTTGACAAGGTTTTTTTTTTGGGTAGTCTGATGTTTCTTTATCGCCTATGCGTGCCTGCGGGACGACGGGGCTTAAAGATGTTTGGGAGCATCTTCCACCTGTGGTGCATTGGGTGGTATCATCAGCAGGCTTTGGGAGGTTGGCATATGTGCTGGATGAGATGCCTCGTTCGACGGCGGTCTTATGCTCTTTGGGGGAGAGGTGGTGGGACACTACCCATACCTTCCATTTTGGTTTCGGGGAGATGCCCGTGACTCCCACAGATGTGCAACAGCTACTGGGTCTGGATTGTGATGGAGAGAAGATAGAGGTGGATCACTCGTTGCAGGTGAGGCCGGAGGCGGTGTGAGCGGAGCTAGCTGACGTGGGGAGCATACTGTCTGGGGACTCCACCTGTCTATCCTTAATGAGGGATGTTTTGCTGGGCAGAGTGATTGATGTGGAGGATGGACTGCAGGTGAGGCAGATGGCCTGGCTGTTCATTTTACTGGTGTTGGGGGGATTTCTAGTGGCGTCGAGCGGCGACATCATCCATTTATGTTTTTCACAATATCTGAGGATGTTTTTGAACATCCCTCTCTATGATTGGGGGAGCCTGACTTGGACGACGCTTTATTTTTCTATGGATGCATTTAGCCGATTTTGCCGGTAGTCTTTCACTGGAGCCACGTATCTTCTTGATGTATTCTTTAATTTGAGCATTTTCCTTTCATGCATTCGCATTTTCCTTAAGCGTCTCTTTTTTATTGTGGATTTTTTTCTTTGGAAGACGTGGTTCTATGAAGTGATTGGGTGTAATAACCAACTGATTTATCTGAAGGATGAGACTGTTAGGGACTTTTACTGGTTGTATCAGAGGCGGAAGGCCAATCGACAGTCGAGGAGGTCTCTTTCTCTGGAGGCGATGCGTCAGGTCTTGAATGGCCTGACCAGTGATAGGGTAAGACTTTTTTCTTCTTCAGTCCTGGTCTTTGTTTGCTCTGACTCTATATTTGACTCATATCTGCTGGGGATTTTTTAGGTGACTTTTTACCCCTGGGGACGACCGTTCAGGACACGGAGTTGACTGGAGTGAATGCGCAGATGAGGCATTTGCTGGCGCATGAGTTTGGCCACTCTGAGTATTTCAGGGAGAGGGTGGTTCGATAGATTTCCGAGGAGGAGGTGGTGGTGCCACTTGCGAGGACCTCTATGTTTATGAGGCGAGAGCGACTGCTGCTAGAGGATGCAAGGATCACGACGATGATTGGCGAGTCCTATCTTCTGTACACCGATACGACTATGCCATATGATTATATGAACTTTGTGATGAACTGGATGATGGTGCCTAGCATATATGATGCACTGCCCTTCCCTCCTGCAGGTTCGAGTCGACCAGTGGGGTCCTTCCATAGTGGTGGAGGTCTGTCGACATCTGCGACAGCGGTGACTTCAGTGGTCCCCTTTGTGCGGTTTCATACTCCTTCGTACAGCATCCGGCGGGCTGATGGAGGGATGGTGCCTATGTTTCATCGTCCTCATGCGATGGAACCGAAAGAGTTGGGCTTGACAGAGGAGGTTCTTCATCCTTTGGTATATCTTTCTGCTCTTTTTCTTTCCTTCTTTTTGGTCTCTTTTGATCTTTCCTGCTTGATACTGATTTTGTCTTTTCTTGCAACAAGTTCGGGTGTCCACCACTTGGCTAAAGGATATTAGGGACTGGATATCTTCGGTTACTGCCCATATTCGGGACGTGTTTCATGTTCCTTCTTTCTTGGTGTTGTCTGCCTCGTCTGGGGAGGAGTCTGGTTCGGGTAGTGGTGGTGCGTCATCTCACCGCGGGGGGAATAGGGTGCATCGCAGGGATGAAAGCTCTTAGGAGAAAGCATGAGAGAGAGAGAGAGAGAGAGAATGTGGGTTCGAGCTAAGTCTTGTTGTTTTTTCTTTTCTTTATTTTCCTGCAAAATTTATGTAATATAGAGAAATATCTATGCAATGCAATAAAGTTTTTTTATTATCTTCTGTTAGTGACGAATGAATGCATGCACATGCGCTTTTTACTTTGCTGCTGAGACCGTAAAAATAAATATTTTTGGAATTTTTAAAAGAGAGTTTTATTCACAATTAGGAATTATATAAAGATGAAAAAGGTAATTTTTGAAATTCTTTTGAGAATATCAATTTATTTTTATTGAGTTTTCTAAATTTGACAAAAGAGGAAAAAGAAAAATTTCCAAAAGTGGGGGGGTTGCCTATCGGCAAGCACCTTGTCCTGCCTATCGACAGGTCAGTCCCATCAATTCAAAGTTTTGATTGGTACCCTCTTAATCCTTTGGTACCTTGTGAGGTAGGATTTCTTCCGATTTTTGCAGGGGTTATGACTTTTGTGGGGGTTTTCATGTATAAAATAGGAGTATGGGTGGAGTGTTGTCCTCACACCCTCACATTTCTACTTTCTTGTTATGTGAGATGGCTCTCCGGGGTAGTGCTGTGTTTGCCAACTACCTTGAGACTTTTGAGGCGATGTTCTCCTATAACGTCGACTACGATGTTCTCAACATACGCCGAGTTTCTTTATGGCGTAATCGACCCATAGAGTGGAATATGCTGATGGCGGCGGTACAATTCTGTGTGACACCCCGCCTAACAAAATACCGGGTGTTCAGTCCTATACCAAATTAAAACAGGAATACTAGTTGGTTCATCCTTAGCATCACTGTCGAAAACTTTTTAAAACTTACTAACCACCTAGTATTCCAAAAGCTGGTGCCAAATTTTAACTTTTTAATTAAACAAAACAGTACAGGTGGAAATAGATAAAAACCAGTCACACAACTGAATAAAACTCAACTGAATAATTAATTACACAACTTGCCGAATAAACCATCGGCCACCAAAGTGAAATAATATAATACAAATATTCAACACCTGAATAATTACATCTGAAAATTGTACGGAGAAGTCTGGGCGACAATCCCTAAAAAAAATAGAAACTGATAAATAATTCCTACTCTAGGAATGAATGAGCGATGCGTCTAATCCAAATTTCTGCTAGCATCCACATATTCCGTAGCTCTGTGTCCCTGGAATAGAATACCAATCCTGGCGTCCCTGTGGTTGGACACCTAAAATGTTTTGAAAATAGTTTTATAGCAAGGGTTAGAACCCAAAACATTTTGAAAATATTTAGCAAGTAAATTTACTGCAGTAATTTAAAATGCATGAATGCGATTTATATTTAAGTTAGTGTCGCACTCCCTTGAGGACATTCTCACCCCTCCACTAATGTGCACAACTAACGGTTACCTTCCCCCACCTAGTTGTACTACTCCGTCCAACTAGTCCTGGTACAACCTGCCTTTGCCATACTACTCTAACCCGAGTATAATTATTCATGAATTATAAGTTGTTTCACCAATTAACTTAATTAAAAAGTTTTAAAAAGTTTTCGACACTGATGTTAAGGATGAACCAACTGGAATTTTTGTTTTAATTTGGTATAGGACTGATCACCCGATATTTTATTAGGTGGGGTGTCACAGATGGTATCAGAGCATCAGGTTCTAGTGCCCTTAGAATCTGTGCGGATTTTCACGTTTTGGCTTAGCAATCTTTGATATAGAGCCCTATTATAGTATTGTTGTATTCTCATACGTATGCGCATTTACGTCTTCTGCCAAATTTATATTTGAGAGTGAACTCATACGATTCAATTCTCATTCCAGATGCCGCCCAAGAGAGAGGGAGCAGCTAGGGCAGCAGGGGGAGTTGAGACTAGGGAGGCTCATCAGGAGCAAGAGTTACCGCAGCAACTGCTAGACATGATTTCGGCAATGCAGGTAACTGAATTGGTGGTGCCGGTAGTTGAAGCGACGATGATTGCAATGGCAAGGTACTTGCCACGAGATCAGCCCCAAGTGTTAGTGGCACCAGATGTTTAGGCCCACCCGGGGCCGTCGGGGTGGCAGCAAGTACGAGAGGTTTTTCATATATAATGCTAGCGTGTCAGTGGATGAGAGATATCCAGCGTCACCTACGCATGGTAGATTGCGATGAGGTGCAGGAGCAAATGCTAGCCACTTTTGGTTTAGTGGGAGCAGCGCTACAGTGGTGGGAGTCGATCACCACAGTTGAGGAAAGGGATACACTATCTATTGCAGAGTTTTGGGTGCGGTTCGATCGCAAGTATTTTCCTCCAGCAGTTGAGATCGAAATGAGGAGAAAATTTAGTGAGGTGACGAAGGGAGACCATTCAGTGGCCGATTACGAGGAAAATTTACTCGGTTGGCAAATTTTGTACCGGATGAGGTAAGCGGTGAAGAGAGACATAAAGTAAGGTTTGTGGATGGGTTAGTCTGGAGAACCAGACAACATTTAATTGGTAATTCCGCATTAGTAGCTTATACTGATGTCGTTAACGCATCACTCATGCACTGTCAGGAATATCTCTTCCATGTGAAAGGAAGCAGGAGGGGAGTGGAAACTAGCCAGTCGAATAAGGCAGGAGGGAACAATACCAGTGGGGTATCCCAACAGCAGACAGGGGGAGATCAGGGGCAGGATTTCTGGTGGGAAAATCATGCTAAATGATTTAGAGCTGGAGGTTATCTGCAAGATGGCCAGGAATTCTGACAAGGCCAGCAAGGAAGGGATCAGTGGCAGGGTGAATTTATTAAGACGTGTTTCGTTTGTGGGGAAGCGGGGCACATGAAGAGAGATTGTCTTAAGCGAGTCAGGGGTCAACTATAGGATGAGGTCCTGGATGTACAGCCACTACAACAAGTCATGGGCGCATTCGGGCAGGGAGAAGATGCTCCGGAACCCGAGGATCAACCGTTGCAGCTGGAGTATGGAGGTAATTATTTTTACCCTATGGGCATGGGGTATATTTTTGAGTGACAAGGAGGATGTCACAATATTAGACTTATTTTTCACTAGAGTTCGCGGATGAGTCGAATTTAGTGAGTGCGTTGGCTGTAGCAACCATGTTACTTATATATTTTTCATGGGGTAAAGGAGTCCTTTGGTGTTAACCACGAGAGAGTGGAGGTGCACACTGAGAGAAGGTTTGAATTATGTGAGGGGTCACTACTTTCGATAATTATGAAAGTAGGGTAGATGATTTTTTTATATCGGCTGGATAGCGATGGATTTGAACTATTGTGAATAGTGGGGGTACGTTTTGGTGTTCGCGACACCAGGGTATGAATGATTTTTATTAGGTGTCACCTGAGAGGGCGTCTAGCCTACATATATGTGTGTATATATGTTGTATTGCATGGTGCGATAGGCACATAGTGAGGTCTTGTGTTATCACATTTTATCTCGGTAAGTAGGGATGTTTACTGAAGTGAATCAGGGTGGTTAAAATTATTTTTGAGCAGGGAGAGAGATAGCTCGGGGTTTATTTTTGCACAAGGACTAGTGATAGTAAGGGCGCGGTATTTTTGTTGTCTTTGGTAGCATGAGGGTAGGCGTATATACTTTTGTGTTAAAAGACAAGTATTTAGGGGTACGTGCTATGGACTGAGGGTCTAACGGATCTCAACGACCGACCATGTTAGGTGGTAGTGTATCGGGGGGGTTCCTTGTTTGGATTTTGCTTTGTAAGCATCCCACGCATAAAACTTAGCGCAACGTTGGAAAGTGGGGAGATGTTTGGTCGTTAGTACATGGGTTGGGTACCCCGGACAGTATATATATATATATATATATATATATATATTAGGGTGTACCCGTTCCGATAGCACGGTGATTAATATGTTCCTGAAATATTTTGTATCCGTACCAATAGCGTACGAAACTATGAGAACGTCGATTAATTTGTTCCCGAAATATGTTCCTGTACAGATGGCACGGTGAAATAAAAATTAAAACTTAGAAATATATTAACTCTATTCGTCCATTAGTTTCTTTCGCCTACCATCCAAAACATCTTTATTACTTTATAAACATTAGAGTTGAATCTAAATACGATTTTGTTCTCGCGATATTTTGTACCCGTGCCGATGGCACATTATATTTGGTTTCGTGATAATTTGTCCCCGTGTCGCCAACAGTGAAAATATAAATACCATTGGTTATCTCATGGTACACTTGGTCATTTTGGCTAGGTGTACCGTGCCGATGGCATGGCGAAAATATTTTAATAATATATTATTCTACAAATTTATTAGTTTTAATCATTATAATCGTTGCAAATTTTAAACACGAAATGAAAACAAACACAATAATTTAAAATTTACATTTATGAAAAAAACAAATCATTCTTGAACCAAATTTTATTAGTTTTAATGGTTTAAAAAACAATATCTAAAATAAATATTTTAGAACTAAAAAAGTATCAATATTTGAAAACAAATCATTCTTGAATCAATCTTTAAAACTCTATGCCAAAGAAAAATCATTGTAAAAATCTTAAGATAGGTGCAGTACAAAACCTCAACCGTACAAAACCATATATGATAATTGTTTTTTTAATGGATCTATACAAAGCCACAAGATCCAAAACAACCAAAAATGACCGTAGAAAAACAAACTATAGCCTAAAGCGTTTAAAATAACAATTTTTTAAACCCAACTACAGCAGAGATTAGCATAAGCGTAGCTTGGCTTCTTTATTTGAGGCACTGGGACATAAGACATATACATGACAAAAGGAAATGGGACTGACATAAGGAAAATGGGATTGAAATAAAGTCAAGTGCTTGCATACAGTAGGGGAGAGAGAGTATCGATTCTCTTCAAACCAAACTCCAGCAGCCCAAGTCATTTTGTGCTCTGGTAGCCAAAGTAAAAATCAAAGATTTAAACCCATCAAACACCAAACACTTCCAAGAATAGAGTTATAAATTATTCCAAAGTAAAAAATTAATAACCACTTGGTTCAAATATTACTAACCAGTTGCTTCAAATATTGAAAACTATCAAAAACAGAGTTATAAATTATTCCAAGAAACACAAAATTTGGATAGAAAGACATTACAAATTATGCCCCAAGTATTTTAAATATTTTTTCAATTATCTTGGCACGGGTGTTGTATCCCAATTATCTCGGCACTGGTGGTTGTTTATGATTTTCAAATAAATAAACCAATTAACCTTCTAACGCATAAAAAATAAGGAACAAATATTGTAAGTCACACAGAGAGAGAATATGTGTTGGTGGCAATAGAGTGTTTAGAATTGGGTTTATAGGTATTAAGCAAAGAAGCCATGAGCAGAGAAATGAGCAAGTTTTTCTTTGTTGTCTACTCAAACACCTTTGCCTTTGTATTTCTCATACCACCAACCATCATCTTTCATAGGTTTTATTCACCTTCTTCATAAAACATCTACTCTTCCTTTTCTCCCCTATTAGGTACCTTTCTACTCTATTATCCTGACTTTTCCCATTTTGAATCCTACACCGAATAAAAAAAAACCCATTTTAGGCCCATAAAATTAAGAAAAATACTTTAAACCTTAAGAGTCAAACAAAGAAGCCAAGCATTCAATCACATATAGAATCCAAAGCCACTCCACTAAAACTGAAACGAAACGGAACATTGGTTCGCACTAAAACCTTTAAATTCAACCAAACAAAACAAATAAAAAAAATTACATATAAATAAAGTCTTGAATAATGACGGTGAAGGAGGGATGAGGATACCAGCGGCTGACTGATTCTTGGGTAATTTGAGGGTTTTTTATTTTCAGATGGGCTTGCGGGTGAGTTTTTGTTCAATTTGAGGGTAATTTGAGGGTTTTTGTAAATCCATGGATGGATATGGCTTCTCCTCACCACTTTTTGTCTCGTTCGGATATATTCTTTATATCGTGTTGAATCCATTTGTATGACAGAAATAATTATGGGTTTGCATAGCACATGGCTCGAGGTCTGAGTCCAAGCATGACAAAGAGTTGGTAGAAGAGCACATGGCTCGAGGTCTGAGAGTATGACTCAAGTTTCAAACAATTCTAAGCCCTTAGATTCAAAATCCCCTGCATTCAATCTCAACCACTAGTTTATATAAATATAGATACAAAATCTGTTTATATAGGTTTTGTGTATAAACTTATATGATGTGGCAAAAGCCCCTCCACCTTTACTATATATATATATATATATATATATGTGTGTGTGTGTGTGTGTGTGTGTGTGTGTGATAGGACTACGGGTTCAAAGTTATATTACGGGTTACGACTAGCTTAGTCGGGTAACTTTCGTGCGGTAAAGCACGGGGATAGGGTGTATGGGCACACGGGTTAATTAAGGAAAATTTTGTGCGGTTAAGCATGGGTATAGGGTGTAAGGGCGCCCTGGTTAATTTACATGCATACTTGAGTAACTCATGGTTAGAAGCGGATGAGATAAATATAGCCATCTTAGAGGCACATGACTAGAGAGTGATATGCGAAGCTTGGAACATTACGCTCATCTTAATTTCGAGGACGAAATTCCTTTGTAAGGGCGGAAGTATGTAACATTTCGTAATTTTGAGGATTTAATAATTAATAATTAATTATTTTTGGGAGTTATAAAAATATTCAAATTGGAGAAACTTAAATTTATGATTTGGAGAATTTATTTGAGTGGGAAGAATTATTTATAATTGGCGACTTTAAGTTTAATTGTCCGAATTAATGTGTGTCGCATTTTGAGGTCGAAATTTGAAAATGACAAAAAGTATTTCGGATGACAATTCTGAGTGCGCAGTTGAGTCCGGATGGGTCGAGATAGTCAGAAAAGAGTACCCGGGGGTAGAAATTGGTCTCGGGGTATTTTTGGGCATAGTCGGGCCCACACGGAGTGATTCGAGCCATTTTAATTAGGCCCATATGACAAAAACGGGATTAAGTGTTTTAACCTAATTTAAGGAAGTGTTAAAACGGCAGTAAACACAAATTCTAAGCCTAGGGCTTGAGAGGAAAATTTGGGGAAAGTAAATCAAGAGCCAATTGAGGATTATTGGAGCCGAATTAAGGGACTACACTAACGGATCAGACCCTAAGAACAATTCCAGGAAAGTGGTTAAATGTTGTGATTCCTAAATTGATGATAATCAATTGATATCATAGTGTGTGTATATGAAAATTCGTTTTGGGTGTGTAACCAAAATTAAATTTGTGTTTTTGGAAATTTATATACCATAATGGGATTTAGGGTGAGGTTTATTGTGTTTATGATTCTAGAATGTAGAGGAATGAATCGTATGTTACAACCAGTAAGAATAAATGGTTAACTACTGTTAATGAATGAAATTCGTATTGGAGATTTGAAACCCGGATAATACCCAAATCGGGAAAACGTTGGAATTAATGGAAATTGATGATGAATTAAGGTCTTTAAGATGTTTAGACCATTTCCTTATATGGAGGATATGTTAATTGTATTTGGGTAAAGGTTTAGATTGAGAATCAAAGCTTTAGGGTTCGTCCATGGCCAACAGTGGGCTGGAGAAGACGAGTACTAGAACGATCGACCGATCGACCCAGGGGGTTCGATCGATCGATGCTACAAATATTTTGGCAGTTTCGCCAGTTTTGTAAATAAAGAGAAATTTATTTAAGATTTGACCCCTTACTTTTATTTAGTGATAAATTCATATGTGGCACATACTTCCTTAAAAATTATAGTGTGTTATAATTGGGCTTAGGAGGGTGTAAACGGTATGTCATGAGATGAACGAATTTGGGGAAATAATTCATAAGTAATGATATTGGGCCGAGGAATAATATTCGGGTATTGTAGTTGGGTGACGCTACATTATTAAAGTAATTGAGGTGAAATAAATTAGTTACGGGGAAAAAATATAGACTCAAAAAATATTAAGTTACGGGCCAAGTGAGCGAGTCCGGGTATGTTGGTAATTATAGGTGAATATAATTGGGAAATTTAATGGAGATGAATGTGTGACACATCGTGGATGAATATGAGGGAATGAAATTCTGAGATGTAAAAATGGACCAAGTGAGCGAGTCCGGGTTTGTTGGTTAAGTGACACCAAAGTATTAAATTAATTATTGAGAGAGTAAATTAATTTGGAGCCGGAACATGGACTCGGTAAGGTATTAAATTAATTGATGTGTTAATTAATTAAATTAGAGTCGGATTGTAGACTCGGGAAGGTATTAAATTAATTGATGTGTTAATTAATTAAATTAGAGTCGGATTGTAGACTCGGTAAGGTATTAAATTAATTGATGTGTTAATTAATTAAATTAGAGTCGGATTGTAGACTCGAAAAGGTATTAAATTAATTGATGTGTTAATTAATTAAATTAGAGTCGAATTGTAGACTCGGGAAGGTATTAAATTAATTTATGTGTTAATTAATTAAATTAGAGTCGGATTGTAGACTCGGGAATGTATTAAATTAATAGGTGTGCTAATTAATTTAATTAGAGTCGGATGGTAGACTCAGGGAGGTAATAAGTTAATTGAGGTGCTAATTAATTAAATGAGAGTCGGACCCCAGACTCGACTGAGTATTAATTAATTAATGTGTAAATTAATTAAAGGATAGTCGGACCATAGACTCGGGGAAAATATTATATTAATTGAGGTGTGAATTAAAAATATTAGAGTCGGACCACAAACTCAGGATAATGATAATTTAATAAGTGAGAAAATTTATTTAGTTGAGTCAGGCCAGAGACTCAGGAAACTACAGGCTAGTGTTACGGGTTGTGAGTACATGGTGAAGTCAGGATTTATTTTATATATATATATATACGGTGTAGTGATAGTATATATATATATATGTATATATATTGTGTGTGCTATTAAATATCAGTGACTAGATATTTATTTAAATTATATACTCTAGTGCTATCAAGGGAGGTTGCGCGATGTGGGTGAATCTCCTAGCTTGAGGAGTAGGGTGAGTATATCCCCAGGTCATAGCGTCCGGTATATGGGTGAGGGGATTATCTCACTTTCAGGGAAGGAATATGACCGCCTCCACTTTTTTTATGTTTCGGGCCCGGTTGGTGAGCGATTCCAACTTGGGTAACTAGGTTATGTGAGCACACCTAGTGGGATAGCACTTTAGAGAGAATGATCTGGAGAGGGTATACTCGGAGGGATGGATATACGTATGTTATATGTGTGGATGTTTTAGTAAAGGTACGTATATAATTGTATTCAATATTATATGCGGGTAATAATACAGTGTGTGATGTATTTACTTAATATAACTTGTGACACAGTTATATGCTATTATTTAAGAAGGAATTAATTAAGTTAAGTGGTGAAACAACTTATAATTCATGAATAATTATACTCGGGTTAGAGTAGTATGGCAAGGGAAGGTTGTACTAGGACTAGTTGGATGGAGTAGTACAACTACGTGGGGGAAGGTAACCGTTAGTTGTGCACATTAGTGGTGGGGTGAGAATGTCCTCAACACTAACTTAAATATGAAGCGCATTCATGCATTTTAAATTACTACAGTTAATTCACTTGATAAATATTTTCAAAATGTTTTGGGTTCTAACCCTTGCTATAAAACTATTTTCAAAACCTTTTAGGTGTCCAGCCACAGGGACGCCATGATTGATATTCTATTCCAGGGGCACGGAGCTGCAGCATATGTGGATGCTAGCAGGAATTTGGATTAGACGCATCGCTCATTCATTCCTAGAGTGGGAATCATTTATCAGTTTCAGTTTTATTTAGGGCTTGTCGCCCAGACTTCTCCGTATAGTTTTCAGAAGTAATTATTCAGGTGTTGAATATTTGTATTGGATTATTTCACTTTGGTGGTCGATGATTTATTCGGCAAGTTGTGTAATTAATTTCAGTTGAGTTTTATTCAGTTGTGTGACTGGTTTTTATCTATTTCCGCATGTACTGTTTTGTTTAATTAAAAAGTTAAAATTTGGCACCAGCTTTTGGAATACTAGGTTGTTAGTAAGTTTTAAAAAGTTTTCGACAGTGATGCTAAGGACGAACCAACTGGGATTCCTATTTTAATTTTGTATAGGACAGATCACCCGGTATTTTATTAGGCGGGGTGTCACATTCTGGTACCCCGAAGACCATGTATTCCGCTTTGGCTTGGACGAAATTTGTCCTACCTATGAGGAATTTTCTACCATGCTGGGGATAAATCCTAGTGTTACTACGGCTCTACCTGAGTTTTCCTTTTCTCCCAGGGATTTGTTGTCCGAGCTTCTTTGTATTTCACCCTCTGCGGCGAGACCACTAGTGGCTGGAGGTATGATCTCCCTTTCGGCGGTGCTGTAGTCCGTGCATTTGCAGGAAGTTGGTGATGATGGATATGCCAGAGCCATCGTTATGGGTCTGGTGATCGGGGAGCTGCCAATGGACCCACAACTTGCAGCTATTACTTCATGGATGTCCTACCATCACAATCCTGCGGCGGTGATACTGGCAGAGACCCTGAATGGCCTGGATGTCTGGCGAGAAGGTCGTTCTGACTTTCTGAGGGGTAGCCCTGTGATGCTGTTCATGTGGTTGTTTGAAAGATTCCTCGTGGTGACTACTCCGGAATACCCATTGTCGGTTGTACCTAAGTTCTTTTCGCACCATTTCATTAGTGTTGGCCTGGATATTGAGAGCTGGGAGAACTGGTTTGTGGAGCATGGGGCTCTAAATCTATACTGGTCAGTGCCTTAGTAGGGGCAGTTGCTGCTTATTATGGAACTGGGAGAATACCCGTATGTTCAGTTGGTTGGTCTCAGACAAACCTATTTTTATTTCCCTTGGTGGCTTCTGCGCTAATTTGGCTGGGAACAGATCGTGCCACCTCAGAAACTAGATTTCTTTTCAGTAGAAGATCTGACAGAGCATCTGTGCATGCGATTTGGCTCTTTGTGGGAGAGTCAGCGTCCGTCGTCCCGTCCCTCTCAGTCTATTGGGAGGGTTTAGCACATCCCTGGGGATTATATGAAGTGATTGTGGATAAGAGTAGTTAGCAAGATGTTGGTAGTGGAGACTAGACAAATGTGGTTTGTCTTATCTAATACCATGGAGGGGGTGCAGTAGTTTTTTCGAGGCTGGTTCGAGCTTATCGGTCCATGGAGCATCTGCGACACTCCATTCAGGCAGGGGAAGCTTGGGGACCCAAGGATGTATATGTTGATGATGGAGCGTGCTCCTCTGGTATATGTGGGGAGGGCTCTTGGGGGGGAGTTTTTTTGTACTGGGGAATAAGTTTGGGAGTTTATTTGGATTTTTTAGGAAGGTAGGGGGGAAGTGAGTTATCCACTCCTTTATGTAATTGCACTGTCATTTCTTATTAATAAAATAAACACATTTTTGATCATCCAGCTGTGCCCTTTGATGAATTTTGTATTTTGAGTTATCTATATCGATCGCTAAGGCATGCATAATCCTTTTGTTCAAATATACGTTATAATGAACTGTTGTTCTCGAAGATAAGAAAATATTAGTTTTTTTTGAAAAAAAAGGGCCGTGATCATGTAAGATGTATGTGCCTACGTACCTCTGGTTTTTTTTAAAGGTTTTAATTTTTCAAAAATGGTTCTTACAGAGGATAAGGCTCACGTAGTTCTGGGTAGAGGGAAATGAAGAGATATTTTTTTAGAATAGAAGGGAGATGAGAAGAGTCGTAGCACGCCGATATTTTCGAACTAGGGTAAAATTTCTTGAGACGATCCAGGTTGACTGGACGAGCCATCTCTTCTCCATCTAAGTCGGTGAGCATGGCGGCTCCACCGGACAAGATCTTCTTCACAATGTATGGGCTGATCCAATTGGGCTTGAATTTCGCTCTGGGGTCCCAGATGGGCTCTACTATTTCTTTGAGGGCTAGATCCCCGTCTCGGATGCTGTGATCCTTGACTCTCTTATTGAATGATCACGCTATACGGTGATGGTACCCTCGTATGTGGTATAGAGCTTTTAGTCTCTTCTCATCCAAGAGTGATAGCTCTTCGAGGCGGCTTTGATGCCAGTCCTCCTCACTAACTTAACTTTTGAGCATGACACGAAGGGAAGGGATTTCTAGATCCACAGGTAGGATTTCTTCCATGCCGTAGACTAGAAAGTAAGGGGTAGCCCTAGTAGAGGCTCGGATTGAGGTTTGGTAGCCTCAGAGGGCGTAAGGGATTCGGTCAGCCCAATCTCGACATCTTTCAATCATCTTACTGATGATGGATTTGAGGTTCTTGTTGGAGGCTTCGACTACACCATTGGTCTGAGGATGGTAGGGAGAATATTTGTGTCTCTATATCCCATACTTGTTGACCACTTTTGCCTCAAAATGCAACCCGTTATCTGACACTATCTCGTGCAGGACCCCATATCGACAGATGATGTTTTTCTTGACAAACTTGGCCATTTTTTAGGCGTTGAGAACTGCGTATGACTCAGATTCGACTCATTTGGTGAAGTAATCAATGGCAACCGGGATGAACTCATGCCCATTGGAGGCATTGGGTGTACCTTTCCCTATGATGTCGATGCCCGAGGTGGAGAACGGCCAGGGATAAGCCATGTTATATAATTCACACGGAGGCATCTGTTGAAGATTGGAAAACTATTGGCATTTGAGGCATTTTCGGACATAGGTGGTGCAATCTTGGATCATAGTGGTCCAGTTATAACCGTGTCGCATGATCTTCTTGGCAAGCATGTGATCATTCATGTGCGACCCGCATTCCTCACTGTGGATTCTCTGCATTACCTCTTTAATGTCAGTCCCTGTGATGCAATGTAGATGGGTTCCATTAAATTTTCTCTTAAATAGTGATTTTTCACAGATGATGTACTAGGCATCCAGTCTTCGAAGGGTTGCCCGGTCTTTCTTGTTGGAACCCTCGGGATACCTATCATGCTTGAGAAGGTGCCAAATATCATAATACCAGCAATTTCATAGCTCAGGATCTTTTTTGGTGATGAGCTCAATGTGGTAGCAGCGGGTTGGTTTATCTTGCTTTTGGACGAGGAAGGGGGCCATTATTATTCCTTCGGGCATATCGACCCTGGAGGCTAGGGTAGCAAGGGCATCGACTAGGTTATGTTTTTCTCGAGGTAGGTAATGGAAGGTTATGTCTTGGAATTGGGAGGCTAGTTCTTCTAGGTGGGCATGGAAGGGTTGGAGTTTCTTCTCCTTGACTTTCCATTTTCTGAGCACTTGACCCATGATGAGGGCAGAATCCCCATAGACATATAGGAATTGAATACCTTTCTTGGGAGAAACTTTGAGGCCTACCGTACATGCCTCGTATTCAGTCATGTTATTGGTGTAGGGGAAATCCAATTTGATGGAGATGGGAGTGTGGGAGTCATCTATGGCGATTAGAAGTATCCCAATGCCATATTGTTTTTTATTGGTCGCACCGTCAAATAACATTTTCCATCGAAGGTCGTCTTGAGTAGTGTAGAGGATGTTTTCATCTAGGAATTTAGAGATCCAGACATCAGCTTCTTCCATGGGGTAGTCAGCGAGGAAATCAGAGATGGATCTTCCTTTCATGGCTTTCTGTGTGAGGTACATGATATCAAATTCGTCTACGAGCATCAAGCAGGTACTTGATGGGGTCCATTCAGGATACAAGATTAATGGGGAAGGTGAGCATGTAGTGTCGCAACTTTTGGGTGACCCAAATAAGTGCGACACATGCCTTTTCCAAAGCAATGTATTTGACTTCGTATTCTGCCAATTTGCGATTAGCGTAATAGATGGCTCTTTCTTTGTAAGAATTTTCAAGGTATTAGGCTAGTAAAGCCGCAGCTGCAGTGTCGGCTATGGTTAGGTATAGGAGCAAGGGGAGACCAGGCTATGGTGCATGAGTACAGGAGGTTGGGTCATATATTGTTTGATTCGGTCAAAAGCTTCTTGGCAGGCCTTGTTCCAAACTTTGGTTAAATCCTTTCGGAGGAGTTTGAAGATAGGTTCGCAGATGGAGGTTAGCTGGCTGATGAACCGGTTGATGTATTGCAATTTCCCAAGGAAACCAAAAACTTCTTTTTTCGTTCGGGGAGGTGGTATCTCAAGTATGTCTTTTATCTTGGCAGGATCTATTTCTATCCCTTACTCACTGACTATTAATCCCAAGAGTTTTCCCTTTATAACACCGAAGATAAATTTCTGTGGATTGAATCTCATCTGATATCGTCGCAGTCATTCGAAGAACTTTCAGAGAGCGGGAACATGACCGTCTCAAGTTTTGGACTTGATAATCATATCATCTACATAAACCTTGACTTCTTTGTGAATCAGGTCATTCAAGATGGTTGTGGCAGCCCTCTGGTAGGTAGCCCCAGCATTCTTAAGACCAAATGGCATAAAAGTGTAGCAAAAGGTTCATCATGGGGTAATGAATGCGGTCTTTTATTGATGATTTGGGTGCATTTTAATTTGATTGTACCCGACAAACCCGTTGACGAATGACTTAAGAGCATAAATGGCTGTATTGTCGACGATCATGTCTATATTAGGTAGTGGGTAATCATACTTTGGAGAGGCTTTGTTCAAGTCCCGGTAGTCTACACACATCCGAACTTTCCCTCCTGATTTCGGCACAGGCACTATGTTGGCTAGCCACGTGGGATATTCGATCAAACGAACGAAGCCCACGTTAAACTGTTTGACCACCTCTTCTTTGACTTTGAGCAACCATTCGGTACGAAGCTTTCTTATCTTTTGTTTAACTGGCTTGTAATCTGGAAGACTGGGGATCTCATGTTGAGATATTTCAGGGTTAATGTCGGACATATCGTCATAGGACCATGCGAAGATATCCACAAATTCCTTCAATAATTCTTCAAGTTGTGCGCGCTCGTGCTCGTCGAGGGTAGCCCCTATCCTAATCTCGTGCATTTGACTACTAGAACTGAGGTTAACAATAACAGTCTCTTCTTCATTAACTTGAACGCGATTATGTTGTTTGTTATTAACCTTATTTAGATCAGTTAAGAATTGTTCATTTGCAAAATCATCATCATAAAAAGTTTGATTAAAATATAAACAATTAATATAAGGCACATCAAGATACTCAAAATTTTCATTTATTTCATTTATAGGAAAAACAACATTGAGAACCTCATCAAAGGAGGTCTCGATTACATCTGAGCAAGGATAGACCACATAAGAAGAAATGGGATAAGCATTGGGGTTAGGTGGGATTTCAACAGGTAAAACGGGCACAGTATGCTAGGTGAGGAGAGGTGTATTAGCAACTTTAATCAGGTGGGATGGATCCAGTGATGTAGTGCTTGAATGAACCATGCAGAGTGTTAGTCCTAGTGTCTTCAAGTTGAACGACTCTTCATCTTCTTGTCTATATGGTCATACCAGGGTTCCGAAAAGCCGCAAAAGGGTAAGTCTTCGCCCTCTTTAATGAATTGTCCATTCAAAGAGTCACCTAGGATAGTCTGAATGCAGTATAATCTTCTCTTTGGTTGAGAATGGAAGATCATTCTTAGCTCTTGTTCCGTTGGTTGAAACCCCAAACCACAAGGAGTGAAAGCTTTCTTCAGTTCAATGGGATCAAGCATCCCTTGCTGTATTTGCCCTAGCCCCAGTCCGGGCATGAAGTGCATGTTTATGAACATTTGAATCACATTGACATTGCCATGAGGGTCATATTCTGAAAAAAAAACTTTCCTCGAAATCGTCCCCTGCCGGGAGTAGAAGTGGCTCAACTCGGAATCATGATAGGAGTATATCATTTGACCCGTGCTATATCACAAGGATTGGACTGCTGGTGTTTTCACCCTCGACATTATCGTCATCACCCAAAATGGTGATGACGCGTCCGTCGGTGAAGAACTTCAAATTTTATTTATTCTAATTAATTAATTTAATTATTTGAATTCTCCCAAATTAATATCAAAATTACAAACCAACTCTCGTTGCAAGTGTAATTATAATAATAATCTTTTAGAAAATTAAGTTTAACACCCCACAACTCTAGAAAAATAGATCCAAACTCCTTTTAATTAATCACCTGCTAGGATCAATCGATTAAAATTTATGTAAATCTTAGAAAATAAATTTAGAGTTGAAATTCAAGTTATAATACCCCACTTAAGAAACCCCTATCTCTAGTTCGAATCTAAAATGGGTATTATAACTAGAATTTCGATTTTCTCTCGAAAATCATTTACCCTCTCTCGAGGCGTAAATTTAAGGGTGAGGGATCAAAATTAACATTCAAAGGAAAATTTCAAGTAATCAAACTAATTAAACTAAAATAACATCAAATAAGGGTTTTCCCCCACCCCTTGAAAGGGGCTTTAGCCTAACATGATATGAAATTTGACAAATTAATAATCAAGGCTACTATAATAAAATAGAAGGGAATAGAACAAGCAAACCAAATCTCTTTGAGAAAGTTGAATTCTACTCTTCCAAGTTAAAGCATACAATCCCTCTAATTGATCATCCAAGTGATTTGAAATTAAATATCCACTCAATTAACTCTCTTACAATATTTAATCTCACAAATATCTAACAAAAATAAAAAGAATAAAATAAAACTATTTACAAATGGTGTTTTTCTCTACAATTCTCTCTCTAGAATTTCTATCTAAAAGCTCTCCTGAATCTAAACTAAAAATTACAAAATAAAAATAAAAAGGATAGTGGATGAATTCATAATGGACAATTAAATAATAAAAGAGATTTGCTAAAAATGCAAATCCTAACATTATAAAATTATACATTAGAACTCACCCAAAGAAATAAATTCTAAATCATTAATTTATATTGAGATAATTGCTAAAAATGCAAAATCTCAACATAAAGGAATGGATTAGAATTTACCTCCCATAAGGGATAAATTTCACTACATCAATCTATTTTGAATTAATTGCTAAAAATGCAAAAATTCATAATAGAGGGGTGGGGTGAAATTTATCCTAGAGATAATTTTCACTACACACCTCTATATTGAGGTATTTGCTAAAAATGCAAATACTCAACATAGAGGGGTGGAGAGAATTTTATCACACCAAGCTTAAAACTAATTTTGAGATCCTTTCAAATGGAGTCTTCCTCTTCATTTATAGTAGGCACATGGAGCATGGGGGTATAGTTGGAAGAATTAAGGTTCAAGAGCATGGGGAGTGTACACATGGGGGTAAATTGGGTAATGAAACTGCACATGTGCATGGCATAGGTGTGAGGTAAGGAAGGTATATGGGTGAGGGAATTGGGGGATAAAAATATGATATGGTTTATGGGGTATTTTTGGAAATTAGGGTAAAAGAGTAGTTGGGGGTATTTGGGTAAAAAGAGGATAAGTTGGCTAATGGCATTAAAACACATGGGTTATATGTCTTTGGCTTTTATTTGGTTTGGCAGGAGGTTTTAAAATCGTGGCTTTGGAAATGACATGGGTCTTGAAATGGGTATGGAAATGAGTTGGAGAATGAAATCGGGGCTTGATGTTTTCGCGGGTTGGGTTTGAAGTCTCCGAAGTGGGAGGTCGGGTCGGCCTGGGCAAGAGATCGCTGAGGTTCAGGTGCTGGCCGGTTTTGGGTCAAGTTGAACCGGCGCCGGGTTTACCAGTGGCGGGTTGAGGGAGAAGCCGGCGAGGTATCGAGTTCAGGCGACGGGAGGAGCTGAAGGAAGGGTGTCGCTGGTAGGGGGTTGGCTGTAGGGCGCCGCCTGTGGGTTTCGGGGTAGGGGGTCGGGTAAGAGCGGCGCCAGCAGGTGGCGTCGGAGGTTAAGAGAGAGAGGGGTATTGCTGGTATAAGGGTGGTTGAGAGAGAGAGAGAGAGAGAGAGAGAGAGTGATGTTGGGTTTAATGTTTGTTAATGGAGGGAGAGGAGAGAGAAGGTGAGAGGTTGAAGATGGATTTTGGTGGGATTGTGTGGGTGAGGGTGTAGGGGAGTTAGGTGGAGGTGAGGATTGTGTTGTGCGTAGTTTAGGTCTAGATGAGTTAAGGTGAGGGTGAGGTATTAGTTTAGAGTGTATGTTAGTGTACGATGTTAGGGTGTGAGTGGGTTAATGTGTGTGTTTTATTTGGACATCTAAAAATAACACTAAAAAAAACTAAAAATCATAAAACTAAAAATCTAAAAATTAAATTCCTATTCTAAAAATAAAATAAAGACTCAATTAAAAAAATGAAACTAAAAAGGAAATGAAAATAAAACCTAATAAAACTAAAACTAAAATCCTATATAAATGTAAAATCAAATAAAACTAAAAAATAAGTGAATTCCTAAAAAAAACTAATCCCGATAAAATAAGGCTAAAAACTAATAATAAAAATAAAGATGAAATAAAAATATACTAATAAAATATAAAAATAGTAAATAAAACCTAAAAATCTTAAATAAATAAAAAATAAATCCTAGAAATTATAAATAAATCTAAAATAGATCCTAAAAATAAAAATGACTCAAACTAAAAATGTAAAAAATAATAAAAAGACACAAACAAAACACACATAGGGTTTATGGTAGTTTTAGGCTAGGTTTAGGCTCGGGTAGGTTATGGAATGGTAATTAGCTCCATTTTAACTGCAAATTGCCTGAAAATATAGTTTTTGACACTGCAACTGCAATTAAGCCTGCATATGAATATTTAAGCACATAAGACCTGTATTTCCGAGAATTAGCAACAAAAGTACGTCTATTTGGGGTATAAATTGTACAGTTTTGGGTGCTTATCATCCAGCCCCTATTACAAGCTTTATGGATCCCATCACTTCTCGACGAGTATTATCGTAGGCTTGTACAACAACGAAAGTTGGAGCGAGGTCATTTTCTTCCAGTCCTAAGCATTTGAAGGTTCTTAATGGGCAGACATTCAAGGCGGATCCGTTATCGACAAGAGAGAGTGTTACGATCTTCCCTATAACTTCGACGGAGATGTTGAGTGCATGATTGTGGTTTGTCCTAATTCTGGGGATTTCTTCTTCGGAGAAGGATAGCATTGAGGTAGAGGTCAAGGATCCGACTTGTAAGGCCCTAAAACATGATTAGTAAGGTTAATTACATGATTAAGTATACGTTATGAGTTATAAGTTATAAATTGGTTATGTGTGTTAAACATGTTAATTATCATGTTTAGGGGATGCATTCTCATGTGAGATATATGTGGTTTATATTAGATGCTAATCAAGCTTATGATCGGGGATACCATGTTTAGAGAATATGATTAGTTATGTGGTTAAATGCATCCTAAATTATGTTTTTAATGCATGATTACGTTTATAAAAGTAAATTAGGGTGTGGATACGAAATTGGCAATGTTTGGTCGCCAAATGTGAAAGTTTTGAGATTTTTGGTAAATTGCTACTTTCCTGTTCGAGCCCAAATTAGGCATATTAATTTTATGATTTTGGAAAAACACAAAAGATGAAAGTTGTATATGTATAAGTTATCTACGCGTATACACAAATAGGTAGTAAATTGGGGCCCGTGATAGTGAGTAATGGTGATTTTACCAAGGTGGGACAAATGTGTCATTAACGGAGCTATCTAATTCGACCTTTCATCCAACCAATAACGTGTTACCACTACCCCTATTGCTAGTGAACCACTATACAACGTATTTATGATTTTAAATTATAGCTATGTCTTCTTCCTCACAAGAAATAACAAGTTTTGCCTAAAGAGAGAGAAAGAGAAGAAAGTTAAGGAAGAAATCATCAAAAAAATTCTATAAATCGAGGAATCCTCGTAAGGTAATTACTTCATTATTAAAGTTGGTCACATGGATGAGTTCTACACTTGGCATATTTTAATTTTTGATTTGGATAAATATTTTAATGATACCCATATTGCCTAAGTTTACTATAATAAGTATGGGTTAAGAACATAAGTTAGAACTGGAGCTAGGATCGTAAATGCATACTTTAAAGTCCTAAATTTACATCATCTTTTTGTAAAGCATTTTGATTTATAAAATTCATCCTTATGATCTATATATATGCTAAAACATTTTTATTACAAGTTTCCATGAATTATACCCAAGGTCGAGGTTATGTATGCTTAAAAATGTTAAGTCATGCCTTAATGTTCTATTTTGACCTTGTTATGATAAAAATTGCATAAACCATGGAATACTTATTGGAATTGAGTGATTCAAGTTGGAGAGTAAAATATACTCATACATGTATAACATATCCTAAAATTGTGTAAAAATACAAAGGAATGAACCTTTGGTGATAGTTTGAAGTTTTGGTTTAAAATCTGCCCTAAAGGAGCAAGAATGCATACCAGGTGTTTGACGTTTTGCTCGACATAAAAATGAGCCCTAAAAATTATGAAACATTAATTTTGTATTATACAATGTGTTTACTAATATAGGGTGGAATATCATGGAAAGTTATGTTGTATAAAAATTTTGACAATTCCAGGGGGTTGAAGTTGTGTTGTTATTTTTCTTGAGAAACGATTTTGAAAAGGTTGTAATAAAATGGGCATAACTTTGTCTAGCGAATTCGTAATTTAATATCGTAAATTGTGTTAGAACTCTGATTGTTTGGGTGTTATAGAAATGCGAAGTATCATATTTATTTACTCATTAGTTATTTCTGATTGACCAAAGGATGTGATGTATTAATAGGTTTAATGTTAATTAGTGTATTCAAATACTAATGATGTTAACTTGTTAGGTGGGGAAGCAGCTAATACTACCATACCAAGGAAGTATTTTGGTATTAATCTTAGCACCAAATCCAAGGTGAGTGACCTTACCTATGAAATATAGATGCTTATATATTCATATGGAAATGTGTAGTTAAACACATGTGTTAAAATGCTTGTGGGAGTGATGTTGTATTTAGGAAACATATGCATATGATTAAAAATGTTAAGAGATGTTATATAATGATATGGACTGGTGACTCCTTTATCTAATGTTAAGGACTGGTGGGTCCTACGGGATGTCGCGGTCCTGTTAAGCCAACGTAAAGGTTTTGTACTCGGACCTAATAAAGGGATGTGGTGGTCCCTAATAACTGTGGTGGGTTAATTGGACTGTGGAGGGTCCACGCTTGCGAGAGTTTCACAATTCTTATTGGGTTATAGCATTAGAGAAAAATAAAATGTTTATTCAAATTGGTTTTATGTGTATATGTTCATTCACTAAGCCTTTATATCTTACACTCCTATAATGTTTTGTTTCAGGTATATTTATCATTTGGAGTTCACTGCCAAGTTAGGACCTTATACCGGGGGAGTGACGGATATATAGTACGGTTTGAATATCAAGAATATTTTTGTGTAAATATTAAACTAAGGATATTGGTTATATAAAGTTATGTAGTACTTATAGGTTACATGTAAAGGTAGTTACGTTTTCATCTACACAAGCCAAAAAAAAAATTATGCTATTTTCGCTTAGATAATTAAATTAAAGCACTGTTTACTGTTTAAGGCTATTTATCTCTAATTAAAAAGGACGAGTTTAACTTAATTAAGTTGGGGCGCGACAACATGGTATCAGAGCGTGGTTATTAGGTTCTGGAGAGGGTGTGACGGTCTAGATTGGCAGTGGACACTAGAAAGTGAGTTTTCTATGCGTCTGGATTTTGACTAACAATGGTAATATTAAACTAATGATATTATATTTTGTTTAAGTTAATTCTATTGCAGTGAGTGATGGATCCACACGAGTCGCATGATAGAATAGAGGGTGAGGCATCCTATGTTCCTAGTAGTCAGCAGGGACATAAACATATTGAAGTGGAGGAGCTAGAGGTGCAATAACAACCTATTGATGATATAGGAAGAATATTACATGCCATGGCGCAATTAATGGAACAATCAAGAGGTGGAGAACATGGTGGGGATAGGGATAAATTTCATGAGAGGCAATGAAGTTAAATCCGCCAGCATTTACTGGGACTACTGATCCGTTAGTGGCAGATGGTTGGATTAGAAATATGGAAACAATATTCAAGGTGATGGAAGTGCGAGATGAACAAAGGGTTTTGTTAGCAACCTTTAGGTTAGAGGATGATGCAAAGTTATGGTGGGATGCTACATAAAGGTTACTTACTACAATTGGGGGAGTGGTGCCAATAAATCCTCCACAAATTACATGGGAGAGGTTTGTGAAGGTGTTCTTTGAAAAATATTTCCCAAGGCTTTATAGGAAAGAGAAAGAGGAAGAATTTATCACGTTGAAACAGGGGAACCGAACAGTGGCAGATTTTAAAGCTTTATTTATATCCTTTTCCAGATTTACACCTGACTTGGTGAGGACGGAAGAAAGTAAATGTGATCGGTTTCAAATTGGGCAGAGTGTAGATATAAAAAGCATGGTTCCTAATATTAAGATCACAAATTATGTGGACTTAGTGGATAGGGCCATGGTGTCAAAAAAGTCAATGAAAGAAATTCAAGCTGGACACTCGAAGAAATCTAGACATGATGGTATAAGATCATATGGATGGGAGACGGGAACCTCAACTTAGAGTGTAGCACGAGGAATACCTAAGGGCCAAGAATTTAAAAATAAAAGAAGTGCACGTGGAAAATTTCAAGATCGAGGTGGAAGTACTGGGATGAATAGGTCAGAAAAAGTATTTGTGTTGGTACCGAGGGCCACAATTTGTTATAGATGTGGTGGTAAAGGGCACATGTCTTGGGAGTGTACAATAGCTGAGATGACACCTTTATGTTTCCATTATCATTAACCAGGGCACTTACGAAAGAATTATCCAATGATGGGATCTACAACATCAGTTGGGAGTGTGGCATTAGGAGGTAGGAGTTCTAGACAGAATGTACCCAGTGGAAGTAGAGGAGGTATATCGCAAAGTCAAGGCCAAGGCAGAGTGTTTTCACTGACGCAACAAAATGCACAAGCTATGCCTAATGTAGTGATCGGTACACTTCCTATTGGTGATAAAGATGCTTATGTGTTGATAGATCCTGGTTCTACACATTCTTTTATGTCTTTGTTTATCTGTTGCATATTAATAAACCATTATTATCATTAGATTCTGGTTTTGTTATTGTTACTCTAGTGGGGGGTTGGTTTTTATTGAGAGGGTATATAGGGAGTGTGTGGTGAGAGTGGGTGAAAAAGAATTACTAGTTGACTTATTACCTCTCGATATGCGTGACTTTGATGTGATACTGGTATGGATTGGTTAGCCTCATATCATGTATGTTTAGATTTCGTTAAAAAGGAGGTAGTGTTTCAGTTACCGGGTGAACCTGAATTTAAATTTATTGGGGAACGAAATGTCACTCCAACATGTTTGATCTCTGCTACAAAATCTTATGAATTATTAAGGAAAGGGTGTTAGGGTTATCTTGACCATGTGGTGGACACACGACAAGAGGCTAGAAAACTATCAGATATACCAGTAGTTAATGAGTTTGTAGATGTCTTCCCAGAAGAACTCCAAAGGTTAGCACCAGACCGTGAGGTAGAATTTGAGACTGAGTTGGTACCAGGCAACACATTGATATCTATTGCACCATATCGTATGGCACATGCAGAATTAAAAGAACTAAAGATACAGTTGTAAGATTTGTTAGATCGTGGTTTTATAAGGCCTAGTGTATCACCGTGGGGATCCCCAACAGTGTCTGTGAAGAAGAAATATGGAACCATGAGACTGTGCATCGATTATCGTTAATTGCATAAGTTTACTATCCGTAACAAATACCCACTACCCCGCATTAATGACTTGTTCGATCAGTTGCAAGGAGATAAAGTGTTTTCCAAGATCGATCTCAGATCCGGATATCATCAATTGAAAGTAAGAGATTGTGACATTTCTAAAACTGCTCTTCTTTCCAGGTATGGACATTATGAATTTCTTGTCATGACATTTGGGTTAACAAGTGCACCGACTGTATTCACGGATTTGATGAACCGTATATTACACCCATATGTGGATTCTTTTGTTATTGTCTTCATTGATGATATTTTGATATATTCTCATAGTAGGGATGATCATGAACACCACCTGCGTATTATTTTACAGACCTTGTGAGAGAAGCAGTTGTATGCTAAATTTTCTAAATGTGAATTTTGTCTAGACAGGGTAGTATTTTTTGGGCATGTTATTTCTATTGATGGTATTTGTGTTGATCCCAAGAAGGTAGAAGGAGTAATGAATTGGGAGCGACCAACTAGTGTGACAGAGGTACGTAGCTTTTTTGGGATTGGCGGGCTATTATAGGAGGTTTATACCAGGGTTTTCTTCTATTGCATTGCCATTGACTAAGCTTACCAGAAAGGAAAAAAAGTTTGTGTGGAGTGGTGATTGTGATAAAAGCTTTAAAAATTTAAAGGGTAAGTTGAAATCAGCTCTAGTATTGACTATCCCAACAGGTACAGAAGGTTTAGTTATTTATAGTGATGCCTCGTATCAAGGACTCGGTTGTGTGTTAATGTTGCATGGAAAGGTAATTGCTTTTGGTTCTTGACAGTTAAAGATACATGAATGCAACTACCCTACACACGATCTTGAGTTGGCTACAGTAGTTTTTGCATTAAAGATCTGGAGACATTACTTATATGGTGTTAGTTGTGAAATTTTTACTGACCATCAAAGCTTAAAATACTTGTTTACTCAAAAATACTTGAACTTGCAGTAAAGAAGGTGGATGGAACTCATAAAAGATTATGATTGCATGATACATCACCATCCAGGTAAAGATAATGTTGTTGATGATTCTTTGAGTAGAAAATCTCTAGGCATAGTATCTTGTATTTATTGTGTTCGAGTTGACCTGCTGAGAGAGTTAGCTTTAATGGGGGTGGAATTAACTTTGAATGAGTTTTACAGAATAGTAGCACATTTAAATGTTAGACCCACATTGACAGACTGGATAAAACAAGCACAGGCAGGAGATAGAGAATTGGAGAAAGTTAGAGATAATATGAAAAAGGGTAAAGCAAATGAATTTTCTACTCGGGATGATGACATTGTTATGTACGGTAACCGTTTGTGTGTACCTAATGTGCCTAATTTAAACAGAACAATTTTAGAGGAAGCGCATTGTTCTTTTTATGCTATGCATCCAGGGAGCACGAAACTGAATAAAGATTTGAAACAATCTTATTGGTGGTCGAGAATGAAACACGACATTGTAGATTTTGTTGCTAGATGTCTAGTTTGCCAACAGGTGAAGGTGGAGCATCATAAGCCAAGTGGTTTACTATAGCCCTTACCTAATCCTGAGTAGAAATGTGAGCATGTTGTGACAACCCGCCTACTAAAATAATAGGTGGCCAGCCCAATACTCTAATAATCACAGGAATCATAGATGGTCCATTCTCAGCATCACTGTCGATTAAAATAATAGTACAAGATAACCACCAATCATTTTAGAAAACGGGCTGTCAATTTAAAATTTTGAAAGTAAAAGAAAAACACTTAGACAATCCCATTTGCAAAAACGGTGGATATAAAAAATCAATGAATAAAGAACGACAATATAATAATTAATCACCGAATAAGATGTTGGTGAACAGACCAATACAATTGGTTACACCGAGTATACACATTCAATATTACATTATAATAAATGAGTGAAACACTTGGGCAACACACCCGAATAAATAAACTGAACATAACTAGAGTACAATGGAAAGAAGCATTTAATACAAATAACCTACAACACCCGCAATATGCCGTAGCTCCATGACAACCGGAATGTAAATTAAATACGGGTGTCTATGCGGTAGAGCACCTGTACGGCGAGGAGTATATGAAAAAACATAGAAATATAGACGGGTCAGGGCCCGATTTGATATGATTCCCATGTGACTAAAATGCATGACAGTTAAGTGCGTAATTCTCTCGCAGTTAACAATAATATTTCTCACCTCTAAGTCTAAAAGCAACCTAGCGCAATATCAATGATGATCTAGTTAACTCGAGTACTAAGGGCTAACTTCTCCCCATTCTCAACACTATGCCCTATTCGTGAGTGGGGTGTCTCGCAAAGCGAAATCCAAACAAGGAAGACCCCCCGATACACTATTACTAGGCAAGGTTGATCGTCGAGATCCAATTAGACCCTAAGTACAAAATTAATATATATATATATATATATATATATATATATATATATATATGGGAAATCACATCTACATCTACCCAAGGAAACACAAATAAACCCATTCACCATCTAAAAGCATAATTCCTATTTCTTCTTAAGGAATATTTATAAATGGTACAACATTTTATCAGATGTTTACCAATCAATTTCATAACACTACATGCACCATTCCTATTTTTTTTATTAGGAATATATATAAATGGTAATTCATTTTATTAAATGTTTACCAATTAATCTCAATTCAAAACTTTATTTACCAATTTTATTTCCTTTCTTCCATCCAGGAAAATACATATTTATAAAGCAAGTTTTATTATCATAAAAATGATTTAACCTTATCATAACATCCCATTTCCCTTCTTCCATCCGGGAAATGTAAATTAAAGCCATTTTATCATCATAAAATGCTTTAATACCAATAATGTCCCAGATTATTGAACATAGTTATATATATCATATAATATAACACGTTCTAAGACCGCCCGTCCGGGTTTCCCCACTGTGCGCTCCCCTAAATGGCTATCATCTTCTAGGTCCTATCATCAAGATAACCTCGGATCCTACCGAAACGTCGGGAAGCGGCCATATGCCTGCGGGCTAGTCATAACCACACCCGGAATTACCTAACCATCGCAGAAACATACAATAAACGCTTATATGGCCTAGGGATATATCCACCCTACATTCACTAGCCAGGGGGCTTCACCACAAGCGCGAACTTCCCTTAGGATAGCAATTTAGAGAGGGTGTGTATCCATATTTTAACATATATGAAAATCATTTTCCTTTTCATTTGAAAACATCCATTTTTACATTCTTAAAATCATTTGTACTTATTCATTTAATACCACATTTTATAATATGCATTTCTTATTCATTAAGTCATATTTTATTAATGACCTAAGACCCAAAGTACCATCATCCTCAAACTAGTCTCCAAAAGTTCATATAACTTCATAAACCATCAAAGTGAGTCTCCCTCAAGGAATGTCTCCCAAAAGACTCACATTAACATTTTATCTCCAATTTACTTTTAGGTTAAATTCCTATATCATTCGGGCATTAACCTATACAAACTAGCCCTCGGGTAAGCCCAACTATCCTATTTTCGCCTAGGACATTAGTCTACCAAAAACAACCCTCTAGGACTCTTAATTACTTCCCAAAGGAAGGTTCCTAAACCTCAAACCTAAAAGAAAAGGGCTAAAACAAAACTAGAAAAATCTCACCTTTTCAGAAGGGGTCGATCGATCGACCCTTGGTCGTCGATCGATCGAAGGCTTCGATCGATTGATTCCCCAGGCTCGATCGATCGATCCAGGCAGACAGCTTCTTCTCCGAGAAGCTGTTTCGGACATTAACGAAACCTCCAAGCTTTTATTCATCATTTCACCCAACCACAACAACAAATATTACTACAAAATCATTTCTACACATCAAGTAACTAACGATTTCTCCTCAAATCAAATTAAAACACAAGATTAAGGGTTGAATCACCAAAATCAACAAAAACCCATTTATGGTTTAAATCTCCCAAAAATAACTATACATGAAAATTATCACATTAAATCAACATCTAGCAAGTAAGAAACTTGCCTCGGGTTCATAGTCTCGGATCCACCTCCGGTAGCAACGGAAATCCGACCCAAATCTCCATTTTCTCCCAACTCTCTCTTCTCTCTCTCTTGGCTTTTAACATAAGAATGAAGAAAATAAAGGGGTGGGGGAGACTTATATGGGTTCTAAACATAAATGCCCCCTCTTTTAATATCTAATACACATTAAAATGGCTCGCAACCACATAATTGAGTCATAACACCCCAAAAGTGCCCGAAACTCAAAAATACAACTTGGCACTTATTTCAACTATCTCGATTATTCTAAAAACAACCGTACCCCCCTATTTTGGCATCCAGAACAAAGTGAACCATTTTTTTATGTTTCAAATTCATTTTATTTCATTAATTATACTCCAATATAAATATGAGTCATAATCGTCGCTTTACATATAACGACGCAATAAAACACAATATAGCGCTATTTACCTTCTCATACGGTAAATAGACAAAACATGGTAAATATTATCCCTAAATATCATGGTAAACAATATTTACTCCAACCTTCCCTATTCTATAAATTTAGCCCATCGGGCAAAAATTAATATAAAATAGTCGCTCAAGCTGTTACATACTCCCCCCCCCTAGAAGGGAATTTTTCCCTCAAAATTCAGGCATGCAGTATAACCTTAATCATATAAAGGGTATACTATACTAAACTATCGTTCTATAATTCCTAGCAAACCCCTCGGTAGTGCGGCGTCCAGATTGGACTCGGACTAAGGTCATCGCTATATGATCTCAGTCTATATTTTCGTGCTCAAACATAGCACCGAACCGTTCCTCATGAACTATCGATCCTACCTCTCTACTTCGAAAGGAGATACCTACACACCTCGACACAAATTGCCTTTCTTCCCGAATTACGTTATACCCTTGCCAGGGAATAACTACTCTAACTTATGACCTCTCACCCCTACACTAGTGACTTCTATTCGCATTAGCGTGGCCCCTTAAAGTATGCGGCTCAAGGAGCCCCAATCGTTAAAGAAATATTATCGGACCATTCTAAGCCCAAAGAGTATACTATCCGTTCGTTCCCTTCCAACGAGCAGGCAAATTACTCAGTCGACTACACTAGGCCACACACATGGCACCATACATATAGGAAAAAACAATGAACTATTGTACAGAAATTCGACCCAGAAAAGCCACTACTCCCATCCTTCCTCTTCCCACTACTAGTCACTTCATACTAGTAGGGGAATTGGTTAATCACTAGAGTGAACGCTCTTACTATAGCATCCCCTCGGTTAAGCTCGTTCCGCTTGGCATTCCATGCCTCAACTAATCTCTCCGACGGTTTTCTACTCGACGCATCTGCTACCTCATCTGCATTTCTCTAGCGAAAGGGAATATCCAATCGATAGTTCCTCACGAACTCCAACTTCTTGCTCGTGAAAAGGCCAAATTCCTTCCCAGGAAGTAGTGCCTCTATTCTTTTAAGGCGAACACTACCGCTACTAACTCTAAATCAAGCGAGGGATAATACTTCTCACAAAATTTGAGTCTGTGAGACGCATAAACAATGGGTCCATGCTCTCTTATTAATGCTTCCCGTTCCTGGGAAAGACTTGTCCATTAAATCTACTCTCGATCTTAACAACACGAGTGCGGGAGTAAAAGTCAACTCATACTTCAACTCCTATGAAGATAGGTTACCAACGTAACGCTCCATCTAAGAAAGGCCCCACCTTCTATGGCATATCGTTCCAAATCACTCAAGATCCCATACTTTTTCGTTCTAGGGACCTAATCCCACTTAGAGTTAACCCACAAACCTATTGTGGTCAACTCACTACCACCTTCCTAAAACAATGCTACATGCCCTAAGGGCCTCACGTCCTAATAATACTAGGGTCAATCTATATATCCTAATCGAGTCGTATAAGTATTACAATAATTATACCCCTTGTGTCCAAGACCTTTCCCAACTCCCAACATTCGCTCGGTTTCGTGCGTGGGACGTCTCGCCGAAGCGAAATCCAAACAAGTAACCCTCCCGTTACACTACTACCTCGCATCGTCGGTCGTCGAGAAGTAACGGTCGAAGACACATGATCGGGATTGACGGATTCCTAACTCGTAACCCTACTAATGAACTTCTACTCCTAAGTCTTACCATCTAAATTAACTGAAAATTTTAACTAACCCGGCATTTACTCTCTGTAAATATGCCACCACGACTTTATCCCAAAATACACACATACATCTTTATAAATGGTCTTCTCATTAAGGCATAACCATAAGTCTCAATTCTACTTTCATATTGTAACACCCCGTATTTTTGGTACATTTAAAATTTAATTAATTCGGAAATTCTAAATTACTAGTGTGTTGTAATTTAATGAATTAATTATGGTAAAATAAAATATAAATATTAATCTGAGATTGAATGGTTAATATTTAGGGAACTTTATTTACTAAGTGAATAGTAATAATGTAATTACGTCGTTTTGAGTATTAATGACGAGGTATGTACTTATCACATCCGGAAGTCAGTATAGACTATATTGGGTGGGGGATAAGTATTTTTATAAATTAATTCGGATGTAAATTCTGAGTGTACAGTTGAGTCCAGATGGGCCGAGATAGTCGGAAAAGTGTACCCGGGGGTAGTAAACGGGTCACGGGACGTTTTTAGACATAGTCGGGCCCACTCGGGGGCATTTAGGTCACTTGGGCTTGGCGCATTGGTAAAAAAAACGGGAATTGGGTAATCAACCTAATAAAAAGAAGTAAGGGCATGGCTGAGTTTAATTAGAGAAAATAATTTAAGGGTTAGGAAACCCTAACAGCAGCCAAAGCCATTTGGGGATCACAAAAGAGCCAACTAAGGTCATCTTCAACCTTGGAGTCCATCTCAAATTCAGACACTACGAAACCTAAGGCAAGTGAATAACTTGCAATAGCATTAAATCTGTCTTTCAATTCATATTTGTGTGATGTAATGAATTAAAATTCGTTTTGGGGTTTCATGGCATAAACATGGGGTTTTGATAAACAAAAGAAAATATTAATCTGATTTGCCAGAATTTATGAGGATTTAGGTAAAAATCTGATATTGGAATATTGATGTGTATCTGTTAGAATGATATCCGAATAAATTAGAACGAGTTTGATGAAGAAATTTGGGGTGTAAATGTGTTTAAGGATAAAGATAGATTTTTCCCCAAAATTATGAATCAGTAGTTTATGGACGAATTGATGATTGTTGTGGACTTTCTGTGGGATCCTAATAAGGTTCCTAATATGTACTGGTGTTAAGAAGGCTTGGAATTCATGTTAGAAGAGATTAGGGTTTAAGAAAATCCGTCCATGGCTGCCCTGTCTTCGTGAAGAAGACGAAGACCTGTTCGATCGATCGATCGACGGTCTGGGGTCGATCGATCGACGGTCGCCAAAATTTGGCAGTTTCGCCAGTTAGTTATATAAAAGGGGAAATTCATATAAAAATCGTATGTAATTAATTATTGAGAAATTAAATACATGAGTTTAAATCTAATTAATTGTAGATAAATTAATTAAGGTTTGAGGCTAATAAATTAGAGTCGGGGATTTTGACTCGGGTAAATTTATGGTGGGGGCGACACCCAAAAGTAACTTAATTAATTAAGGTGCAATTTAATTAATATTTAGAGTTGGACCATAAACTCTTAATAATTTTAATAGGCTTATGTTACGGACTTAGCGCACGATATAGCCGGGACTTTTATATTTATATACGGATGTGATAGTATATATATATGGTGTATACATTAATATCTGTGATTAGATATTTTATACTATAGTGCTATAGGGGGAGGTTGCGCGTAGTGGATGAATCCCCTAGCTTGAGGAGTAGGGTGAGTATATTCCCGAGGTCATAGCGTCCATTATATGGGTGAGGGACATCTCACTTTCAGGGAAGGAATATGACCGCCTCCAATTATTTATTTTTATCAAGTTGGTGTGACATTCTGACTTGGGATAACTAGGCTATGTGATTGTACCTAGTGGGATAGCACATTATAGAATTTACATTCTGTGAGTATTTTACTCGGGTGGATGCAAGTTGTTAAATATATTACAGTATAATTGTGAATGCTGAAATATGATTATAAGTATATAATTGGAGAATTAATTATATACGGGTTATTAATAAAAAATATGAGTTAATTCACATGTATAACAAGTGTAGAAGTTATATGAATTTAAAAAGGGAAATGATTTAGTTAAGTTGATGTTACTAATAACTTAAAAATCATAATCATTACATACTCAGTTAGAGTAGGGTAGGTGTAAAGGAATTTTGTTAATTATCTAGTCATAAGATGAATAACTAGGTAATTTTAATTAAAGCGTTAATAGCGTACATTAGAGGAGGGGTAAGGAAATCCTCAAGAGAGTGCGTTACTAACTAAAATATGAAGAGCATGCATATTTATTTATTACTGCAAGTTAATCATTTGTTAAATGTTTTTCAAATGTTTTGGGTACTAACCCTTGCTATAAAAACTTTTAAAAACCCTTTTAGGTGTCCAGCCACAGGGACGCCAGCCTTGACTCAATTCCAGGGATCCGTTGCTGCAGCATATGTGGATGTTGCGGGGCTTTGATAGACGCCTCATTCTTCATTCTTAATGTAGAAATTCATAATTAGTTATTCGAGCATGTTGCTCACTTTCCATTTATTTGTAGTAGATTTGTTGGGAGTTCATTCTTGTCTTTTCGGGATTTATTATTTGGACCGATGGTTTATTCGGTTAATTATTTTACGTGTGGATGATTATTTCAGTTATCTGTGATTGTTATATTGTTTTTATTATCCGCATGGGTTTTTGTTTAAATAATGAAAGATAAAAATTGGCACCAGTCTATTTTTCTCACTTAGGTGGTTAGTAATTTAATATGACGACAGTGATGCTAAGAATGGACCAAATGAGAATCCTGTTCTAACTTGATTTAGGACTGATCACCCGGGATTAATTAGGCGGGGTGTCACAGATGGTATCAGAGCATCAGGTTCTAGTGTCCTTAGGATCTGTGCGGCTTTCTACGTTTCAGCGTAGCGTTCGGTTGTTATAGAGCCCTATTATTAGGACTGTTGATTATATTTTCCGCTTGTGAGATATCGTATTCCTGCTATTAGTTTTGTATAAATTGTGTACTTATACAATTCAATCTATTTCAGATGCCACCAAAGAGACAGAGAGCGGATAGGGCTGAGGCTAGAGATGAGGTGAGGGAGGCTCGCCAGGAGCCACAGATACCGCCACCACCACCCCCACCCGAGTTGATTTCTACCGCTCAGGTGGCAGTGATAGTGGCCCAAGCGGTCGAGACAGCGATGCGAGCTATGGAAGCTCATTTTCCACAGCCCCAGGCACCACCTCCAATGGCTCCAGCAGTTCAGGCTCCAGTGGGGCCACCATCTTGGCAGCGAGTGAGGGAGACCTTTCAGAAGGGTCATCCACCTGAGTTTCGAGGTAGCACCAATGTGGTTGAGGCTTGTGACTGGAAGAAAAACATTCAGCGCCATCTGCGCATGTTAGAGGGTACAGAGGTGTAGAAACAGATGATGGCTACCTTTCGTCTGTCGGGGGCAACCTTACAGTGGTGGGAGTCCGTTACCACCGCTGAGGAGAGGGATTTGATGCCGATTTCTGAATTCTGGGTGCGGTTTGACCGCAAGTACTTCCCTCCAGCAGTAGAATCTAAGATGAGAAAGAAATTCAGCGAGTTGGTACAGGGTGACAGGTCAGTGGCGGAATATGAGGAGGAGTTCACCCGTTTGGCAAACTTTGTGCCAAATGAAGTGAGCGATGAGGAGCGGAAGAAGTCAAAGTTCATGGATGGCTTAGCCTGGAGAATCAGGCAGCACTTGATTGGAAATCCGGCGTTAGTGACTTATACAGATGTTGTTAATGCCGCACTTGTACATTGCCAGGATCATCGTTTCCATGCTAAGGGGTACAAGAAGGCAGGTGAGCCGAGCCAGCAGGGCAAGGCGGTTACTAGTAGTGAGACAAGTGGCACACAGCAGCAGGTCATCATTCAGCAAGGGAATCAGGCCAAGAAGTTTAAGCCTGGTGGGTTTCGACCGGGAGGACAGGGGTTCAGGCAGGGACAACCAGGCCCTAATCAGCAACAGCAGGTTCCTCAGGGCCGTCAGGGCCAAGGGAACAACGGGGGAGGCCAACAGGGCCAGCAACGTCAGGGCCAGCAGGGCCAACGGCAGGGTGACGACCAGAAACGCTGTTTCGCCTGTGGCCAGCCAGGACACTTCAAGAGGGAGTGCCCGCAGAGGGGCAGAGGCCAGCAGCAAGGTGCCCAGCAGGGGCAACAGGGTCAGATGCCGCCAGCAGCACCAGCTCCACCCGCCCCACAGCAGCAGGGGCAGATGCACTACGGACGTGTGTATAACGTTCGGGATGTTCCCAATCCTCCAGCACAGCAAGCGCCGCCAACGGTTGAGGGTATGTTTTTCATTCATTGGCATGAGGGTAGCATTCTTTTTGACACGAGAGCATCACATTCATTCATTAAATCTAATTTTGCTAAACGGGCTAGGTTATTGGAGACAGCGGGTAGCCTCCGTATGAGTGTAGAGTCGCCATTAGGCAGCGGGGCCTTGATTCGCTCGATTTGTCGAGGAGTAGACATTTTGATCGGGAGGCTTAGTTTAGCAGCAGACCTCTTAGTGTTAGATATGGAGGGGTATGATGTCATCTTGGGCATGGATTGGTTAGCAGGTTACCGGGCTACGGTGGATTGTTATGAGAGGACAATCGTGTTCTCCATTCCGGGATAGGAGATGTTCCTGATAGCAATGCCGCTTCCTGAGGGAGGGTCGCGCACTCACTTATATTACATTGAAGAGGAAACCTCACAGGAGGTGGTGGTCCCTTTAGACTCTATCCCTGTAGTGAGAGACTTTGAGAATGTATTCCAGGAGATACCAGGATTACCACCCAGCAGAGAAATCAAATTTGTTATCGATTTGGCACCGGGGACGAGGCCGATTGCATGGGCACCTTATCGTATGGCCCCTTCAGAGATGCGGGAATTGAGAGAACAGATTCAGCAACTACTGGGTCAGGGTTTTATTCGGCGGAATACATCGCCGTGGGGTGCGCCGGTGTTGTTTGTAAAGAAGCAAGATGGTTCACTCCGCTTGTGCATGGATTATAGGGAGCTGAACAAGGTGACGATACGGAATAAATATCCGTTACCTCGGATAGATGATTTATTTGACCAATTGAGAGGGGCGTCTTACTTCTCCAAAGTCGACTTGAGGTCAGGGTATCATCAACTGCGTATCCGAGAGGGGGATGTTCCTAAGACCGCTTTCTTGTCGCGGTATGGATCATATGAGTTCAGGGTGATGCCCTTCGGGCTCACCAATGCACCTGCAGTGTTCATGGATCTCATGAACAGGGTTTTCAGGGAGTACCTAGATCAGTTTGTCATCGTGTTCATTGATGACATCCTAATCTACTCGCGCACCGAGGAGGAGCACGCAGAGCATCTGCACATGGTTTTACAGACACTGAGGGATCATCAGCTCTACGCCAAATTAGGGAAGTGTGGATTCTGGCTACGGGAGGTACAGTTCCTTGGTCACGTCGTGTCAGATCAGGGTATTGCAGTGGATCCGAATAAGGTGTCGGCGGTGAGGGAGTGGGGACAGCCCACGACACCGACCGAGGTGCGCAGTTTTCTGGGTTTGGCCGGTTACTACAGGCGATTCATTAAGGGATTCTTTAAGATTGCAGGACCTTTGACGAATCTGACTCGGAAAGGGGTACCTTTCAAGTGGGATGATAATTGTCAATTAGCGTTCGACGAGCTGAAGGACAAGTTGACATCTGCACCCGTGCTTGCATTGCCAAAGGGAGGGCTAGAGTATCGGGTTTACACAGACACATCCTTACGGGGTCTTGGGGGTGTGCTCCAGCAGGAGGAAAGGGCTATAGCTTATGCTTCCAGGAAGCTAAAGCCCCACGAGAGGAATTACCCCACTCACGACCTAGAGTTGGCAGCGGTCGTTTTTGCTTTAAGAATATGGAGGCATTATCTTCTAGGAGAGCAGTTTACTCTATTCACGGATCACAAGTCACTTCAGTATCTCTTCACACAGAAGGATCTGAATATGAGGCAGAGGCGGTGGCTAGAATTCGTGAAGGACTACCAGTTTGATATTCAGTATCATCCTGGTAAGGCGAATGTGGTAGCAGACGCATTGAGCCGAAGGCCGACTGGGGAGATATCAGAGGTATGGAAAGCGAAGTGGAGAGAGCTTCAATATGAGGATGACGTAGCCAAGGCTTGCATGTCAGCTTTATCCATCACACCCGAGATCATTATGCGAGTTGTGAAGGCTCAGGCAGAGGATCAGAATTGCCGGGATAGGGTGGGCCAGTTGTTAGTTGAGGGAGCAGAGGGTTACTCGATTAGCTCAGAAGGAGGCCTACGCTTTAATGGGAGGTTAATGGTGCCAGAGGATGAGGATTTGAGGCACACTGTTATGACAGAATCCCATGGTTCGAAATTTGCGGTACATCCCGGTGGGGATAAAATGTACCAAGATATGAGGAGGCAGTATTGGTGGGTAGGGATGAAACGGGACATAGCGGAGTTTGTTTCGAAATGTGCCACGTGTCAGCTTGTGAATGTTGACCACCAGAGACCATCAGGGATGCTACAGCCGTTAGAAATTCTCGTGTGGAAGTGGGAGAGCATCTCCATGGACTTCATCACAGGGTTACCTGTATCACAGAGGGGTCACGACTCCATATGGGTTATTGTGGATCGGTTGACTAAGGTGGCCCACTTTTTGCCGGTACGCACAGACTTTGAGACGATGCGTTATGCACAGCTATTCATAGCAGAGATTGTTAGGCTGCATGGGGTACCAATAAATATTGTATCCGACCGAGACAAAATCTTTGTCGCCCACTTTTGGCAGAGCTTTCAGGAGGCAATGGGCACGGAGTTGCGCTTGAGTACAGCGTATCACCCACAGACTGACGGACAAACTGAGAGAGTTAATCAGATGCTGGAAGACATGCTCAGAATGTGCATTTTGGACTTCGGGGGAGGATGGGAGAAATATCTCCCTTTGGTAGAGTTTGCGTATAACAACTCTTACCAATTCACGATTGGCATGGCACCATTAAAGGCACTGTACGGGAGACCTTGTCGTTCACCCGTTTGTTGGTTAGAGGTGGGGGACAACAAACTCTTGGGGCCGGAGATTGTTCAGGAGACATCTGCCAAGATAGAGTTGATTCGAGGAAGAATTTGGATAGCTCAGGACAGTCAAAAGAGTTATGCTGATGCTTCTCGAAGACATGTGGAGCTAGAAGTTGGGGACCAGGTTTTAGTCCGGGTATCCCCAATGAAAGGGGTGATGAGGTTCGGCAAGAAGGGTAAGTTAGCACCGCGGTACGTAGGACCTTTCCCTATTATTGAGAGGGTGGGACCGGTGGCGTATAAGCTTGGGTTACCAGAACACCTTCAGCGGATACACGATGTATTCCATGTGGCATCGCTGAAGAAATATCGAAGGAGCGAGAGAGCCTTTTGGCACATTCCACTCGAGGAAATCGACTTACAGCCAGACATCTCGTATGAGGAGAGGCCGATGGCTATTCTGGATCATAGTGAGCGGAAATTACGATCCAAGGTTGTTCCATTGGTTAGAGTACAGTGGGGTCATCACAATGTTGACGAGTCTACCTAGGAGCAGGAGGAGGATATGCGGGAACAATATCCAGAGCTTTTCACCGCAGGTACGATCTAATTTCGGGGACGAAATTCCTTTGTAAGGGGGGGAGTATGTAACACCCCGTATTTTTGCTACATTTAAAATTTAATTAATTCAAAAATTCTAAATTACTAGTGTGTTGTAATTTAATGAATTAATTATGGTAAAATAAAATATAAATATTAATCTGAGATTGAATGGTTAATATTTAGGGAACTTTATTTACTAAGTGAATAGTAATAATGTAATTACCTCGTTTCGAGTATTAATGACGAGGTATGTACTTATCACATCCGGAAGTCAGTATAGACTATATTGGGTGGGGGATAAGTATTTTTATAAATTAATTCGGATGTAAATTCTGAGTGTACAGTTGAGTCCGGATGGGCCGAGATAGTCGGAAAAGTGTACCCGGGGGTAGTAAACGGGTCACGGGACGTTTTTAGACATAGTCGGGCCCACTCGGGGGCATTTAGGTCACTTGGGCTTGGCCCATTGGTCAAAAAACGGGAATTGGGTAATCAACCTAATAAAAAGAAGTAAGGGCATGGCTGAGTTTAATTAGAGAAAATAATTTAAGGGTTAGGAAACCCTAACAGCAGCCAAAGCCATTTGGGGATCTCAAAAGAGCCAACTAAGGTCATCTTCAACCTTGGAGTCCATCTCAAATTCAGACACTACGAAACCTAAGGCAAGTGAATAACTTGCAATAGCATTAAATCTGTCTTTCAATTCATATTTGTGTGATGTAATGAATTAAAATTCGTTTTGGGGTTTCATGGCATAAACATGGGGTTTTGATAAACAAAAGAAAATATTAATCTGATTTGCCAGAATTTATGAGGATTTAGGTAAAAATATGATATTGGAATATTGATGTGTATCTGTTAGAATGATATCCGAATAAATTAGAACGAGTTTGATGAAGAAATTTGGGGTGTAAATGTGTTTAAGGATAAAGATAGATTTTTCCCCAAAATTATGAATCAGTAGTTTATGGACGAATTGATGATTGTTGTGGACTTTCTGTGGGATCCTAATAAGGTTCCTAATATGTACTGGTGTTAAGAAGGCTTGGAATTCATGTTAGAAGAGATTAGGGTTTAAGAAAATCCGTCCATGGCTGCCCTGTCTTCGTGAAGAAGACGAAGACCTGTTCGATCAATCGATCGACGGTCTGGGGTCGATCGATCGACGGTCGCCAAAATTTGGCAGTTTCGCCAGTTAGTTATATAAAAGGGGAAATTCATATAAAAATCGTATGTAATTAATTATTGAGAAATTAAATACATGAGTTTAAATCTAATTAATTGTAGATAAATTAAATAAGGTTTGAGGCTAATAAATTAGAGTCGGGGATTTTGACTCGGGTAAATTTATGGTGGGGGCGACACCCAAAAGTAACTTAATTAATTAAGGTGCAATTTAATTAATATTTAGAGTTGGACCATAAACTTTTAATAATTTTAATAGGCTTATGTTACGAACTTAACGCACGATATAGCCGGGACTTTTATATTTATATACGGATGTGATAGTATATATATATGGTGTATACATTAATATCTGTGATTAGATATTTTATACTATAGTGCTATAAGGGGAGGTTGCGCGTAGTGGATGAATCCCCTAGCTTGAGGAGTAGGGTGAGTATATTCCCGAGGTCATAGCGTCCATTATATGGGTGAGGGACATCTCACTTTCAGGGAAGGAATATGACCGCTTCCAATTATTTATTTTTATCAAGTTGGTGTGACATTCTGACTTGGGATAACTAGGCTATGTGATTGTACCTAGTGGGATAGCACTTTATAGAATTTACATTCTGTGAGTATTTTACTCAGGTGGATGCAAGTTGTTAAATATATTACAGTATAATTGTGAATGCTGAAATATGATTATAAGTATATAATTGGAGAATTAATTATATACGGGTTATTAATGAAAAATATGAGTTAATTCACATGTATAACAAGTGTAGAAGTTATATGAATTTAAAAAGGGAAATGATTTAGTTAAGTTGATGTTACTAATAACTTAAAAATCATAATCATTACATACTCAGTTAGAGTAGGGTGGGTGTAAAGGAACTTTGTTAATTATCTAGTCATAAGATGAATAACTAGGTAATTTTAATTAAAGCGTTAATAGCGTACATTAGAGGAGGGGTAAGGAAATCCTCAAGAGAGTGCGTTACTAACTAAAGTATGAAGAGCATGCATATTTATTTATTACTGCAAGTTAATCATTTGTTAAATGTTTTTCAAATGTTTTGGGTACTAACCCTTGCTATAAAAACTTTTAAAAACCCTTTTAGGTGTCCAGCCACAGGGACGCCAGCCTTGACTCAATTCCAGGGATCCGTTGCTGCAGCATATGTGGATGTTGCGGGGCTTTGATAGACGCCTCATTCTTCATTCTTAATGTAGAAATTCATAATTAGTTATTCGAGCATGTTGCTCACTTTCCATTTATTTGTAGTAGACTTGTTGGGAGTTCATTCTTGTCTTTTCGGGATTTATTATTTGGACCGATGGTTTATTCGGTTAATTATTTTACGTGTGGATGATTATTTCAGTTATCTGTGATTGTTATATTGTTTTTATTATCCGCATGGGTTTTTGTTTAAATAATGAAAGATAAAAATTGGCACCAGTCTATTTTTCTCACTTAGGTGGTTAGTAATTTAATATGACGACAGTGATGCTAAGAATGGACCAAATGAGAATCCTGTTCTAACTTGATTTAGGACTGATCACCCGGGATTAATTAGGCGGGGTGTCACACATATCTTAGTCTTCCCCACATCAATCAGAGGAAAAACCATCACAGTGCTCATATATCACACATCAACTTAGCCCTTAATCACTCAATTACGTGATTTTCGGCTACCTTCCAACCCATCACTTAACCAACAGAAAGAAAGAAAACAAAGAAAAGAAAAGAAAATGCAACATCTCTCCACTCCCAACGTCGCTAAGGTTCATGCGTGGAGCATCTCGCAAAAGAGAAATCCAGACAAGGAACCCCTCCAATGCATTACTACATAACTTTGTTGGTCGTGGAGATAAGGCAACATCATACACAAGCAAAGTAAGCAAACAATCAAATAAAATAAACAAGGTAAATAAAATAAGCAATGTAAATCTCTTTCCTACCTCAATCCACTTCTATAAGGTCTCAACAAGAGATATTATTGAACAACTAGTTCTTCTCTAGAACTAGAAATAGGATAGCCTCACGATTTATTCGCTTGCTATCGCACCAACCAAACCAAGAATATTTCTACTCGTATGATATATATAATACAAGTAGCAAATACCACACATATCATCACTCGCCTTATAACGAGCGAAGGAAAATATAGAACCTCCCTACCACGGAAGTCATATAGATACATTCACTATAATAATATCGATACTACCACATGCTCGATTTACACACCCGAATCTAGGGTTAGTATTATACTACTCCATCTTATCATAAGGAAATGCTCCACCCTCAACTACGGTGGGAATTCCTGTCCACATAATTGCCAATTTCCTTGGCCACTACTAATGGTTCCTAGACACATATTCTAATCCCATCCGAGCCAAGCTACTTCCATCTCTAGCTACCCTGGCGATTACTCGCGTAGTTCCCTTAACTTCTTTAGGAAAGAGAACATTCTATCAGCCTCCCCGACCTTAGTTCATTGAGTCTTCCCCGGGTGGATGTCCACCGATGGGGTCTCACGAACACTACTTCTCTAGAAGTGTTAGAAACACTTAATCGTGAGCCTATCATTTTCAATGAAGGGCTCTTTCTTCCTTGTAACATCCTTATTTTGGTGCACGGTTTCCTTAACCGTAACATCCTTTATTCACGGTCGGCCTCTAACCGAACCTCGCGTGAATACTTGAGAATCCTACCTTCTCATTATTCTCGACATCCTAGAGAAACTGGTTGTGTGAAAATATCTACCGGGCTTCCCTACGAGCAAAACTTCCCACTCCACCAAACTATGGCGACTACCAATTACGCCACTTCAACCTTACTCCTATTGGTGAAAGATTTTCCTCCAATATTTACACCTGGGAACTTCTATACCCCTTTCAAAGCCAAAACTCTCGGGCCTTATACTCTAACCAGACGAGGTTACACTTCCTCCATCCGACCGAACTTCAACATGTAGTCCTTGTCAAGGACTTATCAACATCAAATCAACGTCGCTTGGAGTCCCAAACTTAGTACCACTCTCTACTGGCAGCGACACTTCGAAAACTATATCCACTGTACTTATCAGTCGCGATAGCAATATAAAATAATGCTACAAAGGGGGTGACCTCTAAAGAGGCCCTCATCCCCGACGACCACTTAAAGCTCTTAGTAATATCGTATCGTGATGCCTTCACAACAGCCTTCCTTGATGCCCTACATCTGACGACTTACGAGTCTCACACAAACACGCAAAAGATTTTTGAGGTTCCCATACCATAGCAGGATAACCAAATCTCACCAGAGAAATCAATGATCTTAATCCTAAGGCTCTATATCAAATCAGAAGTAACGCTGAAAACGCAATACATCCGCATAGATTCCTAAGGACTCTAGAACCTAATTATCTGATACCATCTATGACAACCCGCCTACTAAAATAATAGGTGGCCAGCCCAATACTCTAATAATCACAGGAATCATAGATGGTCCATTCTAAGCATCACTGTCGATTAAAATAATAGTACGAGATAACCACCAATCATATTAGAAAATGGACTGTCAATTTAAAATTTTGAAAGTAAAAGAAAAACACTTAGACAATACCATTTGCAAAAACGGTGGATATCAAAAATCAATGAATAAAGAACGACAATATAATAATTAATCAGCGAATAAGCTGTCGGTGAACATACCAATACAATTGGTTACACCGAGTATACACATTAAATATTACATTATAATAAATGAGTGCAACACTTGGGCAACACGCCCGAATAAATAAACTGAACATAACTAGAGTACAATGGAAAAAAGCGTCTAATATAAATAAAATACAACATCCGCAATATGTCGTAGCTCCATGACAACCGGAATGTAAATGTAAATACGGGTGTGATAGATCCCCGGTACGACGAGGAGTATATGCAAAAACATAGAAATATAGACGGGTCAGGGCCCGATTTGATATAATTCCCATGCGACTAAAATGCAATGCGTAATTCTCTCGCAGATAACAATAATATTTCTCACCTCTCAGTCTAAAAGCAACCTAGCACAATATCAATGATGATCTAGTTAACCCGAGTACTAAGGGTTAACTTCTCCCCATTCTCAACACTATGCCCTATTCGTGCGTGGGGTGTCTCGCAAAGCGAAATCCAAACAAGGAACCCCCCCCCCCCCCCAATACACTACTACTAAGCAAGGTTGATCGTCGAGATCCAATTAGACCCTAAGTGCAAAATTAATATATATATATATATATATATATATATATATATATATATATATATATGTATGGGAAATCACATCTACAGCTACCCAAGGAAACACAAATAAACCCATTCACCATCTAAAAGCATAATGCATATTTCTTCTTAAGGAATATTTATAAATGGTACAACATTTTATCAGATGTTTACCAATAAATTTCATAACTCTACATGCACCATTCCCATTTCTTTTATTAGGAATATATATAAATAGTAATTCATTTTATCAAATGTTTACCAATTAATCTCAATTCAAAACTTTCTTTACCAATTTTATTTCCATTCTTCCATCCAGGAAAATACATATTTATAAAGCTAGTTTTATTATCATAAAAATGCTTTTACCCTATCATAACATCCCATTTCCTTTCTTCCATCGGGGAAATGTAAATTAAAGCCATTTTATTATCATAAAATGCTTTAATACCGATAATGTCCCACATTATTGAACATAGTTATATATATCATATAATATAACGCGTTCAAAGACCGCCCGTCCGGGTTTCCCCACTGTGCGCGCCCCTAAATGGCTATCATCTTCCAGGGCCAATCATCAAGACAACCTGGGATCCTACCGAAACATCGGGAAGCGGCCATATGCCTGCGGGATAGTCATAACCACACCCAGAATTACCTAACCATCACCGAAACATACAATAAACGCTCATATGGCCTATGGATATATCCACCCTGCATTCACTAGACAGGGGGCTTCACCACACGCCCGAACTTCCCTTAAGATAGCGATTTAGAGAGGGTGTGTATCCATATTTTAACATTTATGAAAACCATTTTCCTTTTAATTTGAAAACATCCATTTTTACATTCTTAAAATCATCTGTACTTATTCATTTAATACCACATTTTATAATATGCATTTCTTATTCATTAAGTCATATTTTATTAATGACCTAAGACCCAAAGTACCATTATCCACAAACTAGCCTCCAAAAGTTCATATAACTTCATAAACCATCAAAGTGAGTCTCCCTCAAGGAATGTCTCCCAAAAGTCTCACATTAATATTTTATCTTCAATTTACTTTTAGGTTAAATTCCTATATCATTCGGGCATTAACCTATACAAACTAGCCCTCGGGTAAGCCCAACTATCCTATTTTAACCTAGGACATTAGTCTACCCAAAACAATCCTCTAGGAATCTTAATTACTTCCCAAAGGAAGGTTCCTAAACCTTGAACCTAAAAGAAAAGGGCTAAAATAAAACTAGAAAAATCTCACCTTTTCAGAAGTGGTCGATCGATCGAAGGCTTCGATCAATTGATCCCCCAGGCTCGATAGATCGATCCTGGCGGGCAGCTTCTTCTCCGAGAAGCTATTTCGGCCATTAACAAAACCTCCAAGCTTTAATTCATCATTTCACCCAACCACAACAACAAATATTACTACAAAATCATTTCTACACATCATGTAACTAACGATTTCTCCTCAAATCAAATTAAAACACAAGATTAAGGGTTTAATGACCAAAATCAACAAAAACCCATTTATGGTTTAAATCTCCCAAAAACTAACTATACATGCAAATTATCACATTAAATCAACATATAGCAAGTAAGAAACTTGCCTTGGGTTCGTAGTCTCGGATCCACCTCCGGTAGCAACGGAAATCCGACCCAAATCTCAATTTTCTCCCAACTCTCTCTTCTCTCTCTCTTAGCTTCTAACATAAGAATGAAGAAAATAAAGGGGTGGGGGAGACTTATACGGGTTCTAAACATAAATTCCCCCTATTTTAATATCTAATACACATTAAAATGGCTCGCAACCACATAATTGAGTCATAACACCCCAAAAGTGCCCGAAACTCAAAAATACAACTTGACACTTATTTCGACTATTCTAATAACAACCGTACCCCCCTATTTTGGCATCCAGAACAAAGTGAACCATTTTTTCATGTTCCAAATTCATTTTATTTCATTAATTATACTCCAATATAAATATGAGTCATAATCGTCGCTTTACATATAACGACGCAATAAAACACAATATAGCACTATTTACCTTCTCATATGGTAAATAGATAAAACATAGTAAATATTATCCCTAAATATCACGGGAAACAATATTTACTCCAACCTCCCCTATTTTATAAATTTAGCCCATCGGGCAAAAATTAATATAAAATAGTCACTCAAAAGACTGGGTTGTTACACATGTTACTATAGATTTTGTTATAGGTTTGCCAAACTCATCACGAGGGTTTGATTCTATCTAGGTTATTGTTGATAGGTTGACTAAGTCTGCACATTTTCTTCCTGTTAAAACTACTTACTCCATGGATCTATATGCGAAATTATATATGGATGAGATTATTAGATTGCACGGTGCACCTGTTTCTATTATTTATGATCGAGATCCTAAGTTTACTTATCACTTTTGGCCTAGTTTACGACAAGCTTTGGGGACTAAGTTGAAATTTAGTACAACTTTTCATCCTCAGACTGATGGGCAGTCAGAAAGAATGATCCAGACACTTAAAGACATGTTACAAATTTCTGTATTAGAGTTCAAGGGCAGTTGGGATGAACACTTGCCACTAATAGAGTTTACTTATAATAATATCTATCATTCGAGTATTGAGATGGCTCCTTATGAAGATTTTTATGGGAGAAAATGCAGAACTCCAGTGTGTTGGACTGAAGTAGGAGAACGAAAACTACTTGGGCCAGAAATTGGACATCGGACTACTAAAAAGATAAATCTTATCCATAATCACTTGAAGGTGGGGCAAAGTAGACAGCAAAATTATGCAGACAACCGAAGGAAAGAATTGAAATTTCAGGAAGGTGATGAAGTATTCCTACGTGTTTCTCCTTGGAGATGGGTTATGAGATTTGGGAAGAAGGGAAAGTTAAGTCCCAGGTACATTGTCCCTTATGATATAGTGAAACGGGTTAGAGCTGTAGCTTATAAATTAGTGTTACCACCAAAATTATCACGGATAAACGATGTTTTTCATATATTCATGTTACATAAGCATGTGCTCGATCCTTCACATGTGTTTATCTAACAACTGATAGATCTTCAAGATGACTTAACCTACGTGGAGGAACCAGTTGCTATTGTAGATTGAAAGGAGCAAGTGTTACATAGTAAAACCATTTCACTAGTTAAGGTTATGTGTAATGTGGAGTATTACACCTGGTAAGGGGAGGATAACATGAAGAAGTAATATCCTCATTTGTTTGGTAAGTTTCTTATACATTAAATTTCGAGGACGAAATTTTTATAAGAGGGGTAGAATTGTACGGCCCTAAAACATGTTTAGTAAGGTTAATTACATGATTAAGTATAAGTTATGAGTTATAAGTTATAAATTGGTTATGTGTGTTAAACATGTTAATTATCATGTTTAGGGGATGCATGCTCATGTGAGATAAATGTGGTTTATATTAGATGCTAATCAAGCTTATGATCGGGGATACCATGTTTAGAGAATATAACTAGTAATGTGGTTAAATGCATCATAAATTATGTTTGTAATTAGTGATTATATTTTTAAAAGTAAATTAGGATGTGGATACAAAATTGGTAATGTTTGGTCGCCAAATGTGAAAGTTTTGAGATTTTCAGTAAATTGCTACTTTCCCGTTCGAGCCCAAATTAGGCGTATTAATTTTATGATTTTGGAAAAACACAAAAGATGAAAGTTGTATATTTATACGTTATCTATCCGTATACACATAGAGGGAGTAAATCGGGGCCCGTGATAGTGAGTAATGGTGATTTTACCAAGGTGGGACAAATGTGTCATTAATGGAATTGTCTAATTCGACCTTTCATCCAACCAATCACGTGTTACCACTACCCCTATTGCTATTGGACCATTATACAACGTATTTATGATTTCAAATTAGAGTTATGTCTTCTTCCTCACAAGAAATAACAAGTTTTGCCTAAAGAGAGAGAAAGAGAAGAAAGTTATAGAAGAAATCTTCAGAAAATTCCTATAAATCGAGGAATCCTCGTAAGGTAATTACTTCTTTATTAAAGTTGGTCACATGGATGAGTTATACACTTGGCATATTTTAATTTTTAATTTGGATAAATATTTTAATGATACCCATATTGCCTAAGTTTATTAAAATAAGTATGGGTTAAGAACATAAGTTCGAACTGGAGCTAGGATCGTAAATGCATACTTTAAAGTCCTAAATTTACATCATCTTTCCGTAAAGCATTTGGATTTATAAAATTCATGATTATGATGTATATTTCTGCTAAAACATGTTTATTATACGTTTCCATGAATTATACCCAAGGTCGAGTTTATGTATGCTTAAAAATGTTAAGTTATGCCTTAATGTTCTATTTTGATCTAGTTATGCTAAAAATGGAATAAATCATGGAATGCTTATTGGAATTGAGTTATTCAAGTTTAAGAGTAAAATATACTCATACGTGTATAACATATCCAAAAATTTTGTAAAAATAGCAAGGAATGAACCTTTGGTGATAGTTTGAAATGTTGGTTTAAAATCCGCCCTAAAGGAGCAAGAATGCATACTAGGTGTTTGACATTTTGCTCGACATAGAAAATGAGCCCTAAAAATTATGAAATATTAATTTTGTATTATTAAATATGTTTAATGATATTGGGTGGAATATCATGGAAAGTTATATTGTATAAAAATTATGATAATTCTAGGAAGTTGAAGTTGTGTTGTTGTTTTTCTTGAGAAACGGTTTGGAAAAGGTTGTAATAAAATGGGCATAACATTGTCTAGCATATTCGTAATTTAATTTCGTAAATTTTTTTAGAACCCTAATTATTTGGGTGTTATAAAAATGCGAAGTATCATATTTATTTACTCATTAGTTATTTCTGATTGACCAAAGGATGTGATGTATTAATAGGTTTAATGTTAATTAGTGTATTCAAATACTAATGATGTTAACTTGTTAGGTGGGGAAGCAGCTAATACTACCATACCAAGGAAGTAGTTTGGTATTAATCTTAACACCAAATCCAAGGTGAGTGACCTTCCCTATGAAATATATACGCTTATATATTAATATGGAAATGTGTAGTTAAACACATGTGTTAAAATGCTTATGGGAGTGATGTTGTATTTAGGAAACATATGCATATGATTAAAAATGTTAAGCGATGTTATATAATGATATGGACTGGTGACTCATTTATCTAATGTTAAGGACTGGTGGGTCCTACGGGATGTGGTGGTCCTGTTAATCGAACTTAAAGGTTGTGTACTCGGGCCTAAAAAAAAGATGTGGTGGTTCCTAATAACTGTGGTGGGTTAATTGGACTGTGGCAGGTCCAGGCTTGTAAGAGTTTCACAATTCTTATTGGGTTATAGCATTAGAAAAAAATACAAATGGTTATTCAAATTGGTTATATGTTTATATGGTCATTCACTAAGCCTTTATAGCTTACACTCCTATAATGTTTTGTTTCAGGTATGTTTATCATTTGGAGTTCACTGCCAAGTTAGGACCTTATACCGGGGGAGTGATGGATATATAGTGTGATTTGAATATCAAGAATCTTTTTCTGTAAATATTAAACTAAGGATATTGGTTATATAAAGTTGTGTAGCACTTATAAGTTACATGTAAAGGTAGTTATGTTTTCATCTAGACATGCCAAAAAAAATTAAAAATTATGCTATTTTCCCTTAGAGATTTAAATTAAAGCACTGTTTACTATTTAAGGCAATTTATCTCTAATTAAAATGACAAGTTTAACTTAATTAAGTTGGGGCGCGACATGACTTAATTTATTGCTTCTTCTTGTGTAGTAGAGGGAGGAACTATGGGTTCAGTGAACAATTTGATCATAGCATTTATGTGCATCTGGGAAGACATAAAAATCCCCCATAGAGTGATATTAGATTGGCTTTTCTTCATTTGATCGAGGATCTTGCTTTCCTCGAGGGTCATTTCTGGCACAAGAAGGTTTTCAACACATTCCCTTTGTCATTGGGTGGAAGTGAGCTTGGGATATGGTAATGCCTCCCTCATATGGTCATGTGATTTACTTAAGAAGATAAGAACATGAATCTTGTTTCCTCGTCGCCCTCAGGTTGTTCTGCCACTTTTTTTGTTTCTCCGACGGGCTCCTCAAATGATATCATCCCACACATGTCGGCTACTAGACCAGTTTTATCAAAAGCTTGCTCTCCATTTGAATATTTGAATTCTTCTCCCCATACGGTGGTAACAATTCTATCTTTCTATGTAAAGTTAATGCATTCCACTACTTCAATGGCTTCTTCATACAGGTCTTCTCATTTTGTGGGGATATATAAGGGTGAAGGGACCAGACGTCCTCGTAGCTTCAGGGTATCAAGTAACTTGATCATACTTCAAATATCATTGGTTTACCGGAATGATTCTGCCATGATGTGGACAACGAAATCTAGGCTGACTTCATCTATTGGTACCACCTAACTGTCTGACTCTCAGGCCCATTTTCGTGCTTCCAAGAACAGTGTGCTGAACTTCTGGCAATCAGTGATCATCTGTGAGGCCAATTTCATCCTGAACTCTAGGAGTTGGCTTAACACTTCTGATAATTCCATACTTCTATCTTCAGAATGGGTATGAACAGCGATGCATGCTCTGGTGAGGAGTGACAGTGCCTGATCAGCGAGATAAATAGGGTCTAGGAGGAAATATGGGCAATTTTGGAGAGGTTTGGGAGAGTGTATGGGGGTGATTTTAGTTGAGGGATAAACTTTTGGGTTCATTTCTTGGAAGATAGCATTAGTATGGTTTAAGAGTGGGTTGTGAGTAGTGCTTGGTTTAGGATTGGCTGGTGGGACAATGGTACCCCAGTCAGTTAGACCTTGGATTATGTTTTGAAGGTGGAAGCATTGTGTGACACCCCGCCTAATTAAATACTGAGCGATCACTCCTTTATTAAATTAAAATCAAGGTGAACAGTTGGTTCATTCTTAGCATCACTGTCGTAAAAATAACTTTTCCAAATTTAACACCCTGTTTAATTAAGCTAAGTGTCAAAACAATTTTTAAACATTACTTTCCAAATTTTATTTTGAAAATAAAGATTTAATTATCTACAACAATTCAATATTTAAAGAATCACACCACAATAATCCTGGAACATATAATCCAATTAATTTTAAACATTCAACAACTAAATCCCAGCATTTAAAACTCAAAGTAAAACATACATGCTGAATAAATCCCCAAGTAACAGTACTAGAAATAACTGAAATACAATTGTCCCAATAAAACAGATAAATAGTGGAAAGGGTGACACATGCCCAATAAGGAGAATGATAGAAGTGGAATCAAGTAAATGCAATCGTCTAAGCAAGTGGCCTGCAACTCCCACCTAAGCTGCAACACGTTCCTTCCAAAGGATCCTAAGTAAGACGCCCCTGTGGCTGGGCACCTGTAATATATACATATATATACAAGAGAGAAAGAGAAATAAGAACGGGTCAGAGCCCGATAGTGTATGATTTAAAATTTTTTTTAGCAAGTATTTAAATTGATACAGGTCAATGCAACAACATATTAGTGCAACACTCTCTTGAGAAATTCTCACCTCTCTTCTAATGTGCACTCCTATCGCACTAACCTTCCCAATGGTTTATCTCATCATATATCACACTATCTTTCCCCAAGGATTTAACTTATCTTAGGTGACTCTCAAGCTTTAAGATTTAACAACATCATGGTTTAAAAATGATAATTTCATTTAGTACAAAACGCTCATTTTAACTTTATTGATTCATAAAGTTTTTCAATATCATATTATACTTTTCACAACAAGTATTTCCAATTTGAGTCATTATACATGTCTTACATACCATAACACAGTAGGCAGTTTTCCCAAATTTCAGAAGTTCATATATATATTAAATGCTCGTATAATATATATATTCTAACAGCACCCCACGTAAAAATTATGGTGTGGCATACTCTGCTATCCAATCCCCTTATCAATCGCACTAAGGGAATACAAGTTCGGAATCACTCTCGAACTGTATAAATACATACACAAACAATATTGAGGCGAAGCATAGTTTCCAAGTCCAAGAGGTCAGTACATACCCTCACGTCTCTTAGGACCGTGACTACCGATTCGATAGCCTGTACCTAGGATTTCTATCTTCTAGGGTACGAGTCAATATCCCCCATAAGGCACACGAGATAAGATCGTCCCATCGCGGTAACCTCAGGGATAGCAAGTAGCGCGGGCATGATTTTCACAAGTATATAATATATGCATACATAATCATATTAATATACCACTTTATTATATCAATTTAGGTTTATCCCATAACCTACATTCACAACATTTATCCTTATTTTCCCATTATTAGTTATCACGTACAATGGTTCGTTTCTCACATTAATTCGAAGGGTTTCTCCAACTTACTACATAGCCCTCATGGACTCTATCCTTCCAAAGGTACAATTCAGTAGGTATTCATTTATGTTCCAACGTAACCCTCTTACGTGTCTCTCCCCTTTAACATATACTTACATTGTCCCTTATGTAAAATATCCCAAAAATATAGATTTCGCCTTACATTAAAGGTCTCTTATTCATTAATGAATCCTACTGGTCATCATTAACTCCCAATTTATTTTAGCAAGGATGTCTAAGGAGTTTTCTTCATTTCGAATCAATTCAAGAATTTTAAAAGGGGAAACTTAAGTCTTCCAGGAGGGGTCGATCGATCGAGTTTAGGGGCTCGATCGATCGAACCTAACCCCTGGTCCCCCACATTAAACTCCCGGAAGAACCGTTTCGCATCGACGTAGCTCTTCTGCCTGTCCTGTGCTACTCGAATGCGACTCCTAATCATCTCAATCCTCGCGGAGGTTTCCTGAATCACCTCTGGTCCTAGCAACTTGTTATCCCCCACCTCGAGCCAACAAGTTGGAGAACGACAAGGCCTGCCATACAAAGCCTCAAATGGAGCCATGCCAATCGTAAACTGATAAGAGTTATTATAAGAAAACTCTACTAGTGGAAGATGTGGCTCCTAACCTCCTCCAAAATCAAGAACACACATGCGTAGCATATCCTCCAACATCTGATTGGTACGCTCTGTTTGTCCATCTGTCTGTGGGTGATAGGCTGAACTCAACCTCAACTCAGTACCCATAGCCTCCTGAAAGCTTTCCCAAAAACGTGACACGAAAATCTTGTCTCTATCTGACACAATATTCAGGGGCACCCCATGTAATCTGACAATCTCAGAAATGAACAACTGAGCATACTGACCTGTGGTATAATCTGTCCTCACCGGAAGAAAATGAGCCACCTTGGTCAAACGGTCTACAATCACCCAGATAGAGTCGTGTCCCCGCTGTGATGTTGGAAACCCTGTAATAAAATCCATGGAAATACTCTCCCACTTCCACGCGGGTACTTCCAATGCCTGAAGCATTCCTGACGATTTCTGATGGTCCACCTTCACCAGCTGGCAGGTAGAACACTTGGACACGAACTCAGCAATGTCCTTCTTCATCCCACTCCACCAGTATTGCCTCCTCATATCCTGGTACATCTTATCTCCTCTAGGATGTACCGTAAATCGGGACCCGTGAGATTGGGTCATCACTGCATGATGCAATTCTGCCCCTTCTGGAACCACTAATCTCCCATTAAACCTCAAACCCCCATCAGAGCTAACAGAATAGGACTCAGCACCCTCGGCTAAAAGTCGTACAATCTGCTCCTGGCAAAACGGGTCTGTGGTTTGGGCCTGTATTACCCTCGTAACAATCTCGGGTGTGACTGTCATAAAAGATATGAAGGAACGGGCTACTGTGTTCTGGTGACCCAACTCCTTCCACGTCGCTTTCTAGACGTCCGCTACCTTATTTACCGGTCTACGACTCAACGCATCAGCAACTACGTTGGCTTTCCCCGGATGATACTGTATGTCGAACTGATAGTCCTTCACAAACTCTAACCATCTGCGCTGACGCATATTCAGCTCTCGCTGAGTGAACAGGTATTGCAGTGATTTGTGGTCTGTGAACAAACGGAACTTCTCCCCCAATAAATAGTGTCTCCATATCCTCAATGCAAAGATGACCGCTGCTAACTCCAGGTCATGGGTGGGGTAATTCTTCTCATGCGTCTTAAGCTTGCGGGAGGCAAAAGCTATAGCCTTCTCTTCCTGCTGAAGTACTCCCCCAAGTCCCCGTAAAGAGGCATCGGTGTAAACCAGGTACTCCACACTCGGCTTCGGTAAAGCAAGGACTGGTGCTGAAGTAAGCTTGTCTTTCAGCTCGTCGAAAGCTAATTGACAAGCATCATCCCAAACATATGGTACCCCTTTGCGAGTCAGGTTCGTCAATGGACCCGCTATTTTGGAGAATCTCCGAATGAATCTCCTGTAGTATCCGGTTAACCCCAAGAAACTACGCACTTCCGTCGGTGTCGTGGGCTGTCCCCACTCCCTCACCGCTGACACTTTACTCGGGTCAATTGCTATCCCCTTTTCAGAAACAACATGCCCTAAGAATTGTACATCTCGCAACCAGAATCCACACTTCTCGTACTTAGCATACAACTGATGCTCTCGTAAAGTCTGAAGAACCCACCTTAAGTGCTCGGCATGCTCCTCCTCCGAGTGTGAATATATCAAAATGTCATCTATGAAGACGATGACAAACTGATCCAATAACTCTTTGAATACTCGGTTCATTAAGTACATGAACACGGCTGGAGCATTTGTGAGACCAAATGGAATCACTCTTAACTCATAAGACCCATATCTCGTCAAGAAGGCAGTCTTTGAAACATCCTGCTCTCTAATACGTAGCTGATGGTACCCCGACCTCAGATCTATCTTCGAAAAGAAAGTTGCTCCCCTCACCTGGTCGAACATATCATCGATTCGAGGCAACGGATACTTATTCCGTATCGTGACCTTGTTCAACTCCCGGTAGTCCACACATAACCTCAGTGAACCATCTCTCTTCTTCACAAATAAGACTGGAGCGCCCCAAGGTGAGGTACTCCTACGAATGAAGCCCTGACCTAACAGCTGCTCTATCTGATCTTGTAACTCTCGCATCTTTGCCGGAGCCATACGGTATGGAGCACGTGCTATCGGTCTAGTATCCAGTAATAAGTCTATGACAAAGTCTATCCCTCGACTGGGGGGTAGGCCTGGTATCTCCTGAAACACATCGGAATACTCACGAACAACTGGAATCGAGTCTAACGGAATCACAACCTCCTTAGAGGTATCCTCCTATATATAATACAAATGAGCGGTCGAACCTCCCTCTGGGCGATGCATCGCCACTACAAACATCTCTTGCCCCGGAATGGCAAAAATAATGCTCCCACCGAAGCAATCAATCATGGCTCTATAAGCTGCGAGCCAATCCATACCGATAATAACATCATGCTCATGCATATCTAAGACTAACATGTCTGCAGGTAATACCAAACTACCAATCTCTACCCCCACTCCCCGGCATATAAAGAAGATAAGCGACCCACTCCCCAGTGGTGAGTCTACAAATGCCACTGTGCTCTCTGCTGTGGCTAACAACCCTAAGGCCTTCGCAAAATGCGTAGCTATAAAACAATGCGTCGCCCCAGTATCAAACAAAACCAGACCCATAGTACCATGGATAAGAAACATACCCTCAATCGCGGGTGGCGGCTATGGAGCTGCTGCCTGGTGGACGTTATAGACATGTCCGTACTGTAACTGCCCCTGCTACACTGGAGCTGCTGGAATGGATGGTAGGGCTGGCACCTGGGCTGGAGCTGGGAGGACAGCTGGAAAAAGTGGTCTCTGTGGCTCATTACGGGCACCCTGCTGTCGTGGGGCCCTATTACCCTCTGGGAAATCCTGGCGCTTATGACCATGCTTGCCGCATACAAAACACCGACCTCTGAAGTTACCTCCCCTCTGACCTTGCTGACCACGGCCCTGCTGGCCGTTACCTCCCCGCCACTGGCCCTGTTGATTAGGCTGGCCCTGCCTATAACCCCCAAATCCTTGTCTAGAATCACCTGAACGGAATTGCTTAGCAGGGTCCCCCTGATGGGAACTCTGCTCATGCTGACGAGTCTGTCCATGAGATGGTGCCCCACTAGCACTACTACCCCCGGTAATGCCCTGCTGTCTAGACTCTCCTGCTCTCTTGCTTCCTTCCAGATGGAAGCGGTGATCCTGGCAATGTAGTAACGCAGCATTGAGTACATCTGTGAAAGTACTCAGAGATAGATTCCCTATAAGATGCTGACGGATCCTCCAAGCTAACCCGTCCACAAACAACATAATTTTCTTACTCTCAGTAGGTGCCTCATCTGGCACCATGGTGAGAAGTCTCGTGAACTCCTCCTCATACTCAGCAACGATAAAGTTCTCCTGTTTTAAATTCAGTAATTTCCGCCTCATCTCAGTCTGCACGGCGGGTGGAAAGTAGTTGCGGTCAAACCGCTCCCAGAACGACTGAATAGGGATCGTGTCCCTCTCCTCCAAGGTGGTAGTGGACTCCCACCACTGCAAAGCGGCCCCCACCAGCTTAAAGGAAGCCAATAACTGCCTTTGTACGTCGGTGCACTCATACATACGAAGATGCCGCTGAATGTCTTTCTTCCATTTGCTGACTGTGACGATATCTGATCTACTAGAGAACTCAGGGGGATGCGCCTGCTGAAAAGCATCCCTAACCCTCTCCCATGCAGATGGAAGCTGTGCTGGTACTGGCGCCACTGCCTGAATCTGGGGTGGAGCCTGCTGAACCACCGCTAGTGCGGCATTCACCGCCTGAGCAACAATGGTGGCTACTTCATTAGCATTCATAGTGCCTTGTGCCGGAGCTGCTAGCTTCTCGGCCTAGGCACGCCTATCCTTCGGTGCACGTCTCGAAGGCATCTGAAACGTGAAGAAGTTTATTAGTCTTCAGTCATTATCAAATCTCAAATAGCTGAAGACGTAACATAAAAGCAGAAATACAACAATCCTAAAAATAGGGCTCTATAGCAAAAACGTTAAGTTGAAAGCGAAAATAAGCCGTACAGATCCTATGGACACTAGAACCCGATGCTCTGATACCACCTGCGACACCCCGCCTAATTAAATACCGGGCGATCACTCCTTTATTAAATTAACATCAAGGTGAACAGTTGGTTCATTCTTAGCATCACTGTCGTAAAAATAACTTTTCCAAATTTAACACCCTGTTTAATTAAGCTAAGTGTCAAAACCATTTTTAAACATTACTTTCCAAATTTTATTTTGAAAATAAAGATATAATTATCTACAAGAATTCAATATCACACCACAATAATCCTGGAACATATAATCCAATTAATTTTAAACATTCAACAACTAAATCTCAGCATTTAAAACTCAAAGTAAAACATACATGCTGAATAAATCCCCAAGTAACAGTACTAGAAATAACTGAAATACAATTGTCCCAATAAAATAGATAAATAGAGGAAAGGGAGACACATGCCCAATAAGGAGAACGATAGAAGTGGAATCAAGTAAATGCAATCGTCTAAGCAAGTGGCCTGCAACTCCCACCTAAGCTGCAACACGTTCCTTCCAAAGGATCCTAAGTAAGACGCCCCTGTGGCTGGGCACCTGTAATATATACATATATATACAAGAGAGAAAGAGAAATAGGAACGGGTCAGAGACCGATAGTGTATGATTTAAAAATTTGTTTAGCAAGTATTTAAATTGATACAGGCCAATGCAACAACATATTAGTGCGACACTCTCTTGAGAAATTCTCACCTCTCTTCTAATGTGCACTCCTATCGCACTAACCTTCCCAATGGTTTATCTCATCATATATCACATTATCTTTCCCCAAGGATTTAACTTATCTTAGGTGACTCTCAAGCTTTAAGATTAAAAACATCATGGTTTAAAAATGGTAATTTCATTTAGTACAAAACGCTCATTTTAACTTTATTGATTCATAAAGTTTTTCAATATCATATTATACTTTTCACAACAAGTATTTCCAATTTGAGTCATTATACATGTCTTACATACCATAACACAGTAGGCAGTTTTCCCAAATTTCAGAAGTTCATATATATATATTAAATGCTCGTATAATATATATATTCTAACAGCACCCCACATAAAAATTATGGTGCGGCATACCCTGCTATCCATTCCCCGTATCAATCGCACTAAGGGAATACAAGTTCGGAATCACTCTCGAACTGTATAAATACATACACAAACAATATTGAGGCGAAGCATAGTTTCCAAGTCCAAGAGGTCAGTACATACCCTCACGTCTCTTAGGACCGTGACTACCGATTCGATAGCCAATACCTAGGATTTCTATCTTATAGGGTACGAGTCAATATCCCCCATAAGGCACACGAGATAAGATCGTCCCAGCGCGGTAACCTCAGGGATAGCAAGTAGCGCGGGCATGATTTTCACAAGTATATAATATATTCATACACAATCATATAAATATACCACTTTATTATATCAATTTAGGTTTATCCCATAACCTACATTCACAACATTTATCCTTATTTTCCCAATATTAGTTCTCATGTATAATGGTTCGTTTCTCACATTAATTCGAAGGGTTTCTCCAACTTACTACATAGCCCTCATGGACTCTATCCTTCCAAAGGTACAATTCAGTAGGTATTCATTTATGTTCCAACGTAACCCTCTTACGTGTATTTCCCCTTTAACATATACTTACATTGTCCCTTATGTAAAATATCCCAAAAATATTGATTTCGCCTTACATTAAAGGTTTCTTATTCATTAATGAATCCTACTGGTCATCATTAACTCCCAATTTATTTTAGCAAGGATATCTAAGGAGTTTTCTTCATTTCGAATCAATTCAACAATTTTAAAAGGGGAAACTTAAGTCTGCCAGGAGGGGTCGATCGATCGAGGTTAGGGGCTCGATCGATCGAAGCTCTGGGCTCGATCGATCGATCAAACAAGTATTGCGATTCCTGCAGTTTTGCAGTTACGGGTTCTAACACATATCTTCATCCAAATTCAAGTTTTGCATTCCCAAACGTCCAAAGATTTTTACTACTAACATCCTAACATAATATTATGCATTTCCTACGTAAAACATGTCAATTTCCATCACTAAACATGGATTAACAAGCCAAAATTCATTTAAAACTCAAGAACCTTAGAAATCTCTTAATCATGGTTCTAATCTGTTTTCCCAGAATTTCCATCTTATAAAACATCAAAATTTCATGGTTTAATCCTCTACATGACAAAGGGTTTCCAAAATTTTCATTCAAACCATAACTACATGAAATTTCCTAACTCAAATCGGGTTTTTCTTCCATAAAATCATCCTAATCATTCCTAAACCAATATGAAAGATTCATCAACGAAATAAGCAAGATAAACACTTGCCTGGTATTTTCAGAAGTCTGGTTTGGTGTTGAAATTTGTGTGGTTGCATTCCCCATCTCGCGATCTACGCGTTGGCGGTGGCGGCGGTGCAAACGGTTGAGTTTTGAGCCTTGGAATGCCTTGAGAGCTCTCTCCTCTCTTCTCCAATGGTCGTTCTAGTGTTTTGAGCTTTCTAACCCTAGATGATAGCCTAGACATCTGATATAACCCCTTTAATTTTCGTGGGTTTAATTACCCAAAAATGTGAAATGTCCAAAATGCCCTCCCGGGGTACTAATTAGGCCTAAAAACGCCCCGAGACCCAAACTAAACCGCCGGGCACACTTTTCTGACTACCTCGACCCTTTCGGACGCGTTGGCGCACTCAAAATGACCATACGAATGACTTATAAAATATTCACTTTTATTTATCAATATTTAGTCCCGGCGCGACACGGGAGCGTCCCGACTCAAATTTCCAAAATTATCATTTTATTCACTCGTGACATTCAATATAACCAATATTATTTATTACTTTTCTCATTAGTCATATTCGACAAATTCCCCATAATTACTAACTCTCGTCACGTTAATAATTATAACATAATTAATTTCCGGATTTTATTAAATAATTAATTCACATTAAATTCAATAAATCCCCAAATTAATATAGCATAAAAATACGGGGTATTACACATTGGTCGGTGGTATGGCCAGCAGTTTGGTGAAAGGCGCAATGGGCATTTGCCATGAAGTTTCTTGGAAGTACATTTGGCAATGGATGGGGGTCCAAGGGTTTGATAAGGTTTGGGCTTAATAGGGCTTGATAAACTTTGGAGAGGGGAGCATAAAGCTCGATGTATTCCTTTCGGACTGGGACAGGGTGACTTTCTGGTGCCCAATAAGTGGTTGGTTGAGATATGTTATTGATGATTGAGACTGCAACATAGGCAGGTTTGTCATATTTTGTGAGGGTGAATTATTCGGACACTTTTTTAGTTCAACTTCTGATTTAGCTAGACCTTCATCTATTTCTACTCCTGCTTCTCTGAGAGCTCAAAAGTGGCAATGGTATTATCCTCCCATGGTTGCTCGGGCATGGGGCAAGAAGTCTTCTTCACTATGTTGAATTATTCTTCCTCGGATGGCCGATTGGTCATAGTGGCTTCTTTTTCCCTCCACATGTCTATGAAGTTACTGACTGATTCCCTAGAGTTCTATTTGAGCATCTTTAAATCATGGCGGGTGACCTCAAGCTCTTTGTTGTATTTGTACTATGACATGAATTCTCAGGCTACATCCTCCCAGCGACGAATTTTGGACTCCTCGAGAGACAAAAACCATCGGAAGGAACTTTCCTTCAAAGTTTGCTGAAATAATTGGGCAATCACTTATTAAGGATCCCCTAGAAGAGTCATGGAATGGTGTTAACTGTGAAGATGAACAATCGGGGGTCCACTCCCTCCGAATTTCTCGATATTTGGCATTTTGAACTTCTCGGGTAACCTTTCTTTAGGATAAGGAGACATGTGTGTGTAGTCCATGTAATTTCCACAGATTCAGATTTGATTGAACTTTTTACTTAGCATCTTGAGATCTTTTTTGAATTTTTTTTAACTCTTCCTCTTTTGTATCAATGATCAGAGGCAAGTTATCCCCAGGCTGAGCAAGGTTTGGTGTAGGAAGCTGGGCAGGCGGTAGCCCATTAACAGGAGGGGAACGTGGAGCGTGCTAATACTCTTCAGGAACCCAAATAGTCTCGGGTGGACCCATTGCATGAGTTAATAGGGCCTCGGGCTCTTGAGGAATAGGAACCTAGTTTTGTTGCATCTCTCGGACCACAATATGAAGGTTGTCAATCTTGGACACGAGCTGGGCTAAAACTTTCGTCAGATCTGCCTGCGCAATTGGTACTTGATCTGTGTTCTCCATGAAAAGTGGATGGATACTAGACTTAGAAGAAGTAACAGGGGAACAAACGGAACTCTGGGGTGGTTTGACTGAAGATCGAAGCCAATAAGGATCCAGACCAAGGGCGTGCGATCGACGTGAGAATGCACAAAATGGGATTTATTTTTGAGAAAAAGAATAAAAATATTTTGACATTTTTTTTAGATTAAAAGACAAAATATTTTTGGATTTTTGATAGAGGAAGGAGAAATATCTTTGGATTTTTTATAAAGGAACGAGAAATATTTTTAGATTTTTTATAGAGGAAGAAGAAATATTTTTGGATTTTTGATAAAGAAAGGAGAAATATTTTTGGGAGACGGGTCTCAACATGATTATTGTTATTATGTTCTCACTTGTATTAAGTTCTCCTAAATGCAAAATGAAATGACGGACGAGACCCGAGCCTGGAAAAGTTGGGTTTGTAACATATACAAAGCTATGGCTGGACTTGTAACCAGGCTTGCGGCCAGGGTCCTTTTTAAAAATGCACAAAAATTTGGGCTGCAGGACGACCCAAAATTTCGATAGAGTTTCAGGTCGAAATCGACAATCTAATATGTGTGTCCTAGGCTTGACACTTATATGCGGGTATGCATTTGGTTGGGTGAATTGGAATGGATTCCCCCCTTTGGCGTGGCTTCCACGATATGCGTCTTGCTTTTGAGGGAAATCGATACGTGTGGAAAAGCCATTTGATATACCTGAGTGTACGTAAATTGCCTCACTATATACCTCGTGGGGACGGTATGTGTGAGAGTAAATTCGATGTACTCGGCGTACGTGAATGAGTTCCCTGTGATATACCTCCCATAATGAATTTGGTCAACTGGTACAATGCGGTGGATTGGTTCGATACACGCCGAAAGTACTTGGCCAATTGAAGGTAAGAGTCATATCGCTTAGGCTAACTACACCCTGCCGGACCAGCGCCCATTACGAAGTGACCCTCCAGTTACTGGATAAAATTTGGTCAATCACAATGCTCTTTGGTGATATTGTGTGAATTATGCATGATTCTCTTATTAGTATCTTATGAGAGTATCTTTCTTGATCATGCCCAACAGGAAGCAAAGTATGAGTACCAATGGTATACCAAGTATGGATGAGTGATGCGTGCAATATGTGGATATATGTGATCCTAGGTGCACGTGGTGTGAAGTGTACATGGAGAATCTTCTACAAGTGTGTGAATAGAAGCATAAGTATGATGTACACATGAATAGTAAAAGTGAACATGCAAAATAGGAAAAATATAAATAAATATAAGCACCCATGTAAATAGAGTCTAGCCCTCAAAATAGTCCCCAGCGGAGTCGCCACTATGGCCATTCCCCTATCCACGCGGCCGGTGGGGTGGAGAAGAGTGTGCGTCTTTAACATCGAGAGGATCTTGGTCTCACGTATCGCTCTCGGGAGAGCTTTGGCCGGCATCGGTGATGAGGTGAAAAATGTAGAGAGATGGAGTCTCCAGTCTATTTTACTCAAAACAAAGAAAAGAAAGAGGGAGCCATCCCTAAGGACATCATTTGAAGACATAATCATAAACAGGAAACCAAAATGATTCGAAAAGTGTCCGAAGGCTAAGTTACGAAATGGGAAGGTGTAGGCACCCATTCCGCCCTTACGGTCTCTCATGGATTATTACTGTTTTCCTTTATTTCCCCATGATATGTGTGCATGTGTATATATAGTGGAGATAGGAATCATCGACTTGTATCATGGAAGAAATAAAGCGAGTCATCCGTAGGAATGTTCTTAAAAGTAATATTAGAAAAATAGGATTTACGCGATTATCTTAGCATTGATCCTTATAACGGAACGATAAAAAATATGGAATAATACGCCACTAAGAACAAATATAGGTATATGTAAATATATAGAATCTAAGAGAGTTAAGTTTAAAGAATATAGAAAAAATAGAAAAAAGTAGGAAAAGGACTCAAGTCTCTAGTTTTACCCCAAGACGCCTACGTAGCCTATAGTGGCATCAAAGTCCATGTAGTTCGTTTGCAAAATAAGGCGTGGGTTTATCCCATAAATCTAATCGAGTACTTCTTTTATATGTGTGTGTGTGTGTGTGTGTGTGTGTGTGTGTAAAAAAGTGTTCTAGTTGTGAGAAAAGTGTGCGAAAAGTGTGAGAATTCTTGCTTGGAATTTATGAGCAAACCCTATTTTTCTTATTTTTTTTGGATTTTATTTATATGAAAATAAGAGATGTGCAATAATACTAAATAAAAAGTGTATTAGGATATGTGAGATGAGAGAATAAAAGTGCTAAGTAATAAAACAAATTAATGCAAATTTTGGAGAATTTAAAGAGAGAGTTGAGAAAGTTGGACCTTCTTGAAGATCTTGAGCTTGATCTTGGATGTTGGAGAGAATCCCTTGCACTTGGGTGATGATGGAGGGTAATTAATTCACCAACTTTGAGGAAAAGGTATTGAAAGGTAAAGGTTGGAAAAGGATTTGGATGTGGAAATCATGCTAACTTCGAGAGACGTTTTCTAAGCTTGCTGAGAGTGATGGGTTTTAGATCTTGTGTGTCCCTTTGGAATGAGGTTAGGCCCTCCTTTTTATAGGCCCAGGGCATTCCCGATCGGCATAGACATGGTCCTGCCAATCGACAGGTGAGTTTAGGTACACTACCGATAGGCAGGTTTGGAATCTGTCGTTTGGCATTCTCTTTCAAGTTCCTTCAAAAAATCGATCGTAAAGCGAAAACAGTTGATCCAAATCGTGCACGGCGTAAATCGTAGGAAAGTTAATTCAGAGACCTTTGAAATTATTTGGACTGCTACGGGTTCGGGAGTTGACTTTGGGTCAAATGTAGCTCGAAAGCATTCGTCGATCCTTTGGACGGGGAATCGTCGAATGTAAACGGACCACATGGAAAGTCAAAATCACGCACGAGGCGGATTATTGGAAAGTTTAGTAGATTTACTTCGACATTTCAGAGAGCTTGACTCAGTTTGGGGAGTTAACTTTGGTCAACCGGGGCCTGGAAACATTCGATGACCTTTTAGAGTAAAACTGATCGTTCGTCCATATCGTAAGTCAAAATCATGCACGGGGCGGACAGTTGGAAAGGGGTTTCAGTGAACTTCAAAGATTCATTGAGTATCAGTCGAGCTGAAGAGTTGAATTTAGTGAAACGAATCCTGTGAGCGTCCGGTGACCTCCTGATCAGGTTTTGGGGGAAAACGGGTTGTTCGTTCGTAACATAAGTCAGAATCGCGAACGGGATGGACCATTGGAAAGGTATTTCAGTGCCCTTGGAAGATTCATTTAGTCACAGTCGAGCTCTAGAGTTTGAATTTTGGTCAAACGGAGCCTGGAAGTGCCCGATGACCTTTAGGTAAGTAACCAGGGTATGACTTAGGTTTGTAATGATGAAGGGAGGTGCTAGGGACCTAAGGAGGGGTTAGGGGGTATTAGAATGGGATGTTTACAGCTTGCATATACATACCTCTCTAAATACTATTATAAGGGAAGTCATACGAATAAGATGAAGTCCCCTCGCTAGTGAATGCAGGGTGAATATAGTCCTCGACCATAGGACCGGTGGTTATATTGTGTTGTTATTTTATTTAAAGTGAGGTAATTTCGGGTGTGGTTATGACTCACTGTTGAAGGTATATGACCTCTTCCCTCGCGACGCAATTTAGGGTGCCCAGGTGGTCTTGGTTATAGGCCCTGGAAGATGATAGCTATTTAGGGGCGCATCGTGACTTCCGGAAGGATGGTCTTAAAATCGTTATATTTTGATTGTAACTATTCTCTCAAATGTGGAATTTAATAAATGGTTAATGCATTTATAAATCAATTGTATGGAATAAGTTTACTAATGAGGAACGGACTTGTGAAGTCATATATTACGAAACTGCAATTTAAGCATATTAAAATGGAATTTAGTTATTTCTCTTACATTGATGAATATTTTAACTCGATAAATGGCATTGCGCTAGGATTTGAACTTAGATGAGAGGAGAGGATGATTCTTATATTGAAGAACGAACCTAACTTGTTTATGGGGTTAGCATTCATAATTGTTATGTATTTTATTCACATGTATATAATATCAAACTGGGCCTCGACCCGTTTATATTCCTCTGTTTTGTGTGGATCTTATTTATGCTCAGGTGGTCCGTCGCAAGGGCGCCCGTGTTAATATCTCATTCTCAGTGTCAGGGAGCTACAATATTTTTGCGAATGTTTTAGGATTTTTTTATAGACGCATCCACCTTTTGTATAATCTAGTTATGATCGGTCCGTACATTCGGGCGTGTTGCCTTAGTTTTGTATTGGTATGTATTGTGATATTTAACTGTAATACTTGGTGTTACCTGTTTGTAATAGTCTGTTAACCGACAACTTATTCGGTTATTTCTTTGTGGTATGGTTATTAAACTGCTACATGTCTCTACATATATTTATCCACCTTCTTTTCAAATTGGATTATCCAAATGGTTTTTATTAAAATTACAAATTTATTTGACATCCGTTTTCTAAAATAATTGGTGGTTATCTCGTACTATTATTTTTACGAGAGTGATGCTAAGAATGGACCATCTATGATTCCTGTTTTTATCGGAGTATCGGGGTGGCCACCTCTTATTTTAATAAGCGGGGTATCACAAAAAACTTTTGAGAGTAGGTATTTGTAAATATAGTAATTCCAAGTGTTTTGGGTTATTTTTGTAGTTAAGTTTTGAGGTTGAGGATTAATTATGGAGAATTAATGAAGTTTTGAATTTTATAAGGTCATTTTTGGAAATTTAACGTGGGGGTTATTAGGATAATTTAGTTTTTCTTTAATAAATTAATCAACATAGCATGCCTACAAGAAACTAAAAATTAGATCCAAATTCAAGCACTTCATGTAATAAATTAAAATCATTAATCTATCAACAAAGTCAAATATGTATAATACACACAATAACATCAAAATAAATTAGAAAGGACTAATAACTACAACATTCAAAATTTAAAAAAAATTAAAATACAAATGAACTAAGTAAAAATATACCAAGATAGGAACGCATTCATCTAATCTATAATAATCAACTGGTGGGCAAACCAAAACAAAATTATAAACTACCGTAGATGGAGATTAAGGATTTTAAATTTGGTAAGGAAAAATTAAATACATAAACACATCCATTAAACAACAAAATATACAGTTAACAAAAATGTTGCAGCAGAGCGAGAAGTAGAGAAGGGAAACAAAGAGACAATGCTTGTTTTAACTCTTCAGAATCTTAGTTGGAGGCCATATGCATCTATAATGACAAATGTGGTACATTTATGGTTTTAGGATTTACATTGCTGGTAAGAAGTGAGTAGTTCGATGGGTATATAATCTTATAAGAGATAGAAGAGAGAGAGAGGATTAATACTTAAAAGAAGAGGGAAGGGTAAGGGAACTACATGTTCAATGAATATAGGGGAGGAGTGTGTGAGAATTTCGAAGATTGTAGTTTTTTAAGGAGGTTTCACTAAGATGGGTAATTTTAAGGAAGTGAGTAATTAAATATGCCATGTGTCACTCTAAAGTTTGTAGTAAGGATTTAAGCCTACAGTTTTATATATATACATAGATAAATATGGGATAACTCCCGATATTAAGTTACAATAAAAATTACCAACATATTGTGACATTATATATCAAGAGTTCAATGGCTGAGTTTAACATTTTCAATACACCTAATACCATACTCTAATGTCCAAAAATTGAACAAAAAGCATGTTTTGCATAGTCATACTTAAAAATATTCTTTCTCAACTTAAATAAAGAAAAAAGAAAAAAGAAATTATAAATTATGAATCAATTTTCTCTTTTTATAAATCAAATTAATTAACAAAAGATTAATAAATTATGGGGACAAACCTTTATATCTCAAAATATACAAACTCTTTAAAATTTATATTTAGAAAGAGGGAATATAATAAATAGAAGGTAAATAAAATGGGTATTTATTTGTGGATAATTGTTCATTTATCATACTATTTTAAATTGAAAAAGTTAAAATAATAATTCTTAAAATAGTAGATCAAAACAATTTTTTTTATTATCAAAAGTAGCAACATATCGTTATTACAACTAAAGATGATAATTTTTATTGATATAAAACATAAGAAAATATAGTCGTGTGGAAGTTTAAATTTATGATTAAAAAAGGATAAGTATTTTGTGATTCACTAACAGAATAAAATCTAATAGAAAAATGAGAAAATATAATTTCAAGGAAAAAATAACAATTCTCGTATTTGAATTACACTTCTTATACTTGAATTGTACAATTTCTATGTCTAGTATCAAACCAAAGTCCAAAAAGATAATTTATCCATCATTAATACACATTCACACATTTCTTTACGGAAATGCCATGTTATATTTAAATAATTATAAAACATAATAAATAAAATATATTATATTAAAATAAAACAGGGATAATTGAAACCTCTAAATGAACGTTCCTCTAAGAGAGATAGAGATTGTAGATTGGAATGCGTCATCATCGTACTTCGCTCTGGCAATCTACAAAATAATAAGGAGATATTCGCTCTCTCCAACAATTACAAAACTTCATTCGACCATGTCAGCTCCTTTAAACTCATACTGGGCAATGTTGGCCTTCGAAAACCTCGACATCTTCCTAAGGCTCCAAATCACGTAAAATACAGAGTTGTCATGGTCCTCAATGACGATTGTAATCATGATGAAGCCTTAGTTTGTGATAACCATTGGTCTTATTACTAACTTATTTTTATTTCAAAATATAGATCTAAGCTCCCGAAAATAATTTGAAGAATGGTCATCATGGTCATTCTCTACAATTTGTCCCGCCGGAGTCAACGTCAATTTTATTGCCTTTGGATATGACAACCTTCAGTGATTTGCATAGACTTAAGGTGTTTTTATAATGTGATGAGATTAGCGATAAAATAAGAATTAATTGAGTAGGATTATGAAAAAGGATATGACGTTTGCTCTTGATATTGAAGAAATGATGGAGATTATCTCTTCTTTATGGCATTTGTTGATCATAGAAATATTTTTTTGGAAAATGAAGGGTCATGTAACTTAAGGATTGAATTTTTTTTTTTTTGGGGGGGGGGATAACGAAGGGTTATATAGTCGATGACTTTTCAATTTAAGATTTTTGTCTTCGGAAAATATAAGGACAGTGAATTTTGGTTTGTGAGAGATCTAATCCAAAATTAATAATTATAGGTGTAATAATTGTAGATGCATTGAAAATAAGAATTGACTTAATGGCTAAAAAAATTAATTACTATTGTCAAGTGGATAAATTAGGATGAGCACAACATTAATTATTGGGTTTAGGCTACAATGTTATATATACACATAAACTAGCACGAAGGCCACGCAATGTGTGGCCAAATATATATATATATATATATATATATATATGTGTGTGTGTGTGTGTGTGTGTGTGCATATATATACAAAAACATCATACCCGAATTTTGGAGCTTCATCGATGGCAGTCCCAACTTAAAAAATAAAACCCACAAAAAAAAACAAATAACTCTAACTCGTATGAGATTATTTGAAAAAAAAATCCTTTACGAATTATTTATTGCTACAAAAATTATAAATTTGATTATAAAAATGACTAAAATAATAAAAATGACAAAAAACAATCATATGTACCTGTAGTGTTCTGGTCATGAATGCTTTTCGTTCACAGGTAAAAACTTACTTTGACCATCATTAGCCTCCATTTTTTATTTCAGCTTACAAATACATTTTTCTTGTCCAGCAAGTGATTTGAACGAAATAAATAAATAAAAATGTGATAGAACTCAAAATCCATAAGTGTGTGTGTGTGTGAGAGAGAGAGAGAGAGAGAGAGAGAGAGAGATTGGTGGAATTATTTTTTCCTTTTTCGAATAAAAAATCGAGTATATTATATGGGAGATTTTTTCTAAATCCCAGTACATAAAAAAAAAGTTAGAAACATTTAAAGAATTAATATGCAAATGAATTGAATACATTAAAAATGACTAAAATAATAAAAATGGCAAAAAATAAATAAAACATCATAGGTACCTGTAGTGTTCCGGCCATGAATGCTTTGCGTTCACAGGTATAAAGTTACTTTCACCACCAGTAGCCTCCATTTCTTATTTCAGCTTACAAATACATTTTTTTGTATAGCAAGTCATCTGAATGGAAAGAAAATAAATGTTCTTAAAAAAAGACCAAATAAAAAATCTGATAAAACCCCAAACCCATAAGTAAGAGAGAGAGAGAGAGAGAGAGAGAGAGAAACATATCAGGGTGGAAAAAAAAATTCCAGCCATCATTTTCTCCTCTTTTTTCTTATTTGGTTCTCTTTGTGCAACCCATATGTGTATATACATGCACAAATAGTCCCCTATATATTGAGTTGATTCTTTGATACCCACATATACAGGGGACTAATTTGTGTGTATATATATGCATATTCGCCACTATTTGTGTGGGTATGTATACATAAAATGGAAATGTTAGCACTTAAGAAACCATATGTGCGTTTTGATGCTCCTCCCATAGAGGTTTTGGGTTAGGAGAAAGAATATGAGGTTTAGTTTTAGTTTTCTTCCTACTTGTGGCTTTCAAGTTAGAAAGTATTAGTACAGCTCTTGATTTTTAAAGAAGAGGAGTTTATATTTTTTTTCTATTTTTGTTGATATACGTTCGTGGTTAACTTATAGGAAAAGTTCGGTTGGTTTAACGATGAAGAGAGGCATTGGAAACCCAACATGTGGGGCGCTTTTCGGTATTCTTGAAGAGAAGAGAGATAGTCTGGAAAAAAGAGAGAGAAAGGAGTAAGGATTTTGGCATAACTTGCTTTTATGTCAAATGCCACGTGTCATACGATTTGGGGCAACAATTTTTAGGAGTAAGTATTTTGGCATAACTTGCATTTATATCAAATGCCACATGTCATCCTCACACGATTTGGAACAACAATTATTATATAGTTATATAGATTAGATTCTTCTCAAGAGAAGCATTTTTCATGAACCTGAATCTTCTCGATCCCTCTAAAATGGAGAGAATTTTATCCAAAGACCAATTGAGTCTTTTAAACGTACAATGACCGTCTATGTAGCTAGTGGAAGCTACTTTATTTTTTCAAATCATTTCGAACATTAAATGGAACTCTCAAACTGACACACTTAATCATTTTAATTATCCTTTTTCCCACGCTCAATCATTCTTAGGGTGAAATAGGCTTGAAAAAATAGGCTAACCTGATGATTTAGTGCCATTTGCTGCAATTGGGGAGCAGACATATGTTATAAAATATCATTTCTCCTAATTAAGACATGCAAATTATAACTCATTAAAGGTAATAATGTGAGTTTTATTTTATAAATGATTCCTAAGATATTTGAACAATATGATAATCACGTCAATAGACATGTGAAAAGAGTAATTTTATTTACCTCCTTTCGACACCATGGATTCAATCCCGCTGTTGAACATCACCATCGCGTGTCGCCGGTGTGATCCCCTTAGCAATCCTTTAAAGGAGAATTTGGCTTCTCTCTCCTTGCCTATAAACCTTTAGGTATGTGTTTTAATTGGGATGATTTCTAAGGGACGAAATGCATCTATTTATAGGTGGAGAGAGGGCTTGAATTCCAAAGGTCAATTAATCTCAATCGTCCATCAAAGTTGAGGTTAAGTGGAATTTTGACTTATTTCTATTCTTTATTTCGTGTGGAATACGAACCATTTATACAATATATAACATGTATTCTTTATTAAAATGGTATTAATAAAGACCACATTTCAGGGAAGGAAATAAACCAAAGGTTTATTTAATAATTTCCATACAGTCTCCCACTTGGTCGTTAGGTTAATCCATACATATTTTTATTTGAGAATAAAAAAGAACGCATGATATGATAAATCCTTCAATCATTGGTTTTCATAAGTGCCTTGGTTAGTCCAATAGTCAATGGGAGTCATGGCGGTCGCATTCATTATGCAACAGGATCCCTACCACGTACTGCATCATTGAAAATCTTCTTAACTAGGCCATAATTAGGAGTTTACTTAATGGTCCCATAACATCTTGTAAAAGACGATTTTCTGTTATAATTTATACAATAATAATATTGGTACACAATGAAAAACATAATAGAATAGATGTAGAAGTTTTATTAAGAGCATAACAAATGTCAAATACAAGCATAATAATTTATATAAAAGAAATAACTAGGATCTATCATCAAGACATATGCTTTCAATATGTCTCTAAAATTTCTTTGGAGGTATTCCTTTTGTAAAAATATCTGCGACAATGAGATTTGTGCCTGTGTGTTCAAATACAACTTTCCTCTTCTAACATCTTGTTTTAGTGAGAGATATTTAAAATCCATGTGTTTAGAGACTTTATATATCTTGTCATGCTTGGAGAAAATTATTAATATGTCATCAACATACAGTACCAAAATATGAACCTACTCCCATTGATTTTGAGGTATAAATATGGATCAATTATGTTTTCTTTGAAATCGAAGTTTGTAATGATTTCATCAAACTTTAGATACCATTGCCTCGAATCTTGTTTCAGCCCATATAATGATTTTTTAAGCCTTTAGGATGACGCATATACACGTCCTCTTGTAAGTGTCCATTAAGAAAGTCTTTAAAATTTTAATTAACATGTACTAAGATTTGAATATTTTAAGACCTGAAAATAAGATGCTCCTGTGGATAGTCATCAAAATTTTAACTTAATACCATTAATGGTCGTAATACTCAATATGTAAAACAGAGTGATGTAGCTATTTAATTTTAATATGGGATTTGTAAATATCCTTGCTTTACACATGTATAAGTACTCCTTAATTATCGATTCAACATATGATTATTGTATACCTGTGGAAAACTAATTGATATATGTTAAATAAACAAATTAAAGCATTATAATGGTAATAAAGGGATAACTTTGGATTGGGTGATAATAAGGATCATTGTGGTGAAACCTAACCTTAATAATACAATTGCATTAATCAAAAAACTTAATATGAAGACTAGTGTATATATTATCATAGAATTCCAAAGGCCATAAAATTACATAATTGTAAAATTCTTGAATAGGAAAAGGTGTGCAATCTAGAATTTCATAAGTCTACAATTCCAAAAGCTTAAAATTTTAAAAGTCATAAATTTCGAATATTTGAAAAGACATAATTTCTAGAATTCCAAAAGGTCATAAATTTTTGAAAATTGTAAAAAATGCATAATTTAAACAGTTTTAAAAGGCATGGTAGCATGAATTCCAAAAGTCATGGTATCATGATTTCTAATAGATAAAATATCGAGAATTCTAATAGACATAATTCTAAAAGACATAAGTGAATTCTAATGGAAATAATTCTAAAAGACATATAACAGCATGAATGAATGAATTCTAAGGGAAATGAATTGTAATAGTCATATGAATTCTAAGAGACATGAATAAGAATTCTAAGATTCATGAATACTAATAATTATAAGAATTCTAATAGATATACTTTCCAGCAAGTGGCCAAGCCCCGTCCGACCGAATTCTAAAAGACATAATTTAGGATACTGGTTCAACGAATTATGAAGAAACAAAAAATATAAACTGTTTTAATAATCATGAAAAACATATAATTTTCAGGAATTTATTAATAGTTATAGGAAAATTAACTGTTACAATACTGGAACTGTTTTATCATATTACATAAACTGCCTTAATATCCACGAAAATAACTATTGCAGTTTCAAATAATTAGGAAGAAACTTAACACATAACTTTTATAGTTTTCATGAAAACAGGAAAAAAATACAGTTTAAGAAGAAACTATTATTATACAGTAATAAACAACAACATCATTATCTATTTTAATGGAAAACCATATGTTCTTAACATCCGCTCTGATACCACATGTAACTTATATTTTATACATGATCCCTAAGATCTTTGAAGAATATGATAATCACATCAATAGACCTGTGAAAAGACTAATTTTATTTACCTCCTTTCGACGTCGTGGATTCAGTCCCGCTGTTGAAAGTCGTCGTCGAGTGTAGCCGATGTGATCGCCTTAGCAATCCATTCATGGAGAATTTGGTTTGTCTCTCCTTCACTATAAACCTTTAGGTATGTGTTTTAATTGGGATGATTTCTAATTGATGAAATGCATCTATTTATAGGTGAAGAGAGGGCCTAAATTTCAAAGGTCAATTAATCTCAACCTTCCATCAAAGTTGAGATTAAGTGGAATTTTAACTCCTTTTTATTCTTTATTTTGTGTGGAATACGTACCATTTATACAGGATATAACATGTATTCTTTATTAAATAAACGGATTAATAAATACCACATTTCGGGGAAGGAAATAAACCAAAGGTTTATTTAATAATTTCCTTACAAATAATATTAAAATGTATTCCTAAGTATATTTTATTATACGTAAAAGTAAGAATTCTTACTTTTTTTAATCTATGTTTTAAACAAAAAGTAAATTTAAATTCAATGTCTAAACATCATGTATATACATTATATGGAAAATATGAGTATATAGAAATTTTGTTTTCTTTTTTAATAGAAAGTTAGGAGTGTAGTTGGTTGAGGTATTTGTTTTAGTCATGCAATTGAGTTAGTCAATCAAAGGTCAATCCATTTATTAATAACTAAATTACTAACTGGTGCAGATCTATGCTGCACATATGACATTGAGTTTTAAAATGAAAGCTTTTTTTATTTTTTATTTTTTATTTTTTTGGTGAAATATCTAATGGAATTAATTTAATTCTTTTCCATAATCTATTCCTGATAAAACATTGTTTACTATTTTCATAACATGACGTCAAAGTGTGTACCCATAATATGCCCGACACCACACATTTGAAAAAAATTCACCTCTAATAACTATATGATAATATACGTTACTAACTTGTTTGTATTGTATCATATAAATATAAACCCGATGGCACTACGTTACATTCATGAGACCATAAAATGCTTTTTAGAATTTTTTTATGAACTGTAAGTATTTAATTACCCAAAGATAAAAGCTCAGATAAATACAACCTAAGGGCCCAAAACACAAACTACTTCGGGAAAAACTGGTGGGCCCAAAGAAAAAGGCTAACTCAACACAAAACACAGTCTTATAATTAATACCAAAAGAAACATACAGACCACTAAAACAAACTAATACAACTCATTATCAAAACATCAACAAGCGTACAATACGTGTAATACACAGAGCCAACCACACACACGCCCACTTGTCCCCAAACTAACCAATTAAAATAGGGCATTTGAAACACATGTCAACCACTAAGTGAGAAATGAAAAAAACCAAAAGATCACCTTCTCTACCAAACCAGAGAAAAAATTCGAGCTCTGCAAAAAAAAAATTAATCCAACTTATCTCACACCCAAAGGCAAACAACTACTCTAAGAAAAACTATTGTTAGCATCCAAAAAAACAAATCCTTCAATCAACCCATTAGAATACATTTAGGGCCCATTTGACAACCTAATTCCAGTTTTTAGAGAGCCCCTCCATTTCCAGTCTTTAGAGAAAAATTAAAAAAAAATTATTTTGGATCATGCAAGTTAAACTACCTCAAGTAAATCAAACTCATATAAAAAACAAGCACATCCAAGTAACTCAAGATAAACAATGAGGGAACACCTGTGACACCCCGCCTAATAAAATACCGGGCGATCACTCCTATATCAAATTAAAACAGGAGTCGCATATGGATCATTCTTAGCATCACTGTCGAAAATACATTTTAATTACTAATAACCTATTAGGCTGGCGTCAAAATAATACTTAACTACTCTTTTTAAACAACTACAATTAAAACATTCACGCAGTTTATGTAAATGAAACTGAAATGAAAAAAGACAACTGAACACTCGGTTCAAATATGATACAACCATATCGAATACCACACTAAAAGGCGGTAAAATAATAAATAAATGCAGTTGGGTTATTAACCCGAATGTGTATACAATACCTCCTATCTAGATTATGAGAATAGAAGCGTTTATCGAGAACCTGCATGCATTCACATCTGCTGCAGCAGACGTCTGACTCGCAAGAAGTGTCATCCAGGAATCCCTGTGTCTGGACACCTGTATATACATATATATATATAGCAAGAGACGAAAAATATAGAAACGGGTTAGAGCCCGAGTTATAAAAATATTTAGCAAGTGCATAAATGCTTTATTTTTTAAAAAATGTTTTATCTCATATTTAAATTGGTATCGCACTCCCATGAGATACCCCTCACCTCTCTTCTAATAGTGCACACCTAACGCACTTATATAGAACATTCTAGTTAAGCTACCCCGCCTAACTAATCTAATTCACCCGTCTACTAGAAACCTCTACAACCCGAGTACTAAGGGCTAAACTTCTCTCCATACTCAACACTGCACTAAGTTCGTGCGTGGGGTGTCTCGCGAAGCGAAATCCAAATAAGGACCCCCCTCCCCCCGATACACTACTACTTGGCAGGGTTAATGTTAGAGATCCATTGGCCCGTAGTACAAAACGAATGTATAAATACATACTTATATAATAATATACATCTTACAATATACATCCGGATAATATCTCCCGGACTGAGGTTTATTTTATTTTCATCTTTATAATACACATCCGGATCTATCTCCCGGACTGAGGTGTATTCTATACTCATTTTTATCTCTTTAATCTCATTAGAGATTTATATTACATTGTTTCCATGCACAAGTAATATACCATGCACATAAACCTACAAACCATCCCAACGAGCTATAACTCGAGGATGGTCTCATAGTACCGATCCAAAAATCCGGGTTTACTCATATACCACGGTACCAAGTCGGAATCCTCAACAGACATGGTAAACAAATACACAATGGTGGAGGCGGTCAGTTTCCCCTGCAAGTGGAGTTACACACATCTCACTCGAACGCGGAACGATAATGAACTGGGGACTATACTCTCCCTGCTCCTCGAGCCAGGGGATTCACCCACATCGCGCAACCTCCCTAGATTGCACTAGAGAAATATATATAATCTGGCTGTTCCAACCCTTTACTCAAAGGGTAAGCCCGTGGAAAGAAGCCTCTAAATACACACATATCATCACATATAGATACATATGTATATATATCATATCATATATATACTTTAATCACATAGTATATATATACTATATATTCCTCCTCGAACATATATGAATGGCCATAATTGCCAATCACATCTAACGATGACCAATAATCCCAAAGATTCTCTAAAAAAACCATATTTATGTTACTATACCCAAAGTATTCCCTTACCTTAATAAATAATAAATACCTTATTCCCGTCTAAGGATTTATTGGATAACTCCAATTATACCACTTTTCACTAAGTGAATATATATATATATATATATATATATATTTCTATATTCCCAATTTCATCCTAATCATCTCATAGGATATACTCAATCCACAATCGATTATAATTATGTTTCCTACACGCATAATTATATAGGCCTAAATGCCCACAGAAATATCTCTGGGGATTATCCTTCCCCGATCAACCTTAAATTTAGTAGGTCGTGGATTCCATTTCAACAACCCAAGGACTACATATCATCCATATAATCACTTAGAGGTCCCCACCCTAAACCTTCAAATTCTACAATTTCTCTATTTTCCCCAAATTTTCCATTTTATACTCAATTATGGAATTTAATTATCTCCAAGAGTACGGGTTGTTACATACTTCCCCCCTATAATGGAATTTCATCCTCGAAATTCAGACATAACCGATGCTACCAGTACTAACCTAGGATCTCTTCAAATCCATTTATGACTGCCTTACAGCATAAACTTCAACTTTATATACCAATCCTTTTCTATTTCAGTCAGTATATAACCCAACTCACTAAGGTGCCCATGCACCTTTTTAACTCGTGCACATCTGCACAACCATTGTAAACGCTCGACACGTAACACTCTCTAAATAAGGGCCTCCTTTCCTCAGTGTAATACTCACACATGGGTCCCCCCAACCCACGAAATCCCACTCTTCTCAAGGTTACCCAACCAACATTTCTATATTGGCGCCACTAACTCCACTAGCTTCACTGCCCAAAAATCCTAAGATCGAGGCGTTCCTACCTACGTGAAATAGTACTACCCTAAATATCCCTAGAGTCCAAGGCCTCTCTCAACTTCCAGCATTTACTTGGTGTGACACCCCGCCTAATTAAATACCGGACGATCACTCCTTTATTAAATTAAAATCAAGGTGAACAGTTGGTTCATTCTTAGCATCACTGTCGTAAAATAATCTTTTCCAATTTAAACACCCTAAATAATTAAGCTAAGTGTCAAAACCATTTTAGACATTACTTTCCAAATTTTTATTTTATAAAATAACTTTTTAAACTTTACATAATTCACAATTTAAAGAATCATATAATCCAAAGAATTAAACATTCAACAAATAAATCCCTACCTTTAATACTCAAAGGAAGACATCCTGAAAATAATAAATCCCAAAGTGCAAATACTGGAAATAAATGAATTACAATATCCAATAAAACAACTGAATAATGGAAAAGGGTGACACATGCCCAACTGGAATAAATAATACTAGGAGAGGAACCAAATAAATGAGGTCGTCTAAGCAAGAGGCCTGCAACTCCCACCTAAGCTGCAGCGCGTTCCTTCCAAAGGATCCTAAGCAAGACGCCCCTGTGGCTGGGCACCTGTAATATATACATATATATACAAGAGAGAGAAGAAAATGGAAACAGGTCAGAGCCCGATTGTAAAAACGATTTAAAATTAGTTTAGCAAGTATTTAAAATGTTTACTGGCCAATGCAACAACATATTAGTGCGACACTCCCTTGAGAACTTCTCACCTCTCTTCTAATGTGCACGCCTATCGTATTAACCTTCCCAATGGTTTAACTTATCTTATCTTAGGTTGCTCGTAAGATTTAATACTGACAAATTCAACTGTTTAAGAGGTTAATTTCATTTAACAACAAAGTTCTCATTTAACCTTATTTACTAATAAAGTCTCTCAGCAATATATTATACTTTTCAAACACTTATTCTCAATTTGAAATAATTATTCATTTCTTACTTACCATAACCACATTAGGTAGTTCCCAAATTTCCATAATTAAATATATATATATTAAATACTCATATAATATATATATTCTAACGGCACCCCACATAATAATTATGGTGCGGGCATACTCTGCTATCCAGTCCCCGTATCACTCGTACTAAGGGAGATACAAGTTCGGAATCACTCTCGAACTGCATTAACACAAACACAAACAATATTGAGGTGAATCATAGATTCCAGGTCTCTAAGAGGTCAGCACATGCCTCCATTTCTCTTAGGACCGTCTGAACTATCGATTCGATAGCCTGTACCGAAGGATTTCTATCTTCTAGGGTAAGAGTCAATATCCCCCATAAAGGTCCCATCGAGATAAGACTGTCCCAGCACGGTAACCTCAGGGGATAGGAAGTAGCGCGGGCATGATTTTCGCACGTATATAGTATATGCATAAACACAGTTATATAAATATACTACTATTACCATATCAAATTTACGTACATCTCATAACCCATAATTATGACATTTGTCCTTATTACTCGTCATTTAGTTATCACGTATAACGTTTGCCTCTTATCTTAATTTGTGGGATTATTCCAACTTATCAAGTGACACTCGTGAATTTCTATACTCCAAAGTGTAATTTCAGTAGGTACTCATTTATTTTCCAACATAACTATCTTACGCGTCTCTTTCTTTAATACATAGTTCCATCGTCCCCTTTTTTGTAAACATCCCTGAGAATGTGAATCTCGTCTTACATTAAATATTTCATATTTTTAATAAGTCCTACTGGTCTTCTTTACTTCTCAAAATATTTTAATAAGGATGTACAATGATTATTACTCATTTAAATTGAATTCATCTATTTAGAAGGGGAAATATAAGTCTGCCAGGAGGGGTCGATCGATCGAGGGCAGGTGTTCGATCGATCGATGCTCTATGATCGTTCGATCGATCAAGCAGGTATGGCTAATTCTGCAGAAATCCAGTTACATGTTCTATCATCCAAATCCAGATTTTTAACTCCCAAACTCCCAGAAATTTATACCACAAACGTCCTAAACCCAAATGGACAATATTTAACGTAAAGCATGTGAGTTTTCATCAAGATTCATGTATTAAAAGTGCCCAAATTCATACAATACTCATGAACCCTAAAAATTTCTTTAATTTAATTCAAATCAGTCTTTCTCTAGAAATTCTACTTCTAATTCATCCTAAATCCGTGGTTAAACCTCTACATATGAAGGGGATTTCCTGATTATCATCTATATCACTAAAACATGCAATTTTCTAGTCTCCAACATGGGTTTTCTTTCATAGAACTCATCCTAATCAACCCTAAACTAACATGAATGAATCATTAACGAAATTAAGCAAGATAAATATTTTCCTGGGGATTTTTGGTCTCTAATTTGTGCTGAAATCAGTATGGGTATGATCCTTGCGACGTGATCTATCGTTTGGCGGCGACGGCGGCGCAAATGGAGGAGTTCTTAGCCTAGAACTCTTTGGCAAGCTCTCTCTTTCCCTCTCCTATGTCCGTCACTTGTCTTTGGTTGTGTTAACCCTATAAGACAACCTTAGGCATCTGATATAACCCTTGTAAATTCGTGGGTTTAATTACCCAAAATTACAAAATGTCCAAATGCCCTCTCGGGGTACTAATTAAGCCTAAAAACGCCCCGAGACCCAAACTAAACCCCCGGGTACAATTTTCTGACTATCTCGACCCTTCCGGACACTTTGGCATACTCAAAACGACCATATGAACAACTTATAATTTATTCACTTTTATTAATCAACATTTAGTCCCGACACGACACGGGCGCGTCCCGACTTAAATTTCCAAAATTGTCATTTTATTCACTCTTGACATTTAATAGAACCAATATCATATATTACTTTGCTCATTAGTAATATTCAACAAGTTTCCCATACTTACTAACTCACATCACGTTAGTAATTATTACAAATAATTAATTTTTGGATTTATATTAAATTAATAACTCACATTAAATTTAATAAATCCCCCAATTTAGAAAGCATAAAAATACGGGGTATTACACTTGGTTTCATGCGTGGGACATCTCGCAAATAGAAATCCAGACAAGGAACCCTCCCGTTACACTACTCCCTCGCGTGATCGGTCATTGAGATATAACGGCCTAAGGCACCCCAACGGGACATCCTAAATCCTACCTCGCAAATATAATAACGTACGTCTACCCCTCTCTCCTATCAATTGGGCGCCTATTCTCTATCGAGATGTTACGATCATCTTACCCACAACATACTTCCAAAATTTTACTTTTCATTAAGGCCTGTCCATAAGCCTCAAATCAATTTTTTTCAACCTTCCTCGCCTCCATACTTACGATGAGGAAAACATTTTAGTGCTTTTCCATAGCACAATATTTCCATAAACATACCATCATCACATGGGTCACAGTCTATAGTGTTTCACACTATATGACTTTTCCACAAAACCAACATCCTTGCATCCTATAACATCTCTCCACTCCCGATGTCGTTAAGGTTCATGCGCGAAGCGTCTCGCAAAGCGAAATCCAAACAAGGAACCCCTCCAACACACTGCTACTTAACTTTTTCGGTTGTGGAGGTCCGTTAACTTCAAATATGCAACCGAGATAACCCTATCCCCTCTTTCACCAAAATGTGGTCTGAACTCCTGTCTCTACCTAGGAGCCACACCATTAAGTGCTCACACTACACTCAGTCTCTACGCAATCAATAATGAGCTTAAACTCACAGCTGAACAATAAATTCTATGGGCCTTAAATCGTATCTATAAGGTCGCCACGCACTCAAATCATATCTATAAATTCTTGGACCTGGTAAACTTGTCCTAACTAAACCAAAAAAATTCGTAACTCTATGCCCCATCTAGGCACCCTAATCTTGTCCTTTATTCCTACCAGGAAAGGACTAACCCTGTGGCTCCACACCCCACATCACTATTTTCATCACTGGCCTTCCTGACCATGATAAAGTTATCAGCACCATCTGACTCTATAGCCTCGCTCCTTACAATCATCTTACTAGTCCTCTTAACTTCTTCGTTAAAAGGAAACTCCACTACCAGTTTCAACAACCCTATTTCAACAAATCTCTTGATGTGGATGTCCACCAATGAGGCACATGAACACACCCACATTCTCCGTAAGTGTTAGCAACACTTTTATAATGAGCCCATCATTTCTCTAAAGGACTCTCTCTTCGTTGTACCTACCTCACCTCAGTACAAGGTTCACTTCTCCATATCACTCTTTATGCACTATCGGCCACTGTCCGATCCTTATGTTAATAATTTAGAATCACATTCTCTTCCTAATAAACCAAAGAAACTCGCGGTTAAAACCGTCTATAAAATTCCTCTATTAGAAAAACATTTTGCTCCCCCATATGTGGTGACCATCATTATCACCACTACAACATTGCTCCTACGAGTGAAAATCAACCTCAAATTTTCATATTCGAGCATTTCCATACCCAGCTCTAAGCCAAAGCTCCCGAGCCTTCTACTTTCACTGGGTAGTGCCACACTTACTTTGCACCACCTAACTTCAACGTATGGTCCTTATAAAAGACCCCTTTCGAACCCTTAACTTTATAGGGTAATTCAACTAGAGTACCACTTTCCACTATAGCCGTACTTGGATACTCATAACAACTATAGTCTAGTAGTCATTGCAAAAATCCTTAACGATTTCCATAAGGGGAGTGACCTCTACGGCGATCCTAGTCCCCCAACTTCTACCAGTCGCCCCAGCTAAGCCCCGCCTCCTGCTGTCCTCATCACGGCCCTCCTTGGTCGTCCTTCCTCGATCGGCACACGAACCTAGAATGAGCGCGCAAAATATTTCCATAATCTCATACTATGGCAGGAGAACGAAATCTCATAAAAGAAATCAATAATCCTAATCATAAGGCTCTATAACAATTCAAGAGCAACGCTGAAAGCGTAGTTTGTCCGCACAGATTCCTAAGGACTCTAGAACCTGATGCTCTGATACCATCTGTGACATCCCGCCTAATAAAATACCGGGCGATCACTCCTATATCAAATTAAAACAGAGTCGCATATGGATCATTCTTATCATCACTATCGAAAATCCATTTTAATTACTAATAACCTATTAGACTGGCGTCAAAATTTTACTTAACTACTCTTTTTAAACAACTACAATTAAAACATTCACGCAGTTTATGTAAATGAAACTGAAATGAAATAAGACAACCGAACACTCGGTTCAAATATGATACAGCCATATCGAATACCGCACTAAAAGGCAATAAAAGAATAAACAAATGCAGTTGGTTTATTAACCCTAATGTGTATACAATACCTCCTATCTAGATTACAATAGTAGAAGCGTCTATCGAGAACCTGCATGCATCCACAGCTGCTGCAGCAGATGCCTGACTTGAAAGAAGTGTCATCCAGGTGTCCCTGCATCTGGACACACACACACACACACACACACACACATATATATATATATATATATATATATATATAGCAAGAGAGGAAAAATGTAGAAACGGGTCAGAGCCCGAGTTGTAAAATTTTTTAGCAAGTGCAGAAATGCTTTATTTTTTAGAAATTTTTTTATCTCGTATTTAAATTGGTATCGCACTCCCATGAGATACCCATCACCTCTCTTATAATAGTGCACACCTAACGCACTTATCTAGAACATTCTAGTTAAGCTACTCCGCCTAACTAATCTAATTCACCCTTCTACTAGAAACCTCTACAGCTCGAGTACTAAGGGCTAAACTTCTCTCCATACTCAACAGTGCGCTAAGTTCGTGCGTGGGGTGTCTCGCAAAGAGAAATGCAAACAAGGAACCCCCTGGTACACTACTACTTGGCAGGGTTAATGGTAGAGATCCATTAGGCCCGTAGTACAAAACTAAGGTATAATTACATACTTACATAATAATATACATCTTACAATATACATTGGGATAATATCTCCCGGACTGAGGTGCATTCTATACTCATTTTTATCTCTTTATTCTCATTAGATATTTATATTACATTGTTTCCATGCAAAAGTAATATACCATGCACACAAGCATACAAACCGTCCCAACGAGCTATGACTCGAGGATGCGGTCTCATAGTGCCGATCCAAAAATTCGGGTTTACTCATATACCATGATAACAAGCCGGAATCCTCAACGGACATGGTAAACAAATGCACAATGGTGGAGGCGGTCAGTTTCCCCCTGTAAGTGGAGTTACACACATCTCACTCGAACGCGGGACGATAATGACCTGGGGACTATACTCTCCCTGCTCCTCGAGCCAGGGGATTCACCCACAACGCGCAACCTCCCTGGATTGCACTAGAGAAATATATATAATCTGGCTGTTCCAACCCTATACTCAAAGGGGAATCCCGTGGAAAGCAGCCTCTAAATGCACACATATCATCACATACAGATACATATGTATTTATATTATATCATATATATACTTTAATCACAAAGTATATATATACAATATATTCCTCCTCGAACATATATAAATGGCCATAATTGTCAATCACATCTAACGATGACCAATAATCCCAAAGATTCTCTCAAAGAATCATATTCATGTTACTATACCCAAAGTATTCCCTTACCTTGATAAGTAATAAATACCTCATTCCCTTCTAAGGATTTATTGGATAACTCCAATTATACGACTTCTCACTCAGTGAATATATATATATATATATATATATATATATATATATATATATATATATATATATATATATATATATATATATATATATATATATATATATATATATATATTCCCAATTTCATCCTAATCATCACATAGGATATACTCAGTCCATAATCGATTATAATTATGTTTCCTACACGCATAATTATATAGGCCTAAATTCCCACTGAAATATCCCCGGGGATTATCCTTCCCCGATCAACCTTAAATTTAGTAGGTCGTGGATTCCATTTCCACAACCCAAGGACTACATCTCGTCCATATAATCACTTAAAGGTCCCCACCCTTACTTAGGAACCCTAAACCTTCAAATTATACAATTTCTCTATTTTCCTCGAAAATATAGTTTTAGGGTTACACATTTAAAACTCTCACTTAACCCTCATAAATTCCCTTAAATGGAGGATTATTTACTCCTAAAAGATCCCTTATGTCATCACATAAATATCCTCGAATCAATTTGAATTAGAACCCAACCCATCCAATTAACCCTAAGAAAAAGAAACAAATTTCCTGAAGGGTCGATCGATCGACCCTTGGTCATCGATCGATCGAGGCTCGATCGATCGATCCCCCTCGCTCGATCGATCGATCATGGCGGACAGCTTCTTCTCCGAGAAGCTATTTCGACCATTAAAGCTTCTCCCAAGCTTTTGTCACCTCTCCCGACATCCTACAACCTCAACCAACAACAAATAAACATATAACAAGGGTTCTAAACGTCCTAGAACCCGAAATCAACAACTAATTTTGATTAAATCCTAAGTTTCTCTAATTAGGAAATTATTGGGGTTTATTCATTTTAACTCCCGAAAACCCGTTTTATCAACGAAAACCCAACCCAAAATCTTTAGGGTTTGTTATTTACCAACTGTGATATGAGATATTTATGCTCAAAAGTAAATAAAGCAAGTAAACACTTGCCTTAGGGATAAAATCCGACGATCCCGAGTCGAATCCCACGGAGGTTGGCCGGAATCTCCCCTTTTCTCCTCTTTTCTCTCCTCCTCTCTCTCTCTCTTCTCTCTTTTCCTTGTCTTCTCTCCCCCCTTTCCCTATTTATATAGGGAGAAAAAGGGTTTATTCCATAAAACCCAAAAATGACTCCTTTACTTAATTACGAGTTACTTTTACTCTAAAATTATTCGAAACTCAATTTCGACCATCGGACACTCTTTTCTGACAATCTCGGCCATTCCGAGACTCACGGCGCAATCGAAATTTCCATTCGAGGTACTTGACCGCAACTCGCTAATTTAACCCCACACGACTTAATGTGGGTTTTCCAATTAAAATCTTACCTCGTGTCGCTTTACTCAACAACGACATATAATTAAAATACTCCAACATATTTACTTAATCCCAAAAGTAAATATAACACCCATCGACAATCATCAAATCCTTGAAAATCCCAAAAATTACTATTCTGGGAAATTCCCCAAATTTTCCATTTTATACTCAATTATGGAATTTAATTATCTCCAAGAGTACGGGTTGCTAGGTACTACCCCCCTTATAATGGAGTTTCGTCCTCGAAATTCAGACACAACCGATGCTACCAGTACTAACCTAGGATCGCTCCAAATCCATTCGTGACTGCCATAAAGCATAAACTTCAACTTTGTATATAAAGCCTTTTCTATTTCAGGCAGTATATAACCCAACTCACTAAGGCGCCCATACACCTTTTTAACTCGTGCACATCTGAACAACCATTGTAAACGCCCGACACGTAACACTCTCTCTAAATAAGGGCCTCCTTTCCTCGGTGTAATACTAACACATGGGTCCTCCCAACCCGCGAAATCCCACTCTTCTCAAGGTTACCCAACCAACATTTCTATATTGGCGCCACTAACTCCACTGGCTTCACTGACCAAAAATCCTAAGATCGAGGCGTTCCTACCTACGTGAAATCGTACTACCCTACATATCCCTAGTGCCCAAGGTCTTTCTCAACTTCTGACATTTTCTTGGTTTCATGCGTGGGACATCTCGCAAAGCGAAATCCAGACAAGGAACCCTCCCGTTACACTTCTCCCTCGCATGATCGGTCATTGAGATATAACGGCCTAAGGCACCCCAACGGGACATCCTAAATCCTACCTCGCAAATCTACTAACGTACTTATACCCCTTTATCCTATCAATTGGGAGCCTATTCTCTATCGAGATGTTACAATCATCTTACCCATAACATACTTCCGAAATTTTCCTTTTCATTAAGGCCTGGCCATAAGCCTCAAATCAATTTCTTTCACCCTTCCTCGCCTCCATACTCGTGGTGAGGAAAACATTTTAGTGCTTTTCCATAGCATAATATTTCCATAAACATACCATCATCACATGGCTCATAGTCTATAGTGTTTCATCCACACTATATGACTTTTCCACAAAACCAACATCCTTACATCCTATAACATCTCTCCACTCCCGACGTCGTTAAGGTTCATGCACGGAGCATATCGCAAAGAAAAATCCAAACAAGGAACCCCTCCAACACACTACTACTTAACTTTGTCGGTCGTGGAGTTCCGTTAACTTCAAATATGAAACCGAGATAACCCTATCCCCTCTTTCACCAAATATGGTCTGAACTCCTGTCTCTACCTAGGAGCCACACCACTAAGCGCTCACACTACACTCAGTCTTTGCGCAAACAATAATGAGCTTAAACTCACAGCTCAACAATAAATCCTGCGAGCCTTAAATCGTATCTATAAGGTCGCCACACACTCAAATCATAATAATATAATATCTTTTCACCGAAGTTTCATCTACCCATAATAATAAAGGCGAACTCAACATGTATCCAGGTGAGATATCGTAACAACAATCTGTTCCACCCTGGAACCACGGACACGATAGTGTTACAATCCTTAGCCTGCTATCGCTCCGACAATACCATAATATCATATACTCTCAATATTACCATACTCGTATAATACATATAAAACGAGTATCACAAGCCATATATATATACAAAATATCAACACCCGCCTTTATAGCGAATGGAGGAAAATAAAACTCCGCTACCGCGGAAAACACATAGGCCTACATAATATAATGTTATCGAGACCGCCACAAAACTCAAATTACACACACGAGTCTAGGGCCAACGAACACCACAACTTATCTAGTCATGCCTCTTATACTTCTTCATTCTGAGGTTAAACTCATAACAACAACTTCGCCTTTATCTACTCCAAATGGTTCTTGGACCTGGTACACTTGTCCTAACTAAACCAAAAAAATTTGTAACTCTATGACCCATCTAGGTACCCTAATCTGTCCCTTATTCCTACCGGGAAAGGACTAACCGTGTGGCTCCGCACCCCACATCACTATTTTCATCACTGGCCTTCCTGACCATGGTAAAGTTATCAGAACCATCTGACTCTATAGCCTCGCTCCTTACAATCATCTTACTAGTCCTCTTAACTTCTTCGTTAAAAGGAAACTCCACTATCGGTTTCAACAAATCTCCCCATGTGTATGTCCACCCATGGGGCACATGAACACACCCACATTCTCCGTAAGTGTTAGCAACACTTTTCTAATGAGACCATCATTTATCTGAAGGACTCTCTCTTCGTTGTACCTACCTCACCTCGGTACAAGGTTCACTTCTCCATATCACTCTTTATCCACTGTCGGCCTCTGGCCGATCCTTATGTGAATAATTCAGAACTGCATTCCCTTCCTAATCAACCAAAGGAACTCGCAGTTAAAATTGTCCATAAAATTCCTCTATGAGCAAAACATCCTGCTCCCCCATATGTGGTGACCATCATTATCACCACTACAACATTGCTCCTACGAGCGAAAATCATCCTCAAATTTTTATGTCCGGGCATTTCCATACCCGGCTCTAAGCCAAAGCTCTCGAGCCTTCTACTTTCAATGGGTAGTGCCACACTTACTTTGCACCACCTAACTTCAACGTATGGTCGTTATCAAAGACCCCTTTCGAACCCTTAACTTTACAAGGTAATTCAACTTGAGTACCACTTTCCACTATAGTAGTACTTGGATGCTCATAACTACTATACTTTAGTAGTCGTTGCAATAATCCTTAACAATTGCCATAAGGGGAGTTACCTCTACGACGGTCCTAGTACCCCAACTTCTACATGTCGCCCCAGCTAAGCCCCACCTCCTGCTGTCCTCATCATGGCCCTCCTTGGTCGCCCTTCCTCGATCGGTACATGAACCTAGAATGAGCGCGCAAAAGATTTCCATAATCTCATACTATGGCAGGAGAACAAAATCTCACAAGAGAAATCAACAATCCTAATCATAAGGCTCTATAACAATTCGAGAGCAACACTGAAAGCATTGTACGTCCGCACAGATTCCTAAGGACACCAGAACCTGATGCTCTGATACCATCTGTGACACCCCGCCTAATAAAATACCAGGTGATCACTCCTATATCAATTTAAAACATGAGTCGCATATGGATCATTCTTAGCATCACTGTCGAAAATCCATTTTAATTACTAATAACCTATTAGGTTGGCGTCAAAATTTTACTTAACTACTCTTTTTGAACAACTACAATTAAAACATTCACGCAGTTTATGTAAATGAAACTGAAATGGAATAAGACAATCGAACACTCGGTTCAAAGATAATACAACCATATCGAATACCGCACTAAAAGGCGGTAAAAGAATAAATAAATGCAGTTGGGTGTAATACCCCGCATTTTTATCGATATTTATTTATGGTTAATTGAGAATTAATCCGGATAAATTACTAACGAGATGTGAGTTGGTATTTGATTTTAATGCGTATATATGGCAATATATGAATATTGAATTATGAAATTTGTCGTGAGATTGAAATACGGAAATTTGGAAATTTTGTTGGGACGCGTGTGACAGTCGCATCAGGAATATAATTATTTTAATTAAAAAGTGAATTTTATTTCTATTAACCGTATGGTCATTTTGAGTGCGCCAACGCGTTCGGAAGGGTCGAGATAGTCAGAAAACACTAGCCGGGAGTTTAGTTTGGGTCCCGGGGCATTTGTAGGCCATACTGGCAACCCAAAAGGGTATTTTGGTAATTTTGGAATTTTGGGAATTAAAACCCACGAAAATTAGAGTTAAAAATCTGACTTAGTCTTAACCCACTAAGCCATTTCCAACCCCAATCTAGGTAGTGGGCTACGGGAGAAGTTTAGAAACCTTAAACTTTCCAAAAACCAACCTCCACCTCCATTGTCATTCTTAGAAAAGAAATTTGTAGAGAGAGAAAGAGGAGAATTCTGCAGAGAGAGAGAGAGGACAATTCAACCTTCCAGATTCGACATCAAAATCAGAGAAAGACATAAGGCAAGTGGTTTAATTTCATTTTTGCAAAGAATTCTTCTTCCATGTGTAGGAAATTTATATAATTGTAATATTTTTGGGAGATCTATAAAAACCCATGAGATTGGAGTTATGAATTCAGATTTTTAATGTAGGATTGCATGTAGAATTGTTATTGGATGATTGAACTAAGAGAATGACTACTTTTTATATTACAAAAACGGATTTATTTATGGAAGTTGAAGACTTTAAATTTCTAGGGTTCATGTTCTTGAACATTGGGGAGATTTGATGATTAGATGTGGTTTGGGATGATTAGACCCCATATAAATGTTGTAATATGAATCTAATATGTTTAGGGATGATTAGAAACCTTGAACCCTGTTGGAATGTCATTTAGATGAGATTAGGAGTGAAGAAAAGTTGGAAAAACGAATTAAGAAAATCTGGGCTCGAAACAGGTCTCTCGTTAGAAGACCTGCCCAGGTCATTCGAACGAGCTTCTAACGAGTTGACAGTTTGCCTTATAACGAGAGGAATGTTCATTCGATGACTTTCGTTCGAACGAGATCTCGTTAGATGCCCACTTCGTTCGAACGAACTCTCGTTCGAATAGCCTCGTTCGAACGAGACTTCTAACGAGCTGACAGTTTGGCCTGATTTGACTTCTAGTGTTCCGTAACCTTATTTAATTATAGAGATGACAATTCCTTGATGACTAATCGATATAGTTGGGACATTTGGGATATATTGAGGAGTAAAACATAGAAGTGTGGTGTGAACCAAATGATATTTATGAGTTAGGACGTGAGTAACTATTTACGACGTGAGGATAATGAATGACGTGTATATATAAACCGGGGACAAGTGTGAGTATAAGAACAAGAAGTATACCACTAATAAATTATAGTAATTACTAAAATGTGTGCATGCTTAGTATATGTATATGATTTTATGTGTATGATATACCTACCATACTTGCTATCACGGGAGGTTTACGTTCGCTTAGGGCCATCTAATCCTTGTGTGCCCGGAGTTAGATTGGTACCTTAAGAACATAATGCTAGAATGACTTATTTATGAGTTAATAAGTCAGCTGACTGTGGAGCGTAGGTATGTACGTGACCCATGGATATGTTGGATTATGTTCGCCTCCATTTTTGTGTGTTGTGCTTATTCTAACAATTCCTGAGAGATTCGGAATTTGTAATCCTTATGTACGTGATGTACCGGGATGGATAGCAGAGTATGTGTGCACCGCAGCTGAGCCTTGGGGTGCTTGTATTGTATATTTATGACGTGAATAATATACACTTAAATAATGGGAACCTTCATGTTTGGTATTGTGAGTATAATTATGGAAATGTTTTGAGAAAATATAACGGGTTAACCGATAGTGAATTGTATTGCTATTAATTGAGAATCTGAGTTTAATTAAAGCCCTCTATTTAATCGATAACGCTAGAATGTATAATGGGAATTGAGTAGTAAGGGGTAGAACTTATTACGGTTTGGTTAGATATGTATGTCACTTAGATGGGTACGGTACGTTAGGAGTGCACAATTAGTCGAGAGGTGAGTACTTCATGTGAGTTCACGTCCTAACATGTATTTTGCATTCATTGTTTTAATGTCATTAAAGCACTTGCTATTTTTAAAATAATCCCCACTTTCAGGCTCTGACCCATTTGCTTTCAAATCTATTTTTGTAAAAACCATTTTAGGTGCCCAGCCACAAGGACTCCGTGCTTAGGATCCTCATTCAGGTGACAAGCTGTAGCTGTTTGTGGAAGTTACAGGACTTTGCTAGTAGACGCTTCATCTATCTTGACTCTATATTCAGCTCTCATCAGTTGTAGGGCATGTCGCCCATTTCTATTAGAAACATTTCCTATTTAAGATTTTCAGACTTTTGGCATGTAATTAATTCAGGATACGTTGTTTTACTTATTTCAGTTGTGGGATTGTTGTGAGGAGTTTTCCTCCGGACTTTATTATTTTGTTAGTTATTCTATTGCTTCGTTATGGTGGATGGTTGTTATTCTTTCATTATCATTTTACTGTATGTTAATCAGATTTAATCTAAAATTTGACAACTTACTTTTAAATACTAGGTGGTTAGTAATCATTAAAATGTTTTCGACAGTGATGCTATTAACTGAACCAACTTGGCATTTTGTATTGATTTTAATAAGGAGTACCTACCCGGTATTTAATTAGTCGGGGTGTCACAGGTGGTATCAGAGCATCAGGTTCTAGTGTCCTTTAGGATCTGTACGGTTTATTATGTTTCCGCTGAGCTTTCCTTGATGTAGAGCCCTATATTTTAGGACTGTTGTATTCTTTTGTATATGCTACGTTCTTCAGCTATTTTGAGTTTATAACTGTGAACTTATAGACTTTATTCTTGTTTCAGAATGCCTCCACGACGTGCACAACGGGTTCCCAGGGATGCAACGCCAGAACCACAGCCCGCACCAGTTCAGGGCACGATGAATGCCGCCGAGGTCGCAGCCATTGTGGCCCAGGCGGTAAATGCCGCACTTGCCGTGGTTCAGCAGGCACCAACTCAGGCGCCAGTAGCCGCGCCAGTTCAGACACATGCATTCCCGTCTGCTTGGGTACGTGTACGTGATGCTTTTCAGAAAGCACACCCACCGGAGTTCGCAGGTAGCTCCGATGTTGTAGTTTCGAGTCAGTGGAGGAAAGACATTCAGCGGCACTTGATGATGTATGAGTGCACCGATGTTCAAAAGCAGATACTAGCTACCTTTAAGCTAGTGGGGTATGCACTGCAGTGGTGGGAGTCTATTACCATCGTGGAGGGGAGAGATACTCTCACGATACAGGAGTTTTGGGTGTGGTTTGACCGCAAATATTTTCCGTCAGCTGTTCACACGAAAATGAGGAGGAAGTTGATGAATCTCAAACAGGAAGATAATACTGTGGCCGAGTATGAGGCCGAATTCACAAATCTGTTGAATATTGTTCCGGATGAGATACCGACAGAAGAGAAGAAGATACAAAAATTTACAGACGGGTTGACTTGGAGGATCCGTCAGCATTTATTGGGGAACCTATCGTTGGCCACTTACTCTGATGTGGTTAACGCTGCACTGTTACACTGCCAGGATCATCGCTTTCACATGGCTGAAGGCAAGAGGTCAGGAGAGTCCAGCCATTAGGGCAGGACTGAGGGAAATGGTGCCAGTGGGGCACATTCTGTTTAGGGGCAGAGGCAGGGTGATTAGGGTTCCCAGCAGGGGGATCATAAGAGGTTCAGATCGGGGAACTTCAGGCACGGACAAGGAGGTTTCTAGCAGGGCCATCAGGGTTCGAACGGCCATCAGAACCAGCAGGGTCAGAATGGTCAACAACAGTTTCAGCAGGGCCAACAGGGCCAGGGGAGGAATGGTAACGGTCACCAAGGTCGTGGTCAGCATGGACAGCGAGGGGGAAACTTCCAGAGGAAGTGTTTCATTTGTGGTAAGATTGGCCACAAACGTCAGGATTGTCCTGATAAGGGCAGGGCCCCACAGCAGCAGCAGCAGGGTGCTCGACACGAGCCGCAGAGGCCTATGTTTCCCGCCGCCCTCCCAGCACCACCACAGATGGCAGCATTACCACCCATTCTAGCAGTCCCAGTACAGTAGGGACAGCTGCAGTATGGGAGAGTATATCAGCTTCAGCAGGCCGCAGCCCCACAGGATCCACCAGCCATTGAGGGTATGTTCTCTATTCAGGGGACTATGGGGCGTATTTTGTTTGACACGGGGGCTACACACTGTTTTATTGCTATGAGATTTGCACGCACCATTGGGTTATTAGACACCGCCGAGAGTACGGTTACTTGTGTAGATTCGCCGTTGAGTAGGGGTTCCGTGATTTCACGTGTATGTAGAGGCGTGGGTATATAGATCGGGAGGTTTACTTTACCCGCGGATATGTTAGTATTAGAGATAACCGAGTATGATGCCATTATTGGTATGGATTGGCTTGTTGCGTACCGAGCCATGCTTGATTGTTTTAGTAGATGTATTATCTTTGCCATTCCCGGGCAGGAGATGTTTTTAGTGGCGATGCCTCATCCTGAGGGAGGATCGTCCACTCATTTGTACTATATAGAGGAGGAGACCTCTAAGGAAGTGGTGATACCACTTGATTCAATTCCGGTTGTTCGAGAGTTTGTCGATGTATTTCAGGATATACCTGGATTACCTCCGAGTAGGGAGATAGATTTTGTGATTGATTTGACGCCGGGCACTCGACCTATTACCCGTGCACCTTATCGTATGGCTCCAGCTGAGATGAGAGAGTTACGGGATCAGATTGAGCAGTTGTTGGGTCAGGGGTTTATACAGAGGAGTACTTCGCCGTGGGGTGCCCCTGTGTTGTTCGTAAAGAAGAGGGATGGATCGTTGAGGTTGTGTGTGGATTACCGAGAGTTGAATAAAGTCACGATACGGAATAAATATCCGTTGCCCCAAATTGATGAATTATTCGACCAGTTGAGGGGAGCATCTTTCTTCTCAAAGATTGATTTGCGATCGGGATACCATCAGTTGCGTATTAGGGAGGAGGACGTCTCGAAGACTGCGTTCTTAACGAGATATGGTTCCTACGAGTTTCGAGTTATGCCTTTTGGCTTGACCAATGCTCCAGCCGTGTTTATGGACTTGATGAATAGGGTGTTCAGAGAGTTCCTTGATCAGTTTGTCATTGTCTTCATTGATGATATTCTGGTTTACTCCTAAACAGAGGAGGAGCACGCCGAGCATTTGAGGCAAGTTTTGCGGACGCTACGTCAGAACGAGCTGTATGCAAAGTATGAGAAGTGCGGGTTTTGGCTGAAGGAGGTTCAGTTTTTGGGGCATATTATTTCCGACCGGGGGATATCTGTTGATCCGAGGAAGGTATTCGCAGTGAGGGAGTGGGGACAGCCCACGACACCAACGGAGATCCGTAGTTTCTTGGGACTAGCAGGATACTACAGGAGGTTCATTCGGGGATTTTCGAAGATAGCAGGTCCTTTGACACATCTGACTCGTAAAGGTGTGCCGTTCATCTGGAGTGATGCTTGTTAGTTGGCATTCCATGAGTTAAAGGACAAGTTAACCTCAGCACCTGTGTTAGCATTGCCGAGACCGGGATTTGAGTATCTAGTTTACACCGATGCGTACTTGTAAGGACTTGGAGGTGTATAATAGCAGGAGAGTCAGGCCATAGCTTATTCTTCCCGTAAGCTTAAGCCTCACGAGAAGAATTACCCCACCCATGACTTCGAGTTAGCGGCAGTGTTATTTGCCCTTCGGATTTGGAGTCATTACCTTTTGGGGGAGAAGTTTCGATTGTTCACGGACCACAAGTCCCTACAGTACCTATTCACGCAGAAAGAGTTGAATATGCGGCAGCGAAGGTGGCTTGAGTTTGTGAAGGATTATCAGTTTGATATCCAATATCACCCGGGGAAGGCTAACGTGGTAGAAGACGCGTTGAGCCGTAGGCCAGTAGATGAGGTGGCAGGGGTGTGGAAGGCAAAGTGGAAGGAGTTGGGACACCAGGATGCAGTGGCCCGATCATTCATGTCAGTAATGACCGTTACACCGCAGATTGTCACGAGAGTGGTAAAGGCCCAGGCAAATGACTCGTTCTGTCAGGAGCAGATAGTTCGATTACTAGCAGAGGGAGTCGAGTCCTATACCGTTAGTTCAGACGGGGGCTTACGCTTCAATGGGTGACTGGTAGTTCCAGAAGGGGAGGAATTACGACACGAGGTGATGGCAGAGTCGCACGACTCACGGTTCGTGGTACATCCCGGTGGGGACAAAATTTACCAAGACATGAGACGATAGTATTGGTGGAGCGGGATGAAGAGAGATATTTCCGTGTTTGTTTCTAAATGCGCCACTTGTCAGCTGGTAAAAGTGGACCATCAGAGACCGGCAGGGTTGCTACAACCATTAGAGGTCCCGATGTGGATGTGGGAGAGCATCTCCATGGACTTTATCACGGGGTTACCTACATCACAGAGGGGTCACGACTCCATATGGGTAATTGTGGACAGGTTGACCAAAGTTGCTCATTTTCTACCGGTAAGGACAGACTACACTACGGGACAGTATGCCCAGCTCTTTATTGCAGAAATAGTGAGACTTCATGGTGTGCCCCTAAATATCGTGTCTGACAGAGACAAGATATTTGTTTCACCGTTTTGGGAGAGTTTTCAGGAGGCCATGGGCACAGAATTGCGGTTGAGTACGGCATATCACCCGCAGACTGATGGGCAAACCGAGCGTACAAACCAGATGTTGGAGGACATGTTGCGTATGTGCATCATTGATTTCGGGGGTGGATGGGAGCAGTATCTTCCATTGGTAGAGTTTGCTTACAACAACTCCTACCAGTTCACCATTGGCATGGCTCCATTTTAGGCGTTGTAAGGTAGACCTTGTCGTTCCCCAGCATGTTGGTTGGAGGTGGGGGACAACAAACTACTTGGGCCAGAAGTAATTCAGGATACTTCGGCGAGGATATAATTGATACGGAGTCGCATTCGGGTAGCTCAGGATCGGCAGAAGAGCTATGCTGATGCGAAGAGGTTCTTCAGGGAGTTCCAAGTGGGGGACCAGGTTTTACTCAGAGTATCTCCTATGAAGGGGATTATGCGATTTGGGAAGAAAGGGAAATTGGCACCGAGATATGTGGGGCCATTCCCTATCATCGAGCGGATTGGGTCTGTTGCATATAGACTTGGGTTACCGGAGCATTTGCACAGGATACATGATGTGTTTCATATTTCCTCGCTAAGGAAATATCTTAGAGATGATTTGGCTCATTCTCACATTGCTTTGGAGGACATCGATCACCAGCCTGATAGCTCGTACGAGGAGGGACCGATTGCTATTTTGGACCGAAGCGAGCGGAAACTGCGGTCAAAGATAGTTCCGTTAGTGCGTGTTCAGTGGCGACATCATAATGTCGAGGAGTCCACATGGGAGCACGAGGATGAGATGCGCGAACGTTATCCAGAGTTGTTCTTACCAGGTACTTTCTATTTCCGAATTTTGGGATGAAATTCTGTTATTAGGGGGGAAGTATGTAATACCCCGCATTTTTATCGATATTTATATATGGTTAATTGAGAATTAATCCGGATAAACTACTAACGAGATGTGAGTTGGTATTTGATTTTAATGCGTATATATGGAAATATATGAATATTGAATTATGAAATTTGTCGTGATATTGAAATACGGCAATTTGGAAATTTTGTTGGGACGCGTGTGACAGTCACGTCAGGAATATATTTATTTTAATTAAAAAGTGAATTTTATTTCTATTAACCTTATGGTCATTTTGAGTGCGCCAACGCGTCCGGAAGGGTCGAGATAGTCAGAAAACACTAGCCGGGAGTTTAGTTTGGGTCCCGGGGCATTTGTAAGCCATACCGGCAACCCAAAAGGGTATTTTGGTAATTTTGGAATTTTGGGAATTAAAACCCACGAAAGTTAGAGTTAAAAATCAGACTTAGTCTTAACCCACTAAGCCATTTCCAACCCCAGTCTAGGTAGTGGGCTACGGGAGAAGTTTAGAAACCTTAAACTTGCCAAAAACCAACCTCCACCTCCATTGTCATCCTTAGAGAAGAAATTTGTAGAGAGAGAAAAAGGAGAATTCTGCAGAGAGAGAGAGAGGACAATTCAACCTTCCATATTCGACATCAAAATCAGAGAAAGACATAAGGCAAGTGGTTTAATTTCGTTTTTGCAAAGAATGCTTCTTCCATGTGTAGGAAATTTATATAATTGTAATATTTTTGGGAGATCTATAAAAACCCATGAGATTGGAGTTATGAATTCAGATTTTAATGTAGGATTGCATGTAGAATTGTTATTGGATGATTGAACTAAGAGAATGACTACTTTTTATATTACAAAAACGGATTTATTTATGGAAGTTGAAGACTTTAAATTTCTAGGGTTCATGTTCTTGAAAATTGGGGAAAATTGGGGAGATTTGATGATTAGATGTGGTTTGGGATGATTAGACCCCATATAAATGTTGTAATACGAATCTAATATGTTTAGGGATGATTAGAAACCTTGAACCCTGTTGGAATGTCATTTAGATGAGATTAGGAGTGAAGAAAAGTTGGAAAAACGAATTAAGAAAATCTGGGCTCGAAACTGGCCTCTCGTTAGAAGACCTGCCCAGGTCGTTCGAACGAGCTCGTTCGAACGAGCTTCTAACGAGTTGATAGTTTGCCTTCTAACGAGAGGATCGTTCGTTCGATGACTTTCGTTCGAACGAGATCTTGTTAGATGCCCACTTCGTTCGAACGAACTCTCGTTCGAACAGCCTCGTTCGAACGAGACTTCTAACGAGCTGACAGTTTGGCCTTTTTGGCCTGATTTGACTTCTAGTGTTCCGTAACCTTATTTAATTGTAGAGATGACAATTTCTTGATGACTAATCGATATAGTTGGGACATTTGGGATATATTGAGGAGTAAAACATAGAAGTGTGGTGTGAACCAAATGATATTTATGGGTTAGAACGTGAGTAACTATTTACGACGTGAGGATAATGAATGACGTGTATATATAAACCGGGGACAAGTGTGAGTATAAGAACGAGAAGTATACCACTAATAAATTATAGTAATTACTAAGATGTGTGCATGCTTAGTATATGTATATGATTTTATGTGCATGACATACCTATCATACTTGCTATCACGGGAGGTTTACGTTCGCTTAGGGCCATCTAATCCTTGTGTGCCCGGAGTTAGATTGGTCCCTTAAGAACATAATGCTAGAATGACTTATTTGTGAGTTAATAAGTCAGCTGACTGTGGAGCGTAGGTATGTACATGACCCATGGATATGTTGGATTATGTTCGCCTCCATTTTTGTGTGTTGTGCTTATTCTAACAATTCCTGAGAGATTCGGAATTTGTAATCCTTATGTACGTGATGTACCGGGATGGATAGCAGAGTATGTGTGCACCGCAGCTGAGCCTCGGGGTACTTTTATTGTATATTTATGACGTGAATAATATACACTTAAATAATGGGAACCTTCATGTTTGGTATTGTGAGTATAATTATGGAAATGTTTTGAGAAAATATAACGGGTTAACCGATAGTGAATTGTATTGCTATTAATTGAGAATCTGAGTTTAAGTAAAGCCCTCTATTTAATCGATAACGCTAGAATGTATAATGGAAATTGAGTAGTAAGGGGTAGAACTTATTACGGTTTGGTTAGATATGTATGCCACTTAGATGGGTACGGTACGTTAGGAGTGCACAATTAGTCGAGAGGTGAGTACTTCATGTGAGTGCACGTCCTAACATGTATTTTGCATTCATTGTTTTAATGTCATTAAAGCACTTGCTATTTTTAAAATAATCCCCACTTTCAGGCTCTGACCCGTTTGCTTTCAAATCTATTTTTGTAAAAACTATTTTAGGTGCCCAGCCACAAGGACACCGTGCTTAGGATCCTCATTCAGGTGACGAGCTGTAGCTGTTTGTGGAAGTTACAGGACTTTGCTAGTAGACGCTTCATCTATCTTGACTCTATATTCAGCTCTCATCAGTTGTAGGGCATGTCGCCCATTTCTATTAGAAACATTTCCTATTTAAGATTTTCAGACTTTTGGCATGTAATTAATTCAGGATACATTGTTTTACTTATTTCAGTTGTGGGATTGTTGTGAGGAGTTTTCCTCCGGACTTTATTATTTTGTTAGTTATTCTATTGCTTCGTTATGGTGGATGGTTGTTATTCTTTCATTATCATTTTACTGTATGTTAATCAGATTCAATCTAAAATTTGACAACTTACTTTTAAATACTAGGTGGCTAGTAATCATTAAAATGTTTTCGACAGTGATGCTATTAACTGAACCAACTTGGCATTTTGTATTGATTTAATAAAGGAGTAGCTACCCGGTATTTAATTAGTCGGGGTGTCACATTGGGTTATTTACCCGAATGTGTATACAATACCTCCTATCTAGATTACAAAAATAAAAGCGTCTGTCGAGAACCTGCATGCATCCACAGCTGCTGCAGCAGACTTCTGACCAGAAAGAAGTGTCATCCAAGCGTCCCTGTGTCTGGATATATATATATATATATATATATATATATATATATATATATATATAAAATAAGGGAGGAGGGACTTTTTGTCCTCCCCAACTGATGGCTCGAATTAAATCTAAGAAATTTGGTCTTTATCAACTGATGTTTGAGATTAAATCTCGAAAGTGTGTATCCTACCATTAAAAATGATGCTAAAGAAAGTGGTTAAATGGTAATTTACCTGGGCTGTACACCAGGATAAAAAAAAGGCACTACACTTTATTCCTCTCTCTATAGCTCTATTGTCTTCCTTGAGCCGAGAGCCACGATTTCTGAATGAAGTGAATACACTTTGTGCCACGTGTTCGAGAGTTTGGAAGATTGTATTAAGGGTGCTCTTTGTATCTGCGTCATTTATTAAAATATTATTGGGATAATAGGTCACATCTTTCAATAAAATCACAGGGCTCGAGAAACTCTTAAAGAAGTCCGCACTCCTTACTTACTTTAAAGAAGTCTCTCACAAAATAGATACACAGATCTTCCACCTCCACTACGAATATGGTCACAAAAAAGATACCCTTTAATCTACCCACAGCTCCACTAGCGGGGTATCTACGGGGCTTGAGTTCCCAAGATAGAGAGAGCGACGAAGTGTGTTTGACCAGGAGATAGTTGATGCCTTGGAATTTCTCCCCCGCCAAACAAACCCTAACACCAACCTGGCCTCTTTAGATGGCGTCGTCCAGCACCTCCATTTACATCACCGCAGCTGTCATAGGTCAATATGCTGTAATTTTAGTATTAAATTTTTTAGTTTATAGATTTCTAATTTCTTTCAGGTTATTGTCATAGGTCAATATGGCTATTTTTTCTTTTAGAGTTCTTCAAGCTTTGCTGTGGGCATAAGATACATGGGAGTTTCTTTGAATGAGGTAAGCGATACATGGGAGTCTTATTTTCTTTTAAGGTTCTTCATATTGTTTTTTTGGTCCGTCTTCTAGCGGCTTTTTTCTTCTAAAAGAATTTCCCTCAACTCGAGCTTCGTTTATGATGGTGACTCAAGCTTGGCAGATGGGATTCATTTTGTAACAGGTGGATGATGGAAAAAGTGTATTGCATACATGTTTTATTCTTTGGAGTTTTCAGTTTTTTTTAGTTTTGCACACACTATTTTTTATTGGTTTTAAAAAAAAGAAACTTTTGTGCTTGGATCGGTTTTAACTGGTTTAACACGTTGATTTAATTGATTTTTGCAAATCCTCTTTCAAGGACACGATTTATTTTGAAATGTTATATAATTTCCATAGTGTTGTGTTGTCAGTTGATTGCCCATTTTATTGTATACCAAAAACTTATTGTAGTGGAATTTTTTAGTATTTATTTCCTTATCTCTCTTTATCTTTTGTTAAGTAAAGAAATCTTTATATTTGGTTTTTTGGTAGAATCATATATTATATATAACTTTTCGCACATTTTCTTTTTTGCGGATAGACATTTTCTTAGATAAAGATCTCTATGAAACGAGAGATTTTCCAAAGAAAACACGGATTGGTTGTGGTTTATAATGTAGTAAAGATCTCTACGAAACCACTACACTTGGAGTGAGGTGAGGTGTTAAGGTTTTCGGATTTTTTTCATGTACACTACACTTGCGAAGAATAAATGGGAAGACATTTATCCTTAGTTTTTTGTGTTCATTTATTGGTTAAGTAGTCAAATTAATTTTAAGAAGCATGCATTTGTTATTTCCAACTAAGATATTTGAATTTTGAATATATTAAAAAGAGTATAGATCATCCGTTAACTTGAGAATATGAAAGCACTCCAGTTGGAAATGATGTATAGCTGGGAATAGATATTAAAAATTGTTGGGAAAAATAAGAGTTGGTAGCCTGCTGCCTTGGTAACCATATTAAATTCGCAGACGTGTCAATCCATGCAATCTATATTAAGATTTGATATATGTAATTTGTCAGTGATTTATTCATTTAATCCATAACATTAACTCCAATGTTAAATTTGATGGGCCACAAACAATATTAAAGTGTAATATATTTAATCCATAATATATTGTTGGAGTCTAGGTAATGTCATTTCCACTAAAAAAATTGGCCATAAGGGAAATGACATTTGCAAGATTAACAATGAAAAACCTTCAAATACTTTGCAACATGTCAGAGTATAAAAAATTAAAGATATCACTATTGTCCAAGGGAAGAAATTACGATTTATCTTTATTCTTGGAAAACCAAGAACAATTAATTTCTTTAAAGTTGATAAACATGCACAAAAAATTCAAGTTATGTAGTTATATTTAACCACCTCTTAATATCTAGAGAAAAAAATTGTTATTTACTAAGTTAGTTCTTTAAAAATAACTAAAATTGTATTAGTTCTTTAAAAATTATTACTTAGTGGTTCATTTATAGATGTGTGTTGGTTATAATAACGTCATTAACATATATGCACCGAGGTAAAGTTATGATGGTGCCATTGGGTGTGAGTAAAAAATATATTGAGTAAAAAATATATTGATTTGAAGAATATCGATTTGGATTATGAGTGTCTTGAGGTAAAAGGACAGAATCATGGTGAAATCTGATGCCCTGCACAATCCAGAAAAAGTGTTTGGGTTTGGCTCAAGAAACCTTTTAAACTGTACCATTGAATTTAAAAACAAACCCATCATATTCTCACCACTCCAAGGGGTCATGTCAAAGTAAAAAAGCCCTGCACAATCTGATACATTGACTATGGGTGAGAGAATATTTTTTATAATACTTTTTATTTGTAAAAAAGTCTCCAACCATTAAATTTCTTTAAAAAAATTATAAAACAAATTGTAATATAAAGTAGTTATAAAAAAAATTGTATTTAGATACAACTCCAATGTTTATAAAATTATAAGGGCACTTTAGGTATTATGTTACACAAATTAATGACTTTGTAGTATCGTCCGACATTCTGGTCATCGAATAATTAAGTGACAAAAGCGAGGTTAAGTTTAAATGACCTTAAATTCGAAATTGGTATGTAATTAATAAAACCAACCAAGCCTCTTGGCCCAGTGGTATAAGGCTGCCAGTGAATTGGATTTGGTCCCCAGTTCGATCCTTGGTACTATCAAAATAATGCTTGGCCAGCAGAAGTCACGAACGACGAACGTGGATTAGTCGAGGTGCGTTTAAAGCTGGCACGGACACCACGTGGTATTATACAAAAAAAATTAATACAACCACAAATAGAAAATAAAAAAAAAATAGTCATGATAAAAACAATTAATAACATGAACTATAAAATCTTAATGATATATCTCTAATGATAGGTCACTAATTGAAATGCACCGGGATAAAATTATGAGCGTTCTTTCTGTAAGGGCGCAAATTTAGTGTCGTGCCATCGGCACGGGTATACCCTAATATATATATATAGAAAGAGAGGAAAAATATAGAAACGGGTCAGGGACCGAGTTGTAAAAATATTTAGCAAGTGCATAAATACTTTATTTTTTAGAAAAATATTTTATCTCATATTCAAATTGGTATCTCACTCCCATGAGATACCCCTCACCTCTCTTCTAAAGTGCACACCTAACGCACTTATCTAGAACATTCTAGTTAAGCTACCCCGCCTAACTAATCTAATTCACCCGTTTACTAGAAACCTCTACAACCCGAGTACTAAGGGCTAAACTTCTCTCCATACTCAACACTGCACTAAGTTCGGGCGTGGGGATCTCGCGAAGCGAAATCCAAACAAGGAACCCCCACCCCCCGATACACTACTACTTGGTCGAGTTACTGGTAGAGATCCATTAGGCCCGTAGTACAAAACGAATATATAAATACATACATATATAATAATATACATCTTATATTATACATCCAGATAATATCTCCCCGACTAAGGTTTATTTTATTTTCATATTTATAATACACATATGGATCTATCTCCCGGACTGAGGTGTATTCTCTACTCATTTTTATCTCTTTATTCTCATTAGAGATTTATATTACATTGCTTCCATGCACAAGTAATATACCATGCACACAAGCATACAAACCATCCCAACGAGCTATAACTCGAGGATGCGGTCTCATAGTGCCGCTCCAAAAATCCGGGTTTACTCATATACCACGGTACCAAGATGGAGTCCTCAACGGACATGGTAAACAAATACACAGCGGTGGAGGCGGTCAGTCTCCCCCTGCAAGTGGAGTTACACACATCTCACTCGAACGCGGGACGATAATGACTTGGGGACTATACTCTCCCTGCTCCTCCAGCCAGCGGATTCACCTAGATCGCGCAACCTCCCTGGATCGCACTAGAGAAATATATATAATCTGATTGTTCCAACCCTATACTCAAAGGGGAAGCCCGTGGAAAGCAACCTCTAAATGCACACATATCATCACATACAGATACATATGTATTTATATCATATCATATATATATATATACTTAATCACCTAGTATATATATACTATATATTCCTCCTCGAACATATATAAATGGCCATAATTGCCAATCACATCTAACGATGACCAATAATCCCAAAGATTCTCTTAAAGAATCATATTCATGTTACTATACCCAAAGTATTCCTTTACCTTAATAAATAATAAATACCTTATTCCCATCTAAGGATTTATTGGATAACTCCGATTATACCACTTCTCACTAAGTGAATATATATATCTATATTCCCAATTTCATCCTAATCATCTCATAGGATATACTCAATCCACAATCGATTATAATTATGTCTCCTACACGCATAATTATATAGGCCTAAATGCTCACTGAAATATCCCCGGGGATTATCCTTCCCCGATCAACCTTAAATTTAGTAGGTAGTGGATTCCATTTCCACAACCCAAGGACTACATCTCGTCCATATAATCACTTAGAGGTCCCCACCCTAACATAGTAACCCTAAACCTTCAAATTCTACAATTTCTCTATTTTCCTCGAAAATATAGTTTTAGGGTTACACATTTAAAACCCTCACTTAACCCTTCTAAATTCCCTTAAATGGAGGATTATTTACTCCTAAAAGATCCCTTATGTCATCACATAAATATCTTCGAATCAATTTGAATTGGAACCCAACCCATCCAATTAACCCTAAGAAAAAATATCAAATTTCCTGAAGGGTCGATCGATCGACCCTTGGTCATCGATCGATCGAGGCTCGATCGATCGACCATGGCGGACAGCTTCTTCTCCGAGAAGCAATTTCGGCCATTAAAGCTTCTCCCAAGCTTTTGTCACCTCTCCCGACATCCTACAACCTCGACCAACAACATATAAACATATAACAAGGGTTCTAAACGTCCTAGAACCCGAAATCAACAACTAATTTCGATTAAATCCTAAGTTTCTCGAATTAGGAAATTATTGGGGTTTATTGGTTTTAACTCTCGAAAACCCGTTTTATCCACGAAAACACAACCCAAAATCTTTAGGGTTTGTTATTTACCAACTGTGATATGAGATATTTATGCTCAAAAGTAAATAAAGCAAGTAAACACTTGCCTCATGGATAAAATTCGACGATCCCGAGTCGAATCCCGCGGAGGTTGGCCGGAATCTCCCCTTTTCTCCTCGTTTCTCTCCTCCTCTTTCTCTTCTATCTTTTCCTTCTCTTCTCTCCCCCCTTTCCCTCTTTATATGGGGAGAAAAAGGGTTTTATCCCTTAAAACCCAAAAACGACTCCTTTACTCAATTACGAGTTACTTTTACTTTAAAATTACTCGAAACTCAATTTCGACCATCGGACACTCTTTTCTGACTATCTTGGCCATTCCGAGACTCACTGCACAGTCGAAATTTCCATCCGAGGCACTTTACCGCAACTCGCTAATTTAACCCCACACGACTTAATGCGGGTTTTCCAATTAAAATCTTACCTCGTGTCGCTTTACTCAATAGCGGCATATAATTAAAATACTCCAACATATTTACTTAATCCCAAAAGTAAATATAACACCCATCGACAATCATCAAATCCTTGAAAATCCCAAAAAATATTATTCCGGGAAATTCCCCAAATTTTCCATTTTATACTCAATTATGGAATTTAATTATCTCCAAGAGTACGGGTTGTTACAACACCTTAATACAACCAAATCCAAGATGAAACTCACAAACTCAATTCCTTTAAGTAAAAACATACTAAATCACGACAATATGGCATGCATGGAACTCAAATCATCCACTATATAAGAATGATGAATCAGAACAAATATGGAGATCCAAGACTAAAAAACTCCTTCACCCGAAGATAAAACATTGAAATATGCGTGAGGTAACAAGATGACTCTGAACACATGCATGATGTACTATGTAATCCTCATATTTTCAGAAAAATCCCATCCCTTAATGATCTCCCAATTATATTGATTCATCTGAATCTTAGGCCATCTATAAGTAGAGTTATGCATACACTTTTCAATATTATTCTTAACTCCGTCTTCATTTGTTCACAAATTGTAAAAAATTCTTTGATTTCATTTCCCCCAAATATGATAAACAGGAATAGCAATAACAAGTTTCAATACCCTTTCCTTGAAATTTTTTGGTAGATTGGAGAAATGAAGAACCTCCTCATAAAAGTTTTGACTTCTCTATAAACACCCCAATTTTTAAGAACACCACTCCAAATAGTCTTTGGAAAAACAGAAGGTAAGAAAAGGTTAGGATGTGAATCTAAGAATGCCGAAGCGATATTATTACAACTACACACCAAGAACTAACTACACCATCACCAACAAAAAAATAAAACTATACTAAGAAAAAGAGTTTTTTTCTCTCTGTTTTCTTCAATATTGAAGTGTAATTACAAATGAGGATCAATGGCCTATTTATAGGAGGGGTTAGCTTGCTAGCCAAGCTAATACCCAAATAGACAAAAAATGACAACTAATAACTAAAAATGACTAATTAACCCCAAACATGCTTGGAGACTAATTAAACACTAAAAATAAAAGAAAATGATAACAATACCCTTCACTAAAATGAAAAAAATAAAAGATAGCCTTATTTCGGGAACATAATTATGTACCACATGTTGCTATAGATCACCGAATACATCCTTCTCTCCATCTTCAAAAAAGCTCGTCCTCGAGCGTGGAGGGTGACTTATCAATGCCACATGATATAAACTACGAAAAACGCTTCAGACCCTAATTAAACTCAATCAAAAGTGGGCAGCGTAATTGGAATTAGTCCCACGTACCTCATTAATAATGGGTCTAATAAACCCAAATCCTAACGATGTCCCTTTACAAAATCCGAGCAACCAAAAACTGACTACCATATCCGCCTTCTCGACACCACGAGTACATGGTTAAAACTTGGGGTGTTGGACCCTTGGATCTGAACGGGTGGGAAATTTGATGACCAAACCTTTGCTACTACGATGGCGAAACAAGAGGATTGAAGACGGTGACATTCCGAAAAGTCAGACCCAAAATGGAAAATAGTCGAAAATGGGCACCAAGTGGGATGAATTTTTCATGAAAGTCATATCTGTGTCACAAATAGGCTCTAGGATCAATTTTGACTAGATTTTAAGTCAAATAGGGCCAGGGGACTGGATCGAAAGAGGGAAGCCCATTTTGTTGGGTTTGATTGTTGTTGGGCATAACTGAGTGGGGGAAAGGGGGGAAATATAGGGGTTGAGGGCTAGGGTTTTGGTCGGAGGGTGTTTTGGATTGTTTTTGGATTTTTTTAGGGTTAGGGTTTGGGGGAAGGTAGGAGATGGTGTTTCATTTAACGGGGTGGTGATTGCATGGCGGTAGGAGATGGAGGTGAAAGAAGGTGATGGTGGAGGGTGGAGGTGGCAAAAAGGATTGATATCCCCCCTTTTAGCGGTGATAGAATTTAGGGTTTCCATCTACTCGATTCCCCTTTGGAGATTTATCAATCTATTGATTGAAGGGTTTCCCGAGTTGGAATCTCAACTCATTACCCACTTCACGCACCATGACGTACACCAAGAACAAATGCAACTCTAATACCAATTTGATACAAATCTAAGAATGTGAAAGCGTTATTATTATAACTACACACCAACTACTATCTACACAACACCACCACCAACAAAAAAAAAACTAAGAAAAAGGGTTTCTTCTCTCTATATATATATATTCTTTTTTCAATATTCAAGTGTGATTACAAATGAGGGTCAAGGGCTTATTTATAGGAGAGATTATCTTGCTACCCAAGCTAATACCCCAAAAAACAAAAAATGACAACTAATAACTAAAAATGACTAATTAGCTCCAAACATGCTTGGAGACTAATTAAACACTAAAAATAAAAGAAAATGACAATAATGCCCTAAACTAAAAATGCGAAAATAAAATATAGTCTTCTCCCGGTAACACAACTACGAGCTATGTGTCGCTACAGATCACCAAATATATCAAGTTATCCATGGTTTCCACTTCATTGTTACACGTCACATTATAATTAGAATCATTACTAGCCACTCATGAAGTTTTTCCATTTTTCAGAGTTTGTCCCAACAAATAATCCACATAAGAAATGCACATTTAGGAACCCTTCCATTAAAACAAACAGTATTTGTCCATGCAATATTTATCTTTCGAATTTTCACCCAATTATAAGTATCACTTTATTTATATTCACCATTTGTAGAAGCATCCCATGTGACCAAATACTTTCTCCCTAGAGAAGGTCTAACATTAGTATTGGTCATATCCATAAGTTCATTAGATATAAGATTTGGAAACTTCTAAGAACAATCATTAATATACTCAGTAGCCTTGTAGTTTAGGTAGCTTGCTGAATCATACACAATTTTCCTCCCATAATAATCAGCAAAAGAGCCCTTTTCATTCCAACTATCAATTCAAAAAAAGTATCATTACACCAAAATGCGCCTTTATTAACGGTATTTTATTGTTACTAAAAATAGTATGTTGAATATTACTTTGTGAGTAAATTAATATGTAATTATGAATTTATTCATGTTGTCGAGTGAATAATACGACAGTTATGGGAAACTAAGTCAGGACGCGCGTGTCAGCTGTGTCGTGACTAAATTTAATGGAATAAAAGTATGTTGTGTATAAGTCACCCATGTGGTCATTTTAAGTGCGTCAAATGGTCCGAAAGGGTCGAGATAGTAATAAAAGTCTGCCTGGTGGTTTAGTTTGGGTCCCGAGGCGGTTTTAGGCCAAACCGGCATACCGAGAAGGTATTTTGATCATTTAAATTTTTAGAGTAATTAAACCTATGAAAATTCAAGCGTTATATCATAGGTAAGGAGATTTATTCTAGGGTTAGAATTCACAAAAGCTAAGAAGGCCATTAGACGAGGAGGAAGAAGAGGTTTTCAAGCCTAGAGCCACCACCAATACAACGTTTGCACCACCGTCACCACCCACGTGTAGATCAAAAAGAGAGGATCGTACCTAATACCATCTTCTTCAAAGGATCATAACTTCCATTAAAGGCAAGTAATTTATCTTACAAAGATTCAGTGCATATATTATCCATGGTAGTCTACAATTGAAAAAAATCCTTGAATATTTGATAATTTATGAATTTGGAGAATTTAATCTTGAAATTGGGTAGGTTTTGCATGTAGATGAATATCTGGGATTATTAGAGAAATAAAATCATAATCTAAGAGTTGGAAATTTTGAATTAAATCTTATATTTATCTTGTTCTTGAATAAAGATTGTGGAACTATGGTTTTTAAGAAATATTCATGATTTATCCAAGAAAAATATACCCCGTGATGATTTGATGATTCTATTACGTTAGAAATTATGAATTTTTGTTGGTGTAACATTTAGTATAATTATTTGGGAGTTTGGGACATTGTAATGGATGATTTGAGGTTTAAAATTGAAGAAACTCGTAGGCAAAATTTTGCAGAAATCGTAGGCAAATATCTGATGGGTCGATCGATCGAATTCCCTACAATTTATGACTTGTTTTTCCTTTTTAGTTTCGATCCAACCCGGAATTTTAAGAACCCTTAATGTTAATTAATTGAATATAATGGGACTTAGGGGAGGTCAGTAGGGTTATAGTTAAGGCCTGAAAAGTATCATTATGTATGGGATTGAATGGGGAGATTCACGAGTGTTTTTCGAATGCATTATGATTGAAAATTTTATGGATTGGGGTTTAATTCGGACAAATGATGAATTAGGGTTAATACCAGTAGTAGGGGGACATTATAGTACTGAAGTAACCTAAGGAATAATTGAGTGACTTTGTAAACCTTTGGGATAGGGTAAGGTACTCAAATTCATACGACGAGAGTTATGGCATTAATTAAATATACGTATGATATTAGGGTTATAAATACAACGCGTGAAACTTATAATATGGGATGTGTGTATACCAATATTGAACATGTAAATACTTATGTTGTGTGAATACCTATTGTATTTATTTTTATGTGTATGACATATCGACCATACTTGTTATCGCCCAGAGGTCTTGAAGGGAACAGTCTTGTCTTGAGGAGCCCTTTAGGGGGGGGGGGGGGGGGAACTACAGATTGGTACCTCACAACATGGGATCTAAGGAGGACTTATCTACGAGTGGATAAGTTTAGGTTATATGGGTGCGTAGGTTTGTACATAGCCCATTACACCGTGGTCCATGTTCGCCTCCAGTTTATGTGTGATTCGTTTTATTACGATTTTTGAGCGATTCAAAATCGATCGTCCTTATTATGTACGTGAGGTACCGGAACTTGATAGAAGAGTATGTACGCACCGTTAGTTTCGCTTATGTGGGCTACAATATTTATATATATTATAATGGTGAAATATATATACCTGTGTTTATTCTATTGTGTTTCTTAGTAGAACATGATGATAATGATGTCAAATGTATATTAAGTGCATGAAACCTCAAGGGATTAATGAGATACTTGAACTCGATTAATTAATATTCGAAATGCAAGAATGTATTATTCGAGTGATACAGATGGGCACAAGGTCTTAGGCATCATAGTAAAAGACTTGATTCAAACTAGTTAAGTGGGATAGCATAACTAGGATGGGTTAGGAGATTGTGCCAGATGTGCACAATAGTTGAGTGGTGACAATATTGTAATACCCCATAATTTTAAATGACTTTTAAAATGGGTTATATTTTAAATTAATGGATTAATTGGATTTTATTATTAATTAATTCATTCGGGTTTTATCCAGACGGTGGATATTAATATGGATGATTCTGAATATTACTTAAAGATATTTAGGTAATATATGAATGTGATGTCATTGATATGACTGTATGAGATAAATTCGATAATTTATATTTTTAGTCAGACGCGGTATGGGACGTGTCGGGACTAGTTTATTAAATTAAAAAGGAAATTTATTTTCTATCGATCTAATAGTCATTTCGAATGCGTCGTTCCGTCCGAAAGGTTCGAAATAGTCAGAAAAGTCTATTTGGATGTTAATTTTGAGTCTCGGGTCATTTGGGAATGAATAGACAACCCGAAAGGGCATTTTGGTCATTTTTCTAGGGGGATGAATAGTGATTTCGGATTTGGAACTATTATAAGTATTGGTAGATTAAGTGAATGGGGGTTATTCATCTCCTCTTCACAAATAAGAGCATCCATCTTCCTAGAGAGAGTGTAAGACTGCTTGGGAAGGGAAAAGCCACTTGGGAAGGAGAAGAACAAGAACCAAGGTTCACCACCACCAACCACCACCAGAGTTTGACCGGAGAAGGGAAAACCAACTGAGATATACTACACCAAAGGATCAGACCTATAAGAAAGGCAAGTGTTTGATAATGGCAATTTAAGTTTGTATATTGTCCATGTTAGAATAATATGAAAAGAGAAGATTATTATTGTTTGGAAGAAATAATGGAGTATTAAATGGATTTCTGGAAAACTGAAATGATATAGGAATCTAACTCATGTTTTAGGATGATATTAGTCCACAAAATAGTCATGAATCTGTTGAAGAATCTATGAAAACCATTGATGTGTTCTTGAAGATGATATGTTGATAAATTTCTGGAAATAAGGAGATAAACATGCTTTTTAATCCAATCCCTTGATGATTCTAGGATGTTTAGAGTACTGGAAATCGTTCATATATGTTGGCATCTCATGTAGTAATAATTATAACTCATTTTGGAGGTTAATATGAAGGTTTGAATGAGTAAAAATGGTGAAACCTGTAGTTGCTGAAATGCAGAAAAACCAGGCTTGGACCTGAGTGATCGATCGATCGACCCCTACCTTCGATCGATCGACCTCCCCAGATTAAGTAAAGTTGTTTCTTTTTAAATGTTGATTCTTATTCAAAACCTTTTGTGGATCTTTGGTGACTATTATTTGGAGATTATGGGACCTAGAAAATATCAGTAAACCCTTGATGAGATTTGAATTAATTTGATTTGGATTCATATTGAATGGAATTTCGGTTACTAGATTCGTTTGTTAAATTCCAAATGGGGATTTATGAGGATTTTAAGATAGGACCAGTAGGGGTGATTTAATATAACACTTGGGTATCCATAAGTTTACAAGAGGGTTAAATCTTAAGTGAAAGAATATGTGTTTATAAGAGATTTGAAACTATCGGTTTTAACCTTAATTAAAAAGGAGAACTAAACTCGTAGTAGTTCGGGATAAATAATGTTATGGACCAGTAGGATTATAGTGACTTCTTACTGAATATAAGATGAGGGAAATTCTATTTGAATCTTGTGAGATGGGAGGTTAGAACAACATTTGGTTGAAAGAGGGTATGAGGTTATCCCGATCGCATAGTTAATGTTTTCGAACCTCCTCGATTGACAAAGTTAAGTAGTAGTGTATTGGAGGGGTTCCTTGTTTGGATTTCGCTTTGCGAGACGCTCCGCGCATGAACCTCAACGACGTCGAGAGTGGAGGGATGTTATAGGATGCGAGGATAATTAAATTATGAAGTAAAAGAGATATAATGCTACGTATGGAAAATATCTTAGGGTAGTGATAATTACCTTATTGATAGTATACTATAGGTATGATAATACCTATTTGATTGATTGATGAATTATGTGTATGACATACCTAGCTTACTTGCTATCGGTGGGAGGTTTGCGCCTGAGGGCAGTCATATCCTGATGAATCCATGGGATCTTTGATTTGTCCCTCGAGAACATAGGTCTATGAAAGACTTATCGGGGAGTTGATAAGTCCGCTGACTGTGGGTGCGTAGGTATGTGCGTGACCCATGGATACGAGAACTATGTTCGCCTCCAATTTGTTTGTTGTTGTTTATGGTTCGTGGAATCTTACCGAACCTTTAGTCCCCTATTCGGCGACCTGCGATGATGGGACATGATAGCAGAGTAATGCATTGCACCGCAGCAGTGACTCGGGGTGTTGTATTATATATGAATATATATATAATGGATTAAATGGTTACATGAATATATTGTGGTTAAATCTATCTACGGTGATAATTGTAGATAACGGTGAATAGAGAAAGATAATGGAATTAAGTGAATGAATTTTTATGCTTATAGAATTGAAAAGCTTAACTCATGTTAATGAGAAACGATTCATATTAATGACTAATGATTCATGTTAATGAGAAACTAATCATATAAAGGAGAAATATAAATGAATAATAATGTGACGTATGGTATGGGACATACGGGGATTATGATATGGGAATGGAATTATAATATGGAGACTAGAAAAAAGGAACCATTAACTAGGAGGTTAATAGGAAACGTTAAGTGTGAACTCTAGTTGAGAGGTGAGAATTGCAAGTGAGAGTTGGATCTAACATGTACATAATAAATGCTTTATTTCACTTGTTAAATACTTGCTGTTTTAAAAATAATCTACACATTCGGGCTCTGACCCGTTTCCTTGCATATTTTCTCTTCTATTGTATCTCTATCTCAGGTGTCCAGCAACAGGGACGCCAACCATAGTTGATTGCGATGAGCTATGGAGCTATGGAAGTTTTGCTTAGACGCTTGTCATCTTTTTGATTCACAATATTCTTATTTAGGGCATGTCGCCCAAAGGATTCAGTTATCTTCTCTATCAGGGTTAAAAACTATTGTATTCGTGTCTTTATAATACATTTGGCATTGTTGGGATTATTGTAAAGGATTTATATTATTTGGAAATGTTTATTCCAATTGCATTTAAATTCTTTTGTGTTAATAATTGTGTTACCAGTTTTGTAGAATAAAATGTGTAGTGTTATTCTTAAACTAAAAATGGTTTTGTTGAGATTTAAATTTGGAAATTTTTTAACACCAGATTAATTGGGTATTGGGTGAGTGTAAACGTTTTCGACAGTGATGCTAAGAATGAGCCAACTGTATATTCTGTTTTAATTTGGTATGGGACTGGCCACCCGGTATTTAATTAGGCAGGGTGTTACAGGTGGTATCAGAGCATCAGGTTCTAGTGTCCTTTAGTATCTGTACGGCTTATTGTGTCTTCAGCTTAGCGTTCGTTGATGTAGAGCCCTATGAGTAGGATTATTGCTTTTCTATTTATGCTTACGATCTTCAGCTATTTTGAGATATCAAATACTGATAGTTTTTCTGGTTTCAGATGCCTCCTCGACGTGCACCTCAGCCCGCCCCGGCTCAGGGTACAATGACTGCAGTCGAAGTTGCTGCAATTGTCGCTTAGGCAGTCAATGCCGCTGTAGCTGCTGTTCAGCAGGCTCCCGCACTGGCACCGGTTGTGCCACCCGCGCAAGGGCAAGTGTTTCCTACTGCATGGGAATGAGCGAGGGATGCCTTTCAGAAAGCGCACCCACCTGAGTTTCAGGGAGGATCAGATGTTGTGACTGCTAGCCAATGGAAGAAAGATATCCAACGGCACTTGAGGATGATCGAATGCACTGAGGTTCAACGTCAGATAGTAGCCACATTCAAGCTAGTAGGGGCAGCTTTGCAATGGTGGGAAGCTACGACCACTATGGAGGAGAGGGACACAATGACTATCCAAGACTTTTGGATACGGTTTGATGGGAAGTATTTTCCTTCTGCCATCCAGACAGAGATGAGGCGGAAGCTACTTGATTTGAAACAGGGAGAGAAAACTGTGGCGGAATATGAGGAAGAGTTTACGAGATTAACTAATTTGGTACCAGCTGAAGTACCTACTGAGGAGAGGAGAGTCCTAATGTTCACTGATGGGTTGATCTATAAAATTCGCCAACATTTATTGGGGAATCTTTCACTACGTACGTATGCAGATGTTCTTAATGCTACAATGCTCCACTGCCAAGATAACCTCTTCCATAATCAGGGTGTCAAGCGGGGGTTTGGGTCAGGCCTGCAAGGCAAGACTATTGGGAGTAGTTCTAGTGGGACTCAGTCAGGGCAGAGTCATCAGCGTCAGAGTGAGCAGGGTTCCCAGACAGGGGACTATGCTAAGCATTTGCGATCTGGAGATTCTTTATTTGAGGATAGAGGTGTTGGGCAAGGACAACAGGGCCATCAGGGCCAGAGATAGGCTCATTAGGGCCAAGGGAAGGGAGGTAATGGCCAGCAGGTTCGGGGTCAACAGGGGCAAGGTGGTGGAAAGTTTGCGGGAAAATGTTTCATGTGTGGCAAGTATGGCCATAAACATTAAGATTGTCCTGAGAAAGACAAATTCCCTCAGCAACAACATGCTCGACAGGAGCCACAGGTACCAGTGTTTCCACCAGCTGCTCTTCCAGCTCCGGTGCTAGCACTACCTCCCATTCCAGCAGCACCCGCGCAGCAGGGTCAGTACGGGCATGTATACAACGTCCATCAGGCACTGAATCAACAACCACCACCCCCGAATGAGGGTATGTTTTCTATCTAAGGGATTATGAAGCGTATATTGATTTTGTTACGATTAATGTTGTGTGGGCAAAAAGGTTGCTAAACTTAGCTTATAGCACTGTTATTTATGTAGACTCACTGAGGGGTGTGGGACACCTTTATATTACATGTTATCACGTGGGTTTGATTTGTATCATGGGATTACTTACCTAGAGCATGTCCGAGTGTGATTTGACTATCGGCGTGCATTGACTTGTGGTATATGAGAGCATATGTCTGCATCTTGTCTTCTATAAAAGAGTAGATGCGTAGACCCTATTTGAAATCGATAAAACCAAATTTTTGTTTTAAAATCGATAAACCTGATATTTTTTTATAAACCAAAATTTTATATTATTGACTAAGGACCTTAGGAGTTTCGATGACCGACTACTTTAAGAAGTAGTGTATCGGGGTGGTTCCTTGTTTGGATTTCGCTTGCGAGACACCCCACGCATGAAACTAATAACCGTTGGGAGTCAAAATAAGTTAGGTCTTTGGGAAACGAGTTTATAACCTTTGCGAAACTTTTAATATTGAAAGCGGTACGAGAGGGTGTATGGGCGCCCTGGACGATTGGATTTTAGTATTTTTCATAATTGTGAAAAAGGTAAGTAACTGAGACTTCAGGATTTATTTGTTCGCTATGAGAGGATCATTTTTCCCCAAAGTTTGTCACGAGGACGGTATAGGGAAGATTGGGTAAAGTCTAAATTTGATTCAGTTGAAACTATATGGTGAGGCTTGGCGTATAACATCGATAGGGACTTTGTTAATGTAATGTATGGGCGGTACATCTTGGATCTCTTGCGATGTGTGATTTATACTCGGAGTCGACCTTACCGATATGACTTATATTCCTGAATTTCGGGACGAAATTCTGTTATAAGGGGGGAAGTATGTAATACCCCGTAATTTTAAAAGACTTTTAAAATGGATTATATTTTAAATTAATGGATTAATTGGATTTTATTATTAATTAATTCATTCGGGTTTTATCCAGACGGTGGATATTAAAATGGATGATTCTGAATATTACTTAAAGATATTTAGGTAATATATGAATGTGATGTCATTGATATGACTGTATGAGATAAATTCGGTAATTTATATTTTTAGTCAGACGCGGTATGGGACGTGTCGGGACTAGTTTATTAAATTAAAAAGGAAATTTATTTTCTATCGATCTAATAGTCATTTCGACTGCGTCGTTGCGTCCGGAAGGTTCGAAATAGTCAGAAAAGTCTATTTGGATGTTAATTTTGAGTCTCGGGTCATTTGGGAATGAATAGACAACCCGAAAGGGCATTTTGGTCATTTTTCTAGGGGGATGAATAGTGATTTCGGATTTGGAACTATTATAAGTATTGGTAGATTAAGTGAATGGGGGTTATTCATCTCCTCTTCACAAATAAGAGCATCCATCTTCCTAGAGAGAGTGTAAGAGTGCTTGGGAAGGGAAAAGCCACTTGGGAAGGAGAAGAACAAGAACCAAGGTTCACCACCACCAACCACCACCGGAGTTTGACCGGAGAAGGGAAAACCAACTGAGATATACTACACCAAAGGATCAGACCTACAAGAAAGGCAAGTGTTTGATAATGGCAATTTAAGTTTGTATATTGTCCATGTTAGAATAATATGAAAAGAGAAGATTATTATTGTTTGGAAGAAATAATGGAGTATTAAATGGATTTCTGGAAAACTGAAATGATATAGGAATCTAACTCATGTTTTAGGATGATATTAGTCCACGAAATAGTCATGAATCTGTTGAAGAATCTATGAAAACCATTGATGTGTTCTTGAAGATGATATGTTGATAAATTTCTGGAAATAAGGAGATAAACATGCTTTTTAATCCAATCCCTTGATGATTCTAGGATGTTTAGAGTACTGGAAATCGTTCATATATGTTGGCATATCATGTAGTAATAATTATAACTCATTTTGGAGGTTAATATGAAGGTTTGAATGAGTAAAAATGGTGAAACCCGTAGTTGCTGAAATGCAGAAAAACCAGGCTTGGACCTGAGTGATCGATCGATCGACCCCTACCTTCGATCGATCGACCTCCCCAGATTAAGTAAAGTTGTTTCTTTTTAAATGTTGATTCTTATTTCAAACCTTTTGTGGATCTTTGGTGACTATTATTTGGAGATTATGGGACCTAGAAAATATCAGTAAACCCTTGATGAGATTTGAATTAATTTGATTTGGTTTCGAGTGATTTAAATGATGAAAATTATATTGAATGGAATTTCGGTTACTAGATTCGTTTGTTAAATTCCAAATGGGGATTTATGAGGATTTTAAGATAGGACCAGTAGGGGTGATTTAATATAACACCTGGGTATCCATAAGTTTACAAGAGGGTTAAATCTTAAGTGAAAGAATATGTGTTTATAAGAGATTTGAAACTATCGATTTTAACCTTAATTAAAAAGGAGAACTAAACTCGTAGTAGTTCGGGAGAAATAATGTTATGGACCAGTAGGATTATAGTGACTTCTTACTGAATATAAGATGAGGGAAATTCTATTTGAATCTTGTGAGATGGGAGGTTAGAACAACATTTGGTTGAAAGAGGGTATGAGGTTATCCCGATCGCATAGTTAAAGTTTTCGAACCTCCTCGATTGACAAAGTTAAGTAGTAGTGTATTGGAGGGGTTCCTTGTTTGGATTTCGCTTTGCGAGACGCTCCGCGCATGAACCTCAACGACGTCGAGAGTGGAGGGATGTTATAGGATACGAGGATAATTAAATTATGAAGTAAAAGAGATATAATGCTACGTATGGAAATTATCTTAGGGTAGTGATAATTACCTTATTGATAGTATACTATAGGTATGATAATACCTATTTGATTGATTGATGAATTATGTGTATGACATACCTAGCTTACTTGCTATCGGTGGGAGGTTTGCGCGTGAGGGCAGTCATATCCGGATGAATCCATGGGATCTTTGATTTGTACCTCGAGAACATAGGTCTATGAAAGACTTATCGGGGAGTTGATAAGTCCGCTGACTGTGGGTGCGTAGGTATGTGCGTGACCCATGGATACGAGAACTATGTTCGCCTCCATTTTGTTTGTTGTTGTTTGTGGTTCGTGGAATCTTACCGAACCTTTAGTCCCTTATTCGGCGACCTGCGATGATGGGACATGATAGCAGAGTAATGCATTGCACCGCAGCAGTGACTGAGGGTGCTGTATTATATATGAATATATATATATATATAATGGATTAAATGGTTACATGAATATATTGTGGTTAAATCTATCTACGGTGATAATTGTAGATAACGGTGAATAGAGAAAGATAATGGAATTAAGTGAATGAATTTTTATGCTTATAGAATTGAAAAGCTTAACTCATGTTAATGAGAAACGATTCATATTAATGAGTAATGATTCATGTTAATGATAAACTAATCATATAAAGGAGAAATGTAAATGAATAATAATGTGACGTATGGTATGGGACATACGGGGATTGTGATATGGGAATAGAATTATAATATGGAGACTAGAAAAAAGGAACCATTAACTAGGAGGTTAATAGGAAACGTTAAGTGTGCACTCTAGTTGAGAGGTGAGAATTGCAAGTGAGAGTTGGATCTAACATGTACATAATAAATTCTTTATTGCACTTCTTAAATACTTGCTGTTTTAAAAATAATCTACACATTCGGGCTCTGACTCGTTGCCTTGCATATTTTCTCTTCTATTGTATCTCTATCTCAGGTGTCCAGCAACAGGACGCCAACAATAGTTGATTGCGACGCGCTATGGAGCTATGGAAGTTTTGCTTAGACGCTTGTCATCTTTTTGATTCACAGTATTCTTATTTAGGTCATGTCGCCCAAAGGATTCAGTTATCTTCTCTATCAGGGTTAAAAACTATTGTATTCGTGTCTTTATAATACATTTGGCATTGTTGGGATTATTGTAAAGGATTTATATTATTTGAGAATGTTTATTCCAATTGCATTTAAATTCTTTTGTGTTAATAATTGTGTTACCAGTTTTGTAGAATAAAATGTGTAGTGTTATTCTTAAACTAAAAATGGTTTTGTTGAGATTTAAATTTGGAAATTTTTTAACACCAGCTTAATTGGGTATTGGGTGAGTGTAAACGTTTTCGACAGTGATGCTAAGAATGAGCCAACTGTATATTCTGTTTTAATTTGGTATGGGACTGGCCACCCGGTATTTAATTAGGCGGGGTGTTACAAATATCAAGTGAGAGCACGTTACAAACATGTATATAATATTTATTGTTTAATGCAATTTAAACCCTTGTAGTTTTAAAACTATTTTTAACTTAAGCTCTGACCCATTCCTTGCAAATCTCTTCCATTTATCTCTCTCTCTCTCTCTCTCTCTCTATATATATATATATATATATATATATATATATATATATATTACATCAGGTACCCAGACACCGAAACACCAGGCTTAGAGTTCCCATCAGTTGACGTGCTGTAGCTATTTTAGAAGTTACAAGACCTCGGTATTCAATGCCTCCACATTTACCCTCGATTCATGTAGAGATATTTATTTCAGTCAGGGCATGTTGCCCATTCTTATTTAGAGATAGTGGTTTCAGACAATTATTTATATTTTTGTTATTGGGATTTATTTCATTTCAAATTATTGTATTTGGGATTTAGACTGGAAGTGTTTACTTGAGACTCGGTTTATTTCTTTTTGTCATTTTAATTCCTATGAGATGATTATTGGATAGTGGATGTTTAGTTAATCATTTAATTACTTTCTTGTCATATTAAAAAAATAAAATTTGACATCTAACTTTTAAATACTAGGTGGTTAGTAATTAATAAAAAGTTTTCGACAGTGATGCTAAGACTGATCCAACTGGATATTCTGTTTTAAATTTAATAAAGGACTGATCACCCGGTATTTAATTAGGCGGGGTGTTACAAAACTTCTCTGTTGAAATTTAATATCCCTCAGAAATGATATTTTCATGTAATCAAATACTTCTTCATCCATTGGATAACCCTTCGAATTTGTACAATATTACAAACTTCTCATAAAATGGTATATACTTATTATAGGGATTTAATATAAATGTTTCATTCATGAAGCACCTGAAAACCAAAGAATAATGATATTAATTACGTGAAATGAGAAAAAAATTAGAGGTGACAATGAAACCGATATTTGCCTAATATTGTGATGGAAAGAGCGTCGTAAGCAATACGCTTCTCTAAAATATTCAATGTAATATTTCCAAAAACACTAACTACACACCTGAGTACAAAGAAAAGGTAACGAGGAACTGTTAAACTACTATTTTGTTTCTTGTAAACTTCACTCGTATGCACACACCATTGTGTTTAAGTATATCTCTAGAAAATTCCCTAATAACGACATCAATTTCATGACGTCAATTTATGTGAGAATATAAATTTGTGCATGATGTCTATATAATTATTAATCGGAATGATTGAGCCTCCTCCATTTATTTCTTTAAGATCCTTAAAAGAACAAGAACAATACTCCAAATCTCCTGAAATTTAATGCAAATGACTAATTCAAACTAAAAACCAGTATTTGGCATATAAATACAATTCATGTCTTATTTAAGAACCTGTTGAATTTCAAATAGATCACAAATTAATTTTAAATGCCCAAAACTTATTGTGGATTAATTTTTACCCTCTACTCAAATGTACAAACCCAAGAAAGGTCTTTCTCATTTTGTCGTATCAACATAAAGTGATTTTAGATAATAATGACATGAATTATTGATTGTCATAAATATGAACATCTGGGGATAGATTTTTTGGAATCAGTTATGCCAAATGGAAGGTCTGATGAATCAGAATATAAATTAATTATTAATTGAAACAAAACCCTAATATGAATCGATAAATCGTAACCTATAAATCGATTCATGAATCATAACCTAAAAGGATTTATGAATCCATAAATCTTAAACCCAAATGGAATGTCTGAATCTGAACCTAAATTGATTCATGAATCCATAAATCACAAACTCAAACATAAATCATAAAATACCAAACTCAGACCCTAACCTCAACTAAGACCTAATTAATGATTTAAATCGATTAGTGATTAGGCATAAATTCTTTCGAATTTATCCCTTTATTTTTGTAACTTTTAGCACCTCGGACTATGTAATTTGTATTGAATTATGTCATATATGTGATACTGACAACTCCTACATAAGGCTTCGAGTTTTGCGTATTTTTTATGCTTTTTACAAGTATTTAATACATGTGAATAGGAGAAGAATCCAAGATCGAGAAATTAATATTGGAATAAAAGTGAGAGGGTAAAATGGTCAATTCACATCTAGATTTCGGACGAGGGACTAACATGGAAATTGAAGACCTCACGTCTACCAGTACGTAGGAAGAAATAGCATCCCAAACCGAGCCCTGAGTGAGAAGTTGTTGAGTTCCAAAGATGATAGAAAATCAAGAGAAAAGAAGAAAGGAAGAATACCAAAACCGGACCGGACTGGACCGGGGTTGGTAAAAAATGAACCGATCCAGGAAGCATGAAGACTCTGTATAAATTTGGCTCCCGAATCGATTTGGATAATGATGAAAACAAATCGGTCCCATGCCTTTAAGAACTCTGCATAAATTTGGCTCCAACATCGATCCATTAAAGAAGGAAAACGAACCGATCCAAATGTTACCAGATCAAATCGAAGATCCCCACCGGACCGGTTCAGATGAGATTTTCCAAATTTTTCTTTTATAATTAAAAGTTTTACTTTGTTCCAACGCTTGTAAATTTTGTTGTGTATTAAATTTAACTTAGAGCCAGATATTAAGGGGTTCGATTATTCTTAGTTTTAGAGGGCTCTTGCATTCAAGAACCCTAGGTTCTTAAGTTTTGCTACACTTACTCAAGATTCAATCTTTAATTCCAGATTCCTTTGTTGCAAGTATTCTTTAATTTCTTCTTTTAATTGTTTTCATAGTTTAGCGTAATTAGTTATTAAATTTAGATTGCAATTCTAACTTCCAAATTTCTTCTCAATTTCTCACTTAGCTATGAATTTATGTAAATTTAGTTCTGAGGTAGTATTTACTTTAATCATATCCGATTAAGTTTGCAAGGGTTGGTATGCATGAACCCAACCCGGTGTAATTTATCTATGTAGAAAATAGGTATTGGATTGAAAATTGAATGAATCGTGTTGTGTAGTATGCGCAACCATCGTAGGCCTTTTAACCTCGTTTGCCATAGGTGACCGGGGTGTTTAAGGATGTGATGCACGTGTTAGCTATTCAGAACAACTTTATTCTTATCTTTGATTACGTATGATGCGGCCTAGTACCCTCATATATGTAATGCTTACGATTACTAAAGATTGGGTTCAATCAACATTATAATCCAAAATCTAGTGTTCTATTCGATAAATATACTAGGGTTTGGGGGATGGTATCCCAACCTATCTTTCCTTTATTCATATTCACTTCACTGCAGTAGTTTATTTATGTTCACTTAGTTTAGTCAGTAGTTTAAATCTCCTTCATACTTAGTTAGTAGCCATTTAGTTCACAATTAATCATCTTTTCATTTTCTTCTCGAGAATGAATTTAGGGTTAGTCTTTTGTTCCTACATCGTCACGAGCTTTCGTCCTAATTCCCTGTGGAGACGATCCCGACTTATCGAATTATTACTTGAGCAATAGACTTGCACTTGAGCCTATATGGCATGCACACTAGATACACATTTCTGGTCACGTCAAGTTTTTGGCGTCGTTGCTGGGCAATTTGGTTGATTTTAGGTTAGTAGATTCAATCCCAAATTTGATTCCAAAATTTAAAAAGCAAAAAAAAAAATCCAAAAAAAAATAGAAAATTAGGGGAAAAAACAAATCCTCTCTCAATAGCCCTTTCGTGCAAAATTAAGAACAGAGTCCTCAAAATACTCCAATAAGAATTCACAAAAATCCCATCATCGGGTATAATTTCGATAGCTCCCATACCCTTCGTGTTCCATAATTTCGGTCTCCACCTCCTACCCCTCCAAACTCCATCATGAGTCATAATGTGAGACATACTTCTAGAACACTGAGTGAGGAGTCTTAGTCAATTGGAGAGAGAGCAATATCGAATATTAGCTGTTTTAGTACGGGTGAAGGAAACCTACCGTATCGTCATATGAAGGAACTCTTCTTTCATGGGTGAACTGTCACACCTGGATGCATTCTACACCCGTACAATGCTGGATAGTTACACTTCTGTAGTGGGATGATACAGATTCTTCCAACTTTTCACGGCATGGATTTGGAGAAACCTTATCTCCACATACACGAGTTCGAAGAGGAGTACAAAACTTTTAGTGATGAAGCTTGCACGCAAGATGTCGTTCGCCTAAAGCTTTTTCCTTTTTACTTAAAGGATAAAGCTAACACCTGTCTTTGGTCTTTACCACTGAACTCTATTAGATCATGAAAGGATATGCAGTCCAAGTTTCTCTCGAAGTTCTTTCCACCATATAAAACCAACTCCATCAAGGCTCAAATTCAAGCCTTTCTACAACGAGATTATGAGTCATTTGACTGGTGTTGGGAACGCTTCCAAGAGCTTGTTAATGCTTGCCCCCATCATGGATTTGAGAAACATCACCTCATCTATTTCTTCTATCATGGTCTTACTATAGCGTCTAAACAACTTGTTCAAACAATGTGTGAAAGACTATTTGGGGAATTAGATGTGAGTGACGCTAAGGCTGATCTTAAGTATGTCATCGAGACTACTCAAGCATGGGACACATCCGATCCTAATGTCCAAAACCGACCTCGACAAGTCTCCACCACTCCTAGTCTGTGTGGTATATACGAATTGAATCATGATACCTTGGTTGAACGTTGATTTGATCAATTTGAGAAAAGTATGAGAGACCTACTCGAGGTACAACTGAGAGAAGCTACCGGATCCACCTGTGTTGTTAAAGAAAAGGTGTGCATTATTTATAAGGCGAGCCATTCAACAAAGGAATGTCCGATGATACCCGCCTACAAAGCTATGCATACCGACCAAGTGGAAGAAATAGGAGGGTTTAAGGGAAATTTTAGCTCCCCTCATGGTAACTCGTATCGTGGAGAAACCATCCCGATTTTAGCTACGGGCAACAACAAGCTACGTAGAACCCACATTCACATGTTGCCTTACCTCCACCCCCTCATCAATTTCAGTAAGCGCCACCTATGCAGGTACACACACAAGATCCACCTCGAGGCCCATACTTTACCCCACCACGGAGGACTCTTGATTACAACTTAACCCAGTTTATCCAATCTCAAAATGAAACCAATGTCAAGTTTGAGCGCATGTTGGCTGAGATGCATACGATCCTATCTAAGTTGCAATCTTCATTGAGTATCTAAGTGAAGGGAAAATTTATGGCTCAAGGTCAAGCCAATGTTAGCTCTACATCTTTCGATCAGCAAGAGCAATGGCAAGCCGTCAGCACTCTACGTAGTGGGCGAGTCGTTGATTTATCACCTCCCCCACACGAGAAGCCAAAAAACAAGGAGGTTTCACCTAGAAAGAAAGAGGCTGAAGATTCCCCCTTGAATGAGAGTGACAAGGAAGACATTAGCGAGCCCAAAGTTGTTGTGAAACTGCCCACCTATGCTCCGTTCCCTCAACGGTTGGCCCCACCTCAAAAGGGAGCCTCCCGTGCAAATGTGCTAATGTTATTAAGCAAATGAAGCTGAATTTGCCATTACTTGATGCCATCCAGCAAATTTCCGCATATGCCAAGGTTATTAAAGATCTTTTGACTGTGAAAAGACGACTAAACGTGAAGAAGAATGTCTTCCTAGCAGAGAATGTGAGCTCCGTTCTACTTAGCGACGGATGAACCCATGATCTCATGTGTTATTGGAGAACATCGAATTAAGAGAGCCTTGTTGGAATTAGGTGTGAGTGTTAATATCCTTTCCTATTCCATTTATAGGAAACTTGAGTTGGGTGACCTTAAGCCCACACGAATCACTCTCTAATTAGCGGATCGCACACTGAAGGTGCCTCAGGGGATTGTTGAGGATGTGATAGTCCAAGCGAACACTTTCTACTTCCCGGTAGATTTTGTCGTTTAGGACACGGAGCTCTCCATACATTCTAACAACCATGTTCCCATCATTCTAGGCCTCCCATTATTAGCTACGACCAATGCCTTAATCAATATACGAAATGGGAAAATGCAGCTCACTTTTGGGAACATGACCCTCGAGACAAACATCTTCAATGTTGTTAACCAAATGGGTGACGAAGATGAAATCCATACGATCGACCTCATACAGGAGGTAGTAAAAGAGCACATCGAGAGAACCATGGGCGGGGACGCGTTAGAAGCATGCCTAGTGAGAGGTGATGAGAGTCAGATCCCATACACCGAGTTTGAGAAAGAGGTAGAGGAGTGGAAAGCCATATTAGACGAGTGGGCGTCGTTAGATGAGTTGAGAGATGTTCATTGGGTTTCTAGATTCGAGGAACTACCCCCGAGGAAGTCATGCTCGAGAGCTTCCGAAGAGAAATTTCCTACCCCTGAGTTAAAGAAAGTACCGTTTAATGTGAAATATGTTTTTTTAGGAGAGAATGACACATTTCCTGCAAAAATCTATGTTCTGGGGGGGGGGGGGGGGCGCTTGCGCTTCCAAATTTCAGAAAGTTCAAAATGTCCAAAAATAAAAAAAATAAAAATTAGAAAATTTCCAAAAATATTAAAAATTTTCAAAAAATCCAAAAAAAAATTCTTCAAAGTAAATAAAATTTGGGAATTAAATAAATATAACTGAAGTTTTGTTTAAAGTCTCAAATTTGTAAATTCCAAAATGCACTAAGCCGAAATTGCCGACTTAACGAATACGTGTGAAGATTAATCAAACCAGTGAGATTTTGAACCTTTCACTTTTCTGAGTTTTTAAAATCAATCTGAGTTAATGATTAACTCAATCTGAGTTAATGATTAATTCAGTGTTAAAACAAGTCATTGGGATCTCAATTTATTGTTTTAATCGGTTAGGGAATAGTGTATGATGTTTCCTCGAAAAGCGCACTGAAATATCTCTAAACTAAACTAATCTTGAGATGCATATGGTAATATAATTAGTAATTCGGATAAATGAAGTTAGGCCCTCGTTTGTTACCCAAAAAGATTATCCATAAAAAGTTATGAAAAATTCCCCTTTGCAAACCAAATTCAGCCAAATAAAATTTATCCTTTCGTTTGATAACCCGAAAACCCATATAGCTCGAAATTGAGAAACCCAAAAAAATTAAGCAATTAAGTCCAATTTGTAAGAAAATAAAAAGAGGCAAGAAAAATAGAATAATGCTCAACAACGAAAAAAGAATAATGCAAAAAAAGGGAAAGAGAAAAAGAAGAGAAAAATGAGCAAAATCTTGAAAAAGCACTAATGGACATTATAGAAGATTTTTTAATTCCAAAGTTCCCGTTTTTACCCAATACACCTTAAAAACCCAAAAAATGTCCTAACCGAGTTCGGATTGTGAAATTGATTATCGCGTGGAGAGATAAAACATGAAAATATAATAAAAGAGATTAATCGATGTGTATAAGAGGCAATGTTCTCGTTTCGCAATGACCATAACCCAATGAAGAGATCTATTCACCCATAAATTTCCGTCTTTCAATTTTGTGTGCATGAATTCGTGTTCTAATGCATTTACTCCTTATATCACGCATACCGAGCGAAATATACACATTTCGAGTGATTCGTTTATGAGAGTACCCCGTGAGCATTTAAATTAAAATGAATTTTTGATAGAGTAACATAATGATCAATCAGTGGAAATTTGCGGTTAAATTTTTGGCTTTACACACATAGACGACAAATTGATATTTGAGCATATAAATATATCGTGATTATTTTTCAAAAAGTTTGAATTATACAATTTTTAGGTATTTTGAATTTTATTTGAGTCAAAAATTGAATTTTGTGAGTATAATCACTGCAAAACCTCACAAGACAAAACTCGTCCTACTAAGGTGACCTAGTGGTTTAAAGGCTTGTTACATACTCTAAATGCAATCGCTTGCCTGCGAAAGAGGTGTTATATCCTAATAAAATGATTTTCAAGAGTTGAGCATTGGTTAAGTTCTTTTACATTGCTCGGGATGCGCAAAGTTCTAAGTTAGGGTGGTTTGATTAGGCATAAATTCTTTCGAATTTATCCCCTTAATTTAGTAAATTTTAGCACCTCAGACTATGTAATTTGAATTGAATTATCTCATATATGTGATACTGACAATTCCAACATAGTGCCTCGAGTTTTGTGTATTTTTCATGCTTTTTACAGGTATTTAATGCATTTGAAGAGAAGAGGAATCTAAGAACGAGAAATCAGGATTTTAGTGAAACTCAGAGGGAAAAATGGTCAATCCACATATAGAGTTCGAAGGAAATTGAAGACCTCGCATCTACCAGTGCGTAGGAAGAAATGGCATCCCAAACCGAGCCCTGGGTGAGAAGTTGTTGAGTTCTAAAGATGAGAGAAAATCAAGAGAAAATAAAAAAGGAAGAATACCAGAACCGGACCGGGGTTGGTCCAAAAACGAACCGATCCAGGAAGCATGAAGACTCTGTATAAATTTGGCTCCCAAGCCGATCTGGATACTGATGAAAATGAACTGGTCCGGTGTCTTTAAGAACTCTGCATAAATTTGGCTCCCGAACCGATCTGTTAAAGAACGAAAATGAACCGATTCGGATGTTACCAGACCGAATCGAAGACCCCCACCAGACCGGTTCGGATGAGATTTTTGGGAGTTTTCTTTTCTAATTTAGAGTTTACTTTGCTCTAACTCTTGTAAATTTCGTTGTGTATTTAATTTAACTTAGTGCCAGACATTGATGGGTTCGATTATTCTTAGTTTTAGAGGGCTCTTGCATTCAAGAAACCTAGGTTTTTAAGTTTTGCTAACTTTACTCCAGATTCAAGCTTTAATTGCGGATTCCTTTGTTGTAAGTATTCTTTAATTTCTACTTTTAATTTCTTTCATAGTTTAGATTAAATAGTTATTAAATTTAGGTTGCAATTCTTACTTCCAAATTTCTTCTCAATTTCTCACTTAGCTATGAATTTCGGCAAATTTAGTTATCGGATAGTATTTACTTTAATCATGTCCGGCTAAGTTTCCAAGGGTTGGGATTCATGAATCCAACCCGATGTAATTTATCTATGTCGAAAATAGGTTTTGAATTGAAAATTGAATGAATCGTGTTGTGTAGTACGCAAAACCATCGTAGGGCTTTTAACCTCGTTTTGCTCTAGGTAATCGGGGTGTTTAAGGATGCGATACGCGTATTAGCTATTCATCGTCTCTTTATTCTTACCTTTGATTACGTATGATGCGGGATAGTACCTTCATATATGTAATGCTTCAGATTACTAAAGACTGGGTTCAATCAACTTTCTAATTCAAAAGTTAGTATTCTATCCGGTAAATTTACTAGGGTTTGGGACATTGTAATCTAACCTATCTTTCCTTTATTCATATTCACTTCACTCCAGTAGTTTATTTATGTCCACTTAGTCTAGTCGGTAATTTAAATCTCTTCACATTTAGTTAGTAGTCATTTAATTCACAATTAATCATCTTTTTATTTTCTTCTCGAGAATCAATTTAGGGTTAGTCTTTTGTTCCTACGTCGTCACGAGCTTTCGTCCTAGTTCCCTGTGGAGATGATCCCGACTTATCGAATTATTACTTGAGCGACATGCTTGCATTTGAGCCTATATAGCACGCACACTGGATACACATATGAGGTCGCATCAAGTTTTTGGCGTCGTTGTCGGGGAATTAGGTAGGCTTTAGGTTAGTAGATCCAATCCCAAATTTGATTCCAACATTTAAAATGCCCAAAAAATATCAAAGATCCAAAAAAAATCATCTCTCAAAAGCCCTTTCATGCAAAATCAAGAACAAACCGTCTTATTGGAGTATTTTGAGGAGTCCAAGATGTAACAAAGCCCTTTTTATTTAAAGACGGTTTTGATATATGCCACTTCGGACAATTATTCATCTCTCCGCTCTTCGTCGGCGTCGCCACACCCTTCGCCTGTTCCGGAATTGGTTGTGTTGCTCCATCAAGACCGCAAAGCTGCCTCAACTTCATCTCACAATTCCATCTTTGTCCCTCTGCCCTCCCCAAACAAAGATGGAGAGGACAGACAAAGAAATTATGCTTTAAAAGGACATGTCAACGCCGGCGCTATAAGGTCAAATCCTTGATTTTGAAGGTAACTTTATTTCTATTCCCCCCCCCCCCCCTTCGTTTATTAGCAGTTTTTACTTTGCTACGTATCTGGATGGATTTATATGTGTTAAATTACCGTTCATTTAGTTTGACAAAGTGATTGGTGTGTTATGAAATCATGGGTTGTTTGTTGATTTCAGTAGATTAGGTTGTCAAGAATGTCAAAGGTACAACAGTGTATGACATATTAGAGGTGTAGTCAAAGAACCTACAAACCATGTCCACCGTTTCTGAAGGTAAAAGTTTCTTGGAAACTTGAAAGATGGGGAATATGTTACAGTTAACAAATTGGATTAGTTACATTGTATGAATTATAATGGTTTTATCATTTTCGGTGGTTCAAATGTGTTATCATTTCATATGGTTTTAAAGGATCCTAAATCCGATTGGCAATAAGTGATGGGATCACCTTATGGATTTGGTGGGTTTACGGTGGATCTCCCATGGATTTTTTTTTTTTTTTTTTTTTGTAAAAATATTTTCTTCTTTAATTTTTTAGCTGAAAGTAGTTTTATTTTTGCTGCAAATCAGTTTCTCACGCCGGAAATCAGTTTTTTGTCTTGAAATCCTTTTCTATTCAAGAAAACGGTTTTTTTTGTTGGAAATATGTTTTGTTTTTGGCTGTAAATCATTTTTTTCTAGAAAACAATTTTCATTTTTTTAACTCTGTTTTTTTGCTGAAATCACTTTTTTCTTATGGAAGTCGTTTTTTTCAGAAAAATAATTTATTTATTTATTTATAGAAATCTATTTTATTTATTCATTTCATGAAAATCTTTTTAAATGTCTTTGAGGTGATGTGGAGAATTTGATCAATCCATTATTTTTTTCGGCCACAATTATTTTGGAATGTGGATAAGGAAGGGTGCCATCAATATATTTCATTAGTCTTTTTCGTCACAATGTATTGTATATAATATACTTGCTAATGTGATTTTGGAAAAAAAGACAGAAGTTGTAAAAAAAACATATAAAAAAGTCAATTAAAAGATGTTGTAATTGAAAGTTTTATTCTGTTACTATCATTAACATGTGAGTATTGTAGACATTTTTTTTCCAAAGATCACCATTACTATAGAACAATATAAATAAAAAAAATCTTTTTATTTTATATATTAAGGTTTTTTTGTCATTAAAAACTTGTAGATGCAAGTCATTTTTATAATATTTAATTTACGAATGCCAATAATAAACGTCCGTGCATTGTGCGAGTTACATGCTAGTTCCATATGAAAAGGCTAGAGGGAAGCAAACATCATCCCAAGAGACTTTAGCACTATATTTCTTCATGTCTACTTGAGGCCAAATAAATTGCCTAATAATATGATCAATCTCTTTAATGACAAATGAACCTTTTTCCATACCCATCAAAAAAACAATTCTTTCATCTCTTCATTTGAAACTGGAAAAAAAATTCACACTCTCCTTTATTAGGACCCAAACTAGAAATAATATGAAATTCTCTAAGGACATTATCTAGCACTTTCAAGGATTTCTCTTCAACCTTGGCCACCACAAATAGACCATAAGCAAAAATAACATTAGAAAGGTTTAAGAGCATCTCCAATGGTAATGTGGAGTGAAATAATATAAGGTGTCATGTAAGATTCATAGATTATGAGTTGAAAAAAATTCTCTAATGCAATTCTTTAGAATGAATGTGGAGTTGATGTGGCACTATTTAATATTCACAGTGTGAAATAGACCCTCTAAATGTAGAGGCTCTCTTCCGCATTGTGAAGAGCAAAACTAACCAATCAAAATATTTCTCTCTCCATCTTGTCATTTTCATTCTCCCTCCACATTTTACAAAACAAATCAATTATGTACATATGTCACTGAAATTTACTATTAGACATTTGCATTGGAGTTAGTTTTTTATTTATAATGTCTACATATAAATTTTTATGTCGCATAAGATATACATTGTCTAATTTTTATAGTGACATAAAAATTAATTTACATTTCGTTGTTGGCAATTAGGATAAAGAAAAAATCTTCCCTTCCCCACTTCCTCATCCTTCAACCAACAAAAAGTCACCATCGCAAGCAAAAAGAGATAAGGGGGCAATGGATGCCCCTGTCTTAGCCCATATGTATCTTTAAACCAACCATTGATTCTCCCATTAATGTTCAAATAAAAACATGTAGTCCCAATGCACTCCATGATCCAATTGACAACCCAATCTGGGAAATCCATAGTGTCTAAAATATTTTTAATAAAATCCCACTTAACGAAATCATAGGCTTTCATGATATCTATTTGTTATTTAAAATATATACTTTTGTATTTTATTAAATTTAAAATATGAAATAAATCATATTTATGCAATAAAATTAATACCACTAGAAAACTTACAAACGAAGAAGATGACTGAGTCAAGTGTTTGACACTCTCTCCTTAAGACATAATGTGCTCCTGCTACGGTGCTTACGACAATGAACAATGAGCGTTTGCCTCCCAGGATAAAACGGTCTCGACACGCGCAAGAAGCACTTCAGTGTGCGTGTCCCACGAACCAATTATGTTTGATACTCTATCTGACTCGATCGGGAATGAAAAGTATTGACAATATATTTTCTCTCATTTTTTCTCTCCCTAAAAAATGAAGACAAGTCTTGTATTTATAGAAAACAAGGTGTTTTTCATGAAAAGACATGTCTTTTAGAAAACAGTTACTTTAGGGACGTTTTTCATGAACTGTCGCAACTTATGGTGAACAGTCACGACCTTTAGGGACGGTTCTGAAAAACAGTCACTATATCGTGAACGTCACAACCTTCAGCGACAGTTACGAAAAACCATCCCAGAAAATTAAATAAAATTTCCCAATAAACTTCATACATAAATGGGGCACTTTGATACCAAATTTCTTATTCATCATTTATCCGTTTTAAACAAATAAATATATCGCGTGACTCGTCATGCTACAAGGAACGCGCGCGTACTTGGTCCTACTTTGACCAATATATTAATTTGGTCATAAAATAATTTGTGTAAAAACACAATATTTTCCAACAATCCCCCACGTGAATGAAATTTGGGTGAAGAATCAAATGAACATGAAGACAAATTAGACAGAGTATCATTGCAAAAGAGCTGCATCGGTAAAGATAGCTTTTGGCCTTGAATCTTTCCTAGTGAGAGACTATCGGGTTTATTGGCCAATCAATGAACGCGATGTCTTGAATTGATCAACCTTTTTGTGTAAACCGAGGCAATAGAATTCACACAGTCCTTCTCCGAACATTCTTGGTTCTCACTGTTGTGTCCGTTTTGGCCTTGGACACCTCCTAGTTTTATGAGTGTGTTAGAGAATTTAACAATGTAGCCGTTGGTTATTCTCATAGAAGTGGTCCCTTTCTCACTCACATAGGTGATTTCTATAAAGAGTATCCTGCTAATACCCCACTTGACCCATATGTTCAAGATATAGAAATCATTAAATAAAATTTATCCTGTTACACGCGGCAGATAGTGCACTGACTCATCCTAGGAATGGGAGGAAGAATTTATTTTTCTTCTGAGTGCTAACTGAATCGCACATAATTAGGTTGTCCCATTGAACCTAATTCTTGGGATCTCCAGTCATTTAGGTTGGGTTTCCATTATGGCAATTCTTTTAGGTTTTAACCGGCTGTAAGCCCATTCCCCTTGATGTACGTATCTTACTCTCTTGTTAGCGGATCCACAATGATTTTATTAGGCCTAATGTTATCACTAACAAAGAAAGATTTCTTTATGGTCTTATGTCATGACTAATAAGTTGTGACTTGCCAAATTGCTTTATGCCTTTTCAAGCAATGTTTTTCAATTGCAAGAACATGCATTAGAATTATTATCTCAAATCATCCTCTTTAAAATTGTCAAGGTACCTTGCTTTCTAGGAAATAATATTCATATTCCATCATAAGAGGATTTCCAAACATCAACACCTCTAATCGTGCTAATATATCACTCGGAATACGAGTCTCGAAAGTCATATATTGTTTAAAAATATATTCATAATTTCCTAATGTTTATGTCATTTTGTCACTTATATCTTAGTATCGATACTGAACGACTCATTTATACTTTAGACTCTTTGATCCATTATCTTTATTCTAAAGATTTGTGTACACGCTTAATCATTTCCATCCTTGGAATATAATCAAAGTACTTAAGTATTAATTATCGTTCAATCAATGAAGTATACACTTCTCTAGACAAATGCACATTGGAAATACTATAGTACATTAAATGTACTTATGCAATCAAATACTACACTTTCAGTAGTGTTTATCCTATTTTCAATAGGAAATGTAATCAAATACTACATTTTCAGTAGTGTTTATCCTATTTTCAATAGGAATCATCTTTGTTTCTATTTTTGGATAGAAATTATCGTCTTAGATAAATACCCCCACATTTATCATAATTCATACAAAGGTTCTCAACCTTTCCCATAATTTTTTTTTATCGTGGGTTAATGTGTTAAGAATATAACTCTTAGAAAACACAATACTTCCCCCACAATTTCAAACATAAATTTGAAATTATACAAAATTGATACATTTATTCTCAACCTCCAAACGCTTTATTTTTCTTTAAAATGAAATGATATTAATGTATATTTGGACCAACACATATGTCCATTTAGAAGGTATACATTCATTTCATTCTAAATAAAATTTAGTTGAGATAAGTTTCTCTACTTTAGTGATTTCAACATTTAATGGTATATTCCTTATTATTCCATAGGCCTACAAATGCACTTGTGACAATTCTTAATATTTAAACTAAAGTTACGTCACACATAATTTATACACTACACCAAAATGGGCAAATTGTCACCTTTCAGCCGGCCAGCCTTGTCAAGGTCATTGACCGTGACAAAAAACACACGTTTTGTGTCACGGTCATTGACCTTGACACGACCGTGACAAGCCCGTGACAAATTTACTTGGCACGGACTTGTCACGGTCAATGACCGTGACAATTCTTTAAATAATTGTCACGGTCAATGACCTTGACACGATCATGACAATGTTTACAGCAAAAACCCCTTCCCCCTTCTTTTTTCCCTCCCGCGTCGCTCCCTCCTGAGAACGTGTGTGCTCGCGTTCAAATGATCAAATTATATATAAAACCCTTTTAATCCAAACAAACCCTAAACATGCAGCAGTATGTGATTGAATAAATTGATAATCTATGCAAGAACATTCAAACACATGCAATTAAGGAAAAATCCCCCTCAGGGGCAAAACCATTTATTTTCACTATAATTTGTAAGAGAACGGCTTACAATCGGATTACAATGAAAATACAAGTTGACTAAGAATTACCCTCGGATATCGGATTCTGTAGTCGCGGCTGGAATTATCCCTTTCCAGTAGGGCTGCAATGAAGAAGAAGAACAGTCTCCTCCACAAGGGTTGAACAAACCAAAGTTGTGTTCTTGGGTTGCAAAAGGATTCACAAAGGTTTGGCAATGATGTGTGAATCAAAACATGAGTCTTGGGACTCAAAAATATGAAGACTAGATGTATTTGGACTCTCAAATTCGTCTCCTAAAGTCTTGCAAAACAACTCCCCCGAAGTTGGTATTTATAGGAAAAAATATGAAGAGTCCCACGTTCTTAAAACTCTAAAATTCTATCCAGCATAAAAAAAAAACAGCATTCTTTAAGGAATTTTCTCTATCTTCAAAAGGTCATAACTCCTTCACCGTAGCTCGGATTGAGGTGCCATTTTTTCCAATATCTTCGTTGCGGCGAGATCTTCAACTTTCTAGTTGACCAGACCTCCGAACTATGGATGTGAAATTACGAAAATGCCCTTGAACTCTCCTATTGTGCCTTTTTTTCACTGTTTTGACTTCCCTTGCGTACCACTTGCATTAAGTCCCTAAAATCTTGGAACGTGAAGTCATTGAGGCAGATGTGGGACATATTAGTGGAGATAATGCATGCTTGATTCCCGGAATTCGGATAGAGGCCGTCATGTGAGATCGTGAGGAGACGTGCCAAATGTAGCGGCGTACGACATAAATAAATGAAACATTTCGGACATGTGAAAAATGTCCTTACAAATCTCCCCCTATGTCTATGCCGGTACATACATAAAAAATTCAAATTATCAAATACGAAATTGCCTATACAAATCTACCCTCCCATGAACCCAAAACTGGAAAAGGTACAAATGAATAGTCTTCATCGTTTGTTCTTCAAATCTTCAGGAATCTCAAATCTTTTCTCATCAGGGTGTGCAATTCAGATATCATCAATTTAGTACCTACACACATGAGATAAAGAAAAATACCAAGTGACGTATCGAGTTTGAAATGAGATAAACATAGATACCAATATATGATAAGCACAAGTCAAATCTCAAAACTCCCCCAAAATTCAAACTCCCCCATAAAATGATAATTCTTTCTCCCCCTTTTTATGATGTCCCCAAATAGACAAATAAGAAGAATGAATCAAACAAGAAAAATCGGGGTGTCACGGTATACAAAAAATACACAAACTATTTTTGATTTTTTTCAATTTTTTATACAAAAAATAGATACCATTTTGAAAAAAATGTAAAACATGATACAAAAATCACACCATGGATTTAGACTCAAATAACCAAGTCATGGAAATGGAATGAATGGGTGTGAACACATTCGATAGGTAAATCAACTCAATCAATCATATGTGCACGATGCATATGTGTACTCCTAACGAATGATCATCAAAAGTATCCTTAGGTGTAAAAAAATTTGTTGAATTTAGATGACATCGTCTTATACAAATCAACAAATCAAAGTTAAAGTGATTTCCACACCAATAACGTCCAAAACTATGTAGTGCATTTTCCAGAATTTCAAGGACGTGCAAACCCGTTTTAAATTCTCCAACCAAACTCCCTCATATATATATTCTTTTAGAGGTAATCTAAATTCTCAAACTTTGGAGAATTGGTGCAAAAACCTAAATGGCCCATAATTGGCATGAATTTCTTTTTATTGCCTTTCAATTTTTTCGGGCTCTTTTAACCTCTTTGGACCTCGGATAATAAAATTCCTCAATTTTTTAGGTCCAATTTAACGGTGGCTTAGTATTCGCAAAGGTAAAATGAACCTTTCGCAGCCCTTCCCCGTTTTTAAAGAAAGCACACAAACTCACAAAACGGTTTTTATATGCACAATTTCCTTATAAAAATTATCGCGCTTGGTTCGTTTTAAAGACAGGATTGGAGTGAAAACATCCAACCAACATGTGATAAGACAAGCACAATAATCAAACAAATCCGTGCATGTGTGCAATAAAGGAAATATGAGTCAAACATGTAGGAAGTAACACTTAATTACATCTTAATGACTCCAAACATTATAAAGCACATGGATGAATTGGCCTATTGTCTCAAAACACTATAAAATAGTCACATGAAAAAATGGAATGATGTTGTGACTCGGTCATCCAAAGTGTTCATCCATAAACGGTGCACCAAAAAAAAATCTTTTTGTATTTTTCAAAATTTTTCAAAAAAATATATACAAAAAGTACATGTCACAACGCTAGCAAAAATATATCAAAAAGCATAACTAGCGTATGACAAACATGCAAACACAATCATCTATATGATATGGCAAGAGAAGAATCATGTGCAAGCAAACGGAAATCAACTTGTCTAAAATCTAGTTCCTCCAAAAGTGATTTCCTAACCCAAATGGATGAAACACGTCGACAAGGGGTTTTGGGAACCAACAAAATACTAGACTTCGAATTCCTAGGACCTCTTCCAAGATCAAAACAAAATCGCCTAAGGTGACCATTCCTATCACAATATGAGCATGTGTAAACGGGTGGGATGACAGAGAAAGTGTGATCTTTTCTAGCGTCCTTGGAATTAGTTGACCCTCTAAAACAAATAATGGTTTTAGCTTTAGCATTAGAAGCATGAGAACACGATGAGCCATTACCATCACTATCAAACCCACTTGAGTCTGTCAAATCATTTTTTAACTTCAAAATTTTTGACTCAAGCAAAGAATTAGACTCTTCCAAATTAAGGGACGCCTTCTTCAAATTATCAATTAAACTTAACAGTTTATCACGCTCCCCCTCAATTAAAACAAACTTATTCCTAAGAGTCTTTTCGTGTGCCGTAAAATCATCGATTAATTTTTTATCCTCGACGGCACAAACGGGAACCCTAGAATTTTTTAAGTCCTCCAATTCCTTCTCTAAAACTAGGACTCTCTCATCACTCTTCTTTTTGGCAATTTTTAAAGAATCAAAATCAGTACACAAATTACCAAAGTGCTCACGACAAATATCACTTTGAGTTTGAAACTCTTGCAAATATTCAATCTTACTTTTAAAGAGAGAATTTTCTTTTTCCAAAACTTTAATTCTTTTGCAAAGTTTCAAATTCAAACTTTTTAATTTCTCAGCACGGTCGTGAAATTTTTCAAAAATAGGCTCCTCATTAAATGGGCGTTCCATTGAAAAATTGCGATTTTTCATAAAACTGATTTAAAAAAAAAATCAATATCACACAATTTTTGCGAAAAATAGGAATACGCGATAAATTTGCGCAACCTGCTCTGATACCAATTTGAGAACGTGTGTGCTCGCGTTCAAATGATCAAATTATATATAAAACCCTGTTAATCCAAACAAACCCTAAACATGCAGCAGTATGTGATTGAATAAATTGATAATCTATGCAAGAACATTCAAACACATGCAATTAAGGAAAAATCCCCCTCAGGGGCAAAACCATTTATTTTCACTATAATTTGTAAGAGAACGGCTTACAATCGGATTACAATGAAAATACAAGTTGACTAAGAATTACCCTCGGGTATCGGATTCTGTAGTCGCGGCTGGAATTATCCCTTTCCAGTAGGGCTGCAATGAAGAAGAAGAACAGTCTCCTCCACAAGGGTTGAACAAACCAAAGTTGTGTTCTTGGGTTGCAAAAGGATTCACAAAGGTTTGGCAATGATGTGTGAATCAAAACATGAGTCTTGGGACTCAAAAATATGAAGACTAGATGTATTTGGACTCTCAAATTCGTCTCCTAAAGTCTTGCAAAACAACTCCCCCGAAGTTGGTATTTATAGGAAAAAATATGAAGAGTCTCACGTTCTTAAAACTCTAAAATTCTATCCAGCGTACAAAAAAAACAGCATTCTTTAAGGAATTTTCTCTATCTTCAAAAGGTCATAACTCCTTCACCGTAGCTCGGATTGAGGTGCCGTTTTTTCCAGTATCTTCGTTGCGGCGATCTCTTCAACTTTCTAGTTGACCAGACCTCCGAACTATGGATGTGAAATTACGAAAATGCCCTTGAACTCTCCTATTGTGCCTTTTTTTCACTGTTTTGACTTCCCTTGCGTACCACTTGCATTAAGTCCCTAAAATCTTGGAACGTGAAGTCATTGAGGCAGATGTGGGACATATTAGTGGAGATAATGCATGCTTGATTCCCGGAATTCGGATAGAGGCCGTCATGTGAGATCGTGAGGAGACGTGCCAAATGTAGCGGCGTACGACATAAATAAATGAAACATTTCGGACATGTGAAAAATGTCCTTACACCTCCCTCTCTCTCTCTCTCTCTCTCTCTCTCTCTCTACTTTCAGGTTTAATTCTCTCTCTCTCTCTCTCTCTCTCTCTCTCTCTTCCATTTATATATATGTTTGTGTGTATATATATGTGTGTGTGTGTGTGTGCGTGTGTGGGGGGTGGGGCAGGGTGGGGGGAGGGGGTGGGGCAGGGTAGTGGGTAGGGGGTGGGGTAGGGTGGGGGCAGGGGTTAAAAATGTAAATAAATAAGTAATTTTCTATAAATTTCCAAAAATAATATCCAAAAATGTAAATGTAAATAATATCCAAAAATAATATTGAAAAATGTAAATTTGTAGTAATTGTCATCCGAAGTTACTAAAAGCATCCGAAGTTAGAAAAGCATGAAAAATAAAATATTTTTTAAGATTTGTGGTGAATAACTAAAGTTAAAAAAAGTATTACTTTAGTCATTAAATTACTTTTTGAATTCGGGCGATGCGCGTAAATTTGTAGTAATTGTCTTATAATAAAGATCAATTAGTCTATGTTGTTGAAAAATTTGATCAAATTGGTGAGCCCTTCATATTTTAAAAATGTTGTTTTTATTCCTATTTAACTTTTCTTTCTATACACCCTTAATTATATTTAAAGTTTAATAAAATAGGAGTTATAGAAAGAAAAGTGGGGTTTAAATAAAAACACTTTTTTTAAATTTTAGGTTCTGGTGCATAATCTTACTTTGTCACAATTAATTTATATGCCTCAAAGTTATTTTATCACTCTTAGTTTATATTTGTGATAATACTTTATGAACCACAACTTTAGGTTGATTATTTTAGAACTTAACCCATGAATTTATTTTTGTATTTGAATTAATCCATTATATGAAACATACTTGAAATTAAATATAGTGCGCATAGATACTAGCATTCTAGTTCTTATGCGTACGCATTCAATAGCCCTTAGACCCGTTCGAGAGTCATTACCCCTGTAATGAGATCTCTCGAATTGTCCCGTTTGGACAGTTGAGACTGTATAATTTCTGTATGATATTCTTATTGGCTTAAAGTTGTTACTTTTGGAGGAAGTTCTACAGTCGTATCTTAATGTTCTCTGGGTACATACTAGATTGACAAGTGTGACTGTTATTTCTAACACTCACACCTGCTAATCTACGTCGTGTACTTGGAGAACTAAGGGGATATGCTGTCGAATTTTTTTCAAATCGTAATAATGGTCATGAGCTGTTAAGTATATTACAGAAAAATGCAGTCTTGAATGGGATAGGACCACTTACCCTTTAATAGGATAATTAAATGATGGGATAATTAAATAAAACATACTATAAATCTAAGTTTTGTTTACCTTTAATAGGTGTTTAGTTATGGTAGCTGTGATGGGATATCCGAAATACAAAGAGTGGATGGGTGAGACTAATAGAATGGGGGATGTATTTCGCAGAGGTGCTAACGAATTTGTGAAATATGCAAAGAGATGTCGTAATAATTAAGAGTTTTCGTGTCCATGTGCTAGGTGTAAGAATGGTAAGGTGTTTGAGTGGAAAACAGTTGAACTACATTTGTTAAGATCGGGTATGCAAGATAGTTATCGATTTTGGAGTTTTCACGGTGAATTGAAAGTTCCTTTTGTCCTCGACCAACCTTCACAACAACCTTCAACAAGTAGAATAGATGTAGAAGGGGACGACGTAGATCATAATATGTTAGAGGATTTAGTTGATGATGCGTACGGAGTTTATGAAGCTGAGGAGAATGAGGTTACTAATGATGTAGAAGATTCAAGTTCTCGTGAAGATAACAGGATAAAATTTGACGATGACTACCAAAGTTTAAAATTTAAGGCGACCCAACCGTTATACTCTGGCTGTGAGAAAGATCAAACAACTTTACATGCCATGGTTGGTTTGCACAGTTTGAAGACGCAGTACGGTTTATCTGGCAATAGCGTGACGAGAATTCTGAAATGGGTGAAGGGCTTATTACCCAAGGTGAATACACTTCCAAATAGCTATCCTGTTATGAAGAACAGTTTGAAAGGTTTGGGAATGAAGTATAAATCGATTCAAGCTTGTGTGTATGACTGCATACTATACCGAAAGGAGTATGAAAATCTCGATCGTTGTCCGGTATGCGATGAACCTTAATATGTCCAATCTACTAGTAAGGAAGGCACAAGCTCAAAAGTGCCTCAAAAAGTATTGAAATATTTTCCCGTTGGGCCTAGATTAAAGCGATTTTTCACAGTACCATGGATTTGCAGAGGCAATGATTTGGCATGCTAGGGTAGAAGTAGGGGGTAATATCATGCGTCATCTTATTGATTCTACTGCCTGGCCGAGGATGAATTTTGAGTATCCCGATTTTGCTCGAGAACAACGCAACATTTGTTTTGCTATATCAACATATGGTTTCAATCCATTTGGAAATCTAAGCACCAATCAGAGTGTATGGCCAGTGATCCTAGCCCCACTCAACCTCCCTTATTCACAGTGTATGAGACCTGAATTTTCGATGATGGCTTTATTGATACCTGGGCCAAAGGCACCAAGTGATGACATTGATATCTACCTGGCTCCTTTGGTAGAAGAATTAAATGAGTTGTGGGAAGAGGGTGTGCAATCATTTTACTCTTTTAGAAAAGAAGAGTTTACGCTGAAAGCTATGTTGATGTGGGCAATTCATGATTTTCCAGCTTATGGGACATTATCCGGATGTGTAGTACATGGTTATTTGGGGTGTCCTATTTATGGAGAGGAGACTGAATCTCTTCATCTATCCTCTAGCTTAAAAAATGTATACCATTGCCACGGGAGGTTTTTACCTCCAGCTCATAGTTTCAGATTTGAGAAAGGTTCCAATTTTTTATTGGGCGGAGTTGAACATAGGCTACCGCCGAGACAACTTTCGGGTTCAGAAATTGAAAGTAAATCTTCTGAATGTGGCCCAAATATGCCAGGTAAGAATCCCAAATTTAAGAATGTCAAGCATAAGAAGACCCCAACTGGGAATGAAACTGAGATAAGAAAGGCATGGTCTCGGAGGTCAATTTTATTTGACTTGCCTTATTGGAAGAAAAACCCGGTGCACCATGTATTGGATGTGATGCATGCAGAGAAGAACTTCGCTGAACATATTATGGGTACTTGCCTTGGGGGGAGTCATTCGAAGGATGGAGAAAATGCACGAAAAGACCTTAAAACGTTAAAACTTAAGCCACAACTATGGTTGAAAGAAGATAGTAGGGAAAAGACAATAATTCCCCCTGGTGCGTTTACTTTGACGAGTGAGGAAAGGAAGGTGCTTCTAGACACAATATATAATTTGAAGGGCCCATCTACTTTTTCGTCCAACTTGCAAAGTATTGTGAATTATGTTACTCATGATTTACATAAGTGTAAGTCCCACGATTGGCATGTGATCATGCAATTGGTTCCTCTATTGTTTAAGCACTGTTTCTCCAAGCACAAGGATTTGCGTAGGGCTATTATGCAAATTAGTATTACCTTCTCCCTCTTGTGTGAGAAGGTAGTGAATCGAGAACACATAGTGGCTGCAAAATTGGCTGTGAACGAAGCGATTTGTGTATTGGAGAAGTACTTTCCCCCAGCATTCTTTGACATAAGTGTTCACTTGTTGGTACACCTATGCGATGAGGCACTTCTTTGTGGTCCAGTTAGATATCGGTGGATGTATCCGTTTGAAAGATTTATGAAAGTTTTTAAAGATTACGTCAAGAATACGCGATATATTGCAGGATCAATTGCAGAGGAACACATCACCGTGGAGTCATCAATATATACTCGGGAATATATGCCTGACTCGACCACCGTTGATGACACTGATGAATTCCTCGATGATGGTGGTAATGTGATGGGAAAACGAGTGAAATTAACGAGTTTGCAACATGAACAAGTAGCTCGTTATCTATTTGACACACATGAAGATGTCGAAGAATGGAAAAAGTAAGTTTCGAATATTATAATGTTTAACATTATTTTGGATTATTTTATACATGATTAATTTTGTAATATGCAGTAAATATGAAGCCTGTGAGAACAATAAAAGACGAAAAACAATGGTACAATCAGACAGCGAATTTAGGCTATGGTTGACACAAGAGGTAATTATAATGAAAACAGTCGTTATATAACGTTACATTACACTCAAATTTTACCACTAATATAATTAATTTATCTATATTCTCAGCTCCTAAAGATGGGTGATGCGACATCAAGGCTTGCTCGTCTAGCCACTGGACCCTTGTTCGTGGCACAAGAGTACAAAAAGTATCGATTGAATGGTTACATTTTCGGCGCTAAAGTGTACGAGGAAAGTACAAATGTACAGAACTCGGGAATTTCATACAAGGCTCTTACTTTCTTTCGAGCGAGCGCAAAAGATAAAAACCTCGTTGAAGCTGAAATGACTTTCTATGGTGTAATCCAAAATATATTTGAATTGGATTATATAAGCTTCAAAGAGGTTGTATTTTACTGTGAATGGGTAAGAGTTGAGGATAAAAATGCTTGTAAAGTTGATCTTGTCACCAATTTGATCATGGTTGACTTGTCCAAGTTGAAAAGCAACGACCACGTGAGCGATGAGCCGTTTGTTTGTGCATTTCAAAAGGTTAATTAAGTGTTTTACTCGGAGTATATCAACAACGAGTCGTGGTCAATTTTTCAACACGCGCCAAGGCGTCTAAATAGTAGTGTGGATGACTTGGCTGCTCCTACCGAATATCAATCCATTTTTTATGATAACCCGAATTTGAAACAATTTTTCAATTTGTAATAAATATTTCAATTTGTACCGAAACATCCATTTTTAATGCTTTTACTTGATCTGCACTTTATCATTTTCACTCTTGTGTAGTGTGCGTGTGTGGAGAGGAGATTAATACATAAATATTCCAACTACATCTAAGTTTTGTTTATACTAATCCATGAATATACGCTTCTTACCTTTAATAGGTGATTAGTACATAGTTATTTGGGGTGTCCTATTTGTGGAGAGGAGACTGAATCTCTTCGTCTATCCGAACACTAAGAAATTCCATAATCCTATGGAGCGATGCTCTGCAAATTCCTCCCAACCGTTATGTAGCCAAACATCACCAGTTGAAGTTGTCAATTCCACTTTCCATACCCCACCACTTGGAACTTCTAGCAAAACATGGGAGACCATTGAAAGGTGGAGTTGACAACTTCAACTGCTGATTTTTGGCTACACAACGGTTGGAAGGAATTTGCAACGCATAACTCCATAGGATTATGGTATTTCTTAGTATTTAGATATGAAGAGAATTATATTTGACACGATTGCCTGGGGTACATTAGTTGGAAGGAGGTGTCATATGAGCTCAAGTTAGCTGTTTGAGTGACACTACAGGTAATGTATTTATATTTATATGTCAATTTCGATTTCGATTTCAATTACGATTTATATTTATCTATATTTGAGGGGCGGATACTAATTTTACTTTATTTCAATTCAGGGGACAGGGAGTGGCCCTAAGGGTAGGCCACATATGCTCTATACTTATGTGGCTATTCGGACGAGAAGGGAAGGATAAGGAGGTGTTCCCGAGCGTCGCGGTACAAAATATCTTTTCCATGCAAATAATTTGTAGATTTGAGATAATTGATGGTGATGTTGTTTCTTCTTAAATAGTTTCTTATTTGAATATATATTTGCATTATCTTTAGTTTGTTCGGATATATGATGTTTGGAACAGGTACAACATTGCTATAACAGGTACAAATATACTGCTTGGCAGTGGCAGTGGCCATACTGCCCAACAGATTTTTTTTAAATTCTGCCCAGAATTGTCACGGTCATTGACCGTGACAATTTTTTTTAAAAAGGGTCACGGCTTTGTCACGGTTTATAACCGTGACAAACGTGTCACGATCATTGACCGCGACACGACCATGACACAAAATGCGAGTTTTGTGTCAAGGTCAATGACCGTGACACGATCATGACAAAAAAAGTTGTCTCGCCTCGAAATGTCACGGTCATTGACCTTGACAAGTTGGATTTGTCAAGGTCAATGACCTTGACAAATGGGCAGATTTGGTGTAGTGATATGCCTCAAAACCATTTCAACATATTCTATGATTATGGACTTTAAAAATATCATAATATAAAATATGCAATTTGGTTACTTGCCCTTCTTTGAGTTTACTAGTTGTGGTGTCTTGAGATTACGCCTAAGTCTCTAATGAGATCATAAATTTGATTCTACCTTCTTTAAAGAAGTTGTGAAATCGCTCTGTTCTGAATCCCTTGATCATTTATATTAATTTATGATTTAATTCTACACCATCTTTAAAGCAGTCTTTAAACCGCTCGGTTCTGAATTTTGAATCATAAATCCAATAAATAGATCTGTAATCATGCCACACTAAATTTTCTCCATTGAAGAACAAGTTCGACAAACGCATTAATTGGAAGTATTAGATTCTTCCAAAATGAATTTATATATTACGGAAAAGAATGTAGCACTTTATATCAACTAAAGACTCTCATATCTTTTGCAATCTTCATCGCATTTGATAACATTCAATACAGTCAAGAGGAGTAACATATTGAAATTAATCATATCCACTCTTTCAAGTCTATGGAAAATTGAGCACCACGATATCAATACAAATTATATTTACTTTTCATCAACGTTAACATCAATTGAATGTTACATAAAAATGTAATTCTTCATGAAACATCATGTTTAACATAGCATGTTCCAATGATATTTTAATAAAAGTGTCTCACAAAATTGAGAGTGAAAGGGTCACCCCTAAAATTAAAAGTCGCATTATAAATATGCTATTCAAATATATGGTTAATGATATACAATCATGCCACAAATATCCAATAGACTTCTACACGTGAGAATAGTATGTCATTACACACCGCAATTTTCATTACAGGACATTAGGTCTTCGGATGCCACAACATATCATCAACTGTAATAATTATGCAAACATAATAAATTCCTAACCTATAGGACTTTTTAATTTATTATGCGTGAATTTAATATTCTCAAATTTTCAACATGTTGGTTCACATCGTTTTAAACAATAGTGCATATTCATATCTCTAAGAGTCGATATAATGCATGCATTGCAATGTTTAACATACATACCAACAATAATGGACAATGCATTATATTTTATTTTTCTCTTTTTCGTGACACGGGAGATTAAAACCAATTTAAATGTAATATCAAGATTACATGAATTATCACAATAATTAAATATTTTAATTCTACATGGAGTGCAATTCAAATCATGTTTCTAAATATATCACATTTTCATTCATGTAGTCTAATTTAATTAGGTGGCACTAGAATAGTACTGTTACATGTATACATGTAACCGTACAAGAGACCATAATATCATCGCATATATTATTTCACACTAATTCGCATAAAGTGTACTTAAAAATCATGTGAATAACATTACCAAAGATGTGACTAAACCTCAACGCATAAATATCATGTGATAATATACATAAATGCACGTTATTACACATGTGACATCACATCATTATTTACTAATTTATTTTTCGATCTAAGAGCGCACCAAAATTGGTATTTAGCTCTACCGTCAATATATAAATTATTTAAGTATACTATGAATCAAACACACTCTTGTTGTCCTTTTGTTCATTTGGCCAAATATGAATGAATGTATTCAAAATCACCTTATTTGGGATGCACTATTCTAATTTTAGACATTCAAAAGAATGCTAATAAAAAATAGTTAATTTTATCGCTAAAATTATCGCACGCCATGCAATGTCTAATAATCAAATTAAACATTAAAATTGCATTATTCATAAACTAATCACTTTTTATGCCATTTATGCCATAGTCCATGTCAAAGACATAAAAATAAATACATCACTAAAGATAAAAAGATACAAGTTAACTGCATATGAACATTACTCATACTTAATGGATTCAAACTGTCAAATAACCAAATGACACCACAAGTATTCATATATCAAATTTGAGTTTTCAAATTTAACCAATACCTCAAAAAAAAAAAATTATATCTTCAATAATGACATCCAAACTTCAATAATTTTAACATAAACGAAGGAGACGTTTGTAACAATTATGATCCGACAACAAAACTTTGAAACGTTCTTATAATCAATTTCAATCAAACAAAGTCTTCGTAATATTTTGAATGGTCACTCAGTTGCCATTTGCAACTTAGATGATGGCAATATACAATTACCAAAAGTAAACAGTGCCTTCTCATCATTTAGTACGTACAGTTACGGACAAAACTTCCAAAATTAAAGACAATGCACCCGCATTTAGATTCTATTAAAATTATATTTTATCCCAGGTGTGATATCATTTGCATTATTACTAGTATTACACTTAACCCACCAAGAGTAAAAATACAAAAACATTAAGCCACATACAAAATTATGTACAAAAGTGACAAATCATGAAATAAAACATGGTGAGTTTTAATACCACACGTCCAGTAGTCAATGCATTATTATCAAATGAAACACTTTTCAAAATTTTCATGTGCATACAAACATTCCAATACACCTGTTCAAAATTCCCATAACATACAAGAAGCAAAATAAAAGGCTATTGATTATATTAAAAGTCAATAAATAATATATTAATACATTCTCATCAATGTATTACGAAAGGTTTGATTTCATGCATTAACTAAAGGGATGGACAAATATGTTTTCACACATGAGAACTATTCATAAAATTAAAACACAAAGTAACATAAAATAAATTCAGTTTGTCTTAATATTGTTATTTAAAATATATACTTTTGTATTTTATTAAATTTAAAATATGAAATAAATCATATTTATGCAATAAAATTACTACCACTAGAAAACTTACAAACGAAGAAGATGACCGAGTCAAGTGTTTGACACTCTCTCCTTAAGACAAAATGTGCTCCCGCTACGGTGCTTACGGCAATGAACAATGAGCGTTTGCCTCCCAGGATAAAACGGTCTCGACACGCGCAAGAAGCACTTCAGTGTGCGTGTCCCACGAACCAATTATGTTTGATACTCTATCCGACTCGATCGGGAATGAAAAGTATTGACAATATATTTTCTCTCCTTTTTTCTCTCTCTAAAAAATGAAGACAAGTCTTGTATTTATAGAAAACAAGGTGTTTTTTCATGAAAAGACATGTCTTTTAGAAAACAGTCACTTTAGGGACGTTTTTCATGAACTGTCACAACTTATGATGAACAGTCACATCCTTTAGGGACGGTTCTGAAAAACAGTCACTATATCATGAACAGTCACAACCTTTAGCGACAGTTACGAAAAACCGTCCCAGAAAATTAAATAAAATTACCCATTAAACTTCATACATAAATGGGTCACTTTGATACCAAATTTCTTTTTCATCATTTATCCGTTTTAAACAAATAAATATATCGCGTGACTCGTCATGCTACAAGGAACGCGCACGTACTTGATCTTACTTTGACCAATATATTAATTTGGTCATAAAATAATTTGTGTAAAAACACAATATTTTCCAACAATTCATATCACATCCAGGGTCCTGCCTTTTAGAATGTTATTTACCACTTTAATGATACTTAAGAAAAGTTATTAAGCAGTTATATAGTAGCACGAATTGCAAAAGCATGAATTGACTAATTTACTTGCGCATACCCTGAGTGCCTGTGAAAGCTAAAAGGAACACTCATTCGTGCAGATTTATGGCGTATGATTTTTTTTTTCATAAGTTCATTAAAAAAATGAAGTTAACGTCTCATAAAACTCGGCACACCTTTTCCATACAAACAACACGAAACCAACCACCGCACTTCCCCACAAACCGGAGATGACCAAGTCATAACAACCCACTGATAATAAATCGTTTTTTTTAAGAGAGAGAGTTTGATTTGAATGACGAAATACCAAGTCCAAGGTTGTTCGGTTTATGTGGGATTCTCCCTGAATTATAGTATGTATATTCTTGTATAAATAAAGCTGTATTGAATGAATAAAATCTCATCGGTTGAGTCACAAATTATCACGGTGACACCTTTCAAAGTTTATCTAATAATTGTTGTTTTCTTTCTTCGTATCAGAGTTGAGCTCTCTATCTCTATGATTCAACCATGGCTGAACTTACTACTCTTTCCATTTAAACCCCACATATTCATCAACTAATCTCCATTATTCCAATCAAACTTGAATTACCTCATATGGAAAACTCGGATATATCCTCTCATTTAAAATTTGCAGCTGGGAGATCATCTGGTGAAGAAAAAAATTGCAGAAAAAAAGAGATGGATAATAGGACACAATTGACCTACTTGTAAGGAATCACATCATACGAACTCTATCAGAGGAAGCCTTAAGCCATTTAGTTGGACTTGATACAAAATATAAGGTTTGGATTTACCTTGAGGATGCGCATCTCCAAGTAACCAAAGAACGGGAACTACAGTTAAAAAAGCAACTCCATATTCTGTAAAGTAATCCTAACACTAGTGATGATTTTTTGATGAGTTTCAAGAACGTATGTGATATTCTCGCTGCTATTCAAAAACCAATCTTTGATGAGGATAAAACTGTGCAATAATCGCATCTTCTAGGGAAAAAATACGATGTCAGTGTAACTACTATGATATCTAAATCTCCCTTTCCCACGGTCTCAATTCACAACCGTAAGCTTTTGAATTAAGAAATGCGACTACAAACCAAGCATCTTAGGCTGGATGAGGATTGAATTTAGTCTTCAGTTCGCGGCACTCTCAAAATAATGATTGGCCAGTAAAAGTCACGAATCGCGAATGAAAATTAATCCAAGAGAAGTCGAGGCAAACTAAGGTTGCGTTTGTTTTTTTATCTCAAGTCTGAATCTGAAATCTGAAGACTGAATCTGAAGTCTGAAATCTGAATCTGAAAAATGTGTTTGTTTTTACGTCTGAATATATTTCTGAATGAATGTATTTAGACTGATTCAGACTTCAGATTCAGACTTTAGACCTAACTCTACCTCTTAATCATTAAGAGGCAAATATGACCGTTAACCTCTTAATCAATTAAAAAAACAAACACTTTTTGATACCTCTTAAGTCTGAATGGTTCAGATTCAGACTTAAGAGGTAAAAACAAACGACCCCTAACCCTTATTTTGTCTTCACGGCACAACAAAAATATGGAAGAGACAATTTTTTTGGAAAGCATGAATGTGGAAACAATTTCCACTCTAGATGGAAGTGGTTTGTTCCAGCTAGCGAATTTGGAAGACATCAAGGACCTCCTCCTTATGTTCCAAACAATAACGGAGGTCAAAATCACTTGGGTACATACACCAACCCGAACAGTAGGAACTGCTGGACAGAATGTATGACCAACAACTCCAGGTCATGTGCATTTCCAAATATGTCATCGCTTTAATCACATGACAGCCAAGTGATAGTTTAGATATGTCTATACCTATGATCCCAATGAAAGCCTCCCCCAAGATCTTGCATCTTCCATATTGCTCGACACCTCACCCACTCAAACATGGTATGCAGACACCAGGGCTTCTTCTCACATAACCACAGACCAAGGTAATCTTCAATAATTACAAAAATATAATGGTAAGTCTTATGTTCTTATTGGTGATGGATCACCTCTCTCTATTGCTCATATCGATCATACTTCATACATTCTCAAAATGGTGAAGTACATTTAAAAAATGTTTTGGTTGTTCCAGAGCTTACAAAAATCTTATCTCTATCAGGAAACTAACAAAAAAAAACTCATGCACAATTGAATTTTTCGCTTTTGGTTTTTAGATAATGGATCAAACCATGGCGAGACTTCTAGCAACGGGGGAAAATAACGATGGTTTTTATTCTTTTGAAAGTCACGGGGACGAACAACTCTAGTTTCATTAAAGTCATCAAAGCAGCCTCTAAAATTTGACATCAACGACTCGGACATCCACAAGTGATGTGAATATGTGCCGCTTTTTATTTTTTTAATCTTTTATTTTTTGGGTCCTTTTATTTGGACCCATTTTTCCTGTATAGACACCGGACCTGCTATAACCCCACATATATGGGTGCAAATCTATTCAATACACCAAATCTATTCGTGTGTAGAGAGAAAAAAATAGGCTTTCACACGGATAAGGGGCATTTTTGACGGATACATTTCAGATAGAGGTGGTTCATTTCTGATTGGCCATTTTAGAGGTAATTTTTTTAGGAACTCATTTCAAACAAAGGTGGTGCTTTCTTAGCTGTCTTCAACCAATATGGTTCAGCACAATCTCTGAGATCTGGCATTTTTTTTAATTTTTTTAGCCTTCAGATCTGGCCTGTTTTTTTCCTCTCTTTCGTTCAGCACAATCTTTATATATATATATATATATATATATATATATATATATATATATATACACACACACACACACATGAGGATTAGAGTTCTATCTGAGATGGGAAAGGAATCTGGTATGTTTAAGGAGGTTGCCGTTTTTTTCTGTTATGTGTGGATTTCAATCTTTGATAGAACTCACAGGAATCTTGGACTGAGGATCCGTTTTTTTTAACAGGAATCTGGTTTGTTAGAGTTCTATCCGAGATAGAACTGTGAGGTGTTTAACTGCCGTTTTTGTTTTATGTTATGTGTGGGTTTAATAACAGGGTTAAAATAGTCCATTTTTTATTTGGTTTACTTGATCAGGTAGAAATTAAACGGAGGGGCTATTAACAGACTTGTTGGGTTCAAATAAAAGCACCCTATTTTTTTTAGTAGTGCATTGTATTGTTCTCATATTTTTCTTTGTTAGTATTTAGAGGAAGGAAGGTTAAAGGGCATCTAGGGATATAATTGTAATTAAAATAATAGTTTAGAGCCCAAATAGCCTCCTACTTATAAATACTCTTTTATAGCCTCGTATGAAACATTCTTCTATTTTGAGATATAGTGATTTGAAAGAGTTTTAGAGGGAGTCATCTTCTTCTTGCTCCCATTTGACGTCATTTTATGTCAATTGGTATCAATGCCTCATTGGTTCTACCTGTTGTCGGGAGTGGTGGTGGTGGTGGTGTTGTTGTTGTAAAAAAAACATAAAAACTTTTAAAAAAAAACCGACAAATGGGTCCAAGAAGAAAATACCCTCCCGTGGAATCTTCTCACGAGCGTCTCGAGGACGTTACCAATCAGTTAATAACTCGGATGGAGGATTTTGATGCCCATCTTCCACCACCACGAGCCACCACCGACCACCCTCGCACCGCCCCGACACCATCTCAAAACCCTAACCCTTATTCACCAAATTCGAATCATTCCACACCTCTTCCACAAAAAAAAATCAATTCCACAAACCCTAGTCCTATTTATCTCCAAGTCGGCACCACCACAAGTGGCATGGCCCCACCGTCTGACCACTTCAGATCACGACCGAAGGACATCCGCCTGGCTGGACTGCCCCAAACCACTGTCCGAAGCAGCAATTCTGCATGGAAGATTACCGACCAGCACCGGTGGCCTCTTCTGGCCTATCTCCGACCCAATACATCATGGATTATAGGCAAAATGTCCCTCCGATTATCGGTGACCCCTCCTCATCCATTGATCACGACCTACAAAGCCACCAACATCAAGAAACCTATCTGATGGGTCGAATACAACCTCCAGCAAGAACAGGTTCACCAATCTCCCAAACTCACCACCAGAGGCAGCGGACCTACCTTAACGAAGGTCGTTTGGCACCGACAAACCCCTCGGCTCTATTTCAGTATCTTCATCTCCAAGATATGTTCAAATCACTCCAACAATGATTGGGACTTACTTTCCGACAATAGCCAAGATGATCTGAGACCTTCGGCACCCAAATGGGCCGAATCCGACTCAACAGGTGCCTTTCCATGATATTCAAGGGATTGAGACCAAATTCCTGCAATCTATAAGTCCGTACATCCCTTTTTGGGTCGAATTCCTTCAACCACTCAACAAACATGTGCAAATGTGTCTATTCCGGTGTTAGATGACCTCGTAATGGTCATTGATAAAGATTTTGAGCAAGAAACCCTAGGGTTTTAGCCCCCTCATGCCCAAGAAATCATCAACACTAACCCAAGTCTTCCCAACTACCCTCACATGTTTGGAACCCCTCAAACACATACCTCAATCATTGAAACCCTAAACCAAGATAACCCCGCCTTCAAAAATTACCAATCCTCAACCAAGGAGCCTTTACCACCACCCAAATTTCCATTAAACCACCATCATCTACCATCTCCTCTTCTTTACCCACCTCGCGTCCTTATCTCATCCCATTTACCACCACAAACTCACCAAGCCTCTACCATCACCCCTCATCATGACCCCACCCTCCAATACCTTTCAACCTATCCTCATCACCACCCACAAAGTCACATTGAGCCCCACCATCTTCCTTCCATTCCACCGGTCCTACTCACCACTGTTGACCCCCATCCATCCTATATTTCTTTACCCATTCTTACGCCCCCACCTAAGCTGCCCACCTCCCCACCCACGGGACACCCGAGAAATGTTCCTCACACCCAGTCTGAGTGGGATGCACATTCAGTCCATTTTGTCCCTGTTGATTCCTTTGAGCGGGTACGAGAGTGGATTGGTCTCCCCAAATCTGAGGATCCACCCTGACCCTGACCCCATTATCTTCCTGACATTAAGCCTCCCCCACCCACTGAGTGGAATACCTATACGTCCCTTTTTGACTCGTTGAGTCCGAAGGTTATCCCATATGTACCCGTCACAGAGAGACATTGCTTTTTTGCATTATTATTGAGGCCAATAAATGGATCACTATCCCTACCTCCTGCCTTTAACCCCATCTCCACCTCCTCTCCAACCTATGGAGGTAGTTTCACCCTATATTCCCCCTCCCTCCACTCGTCCGTCTAGGGACACCACTACTAGCTCCTGATCCTCGATGATGACCTAAATGAGGGCGATGAGACCTTACATGGTGGAGATGTTATCACACACTTAACCCTCTAGTTGTTATCGATGAGTATGCAGGGTGTTTTTCGGGTGGATGTCATGATTTTAATGGCCACCTTCATCCCAACACCGTTATTGACCGGCTCGCCGCGATGGAGTGAATTTTTTTGTATAAATGACTGAAGGGTCACTGATGTGTTTTCCTGGATGCGACTAAGTTGCAGGGCTACGCAAGTGTATGGTGGAATGATGTGGAGTAATGCCATTCCCCTGGGGACCTACATACTATCTAGTATTGGGCCGAGCTCTAGACATAGATGATTATCGCATTTGTTCCTGTTACTTACGAGCATGACCTCTTCCTTCGAATACAGTCTCTCTAGTACGATACTCCAGTCTTAAACTACACGGAGTGTTTCCAACTTCTTTGTACTCGCGTCCGTCTTGGCGAGAGTGAGGAGCAGTGGATTACTCATATATCCATGGGCTGCATAGTTATATCCAACGAGATCTTGCTTTATGTGATATCACCTCCTTTGCGAAGGCGGTCAAGTACGCCACTAAAGTAGAGTCCTTCCATCAAACTTTCCTTCCACCTCGTGGCCGCTCCACTCCAACTCCTCTAGCCCCTATGATTTCTAGTGCTCATGTGGCCCGATCTACTTCAGTTGTTCTAGTATCCACTGTTCCACCTCTTGCACCCTCTTACCCCATAACATTCAATGTTACAATTATGGGATGATTGGCCATAGATCTTCGTATTGCTCCCTTCCACAGCGTCGTGCTCTTCTAGCTTCAGGAGACCCTGAGTATCTTGAGGAGACGGAGGAAGCTCCACCCTAACATGCCTTCATTAATGTTGTCCATGGTGACACTGAAAGCCTTCCCCTTTGAGTTCGAGGATGAACTCTTTCAAGGGGGTGAGAGTGATGTGAATATGGGTCTCTCGTCATTTTTTTAGTCTTTTATTCTTTTTAGTAATGCATTGTATTGTTCTTGTATTTTCCTTTGTTAGTAATTAGAAGAACGAAGTTAAAGGACATCTAGGGACATAATTGTAATTAGATTGATAACTTATAGCCCAAGTAAACTCCTACATATAAATACTCTTTTGTAGGCTCATTTGAGGCATTCTTTAATTTTGAGATATAGTGATTTCAGAGAGTTTTAGAGAGAACTATCTTCTTCTTACTCCCATTTCAAGTCAGTTTATGTAGTGTTTGTAATAGTTGTCAAATGGGAAAAAGTTATCGGTGACCGCTTTCCTTATCAAATAATAATAGTTCATTTCCACTAGAAATGATCCATTGTGATTTATGGGGAGTGTCTCCATCTCAATCCGTAAAAAAATTCCTCTGATTTTACCCATTTTACAGGACTTTATCAATTACATAAAAAGTTAGATTTTTATACTACATTTCTTACATTCCAAAAATGGTGGAAATACAATTTGATCACAAAATAAAATCTTTAAATGTGATAGATAAGGGGAGTTTAACCTAACTAAATTTAATTCTCATCTTCATCAATGCAGTATTCGCAAACAAATTTCATGTGCAAACACATCGTAGGAAATGTCATTGCAAAACGCAAGTATCGACACATTGTTGATATGGGGATGACCTTACTTTTTCATGAAAACCTTACCAAATATTTATGGTTATAGTTTTTTCTAAATAAAATTTGTCTCATTAATCGTTTTCCTTCAATTGCAATTCAAATGGACACATTGTTTTTCGATTATATAGAAAATACCCGAATTATTCACATTAAAATTTTTGGATGCAAATGTTTTCCATATTTATGAGATTATGCAAACAAAAAACTTGAATAAAATTTTATACATGTGTTTTTTTAGGATACAACAGTCAACACAAATGATATCGGTGTTTACACCCATTTCTCGACACATTTTTTAATCTTAACATGTTGTATTTGATGAAGTTGTTTTTCCTTATGCAGATCCACCCTCACATCGTACTAATTAATCAACCTTCCACATGATTCTACGTTCAGTGATATGGCAGCAAACTTTCAAGCTTAACCATTTGTACCCCCTCTCCCAAATACTACTCCCACACAATTCTATACACTATCCACACCAATAACTTCTGAACCTTCTCCTGCCACACCTCCAGACATCCTACCTAAAATGGCAATCCAATCAAATACCTCGTCTACTCCTTCTCCCTCGTCTACCACACTCACCTACAATCCACTCCATTGCATCTTCCCTCACCTACTTCACTTTCACTCAACACGAATCATCATTTACCCAACCTCTCTCTTGTTGTTCAACTACCAATCCCATTACTGCAAGCCGACACTCACCATATGCTTACTCATCATAAATCCCACATCAATGCCAATGCATTACATGACTTACTTTCCTTTAGTCCACATACCCCTTATGAGCCTAGATCTATTTAAACTGCCTTATAATCCCCTCATTAGTACACTGCTATATAGGAGGAACTTCAATTCCTCGACGAAAACAACACATGGTTCCTTATTCGCCGACTCCACACCATGCATCTCCTTGGGTCCCGTTAGGTTTTTAAAACTAAACTTAACTTCGACAACACAATTGAAAGATTCAAAGCTTGACATGTCACTAAAGGCTTCAGTCCGTCGTTGGCATTGACTTTTCAGAGACTTTCAGTCATGTCATTAACCCTCCAATGATTCGGTTAGTTTTATCTCTTTTCACCACACGTGGGTGGTCCATACGTTGACTCGACCTTAAAAATTCTTTTCTCCATAGCCATCTCAAAGAAGAGGTTTACATAGAACAACCTCCCAGATTTTTTACACCCACTACCCTCATCATTTGTGTTGCCTCCGCCATATTGATACTAGTTATGGTCTTAAGAAAGCTCTTTGCTCATGGTTTGATGGTTCAATCAATTTTTTCTTTATCTTAGGTTCTTTTGTAGTGGTGCTGACTCGTTCCTCTTCATTTTTCAAAATAATGGCACTAATATCCTCCTTTTGTTCTTAGTGGATGACATTATTTTGACAAGCAACAATAACCCTGCTCTCTCCTCCCTAATCACCCTATTAATCATCAATTCTAGAAATAATCCTTAAATTTACATGGTGATATTTCGTATTAAAAAGTTATCATTCTAAAACCTTACTTTTTTCTGAGATCTACATCATTCAATCCTTTAATTTCATGTTCTAATCATAAAGGTACAACGAGCTTCATAAGAGCCTTAATCAACCCAAATAATTCATCTAATCAAATCAATTCATCTAATCACTAAACATGATTCAAAACTCGGATTTGAAAAAAGGAAAAAAATATTTCAAATCAGTTTCAGATTTAGTAAGAGTATTCCAAGATATTCTTTCCTTAGAATTGAAGAACATAGGGACATAGGTTTGAATCCTTATCATTTTTCCTCCTTGGACTTTTTCTCCGCTTCTCCCAATGACCCATGGCTGCTAGGGTTTGCTTCTCCTAAGAATAAATGGTAAGGAATGACCCTTAATCCCATATAAAAACTTAAATTCCCATACCACCATTAAATGGATATTTTCGGGCCCTTAAATGGGCACAAAATACAATCCGGATTGACCTGAAACTCATTATGGGCTTAATTTAATGCAATAAAAACACATAAACGGACATACGTGTGACCCCAATTTCCAGTCTAAATAATACTACCCATAACACCACGGTAATACCTCACGGCATCAATAAATTATTCTACGCGTACACATAGTCCACAATCCTATAATTAATATCACTAATTAATTATTCTAAACTTACGTTACAAAATCATTCCGCACGAAAAAAATAATTATTATGTAAATTATGCCAATTTATTATTATTAAACCACACAAGTAATAATTTATTCCATTTATTAATTTATTTCTCACCTAATAAATAATAAGTATCCACAAACATGCGGGTTATTACATTCTCATCCCCTAATAATGTCATTTCATCCTCGGAATTTGCAAAAGCATAACATCATAACATAACCAGCACAAATATCGTAGTCTTCTACACAATTATGTTGTACCTGTATCACATGAGAAAATAGAAAAGGCACACATACGCCAACCATAGTGTGTCACGGCTGGGTCCCCCAAACACCCTATACCACATGTACAAATGCACAAACATCATATACGAATAACACATACATCCAGAAATAAACCTCACATATAATTCATGATTATAAAGTAAAGGTATACTTGAATACCCTACTAATCGTAACTCAACTCTTCTTGATTACCCCCCCCCCCCTCCCCTCAACAAGTGGCACAAACATTCCTAAGTGCTCTCAATACTACACTCCTTGGCCCCGTTGGCCTTAAATCATATAATTTATCATCGCTCGATGCGTTATATCTCCACACAATTAATAACATATTAAACAAAACTTCCTAGACCCTAAACATCTCTCAACTCCTGGCACTTACTAATCTCCATCCGTGGGATGTCTGGCAAGAGAAATCCAAAAAAAGAACCCTCCCGATACACTATTGCCTAGTGTAGTCAGTTATCGAGATTCGTTGGCCCAAGACTACACACAGAACAATGCACCAATCACACAAATCTTAACTTATGACAATTCTAACAAAAGGCTCACCCATTCTAAGAGTGATACGAAACCGTTTAAGTTAATCTCTCTAATAATGCAAAAAATATAATGATTTTCTTAAACATTCAGTAAGACACCCTCTTCCCATTATTAAATCCAATAATGTGTTTAATCACTTCTAAACCTCTGAACATTTAACCATTTTAATAAGGGTTTACTATCACTTGTCTCCCAAACAATATCATTATGCTAACACCATATGTGACCATACACAACTTCATCTAATCGAGGCCATCACTAGCCATAAAATTCTCAAAATAACAAAAACTTTTACAATAAAAGTGTTTTTCATCACGCATATGTGACACTCCATAAAATCCATAACTAAATTGATAAAGTCTAATATAAAAATCACGGGAATAAAAAACTTTTCGTAACATTCTCAGCATATGAAATAATAAAAACCAAATGAACAATGACGAGGTAAGGAAATACTGAATAACCAAAAAATCAACTCTGATACCAATCACTATTAATGAAACAGAAGTCAACTCTGAATATAAATTATGTAATCATACAAAATCCCAAATATGAAAATAAATATACATGTACAACCTGACTGAAAATAAAAGAGTATAATAAAATAATGAGTTACACTTACTCGACTCCAAAAAACCTACGAGTAACAAATGGGACATCGCTAGACATTCTCCTCCAACAAACCCACGTCCACAGGAAGTACCTCAACAAGAACTTGTAAAGATACTTTTTAGAAGAAAACGTAAATATAAATCCTATGTAGAATAGTGTTATAATTGAAATTGACCCCATTATAACTACAAATCTTCCTCTCGTGTTTAACATATTTTAGTTTATAGTTACCCAACCCACCAACCTAAAATATCACGTGGTTCCAAATACTCAACCCATATGTAGAGCATGTGATTAAAGTCTTACAAAGTCATTCTTTAATCTTTAGTTCTTATCTTTAAGTTTATGTCTTTCATTAGAAAACATAAGTTGTGTGGTAGTTTTGAACTTATGGTATGTCTCATAAATTAACCAATATACTAATAACAAGCATATAACTCAAGTCCATACACATTGGACAATCTCATGCAAATAATAGAATATACAAGTCTCTAGTATATGTAGCACACAAATTTAAAACACACGTATGTAGTTGTAAGTTATATAAAACTATAGTATAACACATAAATCGGTACAACTAACCCTACTACCGCCACATATTAATCACATGTGGTAGGAGAAAGACTCCATCACGTCTAACATGCATTCAAAAGTGCAAGCCCCAGAATGTAAAAATTGATGGACTATTCTCATGCTCGCACATAATGAAGGTCTACCCCTATTACCTTCGGGAATAGCTCACCCATACTAGTTATGGTCTCAGGTTCTCTCAACCCTAAGGCCCCACTATGATCAAAGGATAAATCACTATGTCTACCTATCATCGATATTGACCACTATACGAAACGACATACTATGGACCCACCGGTACACAGATACCTATACGTAAGACTATGGGGTAAAATGACCATGGCAAAACTCATCTCCTCACAAAGGCACAATCGCAATCCTCACCATACGTGCCCCATAGTGGAATCCCTTTGAATATGTCACAGTGAGTATTTACCAATGCAATGTATATCACATAAAACATCTATTAAACTATAAGCCTCATTAATGAGTAGAATCGAATAAGCATATAAACATACCAAACCAAACCAACTGGATTACCGGTAAAACCCTTACTAACGGGATAAATCAACATAACATATACAACTCTCACTGACGGGTTAAGTTAAATCACATACATATTTCAACCCAACTCTACTAGGCCACACTAAGCATCTTCATTTATAAAAAGGTTATAGGACATCTATAAACCTTAAACTTATTCCAAGATACATTAACCCTAAAACTCCAGGCTCCTAAATTTAAGTATAGTTTAACCCTACCATGCTCCAAACTACAGACATAAACCATACACGATCTCAATTAGCCCTTTTCTATCTCTTAAGGCATAACATATATGCATCAAACCGTACCAAAATTATATAATGATCAATAAATATGATAACTATCCCACTTTAGGGATTTTAACCAATTCCTAATCTTATCGAAATAATATAACCCAATTGGACCATCATAATGACTCCTATAGATCATATTAAATAACCCACTCCTCTATAACTTCCCAATTTGAAATCAAATCCCATTTTATTCCGAGGTTTACAACCAAAGGCTTCCTTCTTAAATTAACCCCATTAAATCAACAATTTTTCCCAATATCCAAATACCCTAATTTTCAATCCCTAACAACTTAATTTCAATGAATAAATCTACATTCTATGAGTGTATGAAAAATATATGCTAACACATCCTAGACTAAGCCTCAAAACCAAAATTTGCAACCAAATACACTAAAATTCAAACTAGGATATACTTGCTACCACCTATCGATCGGTGTCTTGGGACCAGTCGATCGGTCAACATAGAACCTCCAAAATTACCATTTGATACGGGATTTACCATCTTCAACCCCCATTTTTCTCTCTCCAACCTCCATTAATGAATTCGAAAACTTCATCCAAGCACCTAACCAGCATTCAAATGATAAATGTGCATCATCAACACAATTGGAACCTATTTCCATCGTCAAATCCCAAATATACTACAATATTTGAAGTTAAACCCAATTTCAATTCAAGAACCCTAGATCTATCCAATTTTATATATTTTCATGGAGTGATTCAATTAAACATAAGGTTTTTATATAATTATCAACATAAAATAAATTCAAATCCTTGTTTATTATTTTAATCCAATTTCATGAAGAAATCAATCAATATAAAGGGGAACTTAACCTGATTAGTACCTAGATTAGGTTAATTACGAAAATTAACTAATTAATTATCTAAAATCAAATTTACAATATAATTTAATTTAGATTTTGAATAAATAGAGATAATATTGACACACATGAAATCATAATCATATTTTATATAAACTTGCCTCATGATTTGTGGAGAAACCAAGCCAAATCTCCCAATTTATTCTCTTCTCTCCATCCTCCTTCTCATTATACTCTCGTAGTACTTCCTAAATGTGTTTAGTGATAAATTACCTCATAACAATCCCTCAAACTCCTTTAATCTCAAAATTTGTTTTGGGCCACAAATGGGCATCACCTAAAAGGGCCCCAAAATAACTCTAAATAACATAAAACCTTGTCCGAGTATTGTACTAACCTAATAGGCCTTTAAACCATCGTTTTAAACTAAAAATGGACATTCCACGCGTTTCCAAATCCAATTACATAATATACCCAAAAGAAACAACTAACAACTGAGTTATTTAATAATTACCCCATACGAGTCCAAATATTAATTGATTTAATTAATAAATCACCGTGGATTAAATCTAATTTCGAATCCAATATAAATAACAGATACAAATATAAATAGTGGCATCTCCTGTAATGACTCAACCCAGATTTATGGGTTACCCGTGGTCAACTCGGTTCTATCCGAATGGTAGGTGTTAAGTGCAATGAAACAACCTAAATATTGCTGCTAGTTCAATTTTATATAATTAACATTTAACTTGTTTAGCTTGCGATTTTCATTTAAACCAAGCTAGGTGAGGGACCCGTGGGAAGCGTCCCCAGAATCCAAGCATACAGAGTTACTTGCGTAAAATAAAGGAATACTTACATGTGCAACAATCTCAAAATATGGAACGCACCCAATCTTCCGTACCAATGGCAAGGGAATGAGTCGAATGCCTAGTGTGAAATTACAACAATTCTATGTTGTTTCGGACGACAGAAAGGAGAATCTAACACGTTATATCTACATGAACATGAAACTACCTTATATATATACCTACATGCATGAAACCGTTTTTATTCCAAAAATATTATTTAACCCGATTAATTCACCTTAATCCCGCAAAAGAATTGTCCTCTACTTGATTTGACATTATTCCCTGATTTAAAACACCCGGTTAAATACTTAAAACAAATACACTTTGTTTAAGAAAAATCATTTCTTTCCCTAAAATTACCCCTTTATTCATACAGATTCACATTAGTATTTTCTTTGAAAATCATCCTTTCAACACGCGCAAGTACCATGTTAGAAAATACTTATTTTTCCTTTAAAAACCTTTCATAAACACATCCTTGTATTAATTATTGTTTAAACCTCTTTAGGTTTATTAACTTCCCATTTAATCCATTCACTTTACCATTCATTTACCTTATAGGCGTTAATCAATTTTTTCATTATTTGTCCATTTTATCCTTTATCGGAACGTTTATTTATTCATTCAAGTTAGGTTGTGTTTTCAAATATTCACCACACAACCCATTTCTTGATATGTTCCATTTTCATTATCTTTTTCTCGATATCTTCCAATTGTAATACCCCGTATTTTCGTGATATTTATTTTTTGGGATTAATTAAATTAAATGTGTATTAATTTGGGAATTAATCCGGATTAAAATACTAGAAAGATGCGAGTTGGTATTTAATTATAATGTGCATATATGATTATATATGAATATTGAATTATGAAACTTGTCGTGAGATTGAAATACGGCAATTTGGAAATTTTGTTGAGACGCGTGTGACAGTCGCGTCGGGAATATATTTATTTTAATTATAAAGTGAATTTTATTTCTATTAACCGTATGGTCATTTTGAGTGCGCCAACGCGTCCAGAAGGGTCGAAATAGTCAGAAAACACTAGCCGGGGGTTTAGTTTGGGTCCCGGGGCATTTTTAGGCCATACCGGTAACGTATAAGGGTAGTTTGGTAATTTCGGAGTTTTGGGAATTAAAACCCACGAAAATTAGGAATTAATATCTGATTTAGACTTTACCCACTAAACCCACTAACTATACTAAATGACTTAATGGGCTACGGAAGTTATTGGAATTAGTTCCAAAAGTTTTCCTAAGGCAAACCCTAGCCACCATTACCATCCTTAGAGAAGAGCTTGTAAAGAGAGAGAAGGGAAATCCTGCAGAGAGAGACAGAATCATTCATCTTCAACATCAAAATCAGAGATACACATAAGTCAAGTGGTTTAATTTCGTTCTTTACAAATAATGTTTCTTCCATGCGTAGGAAATTGGCAGAATTTGTAGTGTTCTTGGGAGTTTGATAAAAAAACCATTAATTGGAATTAAAACTTTATATTTTGACGAAAGGATTGCATGTAGAATTGTGTTAAGAGGATTATTATGATGGAAATACACCTTGTTCGTATCAAAAACGGATTTAATTATACCCATTGGTGACTTTAAAATTTTAGGGTTCATGTTCATATGATTTGGGGTTAAATGAAGGGATTTGATGATTCAATGATGTTTAGGAAGAATTGGCCCTTTATAAACGTTAATATATGACGTAAGTATGTTTAGGATTGATTAGAACCCATGTACAATTGCTGATTTGATGTTTAGAGGATATTAGAGGTGAAGAAAAGTTGGAAAAACGAGTTAAGGAAAATCTGGGCTCGAATCTGGCCACTCGTTAGAAGACCTGCCCAGGTCGTTCGAACGAGCTCGTTCGAACGAGCTTCTAACGAGTTGACCTTTGACTTATAATGAGGGTGATGTTCGTTCGATGACTTCGTTCGAACGAGACCTCGTTAGAAAGCCCACTTCGTTCGAACGAACTCTCGTTCGAACGAGACTTCTAACGAGTTGACAGTTTAGGCTTTTTAGCCTGTTTTGATCCCGAGTGCCCCATAACCTTGTTTATATATAGAGATAAAACTTCCTTGTGGATTAGTTGATATATTTGGGATATTTGGGATATAATGAAGAGTAAAACCTAGAAGTGTAGTTTGAACCTAAGGGAAATTATGAAGTAGGACGTGAGTGTCTATTACGATGCGAAAACTATTGACGGCTTAAATAATTATATTAACTGGGAACATATAAATTGTGTAGCATTATATGTCAGTAAGAGAATGAGAAGTATACCACAACTATATTATGGTGATTACTAAGATGTGTGCTTACTTAGTACATGTATATGATTTTGTGTATGACATACCTACCATACTTGCTATCACGAGAGGTTTACGTTTGCTTAGGGCCCTCTAATCCTTGTGTTGCCCGGATTTATATTGGTACCTCGATGAACATAGGTCAGAGAAGGACTTATTGGGATGTTAATAAGTCTGCTGATCGTGGGAGCGCAGGTATGTGCGTGACCCATGTGATGTGACTGTGTTCGCCTCCATTATTTGTGATGTTGTTATCTGAGAACGATTCCTGAGAGATTCGGAATGCGTGATCCTTATGTACGTGATGTACCGGGATGGATAGCAGAGTATGTGTGCACCGCAGCTTAGTCTCGGGCTGCTTGTATTGTATATTTATGACGTGAATAATATACACTTAATTAATGGGAACTTTCATGTTGGTATTGTGAATATAATTATGGTAATGTTTTGAGAAAACATAACGGGTTAACCGATAGTAAATTGTATTACTAATTGAGAATCTGAGTTTAAGTAAAGACCTCTATTTAATTGATAATGCTAGAATGTAATATGGGGATCGAGTTGTAAGGGGTAGAACTTATTACGGTTTGGTTAGATATGTATGTCATGTAGATGGGTACGGTACGTTAGGAGTGCACATGTAGTCGAGAGGTGAGAATTTCATGTGAGTGCACGTCCTAACATGTATTTTGCATTTAATGTTTTAATGTTCTTAAAACACTTGCTGTTTTTAAAATGATTTCCACTTTCGGGCTCTGACCCATTTGCTTTCAAATCTATTTTTGTAAAAACCATTTTAGGTGCCCAGCCACAAGGACACCATGCTTAGGATCCTCATTCAGGTGACGAGATGTAGCTGTCTGTGGAAGTTACAGGACTTTGCTTGTAGACGCTTCATCTATCTTGACTCTATTTTCAACATTTATCAGTTGTAGGGCATGTACCCCATTTCTTTTAGAGACATTTCATTTATTCCAGTTATTCCGACTTCTGGCATATAATTAATTCAGAATTCAGACTTGTCATATTATTTTCAGTTGTGGGATTGTTGTGAGGAGTTTTCCTCCGGACTTCTTATTATTTGTTGGTTATTTCATTACTTCGTTATGGTGTATGGTTATGTTATTCTTCCATTATTCTTTTATTGCATGTTAATCAGACTTAATTTAAAATTTGGCAACTTACTTTTTAAATACTAGGTGGTTAGTAATTATTAAAATGTTTTCGACAGTGATGCTATTAACTGAACCAACTTGGCATTTTGTATTGATTTAATAAAGGAGTAGCTACCCGGTATTTAATTAGTCGGGGTGTCACAGGTGGTATCAGAGCATCAGGTTCTAGTGTCCTTTAGGATCTGAACGGCTTATTATGTTTCCGCTAAGCTTTCTTTGATGAAGAGCCCTATATTTTAGGACTGTTGTATTCTCTTGTATATGCTACGTTCTTCAGCTATTTTATGTTTATAACTGCGAACTTATAAACTTCATTCTTATTTCAGATGCCTCCACGACGTGCACAAAGGGTTCCTAGGGATGCAATGCCAGAACCACAGCCCGCACCAGTTCAGGGCACGATGAATGCCGCTGAGGTTGCAGCCATTGTGGCCCAGGAAGTAAATGCCGCACTAGCAGTAGTTCAGCAGGAACCACCTCAGGCGCCAGTAGCCGCGGCAGTTCAGGCACATGCATTCCCGTCTACTTGGGAACGTGTACGTGATGCTTTTCAAAAAGCACACCCACCGGAGTTCACAGGTAGCTCCGATGTCGTAGTTTCGAGTCAGTGGAGGAAGGACATTCAGCGGCACCTGAGGATGTATGAGTGCACCAATGTACAAAAGCAGATACTAGCTACCTTTAAGCTAGTGGGGTCTGCACTGCAGTGGTGGGAGTCTATTACCACCGTGGAGGAGAGAGATACTCTCACTATTCAGGAGTTTTGGGTGCGGTTCGATCGTAAATACTTTCCGTCAGCTGTTCACACGGAGATGAGAAGGAAGCTGATGAGCCTTAAGCAGGAGGGTAAGACTGTGGCCGAGTATGAGGCCGAATTCACTGATCTTCTGAACATTGTTCCGGATGAGATACCAACAGAGGAGAAGAAGATACAGAAATTTACAGACGGGTTGACATAGAGGATCCGTCAGCATTTGTTGGGGAACCTATCGTTGGCCACTAACTCTGATGTGGTTAACGCTGCATTGTTACATTGCCAGGATCACCGCTTTCACATGGCTGAGGGCAAGCGATCGGGAGAGTCCATCCATCAGAGCATGACTGGAGGACATGGTACCAGTGGGGCACAACCTGTTCAGGGGCAGAGGCAGGGTGATCAGGGTTCCCAGCAGGGGGATCACAAGAGGTTCAGGACAGGGAATTTTAGGCACGGACAAGGAGGTTTCCGACAGGGCCATCAGGGTCCGAACGGCCATCAGAACCAGCAGGGTCAGAATGGTCAACAGCAGTTTCAGCAGGGTCAGTGGAGGAACGGTAACGGACACCAGGGCCGGGGGCAGCAGGGGCAGAGGGGGGTGAACTTCCCGGGGAAGTGTTTCGTTTGTGGCAAGACTGGCCATAAATGCCAGGACTGTCCTGATAAGGGCAGGGCCCCGCAGCAGCAGCAGGGTGCTCGACATGAGCCACAGAGGCCACTTTTTCCACCTCCTCTCCCAGCTCCAGCCCAGGTGCCAGCACTACCAGCCATTCCAGCAGTTCCTGTGCAGCAGGGGCAGTTACAGTATGGACGTGTCTATAACGTCCACCAGGCAGCAGCTCCACAGGCACCACCCGCGATTGAGGGTATGTTTCCTATCTATGGTACTATGGGTCGGGTTTTGTTTGATACGGGGGCAACGCATTATTTTATAGCTACACATTTTGCGAAAGCCTTAGGGTTATTAGCCACAGCAGAGAGCACAGTGACGTGTGTAGACTCACCATCGGGGAGTGGGTCACTTATTTTCTTTATATGCCGAGGAGTGGGGGTAGAGATCGGTAGTTTGGTATTACCTGCGGACATGTTGGTATTAGATATTCATGTGCACGATGTGATTATCGGTATGGATTGGCTCGCGGATTATAGAGCCATGATTAATTGCTTCGGTGGGAGCATTATTTTTGCCATTCCGGGGCAAGAGATGTTTGTAGTGGCGATGCCTCGCCCAGAGGGAGGCTCGATCGCTCATTTGTATTACATAGAGGAGGATACCTATAAGGAGGTTGTGATTCCTTTAGATTCGATCCCAGTTGTCAGGGAGTATTCCGATGTGTTTCAGGAGATACCAGGCCTATCTCCCAGCCGAGAGATAGACTTTGTCATAGACTTATTGCCAGATACGAGACCTATCGCACGCGCACCGTACCGTATGGCTCCGGCAGAGATGCGAGAGCTACGAGATCAGATTGAGCAGTTGTTGGGTCAGGGGTTTATACGGAGGAGTACTTCGCCGTGGGGTGCCCCTGTGTTGTTCGTAAATAAGAGAGATGGTTCACTGAGATTGTGTGTGGATTACCGAGAGTTGAATAAGGTCACAATACGGAATAAGTATCCATTGCCTCGAATCGATGACCTATTCGACCAGTTGAGAGGAGCTTCTTACTTCTCGAAGATTGATTTGCGATCGGGATACCATCAGTTGCGTATCAGGGAGGAGGATGTCTCGAAGACTGTGTTCTTAACGAGATATGGTTCTTACGAGTTTCGGGTTATGCCTTTTGGTTTGACCAATGCTCCAGCCATGTTTATGGACTTGATGAATAGGGTGTTCAGAGATTTCCTAGATCAGTTTGTCATTGTCTTCATTGATGATATTCTGGTTTACTCCCAGGCAGAGGAGGAGCATGCCGAGCATTTAAGGCAAGTTTTGCAGACGCTACATTAAAACGAGCTGTATGCAAAGTACGAGAAGTGCGGGTTTTGGCTGAAGGAGGTCCAGTTTTTAGGACACATTATTTCCGACCGGGGAATATCTGTTGATCCAGGGAAGGTATCCGCGGTGAGGGAGTGGGGACAACCCACGACACCGACAGAGATCTGTAGTTTCTTGGGTCTAGCAGGATACTACAGGAGGTTCATTCGGGGATTTTCAAAGATAGCAGGTCCTTTGACACATCTGACTCGTAAAGGTGTGCTGTTCATTTGGAGTGATGCCTGTCAGTTGGCATTCGATGAGTTGAAGGACAAGTTGACCTCAGCACCTGTGTTAGCATTGCCGAGACCGGGAGTTGAGTATCTAGTTTACACCGATGCATCTTTGCAAGGACTTAGAGGTGTATTACCGCAGGAGAGTCAGGCCATAGCTTATGCTTCCCGTAAGCTTAAGCCTCACGAGAAGAATTACCCCACTCATGACTTGGAGTTGGCGGCAGTGGTATTTGCCCTTCGAATTTGGAGACATTACCTTTTGGGGGAAAAGTTTTGATTATTCACAGATCACAAGTCCCTACAGTACCTATTCATGCAGAAAGAGTTGAATATGCGACAGCGAAGGTGGCTTGAGTTTGTGAAGGATTATCAGTTTGATATCCAATATCACCCGGGGAAGGCTAACATGGTAGCAGGCGCGTTGAGCCGTAGGCCAGTAGATGAGGTGGCAGAGGTATGGAAAGCAAAGTGGAAGGAGTTGGGACACCAGGATGCAGTGGCCCGATCATTCATGTCTGTGATGACTGTTACGCCGCAGATTGTTATGAAGGTGGTAAAGGCACAAGCAGATGACTCGTTCTGTCAGGAGCTGATAGTTCGATTACTAGCAGAGGGAGCCGAATCCTATACCGTTAGCTCAGACGGGGGATTACGCTTCAATGGGAGATTGGTAGTTCCGGAAGGGGAAGAATTATGACACGAGGTGATGGCAGAGTCGCACGACTCACGGTTCGCGGTACATCCCGGAGGGGACAAAATGTACCAAGACATGAGACGACAGTATTGGTGGAGCGGGATGAAGAAAGATATTGCCGTGTTTGTTTTAAAATGTGCCACTTGTCAGCTAGTAAAAGTGGATCATCAGAGGCCGACAGGACTGCTACAGCCGATAGAGGTCCCAATGTGGATGTGGGAGAGCATATCCATAGACTTTATCACGGGGTTGCCTACGTCACAGAGAGGTCACGACTCCATTTGGGTAATTGTGGACAGGTTGTCCAAAGTCGCTCATTTTCTACCCGTAAGGACAGACTACACTACGGGACAGTATGCCCAGCTCTTTATTTCAGAGATAGTGAGACTTCACGGTGTACCCCTAAATATCGTGTCTGACCGAGACAAGATATTTGTTTCACAGTTTTGGGAGAGTTTTCAGGAGGCCATGGGCACGGAATTGCGGTTGAGTACGGCGTATCACCCGCAGACCGATGGACAGACCGAGCATACAAACCAGATGTTGGAGGACATGTTGTGTATGTGCATCATTGATTTCGGGGGTGGATGGGAGCAGTATCTTCCACTAGTAGAGTTTGCTTACAACAACTCCTACCAGTTCACCATTGGCATGGCCCCATTTGAGGCGTTGTACGGTTGACCTTGTCGTTCCCCAGCATGTTGGTTGGAGGTAGGGGACAATAAACTACTTGGGCCGAAAGTGATTCAGGATACTTCGGCAAGGATAGAGCTGATACGGAGTCGCATTCGGGTAGCTCAGGACAGGCAGAAGAGCTACGCTGATGCAAAGAGGTTCTTCAGGGAGTTCCAAGTGGGGGACCAGGTTTTGCTTAGAGTATCTCCTATGAAGGGGATTATGCGATTTGGGAAGAAAGGGAAGTTGGCACCGAGATACGTGGGGCCATTCCCTATCATCGAGCGAATTGGGTCTGTTGCATATAGACTTGGGTTACCGGAACATTTGCATCAGATTCATGATGTGTTTCATATTTCCTCGCTAAGGAAATATCTTAGAGATAATTTGGCTCATTCTCACATTGCTTTAGAGGATATAGATCTCCAGCCTGATAGCTCCTACGAGGAGGGGCCGATTGCTATTTTGGACCGAAGTGAGCGGAAACTGCGGTCAAAGATAGTTCCCTTAGTGCGTGTTCAGTGGCGACATCATAATGTCGAGGAGTCCACATGGGAGCGCGAGGATGAGATGCGCGAACGTTATCCAGAGTTGTTCTTACCAGGTACTTTCTAATTTCGAATTTCGGGACGAAATTCAGTTATTAGGGGGGAAGTATGTAATACCCCGTATTTTCGTGATATTTATTTTTTGGGATTAATTAAATTAAATGTGTATTAATTTGGGAATTAATCCGGATTAAAATACTAGCAAGATGCGAGTTGGTATTTAATTATAATGTGCATATATGATTATATATGAATATTGAATTATGAAACTTGTCATGAGATTGAAATACGGCAATTTGGAAATTTTGTTGAGACGCGTGTGACAGTCACGTCGGGAATATATTTATTTTAATTATAAAGTGAATTTTATTTCTATTAACCGTATGGTCGTTTTGAGTGCGCCAACGCGTCCGTAAGGGTCAAAATAGTCAGAAAACACTAGCCGGGGGTTTAGTTTGGGTCCCGGGGCATTTTTAGGCCATACCGGCAACGTATAAGGGTAGTTTGGTAATTTTGGAGTTTTGGGAATTAAAACCCACGAAAATTAGGAATTAATATCTGATTTAGACTTTACCCACTAAACCCACTAACTATCCTAAATGACTTAATGGGCTACGAAAGTTATTGGAATTAGTTCCAAAAGTTTTCCTAAGGCAAACCCTAGCCACCATTACCATCCTTAGAGAAGAGCTTGTAAAGAGCGAGAAGGGAAATCCTGCAGAGAGAGACAGAATCATTCATCTTCAACATCAAAATTAGAGATACACATAAGGCAAGTGGTTTAATTTTGTTCTTTACAAAGAATATTTCTTCCATGCGTAGGAAATTGGCAGAATTTGTAGTGTTCTTGGGAGTTTGATAAAAAAACCATTAATTGGAATTAAAACTTAATATTTTGATGAAAGGATTGCATGTAGAATTGTGTTAAGAGGATTATTATGATGGAAATACACCTTGTTCATATCAAAAACAGATTTAATTATACCCATTGGTGACTTTAAAATTTTAGGGTTCATGTTCATATGATTTGGGGTTAAATGAAGGGATTTGATGATTCAATGATGTTTAGGAAGAATTGGCCCTTTATAAACGTTAATATATGACCTAAGTATGTTTAGGATTGATTAGAACCCATGTACAATTGCTGATTTGATGTTTAAAGGAGATTAGAGGTGAAGAAAAGTTAGAAAAACGAGTTAAGGAAAATCTGGGCTCGAATCTGGCCACTCGTTAGAAGACCTGCCCAGGTCGTTCGAACGAGCTCGTTCGAACGAGCTTCTAACGAGTTGACCTTTGACTTCTAACGAGGGTGATGTTCGTTCGATGACTTCGTTCGAACGAGACCTCGTTAGAAAGCCCACTTCGTTCGAACGAACTCTCGTTCGAACAGCCTCGTTCGAATGAGACTTCTAACGAGTTGACAGTTTAGGCTTTTTAGCCTGTTTTGATCCTGAGTGCCCCATAACCTTGTTTATATATAGAGATAAAACTTCCTCGTGGATTAGTTGATATATTTGGGATATTTGGGATATAATGAAGAGTAAAACCTAGAAGTGTAGTTTGAACCTAAGGGAAATTATGAAGTAGGACGTGAGTGTCTATTACGATGCGAAAACTATTGACGGCTTAAATAATTATATTAACTGGGAACATATAAATTGTGTAGCATTATATGTCAGTAAGAGAATGAGAAGTATACCACAACTATATTATGGTGATTACTAAGATGTGTGCTTACTTAGTACATGTATACGATTTTGTGTATGACATACCTACCATACTTGCTATCACGGGAGGTTTACGTTCGCTTAGGGCCCTCTAATCCTTGTGTTGCCCGGATTTAGATTGGTACCTCGATGAACGTAGGTCAGAGAAGGACTTATTGGGATGTTAATAAGTCTGCTGATCGTGGGAGCGCAGGTATGTGCGTGACCCATGTGATGTGACTGTGTTCGCCTCCATTATTTTTGATGTTGTTATCTGAGAACGATTCCTGAGAGATTCGGAATGCGTGATCCTTATGTACGTGATGTACTGGGATGGATAGCAGAGTATGTGTGCACCGCAGCTTAGTCTCGGGGTGCTTGTATTGTATATTTATGACGTGAATAATATACACTTAATTAATGGGAACTTTCATGTTGGTATTATGAATATAATTATGGTAATGTTTTGAGAAAACATAACGGGTTAACCGATAGTAAATTGTATTACTAATTGAGAATCTGAGTTTAAGTAAAAACCTATATTTAATTGATAACGCTAGAATGTAATATGGGGATCGAGTAGTAAGGGGTAGAACTTATTACGGTTTGGTTAGATATGTATGTCATATAGATGGGTACGGTACGTTAGGAGTGCACATGTAGTCGAGAGGTGAGAATTTCATGTGAGTGCACGTCCTAACATGTATTTTGCATTTAATGTTTTAATGTTATTAAAACACTTGCTGTTTTTAAAATGATTTCCACTTTCGGGCTCTGACCCATTTTCTTTCAAATCTATTTTTGTAAAAACCATTTTAGGTGCCCAGCCACAAGGACACCATGCTTAGGATCCTCATTCAGGTGACGAGCTGTAGTTGTCTATGGAAGTTACAGGACTTTGCTTGTAGACGCTTCATCTATCTTGACTCTATTTTCAGCATTTATCAGTTGTAGGGCATGTCGCCCTTTTCTTTTAGAGACATTTCATTTATTCCAGTTATTCAGACTTCTGGCATGTAATTAATTCAGAATTCAGACTTGTCATATTATTTTCAGTTGTGAGATTGTTGTGAGGAGTTTTCCTCCGGACTTCTTATTATTTGTTGGTTATTTCATTACTTCGTTATGGTGTTTCGTTATGTTATTCTTCCATTATTCTTTTATTGCATGTTAATCAGACTTAATTTAAAATTTGGCAACTTACTTTTTAAATACTAGGTGGTTAGTAATTATTAAAATGTTTTCGACAGTGATGCTATTAACTGAACCAACTTGGCATTTTGTATTGATTTAATAAAGGAGTAGCTACCCGGTATTTAATTAGTCGGGGTGTCACACCAATATCCACTTACTTTAAAGTGCTCCACACCGTCGACTATGCCACCGTATACTCTGACCAATGATTTTAAGTCTTTCATCTAGGGCACCGAGCGCTCGTTAATTATTTTTGGAGTCATCCGAATCCTTATTAATGTGTTATATGCAAATGTCCACATTATTCCACGTTTTCTTTTTCTAGACGAAGCCAAAACTCAAGGTTTCACCCCAACTTATGTTACGCTTTAAAATTATCATTTCTTGTCCTTTTTACTCTAACATTGATTTTATTCCAAAATCATGTTCATTTAGGACCCTTTTATGTAACACCATTTTCAATATTTTTATTTCATAAAATGTTCCTCTTTGCGTAAAATTACCATTTTACCCATTTGTTTCCAAACTTATTTTTTTCTCTATTTTCATAAGTGTTATTTTCCAAAATACCATTAATTTATCCACATTAATTTCTTAAGTGTTTTTAACAGGTTAACACTTTTTTTAATATTTTGGAGTAACATTCTTCTTAAGTTGGAAACATCTTCATTTCATTGCTTTCTTTTCCAAGAAATCATTGAACATCTAAGACTATTTTATAAGAGAAATACCGTTTGCTTTATTAATATATTTAGTCTTGAAACCTTACGTTTATTATATTTTCAACACCCTTTTCACACACCTTAAGAGATAAAATTATATTTTATGTATTTCATGTTTAAACCCAATAAAACCCTCATTAAACTTGTTTGTATGTTCAACTTCAGAATCCTACAAGTTTATATGAATGAGAAGATAGATTTGAAGCCTAAAAATTCTATCAAATGGGTTTAACATGTGATTTACTCTAGAAATTTCATAATGTTTTCACAAACATACCTTTCAAGGCAAAAGATAATTTTGTTTCTTCAAAACTTGAATAAAATGTCAATTTATATAAAATCCCAATTTTTTGCAAGAAAACTTTGAAACATTTATCCATAAAATATTTTCAATCAAACTGAGCATTCTTCCAACATTTTGTTCCATAAAAATGTTTAATACAAAGTTTTCTTGAAATATATCATTTTTCTCAAAACCATTGAAACCCATTTTTATAAATCATAAGAAGTATTTTTCTTATATCATAATGCATCCTACTCTTACAATTTTATCTACAAGACCACTAATATGCAACATAGAGTCTTAAACTAAGAGTAGAGTTTTTTTCACCTCAAATGAAGCTCCCAAAATGGTGGATGAAGAAGAAGATGATGGAAATCACCAATCCCCTAAGTGGCCTCAAAGTGGTTGTCTAGATGTACAAGAATGCTTCAAGAAAGCTCCAAGCTAATCCCCCTTAAAAAATCTATAAATTGCTTCTCTTCTTCTTCTCCAAAATCCCCCAACAACACTTACATAAATTCGTAGCTTTGCTCAACAGTGGTGGACATGGATGTATTGGGGTTAAATTTGGTGGAATATATCTAAAATGTGGTATCACAAGGTAGAGATATGATGGTTTTATGGTAGAAGAAGCTTTGGGGAGATGAAATACCCTTGAAACTAGAGAGAGAAAGAATATGATAGGTTATTGGTGGGGGAAGAACCTCCCCACCTCTCTTCCTCCTCTCACCTGAATCAGCCCACAAACCCACAAAACTCTCTTAAAAACAACCCCAAACACTAAAATCCCGATTTTGGGTTCACCAGGGGTCGACACGTCATCGATCTAACAGTCCAAAATGTGATAGCACATAAGGGCATTTTGATCTAAATTTTTTTGAACAGGTTGTTCGAATGAGAGCGGGACCTCGTTTAAACGAGATGTCAATATCATTCGATCTCCCCATCGAATTACCTTCAAGAAAGGTTGGAGTCTTATGCAAATGAGGGTCATTGGATAATCCTTAGATGTCCACTTCGAAAGAACTGGGCTTCTTGTTTGAACCATCTGATTCTAGTTTCAACAAAATAAGGATCTCGTTCGATCTTGTCAGATTCCTTAAATTTCCAATTTCTCCCATAACTTCCAACAATTACCAACAAGGACAAAGAATAACCGAATAGAGAGAAAAGACCATATATTAATGATTTAATTTCCAAGAATTTCATATGATAAAAATATGCACAAGAAAAAAAAAATCCAAAATTATCGATCCGTCAATTCATCAAGTTTATGGGATTGGCTAACTCTTATTCTAAATCATAGCAATCCCCTAAGATAAAATCATCGAAGTTATCCATAGCTAAGATCACATCACACGCTCTTACATAGGGGTTATCACCAAAAGTCCAACATGTGACAAGCTTTAACGATCACGTTCACGCTAACCATCAACGTCACACAATCGTCCCCGAGTTCCCACTCACTTGATGATTACGTTCAATCAATTCCCAAGACTACCTTACCAATACCCAAAGCATATCAAAATCCCTACCTGTTAATGCCCTCTAGTGATAAATCACTCACCCAAGTGTAAACTGTAATTAACCAATAATCATATTTATCATTAAGAATCATTTGAATCTTAGGACCTCATATTATGTGTCTCCATGAATTCTCAAGCCTTCCTGGCCAGCAAATCTACTTAGCCTAGATAATAACCTTATCTCTCAATTCCCACCCATTAGGGTGACAAGCCACTAAGTTCCAAATTATGTGTAAAACCAACATCATCCCATAGGCCTTTGAAGAACCTGGGGTCACTCTAGGTGTACTACTAAAGAACACTTACCTAGGAGCTAAAATAATCCACCTATTGTGGTAGACAATATTTAGTGTTATGTTTCCTCAATTTCTAGCAACATAAAATATCCTCAAGTAATCATCCTACTCTTATAACTAAAGCCACTGATTGCCATGTCGACCAATCATGAAGTCAATAATTCTAAGGCGAATAGATACTATGAACAACTGTGTGTCCAAAAGAATAGCCACCCATACACAGAACCTTATGCAATGGTGAAAATACCTTAGACAAGGGCACACACAGTCACCGAGCTACATTGACTAAGCGAGGTCCAAACACACTGAACTGGGCTAAACCGCGTCGTACCATAACCTGGTATGGATCCGGGCTATCGCAGTCACAATTCTTGATTACCGAAACTAAAAGGGATACACAAGAATTAAGAGGGACAAGAACCATTTCGGAAAAATCTCATTTGCACGCAAAGGATTATGAGTTACGAAAGGAGAACCTACGCCGCATGCTTTAAAGTTTAAACTTCCTCCCAGACATTCTCACTGGGCATCGACCTAGCCACACACCCTAGATCGAGTCAACAACCATGACGAATCGAATCATATCCACTTATCCTCACAAGACAAAAGTAACGTAAGAACTTATTACTCTCTGGAAGGTCAAACATTGGGATTCCCTCCTTAGGAGTAACGCTTCCTCCTTACATCTTCGATTAACGCGAGTCATCCCGATCGACGAATACTAATACCTTTACCAACCTTTTCCCTCTTACCAGTGATGATGTCACTAACTTATATGCTTAGGTTATTGTCTACCTTATCATATCATGATCGCAAACCAAGAGTCTCCTTAGGCAGTACCCGGTTCAAGCGAAACATTCACCTTACAATAACCTTCACTTACATAAGGTTGTCACTAAGTTTATTTCCAGGTTCTACCCAAACTGAACATATATGATGGCCATAACGGTCACTACTAAAATTATAAGGGTATTAAGTACCATGTAGGGTTACATCTCCTAATCCTTATTAGTTTGGCAAGACGTTGCAAGAACTAATGTGCAACGTATTAAGACTTATAACTGGTGTAAGTTAATAATTTGGAACCACTATAGCCTAGTAAGGCATATATGTGAAAAAAAATAATTAAGTGTGATTAGAATGGGAAGGATTCTTGGGTTATGTTAGGATGGCAGGTCTTGTGGGTATAGGTCGTGCCTATGGTAAGGTATGTTGTCCTTATAGGAGGAGTAACTTAATTAAGATTCCAGGACGCGAATAGGTGCGCGCTGTTAGATGAGAGGTGAGTTGGGGGTTTCATGAGAGTACTCCACTTTAATTATTAAATAGTCCATTTATATTTATTATGCACGGTTAACACACTTGCTAAAAAATTTTACACCTAGGTCTCTGACCCGTTTATATTTCTCTCCTTCTATATGTATATATTACTACAGGTGCCCTACCGCATGGATGCGAGATGCTTTTCTATCTAGAGTCTTTGGAGCCGTAATAGGTGCGGACTGTTGCAAGATTTAGATTGTAGTCGCTTCATATTTCTTTGTGAATCTAGATAGGATTCATTTTGTACATCGGGTTTACACCCAATATTTAATTATAGCTGTTTATATTTCTTTCTTATGATTGTTGTGCTGTCTGTGACCCGACAGCTTATTCGGGTATGTTTCCTTGTTTATACTTATTTCATTTTATTCTAGCACTTCATTTATTATGGTACATGTGTGCATTTTACCTTTGTTAGTAGTTGTATATTGTTGGTTTGTTGTTTGTGGCATGTTTTATTAAATTTTGGGCATCTCGCTTATATGATTTTGGGTAGTTAGCCTTATATGTTATCGTATAGTTTGTTAATGCTGAGACTGAGCCATATGAGATTCCTGATTTAAGGTAGTACAGGGATGGCCACCCATTATTATTTTAAGCGTGTTGTTACAGTAACCTTCTAAGGATAATTGAAGATTAGGAGCGCGAATGGAAATAATAAAGTATATGTCATAAGATGACTAGCATAAGCACTGTAATACTTGATTTGAGGAGTACTAAGAAATGCATTCGGGACTTAGATTGATGATATCAGGATTAGAGAATTGAAAATGGCATCCCAAGGGGGATATCGAGGCATGATTAGAATATTCGCATGTGTCGATAACACAAGTTAGAATAGACCTAGCAAGGTAGGGTAGGCTTCAATATAATAATTTATTCTCTAAATAACATGCATAATTTAATAAGGACAAAACTTCTCTCTACTCTCAACATTGCACTGCATTTCGTGCGTGGGGTGTCTCGCAAAGCGAAATCCAAACAAGGAACCCCCCGATACACTACTCCTGGACAATGTCAATCATAAATATCCATTATGTCATACACATAAATACTACTATAATCTAGATTACTATCTAAGAACAACCTAAAAATCTCCATTAAATCCTTGGGTCGATATCACTGAAATTGTCTCTAAGTGCAATATATCAACCCCCAACAATCTAGTACACCATAATCACCCAAGATGTAAACCATAGAAATTTCGTATCCTTTCCACCTATAGGATATATTCATACATATATATATAGACAGTCATTCATTCTCATAGCCACGTGTACATAACACATATAATGTAAAATTTCCATACACATAAAATAACCGGCTATAGAGTGCCAATATACTGCACCATGCTATCATCTTCCAGGGTATCACTCACATACCATCTTGGGGACCACCTGTGGGACTAAATATCACCCACTTCGTGGCCAACACACACACACGACGTCCGGGAAGCGGTTATAGTTCCTAACCGGCAATGAGACGACACATACCCACCACATCTCATCCCAAAAAAATGTATATCACATAATAACACTGTGGACACTATGACCTGGGGAATATCCACACTCTGCTCCTCGAGCCAGGGTGCTCACCCTCATCGTGCAACTTCCCAATGATATCATGTGCGGGGTATGCTTCACCATACAAGTATATATATCATTCACATACACAATATATATACATCTATATGATCCCATCATATAATTAAGCCATCACATACGGTTTAGATATTCATGCCATGAGTACATACATATATACATATCCATATATATATATATATATATATATATATATATATATATACATACATACCATCTCTCATGCTTATGTATGAAATTTATAAACTCGGCTATACGTGTATATAATCCTCTTTATACTAGTCGTCGTCCCGAACGTATTTAATTTAATTCCTCATATAAATACGATCCCTCACTTGAAGCATATTCATCCATTTCCCCTATAATATGAATAGTCTTCCAATATATTCAACATTAAGGTTATCACCCCAAAGTTTAATGTGTATAACAATCACTAATTATACCATCAATATTCGAACGTGCATCGATACATCAAACAACAATTCTGACTATCAGTATACCCATGACTAATAGTCTACAAGCCTCGAGCTTAAACTTAAATTCATTTTATGATCCCATCAATCATTGGAATTCCCATTGTAAATCACACAACAGATAATGGATAAGCCTCCATCTCGAAATACATTTATTTTATGATCTCACCATATGTCTTGGGATACCTAAAGTAAATCATTCACCGATATGTATAGACTAGCCCGACGATAAGTATATTCACACTAGTTTTCGGCAACAAGTTAAATTTACCCTCACTTGATTACGGTTCAATGTCTCATGATGAACCCTTTCACATTAATGCATTTACGGTTTATCCCTTTTGATTATCATCACTAAGTATAAGCGACTTCGCTCTGTCTCGTTCCCTAATTATATCCTAAACAGAATCCCCTTGCTCTAAGGAATTGATACAATAGTCAGCATCTCAATTTCACATTATGCCATCACGACTTCCTCACAATATACTTAACCTCACCTCTTGTATTAACTCACATCTAAATCTCTAGATAGGACTCCCATCCTTAATGAGGTTTGCCACTACCTCAATACAATAATTTCAATACATCTATATCTTCCCAAACTACTACGATAGGCCTCCACGATCATTACATCTAAGAAACCCTAAAAAATACTCCAAACATATCTCTCTCATCATACATGTGAGTTCCAAACCGAAAAACCCAACCGAAAGGGACTTAAAACTCATTCTACAAAAAATTAAGCAAAATTGCACTGTTTTCGAATCGATTCGGCCCCTCCGAATCGATTCGGTCCCAACAGCTAATCGATTTGGCCCAACTTGACCTGTAAGTATGCTACATATCGAATTGATTTGCTAGGGGCAAATCGATTCGGCCCTATAGACCAGATTATTCTGCAACAAGGCAAATCGATTCGTCTTGTTCAGCAAGCCACGAAATGGGTAAATTCTCCAAAACCCAAAAATTCCAAAACCCAAATTATACAACTTCCACCCAATTATCCTCAACCCAAATATGTTCCCAACATCAAATCTCATCCTACATCTAGTTTCATCCAGTTATACTCCTTAAGCCCATGTGTAAACATCAATTTCAAGATTTAAACTACAAAATATAGGTTTTGATATAAATACCCAAAATCCAATTTTTTTATCAACAAATTATGAAATAAAATACACAAATGAATTATTTAGCAAGATTAAACACTTGCCTCAGAATCGTAGAGGTTGAATCGGTCCCGAAATCGCGTATGGGCCAGAATATCCAATCTTTCTCCTCTCTCTCTCTTCCTTTCTTCTTCTTTCCTTCTTTCTTTCTCACGAATGAGAATGACTTGATCAGTAAGCCTCTTAAACCTTCAAAACACAAATCCCAGTTTTAAATTATAATACACACTTTAAATGACTCGTTTACTCCAATTTGAGTCAAACATATTTAAAAATATTTCGGAACCAAAATAAAACCCAATGACAGTCATTTCGACTATCTCGACCCATTCGGAATCGATGGCGCATTCAGAATTATTATTTAGAATACTTTATAACGTCCTCAATTTCTGGACTTCAATTTCTAAATTTTAAAATTCTCCGATTTAAATAAAATTTAATCCTCCCAAAAATTTAATTTCTCAGTCCCAAAATCTTGGGGTGTTACACTCTTCCCCCCTTACGAGAACTTCGTCCGCGAAATTTAAGTTATGCCTAGGACTAAGAATCTCGTCTAGTCCTTACAACTACCCTCAACATCACTATACATACCTCTTTCTAATTCTCACATCGAATCATTTAAACTTTTAAAAATCAAACTAGCTACCCAGGGTGCCCATACACCCTGTACCCGAGCTCAACTCGTAGAAATATAACCCGGCTCCACTAGCCTCAAAATCGTAATATAACTCTCAACAAATTTATCTATGGCAGCATATTAAATATATATAAAAGTTTTAAATTTCCAATGGTTGAACTCTTTTCAATTCCTGACACTAGCTACCTTCATGAGGGGGAGGTCTCGCAAGCGAAATCCAAACAAAGAACCCTCCCAATACAATACTGTATAGCTATGTCGGGGATTGAGATCAGTTGAACCTGGGTTAAGTTTTATAAAAGATTTTCGAATTATAGGTATTGCCCAAAGGCCTATGTAATAAACAATATAAAATAATTTCATGTCTTTCGACATGCCAAACAAATACCTTATGCTCTAGACACAAGGCTTCAACAAACACACTATTCTCATCAATACCTAGTTCTCAAAACTAGCACAACCATGAGCTAAATTCCCGCTCAACACTTATTTTGCTAAACTATGAACCTCCTCAGTTATACCAATCCTTTACATCACATCAAAACATTTCCGCAAGATAAATATTTCCATCAATGGAATACTATGATTTCGTGCTCTACCCTAGCTCTAAAATAATGACATTATAACCACTACTCAACAAACCTTGACAATCTGCACTTTCGGAAATCAATAAAGCACTCCTTCATTCCTACTCAATGAACCCAAGTCTCCAAAATTTCTCACTCCCTCTTCAAAGAGGGCGACACTCCCGACTTTGGTGAGAACGCTACACACCTCACATCAGGAAAATCACCAACACCGAGTATCCAAACAAATGCTAGTGAATTCACCAATCTTAACCTCCCAAGGGCATCCTATTCTCTCCTCATCAGCACTTACCTTATCGGTCACGAATTCTCCTTCTTATCTCTGCCTGAATCACGTAAAGAAATACCTCAAATCAAAGCGTACCCAAAATCTGATAGGGGTATTATATCTCTCAACTTGCCCCTTCCTAACTAACTTAATCCTGGCGACGTCTGAGACGGGAACAACTGTATCAGAACGTCATTCAAACAACATCATATCGCAGAAGAAAATAGACGTAGTGAACACAACAATCCTAATAATAGGGCTCTATATCAAGAACGTCAACGGAAGAACGTAGAAAACCCACACATATCCTAAAGACTCTAGAACTTGATGCTCTGATACCATCTGTAACAACCCGCTTAAAATAATAACGGGTGGCCAGCCCTATACTACCTTAAATCAGGAATCTCAGATGGCTCAGTCTCAGCACCAACAAATTATACGATAACATATAAGGCTAACTACCCAAAATCATATAAGCGAGATGCCCAAAATTTAATAAAACATGCCACGAACAACAAACCAACACTATAGAACTACTAACAAAGGTAAAATGCACACAAGTACCATAATAAATGAAGTGCTAGAATAAAATGAAATGAGTATAAACAAGGAAATGTACCCGAATAAGCTGTCGGGTCACAAACAGTACAACAACCATAAGGAAGAAATATAAACAGTTAGAAATAAATCTTGGGTGTAAACCCGATGTACAAAATGAATCCTATCTAGATTCACATAGAAATAGGAAGAGACTACAATATAAGTCCCGCATTAGTCCGCACCTGTTACGGCTCCCAAGACTCTGGATAGAAAAGCATCTGGCATCCATGCTGTAGGACACCTGTAGTAATATATACATATATCATGAGAGAAATATAAACGGATCAGAGCTCGAGGTGTAAAAATGTTTAGCAAGTGTGTTAACCGTACATAATAAATATAAATGCACTATTTCATTATTAAAGTGGAGTGCACTCTCGTGAAACCCCCAACTCACCTCTCATCTAACAGCGCGCACTTATTCGCCTCCTGGAATCTTAATTAAGTTACCCCTCCTACAAGGACAACCTGCCTTACTATAGACACGGCCTATACCCACAAGACCTTCCATCCTAACATAACCCAAGAATCCTTCCCATTCTAATCACACTTAATTATTTTTTTCACATATATGCCTTACTAGGCTATAGTGGTTCCAAATTATTAACTTACACCAGTTATAAGTCTTAATATGTTGCACATTAACATTAGGCTTCAATATAATAATTTATTCTCTAAATAACATGCACAATTTAATAAGGACAAAACTTCTCTCTACTCTCAACATTGCACTGCATTTCGTGCGTGGGGTGTCTCGCAAAGAGAAATCCAAACAAGGAACCCACTGATACACTACTCCTTGACAATGTCGATCATAAAGATCCATTATGTCATACACACAAATACTACTATAATCTAGATTACTATCTAAGAACAGCCTAAAAAAATCCATTAAATCCTTGGGTCGATATCACCGAACTTGTCTCTAAGTGCAATACATCAACCCTCGACAATCTAGTACACCATAATCACCCAAGATGTACACCATAGAAATTTCGTATTCTTTTCACCTATAGGATATATATATATATATATATACTCTCTAAATATATATATACATACAGTCATTCATTCTCATAGCCACGTGTACATAACACATATAATGTACAATTTCCATCCACATAAAATAACTGGCTATAGAATGCCAATATACTGCACCATGCTATCATCTTCCAGGGTATCACTCACATTCCATCCTAGGGACCACCGGTGGGACTAAATATTACCCATTAGGTGTGAATTGCAATGACATAACCTACATACTATTACTAGTCTAGTTTTATTTAATTAACATTTCACTTGTTTAGCATGCAATTTTCATTTAAATCAAGCTATGTGAGGGACCCGTGAGAAGCGTCCCTGGAATCCAAGAATATAGAGATACTAATGTTAAATAAAAGAAAACTTACCTTTGCAATGCTCTCAAAATACGGAAGAGTACCTAACCTTTCGTAACAAAGACGAAGGAGTGAGGCAAATGCCTGGTGAAAAATTACAACAATATAATATAGAATCGAACGACAACAAGGATACTCTAACACGTTAGATATACGTGTAGATGAAACTTCCTTATATATATATATATATGTAACCATTTTTATTCCAAAAACTTTAATTAACTCAATTAATTCATCTTAATTCCGTAAAAAAATTCCTTTTACTTGATGTTGAAACCAAAAATTATTTATCTACATGGACAATTCAGATATTGACACGTGTTATACAGTGGAGGATTAATCCTAGTCATTAAGTTAGGAATACCGACCAACTCCACGAATACCTACCATTGATGACAGACAAACACCAACAGTTGTATACATTAATGATTGTACAAATCTAAATGTCTACGATATAAAGGCATTCCATCCTTTGATATTCCAGCTCTTATACACCCCCTGAGGGCTATAAATACATTGTAAACCCTACATACAGGGACACACAAAAGAAACACATAAAAGAAGGGGAGGCAATTGGACAATCCCAAAGCAATACACAACAGTTGATGTAGGCTCTTCCCTTAAGCCGAACCACTTTAAAAATCTTTTGTCTCGTTAACTTATATTTAACTATGATCAATTAATTAGCCTAGTCTAGTTTTTTGCATTAACAGATTATCGCCATTTATGGGAACGATATTTCTAATCGATCCTACTCAATCAAACACCTAAATGGAGGAAATTCCTGAATTAAGTCTGAGGAACAAAGGTATTCTGCCTGCTGCTTCTGCAAATGATTAAACCAATTTTCTAGCCAGTATTGCGAGAGGCTAAGAGGCCATGCAAGATACTATCAAACAAATTGCACAAACCGTCCAATCCGGAGCACCTGCTCAAGGAAATATTCCACCACTCCCACCAAGAGGTGGTCAGCGTAGTTACTCAATATCAACAAGAGATGTCTCCTACCATCCGAGGTCAGCTTCATTACTCAGGACATCAGAATATTTTCATAAGTAGTCTTATCTCCAGAATGGCCAAGCGCCTTAGAAAGATTAAGTCGAGCATCTCCCTTTGATCGTTTGGGACCCATGGGAACAAAAATGTTCCTATGGCAGGATCTGGTAATACTAGACAACCATCTGATCAAAGGGAAAGCACAGCTCAATCTAGATCAAATGCTCGACGAACTGTTACTTGGACCGAGTAACAGTTTAGGGAAGAAAGCTCAACAACTAATAAAGTTATAACGCATATATCCGATGTTGCCAATGATGCATGGAAAGGCTCCATACAGATATTAGAAGACAGATTGGGAGTAATGGCGAAGATAAAAAACCCACTACAAAGAAGTGTTGTAAAAGGGTCTCCATTTATGCAAGCAATTTTGAATTTCCCAACTCTAGCAAAGCTCAAGACTCCAGTAGTAATGCTTAAATATGATGGAAAAATTAATCGAGTCCTCCATATGGAGCAATACCAGACAGTTGCTGATATTTATGTCATCCCTGATGAAATGAAGTGTAGAGCACTATCTCGAACCGTTATCGAATCTTCCCAAATCTGGTACAATGGTCTTCCTCAGGGACAAATTTTTAGCTTCAACCAACTGATTGAGATTTTCATTAACAACTTTTTCTTTGGAGCAAAGACTCTAAAAAGGGTGGCACGCTTACTTAGTGTGAGATAGAAAGAAGGAGAAAGCACAAGAGATTGCATCACTCATTTTAATAATGAGAAACTAGAAGTAGTAGATTTCGAGGAGAACATTGCAATAAGTACCCTCATGAGTGGATTGCTCCTCGAAAAACTGTACTACACTCTTGCTAAGGATCCTCCGAAGATAATGGAAGAATTGATGGCTATAGCAGCAAAGATCATGAATGTCGAGGAAGTAATGGCATCCAAGCTTATCTCGGGAAAAAAATTAATGGAAAAAATGATAAGAAAGTTCATAAAGAACCGAGAGAACACAGGGAATCGAGATAGAAATGAGTTTTGGAGCGACTCAAGAAGTATAATGACTACATTGTACTAACTATGGGAATTTACAATGTTTTGGAGGAAATCAAGAATAATAAACTTATTCTTTGGCCTGATAAGTTGAGAAGTTCCCCGACCAAGAGAGATAAAACTAAGTACTGCGAATTTGACAGGTATCATGCTCACACGATGAAATTTTGCATAACTCTTCAAAATGAGATTAAAACTCTCATTCAAAAAGGAAAATTGAATCAATATGTTAATCGAAAGAAGACCACATGAGACCAACACAGATAAAAATCTCCTTGCAAATCTAGAGAGGAGAAAAAAAAACTCATGAAGATGATCAGTATGATGATGTCGATCTCTATAAAAAAAATCGACAACCAGAATATGAGGTATTCTGTATAAATTTTGGTTCTTTTGATTGCCAAATAATTACAGGTGGAGTTGCAGGAGGATGAGATCATACAACAGAGTGAAAAGCTTACCTCCATGAGTCACAAGCTTGCTTATACATACAGAGGATCAACATTCCAGAGGAGGATCAACTAAGCAGGGTTAACAAAGACAAGCTAGAAATTGGTTTCTCTAAAAATGACCTTTCAGGAGTACTATATCCTCATGACGACCCACTAGTAATCAAAGTCTGAAAATAAGAAATCAGTATCTCTAGAAAAGAAGAAATCACTATTATTCTGCTAAGCAAGAAGACTTGGAAGAAATAAACAAGAAAACCGCTACATACCAAGTGGATACTCCTGAGCTTGATGAAGAATCTGAGGTTGAAACTTTAGATCCAAAAGAGGAAACAGAGCTGGTAAAGGGATAGATTGTGGAAGTAACTGAAAGAATTATATTAGATGATGATAAAACGGAATGCACCACTCAAATAGGGACAACATTGGATTATGTTCTTAAACAGGAACTAGTGAGCCGCCTTAAACAGAGAAGGCATGTGTTTTCCTGGAGTTATGAAGACATGATTAGGATATATCTAAATTTCCTTTGTCAAGAGATCAACGTAAATAAAGAAGTTAAACCAGTCAAACAAAGGTAAAGAATGTTCAGCCCTGAAAAGAACCAAGTTATACAGGAAGATGTTAAAATCTTCAAAAAGCAGCTTTTATTAATGAAGTGAAATACCCAGACTGGTTAGCCAATGTAGTTATGGTCAAAAAGAAAAACAACAAGTGGAGAATGTGTGTAGACTTCACGGATTTAAATAAAACATGCCCAAAGAATCATTTTCTTTTGCCTCGAATAAATCATCTCGTGGATGCTACATCAAGACATGATCTTCTCAGCTTTATGGATGCTTGTTTTGGTTATAACAAGATAAAAATGAAACCTGAGGACAGGGAAACCACTTCTTTCATCACTCCTCGAGGAATATACTGTTATAATATTATGCCTTTTGGTTTGAAAAATGCAACTGTACATATCAAAGGATGGTCAATAAGGTGTTCGAGGAACAGATAATCAAGAATATGGAAGTCTACATATATGATATGCTTACGAAAAGCAAAAAGGCATCTGATCACATTACCAACCTTAGTCAGGCTTTTGATCAACTTGAGAAGCATCAGATGAAGTTGAGTCTGACCAAATGTGTTTTTGGAGTGAAGGAGGGAATGTTCCTCGGGTACATAGTAAATCAAAGTGGAATTAAAGCAAATCCAAACAAGATCAAGGCACTAATTGAAATGCAATCTCCAACTTACAAGAAAGATGTGCAAAGACTAATCGGATGAGTAGCAGTCTTAAACAGATTCGTCTCTCGATCTACAGATAGATGCTTACCATTATTTAAGGTGCTTAGAAAAATATTTGAATGAAATGAAGAATGTGAAAAATCTTTTGGGGAGTTAAAAAAGTATTTGGGTTCACCTTTATTGCTCTCCCGACCAATCACAAGTGAAAATCTATACATGTACTTAGTTGTTTCTGAATTAGCTGTAAGTTCTGCATTGAATCGAAAGGAGAATGGAGTTTAAAAACCCGTCTACTATACCAGTAAGGCTTTTCGAGGAGTAGAAATCAGATACCCTCATTTAGAGAAATTGGCATTGGCATTGATTTAAGCATCTAGATGCATGAAACCCTATTTCCAAGCCTATAATATCATAGTTTACACTGATACGCCTCTAAGGCAGGCTTTGCATAAAGTAGAGAAATCTTCTAGATTAATGTATAGGGCTATGGAATTGGGGGAGTATGATATCATATATGAACCACAGTCTTCTCTGAAAGGCCAAGAAGTGGTAGATTTCATAGTGGAGTCTACCCACTCTGAGCTCCTTGAGCATAAAGTGATCAAATAGAAGAAGAATAAGGATAAAGTAATGTAATACCCCGTGTAATTATTGGGCTATTTTAATTAATTTAGGAAAATGGAGGAAAATAAAGTTTTTGATAAAATTATTTTTATTGCTCAAATATGTTGGTTATTATTTTTAAAGGCGAGAATTTCAAACGGTTTCAATATCAGAGTTAAAACGGATTTTAAAATGATTTTTAAATGTTTTTAACTCTTGGAGTTGTTTTGACTTCCAACTCTTCATTTCTTTGCCTTATTTAAAGGAGTCTTTTGGATTCCAACTCTTCATTTCTTTGCATTATAAAAGGAAGTAGTGGGCAACCCTTTTAACATACTTTTGGCACAAATTTTGGCAGAAAATATATTTTATATTTCTCTTCTTTTTATATACACATTGGCCCTTGAGGTTTGTGAGTTCCAACCTTAGATTAGAGGTGTTTTTGGGGCTATTTTGTTGGAGGTTCTTGGAGGAGCTTTTGTAGATCTTTTGTATTGATATTGAGGATGTGATCATTGATTTCTCATCATGGTTTGAGGTATGGGGTTTTACACAATATGCTCCTTAAATCTCGCGAGTGTCATTCTCTTTGATTTCTTATTAATTGTACTCATATTTGAATTGTTAAATTCATTGAAATCTGGAAAATAATTGTTGAAATTATTTTTATTGATGTGGTATCATTATATTGTTGTTGAGCACGTTGTCATGAGATTTTAATATGGCACGGATGTTGGGCACCCGCCAAAATTCCTATTTTCCGGGTTATGGCTTGATAAGGCATATACGGATGTGGTGAGGCTTGGGGACCTAGTTAAAGTGTTGTTGAAAAATTATATTGATAAATTCTTTGAGATTTGCATTTGATTTGAATATCCGTACTCGTGTTGTTACGCCTTATTGCTAATATATTTGTTGAGCTTCTTTCCTGTCGTATTGTGTACTTCCCCATATTTTCTTTTAGTTGGCAGGTTAGCGTGGATTTGAGTGCTATGGACCAATTGGGATGATTTTTAGGGTGGATAATTTGGGAAGAAGTTTTAATACAAGTTGGAAGATTGTATTTAATTATTTTGATGTATAGACCATTAGATAATTACTTTAGTTGTATTTATTCAAGAGAATATTGTTGTATTAATTTGAAGAGATTGAGATTAGTGGTTTCGTTTATATTGTGGGATTTTTTTTAGATGCTCTATACCTTGTTACTTGTGGATTTATTTAGTTTTATCGATAGTAGCACTCCGTTCGCTCTCCCGGGCGGACGGGGTGTTACAGATGGTATCAGAGCTTAGGTATACGGCAACCCTAGGGGCTTGGGTTTTTGGTTCATTGCGTGGATAATAATTTTTGGAGATAGAAAATTTTAGATGATATTCGTGATAAGTTTCGAGATTAGAGGCGAGGAATTTATTTTTGGGAGACGTGATTTATTTTTGAAGATAGGGTAGTGGCCTGATTTTTGAGAGTTAGGCATTCGGCGAATTTCGAGGGCGAAATTCCATTGTTAGCGGGGAAGTGTAATAACCCGCGTAATTTTTGGGCTATTTTAATTAATTTAGGAAAATGGAGGAAAAAAAGTTTTTGATAAAATTATTTTTATTGCTCAAATATGTTGGTTATTATTTTTAAAGGCGAGAATTTCAAACGATTTCGAAATCGGAGTTAAAACGGATTTTAAAATGATTTTTAAATGTTTTTAACTCTTGGAGTTGTTTTGACTTCCAACTCTTCATTTCTTTGCCTTATTTAAAGGAGTCTTTTGGATTCCAACTCTTCATTTCTTTGCATTATAAAAGGAAGTAGTGGGCAACCCTTTTAACATACTTTTGGCACAAATTTTGGCAGCAAATATATTTTATATTCCTCTTCTTTTTATATACACATTGGCCCTTGAGATTTGTGAGTTCCAACCTTAGATTAGAGGTGTTCTTGGGGCTATTTTGTTGGAGGTTCTTGGAGGAGCTTTTGTAGATCTTTTGTGTTGATCTTGAGGATGTGATCATTAGTTTCTCATCATGGTTTGAGGTATGGGGTTTTACACAATATGCTCCTTAAATCTCGCGAGTGTCATTCTCTTTGATTTCTTATTAATTGAACTCATACTTGAATTGTTAAATTCATTGAAATCTAGAAAATAATTGTTGAAATTATTTTGAGTCTTGTGGTATCATTAAATTGTTGTTGAGCACGTTGTCATGAGATTTTAATATGTCACGGATGTTGGGCACTCGCCAAAATTCCTATTTCCCGGGCTATGGCTTGATAAAGCATATACGGATGTGGTGAGGCCTGGTGACCCAATTAAAGTGTTGTTGAAAAATTATATTGATAAATGCTTTGAGATTTGCATTTGATTTGAATATCCGTACTCGTTTTGTTACGCCTTATTGCCAATATATTTGTTGAGCATCTTTCATGTCGTATTGTGTACTTCCCCATATTTTCTTTTAGTTGCCAGGTTAGCATGGATTTGAGTGCTATGGACCAATTGGGATGATTTTTAGTGTGGATAATTTGGGAAGAAGTTTTAATTTAAGTTGGAAGATTGTATTTAATTATTTTGATGTATAGAGCATTCGATATTTACTTTAGTTGTATTTATTCGAGAGAATATTGTTGTATTAATTTGAAGAGATTGAGATTAGTGGTTTCGTTTATATTGTGAGATTTATTTTAGATGCTCTATACCTTGTTACTTGTGGATTTATTTAGTTTTATCGATAGTAGCGCTCCGTTCGCTCTCCCGGGCGGGCGGGGTGTTATAAGTAATACTACCAAGAAAGCTCCCGAAGAACTGTCTTTAGAAGAAGAAAGTGAAGACCTACCAGAATCCTCTTCCCAAACACAGAAGATGGTGGGGAAGTATGAATAAGCAAAGAGAAAATATTTCGATGTGGGAGTTTAACAGATCAAGCATTCGATAACGAATTCCCCATATGGAACTTATATGTTGATGGGTCATTTTGTCCAACCAGTCATGGAATAGGTGTAATACCTAATACTTATGATGTTATTGATATTGAGTATGCACTACATTTTCAATTCCAGGATTCAAACAATTAAGTAGAGGTTGAAGCTCTTATTGCTGTCATAAGTTTAGCCCACTCATTGAGTGTCGAGCAAGTTATGGCAGATAGTGACTCTCAGTTGGTAGTAAACCAAACACTAGGTTTATATGGAGCTAAAGGATAATTGATAACCAGGTGTTTATCCAAGGCTATGGAAGTCATTGCAAAAATACCATCCATTCAAATTGACAGAATCCCAAGGTTGGAAAATGCCCGAGTTAATGCCCTTGCTCAGCTAGCATCTGCAACCAGAATTTAACTCCGACGAAGTATCCCATTGAGATTTTGGCCAATAGGAGCATATATGAAGATTTGATGATAAATTTCATTGATATAGATACGGGGCCATCCTGGATGGATCCCAGCAGAGCATACATTGAAGAAGGAACTCTACTAATAAATATGATGCAAGTAAAGAAGTTGAAATACAAAACATCTCATTATGTATTAGATAAAGGTGCTCTATATAGGAGAGGACTAATAGACAATATACAACATTGTGTGCATCCATAAGAGGTTCAAGATCTAATTTAAGAGGTGCATGAAGGATCATATGGAGCTCACGTAGCATGAAGAACACTTATGCAAAGAATCAGTACTCAAGGGTATTACTAGCCAATAATGCCAGCAGACTATGTAACTTTTGCCATGAATTGTGATAAATGTCAGTGATTTTCCACAATACGCAAAACTCCATAGGCTACTCTCACTCCAATTACTTCACCATGTCCATTTCTCGTGTAGGTTATAGACCTAGTCGGGCCACTGTCAACCACCCGAGGAAGATTTAAATACTTGGTGGTTATCGTGGATTATTTTACAAAATGGGTTGATTTAGAGCCTTTGATAGATATTCCTTATGGAAAAAGTCTATCAATTCATATGGAAAAACATTATTTGTATATATGGGTTTCCCTATGCTTTCGTTACCGACCATAGAACACAGTTTGACAATGATGAGTTCGCAAATTACTGTGCTCAACCCAATGTTCAAAAATTGCATTCTGCTCCAGGACATCCTCAGTGTAATGGAAAAACTAAAGTTATGAAAAAAACCTAGCTTAACGGGATGAAGAAAAGGCTTGTTGATGCCAAGGGGAACTGGATAAATGAGATACAATCTGTCTTGTGGGCATACAGAACAACACCATGACCAACAACTGGAGAATCCCCATATATGTTAGCATTTAGGACTGAAGTTATCATTCCTATCGAGGTAGGCTTACCATCCCATAATGTTTTAAATTTTAACTCTCCTGTAGGTGACCTAATAAGAAGGTTGGATCTAGACATGATGGAAAAAGTAGAATATGCTTCCCTACGCAATGCGGCTTATTAGTAAAGAACAACCCATTTTTATAATAAAAGGATAAAACTGACCTATTTGAAGGAAGGAGGTTACGTGTTGAAGAAAGTGCTGCAGAAAAATAACAAGCTTGAAGCAAATTGGCATGGGCCCTACCATGTTTTAGCGGTAATCTGACCTGGAACCTGTCGAATTGAAACCTTGGAAGGTGAAGAATTAAAAAACCCATGGCATGCAAAGCATCTCCGGAGGTATTATAAATGATGTTGTAATCAGTTTTCAACTTGCAATATTAATAAAATCTTTAGTTTCTTTCCATTTTTGTTGTTCAGTTTTTTAGGAGTACTCGTGTTATGCACTACACTAGCTTGATAAAAAGTTATAAATTATTGCTCGATTCAGAAATCATTGCTCGGCTCAGTAATTATTTCCCTAAAAGTTGCTCGGAGATGCCACAAACTTAATCGTTGACACACGAAGTCCAAGTCAACAGGATGTTAAATCCTCAGGAAATATAGTCTATAAACATAAGGATAGAATAAGATCTTTATCCTACTAGGGAAAGTATAGGAAGAACATTGTAAAGGTTCCTTAATAGGAATGTAAGCACATATTCCATAAACGCGTGGTCACACCACTGGTATTTAAGGCAAAGATCCAATACTTGGGTGCATTAGTAAAACCTTTGGAGACACATGGGTAACTAGCTCTAAATTTAGATTTTAATCTATGTAGGCTAGTAGAACATATGTATTTATTTAACTAGCTCAAAATTTAGATTTTAATCTAAGTATGTTAGTATAACATCTGCACTCATTGATCATTGACATTCATCTTAATCAAAGTGTATCAATAAAATTAATGAAAAATAAAGGATTAACATTCAACATAAGATAAGTTAATCGAATTTTCATTTCATTCAATCAAAGTAATTACATGATTGTGTTAATAAAACAAAGTACAAAGCTTCATTCTACATGACGTTTCCCTTCAACTTTTAAAATAAGATTCATTCCAATAGGAGGATCATCTAAGGTATAAGGAGAGTTGATGAAGTTAAAATCCTAAATTATTGTGGTATTGTTGCTACTAGGGCGATCAAGAAGATGAGGAGGTCAGATGATTTCTAACTCATTATGAAGCTCATAATCCCCTAAGTATTTTAAAATCAAGCATTGAGGAATACGATGGACTGGAATCCAAGTGACATCTAATTTAAAAGGAGGATTGTCAAGATCAAGCAAGCTTGGATCATACCAATCCCACAATAAGTTGTTTTGATCCACTTTCATCACTGTCAAAGCATTTATCAAACCCCATTTATAGCTCTCATTCTTAGCTTGTTGAATCTTATCATCAAGATGCCCCGAGCTTCATTATACCCGTCCATCCAGACATCCCTTAGTTTTTTATGAAATTGAAAAGTTAATTTGTCATCCTGGGAATAAATTTCTTCAACACTCCATCCTTAGCTTGTAACTGAGAATATTGAGTGGATAGTTGTTCAAACAAAGCTTATAGCTTTTGGGACATCTCAGCAATAGCTTGATCTTTAGATTTTAATTGTGTAGCTTGATTGGCAAGGGTCTATTGGGTCCTGACTTCCTCTGTAGTACCTTGGTCAGTACCTCTTCCAGGTTTGACTCTAGCTTAGGAAGATGAAGAAGCAGGTTTATTCTTCAGAGCCTATAACTCCTCGCTCAACCTTGCATTTTTAGCCCCCAAGAAGGAATGACCCTCATTTGTAGTAGCAACAACAGTAGTGGATAACTTCAGGACATCAAGTTCATCTCTCAAGTTATTATTTTCTTTCTCTAGAAGCTTGGAAATATCCCTTGATTCATCTGCCTCACGTTTCAATAGGAATTCTTATCTTCATAAATGAGAAGAAAATTTATCCAACTTTTTCTTAAGGCCCCAGCCTTCATTAAGGGCCTGGAATTTCTTCTCATAATCCTCATACAAAATTGCCCTAGATTCATTATTCTTCTCTTGTAGATCTTGAATCATTTCAAAGTAAGTAACATTATTAGCCATTGCACAATCAAGAAGACACTTCATATGAATATAGGCCTCTTTGACTTGCTCGAATACCCCTTCCCCGAGCAACTGCAATAGGTCAACATCAGTCAAGATAAGTGACCATCTTTGAAAAGCTCATTACACCTCTGGAGTATCTCGGGGTCAGTAGATGATATATATTCCAATTTATCCATAAACTATTAAGAAGAAGAAACTCATCAATCAATAAGGTGCAAAGTATTAAAAAAACACAAGCAGAGGAACATAAATATCTCTCTTTTCATTAATTAAAAGGGAAGTACAAATACATCTTCAAAAAAGAAAAGAAAAAGTATAACTATTGAAAAAAGTAAAACAAAAGATGCTTGGTTTTACGCCTTCTTCTTATCTGCCTCAGGATTAGCTGAAGCAGAAGCGGGAGCTGAAGGAAGATGAGGATTAACTTTGGAGGATGCAATAGAATCAATATCTTGGCATTGATCGATAGACTCCACCATTATCAATGATTCATTAGAATCCCCATCATAAACTTCCTCATCTATATTTGGAGGAGTCCTAGGATCATATCATGAGAATAGTTCGAAAGCCTTTGGAGTGCCGACCTTAACTAGAGCAACAGACTAGCCATCCTTGAAGTATTTTTGCTTCGCAAACTCAATTTGTGAAGAAGATACACCACAGGACTTATCCCAACCTCTGTTAAAGCCAGCCTCTCTAGCTTTAGGTCACTTTACCTTCTCAGCACCCAGGTCCTTCTATAGCTGGCCAGACATGACTTTTTCAGCATCCAAGTCTTTCTGTAACTTATCAGCCAGACCCCGAGCAGTCTCAATAGCTTCTTCAGCAGTTTTCATCCTCTCCTCCTATTTTTTTATTCATTTTCCAATGCTTGTTGGGAATCAATCAATGACTTCTTCAACTTCACTAGAGGAAGAAGCTCTCAAAGCCTCATTTTTTCTAATATATTATTGAAGTCAACGAGAAGCTATATAAGAACAACAAGGAATGTCAGTATTATGAAGAACAAATTAAGAGATAGTAATTAAAGAAGGTAAAAAGAATATACTAGAGAAAGGCTTTGAGCAACCATGTTAGAACTCTTGGAGCGAGGTAATGCAGTAGCACCACTCCTATGGTCTAACAAAGTCCCAAACTTTATTAATTATCTTGTATATCCAGGGCCAAGGACCACTAGATAGGAAGAAAAGGATATGTCGACCAACTCACGTTGGTCGGGAAAATCAGAAGAACCTTATGAAATTTAGAAGGTATCCCTTTCTTTATTCTTTTTAGGGGGCTCTCTTAAATTTGCTTAACCGGGGCTTCTTCCCAGTCTTATTTTTATTTTTCACCCTTGCATCAGCTTATTTGGAAGGGGGATTGGCAGCTATATCTCCCAAAATGTTGGGAATCTTCCTTTTCCCCATGGATACGACAAGGGGCAAGTTTGAAGCTAAGAAAGATGGATAAAGGGTATCAATATCACCACTGCTAGAGGCAGTAGTTGAGGAAGTACAAGGAGGTTCTTATTCAAGGTCAATTACAGGGGAAGGAGTAAGACAAGCAATAAAGGAAGAAATTTTATTCTTGTACTGTAGCAAATAAGATGCAGACCTTATGTGCTAGTCACCAATCCCTTGATGAAGTCCCCAAATAAAATTCAACTCCTTTAAGTTCACTTCACTCCCCTTGGGGCACCTTCTCTTTTGATCAACTACAATAAAAATTTATAGATCAAAAATCAATGTAACATTTAAATAGATATGTACAAGGCGAAACGGTTCAATGAGGAATAACCTATCCCATTGCTAAAAGGAAGGCACCTAGGCCCCTGGTACCCAGCATTTCCAGTCAAAGGGGGGTATTGTTAGTTTTTTACAACAACCCCATGCTTAAAACAATCCCTATTGGAGTCTGGAAGATTAACTGCTAACGCTTTATTTATAGCCCTAGTCTTTAAATAATAAGTTGTGTTACTAGTCAGCCACTTATAACAAAACATTATCTCTGCAATACCTATATGGGTTCCATGAATTTGATTCAACCTATACACTCCATTTATAACCCTCCAACTATTGGGGCTACCCTAACTGGGACAATGTCAAAGTATTGACAAAATTCAAGGCACGGAGGGTTGGGAGGAAAGGAAAAGCCACAATCAGCTATAAAAATATAGGGAAAACAGTGACCCTCAGTAAATGAGAAAAAATCAGCAGGTAAAATAACATGTTCCAAAAGAACCCAAGATGGTATCTTAAATTCATTTCTGAATTCCTCAAGAGAATAAACAGAGTAAACCATGATGAATAATAAAAGATAAAAGAAATAGTTTTTACAGGAGTTAAGGATTCAGCAAGAACTGAAGAACAAAAAATAATCATTCGAGAAAGAAAAAGAAAGCCTGAAGACATCGTATCCTAGAAACACTCAGCAAAAGTTCGTGGCTTTTTCTTCTCTATAGTTTGCCTTAAAAACTGAAAAAGTAATGATTAAAAGGCATCGTCAATTGAACTGGTGGTGGCTAAAAGACAGAAAAGACGAATTTGCCCAAAAATGATTCATTAAAGTTGGGAATAATTTCAAAAATGCCACGTGCATCATATTTCCAAAATTAAACTATAAATTTTTACAAGTAGGGGAAGTCGAAAACTGGTCAGGCCTAAAATTATTACCTGAGCAACTTTAAGAGCGAAATGCTCAATACTCTTGTAAAACCTTCAACTATGAAACATTGGGGGCTTATTTTGATACTAAATATTTTTTTATCTACATGGACCATTTAGATACTGACACGTGTTATACAGTGGCGGATTAATCCTAGTCATTAAGGAAGGAATACCGACCAACTTTAGGAATACCGACCAACTCTAAGGATGCCGACCAACGAAGACAGGCAAACACCAACTGTTGTATATATTAATGATTGTACAGATGTAAATGTCTATGATATAAAGATATTCCATCCTTTGATATTCCAGCTCTTGTACACCCCCTAAGGGATGTAAACACATTATAAACCCTACATACAGGGACACACAACAAAAACACACAAAAAGAGAGGCAATTGAACAATCCCAAAACAATACACAACAGTGGACGTAGGCTCTTCCTTTAAGCCGAACCACTTTAAAAATCTTTTGTCTCTTTTACTTATATTTATCGGTGATCAATTAATTAGCCTAGTCTAGTTTTTTGCATCAAGACTTGACTTGATTGTTATTCTCTGATTTAACACACCCCATTAAATACTTAAAACAAATACACTTTGTTTAATGAAAATCATTTCTTTTTTCGAAATTACCCCTTTATTCATACCAATTCATGTTAGTGTTTTCTTTAAATATTACCCTTTCAACACATGCAAACACCGCATTATAAAATACTTATTTCTCCTTTGAAAACCTTTCATAAACACACCCTTGTATTAATTATGGGTTAAACATCTTTAGGATATTTAACCACTCATTTAATCCCTTCACTTTATCATTCCTTTACCTTATGGACGTTAATCAATTTTCTCATTACTTGTCCACTTTATTCTTTACTGGAACATTTATTTATGCATTCAAGTTAGGTTGTCTTTTCACATATTCACCACACAACCCATTTATTTATATGTTCCATTTTCATTATTTTTTTCTCAAAATCTTCCAATATCCGCATAATTTAACGGACTCCACATATCCCGTTATGCTACCATATGCTCTAGCTAATAATTTTGGGTCTTTCACCCCAAGGCTTCGGGCCCTGCTTAATTACTTTCGGTGTCATTTGAATCCTTATTAAAGTGTTTTAACAATTTGTAAATGTTCACATTATTCCACTTTTTATTTTCCCAACCGAAGCCAAAATCCGAGATTTCACCCCAACTTGCGTTACACTTTAAAATCATAATTTCATATCATTGTTATTCTAACATTGAGTTTATCCCAAAATCATATATATTTAGGAACCTCTTTCTATAACACCATTTTTCACATTTATATTTCTTAAAAAATTTCCACTTTACGTTAGATTACCAATTTACCCATTTATTTCCAACTTGTCTTTTCCTCCATTTTCACAAGTGTTATTTTTCAAAACACCATTGAGTTACCCACGCTAACTTATTAAATATTTTTAATATATTAACACGTTTTTAACATTTTGGAGTAACATTCTTCTCATGTTGGAAACATCTTCATTTCATTGCTTTGTTTTCCAAGAAATCATTGAACATCTAAGACTATTTTATAAAAAAAAATACCATTTTCCTTATTAATACCTTTAGTCTTGAAACCCTACACTACTCATATTTTCAACACCCTTTTCACACACCTTAAGAGATGAACTTTCTATTTTCTTTATTTCATGTTTAAACCCAATAAAACCCTCATTAAACGTGTTTATATGTTCAACCTCAAAATGCTACAAGTTTTTATGCAATAGAAGATGGATTTTAAGCTCAAAAATCCTATCAAATGGGTCTAACATCTGATTGACTCTAGAAATTTCGTAACATTTGCACAAACACACCATTTAAGGCAAAAGACATTTTTATTTCTTCAAAACTTGAATAAAATATACATTTATATAAAATCCCAATTTTTTGCAAGAAAACGTTGCAACATTTATTCATAAAATATTCTCAATCAAAATGAGCATTCTTCTGACATTTTTATTCCATAAAAATGTTTAATATCAAGTTTTCTTGAAATATATCATTTTTCTCAAAACCATTGAAATCCATTTTTACAAATCATAAAAAATATCATTCTTACATCATAATGCATCCTACTCTTACAATTTTAACTATAAGACCACTAATATGCAAAACAAAATGTTAAACGAAGAGTAATTTTTTCCCACCTAAAATGGAGCTCCAAAAATGAGGGATAAAAAAGAAGATGATGGAAATCCCCCACCTCCTAAAGTGGACTTAAGGAGAACACTCCAAGCAATGCCCCCTTCAAAACTCCATAAATTCGTACTCCTCTTTTTCTCCAAAATCCCTAACAACACTTTCATAAATTTGTATCTTTGCTCGATAATATTGGAAATGGCTGTATTGGGCTTAAATATAGTGGAATACTTATAAAATGTGGTGGCATAAGGTGTAGATATAGTGGTGGGATGGTGGAAGAAGCTTTGGGGAGATGAAATATCCTTGAAATGAGAGAGAGAGAGAGAGAGAGAATTTGATGTGTTCTTGGTAAGGGAAGAACCTCCGCAACATTCTTCCTCCTCTCACCCAAATAATCCCACAAACACACAAAACTCTCCTAAAAATAATCCCAAAACACTAAAATCCCAATTTTGGATCATTTGGGTTCACCAAGGGTCGACATGTCATCAATCTAACAGTTTAAAATGTGACAGCACACAAGGGCATCTCGATCTAAAGTTTTCTGAACGGATCGTTCGGATGAGAATGGGACCTCGTTCGGATGAGATCTTAATCTTGTTCAACCTTCCCATCGAACGATTTTCTAATGAGGTTGGAGTCTTTTGCAGATGATGGTCGTTGCATCGTCATTAGATGTACAGTTTGAACGAACTGGGCTTCTCGTTTGAACCACCCGATTCTCGTTCGAATGAAATAAAAATCTCATTCGAATGAGTTCTCAATCTCCTTCGATCTTTCCAGATTCCTAAAATTTCCAATTTCATCCACAAATTTCAATAATTACCAACAAGGCAAAATAGTAACTGAATAGAGATAAAAGCCTATTTATTAATGATCCAATTTCCATGGATTTCATATGATAAAAATTTGCAAGAGAATAATAATAAAATATTGGGCACGATTATTACACCTCCAGTCATAAGAAGTACACATAAATTATTTTTTATTCAATTTAATAATTCATAGAAAAATACAGGATATTACAATGTATATCCTTATACACTAAGATAAATCCATCATCTCTTACGTAGCCATCCTATAAACTTTGCCACATCTAGCATATAGCCCATATAAGTACTCCGAACCTGAAAATCACCACCAATAGGCATACCATGCCATAAGTCAAAATCATTATCATCATCATGTTAAGTATAAAAAGTCCACGGCAGGGCATTGCCACCGTCTAATAATAACGAACAGAACGCACAAGGAATTTACGAAATCTATTAACCATCTGGGCCCTCTCCTAACTCACAAGTAAGTAATGACAACATAGGGGATTCTCACACTCCCACCACTATCCAACATCTAGGGAAGAATATACACATAATCTACCCATACAGAATAAATCGCATAGTCAGTTCAATATGGAATGACGTCTCTCACCGTCAACACCATATCTTGGGGAGCACCAATCTACAATCCATGTGATTGAGTCAACAATCAATACACATATAAAGAGATAACTTTAGGGAAAATCATTATGCCCAAACAAGGTACATCATTATACAACATATAGATATTATGAACATCGCACTTTATTATATTCCTAATTCGAGAACTACGTCAATGGACAATCTAAAATCCCCACATCATTTAACCCACTCTCAATAGGGTGATACATCCAAAATCATACGAAACCCATGGATATAATCTCAATGCTGGTAGTAACGCACGCTACATAGAAAAAAAAACTCAAATGAACCATCCTTGGTCTATAGTACTTTGGGAGACCATTTAATACAATTCGTGAAAATAGTCAAATAACCCCAATGGATTAACATGTTTCCCGACCCAAATCATGAATTTGATTGTGATCTAAGTATTTTAGATATAGGAGAACACTTATGGATATAGTCAAATCAGGTATCAACAATATCGGAGGAGATATTAAGGTATTCCTTGGCTTATCCACATGTTATCTTAAGTTTCCTGAACAACTCAAATTATATGATAATTTACCTATAAATTATACACCCTGACCTAAGTCAAAAGGATTGTAACCTAAGATTTTGAGAGACATTTAATAAACCATAACAATTATGTGGACATAAGCAAGTTGTCGAACCACATACATCATTGTTGTGTGTGTGATCTTTACTTTCTGCCTTTGTGGTTATTTTGGGGGATTTATTTATTTTGATATTTTCTTCACTCACAATTAGCATCGTCTATGGGAATCGATTTCTATTCATGTGAAAATATTCATTGACAGAAAGCCCGTGATGTCTCACTACATCGCAGCCTTCCTCAAGTTGGAAATGTACAAGAGAACCCTATTCCTCCTAGGGTCCGATCTGAGATTCTCCAGCATATGAATCCCAAGCTCTGCCAAGATAGGCAACCCTCCGAGGAAAGCCAAGGACCACCTTAGTCTACGCAGATCTCCAGGTTGGTCGATGCTTGTAAAGGTTGACTTTAGAAACAAAAAAAGGCTATATGCCTCTTGAAAGAATAAAATGCTTGCCTCCAAAAGTGCCTAAAAAGAGTGGAGAAAGATTTCCAATGAGAAAGTAGGAAGAATCGTGGTACGACTTCTAGTCCTTAGGTGAGTAATACTCGTAGCCGATGGAGGAGCACTAGGCGCTATCAGTAAAGAACTGAACATGACAGGTCAGAGCATAGTCAATCAGAGTATGGGTAGACTAAGAAATGCCATAGGAGCAACGATCAATAGAACCATAAGATTAGAAATCTGGTCCATAGGGAGCTATCTAGGCGCTTCGATAGGGAGTTATCCAGTCGATCAGATTCGATAGAGAGCTATCCAGGCGCTTCGATGAAATCTCATTTTTCAAGGGCAATCGAGGAAGAGGAACCCCCAAAGAAGTTAGCCATTCCTAGGTTTGAGATTTACGACGAAAAGATAGATCCCATCGATCATGTTTGACAATATCAATAATAAAATGACCTCATGGAGCCATAATGATGAACTGATGTCTCGTATTTTCCCTTCTAGCCTACATAATGTAGTACGTAAGTGGTTTGAAAGTCTTACTCACAAATCGATTAGAAACTTGGTGAAGGACTTCACTGTTCGATTCATAACAGCATCTCCCACCCTAAGCGAATGGATGCATATCTTAAGATGAAAAAAAGCCATAGGATAACCTCAGGGAATAAGCCAAAAGGTATTGGTAAATATTTAATGAGATAGACGATTGCTCAGAGAAAGTTGACATAGTATTCTTCAAAACTGGTCTACCAACCACCTCATTGTTGCACCAGTCCCTCATCAAGAAGGAAGAAAGAACCATTGATGACCTTATGGCCAATTCTGAGAAATACGCTAAGGTGGAAGATGTTATTCATTCTAATGGAGGGGATAATGGTCAACAAAGATGAATAAGGGAACATAGAAAAACGATACCCAAAAGAAGGGAAACAAGAATGGGGGAAAGAATGGCTTCAAGAATGGGAACAAAGATGACCCCAACAAGGTGTTCCAGGTTGTTAACACGGTATTAAAGTAACCCATTTACAAAATCCTAAGCAATCTTAAAGATGAGCATTTATCAAATGGCCCAAAAATATGGGTGGAGACCCAACTAAAAAGAACAATGCGCTGAGATGTGCATTCCATAAGGAGGGCACCTTAATTGAGAATTACAAGGCTCTGAACTCACAGTTGGAAGAGTTGGTCCAATAAGGGAACCTTAATGAATATATTGAGAAGAAAGAAGATAAGTTCGTAGCCAATGGCGACCAGAAGATAGATAACGTCCTTGACGATGATACAGGACATGAGTTTGTAGTAATCCACGGGACATCAAACCTTAAGCAGATCCAGGGGAATACCGTGCGGATGGATCTTAAAAAGGTGATTATCATTATAAAGGGTTTTCAAATGACCCCACCAAAATCCAAGTTAGTATGCGTCGGTGACCAGAGGACGTCGACTATACCAAATATATTGTGTTCACCGAGGAAGATTTGGTCAGGGTGGGAACCCCACATCATAACACATTAGTGATCACACTCATAATAGCCAATTATGATGTTGACAATTTGCTCATGGACTAGGGGAGTTCCTTAGAAGTAATGTACTTGGAACTATTCCATAAACTAAAGATGAACATCTTCGACCTTAAAGAGGCAACAGTTCCATTGGTCGGCCTTGTAGGAAGGATCATGATGCCACTGGGGAAGATAATCCTCCTAGTCAGTGCGAGAAACATCTCAAATCTAATTTGAGTTCTTAGTTGTGGACATTGAGTCCCCATATCACGCCATTTTGGGAAGAGGTTAGATCCATTACATGAAGGTCATACCATCCACCTACTACCATAAGTTGAAGTGTGTTATCGATCGAGGCATGGTCGAAATCCATGGAGACCAAGCCACAGTCAGGAAGTGCTTTATCGCAGCCATTCGTCCTAAAAAAAGAAAAGAAGAAGGAGGTAAATAATGCTTAGGAGGAAGCCCATGAGACGGTTGTACCCTCCAAATAGAAACTACGGTACAATCGACTAGGGGTGGAGGAGACCAAGGTCCACTTCGCTGATAGGGTCATTAAAAACATGGAAAAAGTTGGAGCCGATGATAATTTTCCAGAGAGAAAAATTCTTATCGGAGCCACTCTCGTCAACTAAGAGAGGAAAGAGTTAATTACATTTCTTAAGAGCAATATGTGTGTTTTCTCTTGGGAACCATATTAATTACTAGGGATTGATCCCAGTATAGCCTATCATTTCCTGCACACCTATCTATCCTTCAAATTGATCACTCAAAAATCTGACCGAACAACCCCTAAGAAGGCCAAGGAAGTGGAGAATGAAGTAGGGATGCTGCTGGGTGCAGGATTTATCAGGGAAGTTCAGTTACCTAAATGGTTATCCAACTTAGTGGTAGTACCCAGTAACAATAGTAGATGGAGGGTTTGTATCGATTTCACTGCTCAATCGGGCATTCCCAAAAGATAACTTCCCTCTCCCAAAAATAGATCATTTGGTCGATGCTACAGCGACGCACGAAAGGATGAACTTCCTAAAAGCCTATTCGGGACCTATTAGGATAAAATCTCCTTCGTATCCCCATTTGGTTATACTATTACAAGGTTATGTTGTTTGGTCTCAAGAACGAAGGGGAAACTTATCAAAGGTTGGTCAGCAGTATGTTCACAAATAAATGGGAGAAATGATCGAGGTATACATCGACGATATGCTAGTCAAAAGCAAGAACAAGGCCGATCACCAGGCAGACTTAGCAAAAACCTTTGAGATCCTTAGAAAATATTGGATGACGCTTAATGCGAGTAAATGTTCATTCGGTGTACAGTTAAGGAAGTTATTAGGCTATCTAGTCAATAAAAGGGGAATTGAGGACAACCTGGATCATTTCAAAGCTATCACTAGAGTATAGCCTCCCCATACATTGAGAGATCTTCAAAAGCTTACTAGAATGCTCGCAGCACTCAATTGCTTCATCTTCAAGTCTTTAGACTATTGCTAACCATTCTTTAAACTTATAAAGAAGCATAAAGGCCTCATATGGAACGACAATTGTACGCGAGGTTTGGAAGAAATCAAATCCTACCTTAGCAAGTCACCCCTACTGGTGATTCCAAATGATGGAGGCCCATTATACCTTTACCTGGTAGTATGAGACCATGCAGGAAGCTCTGCCCTAGTGTGTGAAAAGGAAGGAGGACAACACCCAGTTTACTTACCAATAAGACACTTCTAGACTCTGAATAACGGTACCTTCCTATAGAGAATCTCGTATATGCGGTAGTATTCGCCTCGCAAAAATTAAAGCATTAATTTAAATCTCATTCAATAACCGAAATCACCTCCTACCATCTCAAAGATGTTTTGAGGAAAACTAATTTTTTTGAATGGATCTTTAAATGGTCGATAGAGCTTGGGAGATTTAATATCCACTTCCAACCAAAAATGGAGATTAAGGGGCAAGTCTTAGAAAAATTTATTATCGAATTCATAGGCGATCAGCCAATTGATCAACTGAAAATGGAGCAATAAACAAAAAAGGATGCACAGTTTGAGGATCAGAACCTATACATCGATATAGCTTCCAACTCCAAGGGGTAAGGAGTAGGCATTGCTCTTGTCATTCCAAAAGACACTGTGATCGAGCAAGGAATTAGATTGGGATTTTAAGCCTCCAACAATAAAGTTGGGTATGAAGCGTTGATCGTTGGCCTATGAAAAGCCCAATTGTTGGGGGAAAAGCATCTTCACGTATTCGACGACTCCAAACTGGTCTCCAAGAAAGTAAGCGGAGACTTTAACGCCAAAGATGACATAATAGCAGCCTACCTCGCTCTCGTAAGAGGACTTATGGTTGGATTTGAGAAAGTAGACAATCAAAAGTTCTCTCAAGGGAAGAATAATAATGATAACACTTTAGAAGGCCTAAGTTCAACAATTGACTCTAACCTAAGGAGAACTATTCAGATATAGTTCCTCACGCAACTTAGTATTGACCAGACAGTAGTAGTCGAGCAAGTCCTCCTCATAATTAAGGCCCCCAACTGGATGAATCCCATCATCAATTATCTACGGGGTGACATTCTACCAGATGATAAGAGGTTGGCCCATCAGGTTAGGGTTAAGGCTGATCATTTTTACCTCACTACTGAAGGGAAGATTTATAAAAAGTCATTTGCAGGCCCCTACCTCAGTGCGGTCACCCATAAGATGCAAAATAAGTACTTAGTGAACTCTATAAAGGCATTTGTGGTAGTCACACAGGTAGGATATCATTGGCCTTTCGAGCGATCAAAGAAGGATACTGGTGGCCTCATATGCATAGGGATGCCAGTGCCTACGTTCGTAAATGTGAAAAGTGTCAAAATCACTCTCCTATGGTCCACCATATAGCCAGTGACCTAAACTTCCTAACAAGCCCATGGACTTTCGCTCAATGGGGATTAGATATAGTGGTACCACTGCCTACCACGTCGGGGAATCATAAGTTTTTGGTGGTTGGCACAGATCACTTCAGCAAATGGGTAGAGCCAGAACCACTAATAAAAATTTAAGATTCTGGTATGACCACGTTCATCAAGAGGAACATTATAACACGCTTTGGGATACCAAGGACTGTCAGCACTGATAACGGTACGCAATTTGAAAGTGGATTCTTTTAAGGCTTTTTGAGATGAGCATGGTATCAATAACCATTTCAATTATGTGGTGTAATACCTCGTATTTTAGTAGACTTTTATTTTAATTATTGAATTTGGATTAATTGATTTAAATGGAGAAAAAAATAATTAATAATTAATCCAAATTTAATTGTAATAATTATTAGCGTGACAAGAGCTAGTATTTGTCCGAAACAATTATGTGGACTATTACTTAGCAAGTAAAGGAATATATGAATATGAGAATATTATTTTTTCCGGGAATGAAATATACGACAGTTACAATGCACTTTGTTGGGACGCGCTTGTGAGTCGTGTCAGTATTACTTTAGTGAGCTAAAAAGGATGATTTATTTCTAAGTAACTCGTATGGTCATTATGGGCGCACCAGTATGTCCGAAAGGGTCTAAATAGTCAAAAAATACTAGTTGGGTGTTTTATTTGGAGTCCGAGGCTTTTTTGCCCAAGACGACACCTCGGAGGGGTATTTTGGCCTTTTGGCATTTTTAGAGAATTAAATGGGAAAAAATAGGAATTAAATAACGGTTGTATGCGGGTTAGAAGAGGCTATAAGTTTCCATCTTACGTGAGAGAGAAGGAGAGAACCAATGAGGGAGAATAACACATAGGTGATTTTGGCCAAAGATTCAAGTTCTTCCACCAGAAATCACAACAACGCGTAGATCGCAAAGTGAGGAGCACCTACATACCAATTTGGTTAAACAATTCAGAGGATCACGAAAAGGCAAGTTCTTATCTTACTAAAATTCTGAGCATATATGATTCATGTTAACCTAGATTATGAGATAACTATTGATGCCATGAATTTGAGACTGAATGACTATTAAATTGTGGAATTTGAAAGATTGCTTTGCATGTAGATAAATAACTCTATTGTAGGAATGATAAATCTCAAAATTTATGTTATAATAACGAAATAATTAGGGGTTTTTGAATGATTGTTCATGGTGGGTTTAATATTGATGGACTTTAGATATTGAAGACATTAGTTTAGATTCCCAATGATTTTATAAGGATTTTCCATTTAAAATTATGTTAGAAAGTACCCTATTATGATTAGGAAAGATTTAGTGTCATTGATTGGGTATTGGGATAAATTTTAGAAGAATTTGGATGAGGAAAATATTGGAGAAAATGAACTTGGGATGAACAGGGTAACCCTCATAATTTTTGTTCGAATACCTGTCCAGGTCGTTCGAATGAGAAGTCCAATGCGATTTTTGAGTTCGTTCAAAGTGAGATGTTCGTTCGAACGTCCTCGTTCAAACGAAAATCTTGGAATTCTAACGAGATTTCGGTACACTTATTTTTGGCCCGGATATGTTAGAACTTTTCTAAGTTGGTCCAAGTGAGAGAAATTAACCTAAAATATCATCAAATGACTTAAATCCCTAGTTAGTAATGAGTTGAGAGAGAGACTATTCATTGGGATATAGAGGATTAATAGAACCTTAAAGAAAGGTACATGTGAGAGAGATAAGTCGAAGTGCTGCAAAAAAGTGAATAGTAGAGTCGATGATACTATCTATAATTTCGGAACTTAGGTTGCGTGAATACCTAATAAATATAATTAGTTGTGTGCATACTTATTGATTGAATTATTATGTGTATAACATACCTACGCTGCTTGCTATCGAGCAGAGGTTGCGCATTGTGGACAATCATTCCTTGAGGATCCTTCGGGTGGAATATTGATTGGTATCACTAGAGCATAGAACCTAGGCACGGACTATCTGTGAGAATGATAGTGATGATGGTTGTATAGGTGCGTAGGTATGTGCATAGCCTATCGGCTTGAAACTATGTTCGACTCCAATATATGTCTTTTGTTTTGATGGTTCGCAAGAGACTGACCCTTTAGTCCTCTATGCAAATAAGCGATGCAACAGGACATGATAACCGAGTATGCAGGCACTACAATTGTGTCTTGAGAAGCAGTATTGTATATATATATATATATATATATATATATATATATATATATATATATATATATATATATATATATATATATATATATATATATGAGATAGAGTGAATATATTTATACACTTATGTTGATATCTACGATGTGAATTTAGTAGGTAAATTTTTTGATGAAATCCAAAATGAATTAAGTAGCGGCCACATAATTGGATAAAAATTGAAAATGCTTATTTATGCTAAAGTGGGATTAATTACATGTATTGTACTTTGCGAGGGAAATATTCAGGGGATGTTATCGGATTGTGATGGGCTTAGATAGGAAGAACTAGTTAATATGGGAATAGAACTTGTGAGGTTTGAATATTCGCTAGGCATGCACACTAGATGAGAGGTGAGATTTCCCAAGTGAGTTCAATAATTTAACATGATAAATATATGTGCTAATAAATTATTTTAAGAACTTGCTAATTTTTAAACTATTTTTAACTCCAGCTCTGACCCGTTATCTGCAAAATCTCTTTTCTTGTCAAACCACTTTCAGGTGCCCGCCCACAGGGGCATCAAGCATAGGAGATTCACTCATTCGATGAGTTGTAGCTGATATGGAAGATACAGGGAATTGGTAGTAGCTGCCTTCATAACTCTCATTGACTTCCTTTGAGTTATTTCATCATTTAGTGTCGGTTGCCCGTTTCTATTCAGTTATTCAGAGATTATGAACTTAGTTATTTACCCTTCAGTTATTGGATTTATTTAGTTAAACTTTTGTATTTGACTTTGGGTTGGATGTGTTTACTCCAGTCCCTTTTATTATCTCAGTATTTCATTTATTATATGATTTGATTAAATGGTGAATGTTTAGTTATTTTTCTTATGGTCCTATAATTAGTTAAAAAGATAGAATTTTGACATTAAGTTTCTTAAATATTAGGTGGTTAGTTTTAATAATATAATTTTTGATAGTGATGCATAATCTAAACCAACTGGATATTTGTCATTAATTGATAAAGGACTGATCACCTGATATTTAATTAGGTGGGATGTAGACTTTACGTCTTTGAATTGTCAACCATTTTTGTAAACCTAGACAATAGTATTCACACAATAATTCTTGAACACAGTTGGTTCTCACGTTTGTGTTCATTTTGTCCATGAACACCACTTGGTTGCGTGAGTATTTTAGAGGATTTGCCTTTCATTATTCTCATAGAAGTGTCCCCCTTCTTACTCACGTAGGTGACTTCCATAAAGAGTATCCTGCAATACCCTACTTAGACATACTAAGATATGGATGTCATTAAAAGCAGAACTTATCCTAATTTCGCGGCATATGCGCACTGTCTCATCTTTGGAATGGATAGGATTAAATATCCTCTAGTGCTTACTGAATACAATGTAGTTCAATTTGCCCATTGAACCTAGATCTTGGGATCTCAAGTCAGCTAGGTTGGCATGGATTGGATTGCTTCTTATAGAGCCATGATAGACTGTTTTAGTAGGAGCATCATCTTTGTTATATCGGGACCGAAGATGTTCCTAGTGGAGATGCCTTGTTCTGAGGGAGGATCGTACACCCATTTATATTACATAGAGGAGGAGACCTCCAGGGAGATAGTGATTCCTATTGGTTCGATTCCCGTAGTTTGGGATTTTAATGATGTGTTCCAGGACATACCGACACTAGTGCCTAGCCGAGAGATTGATTTCATCATAGATTTGATGCCGAGCACTTGGACGATAGCTTGAGAACCCTACCGTATGGCCCCAGTTGAGATGAGAGAGTTACGGGACCAAATTGGGCAGTTGTTGGGACAGGGTTTCATTCGTAGGAGTACCTCACCTTGGGGTGCTCCATTATTATTTTTGAAGAATAGAGACGGGTCGTTGAGGTTTTGTGTGGATTATCGGGAGTTGAACAAAGTCACGATACGAAATAAGTATTCGTTGCCACGAATCGATGACTTATTCGACCAATTGAGAGGAGATTCTTTCTTCTCAAAGATAGATTTGAGGTTGGGCACTCACCAACTACGAATCCGGGAGCAGGATGTGTCAAAGACCGCATTCTTGACGAGATATGGGTCTTATGAATTTTGGGTGATGTCGTTCGGACTAATGAATAGCCCATATGTTTTCATGGACTTAATGAACAGGGTGTTCAGAGAGTTCCTAGATCAATTTGTCATCATCTTCATTGATGACATCTTGATTTATTCATGAACTAACGAGGAGCATGCCGAGCATCTAAGGATGGTTTTTCAGACACTGCGTGAGTACGAGTTGTACAAAAAGTATGAAAAGCGTGGATCCTGGATGAAAAAGGTTCAGTTCTTAGATCGTATAATCTCTGAGGAGGAGATATTGGTAGATCCGAGAAAGGTGTCAGGGGTGAGGGAGTGGGGGCAGCCCACGACACCCACTGAGATACGTAGTTTCTTGGGGCTGGCAAGATACTACTTGAGGTTTATTCAGGGATTCTCGAAGATAGTGGGTCCGTTGATAAACTTGACTCACAAAGGGGTGTCGTTTATATGGGATGATGCCTGCCAGTTGGCCTTTGATGAGATAAAGGGCAAGCTGACTTCAGCACCAGTTCTAGCACTACATAGGCCCGGGTTGGAGTACCTTGTCTACACTGATGCGTCCTTATCAGGACTTGGGGAGGATAAGTCAATTACTTATGCTTCCCGTAAGCTTAAGCCTCACTAGAAGAATTACCCCACCCGCGACTTGGAGTTAGCGACAGTCGTGTTTGGGTTGCGGATATGGAGGCATTATCTCTTGGGGGAGAAATTTCTGCATGTTCACGAATTAAAAATCCCTACAGTATCTATTCACATAGTGGGAGCTGAATATATGTTAGCGAAGGCGGCTAGAATTTGTGAAGGACTACTAGTTCGACACCTATTACCACCCAAGGAAGGCTAACGTGGTAGCAGACGCGTTGAGTCGTAGGCCAACAGATGAGGTGGCCGAGGTATGGAAGGCGAATGGAAAGAACTCGGGCATCAGGATGCAGTTACCCACTCATTCATGTCGGTGATGACAGTCACACCCGAGATAGTTACTAGGGTGATACAGGCTCAGGCAACAGTTGGATATTCCTTAAGTTTTATTAGAAAATTTGGTTTAAGAAAATTTTCATTTTCAAACTTATGTTGCTCATCATATAATATTTAATGAATAAAGGCCGGTTGGCCTCTCCATTCTTGCATTTTGCAATGGCTGCTTAACTTTTCTTGGTTATATCTCATTAATGTGTGCCTTTTCTAATGATAACTCCTTCGTGCATGTCTAAATGCCTGAGATTATAACAAGTTGTTCAACTTATTTTCAATCATGAAACCTCACACGTCGAACAAGGTTTGCAGTATTTATAATAAGTTGATATAAGCACTTCAAATTACTACTACCTTCAGGTCCTTGTTACAAGCACAAGAGGCCTCGTGATTTTCCCCGACGATAACATAAGTGTTATAGGTGATCCTTAGGTAATAAAGCGAGGTTGATCGCCGACTTTTTTGGTTGAACGGAAAACCTAATCGGGCGGATGGCCTAGTTAGCATGTGCATTCTCACCATCATCTTACTAAGGCCTAAGGGAGTGTGCTGGCATGACCTAAAATGTAAAGTGGATGGAATGAAATGGCTAAGGTATGTTGGACTGGGGGAATATTCAAAACATAAAGAAACATTTTTTAATATCATTTAGTCAGCTACGAAGCTCAAAATAATAAAACTTAAAAGACCCAGAGTGGTCTATCAATATGGTTTTCTCAATAAGTATTATTAGTTATACACATGTTTAGTCAGCTTGAGCTCAAAACATTGAATATTGGTAAATAACACTTTCTCATTCACCATAATGAGAAGTTACATTTACTATAAAGACAAAAAAAAATAAAAATGAGAAGTTATGATGGACCAGGATGGAGAGCAAGGTAGTATGCAACACGTGCTCTCCGACCATCGTCTGGGTGAGGGATAAACTCTTCTCCACCATCTTCTAAGTGTTGCTCTAAAAGCCGAACATGAATAACATCTATTGGGACCCATTTATCGGTCCTCGAGATAGGATTGTCATGGTAAGATGGACACTCGAACTGGTACTTATACCACAAATTAGATTCCTTAAGTGTTTTCACCTCCCTAAGGGCACTAAGACATCCCTAGGAAAAAACAAGGTCCTTTGCTTCCTTCAGTCTTATTGGGGCATCAGTCCAGCCTTGATCGTAACCATCTGCCCAGGCTTGTTGAGGTCCCATCCTTATTAGATGCCTCAGCCTTATCACATATCTTTGAAGACCATAATCAATTACATAAGCTCGTAGGATGTCTCCCTTCAACTCAGTAATTTCCTTTTGGTAAGATTAACTCTTAGTTCAAGTTGTAGCAGTTGATGATGAAGAAGATCCTCACACCACTAGAGGGGCCCGGATGGGGTGTTCTCCTTTAGTCGAGCAACTTCCTTCCTCAGATCATCATTATCTCTCTAAAGTAACTCCTCCACCTGATTGACTTTAGTGGCATCCATCTCCTCTTGAACTGAGGCTTCAATCTCCTCCATCTCTTCAAGCCTATCTTTGAGCTTGGTGACCAACTCAGCCTGGATTTTATATTGATCATTTCTTGCCCGCAAAGATTAATAGATCTTTACGAAGGCTTTGTGAGCTTTCGAGATGATGTTTGGCCCAAAAATCTACCCTAGGCGGGAGGTAGCAGGGATATAATCATCTAAATAGATAGGCTAAAATCAATAAAATAAACAGTAGATTTGACAAGTATCAGTAATGACACAAAGCCAGCGAGAAAGGAAAGTCCGCTCTTCATTAAACATAATTAAGGCATACGCCAATACAAGTTTGAGAAAGTTACAAACATAACAAAAAGAAGAAGAAACAAGTAGAAGCCCCAATAAACTGAGGAGATCTACACCTGATCAGAGTTTGTTGGCCCTTTTCCTTTATTAGCAGTTGTGGCAACTTTGTCAATCACCAGCAATCACGATCGAACCAAGGCCACTCGCAACTTGATCAGCAGGAAGGTCTCCAACAGTTGGGTCAATAGGCTCTATCTTAGCTCGAATGGCACCAAAGTCCCCCTCAATGTCCATGGGATATGGGTTTGGCACATTCTAGGAGAACAGGAAAGAATCAATAAGAACCCTAGCTGAGACCAAAGCCTGGTCCCAACCCTTTTTGAGACCCACCTATCGAACATAGGCTAACGGGAGTTAGTATCGTCATATGCTACCTCCCAGCCTTCATTATACTCACTTTACCGGATGTTTGCAGCCTCGCCCTCAAGCTTTTTTACCTTGGCAGTTAGCTCCTTATTCGCCTCAGCCACCTTCAATTTGGTCGGTAACCACCATACTATAGGTGGCCTGGAGGTTGGCCAACTCCTTCGTTGACGGATGTTTAAGGGCTTCCAGGGCCGTCTTTTTCTCTTGATCAAAAGAGGCCTTAGCGTCAGCTAGAGACTTCTTAGAGTTTTTTAAGGCCTTTCCCATCTTGGCATTTCTCCTCGATTGGTCGGCCCGACCACTCAGCAATGTGGTAAAATAAAAAACAAACCGCAAGATGGATAGAAACACAAATCACTTTGTATTAATATAATGATTATTTTAGGGGCCCCAAATGGGCTCAAAATATTACCTGGATTGACCTCAAACTCATCCTAAGGGTATATCTATCCCCGGGCCCAATATAAAGTGGTAAAAACACATAAAGTGGACATCAGTGTCACCTAGTGTGGGTAATAAACGATATTACCCACACACACGATAATACCTCACAAGGGTAATAAATTATTCACATAATTATTCTATGCGTAAACATAATCCACAATCATATAATAAATATCACTATTTAATTATTTCAAACATACGGTATAATAATCATCCTGCATGAAAAAATTAATTATCTAAATTATGACAATTTATAATTACTAATCCACACAAGTAATAATTTTTCCTATTTATTAATTTATTTCTCAGTTAATAAATAATAAGTTTAGTCCATGAAAATATGCGATCGTACAATAGTTTCAAGAAATCCAAACGACATCTTGGATGAAGAACCTTATTCTTCTCTTAATATTTCTCTAATACATTTTTTAATTATTTTTTGGTGGTTTAACTTGTATATTTGGTATCTATGTAATTTATTTTTATTTTTTTAGAGAGAGACCTCTTACATATCGTTGCATGTCAGAAAGTGTACACAAGGAATGTGAAAAGGTGCAAAGAAATGGGGCAAAAAAACACTCACAACCAGCTCAACCCCTAAACTTGAATTGGACTACCCAAATATAAACAGAACCCCCTCCCTACTCACTGGATACATAGCTAAAAATGTACAAGAAAATTAAAATAAAACCTATCGTCTAGTTAAGCAAATTTCCCATCGAGCCTTTGGAGCAGCACACGCTCATAAAGTATAATTGTACATGTGATCCCAAAGTTGTTTCCCCTCTATTCCCCTGCCCTCCCCCTTTTTTTCTTTTTTTTCCTTCCTTATAATAGCGCCCCAGCAATGCAGCAGCTTTGTTTGCTTTCCGCAAATAAGAATGAGCATATGCCTGCAAAAAGAAAAAAGAAATGAAAGCCAACAAATAGTTACCGGAGCCACTGGCTTTCGGTCTCTCTCCCAACACAAGTTCTATGGCCCCAACTTTGAACCTTTCATGCTGTTGACGTCGTGCTCAACCTTCTTGTCACCGTATTCTACACAGGTTCCGAGTCAACCATCCTAGGTGCAGCATTTGACTCCAACTTTTCTGTTGATCCGGTTTGGGCATCATTTTCACTTCCATTTTCAAGAGGTGACTCAGAATCTGCCTCACATGAATCACCGCGTTATAATCACAAATTATTACTCCCCACAATGATGTACCGGTTCCCCTCACTACTACCTATTAACGACTCAGGTCCAATATCCTCACACGAACTAACCTCGACGCTGGAATTCAAGGTGCATCCTGTTGCGCTAAAACAGTCCTATGTTAAGAAACTAAGACCATAAAACTCACTTCGGAATTTTACCAAACACTTGTTATGCGTAAAACACCCAAGACCTTGTTCCTAATGAAAATTAAGTGTGCAAACTCAAAACGAATCCAATCAACAATCAACAAGTAGGATAACAAGAACACACAAGCAATCAAAGAAAAGAAACGACAACAATATAACGTGGTTCACCCAAACAAGGGTTACATCCACAATGGTCGAATTTCTTCTTTCTTTGATAAATGGAGGAACCACATGGTTACACACTCACACTCTTTATCTCTCCAAGAAAGTCTCTCACAAACCAAGCACAAGAACTAATCTTTAAACAAGAAGCTCTCACTCACTTTTCTCTTTTAAAACTCACAAAATGTTCCTCTAAAGCTGAAAAACAGCACTGCACCAAAACAAAAAATAAGCTTCTATTTATAGATTTTCCTTAAAGTGGCAATTTTGTAAATATAAAGAAAAATTTATTTTTCTCCCAAAACAGCCGTGAACCAACGGGAAGCCACCGTAGAGCCAAAATACACCACAAACTTCACCTTGGCGATCCGAATGATCCAACCAAAAACCCGGAATGAAAACCATTGAACCCGCTTGAAGATCACCCCGAAATCTACCAAGCTCAATGCGGTTGCACCTAACCGAGGAGCCTCTCCTCGAATTTCAACAAGAAGTGAGATTTAGAAGCTTTAGGCAATGCCTAAACTTCTCCGTAGTCACAGGTTTGGTGAGGAAATCTGTCGCATTATCATCCGTGTGCACCTTCTCAATCAAAACCTCGCCGGAATTAACCCAATCCTGAACTCTATGATATCGTACATCAATATGCTTTGTGCGGGCATGATACACTTGATTCTTAGCCAAATGCATAGCACTTTGACTATCGCAATGAAGACGAACACTCTCTTGCTTCATCCCCAATTCACTCACCAAACTCTTTAACCAAACTGCCTCCTTTGATGCTTCCGTAAGTGTCATATATTCTGCCTCCGTGGTAGACAAAGCACTCGTCGCTTGTAACATGGATATCCAAGATACCGGCCCGCTAGCAATAGTGAATACATACCCCGATGTAGATCTTCGCTTATCAAGATCCTCCACATAATCCGAATCCACATACCCCGTAACAAACTCAGCCCCTTTCTTCCGCTCAAACACAATGCCCATAGACTTGGTTCCATTTAGATACCAAATATTCCATTTCACCGCTTTCTAATGCTCTTTTTCCGGATTTGACACGTACTTACTAACCACACCCACGGCTTGGGCGATATCCGGCTTCGTGAAAACCATAGCATACATAAGGCACCCCATGGCACAAGCATACGGCGTTGAAGCCATCTCTTCTAACTCATCATCCGTAGAGGGACATTGCTTTGCAGACAAAGTGAAATGTGAAGCTAACGGGGTAGAAGTGGCCTTGTCATCCAACATGCCAATTTTCTCGATGACATGCGAAATATAATTTTTCTGAGATAACCACAAGTTGTCAACTTTTATATCTCGTCTAATCTCCAGACCAAGAATCTTTTGTACCGCACCAAGATCCTTCATGTCAAACTCCCGGCTCAATTCCACCTTGAGCTCCATTATCCGTGACATGTCCCGACACGCAATGAGCATGTCATCCACATAGAGCATTAACAAAACAAATGAACCATCATCAAGAACTCAAAAATATGCACAATGGTCATGATCACATCTCGTTTAACCAACTCGCAACATGAAGGTATCGAACCATAGGTACCATTGTCGTGGCGACTGTTTAAGCCCATACAATGACTTCTTAAGCCGGCACACATGATCTTCCTTTCCCACTTCCTTGAACCCCTCCGGTTACACCATGTAAATAAGCTCCTTCAAATCACCATGAAGAAAAGCCGTTTTCACATCTATTTGCTCCAATTCCATATTGAATTGAGCAACCATTGCCAACAACACCCGTATCGAAGTATGCCTCACCACCGGGGAGAATATCTCATCATAGTCAATCCCCTCCTTTTGTGAAAAACCCTTTGCTACAAGCCTTGCCTTGTACTTAGGTTCTTCTATTTTGTTAATTGCCTCTTTCTTCCTATACACCCACTTAGATCCAACAATGTGTCGCCCCTTGGGTTTAGGAACCAACTCCCACACATAGTTCTTTCGTAGAGCTTCCATCTCTTCCGACATAGCACCCATCCAACTCGCCTTGACATCACAATTAATGGCATCTTTTTATGTCATTGGATCACCCTCATTAGAAATGAGAGCTTAATTGACCTCTTCCCAACCAAGCCTAGATGGTGGCTTGATCTTCCTACGCTCTCTGTCACGTGCTATGGATGGCACTTCCTCCACCCGTTGAGTGTCCTCCACCTCAACCGACTCCTCTCCCAAATCATCTTCATTCGGCTCCACCTCAAACGTGTCATCACCCGATTGAGAATCACTTGAACCAGTAGTTGATGTACTATCACTATCGGTGGTTGATGATCTCGAAAATACCAAAGGAATCTCGACGGTTCTAACACTACCGTCATCGGCAACTTACAGGAACTCCTTGGCCTTCAACATGGACGTCTCATCAAACCTCACATCCCGGCTAACAACTAGCTTCCTCGTAGATGGATCCCAAAGCTTGAACCCCTTTACCCATTTTCTATAGCCTAGGAAAATACACCGGTGAGTTCTCGGGTCATTTTTAGTCCTCTCGTCACTAGGAATGTGAGCGTACCCCGGACATCCGAACACCCTCAAATTAGAGTAGTCGACCTCGTGCCCCGACCATACTTCCTCCGGACACTTCAAACCAAGAGTCGAATTTGGTGATCGATTCACCAAATACACGACGTGATCAAGAGCCGCTGCCCAAAATGATTTCGGTAACCTGGCATGAAACCTCATGGACCTTGCCCTTTCCATAATGGTGCGGTTCATCCTCTCCACCACCCCATTTTGTTGTGGAGTCTTCTTAATGGTAAAGTGCCTTGTGATGCCCACATCTTTACAATACTTGAGAAACCCACCATCTCTATACTCACCCCCGTTGTCGCTCCTCAAATACTTGATCTTCTTCCCCGTTTGATTCTTCACCATGGCTTTCCACTCCTTGAACTTCTCGAAAACCTACGATTTTTCCTTCAAGTAGTAGACCCACACTTTTCGTGAATAATCATCTATAAAAGTCACAAAGTATCTAAAGTCGCCTATGGAAACAACATCCGAAGGCCCACACACGTCGGAATGAATATAGTCAAGAGTCCCTTTACTCTTGTTCGTAGATATAGTGAATTGCACTCGAGTTTGCTTCCCCATCACACAATACTTGCAAAAACCGAGCTTGCATCCGTGCACCCCTTCCATGCCCCGTTGGCTCATGTGACGAAGTCTCATGTTCCACAATTGTAGCTCATCGATTTCAGGCTCCGTGGAGACTACCGCTCCACCCACTACCGTATTTCCCTTCAATCTATAAAGATCATTCGGTAACTTTGTTCCGCACAAAATCACCATCGATCCCCTTTTGACCTTCAAAGACCCACCCTCGACTTGAATCACACACCCCTTTGAATCGAGTGCGCCTAAGGAAATCAAGTTATTTTTAAGTGCCGAAACTTGCCTCACTTCACTTAAGGTTCGGACAACCCCATCCCACATCTTTATGTGCACCGACCCGATTCCCACTACTTTGCACTTAGCATTGTTTCCCACGATAATCTTGAGGTATAATCCTCAAACCATTCCCGGTTCGGACACATGTGGTATGGACATCCGGAATCTAGAATCCAACCATCAAGGTGATCGACGAAAAAACAAGTAAGAACCTCTTCGCCTTCCTCTAAAGTAGCAACACCGGCCACATCCTTATAAAGAAGGCACAATGGGACAACTGCCTCGTGAGGATAAGGATGGAACTGAAATTTCCCAAATGTGCCCCTTTCTATCATCAGAGTCAGTTGCCTAAGCCGGATTTCAACCCAGCCTTTCCAAGCACGCAGGTCATCAGCATCAGCTGCAACTATATATATATGGAGATAAGAACAAATACGGTTCAAATAAAGCACTTCACTGTGCTTTATTCAGATCTATCTCCTCACGTATCTTGTTACCAAATTAAAATTGGTTATGTAAGTCCTATTTATATGGAACATTTCCGAATATGTTTTCTCGTAACATTTTTTTCTTAATGCGTCCTATTTGTATATATATTGAACTACATATTTAGAAAACGGAATTAATTAGTAAAAAAATCCTGAAAAATGCTCTGTCATATCTTATTATTATTTGTCCTTTAAAAAAGGTAAATTGAGCATTTTTTATGATCTCGTTTACGTCGTTCTTATGGTTTTAGATTCGCTTCATATGTATGATCCATCGAGGATAATTGAGGTGTGGTAATAGCAAGATGAGTTGGGCGGTTTATTTTGTTTTTTTTTTCTTGGGGGAGGGGGTGATTTTAATATGTCCATAATTACCTTTCACTATTTTTTTACTTTCATACATTTTTCGTCGCTAAACATCATCATGACACCTTTTGCGGAAAAAAAATTCACACTTAACGAAGAAATATGTATTAAAGTCAATAAAAATTAATTTAAGGGCCCGTTTGGTTCGGGGTAAAATATGTTTCAACGCGGTGAAAAGTAATATGGTGAAATACGTTTTCACTTATTTAGAGTCAATTTTTTTTCTATATTCTTGTTTAAAATTTTATAATTATAGGGTGTGCACTTATTCACAATGTTAACCCAGCAAAAAATTAATTTTAAATAGGTAAAAACGTATTTCACCATATTACTTTTCACCGCGTTGAAACATATTTTACCCCGAACCAAACAAACCCTAAAGGTACCAAAGTCAAAACATGATAATTTTTGAAGAAATTCCACGAGTAGCTATGGATATTGGAGGCTCAAATATAAAATGATTTACACTAGGTTTCGCTATTATATCGGTTCGATAATATGGTACAGTTTTCATCAATTTCCTAATGTAAATTTATCGAATGAATTGAAGAAATGGACTAGAATTTAAAACAGTAGACCCGAATCAGACCGACTAACACCGGGAAGTAGCTATTGTGAAAGAATGAACCCACCTTTATATAATTGCATAAAATGATATATTCATTAACCCATCCAAATATTTGATGTAGTTTAATTTTACATAATTCTTTGAAATGATATTTTGGTGAACAATATCATGGTTATTAGAGGTGATAATCATTTTTTTTTTAAATTTCTCTGTAGGAGTTCAGATTTAATAAATAAAATAAAAATAGTGGATCAATGATCCCACAAATAAGGCTTAGAGACAAAAACCCAATAAAATAAAAAAATTCAAGAGGAAAGTCCTAGAAACCTATCAAAGCTACACACAAGGAGAGGGTTTCGACTATAGGCCAAACTCGAAAAATAAAATACAAAGAACGCATCATTTACTCTTACGAGTCCTCATATGAAGTTTGAAATTCCTCTTAATTTCTTCAACACGGGTATCTCTTTATTTTTTAGCTTTCGACATAAAATGAACCATTCAATTGCATTTTTTTCCACACTAATTTTGAAATTTTTAAAGACCTTCAATTGCATTTTTTTCACCAACCATAATATGTAAATTTTCAGAATCTACGAATCTTTAATTGGTTTCAAGTTTCTCAAATTGACTTTGTCGCACTTTTTTATGTCTTTTTCTTGGGTATTAGTCAATTTTAAGCCACAAGTAAGAGAGGGACTAATGTAAAAATTATCAACTTTGTCCATGTCATTTTCATTTTTAAAAGAATCCAATTCGTTTTGAGAATGTGAAGGCATGTAACAATTATCATTAGAAAATATATGATTGTTGGATTTTGCAATTGGGTCCTCATCACTGAGATAATCTAACCATATATTTGTTTCTTTCAAAAGGGCCCACAAAATAATTGGATAAAGTTCGTTTGAAAGTGGTCCTAATGGTTCAAGATCCCCATCACCTTGATTATTCTTAGACTAACTGTGGCAAATACGTGATCCGAGTTCATTTGGACACATGACGACATGCTTTTCATATTAAATATCACCAACACAATGGGATCCATTCAAAGCAAAGGATCTAACCATGTTAACATGATTGTAGGAGCTATTCAAATTGTTGGATTTTAAAATTGTAACACCCCGTATTTTTGGTGCATTTAATATTTAATTAATTCGAAAATTCTAAATTACTAATGTGTTGTAATTTTAAATGAATTAATTATGAAAAAATATATTTAAATATTAATCGGGGAGTAAATGGTTAATATTTAGGGGAATTTATTTACTAAGTGAATAGTAATAATTTATTTACGTCATTTCGAGTATTAAGGACGGGGTATGCACTTATCTCAACCGGGAGTCGGTATAGACTAAAGGGGGTGGGGGATAAGTAATTTTATAAATTAATTCAGATGCTAATTCTGAGTGTACGGTTGAGTCCGGATGGGCCGAGATAGTCGGAAAAGTGTACCCGGGGGTAGTAAACGGGTCACGGGGCATTTTTAGACATAACCGGGCCCACATGGGGGAATTTAGGTCACTTGGGCTTGGCCCATTAGGCAAAAAAGGGGATTTAGGTTAATTGTTAAATTAGAAGAAATAAGGAAACGACTGAGGCGAGTTTAGAAAAAGGCTAAGTGTGTTAAGGAACCCTAATAGCAGTTAAAGAAAGATTTGGGGATCGCAAGAGAGTGAACAAGAGTCATCTTCAACCTCGGAATTCATCTCCAAAATTAGACTCTACGAAACCTAAGGCAAGTGGATGAGTTGTTGGAGTATTGAATCTGTTTTTCAATTCATATTCATGTGATGTGTTTAATTGAAATTCGTTTTGGGTGTTAATGGCATAAACATGGGATTTTGAAAACAATAATTTGATTTACGAATTTGGGTAAGGATCCATGTAAAATCTGATAATTGTAAGTTAATATATATCTGGTAGGATGATATCTAGATAATTAGAAACGAATTTGATGAAGGAATTTGGGGTGTAAATGGGTTAAGGATTAAAGATGAATTTTTCCCCAAATTTAGAAATCAGTAGATAATGGACGAATTAATGATGTTGGTGAACATTCTGGAGATCCCTAATAAGGTTCCTAACATGTATTATTGTTAAGAGGGTTTGATATTGCTGGTAGAAGGAATTAGGGTTTTAATAAATTCATCCATGGCAGAATCTGTCTTCGCGAAGAAGATGAAGACCTGCTCGATCGATCGATCGAAGGTCTGGGGTCGATCGATCGAGGGTCGACAGATTTTGGCAGTTCGCCCAGTTTTCCTTTATATGGAGAAAATTTAATTTAACATTCTTCCATGCTTTAATTTGGTGAGTAATTAATACATGGATTTAAAATCTAATTAATAATGAAGGAAATTAATTAGGATGTGAAGGCGGCTTAGTGTGACATCATAATTTAAAATTTTATTGGGTTTTGGAGAAAGTAGGTGTGAAACACTAAGGTTAAATTTTTAGGAAAGTTGATCGAAAGGATTAAATACGGAGTTAGTGGACAAATTCGGGAATATTGGTTGAGTAATACCGAGGTGTAATATTTTAGTTAGGTAGAGGCTAAATAACTTAGAGTCGGGGATTTAGACTCGGGTGAGGTTATTTCGGGCTACGAAAGTAAGTCCAAATTTATGGTGGGAGCGACACCAAGAGTAACTTAATTAATTAATGTGTAAATTAATTAATAATTAGGGTTGGACCATAAACGCTTGATAATTTAAATAGGCTTGTGTTACGGATTTAGTACATGGTGTAGCCGGGACATTTAATATATATATATATACGGTGTGTGATAGTATATATATAGTGTGTGTGCATTAATATCAGTGGTTAAATGTATTTATTTTATACTCTAGTGTTATAGAGGGAGGTTGCGCGTAGTGGATGAATCCCCTAGCTTGAGGAGTAGGGCGAGTATAATCCCAGGTCAGAGCGTCCGTTATATGGGGTGAGGGGCATCTCACTTTTAGGGAAGGAATAGGACCGCCTCCAATCGTATGTTAAACCAAGTTAGTGAGCGATTTTGATTTGGGTAACCAGGTTATGTGAATATGCCTAGTGGGATAGCACTTTAGAGAATTTATATCCTGTGAGTATTTTACTCGGTTGAATGTTAGTATTAAATGTTATTTCAGTATGTTTGTGAATACTGCAATATGATTAAATATATAATTATGTAAATAATTATATATGGGATAATTAATAGATAGTGTAAAATGTATTATGTGCATAACAGGTGTGAGTGTTATATGAAATTAAAAAGGGTAATGATTTAATTAAGTTGATGTTTATAATAACTTAAAAATCATGAATTAAAGCATACTCGGTTAGAGTAGGTTAATTTCAAGGGGTAACATTAGTATCGGGTCAGGAGAGTAGGACCTAGGTAAATTAAATGGAGGCGTTAGTAGTGCACATTAGAGGAGGGGTGAGGATATCCTCAAGGGAGTGCATCACTAACTAAAATATGAAGAGCATGCATATTTATTTATTACTGCAAGTTATTCATTTGTTAAATGTTTTTGGGTACTAACCCTTGCTATATAAAATTTTAAAAACCTTTTAGGTGTCCAGCCACAGGGATGCCAGGCTTGACTCTGTTTCAGGAAATCCATTGATGCAGCATATGTGAATGTTGCGGGAGTTTTGATAGACGCCTCATTCTTTCATTCTAGTGTAGAGACTTCTATCATTTATTTCGAGCATGTCGCTCAAAGTTCATTTAGTATCTGTTAGACTTGTTGAGATTGATTACTTGTCTTCATCTTATATTTATTGGATTTTTGGGCCGATGGTTTATTCGGCTAGTCTTTTAATTGTGTATGGATGTTTTAATTAATTGAGATTAATTGTGTGATTTTATTTTCCGTGTGAGTTTTCATTTAAGTTAATGAAAGATAAAACTTGGCACCAATCTAATTTTCTCACTTAAGTGGTTAGTAATTAAAAAGACGACAGTGATGATAAGGATGATCCAACTGAGTAACCTATTCTAACTTAATTTAGGACTAATCACCCGGAGTTAATTAGGCGGGGTGTCACAGATGGTATCAGAGCATCAGGTTCTAGTGTCCTTAGGATCTATGCGGCTTTCTAAGTTTCAGTGTACCACTCGGTTGTTATAGAGCCCTATTATTAGGACTGTTGATTCATTTTCCGCTTGTGAGATATCGTATTTCTGCAGTGTATATTATTGTGTAAATTGTGTACTTATACAATACAATCTATTTCAGATGCCACCAAAGAGGTAGAGAGCGGAGTGGGCTGAGGCTAGGGACGAGGTGAGAGAGACTCATCAGGAGCCACAGATGCCGCCACCACCACCACCATCCGAGTTGATTTCCACTACTCAGGTGGCAGTGATAGTGGCCCAGGCGGTCGAGAGAGCAATGCGAGTTATGGCAGCTCATTTTCCACAGGCCCAAGCACCGCCTCCAGTGGCACCAGCCGTCCAGGCTCCAGTGGGGCCACCGTCTTGGCAGCGAGTTAGGGAGACCTTTCAGAAGGGCCACCCTCTAAGTTTCGAGGTAGCACCGATGTGGTGGAGGCTTGTGACTGGAAGAAGAATGTTCAGCGCCATATGCGCATGCTGGAGTGTGCCGATGTGCAGAGGAAGATGCTTGCTTCCCTTCGTCTGTCGGGGGCAACCTTACAATGGTGGGAGTTAGTTACCACCGTTGAGGAGCGAAATTTGATGACGACATCTGAATCCGGGGTGCGGTTCGACCACAAATACTTTCCACCAGCGTTAGAGGCTGAGATGAGAAAGAAGTTCAGTGAGTTGGTACAGGGTGACCGGTCAGTGGTAGACTATGAGGAAGAGTTCATCCGTTTGGCGAACTTTGTGCCAAATGAGGTGAGAGACTTGGAGCGAAAGAAGTCAAGATTCATGAATGGCTTAGCCTGGAGGATCAAGCAGCATTTGATTGGGAATTCGACGTTAATGACTTATACAGATGTCGTTAATGCCGCCCTCGCACATTGCCAGGATCATCGTTTCCATGCGAAGGGGAGTAAGAAAGCAAGTGAGCCGAGCCAGCAGGGAAAGGCAGTTACTAGTGGTGACACGAGTGGTACTCAGCAGCAGATTATTATCTAGCAGGGGAGTTAGGCTAAGAAATTTAGACCTAGTGGGTCCCGACCGGGAGGTCAGGGATTCAGGCAGGGCAGCCAGGCCCGAATCAGCAACAACAGGTTCCTCAGGGCCGTCAGGGCCAAGGGAACAACGGGGAAGGCCAGCAGGGCCAGCCACATCAGGGCCAGCGACAGGGGAAGGGTCAGAGACATTGTTTTGTCTGTGGCCAGCCAGGACACTTCAAGAGGGAGTGCCCACAAAGGGGCAGAGGCCATCAACAAGGTGCCCAAAAGGGGCAGCAGGACAGATGCCGCCAGCAGCACCAGCTCGACCCGCCCCACAACAGCAGGGGCAGATTCATTACGGGTGTGTGTATAACGTCCGAGATATTCCCAATCTTCCAGCATAACAGGCGCCGCCAGCAGTTGAGGGTATGTTTTTCATTCATGTTCATGAGGGTAGCATACTTTTTGACACGGGAGCATCGCATTCATTCATTAAATCTAATTTTTCTAGACGGGCTGGGTTATTAGAAACAGCGGGTAGTCTTCGTATGTGTGTAGAGTCTCTAGTATGCAGCGGGGCTTTGATTCACCTGATTTGTAGGGGAGTAGGCATTTTAATTGGAAGACTTAGCTTAGCAGTATACCTTTTAGTGTTAGATATGGAGGGGTACGATGTCATACTAGGGTATGGATTGGTTGGCAGGATATCGAACGACTATAGATTGTTACGAGAGGACATTAGTGTTCTCCATTCCGGGATAGGAGATGTTCCTGATAGCGATACCGCTACCTGAGGGAGGGTCGCGCACACACTTGCATTACATTAAGGAGGAAACCTCACAGGAAGTAGTGATTCCATTGGACTCTATTCAGCGGAGTACATCGTCGTGGGTGCCCCAGTGTTGTTTGTGAAAAAGCGAGATGGCTCACTACAGTTATGGGTGGACTATAGAGAGCTGAATAAGGCCACGATACAGAATAAGTATTCGTTGCCTGGGATTGATGATCTATTTGACTAGTTGAGAGGGGCGTCTTACTTCTCTAAGGTTGACTTGAGGTCGGGGTATCATCAACTACGTATCCGAGAGGAGGATGTTCCTAAGACCGCTTTCCTATCGCGGTACGGATCTTATGAGTTCAGGGTGATACCATTCGGGCTCACCAATGCACCAGAAGTGTTCATGGGCCTCATGAATAGGGTTTTCAGGGAGTTTCTCGATCAGTTTGTCATCGTGTTCATTGATGACATCCTGATCTACTCGCGCATCGAGGAGTAGAGTATCGAGTTTACACTGACGCATCCTTTTAGGGACTTGGGGGTGTGCTTCAGCAGGAGGAAAGGGCTATAGCTTATGCGTCCAGGAAGCTAAAGCCCCAATAGAGGAATTACCCCACTCACGACCTGGAGTTCGCAGCGGTCGTTTTTTCTTTGAGGATATGGACACATTATCTTCTAGGGGAGCAGTTCACGTTATTCATGGATCAAAAATCACTTCAGTATCTCTTCACTCAGAAGGATCTGAATATGAGGTAGAGGAGATGGCTAGAATTCGTGAAAGACTACCAGTTTGATATTCAAAATCACCCTGGTAAGGCGAATGTGGTAGCAGATGCATTGAGTCAGAGACCGACTGGGGAAATATCAGAAGTCTAGAAAGAGAAGTGGAGAGAACTTCGATATGAGGACGATGTAGCCAGGGCTTGTATGTCAGCATTATCCGTCACACCTGAGATCATTATACGGGTTGTGAGGGCTCAGGCAGAGGATCAGACCTACCGGGATAGGGTGATCCAGTTTCTAGCTGAGGGAGCAGAGGGTTACTCGATCAGCTCGGAGGGAGGCTTACGCCTTAATGGGAGGTTGATTGTGCCAAAGGATGAGGAGTTGAGGCACGCTGTTATGACAGAGTCTCATGGATCGAGATTCGCATTACACCCCGGTGGGGATAAGATGTATTAGGATATGAGGAGGCAGTATTGGTGGGTAGGAATGAAACGGGACATAGAAGAGTTTGGTTCGAAATGTGCCACGTGTCAGCTCGTGAAAGTTGACCATCAGAGACCATCAGGGATGCTACCGCCACTTGAAATTCCCGTGTGGAAGTGGGAGAGCATCTTCATCGACTTCATTATAGGGTTACTGACATCGCAGAAGGATCACGATTCCATATGGGTCATTGTGGATCGGTTGACCAAAGTGGTCCACTTCCTGTCGGTTCGCACAGACTTTGAGACGATGCATTATGCGCAGCTATTCGTAGCAAAGATTGTTAAGCTGCACGGGGTAACGATAAATATTGTGTCGGATAGGGACAAAATCTTTGTGGCCCACTTTTGGTAGAGTTTTCAGGAGGCCATGGACACGGAGTTACGTTTGAGTACAGCCTATCACCCACAGACTGACGGACAGACTGAGAGAGTCAATCAGATGCTAGAAGATATGCTCAGAATGTGCATATTAGACTTTGGGGGAGGTTGGGAGAAATATCATCCTCTGGTAGAGTTTGCGTATAACAACTCTTACCAATTCACGATCGGCATGGCACCATTCGAGGCACGATACGGGAGACCTTTTCATTCACTCGCTTGTTGGTTAGAGGTGGGGGATAACAAACCATTGGGGCCGGAGATTGTTCAGGAGACATCTGCCAAGATAGAGCTAATCCGAGGGAGGATTCGGATAGCTCAGGATAGGCAGAAAAGTTACGTTGATGCTTTACGGAGACATGTGGAGTTAGGGGTTGGGGATCAGGTATTGGTCCGGGTGTCCCCTATGAAAGGGGTGATGAGGTTCGGAAAGAAGGGTAAGTTAGCACTGAGGTACGTAGGACCTTTCCCTATTATCGAGAGGGTGGGGCCTGTAGCCTACAGGCTGGGATTACCGGAGCACCTTCAGCGGATACACGACGTGTTCCATGTGGCATCGCTGAAGAAATATCGCAGGAGCGAGAGGGCCTTCTGGCACATTCCACTCGAGGAAATTGATTTACAGCCAGACACCTCATATGAGGAGAGACCGGTGGCTATTCTGGACCGTAGCGAGTGGAAGTTACGATCCAAGGTTGTTCCACTAGTTAGTCAACACAACATTGACGAGTCTACCTGGGAGCGGGAGGAGGATATGCAGGAACAATATCCAGAGCTTTTCATCACAGGTATCACCTAATTTCGGGGGCAAAATTCCTTTGTAAGGGGGGGAGTATGTAACACCCCGTATTTTTGGCGCATTTAATATTTAATGAATTCGGAAATTCTAAATTACTAGTGTGTTGTAATTTTAAAGAATTAAATATGGCAAAATATATTTAAATAGTAATCGGGGAGTAAATGATTAATATTTAGTGGAATTTATTTACTAAGTCAATAGTAATAATTTATTTACATCATTTCGAGTATTAATGACGGGGTATGCACTTATCTCAACCAGGAGTTGGTATAGACTAGAGGGGGTGGGGGATAAGTATTTTTATAAATTAATTCGGATGTCAATTATGAGTGTACAGTTGAGTCCGGATGGGCCGAGATAGTTGAAAAAGTGTACCCAGAGGTAGTAAACGGGTCATGGGGCATTTTTAGACATAGCCGGGCCCACACGGGGCCATTTGGGTCACTTGGGCTTGGCCCATTAGGCAAAAAACGGGATTTAGGTTAATTGTAAAATTAGAAGAAATAAGGAAACGACTGAGGTGAGTTTAATAAAAGGCTAAGTGTCTTAAGGAACCCTAATAGCAGTTAAAGGCAGATTTGGGGATCGCAAGAGAGTGAACAAGAGTCATCTTCAACCTCGAAATTCATCTCCAAAATCAGACTCTACGAAACCCAAGGCAAGTGGATGACTTGCTGTAGTATTGAATCTGTTTTTCAATTCATATTCATGTGATGTGTTTAATTGAAATTCGTTTTGGGTGTTAATGGCATAAACATGGGATTTTGAAAACAATAATCTGATTTACGAATTTGGGTAAGGATTCATGTAAAATCTGATAATTGTAGGTTAATATATATCGGGTAGGATGATATCTATATAATTAGAAATGAATTTGATGAAGGAATTTGGGGTGTAAATGGGTTAAGGATTAAAGATGAATTTTCCCCCAAATTTAGAAATCAGTAGATAATGGACGAATTAATGATGTTGGTGAACATTCTGGAGATCCCTAATAAGGTTCCTAACATGTATTATTGTTAAGAGGGTTTGAGATTGCTGGTAGAAGGAATTAGGGTTTTAAGAAATTCTTCCATGGCAGAATCTGTCTTCGCGAAGAAGACGAAGACCTGCTCGATCGATCGATTGAAGGTCTGGGGTCGATCGATCGATGGTCGGCAGATTTTGGCAGTTCGCCCAGTTTTCCTTTATATGGAGAAAATTTAATTTAACATTCTTCCATGCTTTAATTTGGTGAGTAATTAATACATGGATTTAAAATCTAATTAATAGTGAAGGAAATTAATTAGGATGTGAAGGCGGCTTAGTGTGACATCATAATTTAAAAATTTATTGGGTTTTGGAGAAAGTAGGTGTGACACACTAAGGTTAAATTTTTGGGAAAGTTGATGGAAAGGATTAAATACGGAGTTAGTGGACAAATCTGGGAATATTGGTTGAGTAATACCGAGGTGTAATATGTTAGTTAGGTAGAGGCTAAATAACTTAGATTCGGGGATTTAGACTCGGGTGAGGTTATTTCGGGCTACGAAAGCAAGTCCAAATTTATGGTGGGAACGACACCAAGTGTATCTTAATTAATTAATGTGTAAATTAATTAATAATAAGGGTTGGACCATAAACGCTTGATAATTTAAATAGGCTTGTGTTACGGATTTAGTACATGGTGTAACCAGGACATTATATATATATATATATATATATATATATATATATATATATACACGGTGTGTGATAGTATATATATATAGTGTGTGCATTAATATCAGTGGTTAAATGTTATTATTTTATACTCTAGTGCTATAGAGGGAGGTTGCGCATAGTGGATGAATCCCCTAGCTTGAGGAGTAGGGCGAGTATAATCCCAGGTCATAGCGTCCATTATATGGGGTGAGGGGCATGTCACTTTCAGGGAAGGAATATGACCGCCTCCAATCGCATGTTAAACCAAGTTAGTGAGCGATTCTGATTTGCGAAACCAGGTTATGTGAATATACCTAGTGGGATAGCACTTTAGAGAACATATATCCTGTGAGTATTTTACTCGGTTGAATGTTAGTATTAAATGTTATTTCAGTATGTTTGTGAATACTACAATATGATTAAATATATAATTAGGTAAATAATTATATATGGGATTATTAATACATAGTGTAAAATGTATTGTGTGCATAACAGGTGTGAGTGTTATATGAAATTAAAAAGGGTAATGATTTAATTAAGTTGATGTTTATAATAACTTAAAAATCATGATTTAAAGCATACTCGGTAAGAATAGATTAATTGCAAGGGGTAACATAAGTATCGGGTCAGGAGAGTAGGACCTAGGTAAATTAAATGGAGGGGTTAGTAGTGCACATTAGAGGAGGGGTGAGGATATCCTCAAGGGAATGCTGCACTAACTAAAATATGAAGAGCATGCATAATTTTTTATTACTGCAAGTTATTCATTTATTAAATGTTTTTCAAATTTTTTTGGGTACTAACCCTTGCTATATAAAATTTTAAAAACCTTTTAGGTGTCCAGCCACAGGGACGCCAGGCTTGACTCTGTTTCAGAAAATCCGTTGCTGCAGCATATGTGGATGTTGTGGGAGTTTTGATAGACTCCTCATTCTTTCATTCTAGTGTAGAGACTTCTATCATTTATTTCGAGCATGTCGCTCATAGTTCATTTAGTTTCTGTCAGACTTGTTGAGATTGATTACTTGTCTTCATCTTATATTTATTGGATTTTTGGGCCGATGGTTTATTCGGCTAGTCTTTTAATTGTGTATGGATGTTTTAATTAATTGAGATAAATTGTGTGATTTTATTTTCCGCGTGAGTTTTCATTTAAGTTAATGAAAGATAAAACTTGACACCAGTCTAATTTTCTCACTTAGGTGTTTAGTAATTAAAAAGACGACAGTGATGCTAAGGATGATCCAACTGAGTAACATGTTCTAACTTAATTTAGGACTGATCACCCGGGGTTAATTAGGCGGGGTGTCACATTAATATTCAAGGAAAGTGACGGGACCGGTGAGATTTGTTGATGTGCTGCCACATAAGCATCACATCTTTCCTCGTCAAGTCACACGTGGCCTGGACTATCAGGGACGATAGGCACTAAAATGGCACTAAGGCCTTCTCCAATGGATGATTCTATCTGGGTGATTTTCCAGTCTAGAAAAGGAGAATGATAAAAACCATCTCCAGAAGCAATTTCTTTCTAGGAGTGAATATGACTTGGCTCATGAGTCATATAGAAATTTTTAATCACCAATTATAGATATATAAATGGTGAAGTGGTTGGATAATCTGACATGGAAGTGAAACAAATGACCACATAATCCATATCATTTTTTCTAGAAAGTGGGTAAAAAGTGTCTAATGAGAGTACACGTTGGATATGTATTTTTTTTAGTAGTAGTGACTTAGTTTGGGGACTATATACTTAATGATGCCACGTGATTAATATACGACCATTACATCATCAAGTTTTTAATGATCAATTTTTTTTTGAGAAAAAATGGTATAGTTTTTAAGAGAGTTATTTGACTTTTTTTATTCAAAAAAACTGTTTTTTTAGAAAATAATGTTTTTTATAAATTAAAAAAAAATTGTTAGAAAACACTATTTTAAATTCAAAATATATATTGTTCTGAAAAAAAAATGTTTTTGAAAAAATAAAATTTAGTTTAATATAAATATTTTTTTTATTACACTCAATGCTGTAAAGTAAATAAAAACGCTCATTGTTGTAAAGTAAATAAGAGGTGCCGCTGGCGCGGACTTTTAAAAATAAGAGAATATTGGGTAAATAGGTGTTTGAGAGACTAAATAAGTTGAAAATAATTATAAAAAAAACTTCTTATTAGAATATTTTTTTAACTCGGACCTTTACAGAGTTATAAGAAATACTGAAAATGTTTCAAATGTTGTAAAATTAAAAAAAATAAGTTTAAAAATAAAGGCTGTCGCTTGATGATGCTGAAAACAGCACCACCAGATAATGTGTTGATAGGATCAAGCAAGTGATAACAATGACTACATAGGAGAGTATATGTATATATATGTAGAAGGAGGTGAGGAGAAGAGGATGAACACTTGAATATAAGTGGTTCAGCCAATCTAGCATACATCCATTGTGAGTGTGTGTGAGTAATATAACTGAATGAAGGCACTAATGGGCATGGATACAATCTCTCAAGCTTTCTCTCTCTACTATGTAAAGTGACGAGTTTTAGCAAGGGTTACAATTATCGATCCTTTCACAAGGTAGAGGATGGCCTCTATAAATAGTTCTTAAGGGGTGTAATGTACCCCCCAAGCATGCAATGAGCATGTGCATGAATATCCAACTAGTTCCAGGATGACACCTAGCTGATCTTAACTAAATAATGATGACCTCAATATTCCCTCACATGGAGGGAATGATTCAGTTATAACAGATTTGTCCATGTGTTCCAAGCCACACATGTACTTGTAAATGCTCGACTGTGTTTGATTAGTGCCAACCTCGGCCTGGATGAGTACGAGGTTGGTGAAGTCCGAATGTCCCTTTGCTCGAGGTCAATATTCATGTGGACCTCGGCCAGGTCGGCTGGCCGAGGTAGATGTAACGTCAACCTGGGCCAACCCATGTCATGATGATGGATCTTGTGAGGCTTTACTGACTGGCTGATAAAATATAACGTCGGTCGGGGCCGATGTTGTTGATGGATGCTTGAATCTAGGAACAAGCCTTGCCAACCTCGACTGTTACCCAGCTAAGGTTGATGTATGAGGTTGATGCAACGTCGGGGTGGGCCGACCTTCTGACACGACCTAGTTGATAGGATTTTGAGGTTTCTGGCAACCTCGGATGTGAGACTGGCCGAGGTTAGTTGATCTGACAAATAGGGTACACGTTGGGCATATCAATCACCCCTAGCCCTTAGTTACCTATGTGAATAGGTGATTGAGGGGTATTTCAAGGACTTGGTCAAGATTTCTTGTGTGCGAACACTCTCTTAACTCATGTTAATTTCTGAAGTGGGTAGCGTGTCTGACAGGCGTTATGATGTTGATTTTCCCTTTGGGTTCCCAAGACAATGATGGGCCTTGGGATATGTGCCAAAATGATTATGGGTTAAAAACCCTTTCTTCTCCTTTCTTCTTCATTTTTCCATTTCTTCCCGCCTTGGTTCTCTGTGATTTTCTCTCTCTTCAAGAGCTTAGTTGCTGCCATATTTGAGGGTTTCTTCATTTCCAAACAACTTCTCCCTTATTTCGTAATTATCCAGGTATCATTCCCAACGTCTTTTCCTAATTTTGGGATTTCTTTCTCATTTATGCATTTTTTGATAGCGTCTTGTGTTTTTCGGTGATAATTTTTGAGTTTTTCGACAGTCCCTTGCATTTTTCGCTGACCTTATTCTTAAGTGTTCTTGGTTTAAAAACCTTACACCTTCCTAATTTGATCTTTAGTTTAGGTTAAGTTAGGTGTTTTGCCTGTTTCTAGAGTCTAAGTGTAGTGTCATCTGCCTTATGCTCAGACCTCTGTATTAGCTCATAGAAGAGTTCCCTTCACTTCGCGAGAAGACCTTAGAAAAAATTGGGCAGATAGAGATAGCCAAAGCAGAAGCTCGTAGGGATGAGGCCTTTCCTGTCAGACCCATCTTTTCTCATCCTCTAAAGGTTATCTACCCTGAGCCAGCCGAGCCTGTTGAGCCAACAAATGTTCCAAAGGACCCAATACCCATGTTCGAGTCTGAATCATCTACCTCAGACCCCATGTCTGTAGACTCTTTCTAAGAGGCTATGGATTTCTCCATTAGGCAAGATCAGGTCCCTGATCAAGCCGACATTTCGAGCCGTGCTCATCTCATCAAGGTTCTAGCACCTCGTAATCTTCTTCTGATGTGAAAATTATAGGGCCAAGTGTGGCCATTCCCCCAATTATTGATGTTATTTCCTTGTCGGCCGCCACAGGAGCTGAGTTCGCTTAGAGGTTTCTTGATGGTCCCCCAGTAGCTGCCCAGGCCGATATTACTCGGGATGAAGATGATGGGCATGCGAGCGATATCGACACCTCTGAGGCAGTCGAGATTGAAATCTCCATTAGTAAGTACGATCTTATGGCTTTAAGACATCTATACTCAATAGGACCCTCCATTAATCTTAGGAGACCTCTGAGGGGTGAGAGGGATTTTAATGGATGAGATGGGGAGATCTGCGTCTATGAGCAGATGTTCAAGTTGGGCTTTCTTCTCCCTATCCATCCTTCAATTAGAGCCATATTGTCCCATATAAATTTATCCCCTTCATAATTATCCCCCAATGTCTGGAGGGTCATGATTGGGGACATCATCCTTTGTAGGGTTGTCCACCACTCAGACCTTCCAGTTAGGGTCTTCACAGGTTGCTATGTCCCTTCCTCTGCCAAAAACCACTCTAGATACTACCACTTATTAGCTAGGAAGCCAAAGAAGAAGATGTTGTTGGTTACCCAGACCTCTAATCATAACTGAAAACCTCGGTATTTCTTTGCATCTAGGGCATGGGAGTTTGGTCCCCATGAGGCTTCTGGAACTTCGGTTCCAAGGACCCCCTGAGGTGGGGGAAGGTCTCACTTGCTGCTAAATCCAACCCTGGGCTTAGACAAGATAATCTTTAAAAGATCAAGGATCTTAAAGATCAAGAGCAACAGGGTTGGCTAGTTAAATATGAATATCTGATGACCCCCTACTACCTCGCTCAGACAGGCCTGGGGGGTGGCCCATTGAAAGAGCTTCATAAGTACTATTTTTTCACAAGTTGTACCTATTACTTTTCATACCTCTGACATATTAACTCAGATACTTCTTGTGCAGAGCGCCCTTAAGGTATTTCTGACAACCTTTGGGAAATTTTAGTCCCAAGTCTAGTAAAGTTGATGAATAAGGTCGGTCATAATACATCCCCTTATTCTCTTAAACAGAACATCGACACATCCAAGCACTTCCTACACTCTCTGGATATCCCTTTGCTGGCTGAGTTTACCCTCCATAGATTAATCCAAGTATTGATTTCTGTTATTTTGCTCTTCCAAGTGTAAGCTCAGTCATCTTACATTAATGTGCTTATACATCTGACCTTCTACTACAGGGTATGTTATCCATGCATCGTTTTATGGACTGGACTCTGAAGAAAATGCCCCTGATTGAGAAGGGGCTAAAAGGTCTAAAAGTCCAAGCCTCTTTGAGTGCAGAAGTTAATTGTCTGAAGGAAGAGTTGAAAGAGGTCAGCAAGCTAAAGGAGGAGGTCCAACAGAGATACAGGGATATGGCCAAGCTGAAGAAGAACCATGCAGCGACTCTAAAATCTAAAGACGATGCTCTGCAGCCTAAGGTGGCTGCTACTGTTAAGGCTTCTTTATAGGACGCCTTAGAGAAGACTATTACAGATTACAAGGTCTCTGATGAGTTCATTAGCTTTGGCTTTAAATACCTTAAGAGAGTTTTTAAAGTAACTGGTAAAAGGTCAGACTCCAAGCAACAAGATTCAGGGAGTTTGAGTGCCTCAGACTTTGTTGGTCTAGGCTTTGGTGAACCCCATTTTTCTTAGGCCTTACAAGAGGTTGAGGAGGACGGTGCTACTCCTTCCGACACTGCTCCCTTGGGCGTCACTGAGACTTAAGATGTTAATCCTCAGGACGATGGAGCCAAGGTGACTAACATTATCCAAGAGGACACCACTCTGTCTGTAGATACCTAGGCCTGGTCCTATATGAGGCCAAAGACGAAAGGATGGCCAAATACCTGAAGAGGGTAAGAAAGACGCTAGAAGGCTTCAAGGAGGTGAAGATGAAGAAGATACCTCGGCAAGACAATAGTCGAGCTGATGGGTTTAATAGGATGGCCTCAATAATGAGGACAAATATAAAAAGAACGGTACAAGTTAAAATCCTTCCCCAACCAACCATCTAAGAAGAAGAGGTTACTAGAACTTGCCTCAATCTGAATATGGGAACCTCATGGATGGACCCACTCATCAGATACGTCAGACAAGGAGAGGTGCCATAATCAAAATTGGAAAGGAGAAAGTTGAGGTTCAGGGCCGCCAAGTTCTCAATTATTGGAGACGTCTTGTATAAGAAGGGGTTCTTACTCCCTCTCCTTAGATGTGTACACCCTTCAGAGGTTCCTCAAGTCTTGAAAGATTTACATTCGGGATCTTATTTAAGTCACAAAAGAGGGAGGCCTCTAGCTAAGAGGATAATAACTCAAGGGTTCTTGTGGATAACCTTGGCCAAAGATGCAGCTGCTTATGTGAAGAGATGCGATAAGTGTCAGAGATTTTCCACTATCCCTCACCAACCTCATCATCCCATAACGTCAATTAGCTCACCTTGGCCATTTATAACTCTTAGCAAAGGTCCTACTAAGACGATACCCTAAATTGAAAATGTCCAAGGTGATCCAATTTACGTCATAGGATGATGAGGTTTATGAGGGATAATGGAGAATCTTTGACACTTGTCACATCTCTTGACATAAGCAGCTGCATCTTCGGCCAAGGTCGGCCACCAAAACCCTTGAGTTATTATCCTCTTAGCTAGAGGCATCCCTCCTATGTTACTTAAATAAGAGCCCTCATGTACATCTTTCAAGACTTGAGGAACCTCTGAAGGGTGTACACATCTAAAAAGAGGGAGTAAGAACCCCTTCTTATATAAGACGTCTCCTATAATTGAGAACTTGGTGACCCTGAACCTCAACTTTCTCCTTTCCAATTTTTATTCTCGCAACTCTCCCTATCTGATGTATCTGATAAGTGGGTCCATCCATGAAGCTTTTATATTCAGATTAAGGCAAGTTCTGGCAACCTCTTCTTCTTCGATGTTTGGCTGGGGTAGGATTTCGACTAGTACCCTTCTTCTTATATCTGTCCTCGTTACTAAGGCCAACCTAGCGAGTGCATTGGCTCGACTATTATCATATTGAGGTATCCTCTTTATCTTCACCTACTTCAAGCCTTCTAGCATCATTCTTACCCTCTTTAGGTATTTATCCATCCTTTCATCTTTGGCCTCATACACCCCAAGAAGTTGGTGGATGACTAACCTTGAGTCACCGTGGACTAGGAGTCAGCTAACACTTAGGGCTTTTGCCAGGGAGAGCCCCGCTATCAATGACACATACTCTGACTCATTATTTGAAGCCTTGAAGTTGAACCTCAGTGCATATTCAATGTCGGTACCATTCGGCGATGACACTATCAGCCCCGCTCCGCTTCCGCTTTCATAAGAAGACCCATCAATGAAGAGGTTCCAAACATTTTCATTTGAAGAGAAGTTCCCCTATGACAGGATCCTTTTCTTGAAGAGGTACGTGTCTCTCATTCTCAGCTACGCTTTTTCTGGACTTGCTTGACCTAACCTCGTCCGGACCACGAAAGACGTTAATGTCTTATTCATCTGTAATCTCTTAACTATTCTCAATCTCAACCTCTTCCCAGTGAACTCTGCTATAAAGTCTGAAAGAGCCTACCCTTTGATGGCAATCCTGGGTTGATAAACAATGTCATACTCCCCCAACTCGATGGCCCAGGTCATCAACCTTCCCGACTCCTCGGGCTTATGGAGGAATTGTCTTAGTGGGGAATCAGTGAGGAAAACCATAGAGTGGGCTTGGAAGTATGGCTTCATCTTCCTCGAAGTGTTTATCAGGGTTTATGATAACTTTTCCATTCGAGGGTAGTTCTGTTTAGACCCTTAAAGGGCCTTAGTATTAAATTATACCGGCCTCTGCAGCCTATCGTCTTCTCTTACTATGGCTGCACTAATGGCTGATTCTAAAACAGTTAGATACACATATAACTTCTCCCTGAGGATTGGCCGATATAGGAGCAGAAGAGACCCGAGGTATGACTTTATCTCTCTAAAATCTTTATCGAATTCCTCGTCCCATTCTAAGGGCTTTCTAAGCACTTTGAAAAAAGGAAGACACTGTCTGTAGCTCTTGAGACAAACCTGTTAAGTGCTACAACTCTTCCTGTTAAGTGTGTCGATGTTGTACATGGTTGCTGCTCTCTTATAAGCCTCTCTCTCTTCCGGAGAGTTGAAGTAGCATTCATGTGCCGATGTTTGGTCACCCTGCACTTCCCTTACCCCATAAGGGGTCATGAATTTTAGCATTTGGTGGACCATTGACGTCACGACCTCAAATTCCTTTAGGGCTATTCATCCTATGATGAGGTTGTAGGCCGAGTAGACGTTTTCATCCATTATGAAAGAATTGATCTTGAGGGTCAACCTCTTATTCCACTCATCTCCCATTCATACATCCATCTCATACATGCCCAATGGATGGACCTTTTCACCATTGATGTCGATTAATGGATGGTGATAGGATATAGGCCTAGCTCTACTCAGGACTAGGATCTTCAAACAAGGCCAAAACATTATGTCCGTTGAGCTTCCACCATCAACGAGGATTCTCTTTACCACACATCCATACACCCTTGTAGTGATTACCAAAGTGTCATCGTGTGGATCCAGGATACCTTTGAAATCAAGTCAGGAGAATCCAATTATAAGAGTATCCATATCTACCTTCTTTCTCTTCTGTTTATTCTCTGAAGACGCTAGATTTATAACCTCTAATTTGGTCACTGACTTAGCCTCTGCTACATAAGCTTTGCAGTCAGCGACCTCTGAACCTCCTCCTGCTAAACCTCCACAGATGGTGTTCATCCCGAAAGAGATCATACCAACTCTCTTCATCGGGACATTATTATCTTTTGGTGGGAGGTCGGGGTCATCCTTATCATCATCTGAGTTCTCCTCTCTTATTGTAGGGGCATCTTCCCGAAACCTATCATTTTTCTTCTTTTTAGGGTCGTCTCTTCCCCCTTTAGAAGCTCTACCATCGATATACTTCTAGAGCTTTCCATACTTCAATATCTACTCAATATCATCCTTCAAGGCAAAGCACTTGTCAGTCAGATGATCGTGGTCTTAGTGGAACTCGCACCACAGATTCTTTTTCCACTTATGCGGTGGAGCCATCAGCTTCTCCGACCATCTCAGGGACTGGTCATTTTTTTTCTCATTGAGGATGTGCTCGCAGCTCATAGTTAGAGGAGTTTAGTGTGCAAACTTGTCATCTGTGGACCTCTTTTTTTATATATTTCTTCCTTTGGAACTTTCCACTGCTACTTCCATTCTCATCCTCATAGTTTACGGCCATTACTTCTTCATCGTTCATAACCCTACTAGCTGTTGCTAATATCTCATCCATGGATTTTGGAGGAACATTAACAAGCTTCCATAGTAACTTCCCTTTCTGTAATCCTCCTATAAGAGCTGTCATAGGTATAATTTTTTTGTAATCTTCAACCTCTAACTTTTCCTTGTTGAATCTTCTAATATAATATCTGAGGCTTTAATTCTTGCCTTATTTTATGTAGAGGAGGTGGGTTGTCTTCTTATGAGGTCTTACCCCAAAACAGAAGTTGTGTATGTACCGCTCAGCCAAACCCTTAAAGTTCTCCACGAAATTTTTAGGAAGAGAGGTGAACCAAATGTGCGCAGCTCCCGTCAAGGTGCCTAAAATAGCCCAGCACCTCATCTCATCAGGAATTGAATAAATGTCTACCGTAGATTGATACATCTCAATATGATGTACCTAGTTAGTACTTCCATCATACTTGGGAGACACCATAGGTAGTTTGAATTTGGCAGGGGTTAGAAAGTTCACAATCCTTGCCACAAATGGGGGGCCCTTTGAGAACCCTCTTTGCAGTGGGTCTAGACTTTTGATGAGGTTCCCTATCTTCTCTTCCAAACATTGGATGGATTCATTCCATGGTTTAGCAATGTCGGCCTGACCGAGGTTGTCCCTAGCCACCTCCAAGGGGTGGACTGAGGGTTCCCCAGCTGCTGTATAACGTCGACTGTTGACCTCTTGGCTATAGTATCGGCCATGCCGAGGCCGATGTTAACCATATCCCCTTTGATATCCAGTTGCACTTCGCAAACTGGATAACCTCTTCCTTAGGGAATTAACTGGGCCGAGCCTTTCAAAGGCCGACCCTCTACTCAAGCGATCAAAAGCTTATCCTCTTGACTGGGCTCACTAACTTCGGCCTTTCTTACTCCGCAACCTCGGCTCTGCTGTAGAGGACGTACCGTGTTGTCTGAAATCTCATATGGCTCCCATCAGTCTGCTGGAGCATCGTCTACCTCAACATCATCGTACCTATCCTCAGGGCAAGGGTTTCCTTACCTCCCTAGACACAGACATCTAGGGTCAGCAACGTCCCTCCTTCGCTCAGGTGTAAGTTAGTCCTTTCGTGGTGCCTGGGGTGGTCCCTTCACCTCTGGATGTGGTTGAACAGCCGCCGGAGTAATCATTTTAGGTGATATCCCAGGTGGCCTCATCATATTTTGACTTAACTGGGCAAACTTCTCCTTTATTGCTTGTTGCGTCGCAGCCAAAGACTTTAAGGCTGCTGCCACCTCAGCTATCTCAGACTGGGGTGGTTCTTGGCTGGAACTGGGTCCTCCAACACCAGATGGCGGAGGAGGTGGTGGTAACTCTGGTGCTATGTGTTAGGGATAAAGAGCTTGTGATGGAAATATGAGAGCTTAGATACCTTAAAGGAACTCTTTCAATGGTGAAACATCTTCACACGAAGGTTGAGGCCTGGTTCACCACCATAATGTTCGGTGAGGTTAAGCTAAAAAAGGAAGAGATATATCTTCTCATTCCCACAGAAGGAGTCAAAATGATGTTGCTGGAAACAACACCACCAGATAAGGTGTTGACAAGATCAAGTAAGTGATAACAATGGCTACACAGTAGAGTATATATATATATATATATATCTGTGTGTGTGTGTGTGTGTGTGTGTGTGTGTGTGTGTAGAAGGAGGTGAAGAGAAGAGGATGAACACTTGAATATAAGTGGTTCAGCCAATCTGGCCTACGTCCACTACAAGTGTGTGTGAGTAATATCACTGAATAAAGGCACTAATGGCCATTGATACAATCTCTCAAGATTTCTCTCTCTACTGTGTAAAGTGACGAGTTTTATCTAGGGTTGCAATTATTGATCCTTTAACAAGGTAGAGGATGACCTCTATATATAGTGCTTAGGGTGTGTAATATACCCCCCAAGCATGCAATGAGCATGTGCATGAATATCCAACCAGTGCCAGCATGGCACCTGGCGGATCTTAACTAAATAATGATGACCTCAAAATTTCCTCATATGGAGGGAATAATTTAGTTATAACAGATTTGTCCACGTGTTCCAAGCCATACATGTACTTATAAATGCTCGACAGTCTTTGATTGGTGCCAACCTTGGCCTGGATGAGTACGAGGTTGGTGAAGTCCGAATGTCCCTTTGCTCGAGGTCAATATTCATGTGGACCTCGGTCAGGTCGGCTGGCTGAGGTAGATGTAATGTCGGCATGGGCTGACCCATGTCATGATGTTGGAGCTTCTGAGGCTTTACTGACTGGCTGATAAAATATAACGTCGGTCGGAGCCGATGTTGTTGATGGATACTTGAATCCAGGAACAAGCCTTGCCAACCTCAACTGTTACCCAACTGAGGTTAATGTATGAGGCTGATGCAACGTCGGCCTGGGCCGACCTTCTGCCGACGACCTAGTTGATAGGATTTTGAGGCTTCTGGAAACCTCGGATGTGAGACTGGCTGAAGATGGTTACTCTGACAAAGAGTGTACACTTTGGGCATATCACCGCTAGCGCGGACCTTTAAAAATAAGAGAATATTGAGTAAATAGGCGTTTGATGGTCTAAATGAGTTAAAAATAAAAAAAAACAATTTATCATTAGAATAGTTTTTAACGCGGACTTTTAAACAGTTTTAAGAAATACAAAAAATATTTTAAATGTTGTAAAATTAAAAAAGAAATAAGTTTAAAAATAAGGAGTGTCGCTGGTGCGGACCTTAAAAACAAGGGAATATAGGGTAAATGAGTATTTTAGGGACTAAACGAGTTAAAAAATTACTTAACAGATCTCCAAATCCTCATTTATTTCATTTTCAGGAAAAACAACATTAAGAACCTTGTCAAAGCAGGTCTCAGTTACATTAATATCAGGAAAAGGAAAAACAACATCAGGTGAAGAGACTTGGATAGGGTAAACAGAAGGGTCGGGTTAAATTTGACCAGGTTAGACTGGTGTGGCATTCCAGTGGAGGAGAGGCATGTCAGCAGCGTTCATTTGAGTGGACAGTTTCGATGGGGGCATCTGAGAGAATCATGTAGAGTATCAACCCCAATGTCTGTAGGTTGAATGAGTCTTCAAAATCACTTTCCTCAAAATGTCGGGTAATTGTCATAACATTCTTAGTGAGAGGTTGTTATTAATATTTGTAGTCTTCGTCCCAAGAGTTACTACCGTGAAGGAAGATTTGTAATCCCAATTTCATCTTCTTCTCAACATGATCATACCACGATATAGGGAATCTAAAAAAGGGAAGTCTTCACCCTTCTTGATAAATCATCCATTCAAACAGTCTCTTAAAACAGTCTTTTCATTTTCTAAGCCTCTTTTCGATCTTAGTTGTTGGAGTGCTTTGAGTTCATCTGATGAAGGCTGGTAACCCAAGCCACATATAGCAAATGCCTCCTTCAGTACTATGTGCTTAAGGATCCATTGATGGAATCGTCCGAGCCCCATTTTGGGCATATAGTGAATGTTCTTGAACATTTGAATCACATTGATGTTTCATGAGGGTTGTGTTTCGGACCGACTTGGTCTTTAAAATTATCTCCTACTAGAAGGGGAAGTAGATCAACTCCAAAGCCAGAGAGGAGCAGATCATTCATCCCATGTTATATTTCTAATATTTGATCACCAGTGTTGGCATTGACTGTACGATCTTCATCCCCCAAAAACGTGATAACCTGACCTTTGGTGAAGAACTTCGGTTTTTTATGAAGAGAAGAAGATAACCCTAGAATATTTTGGAGCCATGGATGACTGATGAGTAGATTAAAATATGCAGGTATGTCAATGACTTGGAACTCGGTGATAGAAATTAATACATTCAATAACCTCAATGAATTCATCGTACAAATATTCCCACTCAACGGAGAGGTGCAGGAGTGAAGGGACCAACCGTCCCTGCAGTTTTATATCGGTGAGTAACATAAAAAATGTTGCAAATTTCATTTGCCTATTGAAACCATTCGGCCATGGTAGGTACCACATTATCTAGAATGGCTTCTTTAATCGGTACCACCCATTCATCTGATTCTTAATCCCACTTTTAGGCTTCCATAAAAACTCTAAGAGTTGGTTCAACACAGTTGGTGGAGTGGAAACGACAATGTAAGGCCTTGTACGGTGTAGGAGGAAATATAGGCACACCTTGAGTGGTTTGGGTGAGATTATAGGGACGATGGGTGCTTTGTTGGGCATGATTTGAGTAGATGGGTTAAATTCTGGGTCACTTTCTAGAAATATGGCATTTGTATGTGCTGAAAGTGGGATATGAGTGGTATTGGGTTTAGGATTAGCTGGTGGGGCGATGATACCCCAATCAATTCGGCCTTGGATGACATTCATAAGGTTAAATAATTACTCGATGGTATGACCAATGGATTGGTGGAAATCACAATGGTTGGGTTTGTAGTTTTTAGGGAGTGGATTTGGTAATGGATGTGCGTCCAAGGGTTTGATGAGATTTTGGCATAACAAGGCATGTTAGACTTTGGACAGGGGAGCAGGGAGCTCAACATACTCTTTTTTGGTAGGATTAAGGAGAATTTTTAGTGCCCAAGAGGTAGTATGTTGGGAAATATTGTTGATGGTTAGCACATGCAAGATTCTCATACTTCCAGGAGTGAATTGTTTGGTCACTTTCATTGGCTTAAATTACACTTTGGTATCGCCTTCCTCAATTTATACTCTAGCTTCTTGAAGGGCTCGAAAGTGTGGGTAATACTATCCTCCCATGGACACTCAGCTATGAGGTAAGAAGTTATTCTTCATAATATTGACTTGTCCCTCCTTTAGAGGGTCTATAGGTCATGGTAACATCTGTCTCTCTCCCCCTTCCTAAGAAGCTACTGACTATTTCCCCAGGTTTTTGCTTAATAAGCTCTAGATCTCGATGCATAACCTCTACTTCCTCATTGTACATATACTAAGACATGAATTCTCGGGAGACATCCTCCCAATTATAAATTATGAACTCTTTAAGGGATAAAAGTGGGCACTTTATTTCAAGGTCTACTCAAACATCTAGGCCATTATCTCTTCATAGGCACCAAGGAGGGTCATGGCTCAGTGATAGCTTCAAAGGTGAACAATTGGGGGTCTGCTTCCCCCAAATTTCTCGATGTCTAGCATCTTGTAATTCTCTGATAGTTTGGCTGTGGGATAGGGAGGCATATGGGTGTAGTCCATGTAATTATCGAATATCTTGACTTGGTTGAAATTCTTTGATAGTAGTTTTAGGTCTTCCTTGACCTTGTTCAGTTCCTCCTCTTTGGGATCTATGGGTACTGGAAGATTATCCCCTGCTCGGGTAAGGTTCGAAATAGGGAGTTGAGATGGTGCCAGCCCATTGGTAGGTACGGCATGTAAAGAATTTTGATACTCTTCTAGGACCCTGACAGGCTTGGGAGTGGGTGGACCCTTGGCACTAGGAAAGAGAACCTTGAGTTCTTTGGGAATCTGGGCTTGATGATGCTGCATTTTATGTACCTCAATTTGAAAGTTGTCAATCTTGGCACTGAGTTGGGCTAAGACAGTCATCAGATCGAGTTGCACATTCGGTACTTGGTCAACATTCTCCATGAAAATCTCGTGAAGCTAAATCCTAAACTCGGATGAAATAGTAGAAGAACCGATAGAGCTTCGGGTGGTTTGGCGGTAGACCGAAGCTAATAAGGAGCTAGGCCAAAAATCTGGTATGCGATCAACCTAAGAGGGAAAATGATTTAAATTTATTTTTGAAAGAAGGAGAGAGATTTCTTTAGGTTTTTAGAAGGGGAGAATTTTTTTGGGGGTATTTTCAAAAAAGGAGGGAAAAAGAAGAGGAATCTTAGCATGATTATTATTAATGTTATTATTAGGTTCTCACTTGTATAAGGTTTGTATAAATGCAAAAAAAATGTCGAAAAGGACCCATGCTTGGGAAAATTAGGTTCAAAATTTTGTAAGACACGGTTTGATTTGTTTCCAGGCTCATGAACGAGGTCCTGTTTTAAAAAAAAGACAAATAGTGCAAAAATTCGGGTGGTATGACGACCCGAAGTTTTGACAGAGTTTCACACGGTAACTCGCAAACTAAATATGATTTCCATAGGTTTGACACCTATATGAGGTTTATCCACTTGTTTGGTTATTGGAAGGGCTCCCCACTTTGGCATGACTATAAGGAAATCATTAATTGGTACGTGTGGACAAGCCATTTGATATACCCGAGTGTACGTGAATTGCCTCAATATATACCTCGTCTGGACACTACGTATGAGAGAGAATTTAATATACTCAACGTACGTGAACGAGTTCCTTACTATACGCCTCTCGTCGTGAGCTCAGTCAATTGGTATGATGCGGGGGAGCCATTCGATATATGTCAAAGGTATGAGGCCAATGTTAGGTGAGAGTCATATCGCTTAGGATAACTGTGACCCACAAGACCAGCGCCCATCACAAAGTGACCCCCAATATGGGACAAAATTTTGGTCATTATTTACATGCTCTTGGTGATGTAGTGTGTAAATATGCATGAGTCTTAGTTAACATATTATGGAGAGAGAGTATTTTTTATTGTCATAAGAACTAAATGGAGTACTACACTAATGAGGGATCATATACAAGTATTATGAAAATTAAATCTATCATGGAGACTATACTACATATGGATATATGTGAGTGAGTAAGTGACATAGGAATATATACAAGTGCGTGTGTGTGGTAGTGAGCCTATACATGGATCAACTACAAGTGGTGTATGATATGTGTAAGTGAGCATTGAGATATATACAAGTGTTGGAAGTGTGGGTGTGTGCTAGTGAAGCCTGATCATGGATATTCTAAGTGGCGTGAGAAGCATTTGAGTAGAAGTGAAGATAAGTGTAAGTGTGTGAAGTGTATAAGTGAGTGAAAAGTGATATATACATTAGAGACATATACAAAAAAGGTAAATAGTGGAGAAAACGAAAAATACAGGTAGGTGCATACGCGCACATGCAGAAAAAGAATAACACCCATGCAAAAATAGAGTATAGTCCTCTTAAAATGACCCCATTAAAGTCTCCACTGTGGCCATCCTGAGAGGGTATCTGAGGAGGGCCTTATGACAACCCTCTCTAAATAATAACGGGTGGCCAATCCTATACTACAATAAATCAGGTATCTCAAATGGCACAGTCTCAACATCAACTGACAATTCTGATAATATAAGGCTAACTACCCGAAATCATTAAAAGCGAATCGTCAAAAATTTAAAACTTTTTATTTAACAACAAAAACAAAACCAATAATGCAACTCAACCAACAATATACATCTATCTATGATGAGTAAAATGTGCAAACTCCAATATATACAAGTGTGCAATACAAATAACAAATAAAATACCCGAATATACTGTCGGGTCACAGACAATACAAATCTGAGAAATGAAATATGAAAGTGTTAATTTACAGCACTTGAATACTAACCCAATATACAACTGAATCCTAATCTAGATATACAAGGATAGGAATCGACTAAAGCAAAGTGCCGCAACAGTCCGCAACTGCCATAGCTCCACGAATACCGGATGGATGAACATCAAAGGCGCCCTTGCGGAGGAACACCTGAAGTAGTACAATATATACATGGAGGAGAAAAATATAAACGGGTCAGAGCCCGAGTTTGAAAAACATTTTATAGCAAGTGTATTAAAATGCATAATAATTATAAATGCATTATTACATGATTAAGGTGGAATCGAACTCTCCATAATAATTCAACTTACCTCTCATCTAAGGCGCGCACTAAGCGTATGCACGTGATCTCCAAATGGATGCCCGATTCTATTTAGGTAAGAGGCTTCTAACTTAAACCCAAATAAAGTATTTAAGTGAAACCAACTAACCTATCTCCCAATCTACCTTTTATTCCTATAACCTATAAGTTATATACATTAACTTTAATGTAATAGTTATAGTTATCTTTATAATGTTCATTTGTTGAACATATAAAGTTACATGATCCAATCATGTCCACATCCACACAATATATCAACATTCTCATTTACTAGAATTTTATATTCTAGTGATGCCCTTATAAGGAATGAAACCATATATATAATTATTATAATATTTATATATGAGTTATTAGCATCATGAATTTAAATACTAAACTCCTCTCGATTCTCAACACGGCATTGCGTTTCATGCGTGGGACGTCTCGCCGAAGCGAAATCCAAACAAGGAACCCCCCCGTTACACTACTCCTGACCGTATTAATCCTCGAGGCTCATTATGCCCTCAATGCATGATGCATGTAACCCAAATTATTATTAACCAGTTTTAATTAATTTATATTCCAAATTCTCAACACTACACGGCGTTTCATGCGTGGGACGTCCCGCCGAAGCGAAATCCAAACAAGGACCCCCCCCCCCCCGTTACACTACTACTGGCACTGTCGATCGTCGGTATAGGTGATATATATAAATAATTATGAGCATTAAGGACAAAACTTATCCCCAAGTTCCAACATTACACTGCGGTTCGTGCGTGGAACGTCTCGCCGAAGCGAAATCCAAATAAGGAACCCCCCTAATACACTAATCTTGGCAATGTAGGTCGTTGAGGTCCATTATGCCCTTGATACCCAAGTACAAGCACAAGTAATAATAACCATCCAACCGAGCTATAACTCGAAGGATGCAGGCTCACATGCTATCATCTTCCAGCAGCCCATATACGTAGCAAAATGGGGCCACCAGGTGGGGTTCAACGACACCCACCTCGTGATCAACTCACGCACACGATGTTCGGGAAGCGGCCATAGCTCCTAACCGGCAAGTGAGAGCGACACATACCCACTACCTCTCACCCACAAAATAAATAAATGTATATATATATATATATATATATGTCATTTGCTGACCACCATGGATGACTATGACCTGGGAATATCCACATCCTGCTTTTCTAGTCAGAATGCTCACCCTCTACGCACGAAACTTCCCAATGATAGCAAGGAGGGGGTATGCTTAACATGTATATACACCATCATATAAGGTATACATACATCCCATATAATAAAGATATACCATTATATAAGGTATACCTACAACATCATTTTCATATTCATAAGGTGCTCTTTGGCGCAATTTGATTAACATCATTGTTTAGTATATTACTCTCAAGATATACTAACGCCAAACTCACATATTTTCCCCACTTAGTATATGCTATACTAATTTTCGCTTGAAGCTCTCATGTCGCTTCTATTATGAATTGTCTCTCAATTCTTTTAAGTTAAGGATATTCCTTACCCTAATGCACCTCAATTTACATTTATAATTTTCCATCCATAATATGGTTCAATTCATTTTATGAACCTTTGAAATCATCCCATTTGGTGTTTGGATCCTAAGATTCGGTATCTCTAAATTATTCACATTCTTTCATATGAATTGAATTTATTATCTCCAAGTAGAATCTCCAAATCAAGGTGGGCTCCCCCACTTAGAATAAACCATAATATCTAATCGATATTCCTCGATCTTTAGTCAATACGACTCCAATCATTTCCTATAAGGGAAAATCTCTAAAGTCTCCACAACATACTCCAAATAACTCCCATAGAAGTTCCCAATCGATGACTTTAGACGAAACAGGATAAAATTCTTCCTATAAAAACATCTCCAAAAAATTCCCCTGTTTTCCGAATCGATTCAGCCCCTTCGAATCGATTCGACCCCAAAAAGGGAATCGATTCGGTCCATTCGAATCGATTCGGTCCATTGGACCTGGGAGTCTGCTACATGTCGAACCGATTCGAAAGGGCCCTAAAGACCTGGGCATTCTGCAACAGACCGAATCGATTCGGTAGGGGGAATCGATTCGGCAAGTGCAGCAAGCTACGAAATGGGCAATTTTCTTCTTAACCCAAAATACCCAAAATCATTTTAATCATCTTCCAACCATTTTCATCCAACCCAATGACATATATAACATTAATATTCATTCTAGAATACTTATAAACTAATTTCTAACCTTAAATCCATTTTATACACTACAAATCTAAGGTTTTCCCCAAAAGTTAGGTTTTAACAATTTAAACCTAAAACCCAAAATTCAATCCACAAATCATGCAATAATTGGTACACAATAATTATTTAGCAAGTTTAATCACTTGCCTCGGGTTCGTAGGGTCTGAATCTGCCTTGAGATCGCGTATTTTCCCGAAAATCCTCTTTCTCCCTCTTTTTCTCCTTCCTTTTCTTCTTCTTTCTTTCTTTCTCTCTTTCTTTCTTTCTTCTATTTATCTTTCTCTCTTTGGAGAATTAAATCTCCCGTAGGCTAATTTAGCCTATCTCCCAAATGTACACATCTTTAAATGATAATACACACTTTAAAGGACTCGGTAACTTTAATTTGAGTCAAATGGTCCTAATTTACTTCGGAATCTAAATAGACCCCAAGTACAGTCATTTTGACTTTATCGACCCTTACGGACACAATGGTACCCTCAGAATTGCCATTCGAGACACTTTCTGACGACTCTAAATTTTGACCTCAATTGCCAATTTAATTATTCTCCAATAAAATATTATTTATTTCTCCCAAAATAAATTTATTACGGTTCCAAAAGTCCTGGGGTGTTACAACGTTCCCCACTTACAAAAATTTCGTCCTCGAAATTTTTAGCCAAGCCTAATTCTCCAAAGCTCAACTAGTTCTAATCTACCCATACTCACTAATCCTATCGCCAAAACTTCTAACCTCCCACGACGAATTTATTTAATTTATTTTATTTTTATGTTGATTATGAGTTATATACAACCAATTTCCACAACTAGGGCGCCCATACACCCTTTATATTTGAGCTTTATGCTCACAGCAATCATAATGAGGTTTATTTGCCTCCAAAATTCCACAATTCCAATAATATAAATAATACTAAAATTTTAATAGAGAAAAATTTGAATGGTCCAAAGAAATAACTCCTCTCAATTCCTGACATTCGCCACTTTCGTGCGGGGGACGTCTCGCAAAAGCGAAATCCAAACAAGGAACCTTCCCAATACACTACTATGTGGCGACGTCGGGGATTGAGAGTTTGTTAAATCCGGACTAGAGTTTGAAAATATTTTAGTGAAAAGATTAGTTTGAAAGGGCTCGAAGGCCGATAAAAGTTTCATTTTGAAAATAGTTTATTTGAAAACGGTTTATATATTATAATATAATATAAAATTCCTTATGTCCAACACAAGGTCTTTTAAATCACCATGTATATAACAATATGTATCTCACAAATATTATCATAACCATGAGCTAAAATTTTCCTGCGTCCCATCCATCCACCATTCAACCTTTCAACCAAAAACAACATCTCACATCATTTCAATATATTGCCATTTATAAGGCTCATCCATATCTGGAATACAACAATTATATAAATCTATCGTGACTATATAGAAGAAGTAGCTTTATCATTACTACTTATCATCATAACCATCCTTACATTTACCATAAGATTTAAAGCTCTTTTTGAGCACCTTGCAAAATCATCTATCCTTTTACAAAATAATAGAATAAGAGCCTATCTTGCTCAAAATTTCCCCTTAGGTCCATTACATACATAATAGGGCTATAGTACTACCCTTTCACAATTATCTCCCATACGATATTCCAAAAACTCGTTTTAGTAATTATCCTATTTATAAAGGAAAATTAACTTACATTACTCACCTCTAGTCCGATTGCCCATCCTCATCAATGGGCTCCCAAACAAAGTCCCCCGGTCTAATACGACCTTGAATCTGCTGTAGAGGTTGCACTTCCAAAATTTCATCAAATTGCGGTCCTTTACCTCTTTTAGGACAATTTATCTTTTTATGACCTATTTCTTTACAAAAGAAACACTTACCCACAAATCCTTTCTGCCCACTCGCATTACTGGCACTCTCTGTGCCAAACTTACTTGACGAATTCGAATCTCCAAAGTTCTTACCCTCTCTCGAACGAAGACGATATTCATGACACTTTAATAGTGCCGCATTCACTACCTCATCGAAAGTCATTAACCTAGGACTCTCTAAAAAAAGTTGCCGAATTCTCCAATCTAAACCTCGAACAAACTTTGATATACATTCCTCTTCAGTATTTACCTCACCAGGTACTAGTTTTGCCCATATAGAAAAATCTTCCTCATATTCTGCCACTGTTCTACTACCCTGAAAAATCTTTATGTCTCGATTTGGGGAAGGAAAATACCTTCGATCAAAAGTTCCCAAAATGTTGTTATAGGCAAAGTATCTCTCTGTTCAGATGTGGTGACGGACTCCCACCATTGAAGAGCTGCACCCGATAACTTAAAGGTGGCTAAAAATTATTTTTGCACCTCACTACACTCAACCATACGAAGATGCCTTTGCATACTATTTTTCCATTGACTAGCATTCAGTTCATACGCTCCCCCTGCAAACTCGGGAGGATGCCCCTTACTAAAATCTTCCTTCACTCTCTCCCATAAAGACAATCCTATATGGGGTTGGGTTGCTCGAATGGCAGATTGCTGCGCCATCGTAGAAATGGCAGCATTTACTGCTTATGCCACAATATTGGCAACTTCATCAGTAGTCATGTTCCTTTAAGGCGTTTGGGGTTGTGATTTAGACCCTTTGTTTTCCTTGCTTGAACGACCTCCCTTCGGTGGCATTTGAAATAAGAACAATTGTATCAGAACGCCTTTCAAATATTTTCGAATTGCAGAAGAAATATGGACGTATGAATGTAACCGTCCTAATAATAAGGATCTACATCAAGAATGCTTACGGAAGATCGTAGTAACGCACACAGATCATAAAGACACTAGAACCTGATGCTCTGATACCATCTGGGACAACCCGCTCTAAATAATAACGGGTGGCCAGCCCTATACTATAATAAATCAGGTATCTCAGATGGCACAGTTTCAACATCAACTGACAATTATAATAATATAAGGCTAACTACCCGAAATCATTAAAAGCGAGTCGTCAAAAATTTAAAACTTTTTATTTAACAACAACAACAAAACCAATAATGCAACTCAACCAACAATATACATCTAACTATGATGAGTGAAATGTGCAAACTCCAACATATACAAGTGTCCAATACAAATAACAAATAAAATACCCGAATATGCTGTCGGGTCACAGACAATACAAATCTAAGAAATGAAATATGAAAATGTTAATCTACAACACTTGAATACTAACCCAATATACAACTGAATCCTAATCTAGATATACAAGGATATGAATCGACTAAAGAAAAGTGTCGCAACAGTCCGCAACTGCCACAACTCCACGAATACCGGATGGATGAACATTAAAGGCGTCCTTGTGGAGGAACACCTGAAGTAGTATAATATATACATGGAGGAGAAAAATATAAACGGGTCAGAGCCCGAGTTTGAAAAACATTTTATAGCAAGTGTAATAAAATGCATAATAATTATAAATGCATTATTACATGATTAAGGTGGAATCGAACTCTCCATTATAATTCAACTCACCTCTCATCTAAGGCGCGCACTAAGCGTATGCACGTGATCTCCAAATGGATGCCCGATTCTATTTAGGAAAGAGGCTTCTATCTTAAACCCAAATAAAGTATTTAAGTGAAACCAACTAACCTATCTCCCAATATACCTTTTATTCCTATAACCTATAAGTTATATACATTAACTTTAATGTAATAGTTATAGTTATCTTTATAATGTTCGTTTGTTGAACATATAATGTTACATGATCCAATCATGTCCACATCCACACAATATATCAACATTCTCATTTACTAGAATTTTATATTCTAGTGATGCCCTTATAAGGCATGAAACCATATATATAATTATTATAATATTTATACATGAGTTATTAGCATCATGAATTTAAAGACTAAACTCCTCTCGATTCTCAACAGGGCACTGCGTTTCGTGCGTGGGACGTCTTGCCGAGGCGAAATCCAAACAAGGAACCCCCCTGTTACACTACTCCTAACCGTATTAATCCTCGAGGCTCATTAAGCCCTCAATGCATGATGTATGTAACCCAAATTATTATTAACCAGTTTTAATTCATTTATATTCCCAATTCTCAACAGTACACAACGTTTCATGCGTGGGACGTCTCGCCGAAGCGAAATCCAAACAAGGAACCCCCACGTTACACTACTCCTAGCACTGATATATATAGATAATTATGCGCATTAAGGACTAAACTTATCCCCAAGTTCCAACATTACACTGCGGTTCGTGCGTGGGACGTCTCGTCGAAGAGAAATCCATATAAGGAACCCCCCGATACACTAATCCTGGCAATGTAGGTCGTTGAGGTCCATTATACCCTTGATACCCAAGTACAAGCACAAGTAATAATAACCATCCAACCGAGCTATAACTCGAAGGACTCAGGCTCACATGCTATCATCTTCCAGCAGCCCATATACCTAGCAAACTGGGGCCACCTGGTGGGGTTCAATGACACCCACCTCGTGATCAACTCACGCACACGACGTCCGGGAAGCGGTCATAGCTCCTAACCGGCAAGTGAGAGCGACACATACCCACAACCTCTCACCCCCAAAATAAATAAATGTGTATATATATATATATATATATCATTTGCTGACCATCATGGACGACTATGACCTGGGGAATATCCACATCCTACTTTTCTAGTCAGAATGCTCACCCTCTACGCACGAACCTTCCCAATGATAGCAAGGAAGGGGTTTGCTTAACATGTATATACACCATCATATAAGGTATACATACATCCCAAATAATAAAGATATACCATTATATAAGGTATAACTGCAACATCATTTTCATATTCATAAGGCGCTCTTTGGCGAATTTTATTAACATCATTGTTTAGTATATTACTCTCAAGATATACTAATGCCAAAACTCACACATTTTCCCCACTTAGTATATGCTATACTAATTCTCTCTTGAAGCTCTCATGTCGCTTCTATTATGAATTGTCTCTCAATTCTTTTAAGTTAAGGATATTCCTTACCCTAATGCACCTCAATTTACATTTATATTTTTCCATCCATAATATGGTTCAATTCATTTTATGAACCTTTGAAATTATCCCATTTGGTGTTTGGATCCTAAGATCCGGTATCTCTAAATATTCACATTATTTGATATGAATTGAATTAATTATCTCCAAGTAAAATCTCCAAATCAAGGTGGGCTTCCCCACTTAGAATAAACCATAATATCTAATCGATATTCCTCGATCTTTAGTCAATACGACTCCAATCATTTCCTATAAGGGAAACTCTCTAAAGTCTCCACAACATACTCCAAATAACTCCCATAGAAGTTCCCAATTGATGAATTTAGACGAAACGGCATAAAATTCTTCCTAGAAAAACATCTCCAAAAAATTCCCCTGTTTTTGAATCGATTCGGCCCCTTCGAATCGATTCGGCCTCAAAAAGCGAATCGATTCAGCCCATTCGAATCGATTCGGTCCAATGAACCTGTGAGTCTGCTACATGCCGAACCGATTTGTAAGGGGAAAATCGATTCGGCCCTAAAGACCTAGGCATTCTGCAACAGACCGAATCGATTCGGTAGGGGAGAATCGATTCGGCAAGTGCAGCAAGCTACGAAATGGGCAATTTTCTTCTTAACCCAAAATACCCAAAAATCATTTTAATCATCTTCCAACCATTTTCATCCAACCCAATCAAATATATAACATTAATATTCATTCTAGAATACTTATAAACTAATTTCTAACCTTAAATACATTTTATACACTACAAATCTAAAGTTTTTCCCAAAAGTTAGGTTTTAACAATTGAAACCTAAAACCCAAAATTCAATGCACAAAACATGCAATAATTGGTACACAATCATTATTTAGCAAGTTTAATCACTTGCCTCGGGTTCGTAGGGTCTGAATCTGCCTTGAGATCGCGTATTTGCCCGGAAATCCTCTTTCTCCCTCTTTTTCTCCTTCCTTTTCTTCTTCTTTCTTTCTTTCTTTCTTTCTTTCTCTCTTTCTTTCTTTCTTCTATTTATCTTTCTCTCTTTGGAGAATTAAATCTCCCGTAGGCTAATTTAGCCTATCTCCCAAATGTACACATCTTTAAATGATAATACACACTTTAAAGGACTCGGTAACTTTAATTCGAGTCAAACGGTCCTAATTTACTTCGGAACCTAAATAGACCCCAAGTACAGTCATTTCGACTTTCTCGGCCCTTCCGGACACAATGGTACCCTCAGAATTGCCATTCGAGACACTTTCTAACGACTCTAAATTTTGAGCTCAATTGCCAACTTAATTATTCTCCAATAAAATATTATTTATTTCTCCCAAAATAAATTTATTACTGGTCCAAAAGTCTTGGGGTGTTACAGGCCTCCCCATTCCTTTCTTCCACCATGTGCACGGGGTTACGCTCTTTCTCGGAGTGATAGGCTGTCATCGAGGTGGGGTAATGCGTAGAGATAGAGTCACCAACCTATTTTACGTAAAACATGCAAAAGAAATGTTGTGGCCTCTAGATAACGGCATCAAGGACGTTACTAATTATTGAGAAACCAAGTAGTTCCAGGGTTCGGGGACTAAGTTATAGAACGGTAAAGTGTTAGGAACCTACCTTCCCTTTAGATCTCTCATGGGCATGTGTTAATCTTTTTCTATTAGACTCCGTGTAGTGGGTGCTTATGTGCATAATATAAATGGAGAATATAATCACTCAACTCGCATCATGGAAAAAGACGGAGTAAGTTCATCATTAGGAGTGTTTACAAAATAATAAGTCAAAGTATATTGTAAGTGTTTGTCGATTCACATGTCGTTATAGAAGAATGAATGAATACATCGTACAAGGCACAAGCATGAAATCATACAAAATCCATTAAGGATATATGATAAAAATAAGGTAACAAATGTCTTTAAGGGAGAGTCTAGGAAATTACCCACGATGCCTACGTAGCCCAAGGGGCATCAAAGTCAACATAGTTCGAAGATAACATAGGGTGGGTTTTAATCAAAAAATCCAAATGGGTGATTTCTCTTATATGTGTGTGTAGAGATAAACGTGATGCGAGTGTGAGGATGTATAATGATAATCCCTCTCTTGAAATTTATAGGTAAACCCTCTTTTTCTTTTTTTTTTTTTATGAAAATAAAGTATGTAAAAATACTAATAGTAAAGGTTTGAGATTAGGGTATGCGATGTATTTAAATAAGAGCTAAAGTAAAAACAAAGGGACTAATGCTATAAATAAGATAATTTAAAGACAAGGGTGGATAATTGGATCTCCTTATGAAGACTTGAAGTGGATCTTTATTATAGATGCGCCGATCTCATGACGAGGTGATGGTGGTAAGAGGAGATGGGTGAGAATTTACTAAAACAAGTATGAAAGGTATGGAAGGAATGTGGGAAATGTGGTTTTTAAGAGGCGAACAACTTTGAATTCGAGAGAATGTTATCTGAATTGCTGAGAGGGATGTTCAGGGTTCCCTTTCAAAATGACGTTATAGCCTCTATTTATAGGGCCAAGGGCATGGCAATTGGAAGGGTCCTTGACCTGCCTATCGGCATAGTTACCGAGACACATTACCGATAGGCACGGTCCTTGGGATACCATTCGACAGTCTGAGACAGATTTTTCAAAAAAATGATCGTAAAATGCAAATCATAAGTCAGAATCGCGCAGAGGACGGACCGTTGGAAAGAGTATTCAGAGACCTTTAAGAATAAATTGAGTCATTATTGGGATCGAGAGTTGACGGATCCATTAGTCACTAGAAAGGATATTTTCGAAGGAAAATGTATTGTACTTTCAAATCGTAAGGCCGAATCGTGCACGGGATGGACCATTGGAAAAGGTATTCAATTACCTTAGAGATTTCATTCAGCTTCATTTAGTTCGAAGAGTTGATCAAGGTGAAATAGATCTCAAAAGATCCTAAGGATGATTCGTACAGAGGGCAGATCATTCGAAAGGGTATTCAGAGCTCTTCAAAGGTTTATTTAGATTCGTTTGTGCTGAAGAGTTGAGCGGAGTCAAACCGGTCCGGGGAGCACCTGTTGGAAAGGGGACTCAAAGCCCTTAAGATATTCATTGAGAGCTCTCTTAGACGAGGAAGTTGACCATAGTCAAACGGGGCTCAGTAGTGCCCGATGTTCTCTAGATCGGTACTCAAAATAGGACCTAGGGTTTGTCATGAACAAGTGAGTGATAGGGACCTAAGGAGGTGCTTATAGTGGGTCCTAGGATAGGGGTGTCTACATGAACATTTATTAATTTCATTCTAGTAAGGTTGTCTTTTGTTATATTCCCCACACAACCCATTTCTTGACATGTTCCACTTTTCATTATCTATTCTCAGAATTCTTCAAATATACGCATAATTTAGTGGGCTCCACGCCGCTGGCTATGCTACCATATATTCTGGCTAGGATTTTGGGTCTTTAACCCAAGGGCTCCGGGATCTTCTTAATTATCTTGGTGTCATACGAGTCCATATTAATGTGTTTTAACATTTATCAAATATCCACATTATTCCATTTTTACCGACCAAAGTCAAAATTCGGGAATTTCACCCCACCTTGTGTCACACTTTGAAAATCACTATCTATTTGTGCTTTTTAAGCTTGCATTGATTTTATCCCAAAATCACTTTCATTTAGGACTACTTGTGTAAAACCCCTTTTTTTTAATTTTTTTAATTCATAAAAATGTCCCATTTTACATAAAATTAGCCTTTCACCTATTTATTTCCAAACTTACACTTTACTCCATTGTCAAAAAGTTTTATTTTCACCCAAAAAAATATTATTAAGTTATACACACCAACTTCTCCAGTGTCCTTAACTCATTAACAATTATTTTAACACTCTGGAATGACATGCTTTACAAGATGGAAATCTCTTCATTTCATTAATTTCTTTATCTATGAAATCATTGAACATTTTAAGGACTACTTTTACAAGAAAAAAATCATTTTTCTTTATTAATACATGTAGTCTTAGGACAATACACTTATCATATTTTCAACATTTATTCACACACTTTAGTGGATGAAATTTGTATTTTATTTATTCCAAGTTAAAACTCATTAAAACCTCTTTTAAACTTATTTATATGTCTATCATCAAAATACTAAAAGTTTATGCACGTGGGAAGAAGGATTTTGAGTCCAAAAAATAAGAAATTGAGTTTATCACATGATTTATTAAAAAAAATTCATAATGTTTGTAACAATATGCGTTTCAAGACTAAATACGTTCTTGATCTTTCAAAACTTGAATAAATGCCTATCTTTATGAAATCTCAAATTTTACAAGAAAACTTTGAAACATTTGTTCATAAATATCTTTAAGAAGATAAATATTATTTCCAAAATATTTTATTTCATAAAATGTTTGACACCAAGTTTTCTTGAACTATCATTTTTCTCAACATTCTTAAAATCTTTTATATGCCATTTTACACTAAATCGTAACAAATACTTCCTTAAATCATTCATGAATCCTACTCTTACAAACTCTAATAATAAGATCAATACTATGGATAAATAAAGTTTTTAGACTAATAATAGAGTTTTCCCACCTCAGGGATGCCCTAAACATGCTTGGATGAAGAAGAAGATTATGGTCACCCCACCTCTTAAGGTGTCCTCAAGGAGGTTGCCTAGCTCCACAAGCATGCTCCATGAAACCTCCAAATAAAATTCTCTTCAAACTCCATTTATTTCTATTTCTTCTTCAAAACCCCCAACAATATCCCCAAAAATCTTCATCTTTCTTAATATAACCCACCTTTACCCCAAATCAACCTTGTAAAGGAAGAATAAGGGTTGATAATGGTGTATAATGGTGGTGGCATGGTGTAACAATGGTGGAAGGAGATTGGGAAAGATAAATCACTCTTGAAATTATATATAGAGAGAGAGGGGTATGGTGGGGAAGAACCCACCATCTTTCTCTCTCACCCATATCACCTCAAATTAATCCACAAAATTCTTTTGAAGGCCAAGGGCAACACAAAAAACACGTTTTATAATCTGGTGCCTTGAGAGATCTAGACCTCATCAATCCAAGGGTTCAAAATTTGACATTAAACAAGGGTAACTCGAATTAACAAGTTTCTAATGCGGTCGTTTGAATGAGATAACGAGGGGGGAAATCCTAAACATATAAAGTTCGTTAAAACTTTGTTAGAAGTTAGTTCAAACGAGAAGGGATTCTCGTTAGAACCAAAAGGGACTTCTTTCGAATGATGTATGGATCTCATTCGAATGACCCTCAACTTAGCTTGAATGACAAAAATGTTACTAAATTCCAAATTTGCCCAATATATTTCTAACAAATTCCATAAGGACCACGAGAATATTCAAATATTGATAACAATCCATATATTAATGATCCAAAAATAAAGGGTTCTATATGATTGCAATTTACACAGGTAAAGGCATAAAATCTCGGGCATATGTATTACATTTCTCCCTTAGAAAATTTCATCCCCAAAATCATCAATCCACAAATTCCACAAGTTCATGGGGTTTATTAACTCTTATTCTAAGTCATAGGAGTCCTTAAAGGTTAAATCATTGAAACATCAATCGCTAAGGTGTCACCATATCACTAGATGAAAAAAGTCTCTTTACAATGGTAAAAAGTGTCATAAAAAGCTACTTATATAAATTTTAATTATAATCAAACGCATCTTAAAAGCCACCATCATAAAAATAAAATAAAAAAATGTCTTAAAAATAGAGCCTTTTAAGACGTGTTATTTACAAGGGTTGCAAAAAACATAAAAAAAACGTCTTAAAATAGATTTTTTGAAGATGCGTTATTTACAAGGGTTGTAAAAGCATTTGGCCAAAAGCATCTTAAATATATTTTATAGTATGCTTCACTTGAATACATATCCATATATTACATTCAAAAGTTGCCCTACGAAATAAAATCAACACAAATGTTCTCAAAATAAATTCTAAATAGTCATATCCATATATACATTCAAAATTTGTCCTAAAATATATACATTCAAAAGTTGTCCTAACAATATATACATCCAAAAATTGTCCTGGCAAAGTAATACATTCAAAAAGATATTTTTTCCAATTACATTTCCATACAAAATCAGTTAAAAATAAAAATTTCCATCTCAAATAGTGAAAGATGTAATTATAATAAACCAAATATATCATCGACATTCCATCACAAATTTTTGGTCCATTCTTTCTTTTCAAAACCACTTTCCATTAACCTACAAAAGAGTAAAGAAAATAATATAATCACTTGCAACAAGAAATCAATTTATGAAAATCCATGTAACCTAAATAACCACATAATATCAATTTTATTTAGCATAAGTGAAAATAATAATAAACTTCTTAAACATATAATTTTTATGTTGGACTAAATTATGTGAATTTCAGACACTATTAAATTTTCACACAATACGTTATGTTCGTACTGGAAATCTTTTATAATCATGTTGTTTCGTGTGCATGTCAAAATTAAAAACATCTTCACGAGAATCATCTTAACATCCCTTAATCATAAAAAAAATAACAGCTCCCCCAACCCCCAAAAATCTAGCAACCTCCTTCCTAGTATCCCCTACCCCAAAAATAATAAAATAAAAAAAGGCAGCCCCTCCCCCTCCCCCCCCCCCCCTAACATCGAAATCCAGCAACAACCTCCCAGTAATGCATTATCCATAATGTTTAGCCTGACATATTAAATATTTAATTTTTATGTCTAGCTAAATAGTGTGAATTTTAGACAATAATATTAAATATCATGCGTATGAGGAAGATGGGGAGACTTACTATGCTTCGAGGTGATTTAAAATGAATATAATGAAATCAAATGTACATCATCAATCTCATCCTTTGTGTATATATCTTTCTTAGATTGCATGCTCATCTTAAACAATCCAATACTAAGTGATGAGTTTATAAGACAACTATGTAGAGATGCTGAAAATAAATACAATTAATTACCTTTGAATCAATAAACTTCGTAGGACTCCCTATTAATTCTTTACTCACATAGTATCCGTACTCAACGTTCATAGGTTGTTTAGGGCACTAAATGACACAAGAACTAAAATGTAAGTAATAGGAAGTGAGGGAAGAAATATTATAATCTTACTAATATTTATTTACCTTTATATCCTTCTAATGTGGTATTTTGGGCCATTTATATTCATCAAGATCTAATAAATTTATCTCGCTACAAGACAAGAATTTTATGATTCATTGTGAATAATTAATTACACTCGACCAAAGTAGAGATGAAATTTTACTCACGCATTTAAATATAACTTAGTTGTTTCATCGCTTGGATGGCGCAAAGGATCCAACCAATAAATAGCCATCGAAGAGAAATCAATGAAAATCAAAACACAATGAAAACTACAAAAGAATAAGTATAATATGAATACATTATGTATAAATGATTATTAGTCAAAATATTAAAGTATAACAAAACCAATTAATACTCACATTTCTTGAAGGTTGTAAGGAACAATATATATGATTTTTGCTTGCATATTCCAATCTTTTAGTGAAAAATTGAGATAGATTCAAATCGGAGGTAGCACTAATGGATGAAAGATTGATAAATTTAATGTTTTCTCGAGATCTTGGAAAGTTATCATATAAGTTCCTACATAAGAAAATAAACAAATGTTAGGGAAAAAGTAGTGAGTGATTGAAAACAATTTTAATCTCATACCTCATGTATGCAAAAATAATTGTGACATCCATGGATTTTATATCACAAAACTCAAATAAGTCATTCTTGAAGACAAATGTCTCGAGATTATTATCTCCAAATATTTCCTTCACAAGTGGAATCGTAATATGATTTGCCTTCATCTTTTTTAATGTTTGTGTGAAGGCAATAACTATAACATGACCACCACCAAATTTCTCACTTTCTTGTTTCTCACCGTCACAATTGTTCTATTTGTCCTATGCTGGATAATAAACATACACAACATCAGTTAATTCCATATTTAATGCAATATATACATAATGCTCGAAAACATTTTACGTCAACACTAAGTAGTATAAACTCCTTCAACCAAGCAACAAGTGAATTAAGTGTATCTTTAATTAGAATAAATTCACTGGGAACTGGTAGAGGTAAATAGGACTTTTAAGAAAAATATTTTTTGATGGACACATGAACATTATGTTCGCCAAGAGGAGTGTTGTGAATTTTTTCATTTAAATATTCCTTCTCAAACACCAACCCTTCTACAACAATATTAATTTTCATTTCAATTGTCAATCTACATTTTGTGCCCTACTCAATGAAATTATATAATAGTCAAAATTAGAAAAAAAAACACTATATAACAATAAGAGTACTTATATATATATATAGTTTTGGAACATAAAAAGTATTGAGTCATGAGTTATACATTTCCAAAATTAGATGTAGAATGTGGCTATGTTTGAGTATTTCCATCAGCTTTGAGCTATGATAATCCATCACAAAATGATAGAAATAACACATCATCGTAATCGGATTATTTTACTCAAATAAATATTTAAAGCGTAAAAGTTTGAGCCATGATGATACCTTTACATTATTTGATGTGGGATGTGGCTTTGTTGATTGAATCGTTTGGTTTCCATAAGCTTTGTGCTATTATTATCAATGATAGAAACAATATTTTTTAGTAATTGAAAGTTTTCTAATACAAATTTTTGAAGTAAAAAAATGAGTCATGGTTAATTCCTTCAGCATATTATTTGTGGAACATGGCCCTCGTTTTGGAATCTTTGGATTGCCATTAGCTTTAAGCAATGATAGTCAATGATAGAAAATAAAATTTATAATAACCAGAGTATTGTCTTAAAGAAATTCATGCGTAAAAGATTGAGTCATGGATGATACCTTTCTAATATAAGATTTGTAGTGCAACCCTGGTGTCTGCTTTTTTTGGATCATCATCAACTTGGAGCTATGAGTAGAATAAAAAATAGACAAAATATTTAAATATATAATTTTTTTTTATAAATACGATAAAAATTTCCATTTTTTTTCAATTAGCTTTAGATGAAATGATGCACTTTCATCAGCAATTGAGGTAATCTCATCTGATGAGGGAGTTCTAATTTCTTTTTTCTCCAACTCTTTCAACCTTTGCTCCAGTTCCTTGTTTCATTTGCACCGCATATTTATCCTCTAATTTATTTGTACATATTTTTTATTCATGCCTCGAGAGTTTAAACTATGTTGTCAGGGTAACCCCACAACCTTCAACTCTAACCTGACCAGAGTGCTCGGGAGTACCCAATGACATTATAAGGATGTCGAAACTTCCATCAATAAATAGGCCTCCATCCTCAGCTTGCTCTTGTAATGAAATCTGAAAAAATTATACAATAAATTCAAGTTAGTCATGAAAATGTAGTAAACATATATGGTAATTACATATGCAAACTCATTATTTGTTCAACCACTTGTTTCATGTCATCATCTAGATAATGATCACCATTTTTCTAACGAGCTTTCACCTATAAGAAACTTCTATCTTCTTTAAAGGAAGGACCCATTTCTTTTTTCTATAAATAGAAATCACACAAAAAACTATGTTAATTCTAATTTTTTTACTACGTCTTATCGTAATAAGAAATAATTAATTTCATTTCCTAAAGCATACCATCTCGATAATAAGATCAACATATCCTTTTTTGCTTAAGCGATGGTTAAACATGTACTTCACACGCCTTTCACTTTGAATCTTACTTATTCTCTATAATTACAAACATAAAAAGTTAACTATTGGATTAAACTCAATGTGAAATAATTTTGTGTTAGAATTACTCAACATCCTCAAAAGTTTAATCAAATGTGACCAATAAGTTTATGTAAATTTTTCAATAAATTTTTTACTATGATTTGGTGGAAACATACGAGCAGTACTAATATGAGATGGTATGGACATGGAACATACAAGAAGTGGGATAAGGATAAGTTTATTTCTCTTTTTTCTCCTCATATTTGTCATGCTATTATCGAAACTAAAATTCGCAAAGTGGGTTACTCATATGAGATGGTATGGACAGGAAATGCTGAAGGAAATTTCAGTGTGTTCAACTTAGAATCTAGTGGAGGGAATTTTATTAAAACTTAGTCTTCATCTTATGCTTGGCCTGTTCCTCGCAGATAAAACATCTGAGAGATCAATTTCATCATTTTCCACATCTTACTAACTATCAAAACAAAGCATCAAGGCAATAAATCATCAAAATTTCATAAAAAGTAATGAATGAGTAATGATAAAGAAATCAATGTCCATAAAATATACCTAAGGGTCAACACTTGGGTTTTCTGTGGTTTGGGCGTCAGGATACAATCAGATATGGATTAACAGTAATTCGATCCGCCAAGTATCCTATCTCATCTAATATGTTAAATATATATAATATTTCAAGGCATATTTTATGCTTTTACCTTTATTATTATCGATTTCACAATTAGTATAACATAAATAATAAATATTACATACTTTATAATCTTAATTATATTATTGCTAATATAAATGTTGTTATTATTGGACTTATAAATAAATCTTATATATTTAATACATGTAAATCTGTCGGATTAACAAACGATCCGATGTGAACCCTGATGGATTTTGATTATGATTCGGCGTACGATCCAAATCCAATTTAATCTAATACTTTTGTTAATAACTGAATGGATTGGCCTTGCTTCAACGATGTTAAATAAAAACCATTTTGTGACTTTGCCAACTTGTCTCTTTGGACTGCCATAATGTTAAAACATCCACGATGATGATCAATAGACTGGTAGGCACATATTTTGGAATCTCCTCTCCTAATATTGAAAAGAAATTGGCACTATAGTATACACAGAAATACAAAATTTTCGTACATACCATCGTCGACTTTCTTAAAAGATGTCAAAGAAAACTGTCAAATCCTTACACACTTGCTTCCATAATTATCCCATTGATTCCTAGTTAGTGAACAAGTACAACGTTTTGTTTTTCACTAGTTTTACATTCTCAAATTTTCATAATAATTTCAATGAATGTTTGCATCGTGGAGCATTTTTCGACTCCAATCCATTATTGGTACAATGACATACCTTACAAGTACGAGTTTCTTTAAGGTAGAAACAAGTAGACACCATATTTTGACTGTTGCATAATTAATATTACATTATAATGGGATATATATATATATATATATATATATATATATATATATATATATATATATATATATATATATATATATATATATATATATATATATATATATATATATAGAGAGAGAGAGAGAGAGAGAGAGAGAGAGAGATAAGAATTTCATCTCAACTCAACTACCCACATTTCCTACTTTACAAAGATAACTACAAACGATTCCCTCTTCCTCGCTACTCTATTTACAATATATGTAAGGCCAATTAACAGCTTGCCTGTAAATAACTAGCAACCCATTATACAAAAGACCCAGTTGCAAATTGAAAGAGGGGACGAATTTGATCATTATGCAATCAATCATAATCCGAACATTTGTGATACATAAAAGTAACAAACTCATAACCTATGCTTCAAAAGGGACTTATCACATGCCTGTCCAAATCCTGAACTAACCCCTAACCTATTTCATTCTTGTTTGTATACTCATTTTAAACCTTGGTTTCAAGCTATCTCAAACCTTGACTGCCTTAAGTGAAGGTCTCTGTTGTTTTCTTATCTATGATTGTTAGCAGTCCAAATGACAGCCTCTTCGCGGATTTAAAGATGAGAAATTATTCTTTGTTTCTTTCAGACGAGGACAACGCCCATGTCAAGTATCTAAGTGAATTATGGGAAGATCAAATATGTATAAATTTGATTATTTTCACCAAAATTCCTCATCAAAGTTTGACTATTGAAGTTTCCAAGTTCAACATGTTTAAGGAAGAATATATCAAGATGGTTTCTAGCATAACTATTACCTTCCTGAACAGATGTTTCCCAAAAATTTTTATTGGGATATGAATTTTTATATTATCCTTGTAAACTCATAGACATCCTATATAGCACATGCTATGATCAATGTTCTTTGTGTGATTGAAGCTTTCCAATGACTAGGGAAAAAAGTATGTTGTATAAAAAATCTTATGTTTATTTCAAGTACAGAACCTTGGACGCTTGATGGTATGAAGTTTGATACTTTGAAGGAGAAATATGCTATTATAAGTCCAGAAGATCTTGAGATCGACTATGGTACGTTCACCATGAATGTTAACTATCTTCAGTTTGATTCCAGGAGTTAAAAGAGTTTCTGAATTGTGATTAATTTGATATAGAACATATTGAAGTCAGAACCTAAGGATGATTCAGAATAAGAGGATACAGTTCCCTATGACTCTAATAATATGGAAACAAATGCCATTACTGAGATACAAGAAGATGTGGAAAAAGCAGAGGAAAGAGGAGAAATAGCCGGTGCTAATTCAGGGAATGGATGGGTCAGAATCCTATATATACGTTGATACACCCATATATACCCTCGATCAGGCCGAGGGTGTCCTCCACCCAGATGAGGGCTCAGGCCCAAGACGAGCCCAAAGACTACTGCTACATTACAGGAAGGATCATCCAGGATGATCCCCTCATCATTTTCCAGACTACCCTTCAAGGGGTCGACCCCTCATCATGGCCCAAACGACCCTTTAAGGGGTCGACCCCCTATCATGGATCAGATGAACCTTCAAGGGGACCTCATCATGGCCCCGAAGACCCTTCAAGGGGCCGACCCATCATCATGGTCCAGATGACCCTTCAAGGGGCCGACCCCCCATCATGGATCGGACGACCCTTCAAGGGGTCGACACCCTCATCACGGCCCAGACGACCCTTCAAGGGTCCGACCCCCACTATGGACCGGATAAGAGCGTTATAACAATATCACCCCCTCACGTGAGGGAATATTATGTCATCATTAATTGAAAGTGGCACATCCAGGTGTCAGCAGGGGATTGGCTAGATCATCATTCGCATGCACCATGCATGCTTGGGGGGTACACTACTCCCCCCAAGACCTATATATACTTGTTTCCTTCAACCTTGTAAAGGGATTGAGAATTGTAACCTTAGCTAAAAGTCTTCTTGTACACAGTAGAGAGAGAGAGTGAGCGTATGTGCATAGTATCCAAGGCCATTAGTGCCCATATCTAGTGAATCTCACACTCACAGTGGATGTAGGCCTGATTGGCTGAACCACTATACATCATTGTCTTTATTCAACTTATACTCATCCCCTTCTATATACTTATACATATATATATCTCTATGGCTACCATTGTTATCACTGTTTGAGTTCTCTATCTCTTATATAGTGGTGCTGAATCATAGCATCATCAGTTTGTTGTCGTCTGTGGGAACGAGAGGACATTTCTTCCTTTATACAGCTTGAACTCATCAAGCACTCTGGTGGTGAACCAGTTCTCCCCATTTGTGGAGATGTTTCACCATTGGAAGAGACCCATTAAGGTTCTTAAGCTCACTAGTCTTTTCTTCAGTTCAGCTCATTATAGCTCAAACACATGGCACTAGAGATGCCACCACCACCTCCTCCACCGGATAGTGGAGTAGGACCTTGTTCCATACAGGCACCCCCTCAGTCTGATATGGCTGATGTGGCAGCCGCCCTGAAGTCTTTACCAGCAAGCTAATGGATTATGTAGGAGCAAATTACAGCTCTCAGCCAAAACATACTAAGACCACCAGGAGTCTCACTGGAGATGATAACTCTGGCAATAGCTCCAGGGCATCATGAGTACAGGGGACCACCCGAGGCACCACATAAAGACCTTCCACCTTCATAGCGGCGGATGGATGTTGCTGACCCCGGTGTCTATGCCTGGGGAGGCAAGGAAACCCTTGCCCAAAAGGCAAATATGATGATCTGGAGGTGGAAGAGGCCCCCATAGAGTTTTGGGAGCCGTATGAGGTCTCCAACAATATCGTGCGACCTATCCAAGAGAGCAGAGGGAAGTGTGGAAGGCAAAATCCTGATGATCGCCCGAGGGGCTCTGCTTTTGATCGCCTGAGTAGGGGGTCGGTCTTTGAGAGGTTGGGCCCAGTAAATGACCTGCGAGAAAAATTATCCTGATCGAGAAGTATTGTAAGGTCCAAGAGGGAGGCTGCAGATGACCGAACCCACGGACGAGACGATGGTCAGGGAGAAGTTAACAGCTGACACAGGCCTGCCACAGCAGAACCATGCGTCTAGCTTAAAGAGGCGGCGGGGGATAACATCGGCTAAGATGACCCTACGAGGCCCTGGAATGACTCGATCCAAAGGTTGGAGCCGGGACCCTCTTCATAGAGGATACTCAATAGGTTCACCCTTTATGGCGAAGATAGTCAACTTCCCAACGCCATCCAAGTTTAAGCCACCTGTGGTTACCCCAAGGTATGACGGGAGAACTAATCCCATCCATCATATTAAGATGTACCAGTCAGCGACAATCATATATTCTATCTCAGATGAGATGAGGTGTCGTGCCTTCTCCAGCACTCTAACTGGGACTGCACATGCCTGGTATAGGTCTCTTTCAAAGAACACCATTGAAAGCTTTAAGCAGTTAGCAGACCGATTTATCCATAACTTTTTCTTTGGAGTGAGCCCACAGAAGAAGACCACACACCTGCTCTATGTTAAGCAGGGAAATAACGAGAGCCCAAGAGACTACATAGCTAGATTTAATAAAGAAAAGTTAGAGGTCAAAGATTACGAGGAGAGTATAGCCATTATAACCCTCATTGGAGGACTTCAGAAGGGGAAGCTATTATGGAAGCTTGTCTAAGAACCTCCGAGGATAATGGTTGAATTGATGTCAACTACAGGAAAGGTGATGAACGCCGAAGAGGCGATGGTCGCAAAATATGAAGATGAAAAAGGAGGCACTAGTGGGGGTAAGTACCCGAAAAAGAATAAAATAGAGAAGAAGAGGCTAGAAGATGACAAATTTGGTGATTACATCCCTATGACGGTCAGATGTGAACACATTCTGAATGAGATAAAGAGCGATCGATCCTTGAAATGGCTCGAGAAGTTGAGGTGAGCCCCTCACAAGAGGAACAAAAACATGTGGTGTGAATTTCACCAAGACCATGGTCATGTGATCGACAAGTGCTTTGCTCTGAAAGACGAACTTGAAAAAATGTTAAAATAAGGGAAGTTAAGGAAATACGTTAACAAAAGTGCCTTCAAGAGGGGCCGAGGGACGACCCCAGAAAGAAGAGAGGCGATACGTGCAGAGAAGATCCTCCAAACAGAAGGGACAACCCTTCGGATGATGAGGACGACCCTGATCTCCCACCGAGAGATGACCAGGGGCCTGTAAAAAGATGTAATATGATCTCACTCGGCGTGGGGATGATCTATGGGGGTCTAGTAAGAGGAGGGTCAGAGGTCACCAACAGAAAGGCCCATGTAGCTGAGGCCAAGGCAGTGACAAAAGCTGTACATTCAACCTCTATGGAAGCAAAGTCAGAAAAGATGAAGAAAATTGACATGGATAATCTGATAGTGGGATTCTCAAGAATGGACTTCAAAGGCCTCTTGGCCCCACATGATGATCCTCTCGTCATCAATACCAGGGTACACGGATGCGAGGTGCCGAGGATCTTAGTAGATGGGGGTAGTTCTGCAGATGTGATGTTTTGGCCATGCTTCAAAGCCTTAGGCCTCAGCCGTGCTAGGCTCATCCCATACCATCACTCATTGATTGGTTTTAGTGGGGAGAAAGTTCATCCTCTAGGAGTGTATGAGGCCATTATTAGGATGGGGGACGAGTGGCCGAGATGGCTTACCAAGAAGGTCAACTTTTTCATGATGGATGAACACGTCTTTTCAGCTTACAACATTATACTGGGGCGAGTGGACCTCAAGGAATTTGAGGCTGTGCCATCCACGGTTCATCAGATAATAAAATTCCTGACCCCTTATGGGGTAGGGGAAGTTCAGGGAGACCAGACGATGGCATGAGAATGTTACTTCAACTCCACCGAAGAAAGGGAGGCGTATAAGAAGGCAATGACCACTAACAATATTGACACCCTCGACCCCAGGGATGAGACAAAGTTAAAGAAAGGAGAAGCTGCAGAAGAGGTAGAATCCATCATCCTCAATGAGAAAGAGCCAAACAAAATCGTCCGAATAGGAAAATCTCTAAAGACAGACATCAAAGAAGACCTCATCAAGCTGTTAAGGAGAAGACATAACGTCTTCACATGAAGTCATGCAGATATGCCGGGGATCAACCCCAAAATTATGAGCCATAAGATCAACGTAGTAGAGGGCACAAATCCAGTGAAGAAGAAGAGGAGGATTTATTCTCAAGAAAAGTATGAGGCCATTAGGGTTAAGGTCAAGAATCTTGAAGATGCAGAGTTTACCAGGGAGGTCATCTATCCCGAATGGCTATCCAACGCAGTCATAGTCCCCAAGGCCAATGGGAAATAGAGGATGTGCGTAGACTTCACCGACCTCAACAAATATTATCCCAAAGATAGTTTCCCTCTCCCCCGTATTGACCAGATGGTAGACACTACCGCAGGCCATGAGCTCATGAGCTTCATGGATGCCTATTTAGGTTACAATCAGATCTTCACGAGCCCTGAACACTCGGAAAAAATGGCTTTCATTACCGACAATGGGACATACTGTTATAGGGTCATGCCCTATGGCCTAAAAAATGCGGGGGCAACGTATCAGCGCCTTGTGAATAAAATATTCTAAGACCAAATCGGGGAGTCTATGGAGGTTTATATAGATGACATATTGACCAAGAGTTTGAAGGTCGGGGATCATGTGGTTGACCTAGAGAGTACCTTTAACATAATTGATAAGTACATAATGAAGCTCAACTCGGCCAAACGTGTCTTCGGGGTCAGGGCAGGGGAGTTCTTGGGGTTCATAGTCAATAAAAGAGGCATTGAGTCCAATCCTGAGAAGATAACGACCCTCCTAGAAATGAAGACCCCCAGGACCATTAAAGACATTCAGAGGCTCACAGGACGAGTGGCTGCTTCAATAGGTTCGTATCTAGATCTGCATACAAGTGTTTACCATTCTTTAAAATCCTTAGAAAGGCCTTAGAATAGAACGAAGAGTGTGACCATACTTTCAAAGAATTGAAGTCGTATTCAGGGTCTCCCTTACTGTTGTCATGACTAGTGCAGGGTGATAGATTACATGTGTACCTAGCCGTCTCTGATTCAGCCATCATCGCGACAATTGTGAGAGAAGAGGATGGGGTACAGAAGCTCATGTATTTCAATAGTAAGGCACTCTAGAGGGAAGAGCAAAAAATTCCCTAAGATGGAGAAGTTAGCCTATGCCTTGATTCATGCATCAAGAAAGATGAAGCCATACTTCTAGTCCTATAAAATGGTCATCCTCATTGACTCTCCTCTCAAGCAGGTCTTACATAAGCCAGAAAAATCAGGGAGGCTAATGGACTGGGCCATAGAGTTGGGAGAGTTTAACATTGTGTATCACCCTAGGGTGGCCATTAACGGGCAGCCATTAGCATATTTCGTGGTTGAATTTACTTGGGAAGATGATGAGGCTAAAGAGGAAAGCCTCGAGAAGATAGATACCCGGCAAAGCAGAATTGTTGACCCATCCATAGGTAAGGCTGAGACAAGCACCACTAGAGAAGGGGTTGCAGAAAATAAATTTGGAAGATATCTCTTTAGACAGGGGTCCCTCACCAAGGGAAATTTCTCAAATGAACGGGCTGTGTGGAACCTTTTCATTAACGGGTCCTCTTACGAGAGTGGAAGTGGGGCTGTATTAATAGTATGAGCACCAGACGGTACAGACATTGAGTATGCCCTGAGGTTAAACTTCAAATCCTCAAATAATGAGTCTGAATATAAAGCCCTGATAGCAGTCCTGTCCTTGGCTAAGTCTCTTAGTGTTGGCCACATCTTGGTCTATAGTGATTCAAGGCTAGTAGTGAATCAGATACTGGGAGCCTACGAGGCTAAGGATGAGAGAATGGCCAAATATCTTGAAAGAGTAAAGACACTATTAAAGAGCTTTGGAGAAGTCAAGTTGAAGAGGATAACTAGGATGGATAATGGTCGAGCCGATGCACTTGTTAGGCTAGCCTCAGCGACTAGGATAAATATTCGAAGGACAGTCCTAGTGGAAATCTTACCTTGACCAACGATTGAAGATGCATAGGGAACACTTGTCTCTTTCTTAAACATTGATAGGGAACCTTCATGGATTGACCCCTTGTCAAGTACATTAAAGAGGGGGAGATGCCAGAGGCAAAATAAGAAAGGAATAAGTTGGGATACAGAGTTGTAAAATTCACTGTCGTCGGAGACACCTTATACAAAAAGGGGTTATTTCTCCCCTTGCTCAGATGCGTGCATCCGTCTGAGGTCCCACACATTCTATAATATGTGCACGAGGGGTTATGTTCAAGCCATATGGGGAGCAAGTCTTTAGTAAAGAGGAAAGTAACCCAGGGATATTGGTGGCCGACCCTGGGGAAAGATGACACAGCATACGTAAAAAAGTGCGACAAGTGTAAAAGGTTTTCCACCATCCCCATCAGCCTCTTACCTCTATCATATCCCCATGGCCATTCACAATATGGGGAATCGATCTAGTAGGACCCTTGCCCAGGGCCGTGAATAATTATCGATACCTGATCATATCAATTGATTATTTCTCAAAATAGGTGGAAGCGGAGCCAATGGTAATGATCACCGAGCAAAAGACCTTTCAGTTTATCTGGAAAAATATTATATACAGATATGGTCTACCCAACACCCTCATCTCAGATAATGGGACTTAATTAAAGAATGTCTATGTGGAGAAATACTATGAAGAAAAGGGGTAAAATAGTTCTTCTCTACCCCAAGACGACCTCAGGATAATGGGAAAAATGAAGTCACAAATAGAAAAATCCTAGACGGGATCAAGAAAAAGCTCAAGGAGGGAAAAGGAAGATGGGTTGAGGAGCTGTACGTTGTACTATGGGCCTACAAGACGACAACAAAGACTCCCATCGGAGAAACCCCGTTTATGCTAGCGTATGGATCAGAAGCCGTCATCCCCACCGAGATTGGGTTTCCTACTCACAGAGTCTAAATGTATGACCCACAGAGAAATATGGAAGAAAGGAGACTTCGATTAGACTTGGTCGAGGAAAGAAGGGAAGATGTTGTGATAAGGAAAGTTGCCTACCAGCAGAGGACTACCAGTTTTTACAACCAGAGGGTGAAGCAAAGGCCAATCGCAGTGGGGGACCTAGTCCTCAAAAAGACTTGACAAAAACCTTACAAGATCCACCCAAATTGTCAAGGCCCATATAGGGTCATTGATGAGGTTGTCCCTGGAACCTATAGACTAGAAAATCTTGAAGGGGAACCATTTTCAAACCCTTGGAATGCAGATCATTTGAAGAAATACTATTAATAATGTAATGTTCTATCGGACCATAGTTGTAATGAATGTGTTGCTCTAACAGAACACTTGAAATGTTAATGAGAATTTCATATTGGCCCGTCATCTTGTGTTTGTTAATTCTAGTATGATTGGGGTTATCCTCATTAAACCACCCTCGGCTATGATGAGGGAAAATGTTGGGGACGACCCCCCATTCACCCTTAAGAAAGACGAGGGGGGACTTAAAATTTAAAACCGCTTAGTTGTGATAACCACCCTCGGCTATGATGAGGGAAAATGGTGGGGACCACCCTCCATTCACCCTCCAGAAAGACGAGGGGGCACTTAAAATTTAAAACATCATTTAGTTGGTGATAACCACCCTCGGCTATGATGAGGGTAAATGGTGGGGATGACCCCCCATTCACCCTCAAGAAAGACGAGGGGGGATTTAAAACATCATTTAGTTGGTGATAACCACCCTCGGCTATGATGAGGGTAAATGGTGGGGACGACCCCCCATTCACCGTCAAGAAAGACGAGGGAGGAATTTAAAACCACTTAGGTGGTGATAACCACCCTCGGCTATGATGAGGGAAAATGGTGGGGACCACCCCCCATTCACCCTAAAAAAAGATGAGGGGGGACTTAAAATTTAAAACCACTTAGTTGCTGATAACCACCCTCGGCTATGATGAGGGAAAATGGTGAGGACGACCCCTATTCGCCCTCAAGAAAGACGAGGGGGGACTTGAAATTTAAAACATCATTTAGTTGGTAATAACCACCCTCGGCTATGATGAAGGTAAATGGTGGGGATGACCCCCCATTCACCCTCAAGAAAGACGAGGAGGGAATTTAAAACCACTTAGTTGGTGATAACCACCCTCGGCTATGGTGAAGAAAAATGGTGGGGACGACCCCCCATTCACCCTCAATAAATACGAGGGGGACTTAAAATTTAAAACCACTTAGTTGGTGATAACCACCCTCGACTATGATGAGGGAAAATGGTGGGTACGACCTCCCCTTCACCCTTAAGAAAGACGAGGGGGGACTTAAAATTTAAAACATCATTTAGTTGGTGATAACCACCCTCGGCTATGATGAGGGTAAATGGTGGGGATGACCCCCCATTCACCCTCAAGAAAGACGACGGGGGACTTAAAATTTAAAACATCACTTAGTTGGTGATAATTATGATGAGGGAAAATGGTGGGGACGACCCCCCATTCACCCTCAAGAAAGATAAGGGGGGTTAATGGGATGGTTAATTCAAAATATCATGAGTTAAAATAAATCACGCAAGAGGCTGGCACAGAAGACATGAAGAGGCATTATACTATAAACAAAGTGTTACAAATGCTTGTCCAACAAAAATAAAATACAAAAATATTTGTTACATGAAGAGGGTATTGGCTACAGACAGCCACCCTATTCAGCGACATCGGAGGGCAAGGCTTCAACATCAATAGAAGTCTCTTTGACGACCAAAACAGGCCGATCCTCAGATGTACCGATAACTTTGACGTGCACTTAGGACTCAGCAATAAGGGGGTCGTCCAACTGAACTGCTTCCAGAGAGGGGTGGACGGACGATACAGCATCAGCAAACTTAAGGACGACCCACCGACAGTCCGTCTTGATCCCCCTATCCAAGTACTCAAGACCAAATCCTTGAAACTCATCTGAAAGCTTGTAGACCTCCACTGCATCGATCTTGGCCTTTCTCACTGCCTCAGCAAGTTCATCCTTAAATTGGACCCCTTGGTTGGTCAAGGCCTCTTACTTCTCTTTAATGAGGTCGTCCTACACTTTTAAGGCGACATCGTGCTGCTTTATCAGCTCATCCAAAACCTTGGCATGCCCAATCCTTATAGTTTCCAGCTCATCCCTGGCAGTCTCTAATTCATTCAGCAAGTCGGCCTCATGTTGAATGACTCTCTTGGCCTCATAAAATTTTGGTTGATTTTTGGCCATCCACTTGGTGGCCGAGGCAAAGGTACAGACCGTCTGCACACAAACAAGCAAATATTAAGAGACCAAAGAAATAGTTTGTTAAAATCTGACTAAATAAATGAAGTTAAGAGTACCTGGGCCAGAGTATGCAGACTATAGTCGTAGACATTGGCCAGGAGAATCTTTGATAAAAAGTCATAATCAGCGATCGAAGGAGAAGAAAACATGGAAGCTTTTGCTTCCCTCAGATGGGCTATGAGAGAAGAAGGTTCAGCCTTCAAAAACGTCAGACTTTGGGTCCAGAAGGCACCCATGGAGGAGGAGGAACTAGTCCCCTCGGTGTGTGTCTGAGGGGCCTCCACCCGCGCCCTCGTCCTAGAATCCGGCTGAGGGTCAACAGGAACTTCTGGCTCCTTTCTTTTATTACTATCAATGGTAGACTCAACATGTGTCATCCCCATGGCCTTTGTCTTTATCGGAGACTGCTGAGGCTCTTTGCCTTTTTTCTTTTCCAAGCCAGACAGTAAACTTGGAGAAGTCATCTCCCAGAGTTGATCAGATATATTTATAGGATGACCTGAAAAGGAGATGATATATCATAAATATACAGAGACAAATGAAACACTTTGAAAAAATAAAAAATTGAGCATAAAACCACTCACATAATTCTATCAGGGGGTCGACCCTCAGGCCAGCTTCTTTGAGGAAGCGAGGGGTCATCAAATCTTCAAATTTGGCAAGCTCACCCTCTTTCCCTTTCTCCCTCAGATAGTCAACAATGACCCTCTCCTCCAAGATGAGTCCAAGGTCTGATCACGCTTTCATTGAAGGGTTGGACCATACCCTTGGGACCCTCAAACTGTCTTCCACGAGCTCGCCCTCAGTGGGGAATTCCCAGCCCCCAGAGATAAAGAAAAACCTCTTCTTCCAATCATCATTGGAAGTTTATGCCACGTGAAGAAGTTTTTTATCAGACTTCTTTGCCCCGGATAAAAATACCTAGGTTGCTTGGAGGATGATGTGATATTGTAACAGGCTATGAATAAATTGACCGAGGGTTCGTCGGTAAACGTATTCTTCCAAAGCGAGATATAGCCGAGGATAGTCCTCTACAAGGTGGGAGGAAGTTGAGAAGGAGCAACCCCAAGGGCACATAGTATGTCAACTATTGCAGTGTGTAGAGGAAACCTGACACCTACCCTTAACATCTACTCATAAATAGAAATCTCTCCCTCGTCCCCCTGGAAGACTCTTTCACCTTCAGTTGGGACCCTCATACTTATATTAGATTGTATACCAAAGAGATGCCTCCATATTAAGAGATCAAGATCTTTAACTGATGATACATAAGTTGAGGAACTAGAAGTATCAAGTTGACCATCACCATCATCAGAACTCTCATGGTCGTCCTCAGCCCTCTCATCCCCGGATCCCTCAGCCTCGTTACCTATCGGAAGTCCATCTAGAAAGGCTAATTTAAAAGCAATAGGGGACATGGCTGTTATAGGGATAGCCTTAGAAGTTGTTATTCCTTCGACCTGTCGGCCTTGGCTAAGATTGGACGTCTCTCTCCTCCCAGAAGGGTCAGCACTCATCGATGATGATTCTCCCTCGTATGTCTGACTATTGGATGGACAACAAGATGACCCACAAGAATCAGATAGTACTATTGTGGCTAAAGGAATGGGGAAGATGGGTCATACCCAATTAGGTTCGGCCTCTCGTCTTCGCCCGTCCTTTTCTTCTATTTACCTAATCTCTATGAAGAATTTCTCTCTCATGGATAGGAATTCCTTGACTAAATCATAAAGTCTTCTAAGCATTAAGGGGAAGACCCTACACTTCGAAGGAACTTATTTAATCTAACTACAAACAAGTTCACAGTTGACTAAGTTTGACTCTTGGATCAAACCTAAAGAAATGAAGAGTTTAGTGGAAGAACACTCAAGAACAGGAAGAACTCAGTTCGCTGAAGAAGAATACCAAAATTCTCAAGAAAGCCCTAGAAAAACCATAAGGGGGCACTAAACCACCGTTGAGAGACCGAGGATGAAATCTAAGCAACCTAAAACCTAAATGATGCCCTGCAACCACCAGTGCAAGGTGGGTCTACATGCCGAAAAAGCGAGGCAACCAAGAAAAAATGAAAAGAAAACCAAATGTAAGTAGTGAAATAGAAATTAAAGATTAAAAAAGAATCTATGGCAGAAAAAGTTACCTAAAGACGAAGATGATGGCTGATCGAAGATTGATACAGAAAGTTGTAGAAATAGCGATGGAGCTGTTGAGAAACTTGAGAGAGAAAGTTAAGGCGTGAAGAAGAAGAAAAGAAATTACTTAAAAAATCATTTAAATATCATACTACTAAGTGGGCCCATTAACCAAGGCTATGAACAACCCATGAGGTCAGGCATCATTAGGGCACAAAGTCCCAAGCTGAGTGTGTAGCTGCCATATTTGGGGAACTGAAATGATGATGGACACCTTACTAAGCAATGTGACAGATGTCACTTATCCATCTGACCACACACTTGATAATTCCAAGGCCACATTACCCCTCAACTATCTCAGCAACATCGATGGCTAAGGGATGGGGGGTGATTGATATACCTATATATACCCTCGACCAGGATGAGGGTGCCCTCCATCCAGACGAGGGCTCAGGCCCAAGACGAGCCCAAAGACTACGGCTCCATTACACTAAGGATCGGCCAGGATGATCCCCTCATTATGGACCAGACGACCCTTGAAGGGGCTGACCCCTCATCATGGCCCACACGACCCTTCAAGGGGATGACCCCCCATCATGGACCGGACAACCTTTCAAGGGGCCGACCCCTCATCATGTCCCAGACGACCCTTCAAGGGGCCAACCCCTCGTCATGGCCCAAACGACCCTTCAAGGGGCTGACCCCCCATCATGGACTGGATGACCCTTCAAGGGGATGACCCCCTCATCATGGACCATATGACCCTTCAAGGGGATGACCCCGCATCATGGCCCAGACAACCCTTCAAGGGGCCGACCCCTCATCATGGCCCAAACGACCTTCAAGGGGCCGACCCCCCATCATGGCCCAGATGACCTTTCAAGGGGCCGACCCCTCATCATGGCCCAGACGACCCTTCAAGGGGCCGACCCCTCATCATGGCCCAGACGACAGTACAAGGGGGTGACAGTACGAGGCCACATTCAGTCGGACCTAATGTTAGCATCAACTTTAACCTCGGCCTGGCATCTTAGGCCGAGGGTGATGTCATCACAGCGTGTGATTTGGGAGAGGTGTTAAATAGTATGCATGGGACTTATATGGCACGTGGACAAGACCGTTATAACAATATCACCCCCTCATGTGAGGGAATATTATGTCATCAAGAATTGCAAGTGGCACATCCAGGTGTCAATAGGGGATTGGCTAGATCATCATTCACATGCACAATGCATGCTTGGGGGGTACACTACTCCCCCCAAGCCCTATATATACTTGTTACCTTCAACCTTGTAAAGGGATCGAGAATTTTAATCCTAGCTTAAACTCTGCTTGTACACAGTAGAGAGAGAGTGAGCTTATGTGCATTGTATCCAAGGACATTGGTGCCCATATCTAGTAGATCACACACCCACAGTGGATGCAGGCCTGATTGACTGAACCATTATACATCATTGTCTTCATTCCACTTATACTCATCCCCTTCTATATACTTATACATATATATATATATCTATGGCTGCCATTGTTATCACTGTTTGAGTTCTCCACCTCTTATCTTGTGGTGCTGAATCTTAGCATCATCACATGTGTTAGAAGAGGTAAGCGGGTTGAAGTGAATGTATGTCGACCAATGAATCATGATGCCTCAGAGGGATACTTTAAGAGGATTATTGTCCCATAGTAAAAATCCCACATTGCATTATCAGGCTCGCAGATCTCTTTGAGGAGACTTGTGGCCTTTTTAAAAAGATATGTTTTTTTACATTATTTTTATAACTTTTTTTAATGTTTTTGCATATGTAAATGTGAATCATGTTGTAATTAAATAATGACCAAATTATATTTTGATTTTATTCTTTTGGCCTCATACGAAGAAACTGCTTCAGAGTCCTTGGATAATTGAAAAAAAGTGAATAGAAGTTAAAACGCGAAACTTGTGTTTACAATTCTTGTGGTCCATATGGATGGTAGTAGTTAATAAATGAGTAGTGTTGACTCAATCATTTGGAAGGCTTCAGTTTAAGCAGTTGTTTAATTGATATGTAATACATGAAAAGTAGTTCAAGTAAGAAGGTCTTTTGTAGTTCCATGGGACGAACTGCTATTTCTTGGGCTCCTCTTTTATCTAGATTACTCATTTATGGTTTCAGTTTTAATGCAATTTGCAATGATAGTTGGAGTTGTATTATGTTATTTTCTTTTTAATTTTTTTAAGTTGTGTATATATATTGTTTTCTTAAATACAATTAGCATTGGTTAATGATTATTGTTAAGGATATATATTATTGTTCAATCAACCAGTTTCTTTGTTATATTTTTTCTTTATTTCTTTATTTTCTTTATTTTCAGCTAGGTTGGCCAACATGGATAGTTCAATTAGGCAGAAGAGATTCAGCCACAACAAGTTTGAGTGACTCAATTAGAGACATTCCATGCTTCACCATAAATCTTAGTGGCTTGACATATGCCTTCTCAAACAAAGGGCTCAACCCTAAAGACATGGTTTCTCTCTCGGGTAATTAGAATAACTTTTAAAACAATTTTATTACACGTTGTAATGCTAAAACAAGTTTTGGAAATTTCTTATAAATATAACTTAAGATTGCTACATGAAACTTGTTTATCTATTATGATTTATTTCTAACATCAAAATTATGTAAGTCATGCTAGGGGTTACGTTTTTTTCTATGGTAAATGGTTCTTTTTACTAAGTGTATTTCATTCCAAGTGTATTTTATTAAAAAGAGCCAAATTTAAATGTTACACGTGTTTCATATTTACTTCTCTTTAAGTAGAAAAACTTCTTATTCACTTCTCCAAAAATTAGAGTAGTTTCTTAGCAATCCACTCCTCTCTATTTACTCCTTTTTCTAGTAGTTCATTTATATTTAGCTCTTACTCTGATCAAACAGACCTGATATTAGAATTTCTTAAAAAGGAGAACATACAATATGCCAAGCTAAATGCAGAACGAATCCATAAAGAGATCAATACCATCATCTCATCCTTATCAACATCTTTGAAATCAAATTGCCCAACCACATGGGTCTACAATAACCGTAGGAAACTAGATGCCACTAGCCCTCTTATTTTTTACAATGCTTATTTCAAGAATCTAGTGGATAACAAAAGCCTCCTCCACACCGACCAATAACTCTTTACGGGAGGTTCTACCGACTCTAAGGTCACCACTTATATCACTAGATCGGGTTTATTTTATGCATATTTTGCCAATGCCATGATTAATTTGGGGAACATCAACCCCCTCACTGGAACAAGTGGTCAGATTAGAACCAACTGTCACAAAATCAACTAATATAGCGGAGATGAAAAGAATTATTCTGTCATGACAAATGTTTGTCGTAGTTTTAACTTTGCAATTGCGTGGAATAAAGTGATAACTATGTCACAAAAAATGTCGTACTTGCCTTTACTTCGACAGTTTCTTTTATATTAAGTTTGGTTTGAAGAATGTTTTGTTGTGTGTGAAGTCAAGAGGATGGTTTCAACTATTTTCATTTATAATAGTTATAAAAAATCGACCTGCTTAAAAAGTGAAGATTTTTCTTCCTTAAAGTTTTTTTCTTCCTTTGAGTTTGCCATTTTTCTCTTAAGGTTTTTCGTTCCATAGTTATGACGTGTTTTCTTACTCAGTTATTCTGCACGCTTATGCCAGCTTAAGAGACTAACTCTACGTATATATATATATATATATATATATATATAGTATGCGCATATATATTTTACTCAAAATACACGCAAGTGATGGAACATGACTATGCCATTAACTTATAATCTAACCAGTAATTTTATGGTAAAATAGACCTTCTCTCAATATATGCATGAAAAGATTATGTTAATGGAAACCTATAACACTAGTTGAATATATTCACAAATCTTCTCATTGCAGGTTCTTGCATCTATAACTTGTAGGCTTCTAGAACATCAGAGAGAAGAAGGGGATGGAATGCAGGTAAAATGAAGGTAATTTCAATAGCAATGAGGAAAGTAATCAAGAGGATCTAGTTACTACTGATCTAGAAACCATTGAAGATAAATATGATAGGACATACATACATGAATGTTAAATAAAAGGACTATAAGAGGTTCAAAAGGTGGAAGGTAGATTAAACCTTTCTCCTAGGAATACACCATAACAAAGTGGAGAAATTAAAATTCTAAGATTCAACACAAAAGCTTCAAACCATCAATTATTTAAATAATTGTCTATGTGGAGTGATTAAACACAAAAGATTCAACTCAAGTCGTTTTTTCCAAATTATCATAGTAGAGCTTAGTATGATATGAGATATATATAATAGTTGTTTGTATACCTTAGAATGTTTTGAAATTTTTCTTTAATGAAGGAATATTAAGATGATTGATTAATAAATGGAGCATAATTCTTTGGTGGACGTTTAAGAATCATTGGTCTATCTTCAAATCTTCGAATCCATGATGTGCAAAGTTGGGATTTAAACTGCCTCCAACTCTTAGCTATCTTTGATAACACTTAACTTTTGCTCCTAATATCGATATTAAACTTGACCTAAAGATAAATAAATTAAGATCCGCTTGAAATACAACAAAATCTAAACAGAATACATATCCATCAAATATGAAAAATTGATAATTAATCGATATTTACTTCTATTACACTCCATAACTTCTTTTTTTATGTATTTGACACCTCATGCCATCTCCTATAATTGATTGGAACAATGGACTTAACTAATAACTCATTAATTCTGTTTTACCGAAAACTGCCTGGACTTTTTCTTTGAACAAAACCCTACTCGTTCCGGAGTAGTTTGAATTTTGATTAATTGTTTGAGCTTTGCTGGACCTCTACCCTTACAATTGTCATAATTTTCTTCAATATCTTCATTTTTAGAAATCACATTATGAGCATTATTTGAGTCCACGATACGTTGATTTTATTTGTTTTTCGGGTCCACGTAAGAACCAAAATCCTGAATTAGAAACCAAAAAAGGGTAAGATATTTTCATTCATTTTATTTGCTTTAGGAATTCCGTTTCACATTTGTTCTTCCATGCTCATCATAATGTCACTAGGGGAGAGAAGAGGGGACTATGATTTCATTGGGGGTGATTTGTTTTTTTCTAACAACATGAAAAGGTTAAACTATTTTAAGCATGAATGAAAGTAAATCGAGATACAAACAAAGAGAGAGGATAAAATGAATACCTAACCAAAAATATCATATATGAACTTAAGTATTGTTTAGATTCTTGATGAAATTACCTAAAATAATGTCAAAATAACATCTTAGATAAGCCTCCTTTAATTTGTGCCTTCCTTAAAATATTATGTCCATCAAATGGTTGATAGGCATACCAGCTACAAAAATAAATAAAAATAATAAAAAAGAGTAGATTACATTGGTAACTTTGATAATGCAAATGATTAGTAGCCCAATGTCCAATTAGGTACTAATATAATATGGACTAATTATTTGAAAAAGATATCAGTGTCACTATATACCTTTAGATGTGTATACATATAGTTGGTATATACCAAATTTATTTGCAGTGATACCATGATGTGTGGAAATAATATTTCATGTATTGATAAATAATCAAATATGTTGAAACAACCCGGATTTTTAAATGTATATTTTTAAATTAATTTTGGAAAATTCGAGAAAAATAAAATTTTAAATTTAATAATTTTTATTGGCTAAATATGTTGGTTATGATTTTAGATGAATAAAACATCAAACGTAATTGAAATCGTATTTTAAATGGATTTTTAATTAAGTTTTTACTTATTTTTGCCTTATAGACATTTTTTGGGGGAACTGTCCCCAGATCTGTAGGGTCGATCGATCGACCCTGGGAGTCGATCGATCGATTATGCCCAGATTTTGAGTCGACAACCTATTTTTGAAGAGTTTGATTCCTTTAAAATTCATTACTTTTCCCTTATAAATAGGGATAGTGGATGAGTGTTTTAAACCAACTTTTATTATCTCCTTTATGTAGTAGACCCTTTATATTTCCTCTCCCTCTTTATACAAACCCTAGCCCCTATTTTATTCAATGTTCAACCTTAGATTTGGAGGTCTATTTGGTTTATCTCATGTTGGGGCTAGAACATGATTGGATAATTTTTTAGAGAGGAACGTGATGGTGTGATCAGATTTTCAGGCAGAAATTATGTGGTGGTTCATGTGATGATTTTGCGGTACGAGACTTACACAATATGCTCGAAAATTCTATCAAGAGTATTATGTTTGTAATTTTGTGTCAATTGCACTCATATTGAATTGTGATTCATTTGAAATCTGAAATAATTGTTGAAAATCTAAATTTGATTCATTGTGGTATATTATATTGTGGTTTGTGCATAGTGTCATGAGATTTTAATACGGCACGGAGAAGGGGCACCAGCCAATAGTCCAAAAACCGTTATATGGCTTTGAAATGCCTATGGGAGGTGAGGTGAGTCCTGGTGACCCATTAATGTGTTGTTAAGAAATTAATATTGATATAATGCTTGAGTATTGCATTTGATTTGTATATGCGCATTCGTATTGTTGCGATTTATTCATCGTGCTAAATATTTTTAAGCATCTATTCCTGTCATATTGTGTACTTCCCCATAGTTTCTTTTAGTTGGCAAGTTAGCATGGTTTGGGATGCTAATGCTTATTTGAAGGTTTATTTTAGAGCTTGGATTGGAAGATTTATTTTGATGTAATTATTAGTGGTGTAATTTTAGTTCGAGAATTGTGTATTTTTTGTAGAAAATATTATTTAAATCAATATTGTTGCAATATAAGAATTATGGATTTTTTGTATTTAAATTGTGGGAATTTGGATGTTCAATACTCATTATTGATGGTTTTGTTTTATCCCAGTAGCACACCGCGTGTCTTAGTGTAATACCCCGCCCTAGAAAATAAATATTTAAAGACAATCTAAGTATCTTATTCAAAGAAAAAATATATAAGGAATGATTGTGACACGTTCATGGTTCATATAACACAATTTTTGCCGCGCGTGTCGCATAGGACGCGGACTTGCGCAATTTTTGTAGAACTATTTGAGATGGATAAAAATAGTGTGACTACATATTTGGGACCCTAAAAATACATATGAAAATACCATGGGGTCAAAAGTAAATAAATAAATAATAAAGAAAATATTATTATTTTATTCAAAAAAATAAAAGTGCTCAGAAAATTCTGAAAATCATCATAGTGACTAAAAATTTAATTATGAGAAACTTTTCGTTCTTTGATATCTCCGAAAAAAATTACTTTGACCAGAACTCCTTTTTTATGGGTATTGAGGTAGGTGAGTTAAATCTTGGATTAATTCTCAACCATCCATTGTGTTACCACCTAGTGTAGCCTAACATCTGATCAAAATGATTGTGTTCTTGAACATTCAATGAATGATAGAATTTTGGGTTAAAAAATGAATTAATTAATGGGTGGTGGAGGGGGTTATAAGTTGTATTAACCTTTGGATTTGGAGAGAAGAGAAAGCCATCAGTTTTTTGCCATCTCTCCCTCTCTTTTAAGCTCTTACAAACAAGTAGTCAGTTCCAAATTCATGACCGTCCCATGATCCACCATAAACCACCTCAAAACCACCACCTCATAACACACAAACACCTTATTTCATCAACTACAACTGTGGGTATGATGTTAGGTTATTTGGAGATACTAGTTGGAGAATTAGGAAAGAATCTAGAGCTATTTGGAGACTTGAGGAAGAAAAGCTTGGAAGGAATCTCTAATGGAGGGATTTTATTGTAACCCATTTGAGGCCACCTTTTGAGGTGGGGGTTACTTCTCCTACACCAATATCGTTTCCATTATTTGAGGACTTTTGAGGTGAAAAAATCTTACTTTGATTGAGGTTTAGATTTTGATAATTTTTAGAATGATATTTACATATATTAGACTTGATATATGTAGTATTACCTACTTTACCACTTTTTGTTGTTCAGTCATCATATCATCATTTGGTGTGTAGAAATGAATTTTTAAGAAGGAATTTTGATAGGTTCAAAAGGTGGATAAATTTCAGAATATTAGCCTCGAACATTTTATGAAATAAAATGTGTCAAAATGATGTTTCAAAGGGATATAATGTAATTTCATGTTTAGAAAAATATTGGGTTAATTTAGGTCATTTCTATGAAATAAAAATGGGACTTTCTTACCAAAATGATGAAGTAGAAGAAGAAATTGAACTTTTACTTAAATGGGTGTTTTTGAGATGCATAAACTCATAATAAGAAATATTTGGGATTTATATGTAAATAATCAAAGTGTGAATTCTTACTTTTAAATTGATACTGAAGTGTAAGTAAAGAAAGTAAAGAAGTCCAAATGTATTGATAGTGGCCAAGTGGTTATTTAAAGTGTGTACAACTTATTTTGGAAACATAAATGGAAATAAAGTCTTTTCATAAAATTTGGAATTTATTACTGAAATTATGTTGAAAATATCATAATTATATTTTGAGAAGTTATAAATTAATTTTTGGTGAAATTAGTATCGTTGAACCCATTTTGAATGAGGATTTTTGTGTAAAACAAATAGTAGTGACATTGTCGTAAATACTGTGAATAGTATGCTATCAAGAAAATATTTGGCAATTAAATGTATAAATTAAGTTTGATAAACGGAGATTAATGATACATTTTTGCTAAACAAAAATAATGAGTTTCATGGAAATGATATTCGAAGTGTTAACGTGACAAATTTGAGATATGGGTAAAAATATAGTTTTTGACAAGTGTTAAATAGTTAAAAGTGTTTTTAAAGTTAAGTTGAAAACATAATAACTATTTTTGGGAATAACACTTGTTAAATGGATAAGTGGTACGTTTTGGCAAGAAACGGGTAAACTTTGTAAATTTACGTAAACATTTTTATGAAATAAAAATGTCAATGAATAGTTTTGATGAAAAAGAAAAAAAAAGTGATTTTCCAAGTGATAATGAATTTGAACATTGAGAATAATGTTGAAACACGTGGAAAAGATAAGAAAGGATACTTGAATAACGTCCCTAGTGGTGAAAGATACCAAAGTCTGTACAGATGAGCATATGGTGATTGGAGACCGATGGTGTGGATCCCGTGAAGTCCAAGAATAATGGCTAGACTCCAAGGCAAAGATTGATAATTTTTGTAATAAGAACTGAAGAATGAGAATATTCTTGAAATTAATGCAAATAAATCTTGAGATTTGCAAAAGGTTGAAATATGGAAATAACCAAAGTTTTCATTAAAAAATAAATGTTTTGTGTCGTGTGGTGTGGTGTGGTGTGGTGTATAAGTTTCTTAATAAAAATGAATATTTTCCCAACACGAGGTGTGCATGTCATAAAGATTGTTTTAATGAGAATATTAAAATAATGGCAAAGTAACTCTAGCGTGAGTTAAGAAACATTGAATAGATTAATATTTTCAAGAAAAGAAAGGTTTTTCCTATAAATAATTAACCGTGTGTGTTTATGGGAAGAATGTGTTTTTAAAGAAAGATTATCCAAAATGACTATTTTGGGAAAGAAAAAAAGGATGAACGGGGATAAATAATATTTTTGGAATAAAACGGTTTAATACATTGGAGCAGGTTTTTTCAAAAGTATATGTGTAGGTATATACATATTTTCATGAGCATATATTCAGTGAGTATTCTTTTTTGTCGTTCATTTCTATGTTGCATTTGTATAAATCCCACTGAGCCTCTCCATCACTCCCTCTTCTTTGTTACGGTAGGTTGTATGTGGTTCCGTACTTTGAGAGCGTTATACAGGTAATATTTACTTGCATTAACGTTAGTAGCTCTGTTTAATTGGCCTTGGGGGCACTTCCCTTGGGTCTCACAGGTAGTTTATTTTATATTGGAATCACAAGCTAAGCAAAGCGTAATCTTATTTAATATTAAAATTGGAATAGTTACATTATTTAGGTTGTTCATTGCACCCCACACTTGACACTCAGATCGGATCAGGGTGGATCCTATAATAACCCTTAAATCCGGTTCGGGGTGTCACAACTTGGTATCAGAGCTTTAGGTTGAATGTTTCTTTCAGGTATGTCTTGGTGAGGTCGGTAGTGGATCTTTCGACGTCAATATTAGTTTGGGCCGGTCACGCTAGTTTGATGACAGTTTGTATCCTCATCAATAAAGTCAAAGAGGTTAGCATGACAGCTAAGTTGGTGTCAAGTGGCACACGATCAAGTTGATAGTTATAAATCTCTTCCGAATTTATGATATAGATATGTTAGTAATTATGGGCGTCAGCATAAGCTAATGTCGACAACATCATAATTCCATTGTATAAGATATATATTGTGTATTAATTTTAATGGTAACAAAGAATAAGAGAAGTTAATGCACCAAATAGTGTGAGCTAAATTGTGGCTAGAAATATTGGTTGAGTTTAACTTTGGAAATTAGGCGACTTAAGTGTATATTATAAGTGTTGACTTCGTAGTGAGAGTTTATTAAGTTGAAGAAACAGGTTAAATGTATTTGGTTATATATCTTGGGTAGTGAGTTTGTAAGTGTTGACTCTATGATAAATCAGTACATCCCTTAGTTAAGGATTTGGGTTTAGCATACCATGATATATATATTTGGGTTATGAGGTGGACTTAGATAATCATGATGACTTGACGTAACCTAGGAGTTAAATAAAATTGTACTTGTGACACAATGTTGATGATGGTATCAAATTGATAATTTTGCGAGATTATAATAATACGGTATTGAGGAATAGGATCTCTTATGGCGTTTGAGGTATAGTCTTGGATGTTTATAGGCAATACCCGTCATCCCGTATCCTACCTTAGTCTTTAGTAAATATCAACGAATTATTTATCGCGTGGTGTGATGATCACATATTAGAGACAAGCTACATTTATTATTAGACATAAATTGATGTTTATGTGATGCGGTTTAGTGATTTTTACTACGGCTTAGTAATTTGGGTGAATATGTGATCTTATGTAAAATTCCTCTCATGATCAAGTACTAAGGTTTATCTAAGAAAATATTAATACAAGTGATTAGTATTTCTAGGCGATACATTTGAGGTTGTATAACGTAAATAAAAATAAGTTTGATTTATTGTCCCTAAGTGATAGACATATTACTCGCTTATGTGGAGATGGTAATTTGAAGCGACATAAGGGTATTTCTGGTTATTTTTTTGAGAATGTGATATTGGGAATATAGTACAATGTCAGTTTGTTTGGTATTGGTGATATCTTAGAGGAATATAAGTTAGTAATTAAGTCCGATTTTTGTGATAGGCACTTGAGTGGGCTTAATTAGAATTTTTATCTAAGTCATTAACTGTGATAAAATTTTGAAGTGTCAGGATGGTTCTTGCACACAATTGTATATGCTCTTTGGAGAAATTAACGAGTTTAAGGCGGTTATCCATAAAGACTAGGAAAAATTTAATGTAACGTTAGAAGAATACAAAATTTTCATGTAAAATGTTAAAGATTAGTAACCATAATCAAATCGTTATGATAAGCAATTAGGTTGACTTGAGTAGAGTACCTTTTTGGGACATTGTTATGATATGCTCTTGTTAAGATGAAACACTTGTTGGTCATATATGTTAGTTTGGTAAATGGCTAAATTTGATGTCGTTGCGTTAAAACTTTGGAGAATTATTGCATTAAGTATTTCATAGTAGTAATAGTTCATTAGTAATTGAATCGTGTTGACGTATGGAAATGACTTAGGGTTGATGTCATAAAATGAATTGATTTGAGTTGTAAACACATATATTGTTATAACTCTTGGAGAAAACTTCATACTAAGAGCTTGGGAGAATTTAGAGCACCTTAATAATTGTATAAATACTCTCAGGAAGAACTCTGGGAATGAGACGATAGTCTTAATCATAACACCATGTTGTGCTACCAATATGTTTGGGACAACCCTAGTAAATAGAAATTATTATTCGCTAGCATGATCCGTAGTGATAGGAAAAATTGAGCATAGATCCTACCTATAATGTTAGCAGCATCAGCTTCAACTAAAGTACGATATTTAGGATTGCATAGGATGTTACTAAGAGATAGGAAGTTCTCTATAAATTAAAATGTTTGAAACTGTGCATATGTGTTGTAATCCACTAAGATGACGATGAACTTGAAAATTTGAGGTTAGATACCATATATTGAAATTTTGAGACATAGGCATAATAAGGTCGGCTAATTATGACAAAAAACGAGAAGAGTAATCTCGCGTGAACTTGGCAAAATTCGTGCAAATAAAAAGGCGTAATAACTAACATTAGTCCTAAGGAAGGAAGCCTTGTGTGTTAACTTCCCAAAGGAATTAGTTCATACCTTGATGAGAATGGAATATTCTCATATAATAAATCAATGTACTTAGCAAGACTAAGGCTTTAGCAAAGAACATTGGTTATAGACCTTAAGAGCACATATGGGTCCGTACTTCATAAAGAAAGATTCATTACTTGATTCATCATAGTTCCATGTGTTTTCCTACTGGTCCCGTAAATGGAAAATTAATTAATCGATTGTGATCTAGGTGTCGCACTACATAAATCTCAGTAGTGGTGCGAGTTAGGCAGGTTGTGGCTGATGCATCGTGGTAAATGAGTGCGCACTGTGTCGAAAGAACCTTTACCTTTTCCCCAGTTGGATGTGCGCACGTTCTCGTAATTTGTTACTTATAGTTTGCATGTGTAAATTGGTTGTCTTAGATTAATGACCCTGTTAGTTAACCAATAGAACTAGTTACAGTTGGAGTTACAATATGGCTAGTTACGTTCTGAACATAGAATTATGTAGATATCAGACTTAATGAAACCTTAAGCGCAGTGCTACACTCCGAAATGAGGATATAGTTACACATATGTATAATTTTGATTATGATGTCTAGGATGCTTCGAGGTTAATATGAAGATCTCATAGGAGATTTTGTCTTTTAGGCCAATGTGAATAAGTGACTATCTTAAGATTGCTAATGAGAATGACTAGGTAGTGTTAAGGATGTAATAACCTAGTCTAGACGTGATTCAGAATTTGAAAATAAATAGATTTGTAAATCCTAACTAATGATGATGAATTCATTAATGATGGCATGATGTTTGAGGAATACCGATTGTTTCGAAAAATTTATTGGGATGAATAAGTTAGGAAGGCTTCGGTATTATTAAAGAAACCCTTAATGTCCACCATGATTGGATTAACATGATGATAATTAATGTGGATGGAATCTTTGGGTTCTAACTGTAATGTTGAGGAAACTCAAGAATTAGAAATGGTTTGCTTAGATGACCGAATGATTAAGACAGATGAGTTACTATTTCTAGGACAAAATTTCCTAAGCAGTGAAGAATGTAATACCCCGCCCTAGAAAATAAGTATTTAAAGATAATATAAGTACTTTATTCAAAGGAAAATTTGAGGAATAACTATATAAGGAATGATTGTGACACGGTCATGGTTCATATAACGCGATGTTTGCCCGCGCGTGTCGCACAGGACGCGGACTTGCGCGATTTTTGTAGGACTATTTGAGATGGATAAAAATAGTGTGACTACATACTAGGGACCCTAAAAATACATATGAAAGTACCATGGGGTCAAAAGTAAAAAAACAAAATATTATTATTTTATTGAAAAAAATAAAAGTGCTCAGAAAATTCTAAAAATCATCATACTAACTAAAAATTTAATTATGAGCAACTTTTCGTTCTTCGACATCTTCGAAAAAATTATTTAGGCCCCATTTAGGCTATTTTCGGTTCGACCAGACCTCCTTTTTTAGGGGTATTGAGGTAGGTGAGTTAAATCTTGGATTAATTCTCCACCATCCATTGTGTTACCACCTAGTCTAGCCTAACATCTGACCAAAGTGATTGTGTTCTTGAGCATTTAATGAATGAGAGAATTTTGGGTTAAACAAATGAATTAATTAATGGGTGGCGGGGTTATAAGTTATATTAACCTTTGGACTTGGAGAGAAGAGAAAACCATCAGATTTTTGCCATCTCGCCCACTCCCTTAAGCTCTCACAAACCAGTAGTCAGTCCCAAATTCGTGACCACCCCATGAGCAACCATAAACCACCTCAAAACCACGACCCTATAACACACAAACACCTTATTTCATCAACTACAACCGTGGGTATGATGTTAGGTTATTTAGAGATACTAGTTGGAGAATTAGGGAAGAATCTAGAGCTATTTGGAGATTTGAAGATGGATATCATGGTGAGAAAGAAAATCTTGGAAGGAAGCTCTAATGGAGGGCTTTTATTGTAACCCCTTTGAGGCCACCTTTCGAGGTGGGCGTTACTCCTCCTACACCAATATTGTTTCCATTATTTGAGGACTTTTGAGGTGGGAAAATCTTACTTTGATTGAGGTTTAGATTTTGATCGTTTTTAGAATGATATTTACATATATTATACATGATATATGTAGTATTTTAGCTACTTTACCACTTTTTGTTGTTTAGTCATCATATCATCATTTGGTGTGTAGAAATGAGTTTTTAATAAGAAATTTTGATGGGTTCAAAAGGTGGATAAATTTCAGAATATTAGCCTTGAACATTTTATGAAATAAAATGTATCAAAATGATGTTTCAAAGGTAAATAATGTAATTTCATGTTTAGAAAAATATTGGGCTAATATAGGCCATTTTTACGAAATAAAAATGGGACTTTCTTACCAAAATGATGAAGTAGAAGAAGAAATTGAACTTTTACTTAAATGGGTGTTTTTGAGATGGATAAACTCATAATAAGAAATATTTAGGGTTGATATGTAAATAATCAAAGTATAAAATACTTACTTTTAAATTGATACTTAAGTGTAACTAAAGAAAGTAAAGAAGGTCATATGTATTGATAGTGGTCAAATGGGTATTTAAAGTGTGTACAACTTATTTTGGAAACATAAATGGAAATAAAGTCTTTTCATAAAATTTGGAATTTATTATTGAAATTATGTTTGAAATATCATAATATATTTTGAGAACTTACAAATTGATTTTTGGTGAAATTAGTATCGTTGAACCCATTTTGAATGAGGATTTTTGTGTAGAACAAGTAGTTGTGGCATTGTCCTAAATACTATGAATAGTACGTCGTCAAGAAAATATTTGGCAATTAAATGTATAAATTAAGTTTGATAAAAGGAGATTAATGATACATTTTTTCTAAGTAAAAATAATGAATTTCATGGAAATGATATTCGAAGTGTTAACGTGACAAGTGTGAGATATGGGTAAAAATATAGTTTTTGACAAGTGTTAAATGGTTAAAAGTGCTTTTAAAGTTAAGTTAAAAACTTAATAACTTTTTTTGTGAATAACACTTGTTAAATGGTTAAGTGGTACATTTTGGCAAGAAACGGATAAACTTTATAAATTTACGTAAAGTGGAACATTTTTATGAAATAAAAATGTCAATGAATAGTTTTGATGAAAAAGAAAAAAAAGTCATTTTCCAAGTGAGAATGAATGTGAACATTGAGAATATTGTTGAAACACATGGAACAGATAAGAAACGATACTTCAATGATGCCAAGAATTAAGCAGGGCATGACGTCCCTAGTTGTGAAAGACCCCAAAGCCTGTACAAATGAGCATATAGCGACTGGAGACCAATAGTGTGGAGCCCGTGAAGTCCAAGAATAATTACTAGACTCCAAGGCAAAGATTGATAATTCTTATAATAAGAAAAGAAGAATGAGAATATTCTTGAAATTGATGCGAAATAAATCTTGAGATTTGCAAAAGGTTGAAAGATGGAAATAACCAAGGTTTTCATGAAAAAATAAATGTTTTGTGTGGTGTGGTGTATAAGTTTCTTAATAAAAATGAATATTTTCCCAACATGAGGTGTGTGTGTCATAAAGATTGTTTTAATGAGAATATTAAAATAATGGCAAACTAACTCTAGCATGAGCTAATAAACGTTGAATAGATGAATATTTTCAAGAAAAGAAAGGTTTTTCCTATAAATGATTAACCGTGTGCATTAATGGGAAAGAATGTGATTTTAAAGAAAGATTATCCAAAATGACTATTTTGGGAAAGAAAAAGAGGATGAACGAGGATAAATAATATTTTTGGAATAGAACGGTTTAATACATCGGAGCATGTATTTTCAAAAGTATATGTGTAGATATATACAAATTTTCATGAGCATATAGTGAGCGAGTATTCTTTTCTGCCGTTCGTTTTTATGTTGCATTTATATAAATCCCACTCAGCCTTTCTCTCACTCCCTCCTTTTTGTTATGGCAGGTTGTATGTGGTTCCGTACTTTGAGAGCATTATACAGGTAATATTTACTTTCATTAATGTTAGTAGCTCTGTTTACTTGCTCTTGGGGCACTTCCCTTGGGTCCCGCGCGTATTTTATTTTATATTGGAATCACATGCTAAGCAAAGTGTAATCTTATTTAATAATAAAACTGGAATCGTAACAATATTTAGGTTGTTCATTGCACCCCACACTTGACACTCGGATCGGAACAGGGTCGATATTATAATAACCCTTAAATCCGGTTCGGGGCATCACATTTTGGACGCGCGAGGTATCACAAATGGTATCAGAGCTTAGGTATACGACAATTCTCGGGTCTTGGGATTTGGGTCTAGCATGCGGGTTAGACATGTTTTCTTCGGAGATAGAAATTTTTAGTGATAAGTCATGTTAGGCATCGAGGTTAGATGTGAGGTATTTAAAGTTGATTTTTGGAGACGAGATTTGTTTTTTTAGATTATTGGCGTGGTCTGATTTTTGAGTGTTAGGCTTCATCGAATTTCGAGGGAGAAATTCCTTTGCTAGTGAGGAAGTATGTAACAACCTGAATTTTAAAATGGGTATTTTTAAATTAATTTTGAAAAATTTGAGAAAAATAAATTTTTGAATTTAATATTTTTTATTGGTTAAATATGTTGGTTATGATTTTAGAAGAAAAAAGTTCAAGCGGAATTGAAATCGAATTTTAAAAAGATTTTTAATTAATTTTTTACTTATTTTTTCCTTATAGGCATTTTGTGAGGGAACTGTCGCCAGATCTGTAGGGTCGATCGATCGAACCTGGGAGTCGATCGATCGACTGTGCCCAGATTTTGAGTCGGCAGCCTGTTTTTCAAGAGTTTGATTCCCTTAAAATTCATTCCTTTTCCCTTATAAATAGAGATCATGGGTGAGTGTTTTAAACTAACTTTTATCATCTTCTTTATGAAGTAGACCATTTATATTTCCTCTCCCTCTTTAGACAAACCCTTGCCCCTATTTTATTTAATGTTCAACCTTAGATTTAGAGGTCTATTTGGGGTAATCTAGTGTTGGGGCTAGAACGGGATTGGATTATTTTCGCGAGAGGAACCTGATGGTGAGATCAGATTTTGAGGCTGAAATTATGTGGTTGTTCATGTGATGATTTTGAGGTACGAGACTTACACAATATGCTCGAAAATTCTATCAAGAGTATTCTGTTTGTAATTTTGTGTCAATTGCACTCATATTGAATTGTGATTCATTTGAAATCTGAAATAATTGTTGAAAATTTAAATTTGATTCATTGTGGTATATTATATTGTGGTTTGAGCATAGTGTCATGAGATTTTAATATGGAACGGAGAAGGGGCACCCGCCAATAGTCCAAAAACCGTTATATGGCTTTGAAATGCCTATGGGAGGTGAGGTGAGGCCTGGTGACCCATTAATGTGTTGTTAAGAAATTAATATTGATATAATGCTTGAGTATTGCATTTGATTTGTATATGCGCATTCGTATTGTTGCGATTTATTAATCGTGCTAAATATTTTTAAGCATATATTCCTGTCTTATTGTGTACTTCCCCATATTTTCTTTTAGTTGGCAAGTTAGCATGGTTTGGGACGCTAATGCTTATTTGAATGTTTATTTTAGAGCTTGGATTGGAATATTTATTTTGATGTAATTATTAGTGGTGTACATTTAGTTGGGCAAATGTGTATTTTTTAGGGAAAACATTATTGTAAATCATTATTGTGGAAATATAAGAATTATGGATTTGTTGTATTTAAATTGTGGTAATTTAGATGCTCTATACTCATTATTGATGGTTTTAGTTTAATTTTATCACAGTAGCACTCCGCGTGTCTTTTCAGACGTGCGGGGTGTTACATATGTGTTTATCAGTGTTCCAACAATGTCATCATTCATGGTAGAATCCGATAGGAGTGGTTGTTATTAAAGGCAACTAAAAGATCATATATGGAACCTAAAGATTCAAATTTTAGAGAATAACATGAATCGACCTAATTAATCGATAAGTCATTCAAAGGGCAAGTGTATAAAAGACAAATATATGGCAAATTCAGTTACTAGTAAGCACTAAGAAATCAAAACAAAGTACTGTGAATTGAAATAAACGATAAGGAATTAATTCACTTCCAATTTAATGTCCAAACACAACAAACACAAAACAAAATAAGAAATATGCTCCCTAGTAACTTCCAATCAAATAGAAGACTTCTGATTCACATAAAATGATAAATATTTAACAAGATGATATTTGATTTTCAATACAAGTCCCCTCACAATCTTCACGTGCATAATTTGATGATCTTTCATCAATGACATCGAAAAAATTCATCATTGGTCAATACACTAGTTTGAATATCATTTCCACTGCAATCGACCAACGTATCACCATTGCCCTCGTCATAATATTCCCTTTGAGGAGCTAACGGTGAAATTGACCATTTAGTATCCAATTGATCCGGTACGTAAAAGACATACTTGGCCTAGGAATCCAATATAAAAGAGTTAGATTTATGATCAACTTTACCAAGTTCGATCGAAGTGAATCCAAGTTCCTCTATCCTGATGTTATTTTTTTTCTCAGCCCAAACAAACTTAAATACTGGAATCTTAAATACGAAATAGTCTAGCATCCATATCTCTTTAATAACACTGTAAAAAACCATATCTTTAACAATAGGTTTATCATCCTTCGTGCTAGCTACTTGTTTCATTTTGGTCACTAGTCTCACTCCACTATTTTGGTTAACTCGAACATCATCACGATCCTTCTTTTGATACTAACATTTTTTTATTGACATAACCATGATATTTTAATACATCATAACATGGTCCTTGAGCCAACCAATTTAAAGTGCCTAAGACATTCGTATTTGTGGCATGTTGCCCAACTTCAACCTGGTAATTTAAGAAGAGTATTTTAATAAGATTAGTAAAAATAAATTATGACAACAAGATACATGTACGCTTTTAGAATGCATACCCTTTCACGGAACCATTAGATAAAGGTGAGGTTAAGCTCCTTTTATAACCACTTTTATTTTCCGCTGTACGAATGTGCATTTTCATCATATACTATTCTTGATCCCTACATCAAGTTATAATTGAGTAATGTTTCATGTAGAGGAAAGTAATATCATATGGAATATTTTTTGTTTTAATATAATTACTCGATATAAGGTTGAACATCATTAGTGTTATGTAACACATGAAGATGTTCTTGATTCAAGAACATATGATCGACTTAAACAATATAAGCGCCCCCAAAAGGTCTGTCATCTTCTACATGAGAAGGAACTCCAATTATGTCTAATCAAAATAAGAGCTCGGAACAAAACTCGATTTCTTCTTCAGCTATATAGCATTTGGCAATGCACCCTTATCAGTAATTTTTATTTATCACATAATATTTTAAAACTCTCATATACCTGAAGATCACTAAGAATAAGACTACATTCATGATGTATATTTTATTATAATGGGAAAAATTTAACATACTCACCTCTCAATTAGGTACATCCGTCTTTAAAAAGCTGGACCATAAAGTTCAACCTCTCTCACAAGATGCACCATTAGATGCATTATGATGTTAAAGAATGATGGTGGAACCTATTTCTCTAACAAGCACATTATGTTGACAAGATCATTTTGAATTTCCTTTAATTTCTCCACATCCAAAACTTTCGCACAAAGAGCATAAAAAAAGAAGCATAATCTAATAAGTACATATCTCACGTGTTTTGGCAGTACACCTCGTATAGCAACATGAAGCAATTTTGGCATTGGAATGTGTTGGTCATGGGATCTGAGGGTTTATAATTTCAAATCTTCCATAAAGACAAGACTTTTGAAATTCTAAGAGTATCCATATGGGACCTTAGGGTCACACAAAGTTTCACACATCATTATTTTTTCATCTTTAGATAATGTGTAGCATGTCGACGGTAGGTATGTCCCTTTCTCGTTAACATGTGGTGCTAACTCCTTCCTTAAACCCATATCGATGAGGTGATTACGAATCTTCACACCATCTTTTGTTTATCATGGAATGTTAAGTAAAGTCCCAATTATACTCTTATAAATATTCTTTTCAATATGCATTACATCCAAGTTATTTCGTATAGGAAGATGTTTCCAATACTCAAGATAAAAAAATATTGTCTTCTTATTCCAACATGTAGCATCTTCATTTTGTACACTTCCTTTCTTCTTTCTCTTTTTCAATGTTGATTTATTCCTAGTAACATGCTTTTTTCCCCAAGATACCTTGACCCCCCCGACCTTCTCTAATATTTTTTCCCCACTCAAAGGTTCAGGTGGCAACGCAAACTCTTTCTCACCATTAAGCTTCTTTTTTTTATTTCGAAACAGATGGTTCACTGGAAGATACCTTCTATGCCCCATATAAATGCACTTAGCATAATTTCTCAATCTCTGAGAATATGTTTCTTCATCACATATTGGACAAGCATAATATCCATTTGTTTTATAACTCAACAAATTCCCATATGCAGGAAAATCATTAATTGTCCACAACAAAACAACCCTTAGTGTAAAATATTCTTGTCGGTATGCATCATAAGCCCTCACTCCTTCCTCCCATAAAATTTTTAAATACTCAATTAGCGATGCCAATTAAACTTCAATGTCATTTCCAAGTTGTTTGGGGTCTAATATCAACATCATTAATTGAGTATACTTTCTTTTCATGGATAACTCCGATGAAAGGTTCTAAGTATTTAACATAACTCACCAAAAAATATACCTAGTGCAAAGGGAATTATGTGGATTAACTCCATCTGTTGAGATAGCTAATCGAAGGTTCCTTGATTTCTTTTCAAACTTGGGCCACTTATCATCTATTAACTTTCATTGTGGAGAATCTGCTGGATGACACAATCGACCATCAATTCCTCTTCCATTATCAGGCCACGTAAAATCTTTTATTGTTTATGTGGATTGAAACCACCTTTTGAATCTTGATATATGTGAAAAGTACCAATATACTCTGTGACAACCCGCTCCAAATAATAACGGGTGGCCATCCCTATACTACATAAACCAGGTATCTCATATGGTACAGTCTCAACATCAACAACTAAACACTATAATATAAGGCTAACTACCCGAAATCATAAAGTGCAAATTGCCAAAAATTTAAAACTTTTATTTTTAACAACAACAACAAAACCAATAATGCACACAACCAACAATATACATCTAACTGTGATGTGTGAAAAGTGCGTGCTCCAATTATATGAAAGAGTACAATACATTGTACAACAAAAATCTGAACAATGAAATACCCGAATATGCTGTCGAGCAACAAACAATACAATAATCTGATAAATAAAATAAGAAAGTGTTAATCTACAACACTTGATTACTAACTCAATACAACTGAATCCAAATCTAGATGTACAATAGATAGGAATCGACTAAAGCAAAGTGCCGCAACAGTCCGCTACTGCCATAGCTCCACAAATCCTAAATGGAGGAATATCAAAGGCGTCCTTGCGGAGGAACACCTGAAGTAATACAATATATATATGGAGGAGGAAAATATAAACGGGTCAGAGCCCGAGTTTTGAAAAGCAGTTTATAACAAGTGTATTAAAATGAATAATAATTATAAATGCATTATTACATGATTTAGCTGGAATCGAACTCTCCATAATATAATTCAACTCACCTCTCATCTAAGGCGCGCACTAAACGTATGCACGTGATCTCCAAATGGATGTTCGATTCTAATTAGGTAAGAGGATTCTAACTTAAACCCAAATAAAGTATTTAAGTGAAACCATCTAACCTATCTCCCAATACATTTGTTTCCATAATTAAAAGTTATAAATGTTAACTTTAATATAATCATTATAGTTATCTTTATAATGTTCATTTGTTGAACATATAAAGTTACATGATCCAATCATGTCCACAACATCACAATACATCAACAATCTCATATACAAGAATTTATATTCTAGTGATGCCCATGTAAGGCATGAAACCATATATATAATATTATAGATGAGTTATTAGCATCAAGAGTTAAGAACTAAACTCCTCCCGATTCTCAACATGATACTGCGTTTCATGCGTGGGACGTCTCGCCGAAGCGAAATCCAAACAAGGAACCCCCCGTTACACTACTCCTGACCGTATCAATCCTCGGGGCTCATTATGCCCTCAATGCAAGATGCATGTAACCCAATGATTATTATCCAATTTTAATTAATTAATATTTCCATTCTCCACAGTACACGGCGTTTCATGCGTGGGACGTCTCGTCGAAGCGAAATCCAAACAAGGAACCCCCCCGTTACACTACTCCTGGCACTGTCGATTGTCGGGATAGGTGATATATATATAATTATGAGCATTAAGGACTAAAATTTTCCCCAAGTTCCAACATTACACTGCGGTTCGTGCGTGGGACGTCTCGCTGAGGAGAAATCCAAACAAGGGACCCCCCCGATACACTAATCCTGGAAATGTAGGTCATTGAGGTCAATTATGCCCTTGACACCCAAATACAAACACAAGCAATAATAACCATCCAACTGAGCAATAACTCGAAGGACGCAGGCTCACATGCTATCATCTTCCAGCAGCCCATATACGTAGCAAAACTGGGGCCACCTGGTGGGGTTCAACGACACCCACCTCGTGATCAACTCATGCACACGACGTCCCGGGAAGCGGTCATAGTTCCTAACCGGCAAGTGAGAGCGTCACATACCCCCGACCTCTCACCCCCAAAATAAATAGATATATATATCATAAATGTCATTTGCTGACCACAAAGGACGACTATGACCTGGGGAATATCCACATCCTGCTTTTCTAATCAGAATGCTCACCCTTTACGCACGAAACTTCCCAATGATAGCAAGGAGGGGGTATGCTTAACATGTATATACACCATCATATAAGGTATACATACATCCCACATAATAAAGATATACCATTATATAAGGTATACCTAAACAATCATGTTCATGTTCATTATACGCTCTTAGGCGCAATTTGATTAACATCATTGTTTAGTATATCCCTCTCTTTTGATACACTAACCGTCAATGCTCACTCATTTACCCCACTTAGTATATGCTATACTAATTCTCGCTTGAAGCTCTCATGTCGCTTCTAATATGAATTGTCTTTAAATTCTATTTAAGTTAAGGATATTCTATATCCTAATGCACCTCAATTATCATTTCTCATTGTGTGAAATATCTCCCAAATCAATCATCAATAAGGATATTTCTATATCCATATGCACATCAAATAGCATTTAATATTTTCCATTCATAATAGGGTTCAACTCATTTTATGAACCTTCTTAAAGTTATCCCATTTGGGATTTGGATCCTAAGATCCGGTATCTCTAAATTATTCTCATTCTTTCATAAGAATTTAATTATCCTCTCCAAATAGAATCTCCAATAAAAGTGGGCTTCCCCACTTAGAAAAATACCAAAATCTCTAATCGGTATTCCCCAATTTAGTAATTATTACTCCAAAATTTCTTATAAGGGAAACTCTCTAAAAGTCTCCAAAACATACTCCAAATATCTCCTATAGAGATCCCCAATCGATAACCTCGAACAAAACGGGATAAAATTCCTTTTAGCTAAATAATCCCTCAAAAGCCCTATTTTTGAATCGATTCGGGCCTATTCCGAATCGATTCGGCCCAGCGAATCGATTCGTCCAGGAAGGCGAATCGATTCGGGTCATCAGACGTGGGATTCTGTCTCAGGCCGAATCGATTCAGTTGGGGTCCGAATCGATTCGGTCACTAAGACCTGGGTACCTGCATATTTCCGAATCGATTCAGCTAGGGGGCCGAATCGATTCGGCCTACCTGGAGGCTCGAAAATGGCTACTTTTTTTTGTAAGCCAAAAATCCCAAAATTCATTTTTATCATTTTCTCTCCATTTCTTTTCAACCCAATCACAAATATATCGTTAATAATCATCCTAGAATACATATAAACAAATTTCTATCATCAAATCTAAGATCTACATATTAAATCTAAGATTATACCCAAAAGTTAGGTTTTGATAAACTAAACCTAAAACCCCAAAAATCAATCCACAAATCATGCAATAAATGTTACACAACAATTATTTAACAAGTTTAATCACTTGTCTCCAGTTCGTAGGGTCTGAATCCGCCTTGAGATCGTGTATTACCGGAAATTTCCTCTTTCTCCCTCTTTTTCTCCTTCCTTTTTCCTCTTCTTTCTCTCTTTCTTTCTTTCTTTCTTTCTTCTATTTTTCTTTCTCTCTTTGGAGAAATATCTCCCGTAGCCTTTTTAAGCCTTATCTCCCAATGCACACATCTTTAAATGATAATACACACTTTAAATGACTCGGTAACTTTAATTCGAGTCAAACGGTCCTAAATTATTTCGGAACCCAAATAGACCCCAAGTACAGTCATTTCGACTTTCTCGACCCTTCCGGAAATGATGGTACCCTCAGAATCGACATTCGACACTCTTTCTGACGACTCTAAATTTTGGCCTCAATTGCCAATTTAATTATATCTCCAATAAAATATTATTTATTTCTCCCAAAATAAATCAATGGTCGACTCCAAAACCTCGGGTTGTTACAAACTTCCCCACTTACAAAAATTTCGTCCTCGAAATTTAGCTAAGCCTATTTCTCCAAAGCTCAACTAGTCCTACTATACCAAATCTCGCTAATCCCAACTCCAAACTTCTAACTTCCCACGACGAGTTCATTTTAAATTCATTTTATTATAAGTTAATTATGAATTAAATAAAACCAATTTCTGCAACAAGGGCGCCCATACACCCTTTTTCTTTGAGCTTTATGCTCACAACAATCATAAGGAGGCTTTATTTTCCTCGAAAGTTCCAAAATTCCAACAATAAGTAATACTAAAATTTTAATGGCGTGAAATTTTGAATGGTCCAAAGAAATAACTCCTCTCAATTCCTGACAATCGCCACTTTCGTGCGGGGGACGTATCGCAAAAGAGAAATCCAAACAAGGAACCCTCCCAATACACTACTGTGTGGCGATGTCGGGGATTGAGAGTTTGTTAAATCCGGACTACAGTTTGAAGATATTTTAGTGAAAAATTCAGTTTGAAAGGGCCCGAAGGCCGATAAAACTTTTATTTTGAAAATAGTTTTTTTTTAAAACGGTTTATATATTATAATATAATATAAAATGCCTTATGTCCAACACAAGGTCTTTATAGATCATCATCTATATAACATGTAGCTAAAAAATATTATCATATTCATGAGCTAATATTTTACCTGCGTCTCATCAAACCACAATCTCAACTTCAAACATAAACAACATGCCACATCATTTCAATATATATAGCCTTTTTATAAGGCTCATCCATATCTGGAATGCAACAATTATAATAGTCTATCATGACTATATAAAATAAGTAGCTTTTATCATTACTACTTATCATCATAATCATTTTTACATTAACTACAAGGTTTAAAGCTCTTTATGAGCACCTTGCAAAATCCTCAATCCTTTACAAAATCATAGAATAAGAGCCTATTTTGCTCCATATTTCCCCTTAGGGTCATTACATACCATACTTAATAGGGCTATAGCACTACCCAATCACAATATCTCCCATACGATATTCCAAAACTTAACATATTAATTACCCTATTTATAAAGGAAAATTAACATACATTACCCATCTCTAATCCGACTGCCCTTCCTCATCAATGGGCTCCCAAACATGGTCCCCCGGTCTAAAGCGACCTCGAATCTGCTGTAGGGGTTTCACTTCCAAAATTTCATTAAACTGTGGTCCTTTACATCTTTTAGGACAATCTCTCTTTTTATGACCTATTTCTTTGCAAAAGAAACACTTACCCACAAATCCTTTCTGTGCACTCGCATTACTGGCACTCTCCTTGCCAAACTTACTTGACGAACTCGAATCTCCAAAGTTCTTACCCTCTCGCGAACGAAGGCGATATTCATGACACTTTAGTAGTGCCGCATTCACTACCTCGACAAAAGTCATTATTTTAGGACTCTCTAACAATTGTTGTTGGATTTTCCAACCTAAACCTCGAACAAACTTGGATATACGTTCCTCTTCCGTATTTACCTCATCAGGTACTAACTTTGCCCATATAGAGAAGTCTTCCTCATATTCCGCCACCGTTCTATTTCCTTGAAAAATCTTTATATCTCGATTAGGGGAAGGCAAATACCTTCGATCAAAAAGTTCCCAAAATTCTTTTATAGGTAAAGTATCTCTCTGTTCAGATGTGGTGACAGACTCCCACCATTGAAGAGCTGCACCTGATAACTTAAAGGTGACTAAAAATTGTTTCTGCACCTCACTACACTCAATCATACGAAGATGCCTCTGCATACTATTTTTCCATTGACTTGCAGCCATTGCATCACCTCCCCCTGCAAACTCGGGAGGATGCCCCTTACTAAAATATTTCTTCACTCTCTCCCATAAGGACAATCCTAAATGGGGTGGGGCTTCTTGAGCGACAGATTACTGAGCCATCGTAGAAACGACAGCAGTGACCGCTTGTGCCACAATATTGGCAACATCATCCGTAGTCATGTTCCTTTGAGGCATTTGGGGTTGCCCTTTGTTTGCCCTGACTGAACGACCTCCCTTCGGTGGCACCTGAAACAAGAACAATTGTATCAGAATGCCTTTCAAATACTTTCGAATCATAGAAAGATATGGACGTATGAATGTAATCGTCCTAATAATAAGGCTCTACATCAAGAACGCTTACGGAAGATCGTAGTAATGCACACAGATCCTAAAGACACTAGAACCTGAGGCTCTGATACCACCTGTGACAACCCGCTCCAAATAATAACGGGTGGCCAGCCCTATACTACATAAACCAGGTATCTCAGATGGTACAGTCTCAACATCAACAACTAAACACTATAATATAAGGCTAACTACCCGAAATCATAAAGTGCAAATTGCCAAAAATTTAAAACTTTTATTTTTAACAACAGCAACAAAACCAATAATGCACACAACCAACAGTATACATCTAACTATGATGTGTGAAAAGTGCGTACTCCAATAATATGAAATAGTACAATACATTGTACAACAAAAATCTCAACAATGAAATACCCGAATATGCTGTCGGGCAACAGAAAATACAATAATCTGATAAATAAAATATGAAAGTGTTAATCTACAACACTTGATTACTAACTCAATACAACTGAATCCTAATCTAGATGTACAATAGATAGGAATCGACTAAAGCAAAGTGTCGCAACAGTCCGCTACTGCCATAACTCCACAAATCCAGAATGGAGCAATATCAAAGGTGTCCTTACGGAGGAACACCTGAAGTAATACAATATATACATGGAGGAGGAAAATATAAACGGGTCAGAGCCCGAGTTTTGAAAAGCAGTTTATAGCAAGTGTATTAAAATGAATAATAATTATAAATGCATTATTACATGATTTAGCTGGAATCGAACTCTCCATAATATAATTCAACTCACCTCTCATCTAAGGCGCGCACTAAACGTATGCACGTGATCTCCAAATGGATGTCCGATTCTAATTAGGCAAGAGGATTCTAACTTAAACCCAAATAAAGTATTTAAGTGAAACCATCTAACCTATCTCCCAATACATTTGTTTCCATAATTAAAAGTTATAAATGTTAACTTTAATATAATCATTATAGTTATCTTTATAATGTTCATTTGTTGAACATATAAAGTTACATGATCCAATCATGTCCACAACATCACAATACAACAACAATCTCATATACTAGAATTTATATTCTAGTGATGCCCATGTAAGGCATGAAACCATATATATAATTATTATAGATGAGTTATTAGCATCAAGAGTTAAGAACTAAACTCCTCCCGATTCTCAACACGGTACTGCGTTTCATGCGTGGAACGTCTCGCCGAAGAGAAATCCAAACAAGGAACCCCCCCATTACACTACTCCTGACCGTATCAATCCTCAGGGCTCATTATGCCCTCAATGCAAGATGCATGTAACCCAATGATTATTATCCAATTTTAATTAATTAATATTCCCAATTATCAATAGTACACGGCGTTTTATGCGTGGGACGTCTCGCTGAAGAGAAATCCAAACAAGGAACCCCCCCCCCCCCCCCCCCCGTTACACTACTCCTGGCACTATCGATTGTCGGGATAGGTGATATATATATAATTATGAGCATTAAGGACTAAACTTATCCCCAAGTTCCAACATTACACTGCGGTTCGTGCATGGGATGTCTCGCCCAGGCGAAATCCAAACAAGGAACCCCCCGATACACTAATCCTGGCAATGTAGGTCATTGAGGTCCATTATGCCCTTGACACCCAAATACAAACACAAGCAATAATAACCATCCAACCGAGCTATAACTCGAAGGACGCAGGTTCACATGCTATCATCTTCCAGCAGGCCATATACGTAGCAAACTGGGGCCACCTGGTGGGGTTCAACGACACCCACCTCGTGATCAACTCATGCACACGACGTCCCAAGAAGCGGTCATAGTTCCTAACCAGCAAGTGAGAGCGTCACATACCCCCGACCTCTCACCCCCAAAATAAATAGATATATATATCATAAATGTCATTTGCTGACCACAAAGGACGACTATGACCTGGGGAATATCCACATCCTACTTTTCTAGTCAGAATGCTCACCCTCTACGCACGAAACTTCCCAATGATAGCAAGGAGGGGGTATGCTTAACATGTATATACACCATCATATAAGGTATACATACATCCCACATAATAAAGATATACCATTATATAAGGTATACCTAAAACATCATGTTCATGTTCATTATACGCTCTTAGGCGCAATTTGATTAACATCATTGTTTAGTATATCCCTCTCTTTTGATACACTAACCGTCAATGCTCACACATTTACCCCACTTAGTATATGCTATACTAATTCTCGCTTGAAGCTCTCATGTCGCTTCTAATATGAATTGTCTTTAAATTCTATTTAAGTTAAGGATATTATATATCCTAATGCACCTCAATTATCATTTCTCATTGTGTGAGATATCTCCCAAATCAATCATCAATAAGGATATTTCTATATCCATATGCACATCAAATAGCATTTAATATTTTCCATTCATAATAGGGTTCAATTCATTTTATGAACCTTCTTAAAGTTATCTTATTTGGGATTTGGATCCTAAGATCCGGTATCTCTAAATTATTCTCATTCTTTCATAAGAATTTAATTATCCTCTCCAAATAGAATCTCCAATAAAAGTGGGCTTCCCCACTTAGAAAAATACCAAAATCTCTAATCGGTATTCCCCAATTTAGTAATTGTTACTCCAAAATTTCTTATAAGGGAAACTCTCTAAAAGTCCCCGAAACATACTCCAAATATCTCCTATAGAGATCCCTAATCGATAACCTCAAACAAAATGGGATAAAATTCCTTTTAGCAAAATAATCCCTCAAAAGCCCTGTTTCCGAATCGATTCGGGCCTATTCCGAATCGATTCGGCCCAGCGAATCGATTCGGCCCGGAAGGCGAATCGATTCGGGTCATCAGACGTGGGATTCTGTCTCAGGCCGAATCGATTCGGTTGGGGTCCGAATCAATTCGGTCACTAAGACCTGGGCACCTGCATATTTCCGAATCGATTTGGCTAGGGGGCCGAATCGATTCGGCCTACCCTGAGGCTCGAAAATGGCTAATTTTTTTTGTAAGCCAAAAATCCGAAAATTCATTTTTATCATTTTCTCTCCATTTCTTTTCAACCCAATCACAAATATATCGTTAATAATCATCCTAGAATACATATAAACAAATTTCTATCATCAAATCTAAGATCTACATATTAAATCTAAGATTATACCCAAAAGTTAGGTTTTGATAAACTAAACCTAAAACCCCAAAAATCAATCCACAAATCATGCAATAAATGGTACACAACAATTATTTAGCAAGTTTAATCACTTGCCTCTAGTTCGTAGGGTCTGAATCTGCCTTGAGATCGCGTATTACAGGAAGTTTCCTCTTTCTCCCTCTTTTTCTCCTTCCTTTTTCCTCTTCTTTCTCTCTTTCTTTCTTTCTTTCTTCTATTTCTCTTTCTCTCTTTGGAGAAATATCTCCCGTAGGCTTTTTAAGCCTTATCTCCCAATGCACACATCTTTAAATGATAATACACAATTTAAATGGCTCGGTAACTTTAATTCGAGTCAAACGGTCCTAAATTATTTCGGAACCCAAATAGACCCCAAGTACAGTCATTTCGACTTTCTCGACCCTTTCGGAAATGATGGTACCCTCAGAATCGACATTCGACACTCTTTCTGACGACTCTAAATTTTGGCCTCAATTGCCAATTTAATTATTTCTCTAATAAAATATTATTTATTTCTCCCAAAATAAATCAATGGTCAACTCCAAAACCTCGGGTTGTTACATACTCTTGTAGGTACATCATTTTACCCCCATCAATCACATTCTTATTGACTTTATATCTTCGTGTTCCACAAGTAGGAAATAGTATTGGATTCGCATACTCTTTTATATAAATTATGCAGTCACTAGGACAAGAATGTATTTTCTAATACTCCATCCCAAATGCAAACAAACTATGCTTTGCCTCCCCAGTAGATAAAGACAGTTCATTATTGACTGGGAGCATATCAGGAAATAACGTAAGCACATCCGAGAATCTCTTGTCAGACCAGCCACTCCTAGATTTTATATTGAATAGTTTCACTATTGCCACCAACTTAGTACACTTTTTACAACCTCTATACAAGGGCTTCTCTTCATATCCAAGAAAATTTTGGAAATATTTATGATTTTTGGTAGGGTCTTCATTTAAATCCTGGACCATATCTATTGTGTTTGCAACATCATCAATATTAATTCCATGGTCTTCATCAATAGGCTCATAACATTTTGCACTTGACGGCTCTCCATTATTTTTTTTCTTCCCCATGCTAATCCTATATAGTCTATCTTGGAAGAATTCCATTATTATATAAATGATACATTATATCATTTATACTCATCTTGAAGATGTTATCGCACTTAGTGTGTGGGCACCGAATTGAAATAGGATCATCCACGCCATCTTTAGAAAATCTTATAAATATTTCAACCTCGTCCATATATTCTTTGGATAAGCTTTGCTTGGTCATCCATGACTTATCCATACCGAACAAATATTCTTTTACTCGTGGGTAACAAAACCTAAATTGTTAAACAATTAGTTAGACAAAGTGTGTGTGTGCCTATATATATATATATATAAATGTATGTGTTATTTTATGTCAAGATGTCAGTACATAAATGTATGTGTTATTTTGACTTGCAGGTGGTCTTGAAATATGGGTTTCCAGCTTAAGATAATGTTAGAGGATTAGCAATGCAAGCTAAATGTTGGAAATCTATGTATTTTAATCTAGAAAGAGAGAGCTTCTGGGGAGTGGCCCCACAACATTATTATCATCACTAATACAACATAAGAGATGGTTTGAAGGTCAATTTCAAACAGTACTTTTAACCTTTCGTTCATTTTTATATGAGCATGGAAACATTCCCCTTAAACTTCTACTTTCATGCATCCCCTATCTATTTTGGGCTCCAAACTGTTTGCCTACATTGTACTATGTTTCCATCACATCCCTTTGTCTTTTTAAAGGCATCTCCTTATTTCCAAAGGTATGACATGGTCCCTTGCAATCTTTGAAATTTCACTCTGACTTTTTTTTTTATTATTTTGACTTGTATACCGCTAATGGTTAATTTTAGGTCGTACTAGTTTATTAGACTTTGATGCATTTTGTCATGAAATATAAAAGTAATGTTTTTTATGTATTGTATGTGCTTACAGTAAAGTAATGTTTCTAATGTACCGTATAAGAATTTGCGTTTAACTCTGTATTTACTTAGTGTTGAATGGATATCTAAGATTTGAAGTTGACTTAGAACTTTGGAACTAACACAACCATTGATTTCATCCACATGTACATCTGTTATCAACATTGTTACATTTGCTAAATGTTGTTATCTAGTGGTCCACATGTACATCTAGATATGTTAGTTAGTGTTGAATGGATATGTAAGAATTGATTTCATCCACCTCTACATCTGTTCATTTTTTAGTAGTTAACATGTTCATATGAATGGGAGTATAAATCATAAACATTATTACATTTAGAACATTCCCATTCATATTATAAATTTTGTTTTAGTATGACCTACTGAGCTTGGATCTTGAAGTGACAAAAATTAGGCTGAGACTAAATAGTTAGTTATTAAAGAGAATAAAATTGAAAAATAATGAGACTAAAGTTCATAAATAAAAAGACTTGAGTTGAAAAAGACACTAAAGTTAAAAAACAATGAATATTTCAAATTTGTCAAGGCTTATTTACCTATTAGACACACCTTTATATTTTTACGTCCTCCCCCACTAAGATTTTTTTAGACAAATTTGGATTGGTTTAGCAAAAATATACTCGATTTTTTTATCTTTTTACACGACTATAATAAAACACACAAAAGATGATAATTTAGGTTCAAACAAAATTTCCATTTTTTATCTTTTCTGTAATGATGTTTGTAGATAAAAAGTGTTGTTAAACCATATCGATGAAACAGTTTACAACACCCCACTTATGAGTGGTGTAAATTAATATATAAAAGTGTCTTAAACTAGATCTATGTTGGTCAAATAATTTATGGACATCTTGTAATATTTGAATCAATTTCATCCAACAATTTAATGGATGAAAAATGGTCCCTTAAGATAAGAATTGATCACTGCGATCCCACCAAGCAGTCCAAATTGAAATTCATAAAAAAAAGAGTTAAAAAAATAGAATACAATCGACATTTGTATTGGATTTAATACTCCTCCAAGCAAGAGTTACAAAAATACAAAAAAAAAACAAATCCTTCTCTTGGACTTTTCAGATAATTAAAACTCAAAAATGCCCATTAAATGTACATAAAACCTAGCAACACGGCTTTTTAAAATTGATGTCTTCAATTTCACTTCTATATAGGTAAAATAAACACTCAACTCATTTTTTTTCATATTCACATAATAAAAAAACACTCATAACTAATCAGTTAGATAAAAAAATAAGATCTGTTACCATTCTTCATCAATAATCATCAACAAACGTATAATAAAATAAAGACAACATTTTTATTAGGATAAACAACTTAAAATCCATTTAGCCAAAAAATATTAAAAATCAAAGATAAATGTATTATGTGCCAATTTTTAATCTATAGTTTGTAATAATAATCAGAATAGAAGAACATAAATAACACTAGTACCTGAAGATTGAGTCTCTAAGCTTATCCAAGAGATTTTTGTCGAGTTATTCAGATGAAATTATTAGTAATCCTTTATTTTAGGGTCTTTAAGGTGTTACTCCCCTAGAACTTATGAAGTGTGCCTCATTTAACCATATATAACAATGTGATGGAGGCTATGACAACCCGCTCACCAAAATAAGGGGTGGCCAGCCCAATACTCCAATATAACAGGAGTCCCGGATGGAATCATTCTCAGCATCACAATAAAATATAGAGTATCCCGGATAACCACCCATTATATCAGAAAACGGGTTGTCAAAAATTTTATTTTAAAGTTAAAGAAGGAATTTAAACAACCCAATACTGAAAGGAGAAAGTGGAAACCCCAAGATTATATATTACAATAACTACAAGTAAACGATAAGAGGACCGAATATGCTGTCGGTCAACAAACTCATAAAATAATACTAAACAAGTTCAATAATTTACATAATACATTACATTAAACAGTTACAAAGGCTTGGGACTCACGCCCGAGTAATTACCTGATCTTAACTAGAGTGCAACAATGACAGCGTCTATTGCAATATCTCCCGTAATACCCGCAAAGCATCACGGCTCGTCGAAAACATCGGACTAGGAAAGTTAGAACATGCGTCCTTGCGACGGAGCACCTGAGAGAAAACAAGATGCATGCACAACAAGAAATATGAACGGGTCAGGGCCCGGTTTTAAGTGATTGCCAGATGAATATAAAGTATGACAGTTATGAATAGATAATCATGCTAAAAAGAGATAGAAATCTAACTACAAAGATAAAGCATGAACTAAAGGAATCTGGTGATCATAAAATTTAAATTAATTATACATAAGAATATGTTTAACACAAATTAAAAACCTCCATCATTTTATACCGTTCCATTTTATTGTTATGTTCCTTATCAGGAACTTATAATCACAAATTTTATACTCTATCTAGCATTTCCATTCCTTAACAGGATATAGTCATCAACAAATGCTCTTTGTGGCATTTTCCTTGTGCTCTTTATGGCATATCCGATACATCAAGTCCCACTTGATTATGAATAGTTATATTTATATACATAAAACGATTCTAAGACCGCCCCTCCGAGTTTCTCCACTGGGCGCGCCCCTAAATAACCATCATCTTCCAGGGACCTATCAAACAAGGCAACCTGGCATCTATCGCAACGTCGGGAAGCGGCCATATGCCTGCGGGAGAGACAAGACCACACCCGGAATCTCCTCACCAGCGCAGAAAATATAACATATTGCTCATATGGCCTAGGACTATATCCACCCTGCATTCACTAGCCAGGGTGCCTCACCTCACGCACGAAACTTCCCTTATGATGGTATTTTGAGAGGTATGTTTAAGTAAATTAGCATTTACCATACTAAATGATCAAGTAAATTATCATTTACCATCATCTTTACCATTTCCATTTCAAATTCAGTTCCATTTTTCGTTGTATGTTTCATTTTATCCGAAACCATATCCATTTACATCTTTGTAAATAATTCATATTTCACCCGGAGCCATACTTAAAACATCTTATCATTGTAGCCTCAATAAATGAATAAACTTTCAATTTATTCTCCCGAGATTCGTTTGTGGTGTTATTGTAAACCATAAAGACTAACATATCTCAGTTGAGCTTCTAAAGTCTCCCCAATCATAACACTATAACTCCTAGTTTCATAATAATAAACAAGAAGAAATAATGCCCTAACATCGATTGGCATATCCCCTGAAAAGCCCCCACATGACGCATTTCTAATCTAGGGTGGATAAATAACTCATCTAGGACTCTAGGACTCTAAATTTACTTCATACAAGAAGGTTCTTAGGTCCTAAACTTAAAGAAAAAGGATAAAACTTGAGTTAGAAAAACAACTAAAAAAAATTGATTCTGAATCGATTCGCCCAAGGGCCGAATCGATTCGCCCCAGTAGCGAATCGATTCACCTGAAAGCGAATTGATTCGGAGGACAAATCCCATATTCTGCTTCAGCCGAATCGATTCGGTCTTAACCCGAATCGATTTGGGTTTGCAGACCTGTAGGATGACCCTTTAGCGAATCGATTCGCCCCTGCGAATTTTTCCAAGAATGGCTTATGGGTTATAAACCCTAGATTTCCTCCAAAACCAATTTCTACTCCATTTTTACATACATCCATTAACTTTAATCTACCCCAAATCATCCTACATGATTATTACAACTATAATCTAAAAGTTTATCATCAAAACCCAAAATCTGGGTTTAAATACCCTAATTTCCATTTTTGGATCCCCAAATGCAAATACATAATCATCATACAAATTATTCATCTTAAATCACATATTAACAAGTAGAAAACTTGCCTTGATGTATGAATCTCAGGTTTCTTTGTGTAGTAGCAACAATCCATCTTCAATCTCCATTTTCTCTTCTTTCTCCTATTTTCTCCCAAGCTCTCTTCCTGTCTTTGTTTAATAATACACACTTAAGAGAATAAATGAAAAGCAAGACTTAATCGTGGCTTAAGTCTAAATTCCCAAGTTAAATTGTTAATACCACATTAAAATGACTCGCCAATACGCATCTAAGATAAAACCAGGTAAAAGTGCACGAAATACAAAAATACAATATGGCACTTATTTTGACTATCTCGCACATTCCGGGACTAATTACGCCCTTTAAAATGGCATTCGACATATTTTATAGATTATTTCAAGTTCCCGTTTCATTTAAACCATAATGTCATTTAATGCACATGACACCATAAACATGCCACCGAATGATATTAACTTTCTTATGCAGTAAATATGCAACAATCTGGTAAATATTAACTTCCAACTCATTAAATTAATATTTACTCTAGTTTCAACATTTTATATAATTACCTTATGCGGTAAATTAATATAAAATTAGCCTCCTAGAAACGAGGCTTGTTACAGAGGCATATTACATATACTAATAGTATAATATAACAATGTAATAGAATTATAATAGTTTATTAAAAATATAACCATTAAATATGGTTTTTATTTCACATTTACAGTTATATAACAATAAAATGTCTTGGATTGAGCACTAAACTAACCCTAGTGGACCCCGAAAAGTTCGTTCTTTCTTTATTTTCTAAATACATTGAGTAAGCTAAAATTTATTTAGCAGCTCTTCTGGGAAATTTGTCAAACACAAGGCATGCCAAAAGAAAGAGCGATACTACACATAAACTAAGAGTGAAGGTATATTTATACTACATTACAACACAAATGAGTGAATCGTTATTGTTGGGTAAAGAATATTAACTGAACATCGAAGACAATCTTACCATTATTGAAGAAGTTGAGATTATTATGGGGAAATAATGTACCTTATTGATGAGTCAAAATGATATTGAAGCTTTAATTTTATGTATTTAATTTGGGTGGTAGTTATAAATTCTAATTATGATGGGACTTCTCAACCTTTCTTTGCCTTCAAATTGTAAAGTAAAACTAGTATGCCATTCAAATGTGAGTCTACAAACACATATAAGAACAAGTGATGGAGAGATGAAATTAAGTAGTTTCTAATTAGCTATGGTTTAAATGGAAATTGAACAAACAGAACTGGGGTTGGAAAACACACCTGATGCAATTGCCCATTTGGCAATGAGGCAAAAAAAGTGTGGAGTTGCGGAGATGAGGTGATCTGGGCAAAATATGCAAAGCAAGAAGAGGACGTGACAGTTCTATATAGGATTTGTGTAGAGGAGAAGGACATTAAAGTTTTGTGTTGAAGAGAAAGAGACGTGACGGGAGAACGGGCGAAAAGAGACGTGAATAGAGAACGGGAACCAAAGTAGGGAATGAAGAGATAGTTGCATTTAGGAGGGATAAATGTGAGCGCGTGAGTTATATTTTAAGTTTCTTTTAAATTAAAATGTTGTACAAATAACCAAATAAAATTTATTTAAGTCAATTAATTACAAAGATGATATAAAAATAATTGGAAGAACACTTTTTCAATGGTTCATTTTTTAGTGATGTAAATTAATTTATAAAAGTGTCTTAAATATGTATTTTTATTCTAGTGTATGCTCCTTCCCACAGTGATTGTCATCAAAGATCTTGACCTGCAACATCTTATAATGCTCACTATCATGCTAACCATCAAAGTCGCATAACCGTCCTCGAGTCTCCACTTACTCAATGATCACACTAAATGAACTTCTATAGCTCCTTTGATAACACTCGAATCGTACCAGCGCCTCTACAGGGAAACACTCCTTAGTGATCGACGCTTAACTAATAGCAAAATGACATACAACTAACACCTAGTCTGAAGATGTAACTTCTTTCAATCCTTAGGACTAGATACCATGAGACTCCTCAGGTTCTCGGGTCATCTTGACCACATAATCTCACTTAAGCTTGATACTAACCTCATATATCGAGTTACTAACTCCAAGAGACAACTCAGTAACCGATTCACAAAAAATGCACCTGACTAACACCTTTCGAAGGCCCCTCTATGAACATAGTATCACTCTAGGTGTTTAACTATGGACCACTCACCCTAGTATCATACTAACCCACCCATTGTGGTAAAAATAACACTACGGGCGTAGTTTTCTCGAGTTTTAACACCTTACGATGTCCTCGAATCATAGTTATTCTCCTCACAACTAGAGCCTCTAATCACCATACTGGCCAATTTATAAGATCGCTAATCCTAAGGAAGAAAATACTATGAGAAAACCATTCTCAGAACATGAACCCACATGTACAAGAAACTTGTGCAAATCAAAGGGATATTTCAAATAAGAGTGTGCCCCGTTGCCGAGCTGTGATGACCATACCCGGACCACCTGCACTCATATTGAGCCAAGCCCCACCATGACTAAACTGTCATATGGAACAATACCAGACAACTAAAATTAGAAGGACATCGCCCTCAACCATTGGAATCGGAGGAATATGGTTCCTTAATATCGAAACTAAAAGAACACAACAAATTTATAAGAGAATCCCATCCGTATGCAGCTGCTATGGTTTATAAAGGAAAACCTACATCATACACTCGAAGTCTACGACTCCTCCCAATAATTCTCATTAGATCCTAGCATAGCCATACACCTTGGCTTGAGTTACCAACCGCGATGAATCAAATTATGAGACATTCACGTCCACAAGACATAAGTAACTATAAACCTATTGTTCCTTTGAAATTTAGACACTGGACTCCCCTCCTTAAGATTAAGGTTTCCTCCTTTCATCCATGGTGAACGCGAGCCACTCCGGTTGATGAATGCCAAAGCCCTTGTCAACACCGACCTTATCCATCTGTTTAGTCAACATGATGTCATGACCATCCTAACACACCTGAATTACTGTCTACCTTATCGTACCATGATCATATCCCAACGTCTCCTTGGGCAGTACCCAACTAGGCAAAACATTCACCTTGGTTATAACCTCCAATGACATGAGGTCATCGCAACGCCTATCTCCAAATTCTTCTCAAAAATGAATTTACGTGACGACCACACTGGTATCCAACAATATTATAAGCATAGCAAATACTACATAGGTCTATGCTCCCTAATCTGTACCAATTTGGCAGGACTTATCAAGAACTAATCCTTGCCTTTCAAAGGCTATTATAACTTACACTATCATTACATGTCGATCCAAATCATGCTTTGATATCCAATGTGGTTTGATATATTTTAAGTCCCTAACATGACACCATCAACCTAAGTCCCTAGTGCATCTCCAAGTACCTATCACAATAAAGTACAACACTTGTTATACTAGCCCCCTTATGACAACAGACCTTATGTTCAATCATGACACTAATCTCCAATTACTCTTAAAATGTTACTTTACCAACTTATATTAACTTGGATGACCTCACTAATGACTACACAATTCGACTCCTTTAAATTTGACCAATATCTTAAGATGATTACCTGACCCTCAATACAATCATCCCTATAACACTTTACACTTCATAATACCGAACTTAACCAGTTCCCCAAGGAAACCAATCACACCCCATATAAAATTACTCAAAACTGAGAATGTGTCATCACCTATATGACTCTTCATCATAGGTGCACTCTACAAATTTCTCAATATCTATATCATGATTATTAGGTGCTCATAAAGATACTAGTCTACAAGCCTCTACACATGGTGCATTTTAATCATTATACACCTCAAGGCGTTGCAACGAGTCAATTTTTATTCACAATAAAGCCACTCACAATCGGTCCAACGGACCCTCCAAAGACTTTTTAAATAATACTCACATCAAAACCTCCTCGCATTTGACCATTACTTAGGTCGCCAACGGGTTATAGTATTTAAATAGACGACTTTATTACCCCTTATGTTTGGAATTCTATCATATGTATAACCTACAACTCTTTCTTCTCAAGATCCAATAAACATTTGAAAACCAACTTCCTAGCAGCAATTTCCATACACCACGTATCAAACCACAAACTGACACTGCTAAGGATTCTGGCACGATATAAGACATCGTACATAGCCTTTAATCCTTTAAATCCACACTACCGATGTCACTTCAACCCATCATCGTTACTTGCATAACATACTTACCACTAATTTCCAGTGAATCTCATCATAAATTGATAGATATAACTTTTTGTTGATAATTACCAAGGCACTCACCTAAAATGATAGTACCTTATTAACTACGGTTGAGTACACATCCTCAAGTGATGATCGATACTGCCTACATGCCCACCTTATTGTCATATGCTCATAACATGACATTACCCTAATGATCAAATTCTCCTAACCACATCATCATTATTAACTACTCTTAAGTACCTACCCAAGGAACTTAATGCATCCTTATCACAAAGTCAATATTTTTAAGACATTACACTTTAGTCACCTATCCTCCACAGTTGACTTTAAACAGCTCATCTTTCTAATTCGATGGACATTATTCACCTTCGTTAACACATTACTAGGCCCCTCACATCATCAAGGGTTAACACAAAATCACCTCACACTAATAATCATGGTGTCACCACTAGAGGCTCTCATAGACACTCTCTAATCACTAACATGTCTAAACTAGAAGTATAGAAGTTATTAATGACAACTAACTTTGACACATGCTACTTGTCAATGCATTGCCCATGATGTTAATCTCCTTGACTCTACGATCTTGCATACGAACGAAAACCGTGACTAATCCAGCGGGACCGACCCCAAACCAACACCGACATCAAAGACCTACTACTAACCTCATAATGTCACTCCTAAAAGAGACCTTAAACCTAGACCTCTAATACCATTTGTAACTCCCTAACCCGAATTAATGGGTTACCTATAGTCGATCCATTCTGGCCCGAGTGTTAGGTGTGAAGTGCAATGAAACAACCTATATAATGTTGCTATTCCATTTTTATTTAATTAACATTTCACTTGTTTTGCATGCGATACCAATTTAAATTAAATTACATGAAGGACCCGTGGGAAGCGTCCCCGGAATCCAAACATATAGAGCTACTAACGTAAAATAAAAAAAAGGATACTTACCTATACAATGCTCTCAAAGTACGAAATTGCACCCAATCTACCGTAACAAAGACGAGGTAATGAGGTGAACGCCCAGTGGGAAAATACAATTATGTAATATTAAATCGAATGACAGAAAAGAGACTCTAACACTTTATATCTATGTGTAAATGGAACTACCTTTTATATATACACTTTAATGCATGAAACCATTTTCATTCCAAAACGTACTTATTCAGATTAATTATCCTTAATCTTATAAAAGAACCCTTTTTTTCTTGGCTTGACATTTATTTCTTGATTTAACACACCTATTTAAATACTTTGAACAAATGCCCTTTGTTTAAGGAAAAGTATTTTTGTCATCGAAACCCTTTACTTACACCAAATTTACCTTAGTAGTTTCTTGAAAATCACCTTTCAACACACGTAAACACCGCGTTAGAAAATACTTACTTTCTCGACAACCTTTCATAAATACACTCTTGTGTAAATTATGGGTTGAACCTCTTTTGGTTATTTAATTACCCATTTTATCAATTTAATTTACCCATACATTTATTTCATGGACATTAGCCAATTTCTTATATTACTATCCACATTATCTTTCAACCAGAACATTTATCAAATTCATTTAAGTTAGGTTGTCTTTTCTTATATTCACCACACAACCCATTTCTTGACATATTTCACTTTTCATTATCTTTTCTCGAAATCTCCACATATCCGCATATTTTAACGAGCTCCATACCGTCGGCTATACTACCATATGCTCTAGCCAGTGATTTTAGGTATTTCACCGTAGGGATCTGGGCCCTTCTTAATTATCCAGGTGTCATCTGAGTCCATGTTAATGTGTTTTAACATTTATTAAATGTCCAAATTATTACACTTTTACCGGCCGAAGCCAAAATCCGAGGATTTCACCCCACCATCTGTTACACTTTGATAATCACTATCTCTTGTCCTTTTTACACTTGCATTGATTTTATCCCAAAATCACTTTCATTTAGGACTAATTGTGTAACACCCCTTTTACTACACTTTAATTTCAATAAAATATTTCACTTTACATAAAATTACCATATTATTAAGTTAAACAACCCAACATCTCTAATGTTCTTAAATCATTAGCACTTACTTTAACACTTTGGAGTGACATGCTTTACAAGTTGAAAATATCTTCATTTCATTACTTTCTTTCTCTAAGAAATCATTGAACATTTTAATTAAGGGTGTGAAAAAAAAATCAACCGGCCCAAAAACTGAACCGAACCAAAACTGGAGGCTTTTTTTTATCTCAGTTCAATTTGCAGTTTAAGGATTTAAAAAACCAACCATGTCAGTTCGATTGACGGTTTAGACAAGGAAAAAATTGATTTGAACCGAACTGAACCAACATCAATATTTATATTAAGAAAACCGTTAAATAACTTCTATTTTATATCCAAAAAACATTAACCGACCTCAAAAACTGACCGAAATCGAAAATCGCTCTAAAAAATTGACCAAAACCGAACGAAAACCGAAATGAACCTAAACCGGTGTGAACAGAAACCAACAATTTTTTCATCATGAGTTCGATTTCAGTCTGACTTCTTTCAAAACCAAACCAATCGGATCGGTTTGAATTACGGTCCAAAACCGAACCGAACCGAACCGGCCCGTGAAGACCCCTAGTTTTAATGACAAATTTTACAATTAAAATGTCATTTTTCTTTATTAATACAAGTATTCTTAAGAACACACACTTATCATATTTTCATAACTTATTCACACACTTTAAGGGATGAAATTTCTATTTTCTTTATTCCAAGTTAAAACTCGTTAAAACCTCTAATAAACTTGTTTATATTCCTATCATCAAAATACTACAAGCTTATGCACATGGGAAGAGGGATTTTAAGTCCACAAATTTGAGAAAATGAGTTTAACACATGAATTACTTACGAAAAAATTCATAATATTTGCAACAACATGCTTTTCAAGACTAAAGACATTCTTGATCCTTCAAAACTTGAATAAATGCCTATCTTTATGAAAATCTTAAATTTTATAAGAAAACTTTGAAGCAATTGTTCATATATATCTTTAAGAAGATAAATATTTTCAAGAAATTTTATTTCATAAAATGTTTAACACTAAATTTTTTTGAAATATCACTTTACTTAACATTCTTCAAATCCTTTATATTCCGTTTTACACTAAACCACAAAAAATACTTTCTTACATCATTCATTCATCATACTCTTACAAACTCTAACAATAAGACTAACAGTAGAGTTTTTCCACCTCAAGGATGGGCTAAACATGGTTGTATGAAGAAGAAGGTGATGGAAACCCCCACCTCCTAAGGGTCCTCAAGGAGGTTTTCTAGCTCCACAAGTATGCCCTATGAAAACTCCAAGCAAAACCCCCTTAAAAATTCATTAATTTATACTTCTTCTTCAAAACCCCCAACAATATCTCCAAAAAACTCCATCTTACATAATGCAACCCACTTATACCCTAAATCAAGCTAGCAAAGGAATGATAAAGCTTGGTAAAAGTGTATTATGGTAGTATCATGGTGTAACAATGGTGGGAGGAGCTTGGGGAAGATAAAATAATATTGAAAATAGAGAGGGGTAAATACTGAAACAAAATGGGGGATAAGAACCCACCATCTCTATCTCCCATATCACCTCAAATAAACCCACAAATAATTTCAAAGGCCAATGGTAACACTAAAAATACATTTTGGTAATCTGTTGCCTAAGAAGATTAACACCTCTTCAATTTAAGGGTCCAAAATTTGACAGCACATAAGGGCAACTCGAATTAATAAATTTTTAATGCAGTCATTAGAACGAGATCATGTATCATTCGAACGAGATCTTAATCTCGTTCGAATGACATTCAAATGGCATACTAACGAGGGGAAAAATCCTAAATAGATGAGGTTCGTTAGAACTTCGTTAGAAGTTAGTTCAAAGGATAGGGGCTTATCGTTCGAACCAAAAGGGACTTAATTCGAACGAGATAAGGAACTCATTCAAATGACCCTTGACTTCATTTAAACGAAAGAAATGTTACCAAATTCCAAATTTTCCCAACATATTTTCAACAAACTCCACATGGGACACAAGAGTATTCAAATATTGATAACAGTCCGTATATTAATGATCCAAAACCCAAGGGATACATGATTGCAATTTACACTAGTAAAAGAATAAAATTTTGGGCACGGTTATTACAAAATGTCCCACGTTGGTAAGCATTTTAGACCATTGGAGAGTAATCGTTATATATCCATATAAATACTCCCTCTTATTACACTTCAACCCACACAACTTCTTTATTCTTCACTCTAAATTATCCTTCTTTACTCACAATATTCAATTTTCTAATATTTTATGATATGGAGATTATTGAGAAATTTGAAAGAAGGTTTGCTAATAAAAAGACCGAACCCTTCCTCGACAATTGACAGCCTCTCGCACTCAAAAGAAAGATGGTGTATCTCGACCGATTACATTTATTTAATGAGGAGCGATATGCCAGTAGAAAAATTGTCAACATGGCAGCGTCGCAAAAGGTTGATTTTACCAACATGCGCAGTAGTATTCACGATACGCGGGAGATTTATTCCCAGTTTTAAGGTACGAACAAGTTAAACAATTTATTTATATGTTTAGATTTTCTATGATTTTTTGTCCAATGGTTCCCTAATTCGGACAATAAATTAATGGAATCCCTCGCATCCAGATGGCCTTCCGTGACACATATGTTTCATTTTTCATATGTTGAGGTTGGGATTACTCCATTCGATTTTGTTTATTTAACAGGGACGTATTTATTTAAATTGTGTTCAATTCTTTCATTACATTTCATTTCGATTTATAATTTTAATAAATGAAATTGCTTATATTTCGTAGGAATTACAATCCGTCGGGAGATGCCTTACCTCCATTTCCAACCAAATCTACTAAGACCGTCTACACATTGATTGGCACATATTTTACCGGCATTAATAATTTTTACATAAGTGGGAGAAATATGGCTGCCATTTTTGTGAAAATTATTTACAAGAATGGTGGATTATAATGGACAATCACCCAACTACAACTTCACAAGTAGCTAGGACATTTATAACATATGTTCTCGGCATGGTATTATTTCCTAATTCGAATACCGTAACTCAAATTTTTTAGGTCGAGTACTTAAACGATTTACAAAATTTAGAGATGTTCGACTAGGGTTGTGCTATATTAACATGGATATTCTATGCATTAGATGTTGCGATTCGTCTAGAGGTCTAACAATTGAATTGCACATGGCAACTATTGGAGGTAATACATTTCAAAATATATTTTTTATTTTTGAGAAATTGTGTAATAATAATAAATTTTTAATTTTTAATATTGGGCTTACGATTACTTACATATCGCTGCTCCACTCTTCTTAATCGATGCAAAAGACACATGGCCTCGAATGATTCATTAGGGGATAGAGTAGTGGGAGGTTGTTGCGGTCCAAATGATGTTCAAATCAACCACAATGTAAGAGAAATTATAGATTTGATCGCTCGAGTATATTACCTAGAAACCATTTGAAGAGCTCGTAAAAAATGAACATGGTTGGCTCCAATTGGCTAGAGATTTGTCCTTACACCGCTCTATATTTTTTGATCCAGGATTGGGAGGTACATGGTCCTTAGGCGATAAGTGTCACAGTCAATAGACATGTATCATCTCCATTGTTTCGAATCCACCATACCCAATGTCCTACTTGGCAGGCTCTCACTTTTTTCATCGGAACAACAATTGGGGAATTTTTGGTGACGATTTAATCCCTTCTAACCAAGCTTAGTGGAATTATTATTGGAGTACAGTCTCTCATGGTTGTATATTGCCTCCATTATTTAAATGGGTTTGTGTGACTATAGCGCTTAATAACCTTAGAATTCCTACTACACCTCCGTCGACACCTGGCAATGTCATTTATCAGATAAAATATCCCACGAAATCATCTCAACATTTAATTCCATTAAGGTGGGATGTTTAAGAGGTTGGTTACGACAATAAGACAAGTGTGGTGGAAATAGCGAGACCCAAGAAACGCAACCGTGCACCTCTAGCTGATGCATACACGAAGGAGGATTGGAGAACTATGTTCCTTGAGCGCAAAGATTATTGGAAAAGCATTCGGGAGCAATATGTTGAGAGAAAAAGAATGCATATTGCTGAAATTAATAATCTACATAATCAAGTACCAAGCTCATCTCAACATATATATCCAACTCATAACATGCGAGATGACTTCATGCCAAGAGATTTTGCGTCGTCTTCAAATGTTCCTAACCCACAAAATTCTGTTGACGCTGGCAATTGGGGAATGCCGAGAATTTTTCCAACAAGTCAAATATATCTTCGTTGATTTTTTATTTTAAAATATGAAGCACCTTATACTCTTGACTCACTTTAGTCTATATTGCATACGTGTTCATCTAGTCTGGAAATTGTGACAAAATTATGTCTAACCTAGAATCCAAAGAACCCCAGAGCTTGCATTACTATTTCATCATTGATTGAAGTGATCTAGACCTCATTACCAACACTCACACACAGTAGAATGGATCATATACATCTTATATTTCATATTAATGTGTGTACATATGTTGAGTGTGTTTAAATCCCTAATATTGGTTTTTAAATATTTTTTTAGGATTTTATAAACTTTTTAAAATAAGGTTTTATTAATTAAAACTTGGTTTTTATAGTTTGTGGGGTCAATTTTCTATTTCATATTGTTGGTTCAATTGGCATAATGTTGCCTTGGGTAGAATCCAAAAGCGGTAGAGACTTCAGGGTGTGATTTTAATTATCTTTAGACGCGCGTTCTATCTCGTCTTATATGCCAACATGTGTTGTCTTCTGATTGGTGGGAAGTGTGTTTCTTTGCTGAGACTAAAACAGTGATCATTTTCATCCCTTGGATCGTTTTAATCAACGATCTGCATGTCTCCTTTCTTAATCCATGTGAACCCCATATAAACCAATTAGGAGAACTTTTATCACCGCATATTGTGAACCATTGGATCCAATTCAATTGATCTTGACTAAATCTGATCCCTTGATTTCAATCCATATTCTCAAACCTTTCCAGCCTCATATAAAAGGGCTCCTACTCTCAGCCTTCAGAGACTTTTTGCCATTTCGTCATTTGAGAGAAAAAAAAGAGAGAAGAGAGAAAATAGAGAGAAAGAAAGAAACCAGAAGAGAGAGAAAGAGTTAGAAAACCTAACCCTAACCCTAAATGGTCTAAACAATTCAAACAAATAATAAACCTTCAAACCCCTGTATTTTCCCAAACACAACCTTGAGTGTTTGAGTGTTTGAGAGGTGATTTGAGAGTTGGTTTGTTGCTGTAACCTCTTCATTTTTTAGATCTTGTTTCCAACTTAATCATTATCTTAGATCTATTTTTCTGGTATATAGAAATTTTAGATCTGAGCTCTTCATGGTATATTACACTTAGTTTACATTTTTTATTTCTCAGCTTGAGAAATATATTGTTGATTTGCTTTTTGTAAGTGTTTTTAACTTTGAAATCAACAATAATGTTTTTTGTTTCTAGTTCTCTTGAAACAAGACCTTTGACCTAGTTTGGAATCGCACTTGGTGGTTTTCAATCTCAAAAATATTTTCAAAACCCGAGATTGATTAAGATCTTGATACGTCTTCTGAGCAAGATAGCCGTGGATTCTGGGATTGCTTTAAAGGTCAAAAAGGTTAAGTTTTGTGAGAAAAGAGAAAAATAAAAGTCAATGCATATAGTCTTAGATGTAATTTGTTAGGACTGATTGTACATAATAAGTGTGTGTGTGTGTGTGTGCATGCATGTGTTGGAGAGCACCTCCACAAACACTTTCACCCTACCACACGAAAAGTGTTGGTAATAAGATCTTGCGAACAATAGTCGACGTAAAGAACTTGAACAAAATTGGAAGTTAGCAAACTGGGAGAACAACATCAACAATCAGAACTGCAGAGAAGTTAGAAGGATACGATACTAGAGGGTACATTCCTAAACTTATATAGGTTTGAGTTGTATGCATGTTTGTTACATATTTTGTAAGTGTGAAATTTGTTTAGTGGATTTTTTTTTGTTTACTCCATAGAGGGAGTCGTGGATGTTTCCGCAGTTGGGTGAGGTTTTACCACGTAAAAAATATTGTTCTTAATCTTTCTACATCTCCTCATCTCATTCTTGGTTGTGCTGAGTTTAATGTTTTTAAACTGCTTTATTAAACCTGTTATTCAAATCTTGAATAGATCTCGTACATACTTTTATTAAACACATCTTGTGGTCAAATAGTTTTGTTTTTTATGAGAAGAGTTTCTTCAAAAAACTATTCGGAGTTACTTAAATAGTTTAATTTTATTAAACGGCTTTAGTAATAGATTTTAAATTGGTATCAGAGCTTTGTAAACTTATTTTAAAGAGATCCTGTGTTTCTCAAATTGTTTTCTGAAAATCAAACATGGATGAGAAAAATGAAAGATTTGGTAACTTGACCAGACCTCCTATCTTTGACGGAACCAATTTTGCTTACTGGAAAGTAAGGATGATTGCTTTCATTCAAGGAACTCTGGGAGATGATGTCTGGGACATTGTTGAAAATGGATACATTTTTCCTACTAAACCAGCCACTGAAGGAAGTAATGAGAGGGTTAAGAAAGTATTAAGTGAGTTCACACAAGAAGAGAAACAAGTCTCTTGCAATAATAACAAAGGAAAGAATGTCATATTTATGTCTATAAATGAACATGAGTTCAAAATAATCTCATCCTGTACCACTTCTAAGGCAGCTTGGGACACTTTAGTTACTGCTCATGAAGGTGACACTAGAGTTAAGGCTGCTAAAACTCAAATGCTCATTCAACAATATAACTCTTTAATTATGTCTGAGACTGAGTCATTTGATGACTTCTATATGAACTTGACTGATATTGTGACAAAACTGCATGCTAATGGGATAACTTATGATAGACATGAAATTGTATCTAAAATTCTGAGATCATTACCACAGAAATTTGACAACAAAAGATATGCTATTGAGGAAATGTGTGATATTAATCTCACTCCTGAATTACTCAGTAGTAAATTAAGAGCTATGGAAATGGAATTAGAATTTAAGAAACAATTGACCCAGTCCCATAGGAAACAGACTAGTTCCAATCTAAGCTTCTCTTCTAAGTTGATTAAGCCTGAGTTTAACACTTCCAATGATGACACTGATGAGGAATGCGATATAGAGAGCTTGGACAATCAGATTGCCTTAATGTCAAAATAGTTTAAGAAAATCATTAAATTTAGAAACAACATGGCAATTAAACAAGGCAAGTCCAATTATCCAACTCCCTTTAATCACAGACCTCATGAGAAAAGTCATGATAAACATCACAAGGACTCTCAACTAGACCTAACAGAGACCTTAAGAACACTGAGTGCTTTAGATGTGGAAAACTAGGACACATAGCACACGACTACAGAGTTAACTTGAACACTCAAAACAAACACACTAGAGCCAACATTTGCAAGACATGGGATGATTCAAGTGACTCTGAAAATGAGGACCTGAGTCATCTGATGTTTTTTACCCTTGTATGTCTTTCTTTGCCAAGATTATCTATAATGATGATATGCCTGTGTTTGTTAGTGAGGATGAATCTAGTAACTCTACTTCTGTTGTTTTGAATCATGCTATTACTGGATTAGATGCTTTAATTACTGAGAACCTTGATATTTCTACCTCGGGGTGTGTGAGTAAAAGGGAAAGCGATAATAACGATGTCAATGGGTGTGTGAGTTCAAGAAATGAAGCCTTAGAGGTCAATTCACACACTTCACTTAGTGACTCGGACAATGAAGACCTCCCAGATATTCACACACTCTATGCTAAAACTCTCAAGAAAAGCACTAGACTAGAAAAGATTGTAAAAGATCTCACCAAGAAGCTGGAAGATCTAAGCCTGATGGTCAAACTAAATGCTGAAGAGTATACTACCCAATGTTTAACTCATGAAAGTGAAATAAATATGTTTGATCAAAAACTCAGAAATTTGACTGAAACAAATGAAACTCTGGAGAAAAAGCACAAAGGGACATTGTTAGAATTGGAACAAATTAAAGAAAAGACAGTAACTATTTTCAAAAAATTCACAAAATTTGAAAATAATTCAAAATTTTTTGATGAATTTGTTGCTGAATCATAAACCAATTCTGATGATCGAACTGGAATAGGGCTTTGCCCCAAGTTGAAGACACAAACAAAATCTTTTGAACCTATCAAGTTTGTGTCAGGAGGTAAAAGACCTATTGAAACTTGCCCAGACTTTCATTCTATAAAAACTGAGTTTAACTCAAAGCATCAAAATTCTAACATTGGGGAATCAAGTTGCTCTAAACATGAAAGTTCACCTAAGGCTAAATACGTCTGCCCCCCTATTAGGAAGAGTGAGTCTACATTCAAGACTGTCCTACCTAGGAATAGAGTTCAACCTCAAAATTCCTCTAAACCTTTGTTTAGAGACTTTCCTAAGGAAACCCCAACCTTGAGCAATCTTTATTGCTCTTACTGTGATATATACGGTCACTCTTTTGATAGTTGCTATGCTAGGAGACTAGTTAAACCTGTCTATAATCCTCCTATCTATCAGAACTTTAACTATTCTAAGAGAAGCCGCAATAATTATGTACTTCCTAGACAACCAGACAAAAACTCTAATTATAAGAAGAGAAAGACCAAACCTAAAAGAACATTCTCTAGAAGGACTCCTAAACACTTTCCTAAACCAAATGCTCATGTCTTTCATAAAATTCAAAATCATGCGCAACACATTTTTCAACAAAAATCGAATGCTCGCAAATTTTATCAATTGAGAGCTAATAAGAGCAAAATGAAAACTAGAGCAATTTGGGTTAGAAAAGATGATCTATTACCTCAGATGAAGTGTAACATAGTTATTACTGTTTTAAAGTTGAACACACATCATCTGGTTGGTATTTAGACTCTGGATGTTCTAAGCACATGACTGGTGATGATATAAAACTTTTGAACAAAACCAGCTTTGCTAGAGGAAAAGTTATTTTTGGTGATGGAGTATCATCTCAGATCATAGGCAAAGTAACTCTCCAAGAAGATGGCCTTCCTATTCTTAAAAATGTTCTTCTAGTTGAAGGTCTTAAGGCCAACCTACTTAGTATCTCGCAATTTTGTGACTCAGATCATATTGTTACCTTTTCAAAGAACAATTGCAAAATTATAAATGAAAAAGGTGAATGCATAATTACAGGATTCAGAACTCCTGACAATTGTTATACTGTCATGAATAAGTCTGAAATCTGTAACGTTGCCAGAATGGATGACAACGAGATATGGCATAACAGAATGGGTCACATAAATTTCGATAATCTTAGTAAACTGACCTCTGAAGAAATAGTTAGAGGAGTTCCAAAAATCAAACCTATTTCTAACATTGTCTGTGGTCCCTGTCAAGAAGGAAAAATTGTTAAAGATCCTCATAAGAAAGTTAAAGATATACGTACCTCTAATCCTTTGGAGCTCATCCATATGGACCTAATGGGTCCCTCCCAAACTATTAGTCTATGTGGACACAGTTATACTCTTGTTATGGTTGATGACTTCACTAGATTTACTTGGGTAGACTTTTTGAAACATAAGTCCGACACTTTTCAAACTTTATTAAAAATACTTCTTCGGATTGAAAATGAGAAGGACACTCAAGTAAATAGAATCCGTAGTGATACGGGTGGAGAATTTAAAGACACTGGTATTATAGAATATTGTGACTATAATGGTTACAAACACGAGTTCAGTGCTCCTAAGACTCCTCAATAAAATGGAATCATCGAGAGAAAGAATCGTACCCTTCAAGAGATGGCACGTGTTATGTTACATGCCAAGAATTTACCTAAATACTTTGGGTAGAATCTATTCGTACGGCATGTCACATTATCAATAGGGTCTATCTTAGAAAGAATTCCAAACAAACCCCTTACGAACTTTGGTATAATAAAAAGCCCAATCTTAAGTACCTTAGAACCTTTGGCAGTACTTGTTATGTATGCAAAGATAGGGAACACTTGTCCAAATTTGAGAGCCGGGGAGATAAAGCTATTTTTCTAGGATACTCGCCTAACAGTAGAGCCTATCGAGTTTATAATCTTCGCACTAAAACTTTGATGGAATCCATAAATATAATAGTAAGTGACACTACTATAGATAGTAAGACTGGTGAATCAACTATTGAGGAAGAGCCTACAAATGTTTTAGAAAGTGACTCTCCTGGAATAGATGACTCATTACCAATTGAGATACCTGAAGTACCTAACTCGGTTTCTAAAGATCATCCCATAAATAACATAGTTGGTAACCCTAGTGAGCCAGTGCGTACAAGATCCCAATTAAGAAATTATGCACATTATGCATGTTTTGTTTCCCTAGTGGAACCAAAGAACGTAAATGAGGCATTGAATGTCTCTCACTAGATTTCTGCTATGCAATAAGAACTTTTTCAATTTGTCATTCATGATGTTTGGTATCTTGTACCTAGGCCTAATCACAAAAAGGTTATTGGCACACGTTAGATTTTTAAAAATAAGTCTGATGAAAGTGGGATAATCATTAGAAACAAAGCCAGACTAGTTGCTCAAGGATATTCTCAAATTGAAGGAATAGACTTTAACGAGACCTTTGCTCCTATTACTCGTTTAGAATATGTTCGTCTTCTCTTTGCTATAGCTTGCCACTTGCATTTTACACTCTACCAAATGGATGTCAAATCTGCATTCCTTAATGGAATATTGACTGAAGAGACCTATGTCGAACAACCAAAAGGGTTTATTGACCCTCAATATCCAAATCATGTATTTCATCTTAAAAAGGCTTTGTATGGTCTTAAACAAGCACCTAGAGCCTGGTATGAGCGTCTTTCCAGTTTCCTCTTAGATAAAGGTTTCAAAAGAGGTGGAAATGATCAAACTCTTTTTGTCAAACATTTTGGTAAACACATCATTATTGCTCAAGTTTATGTTGACGATATCATCTTTGGATCAACTTCTCCCTCAGAAGTAAAATCCTTCTCTGAAATTATGCATAAGGAGTTTCAAATGTCTCTTATGGGGGAGTTGCAATTTTTTCTAGGTCTTCAAGTCAAACAAAATTCAGAAGGTCTATTTGTCTCGCAATCTAAGTACGCTTTAGAGATGGTAAAGAAATTTAGCCTTGAGAGTGCTAAAAATGCGAAAACACCCATGAGTACTACGGTAAAACTATCCAAAGATGAAACTGGAAAATCTATAGATCCAACTCTATATCGTAGTATGATAGGAACCTTGCTATACCTTACTACCTCGCGTCCTGATATTATGTATGTTGTATGTGTTTGTGCTCGTTATCAAAATAATCCTAAAGAGAGCCATCTGAATTCTATTAAACGAATCATTAAATATGTAAAAGGCACCCTGAATCTAGGACTTTGGTACACTAATGACACACCAATCACTATAATTGGGTACACTGATGCTGACTGGGCTGGGTGTACTGATGATAGTAAAAGCACATCAGGAGCATGTTATTATATAGGTAATAACTTGGTTGGATGGAGTAGTAAGAAACAAAACTGCACATCACTCTCAACAGCTGAATCTGAATACATAGCTGCTGGAAGCTGTTGTGCTCAATTACTGTGGCTTAAACAAATGCTAAGTGATTATGGTATTCAAGAAAAACAACTGCATCTCTATTGTGATAATCAAAGTGCGATCAATATCTCTAAAAATCCCGTTCAACACTCGCGAACAAAGCACATAAAAATAATACATCATTTTATACGCGAATTAGTTGAAACTAAGGAATTAGAAATCAATTATCTTCCTACTGATTTGCAACTTGCAGATATGTTTACCAAGCCTTTAGATTACAATCGATTTATTTCTTTACGTAAATCTATTGGTATGGTGTGTGCTGCTTAATCTCTTTGATCTCTTTACTCTTTCCCTTTGTCTATTTGAGACAAAATGGGGGAGAAATTTGAGTCTAATGAAATTCATATATGCTAAACAGCTTGATCTTAGTGATTCATTGCAAAATTCTGTAGTGTTATTCTCAACAGTTGTAATAGGGTATTCAATTGTAAATAGTTGAGTTATGTACTTTTGCTTTCTAGGAATTGGGTAGATAGATTTTTATAGGAATAGGTTTCCTCATTCTGGTTGCCCTACGAGTTCTAGATGACTCAAAGGAGATTTTGTCTCATATTTCCAAAGGGGGAGATTGAAGCACCTTATACTCTTGACTCACTTGAGTCTATATTGTATAAGTGTTCATCTAGTTTGGAAATTGTGACAAAATTATGTCTAACCTAGAATCCAAAGAACCCCAGAGCTTGCATTACTATTTCATCATTGATTGAAGTGATCTAGACCTCATTACCAACACTCACACACAGTAGAATGGATCATATACATCTCATATTGCATATTAATGTGTTTACATATGTTGAGTGTGTTTAAATCCCTAATATTGGTTTTTAAATATTTTTTTGGGATTTTATAAACTTTTAAAATAAGGTTTTATTAATTAAAACTTGGTTTTTAAAGTTTGTGGGGTCAATCTGCTATTTCATATTGTTGGTTTAATTGGCCTAAAGTTTCCTTGGGTAGAATCCAAAAGCGACAGAGACTTCAGGGTGTGATTTTAATTATCTTTAGACGCGCGTTCTATCTTGTCTTATATGCCAACATGTGTTGTCTTCTGAATGGTGGGAAATGTGTTGCTTTGCTGAGACTAAACCAGTGATCATTTTCATCCCTTGGATCGTTTTTATCAACGATCTACATGTCTCCTTTCTTAATCCATGTGAACCCCATATAAACCAATTGGGAGAACTTTTATCATCGCATATCGTGAACCATTGGATCCAAGTCAATTGATCTTGACTAAATCTGATCCCTTGATTTCAATCCTTATTCTCGAACCTTCCCAGCCTCATATAAAAGGGCTCCTACTCTCAGCCTTCAGAGTCTTTTTGCCATTTCTTCCTTTGAGAGAAAAAAAGAGAGAAGAGAGAAAAGAGAGAGAAAAAGAGAAACCAGAAGAGAGAGAAAGAGTTATAAAACCTAACCCTAACCTGAAATTGTCCAAACAGTTCAAACCAATAATAAACCTTCAAACCCCTGTATTTTCCCAAACACAACCTTGAGTGTTTAAGAGGTGATTTGAGAGTTGGTTTGTTGCTGTAACCTCTTCGTTCTTTACATCTTGTTTCCAAGTTAATCATTTTCTTAGATCTATTTTCTGGTATATAGAAATTTCATATCTGAGTTCTTCATGGTATATTACACTTAGTTTGCATTTTTTATTTCTCAACTTGAGAAATATATTGTTGATTTGCTTTCTGTAAATGTTTTTAACTTTGAAATCAACAATAATGTTTCATGTTTCTAGTTCTCTTGAAACAAAACCTTTGACCTAGTTTGGAATCTCACTTGGTGGTTTTCAATCTCAAAATTATTTTCAAAACCCGAGATTGATTAAGATCTTGATACGTCTTCTGAGCAAGATAGTCGTGGATTCTGGGATTGCTTTAAAGGTCAAAAAGGTTAAGTTTTGTGAGAAGAGAGAAAAAAAAAGTCACTGCATATAGTCTTATATGTAATTTGTTAGGACTGATTGTACATAATAAGTGGGTGTGTGTGTGCATGCATGTGTTGGAGAGCACGTCCACAAACACTTTCACCCTACCACACGAAAAGTGTTGGTAATAAGATCTTGTGAACAATAGTCGACGTAAAGAAATTGAACAAAATTGGAAGTTAGCAAACTGGGAGAACAACATCAACAATCAGAACTGCAGAGAAGTTAGAAGGATACGATACTAGAGGGTACATTCCTAAACTTATATAGGTCTGAGTTGTATGCATGTTTGTTACATAGTTTGTAACTGTGAAATTTGTTTAGTGGATTTTTTTTTGTTTACTCCATAGAGGGAGTCGTGGATGTTTCCGCAGTTGGGTGAGGTTTTACCACGTAAAAAATATTATTCTTAATCTTTCTACATCTCCTCATCTCATTCTTGGTTGTGCTGAGTTTAATGTTTTTAAACTGCTTTATTAAACCTGTTATTCAAATCTTGAATAGATCTCGTACATACTTTTATTAAACACATCTTGTGGTCAAATAGTTTTGTTTTTTATGAGAATAGTTTCTTCAAAAAACTATTCGGAGTTACTTAAATAGTTTAATTTTATTAAACGACTTTAGTAATAGATTTTCAATTGGTATCAGAGCTTTGTAAACTTCTTTTAAAGAGATCCTGTGTTTCTGAAATTGTTTTCTGAAAATCAAACATGGACGAGAAAAATGAAAGATTTGGTAACTTGACCAGACCTCCTATCTTTGATGGAACCAATTTTGCTTACTGGAAAGTAAGGATGATTGCTTTCATTCAAGGAACTCTGGGAGATGATGTTTGGGACATTGTTGATAATGGATACATTTTTCCTACTAAACCAGCCACTGCAGGAAGTAATGAGAGGGTAAAGAAAGTATTAAGTGAGTTCACACAAGAAGAGAAACAAGTCTCTCGCAACAATAACAAAGGAAAGAATGCCATATTTATGTCTATAAATAAACATGAGTTCAAAAGAATCTCATCCTGTACCACTTCTAAGGAAGCTTGGGACACTTTAGTTACTGCTCATGAAGGTGACACTAGAGTTAAGGCTGCTAAAACTCAAATGCTCATTCAACAGTATAACTCTTTAATTATGTCTGAGACTGAGTCATTTGATGACTTCTATATGAACTTGACTGATATTGTGACAAAACTGCATGCTAATGGGATAACTTATGATAGACATGAAATTGTATCTAAAATTCTGAGATCATTACCACAGAAATTTGACAACAAAAGATATGTTATTGAGGAAATGTGTGATATTAATCTCAATCCTGAATTACTCAGTAGTAAATTAACAACTGTGGAAATGGAACTAGAATTTAAGAAACAATTGACCCAGTCCCATAGGAAACAGACTAGTTCTAATCTAAGCTTATCTTCTAAGTTGATTAATCCTGAGTTTAACACTTCCAATGATGACTTTGATGAGGAATGCGATATAGAGAGCTTGGATAATCAGATTGCCTTAATGTCAAGAAAATCATTAAATTTAGAAACAACATGGCAAATAAACAAGGCAAGTCTAATTATCCAACTACCTTTAATCACAGACCTCCTGAGAAAAGTCATGATTAGGCATAAATTTCTCTCATTTATCCCCTTAATTTAGAGGCTTTTATCGCTCCGCAAAGTGTATTTTAAGTGGATTTATATCATATCTTTGCTATTGACGAATTCTAATGAGTGCAACGAGTTTCGTGTGTTCGTCATCTATTTCGTAGGCATCTAGTGTTGTAAGTCGAGTTCCATATCAAAAGCTTCAAAGAAACAGAAGAAGGCAAGGGTTCTACAAAGACTGACCAAAGGGAATCGAACCCAATGAAGCTAAAACGAACCGAATCCCTTATGGGCAAAGTTTCTGTAAATGATGGTAAAACAGAACCGAACCGACGTGATGAAAAAAATGAACCGAATCCACCATGGCAAAACTTCCTTTAAAGAGACAAAAAGATGGAACCGAATCGAAGAAAGAAATAACGAACGGATCCCATGCTCGAAGAGTTTTCTATAAAGGCTACAAAAGATGGAATTGAACCGAACCCTTTACCCAAATCGATTATGTTCTCGATTTTCCGGACTTATCCACTTGTGAAAATTAGAGTTTTTCTTGGTTCAAACTCTTGTATTTCATTGTCAATCCATTGTACTCCTCCCAAACATAGAAAGGGGGGATTCCTGGTCATTAAGGAAGCTTTGTAATCCATTTTAGAGGAGAAGAACAACAAACCCTAGTTACTTTCAAGTTGTAATTCAAGTAAAATCATTCTGATTTCTGTTTTAATCTTTGTTCTAGTTATTTGTTCATTACTAATTTCATCTTTCTTCATCTTCATTCATTAGTAAAAATGATCTCTTTCATTCTAAACGTGTTGTTTTCAAGTTTTCACATGTTCGGGTAGATTTAAAGGTTGGGATGCATGAACTCAACCTGATGTGGTAGTTGTATGTGTATAAAATTAGTCCTCTAAATTTAATGATTTATTATGACCATATTGCGTAAAAACACGACAATTGTAGATCTTTGGATCTCATTTGCTTCAGGGTAACCGGGGTGCTTCAGAATGCAATTCGAAAGTAACTATCGCAATACCGATTTACTCATCCTCTGATTAAGTATGGTGCAGACTTGAACCTCATATATATAATGCTTGGGAGTACTAAATTTTGGGTCTAATGAATCACTTAAATTTATGATTAGTTTTATATCAGCAATACACTAAGGTTGAGGGATTGTATTCCCGTCTTATTTTTTTATCATATAGTTTAAAGTTCTAAGTCAATCATCATTAATATTTTCGGTAATTTAGAATAGTTGCATTCCATTCATACTTTAGTTCATTAATTAAATAATTTCAAAAATTGAATTTCGTTGTAGTCCATTCCCAAAACTAATCATCTTTTCTTTTTTCTTAGAGTCAGAGTTAGGATTCCTTCATCTGTCAAACGTCGTCACAACTCCGTTGTTCTATTTCCCTGAGGATCGAAGCCCGACTTATTGGATTATTACTTGAACGACAGGCTTGCACTTGAGCCTAGAGAATACGCACTTCTGAGACACATTCTTAGTCACATCAAGTTTTTGGCGTCGTTGCCGGGGAAGTAGGTAGACTTAGGATTAGATCAAGTCAATCTCAAATTTTGACCAAAAAATGTTTTTTCCAAAAATCCAAACAAAAACATAAAACAATTTTAAAAGCACAAAAATATTCTTCATCATCTCTCATAAGCCTGTTAATGAAAAATTCTAAACTCACTCCAACTCCCCATAATACTCCAACCCACATTCACAAAAACTCGATAGTTGAGTACGACCCTAATAGCGCTCACACTCCTAATGCTCCATAATTCTGGGTTCCATCTCCCACACCGTCAACTCAATCGCAAATAACACTCCGTTTTCCCTCTTAAGACACACTTCAGAGCGCGCTCCGAGTATACCAAGTGAGGACACAGAGTCTTTGAGTGATAGAAATATGTCTCAACACGGTAGTGCAGCCGTCGATGAGGAAGAGGCCCCATATTTCCCTTTGAGAGATGTCTTATATCCCGAGCGCACTGTCACTCCGGGATGCATTTTACTCCCGTATAATGCAGGAAAATTTCTCTTTAGGAATGGGATGATACAGATACTTCCCACTTACCATAGAATGGATTCAGAAAAGCCATACGCCCATATCATGGAATTTGAGGAGGCGTGCGAGACTCTCAGTGATCAAAGTAACACAAAAGATGTACTCCACCTTAAACTCTTTCCATTCTCGCTAAAGGATAAGGCTAAGACCTGGCTATGGTCTTTACCTCCAAATTTGATTTCATCATGGAACAAGCTAAAATCTAAATTTCTCCAGATATTCTTTCCTCCACATCAAACGAACTCCATCAAGGCTCAAATTCAAACTTTTTGACAATTAGAAAATGAGTCGTTCGATCGATGCTTTAAGCATTTTAATGAGTTAAGTACTTCGTGTCCCCGTCATGGTTTTGATAAAAATCAAATCATTTCCTTTATCCATAATGGGCTGAACATTAATTCCAAGAAACTCGTTAAAACCATGTGCGATGGTCCATTTGTCGACTTAGACGTCAACGATGTTGAGCTTCACTTGAGGTATGTCGCTGAGACTACCCAATCCTGGGATACATCTGACCCTAATTCTCAAAATCAAAATCGCCAAGTGACCACCACTCTATCGGCATCTGGCCTATTTCACGTAAAAAAAATTCTGTGATGGACAGTCGACTCGATGTACTTGAGAAAGGAATACGAGACCTACTTGAAGTATGTGGAAGAGGACTAACTGGATCCATCCCAAACCCCGTCGAGAAAGTGTGTGCGATTTGTGAGGTGGTTCATTCAACTGAGGAATGCCCGACTATACCCGCCTACAAAGTTATGCTTCAAGAACAAGTAAGTGGTATAGGAGGATTCAAAGGAAATTTTGGTGCACCGCACGAGAATTCTTACAACCCTTCATGGGAAAACCATCCTAGTTTTAGCTATGGTCAACAACATGCAGCAATGAATCCTAATTCACATGTTGCTTCTCCTCCACCACCGCACTTTCAACAAGCTCCACAAATGCAAGGACATGTGCAGGCACCACCACCTCAAGGAGCATATATCCCTCCACTGCGTAGAAATATCGAGGATATGATAAATCAATTTATGAGTAACCATAATGCATCCAATGCTAGATATGATCGCATGATCAATTGCATAAATTCAAATATTTCAAAAATGCAATCATCGTGGAGTATCCAAGAGAAGGGAAAGTTTCCTACCCAGGGCCAAAGACCTCCCCAAGGTCAAACTAGTGTTAGCTCCACCTCGACAGAACATCAGGAGCAATGTCAAGCTGTGACCACTCTTCGTAGTGGGAGAGTCGTTGATTTATCACCTCCCCCACACAACGCAACCAAAGACAATGAGATTTTGACTGTCATGAAAGAGGCCAAAGATGTCTCCTAGAACGAGAGTGATAAAGAAGACACTAGTGAGATTGAGGTAGTAGTGAAACCACCTATCACGGCATCGTCTCCTCAAATGTTGGTTACTTCCCATAAAGGAAATCCCCGTGATAAAGTGCTAGACGTGCTGAAGCAAATAAAGCTAAATTTACCCTTCCTAAATGCCATTAAGCAAATACCATCTTGTGCGAAAGCCCTTAAGGACTTGTTAACAGTGAAGAGGAAGATGAAGGTAAAGAAAAATTTCTTTCTAGCACAGAACGTGAGCTCCATCCTACTTAATGATCTCCCGCCAAAATTTAAAGATCACGGTGCACCCACCATTTCCTGCATCATTGGAGACAATAAAATTGAAAAAGCCTTACTTGACTCGGGAGAAAGTGGCAACATCCTCCCTTACACCATCTATAGGCAACTTGATCTGGGTGACCTCAAGCCCATAAAGATCACTCTCCAATTAGTGAATCGAACCATGAAGATCCCAAGAGGTATAGTTGAGGACGTGATCGTCCAAGTTGACACTTTTTACTTCCCGATAGACTTTGTCATTTGGGACACGGAGCCCTACTTCGCCTCGAGCAATCATGTTCCCATCATTCTTGGGCGCCCATTCTTAGCTACGGCTAATGAAATTATCAATACTCGAAATGGGCAGATGCAACTCACCTTTGGGAACATGAACTTAGAAACTAACATCTTCCACACAGCCCAACATATGGTGGAAAAAGATGATCTTCACGCGGTGAGCTTAATCGACGAGATCGTATAGGAGTATTTCGAGGAAAATTATTATGGAGATGACATAGGGTCCTGTTTAGTATCGAACCACGGGAGTGAGGGAACGTACACCGAATTCGAGAGGGAAGTTGAGGAGTTTAGAAAGTTACTCGATGAGAGAGCGTCGTATGAGGACGTGAGTGATGTGAATTGGGTTTTTAGATTCGAGGAGTTACCGCCAAGGGAGACACGCATGGTTCCCTACCTAGGAGAGGATGAGACATTTCCTGTTGTTGTCTCCTCTATCCTAGATGAAGAACATAAGGGTAAAGTGTTAAAGATTTTGAGGAAGCACCAAGGTGCTTTTGGTTGGTGTATTGCTGATTTGAAGGGAATAAGTCCTTTGATTTGCACCCACAAGATCCATCTCGAAGAGAATGTAAACCCCTCTAGAGAAATGCAAATAAGGCTAAACCCCAATATGAAAGAAATTATGAGAACTGAAATCATTAAGTTATTGGATGTCGAGATTATTTACCCAATCTCAGATATCAAGTGGGTGAGCCCTATTCAAATTGTCCTAAAGTAGTCTGGAATGACAACGATTGAAAATGCTAAGGGAGAACTAGTTCCCTAACGTACCACCACCGGGTGGCGCATTTGCATTGATTGTCGGAAACTCAATGAAGGAACTAGAAAAGACTATGTCCCCTTACCATTTATTGATCAGATGCTTGAGAGAGTAGCGGGCCACCCTTACTATTGCTTCCTTGATCGTTATTTTGGATATAACCAAATTGAGGTAGATGTACTTGACCAGGAGAAAACGAGCTTCACTTGCCCCTTTGGTACATTTGCCTACAAACGTATGCCATTTGGCTTGCGTAATGTACTCGCGACTTTTTAAAGGTGAATTTTGAGCCTATTTAGTGACATGGTTGAGAGAGGAATCGAAGTGTTCATGGATGATTTTAGCGTTTTTGGCACCTCTTTCGATCGTTGTCTAGAAAAACTAGAAAAAAGTACTTGCCCGGTGTGTGGAGAAGAACTTAGTGCTGAATTAGGAAAAATACCATTTCATGGTAACCGAAGGCATAGTTCTTTGCCACATCGTATCATCCAAAGGTATTGAAGTTGATAGAGCAAAGAAAGATGTCATAGACGATCTATCCTCACCAAAATTGCTCAAAGACGTGCACTCCTTCTTGGGCCACGCGGGTTTTTATCGACAGTTCATTAAGGACTTTAGCGCCATCGCTAGACCTTTAAGAAACCTAGTCATGAAGGACACCCCATTTGAGTGGATGGAAGCATGCCATAGCGCTTTTGAGAAACTAAAAATCATGTTTGTGTCTGCTCCCATCATGAAAGTTCCAGATTGGTCTCTACCATTCGAACTTATGTGTGATGCTAACTATTATGCAATAGGGGATGTTTGGGGCCAAAGAAAAGACAAACATGCTCATGTCATATACTACGCTAACCAGACTCTTACCGGACCACAACTCAATTACTCCAGTATAGAGAAGGAGTTGCTAGCGGTAGTCTTTCCTCTTGATAAATATCGGTCCGACCTTATCGATTCTCCCATCACTTTCTTCACCGACCATACGGCATTGAAATACCTACTTGCGAAGAAAGATGCAAAACCACGCCTCACAAGGTGGATCCTACTCCTGCAAGAGTTTAATCTCTCCATTAAAGATAAGAGGGGAGTAGAAAACGTTGTTACCGACCACTTATCATGGCTTTCGTCTAACATACCAAGTGATCCAATACCCATAGATGAATACTTCCCAGATGAGCAACTCTTTACTACATCTTCTTTGCCCTGGTTTGCGGATATAGTGAACTATCTTATCACGGGAGTCGTCCCTCCCAATTAGACACCGCAAGATAAGAAGAGGTTCATTACTTGGTCGTGCATATTTTTCTATGATGATCCGTTCCTGTTTAAATATTACGTCGACCAAATCATCCGACGTTGTGTAGCGGATGATGAAATCCCTAAAGTCATCTAATTTTGCCATTCGAAAGCTTAGGGAGGTCACTTTTCGATAAAAAAGACAACCGCTAAGATCCTTCAATGCGGTCTCTATTGGCCCACAGTCTTCTAGGATGTGAATAACTATTGCAAATCCTACGATAGGTGCCAAAGGATGGGGGTGATCATCCGATGAGGCATGATGCCATTAACCCCAATACTCATTATTGAGATCTTCGACTGCTGGGGTATTGACTTCATGGGCCCTTTTCCCCCATATTTTGGTTTCCTATACATCCTTATCGCGATAGATTACGTTTTTAAATGGGTGGAAGTTATAGCTACCAAGACCAATGACAATAAAGTGGTGATTAGGTTCCTACAGGAACACATACTTTCCCTCTTTGGTGATTCGAAAGCGATAATCAGTGATAATGGCATGTACTTTTGCAACAAGCCATTCGAGAAGCTCATGAGAAAGTATGGAATCGCTCACAAGGTTGGAACAACCTATCACCCATAAACAAATGGGCAAGTCGAACTAGTGAATCAAGAGATCAAGAACATTCTCGAGAAGACCGTCAATCCCACTCGGAAATATTGGTCACTTCAATTGAACGATTCACTATGGGCCTATCGTACCGCATACAAAAATCCGCTCGGTATGTCCCCATTCTGCTTTTTGTATGGAAAACCTTGCCATATTCCCATGGAATTAGAGCACAAGGCATACTGGGCAATTAAGAAGATGAATTATGACATGGATAGAGCCGGTGAAGCTCGCAAGCTTCAATTAAATGAGTTAGAAGAGATACATAATGATGGAAAAAATTTCCAAAGAATGGACGAAACTCGCTCACGATAACATCATTCGACGTAAAGAGTTCTTCCCGGACAAAAATTTCTTCTCTATAACTCTCGACTTCATCTTTTTTTTGAGTAAGTTGCAGTCGCGATGGTCTGGCCCGTTCGTTGTAAAGAATGTATTCCCTCATGGAGGTGTTGAGTTAGATGATTTGAAAGGGGGAAATACATTCAAAGTAAATGGACAACGCCTAAATCCATATCTAGAGGCATGTGTGGAAGAAGTCGACACCGTTTGGTTGTCGAACCTCATTTACAGGGTCGATTGAGCTAACAAAAGAGGTCGTCGCACCCCCGAAGCGTATGGGGTGAATTCTTGGGTATAGTAGTTATGCTTTGATAGATTAGATTGAGTCCGTAGGTAGGTTACGTTAGGTTAGGGTTAAGATCACGCATTCCAACATAACATTCATGAGGGCATCTAGGAATTCTAGTGTAACAACCCGTGTAATTTTGGGGTATTTTTCAAAATAAAGAGGAAAAATAAATTTTTAGATAAAATTATTTTTATTGCTCAAATATGTTGGTTATTATTTTTAAAGGCGAGAATTTCAAACGGTTTCGAAAACGGAGCTAAAACGGATTTTATAATTTTTTTCCCTTATAATTTTTTCGAGGCGAACTGTCAGATTTTAGGCATGATCGATCGATCGATGCCTAGGGTCAATCGATCGACCACCCCAGAAAATGTGCACAGCAGGTAATTTTTATGAAGTTGTTTTGGTTTCCAACTCTTAGAATTTTTACCATATATAAAGGGATCGTGGGCTATTGTTTTGGAACAGCCTTGGAGCACAAAAATACTCAGAAAACATATTTTCTTTTCCTCTCTTTTATACACAAACAATACCCTTTTATTTATGCATTCAACCTTAGGTTTTTGGAGGTGTTCTTGGGGATGTTTTGAGGTTGATCTGGGAGGAAGTTTTGAGGATGTTTGAGGACTGATTTTGATGGTGTTATTTGCGTTTCTGGGCAGATTTATCGTTGGTTTCTCATCATGGTTTGAGGTATGGGGTTTTACACAATATGCTCGTAAATCTCGCGAGTGTTTATTTCGTTGAATTCTTTTTATCTAGGTAAGTAGGGGTGTTTACTGAAGTGAATCAGGGTGGTTAGATTTATGTTCGAGCAAAGCAAGATAGCTCGGGGTTTATTTTGCGCAAGGACTAGTGATAGTAAGGGTGCGGTATTTTATAGTCTTTGGCAGCATGAGGGTAAGCGTATATACTTTTGTGTTGAGAGACAAATATTTTGTGGGGAGAAGTTTGGACGTTAGTACATGGGTTGGGTACCCGAGCAGTAGATATATATGTGATATTACTACGGGTCTGAAGTTATATTACGGGTCATGACTAGCATAGTCGGGTAACTTTCGTGCAGTAAAGCGCGGGGATAGCGTTTATGGGCACCCGGGTTACTTAAGGCAAATTTTGTGCGGTTAAGCACGGGTACAGGGCGTGTGGGCACCCTGGTTAATTTAAATGCAAACTTGTGTAACGTATGGTTAGAAGCGGATGGGATAGATATAGCGATCTTAAAGGCACATGACTAGAGAGTAATATGCAAAGCTTGGTACATTACGCTCATCTTAATTTCGAGGAAGAAATTCCTTTGTAAGGGGGGGAGTATGTATCACCCCGTAATTTTGAGGATTTAATATTTAATTATTTTTGGGAGTAATAAAAATATTTAAATTGGAGAAACTTAAATTCATCTGTTGGAGAATTTATTTGAGTGAGCCGAATTATTTATAATTGGCGACCTTTAAGTTTAATTATTCGAATTAATGCATGTCACATTTTGAGGTCGAAATTTGGAGATGTCAAAAAGTATTTCGGATGGAAATTCTGAGTGCGCGGTTGCATCCGGATGGGTCGTGATAGTCAGAAAAGAGTACCCGGGGGTACTAATTGGGTCTCGGAGTATTTTTGGGCATAGCCGGGCCCACATGGGGTGAGTTGGGACATATTGATTAGGCCCACAGGGCCAAAAACGGGATTTAGTGTTTCTAACCTAATTGAGAGATTAGGGAATGACAGTCAACACAACTCTAAGCCTAGGGCTTGAGAAGGAAATTGGAGGAAAGCAAATTAAGAGCCAATTTGGGAATTTTGGAGCTAAATTAAGGGACTACACCAACGGATCAGACTCTACGAACAATTCCAGGCAAGTGGTTAAGTGTTGTGATTTCTAAACTGATGATAATCAATTCATTTGGAGCCAAATTAAGGGACTACACCAACGGATCAGACTCTACGAACAATTCCAGGCAAGTGGTTAACTGCTGTGATTTCTAAACTGATGATAATCAACAATTCCATGCAAGTGGTTAACTGTTTTGATTTCTAAACTGATGATAATCAATTCATATAAAAATGTATAAATCAAAATTAGTTTTGGGTGTGTAACCAAAATTTAAATTGGGTTTTTTGGAAAATTGATATACCTTAATGGGATTAAGGGTGATATTAATCGTGTTTACGATTCTAGAATGTAGAGGAAATGAATCGTATGTTAAAACCAGTAAGAGTAAATGGTTAATTTCTGTTAATATTAATGAAATTCGTTTTGGAGATTTGAAACCCGGATAATACCCAAATCGGGAAAATGTTGGAATAAATGGTTATTGACAATGAATTAAGGTCTGTGGGATGTTTAGACCCTTTTCTTATGGGGAGGATATGTTATTTGTATTTGGGTAAGGGTTTAGATTGAGAACCAAAGCTTTAGGTTTTGTCCATGGCTGATAGTGGGCTGGAGAGGACGAATACTGGAACGATCGATCGATCGACCCAGGGGATTCGATCGATCGATGATGCGGAAATCTGGGTAGTTCGGCCAGTTGGTTATATAAAGGGAAATTTATTTGAATGTTAAGTTTCATACATTAATAAGTGATAGATAATTATGAAACAAATATTCCTAGCGATTATGGGTGAAAGGAATTGGGACTAGGATGAATTTATGTGGGGCACTTTATGGATGGATTAGAGAAATTGTATTCCAAAATAGTGAGATGCCGATCAAGTGGGCGACTCTGGGTATGTCGATAATTATAGGTAAATATAATTGGGGAATTTGTGGAGATGAATATATGACACATTGTGGGCGAATATGTGGGTATGAAATCATGAGATGTAAGATGGACTAAGTGAGTGAGTCCGGGTATATTGGTTAAGTGACACCGAAGTATTAAATTAATTATTGAGAGAGTAATTAATTAAGAGTCGGAACATAGACTCGGGAAATATTAAGTTATGGGACAACTGAGCGAGTCCGGGTAGGATGGTTAGGCGATGCCAAGTAATCAAATTAATTGAGGTGTTAATTAATTTAATTAGAGTCGGTTTGTAGACTCGGGTAGGTATTTAATTAATAGGTGTGATAATTAATTTAATTAGAGTCGGATTGTAGACTCGGGTAGGTATTAAATTAATAGGTGTGATAATTAATTTAATTAGAGTCGAATTTTAAACTCGGGTAAGAATTAAATTAATAGGTGTGATAATTAATTTAATTAGAGTCGGAATGTAAACTCGGGTAGGTATTTAATTAATAGGTGTGATAATTAATTTAATTAGAGTCGAATTGTAGACTCGGGTAAGTATTAAATTAATAGGTGTGATAATTAATTTAATTAGAGTCGGATTGTAGACTCGGGTAGATATTAAATTAATGGGTGTAATAGTTAATTTAATTAGAGTCGGATTGTAGACTCGGGTAAGTATTAAATTAATAGGTATGATAATTAATTTAATTAGAGTCGGATTGTAGACTTGGAAAGGTATTAAATTAATAGGTGTGATAATTAATTTAATTACAGTCGGATTGTAGACTCGGGTAAGTATTAAATTAATAGGTGTGATAGACTCGGGGAGTTATTAAATTAAGAACTGTGTTAATTAAATTAAATTAAATTAGAGTCGGACGATAGACTCGGGGAGTTGTTAAATTAATAAGTGTGTTAATTAATTTAATTAGAGCCAGACGGTAGACTCGTGGAGTTATTAAATTAATAAGTGTGTTAATTAATTTAATTAGAGTCGGACGATAGACTCGGGGAGTTGTTAAATTAATAAGGTGTGTTAATTAATTTAATTAGAGTCGGACGATAGACTCAGGGAAAGTATTATATTTAATTGAGGTGTGAATTAATTATATTAGAGTCGGACCATAGACTCGGAAAGATGATAAATTATTAAGTGAGAAAATTAATTATGTTGAGTCGGGCCACAGACTCAGGAAATTACAGGCTAGTGTACTGGATTTTGAGTAAACGGTAAAGTTGGGGTTTATATTATACATACAGTGTTGTGATAGTATATATATACGTGTATATATTGTGTGTGATATTAAATATCAGTGACTAGATATTTATTCAATTTATATACTCTAGTGCTATCAATGGAGGTTGCGCGATGTGGGTGAATCGCCTAGCTTGAGGAGTAGGGAGAGATTATCCTCTGGTCATAGCGTCCAGTATATGGGTGAGGGATTTATCTCACTTTCAAGGAAGGAATATGACCTCCTCCATTTCGTTTATGTTTTGGGCCAGGTTGTTGAGCGATTCCAACTTGGGTAACTAGGTTATGTGGGCACACCTTGTGAGATAGCACTTTAGAGGGAATCATACGGCGAGGGTATACTCGGAGGGGTGGATATACGTATGTTATATGTGTGGATCTTTTAGTAAAGATAGGTATATAATGGTATGAAATATTATATGCGCGTAATAATACAGTGTGTGATGTACTTACTTTGTATAACTTGCGACACGGTTATATGCTACTATTTAAGAAGGAGTTAATTAAGTTAATTGTGAGATAACTTATAATTCAAAAATCATTATACTCGGGTTAGAGTAGTATGGAAAGGGGAGGTTATACCAGGACTAGTTGGACAGGGTAGTACAACTAGGTGGGGGTTAAGGTAACCGTTAAGTGTGCACAATAGTGGAGGGGTGAGAATGTCCACAAGGGAGTGCGACACTAACTTAAATAGGAAGCGCATTCATGCATTTTAAATTACTGCAGTTAATTCACTTGCTAAATATTTTCAAAATGTTTTGGGTTCTAATCCTTGTGATAAAACTATTTTCAAAACCTTTTAGGTGTCCAGCGACAGGGACACCAGGATTGATATTCTATTCCAGGGACACAGAGTTGCAGCATATGTGGATGCTAGCAGGAGTTTGGATTTGACGCATCGGTCATTCATTCCTAGAGTAGGGATCATTTATCAGTCTCAGTTTTATTTAGGGATTGTCACCCAGTCTTCTCAGTACAACTTTCAGATGTATTTATTCAGGTGTTGGATGTTTATATTGGATTTCACTTTGGTGGCCGATGGTTTATTCGGCAAATTGTTTAATTATTCATTCCGTTGAGTTATATTCAGTTGTGTGAATGGATTATATTTATTTCCGCATGTACTGGTTGGGTTAATTAAAAAGTTAAAATTTGGCACCAGCTTTTGGAATACTAGGTGGTTAGTAAGTTTTAAAAAAAAATTCGACAGTGATGCTAAGGATAATCCAACTAGGATTCCTATTTTAATTTGGTATAGGACTGATCACCCAATATTTTATTAGGTGGGGTGTCACGATATGTAACACCCCGTAATTTGAGTATTTAATATTTAATTATTTTTGGGAGTAAAAAAAATATTTAAATTGGAGAAACTTAAATTCATGAGTAGGAGAATTTATTTGAGTGAGTCGACTTTTTTATAATTGGCGACCTTTAAGTTTAATTATCCGAATTAATGCGTGTCACATTTTGAGGTCGAAATTTGGAGATGTCAAAAAGTATTTCGGATGGCAATTCCGAGTGCACGATTGCATCCGGATGGGTCGAGATAGTCTGAAAAGAGTACCCGGGGGTAGTTATTGAGTTTCGGGGTATTTTTGGGCATAGCCGGGCCCACACGGGATGAGTTGGGCCATTTTAATTATGCCCACATGGCCAAAAACGGAATTTAGTGTTTCTAACCTAATTGAGAGATTAGGGAATGATAGTCAACACAACTCTAAGCCTAGGGCTTGAGAGGGAAATTGGGGGAAAGCAAATTAAGAGCCAATTTGGGGATTTTGGAGCCAAATTAAGGGACTACACCAACGGATCAGACTCTACGAACAATTTCAGGCAAGTGGTTACATGTTGTGATTTCTAAACTGATGATAATCAATTTATATCATAGTGATGTGTAAATCAAAATTGGTTTTGGGTGTGTAACCAAAATTTAAATTGGGTTTTTTGGAAAATTGATATACCTTAATGGGATTAAGGGTGAGATTAATCGTGTTTACGATTCTAGAATGTAGAGGAAATGAATCGTATGGTAAAACCAGTAAGAGTAAATCTTTAATTGTTTCTAATATGAATGAAATTCATATTGGAGATTCGAAGCCCGGATAATACCCAAATCGAGAAAACGTTGGAATAAATGGTTATTGACAATGAATTAAGGTCTGTGGGATGTTTAGACCCTTTTCTTATGTGGAGGATATGCTATTTGTATTTGGGTAAGGGTTTAGATTGAGAATCAAAGCTTTAGGTTTTGTCCATGGCTGACAGTGGGCTGGAGAAGACGAATACTGGAACGATCGATTGATCGACCCAGGGGGTTCGATCGATCGATGATGCGGAAATCTGGGCAGTTCGGCCAATTGGTTATATAAAGGGAAATTTATATGAAAGTTAAGTTTCATACATTAATAAGTGATAGATAATTATGAAACAAATATTCCTAGCAATTATGGGTGAATGTAATTGGGACTAGGATGAATTTATGTGGGACACTTTATGGATGGATTGGAGAAATTGTATTCCAAAATAGTGAGATACGGATCAAGTGGGCGAGTTCGGGTATGTCGCTAAATATAAGGAAATATAATTGGGGAATTTGTGGAGATCAATATGTGACACATTGTGGGCGAATATGTGGGTATGAAGTTATGAGATGTAAGATTGACCAAGTGAGTGAGTCCGGGTATATTGGTTAAGTGACACCAAAGTATTAAATTTATTATTGAGAGAGTAATTAATGTAGAGTCGGAACATAGACTCGGGAAATATTAAGTTATGAGCCAAGTGAGCGAGTCCGGGTAGGATGGTTGGGCGATGCCAAGTAATCAAATTAATTATGGTATTAATTAATTTAATTAGAGTCGGATTATAGACTCGGGTATGTATTAAATTAATAGGTGTGATAATTAATTTAATTAGAGTCGGATTGTAGACTCGGGTAGGTATTAAATTAATAGGAGTGATAATTAATTTAATTAGAGTCGAATTCTAGACTCGGGTAACTATTAAATTAATAGGTGTGATAATTAATTTAATTAGAGTCGGATCGTAGACTCGGGTAGGTATTAAATTAATGGGTGTGATAATTAATTTAATTAGAGTCGGATTGTAGAATCGGGTAAGTATTAAATTAATAGGTGTGATAATTAATTTAATTAGAGTCGGATTGTAGACTCGGGTAGATATTAAATTGATTGGTGTAATAGTTAATTTAATTAGAGTCGGATTGTAGACTCGGGTAAGTATTAAATTAATAGGCGTGATAATTAATTTAATTAGAGTCGAAAATTAGACTCGGGTAGGTATTAAATTAATAGGTGTTATAATTAATTTAATTACAGTCGGATTGTAGACTCGGGTAAGTATTAAATTAATAGGTGTGATAATTAATTTAATTAGAGTCGGATTGTAGACTCGGGGAGTTATTAAATTAATAAGTGTGTTAATTAAATTAAATTAAATTAGAGTCGGACGATAGACTCGGGGAGTTGTTAAATTAATAAGTGTGTTAATTAATTTAATTAGAGCCAGACGGTAGACTCGATGAGTTATTAAATTAATAAGTGTGCTAATTAATTTAATTAGAGTCGGACGATAGACTCGGGGAGTTGTTAAATTAATAAGGTGTGTTAATTAATTTAATTAGAGTCGGACGATAGACTCGGGGAAAATATTATATTTAATTGAGGTGTGAATTAATTATATTTGAGTCGGACCATAGACTTGGGAAGATGATAAATTATTAAGTGAGAAAATTAATTATGTTGAGTCGGGCCACAGACTCGGGAAATTACAGGCTAGTGTACGGGATTTTGAGTACACGGTAAAGTCGGGGTTTATATTGTATATATACGGTGTAGTGATAGTATATAAATACGTGTATATATTGTGTGTGATATTTAATATCAGTGACTAGATATTTATTCAATTTACTTACTCTAGTGCTATCAAGGGAGGTTGCGCGATGTGGGTGAATCCCCTAGCTTGAGGAGTAGGACGAGTATATCCCCATGTCATAGAGTTCGGTATATGGGTGAGGGATATATCTCACTTTCAGGGAATGAATATGAGTGCCTCCATTTCGTTTATGTTTTGGGCCAGATTGTTGAGCGATTCCAACTTGGGTAACTAGGTTATGTGAGCACACCTAGTGAGATAGCACTTTAGAGGGAATCATCCGGCGAGGGTATACTCGGAGCGATGGATATACGTATGTTATATGTGTGGATGTTTTAGTAAAGGTACATATATAATGGTATGAAATATTATATGCGGGTAATAATACAGTGTGTGATGTATTTACTTTATATAAAATGCGACACGGTTATATGCTACTATTTAGAAATGAGTTAATTAAGTTAATTGTGAGATAACTTATAATTCAAAAATCATTATACTGGAGTTAGAGTAGTGTGGAAAGGGGAGGTTATACCAGGCCTAGTTGGACGGGGTAGTACAACTTGGTGGGGGTTAAGGTAATCGCTAAGTGTGCACAATAGTGGAGGGGTGAGAATATCCACAAGGGAGTGCGACACTAACTTAAATATGAAGCGCATTCATGCTATTTAAATTACTGCAGTTAATTCACTTGCTAAATATTTTCAAAATGTTTTGGGTTCTAACCCTTGCTATAAAACTATTTTCAAAACCTTTTAGGTGTCCAGCCACAGGGACGCCAGGATTGATATTCTATTCTAGGGACACGGAGCTGGAGCTTATGTGGATGCTAGCAGAAGTTTGGATTAGACGCATTATTCATTCATTCCTAGAGTAGGAATCATTTATCAGTCTCAGTTTTATTTAGGGCTTGTCGCCCAGTCTTATCAATACAGCTTTCAGATGTATTTATTCAAGTGTTGGATGTTTATATTGGATTTCACTTTGGTGGCCGATGGTTTATTCGGCCAATCGTTTAATTATTCATTCTGTTGAGCTTTATTCAGTTGTGTGAATGGATTATATTTATTTCCGCACGTACTGGTTGGGTTAATTAAAAAGTTAAAATTTGGCACCAGCTTTTGGAATACTAGGTGGTTAGTAAGTTTTAAAAAGTTTTTCGACAGTGATGCTAAGGATGATCCAACTAGGATTCCTGTTTTAATTTGGTATAGGACTGATCACTCAGTATTTTATTAGGCAGGGTGTCACAGATATGTAACAACCCCTAATTTTGAGGATTTAATATTTAATTATTTTTTGCAGTAATAAAAATATTTTAATTAGAGAAACTTAAATTCATGAGTTGGAGAATTTATTTGAGTGAGCCGAATTATTTATAATTGGCGACCTTTAAGTCTAATTATTCGAATTAATGCGTGTCAGATTTTGTGGTCGAAATTTTGAGATGTCAAAAAGTATTTCAGATGGCAATTTCGATTGCGCGGTTGCGTCCAGATGGGTCGAGATAGTCTGAAAAGAGTACCCATAAGTAGTAATTAGGTCTCGGGGTATTTTTAGGCATAGTCGGGCCCATACGGGATGAGTTGGGCCATTTTAATTAGGCCCATGTGGACAAAAATGGGATTTAGTGTTTCTAACCTAATTGAGAGATTAGGGAATGGTAGTCAACACAACTCTAAGCCTAGGGCTTGAGAGGGAAATTGCGGGAATCAAATCAAGTGCCAATTTGGGGATTTTGGAGCCAAATTAAGGGACTACACCAATGGATCAGACTCTACGAATAATTCCAGGCAAGTGGTTAACTGTTGTGATTTCTTAAAATATGATAATCAATTCATATCATAGTGATGTGTAAATCAAAATTAGTTTTGGGTGTGTAACCAAAATTTAAATTGGGTTTTTTGGAAAATTGATACACCTTAATGGGATTAAGGGTGAGATTAATCGTGTTTATGATTCTAGAAGGTAGAGGAAATGAATCGTATGTTAAAACCAATAAGAGTAAATGGTTAATTGTTGTTAATATGAATGAAATTCGCATTGGAGATTTGAAACCCAGATAATACCCAAATCGGGAAAACGTTGGAATAAATGGTTATTGAGGATGAATTAAGGTCTGTGGGATGTTTAGACCATTTTCTTCTGTGGAGGATATGTTATTTTTATTTGGGTAAGGGCTTAGATTCAGAATCAAAACATTAGGTTTCATCCATGGCTGACAGTGGGCTGGAGAGGAAGAATATTGGAACGATCGATCGATCGACCCAAGAGGTTCAATCGATCGACGATGCGGAAATCTGGGCAGTTCGGCCTGTTGGTTATATAAAGGGAAATTTATTTGAAAGTTAAGTTTCATACATTAATAAGTGATAAATAATTATGAAACAAATATTCCTAACAATTATGGGTGAAAGTAATTGGGACTAGGATGAATTTATTTGGGGCACTTTATGGATGGATTGGAGATATTGTATTCCAAAAGAGTGAGATACGGATCAAGTGGGCGAGTCCGGGTATGTCGATAATTATAGGTAAATATAATTGGGAAATTTGTGGAGATGAATATGTGACACATTGTGGAGGAATATGTGGGTATGAAATTATGAGATGTAAGATGGACCAAGTGAGTGAGTCCGGGTATATTGGTTAAGTGACACCAAAGTATTAAATTAATTACTGAGAGAGTAATTAATGTAGAGTCGGAACATAGACTCAAGAAATATTAAGTTATGGGCCAAGTGAGCGAGTCCGCGTAGGATAGTTGGGCGATGCCAAGTAATCAAATTAATTGAGGTGTTAATTAATTTAATTACAGTCGGATTGTAGACTCGGGTAGGTATTAAGGTGTGATAATTAATTTAATTAGAGTCGGATTGTAGACTCGGTTATGTATTAAATTAATAGGTGTGGTAATTAATTTAATTAGAGTCGAATTGTAGACTCGGGTAAGTATTAAATTAATAGGTGTGATAATTAATTTAATTAGAGTCGGATCGTAGACTCGGGTAGGTATTAAATTAATGTGTGTGATAATTAATTTAATTAGAGTCGGATTGTAGAATCCGATGAGTATTAAATTAATAGGTGTGATAATTCCTTTAATTAGAGTCAAATTGTAGACTCGGGTAAGTATTAAATTAATAGGTGTGATAATTAATTTAATTAGAGTCGGATTGTAGACTCGGGTAGATATTAAATTAATGGGTGTAACAGTTAATTTAATTAGAGTCGGATTGTAGACTCGGGTAAGTGTTAAATTAATAGGTGTGATAATTAATTTAATTAGAGTCGGATTGTAGACTCGGGTAGGTATTAAATTAATTGGTGTGATAATCAATTTAATTACAGTCGGATTGTAGACTCGGGTAAGTATTAAATTAATAAGTGTGATAATTAATCTAATTAGAGTCGGATTGTAGACTCGGGGAGTTATTAAATTAATAAGTGTGTTAATTAAATTAAATTAAATTAAATTAGAGTCGGACGATAGACTCGGGGAGTTGTTAAATTAATAAGTGTGTTAATTAATTTAATTAGAGCCAGACGGTAGACTCGATGAGTTATTAAATTAATAAGTGTGTTAATTAATTTAATTAGAGTCGGACGATAGACTCGGGGAGTTGTTAAATTAATAAGGCGTGTTAATTAATTTAATTAGAGTCGGACGATAGACTCGAGGAAAGTATTATATTTAATTGAGGTGTGAATTAATTATATTTGAGTCGGACCATAGACTTGGGAAGATGATAAATTATTAAGTGAGAAAATTAATTATGTTGAGTCGGGCCACAGACTCAGGAAATTACAGGCTAGTGTACGGGATTTTGAGTACACGATATAGTCGGGGTTTATATTGTATATATACGGTGTAGTGATAGTATATAAATACGTGTCTATATTGTGTGTGATATTAAATATCAGTGACTAGATATTTATTCAATTTATATACTCTAGTGCTATCAAGGGAGGTTGCGCGATGTGGGTGAATCCCTTAGCTTGAGGAGTAGGGCGAGTATATCCCCAGGTCATAGCGTCCGGTATATGGGTGAGGGATTTATCTCACTTTCATTGAAGGAATATGACCGCCTCCATTTCGTTTATGTTTTGGGCCAATTTGTTGAGCGATTCCAACTTGGGTAACTCGGTTATGTGAGCACACCTAGTGAGATAGCACTTTAGAGGGAATCATCTGGCGAGGGTATACTCGGAGGGATGGATATACGTATGTTATATGTGTGGATGTTTTAGTGAAGGTACGTATATAATGGTATGCAATATTATATGCGGGTAGTAATACAGTGTGTGATGTATTTACTTTATATAACTTGCCACACGGTTATATGCTACTATTTAAGAAGGAGTTAATTAAGTTAATTGTGAGATAACTTATAATTCAAAAATCATTATACTCGAGTTAGAGTAGTATGCAAGGGGAGGTTATACCAGGACTAGTTGGAAGGGGTAGTACAACTTGGTGGGGGTTAAGGTAACCGTTAAGTGTGCACAATAGTGGACTGGTGAGAATGTCCACAAGGGAGTGCGGCATTAACTTAAATATGAAGTGAATTCATGCATTTTCATTTACTGCAGTTAATTCACTTGCTAAATATTTTCAAAATGTTTTGGGTTCTAACCCTTGCTATAAAACTATTGTCAAAACCTTTTAGGTGTCCAGCCACAGGGACGCTAGGATTGATATTCTATTCTAGGGACATGGAGCTGCAGCACATGTGGATGCTAGAAGGATTTTGGATTAGACGCATCGTTCATTCATTTCTAGAGTAGGAATCATTTATCAGTCTCAGTTTTATTTAGGGCTTATCGCCTAGTATTCTCAGTAAAGATTTCAGATGTATTTATTCAGGTGTTGGATGTTTATATTGGATTTCACTTTGGTGGCCGATGGTTTATTCGGCAAATTGTTTAATTATTCATTCTGTTGAATTTTATTCAGTTGTGTGAATGGATTATATTTATTTCCGCATGTACTGGTTGGGTTAATTAAAAAGTTAAAATTTGGTACCAGCTTTTGGAATACTAGGTGGTTAGTAAGTTTTAAAAAGTATTTCTACAGTGATGCTAAGGATGATCCAACTGGGATTCCTGTTTTAATTTGGTATAAGACTGATCACCCGGTATTTTATTAGACGGGGTGTCATAGATGGTATCAGAGCATCAGTTTCTAGTGTCCTTAAGATCTGTGCGGGTTTTCACATTTCGGCTTAGCAATCTTTGATATAGAGCCCTATCATAGGATTGTTGTATTCTTATACGTATAAGCATTTACATTCTTCTTGCAAATTTATATTTGAGGGTGAACTCATACAATTCGAGTCTTATTCCAGATGCCGCCAAGAGAGGGAGCAGCTAGGGCAGGAGGGGGAGTTGAGACTAGGGAGGCTCATCAGGAGCAAGATTACCGTAGAAACTTCCAGAGGTGATTTTGGAAGCACAGGTAACTGAACTAGTGGCACAGGCAGTTGAAGCGACGGGGGTCGCAATGGCAGGGTACTTTTCCCAGAATCAGCCACAAGTGTTAGTGGCGCCAGATGTTCAGGCTCGCGCGAGATCCTGGGGGTGGCAACAAGTACGAGAGATTTTTCAAGAGTGGACATCCACCAGAGCTACAAGGGGTGCAGTTGTAGTACTAGAGTGTCAAGTAAGGGAGATGTCCAACATCACCTACGCATGGGAGATTGCGATGAGGTGCGAAAGAAAATGCTAGCCACTTATAGTTAGTGGGAGCAGCGCTACAGTGGTGGGAGTTGATCACCACGATCGAGGAAAGGGATACGCTAGCTATTGCAAGGTTTTGGGTGTGGTTCAACCAAACGTATTTTCCTCCAGCGGTTGAGACCGAAATGAGGAGAAAATTTAGAAAGGTGACTTGGGGAGACCGTTTAGTGGTCGATTACGAGGAAGAATTCACTCGGTTAGAAAATTTCGTACCAGATGAGGTAAACAATGAAGAGAGAAAGAAAGTAAAGTTTATGGATGGGTTAGTCTGGAGAATCAGACAACATTTAATTGTTAATTCCGCATTAGTAGCTTATACTGATGTCGTTAACGCAACACTCAGGTACTGTCAGAAATATCGCTTCCACGTGAAAGGAAGCAGGAAGAGACTGGAAACTAGCCAGTTGGATAAAATAGGAGGGAATAGTACCAGTGGGGTATCCCATCGGAAGACACGGGGAGATCAGGGGCAGGATTCCGACAGGGACATCATGTCAAACGATTTAGAACTGGAGGCTATCGGAAGGATGGCCAGGAATTCCAATAAGGTCGGCATGGAAGGGACTAGTGGGAGGGTGAATGTATTAGAAGGTGTTTCATTTGTGGGGGAAGCAAGAAACATGAAGAGAGATTATCTTAAGCGAGGCAGGGGTCAACTACAGGACGAGGTTCTGGATGTACAACCACCAAAGAAAGTCTTGGGCGCATTCGAGTAGGAAGAAGATGCTCCAGAACCCGAGGATCAGCTGTTGCAAATGGAGTATGGAGGTAATTCTTTTTTACCCTATGGACGTGGGGAATATTTTTGAGTGACAAAGAGGATGTCACAGTATAAGACTTATTTGTTTCACTACAGTTCGCAAGTGTGTCGAATTCAGTGGGTGCGTTAGCTGTAGCAGCCATAGTATGTGGATAAACTTTCCGTGGGGTGGAGGATTTTCTTTGGAGTTCTTCACGGGAGAGTGGAGGTGTACACTGAGTGAAGGTTTGAATTATGCGAGTATTTACTACTTTTGAGAATTTTGGGAGTAGAGTTTATAGTATTTTTTAAATATCAGCTGGATAGCGATGGAATTTAACTATTGTGGGTAGTGGTCTTAAGTTTTGGTGTTCGCGACAACATGAGATGATTGGTACTAGGTATCATTTGAGAGGGCGTTTAGACTATGTATATGTGTGTATATATGTTATATCGTGTGGTGCGATAGACACAAAGTGAGGTCTTGTGTTATCACATTTTATCCAGGTAAGTAGGGGTGTTTACTAAAGTGAATCAGGGTGGTTAGATTTATGTTCGAGCAAAGAGAGATAGCTCAGGGTTTATTTTGCGTAAGGACTAGTGATAGTAAGGGCGCGGTATTTTATATTGTCTTTGGCAGCATGAGGGTAAGCGTATATACTTTTGTGTTGAGAGACAAATATTTTGTGGGGAGATGTTTGGACGTTAGTACATGGATTGGGTACCCGGGCAGTAGATATATCTATATATATATATATATATATATATATATATATATATATGTGTGTGTGTGTGTGTGTGTGTGTGTGTGATATGACTACGGGTCCAAAGTTATATTACGGGTCACGACTAGCATAGTCGGGTAACTTTCTTGCAGTAAAGCGCGGGGATAGGCTGTATGGGCACCCGGGTTAATTAAGGCAAATTTTGTGCGGTTAAGCACGGGTATAGGGCGTGTGGGCGCCCTGGTTAATTTAAATGCATACTTGTGTAACGTATGGTTAGAAGAGGATGGGATAGATATAGCGAGCTTAGAGGCACATGACTAGAGAGTAATATGAAAAGCTTGGGACATTACGCTCATCTTAATTTCGAGGACGAAATTCCTTTGTAAGGGGGGGAGTATGTAACACCTCGTAATTTTAAGGATTTAATATTTAAATATTTTTTGACCCGGTTAATGTGTTGTTGAGAAATTTATTGACAAAATGCTATTGAGATTTGCATTCGATTTGTATATTCGTATTCGTATTGTTACGTTTTATTCATCGCTAACATTTTTGTTGAGCATCTTCCTACCGTATTGTGTACTTCCCCATATTTTCTTTTAGTGGCAGGTTAACACGGATTTGAGTGCTATGGACCAATTGTGATGAATTTAGCGAGGATTATTTTGGGAAGAGTTTAATACCAGAGATGAGAAGACTTGTATTATTTTGATGTATAGAGCATTTGGAGATTTATTTGTTTTTGAGATAGTTAGTTTGTTGTAATTATTTCGAGAGAATTGTTGTATTAATTTGAAGATTGAGATTATTGGTTTCTCGTTTGTATTGTGGGATTTTTAGATGCTCTATACCTTACTATTTGTGGAATTGATTTAGTTTATCGACAGTAGCGCTCTATTCGCTCTCCCAAGGCGGATGGGGTGTTACAGAATGTATCAGAGCTTAGGTATACGACCACCCTCGGGTCTTGGGTTTTGGGCCTGTTGCATTTTTGTGGCGCATATTTTTGGAGATAGAAATTTTTAGATGATCGTTTCGTGTTAGGCATCTAGATTAGATGTGAGGAAATTATTTTTGGAGACGAGATTATTTTGGAGATGTTGGCCTGATTTTTTAGAGTTAGGCATTTGGCAAATTTCGAGGGCGAAATTCCATTGTGAGTGGGGAAGTGTAACAACCCGCGTAATTTTGGGGTATTTTTCAAAATATAGAGGAAAAATAAATTTTTTGGCAAAATTATTTTTATTGCTCAAATATGTTGGTTATTATTTTTAAAGGAGAGAATTTCAAACGATTTCGAAAATGGGGTTAAAACGGACCCTTATAATTTTTTCAAGGAGAACTGTCAGATTTTAGGCATAATCGATCGATCGATGCCTGGGGTCGATCGATTGACCACCCCAGAAAACGTGCGCAGCAGGTAATTTTTTAGAAGTTGTTTTGGTTTCCAACTCTTGGTATTTTTACCTTATATAAAGGGATCGTGGGCTATTGTTTTGGAATAGCCTTGGGCACAAAAATACTCAGAAAACATATTTTCTTTTCCTCTCTTTTATACACAAACAGTACCCTTTTATTTATGCATTGAACCTTAGGTTTTTGGAGGTGTTCTTGGGGCTGTTTTGAGGTTGATCTTGGAGGAAGTTTTGAGGATGTTTGAGGACTTATTTTGATGGTGTTATTTGCGTTTCTGGGCAGATTTATCGTTGGTTTCTCATCGTGGTTTGAGGTATGGGGTTTTACATAATATGCTCCTAAATCTTGCGAGTGTTTATTCCGTTGAATTCTTTTTAATTAAACTCATATTTGAAAGGTTAAATTCTTGGAAATCTGGAAAAATAATTGTTGGAATTATTTTGATTCATGTGGTATTATTCATGTTGTTGTTGAGCACGTTGTCATGAGATTTTAATATGGCATGGACGTTGGGCACCCGCCAAAATTCTTGCTTCCAAGGGCTATGACTTGATAAAGCATATGCAGATGGGGTGAGGCCTGGTGACCCAGTTAATGTGTTGTTGAGAAATTTATTGATAAAATGCTATTAAGATTTGCATTTGATTTGAATATTCGTATTCATATTGTTACGTTTTATTCAACGCTAACATATTTGTTGAGCATCTTTCCTGTCGTATTGTGTACTTCCCCATATTTTCTTTTAGTGGCAGGTCAGCGCGGATTTTGGGCGATTTGAATTTGATTGAGATGATTTATAGCGAGGATTATTTTGGGGAGATTTTTAATACAAGAGAGAAGACTTGTATTTATTTATTTTGATGTATAGAGCATTGGAGATTTATTTTCGTTGTTGTATTTATTCGAGAGACTTGGTTGTATTTGTATTTGAAGATATTTGAGACTAGTGGTTTCTCTTTTTTTGTTTGGGATTTAGATGCTCTATACCTTGTTATATTGTGGATTTAGTTAGTTTTATCGATAGTAGCGCGTCGTTCTCTCTCTCCGGGCGGGCGAGGTGTTACTTCTAGTGGGAGAATAAGTGCAAGCGTTTAGAAATTTAAGAGAATAGGATTCCAGTGTGGAGAAAAGGGGTTCTGTCACGATGGAACCGAACCGAATCCCCAAGCCGGATCGGTTCGATTTGGAAAAATCGAAAAAAATAAATAACCCGAGAACTGAACCGAATCTCCCCTATATCGGATCGATTTGGTTCCTGCGACTTTGCTTCTTACCTAGGAACACATTCAACCCCTATCCCCACTCTTCCCCCCATTCTTCCCCTTTTCCCTCTAACACAACCACCCCTTTTCTCACCAAAAATCCTCACCCAAACCCCTCCCCACCACCTATAAAAACCTCCCCTTCCCTACTCTTCCATTCACACCTTCACATATTTCCCTCTCTACAAGCCCTAATTTTTCCTCTCCTAATTACAAGCTTTACAAATGGCCAATCGAGCTCTCCCCGCCAAATATCTGTCCACCGACATTCTGCCTAACGAAAATGGGCAATACCGCTCTCACATGGAGCATGTATGGTGTGAACAATTTTTCAGTTTTTCCCGCCAATTGCACATCGAACGGATTGTCAACTGGGATGAGCTACCGCGCCCCGTCACCACCCTTTTCCGCCAGCGGGGGTGGGCACAATACCTGCAAGAGCCTCATCCAGTCGTCTGGGCGGACGAAGTTCGGGCCTTCTATGGCATTCTTGTCTGCACGAACGACTTTGTGTGCCAATCCTTTGTTGACGGTCACCCTATTCCATTCACCTTATCCATCCTTGTCCGTAAGCTTGCTGAAAAGGGCGTTCCCCACCCGAAAGTATACGACTACCCCACCAATGCCCCCATCATTCCCAAATAGCAATGCATTGACCGACTAGCGCCCGATGAGATTTGGGACCGAGGTACTTTCCCCGTGGGCTGTCTCAACGACAAGGCACGCATCATGTTCCATATCGTGTGCGCCAACTTGCTTCAAACTTCCATTGACTCGGCGATGCACCCTCACCAAGCGACGCTCATGTACCACCAGAATTCAGCTTAAAAATGGCCCGTACGCTTTACACGGATATCATTTTTGCAACCTGGGAGGAAAAAGCTACAGTATCCCTCCCTTATGCACGCCTCATCATGTCCCTCCTCGCCGATGTTGGTATCCAGCCACCTCAAGCTTTCCCACGCCTCCCGGAGCCCATTGGGAAGGTATCCCGCACGCGGAGTGCCCAGCAAAGGGTTGCCATTCGTGATCAATTTAGAGGCCGAGGAGGAAATCCTGTTGAAGAGTCAGTGGCAGAGGACATTGAGATGGAAGGGGGTGAAGAGGAAGAATACAATGAAGACGATGACTCAGATTTTGAGCCCCTAGGTGCTGATTTCGATAGATGGCTAGCAGCAGTGGAATCCCGTTTTGACGGATTCATCACCCAATACAACCAAGATCAAGCCTCCTATCGAAGGGACCAAGAGGATTATTGGAGATACACAAGGATGATGCATCAACTTCAAGCCCACCTCGATGAGCTCAACTTTAGCGGTCCCCCACCATCTTTCTTTTATGATCCCTATGATTCGTGCGCACCCGGGTCCTCAAATCAGCCCCCTTAATGAAGCCCATGACTATTTTTGTTGTGGTTGTTGGTTGTGTATGTGTGAAATGTTTATTTACTCAGTGTTGGTTGTGTGTTTTTTTTACCCCTATCCTATGTAACACAGATTGTTCTTTATCTATATCAATGCTGCATTTATGTTCCAATTTATTTGTTTTCTTTTTCCGCACTTTTAATTTGCATTGAGCTAGATTTTAGTCCTTTTTGCTTGAGGACAATGTAAAAGTCTAAGTTAGGGGGGGTCACAAGTGCGTATTTCTAAAACTTCACAAATTTTCAAAAATGCCCAAAAATTTTAAAAAAAAATCATAAAATCTTGAAAAATCCAAAAATATTTTTTGTTCAAAATAAATAAAAATTGGAATCTAAATTTTTCGAAAATGTCATTAAAAGTAGGTTTAAAGTCTCAAGTTTTAAAATTCAAAATGCACAAAGCCGAAATTGACCAAAGATGGAATTTGAGCGAACATAAGCGACTTAACGAATAAATGTGGAGATTAACAACCCCGGTGAGATTCGAGCCTTTCATCTTTATGAAATTTATAAATCAATTCGAGTTAATTGTTAACTCAAAGTTCTTTTCAGCATCTAATAAGTCGTCTAGGATCTCAATCCTTTCATTTTGATTGATTATAAAAAAATGTGTGTGATATTGCCTTGAAAAATGTGCAAAATTGATCTCTAAACTTAATTCATCTCGAAACGCACATGGTAACGCAATTAGTATTTTGGACAATGAAGTAGGCCTTTGTTTGTCACCCAAATATATTGGCCATAAAAAGTAGCGAAAAATTATCCTTTTGTAACCCAAATTGAGCCAAATAAATTTTTCCCTTTCGTTTGATAATTCGAAAAACCCCAATTGACCCGGAATTGTGAAAGTTGATAATCCCAGAAATTAAAGTCCGGAAAGTGCATAAAAAGGGCAAGAAAAAATAGCTATGCTCAAAAAAAATAGCAAGAAAAGAAAAGAAGTGAAAAACAGAAAAAAATAGAAAAAGAAGAAAAAAATGAGCAAAAGCCCAGAAATGCAATAACGGACATCATAAGAAAACTTTCCAATTCCAGATTTCCCGTGCCACTCTCATATTACCCAATACATCTTTAGCCCGAAAATGTCCTAACCGAGTCCAAAATTGCAAAATTGGTTACCGCGTGGAGAGCAAAAACACAAAAAGATAACTATTGATGTAAAAAATTAAATCACTCTAATTATTCAATCACAGATATATAAAATGAGACAAAGAATTTTTAAAGTGGTTCAGCCTTATAAGAATGGCCTACGTCCACTGTTGTGTTATTGCTGTTTGTATGGGAATTCTCGATTACAAATTATCTAAAGAAATACCGATCCAGGGTCCTCCTACAATGAGGATTGTACAATGTATTTATAGCCCTGGGGCTGTCATGTGAAAAGGTGATACATTAAATGATGTACATATGAAAGGGTAATACATTCAATGCCCTTTATGCGTGTGCGTCCGAATGATAAGAATTTAATGAATCAGTTGAACTGTTGATTATCCCGCTATTAATGCTTTGTTCGAGATGCAGCTCAGAGCGCCTGAGTTACTCGGACCGCCTAAGATTCTCCATACTCAAGAGTTCCTCGGAGAGGCATTGTTCCTCGGAGAGTGTGAATTCCTCGGAGAGTGTGAGTTCCTCGGAGAGTGTGAGTTCCTCGGAGAGTGTGAGTTCCTCAGGGAAGCAGTGTTCCTCGGGGAACTAGTCTTCCTCGTTGTAGTCTTATTCCTCGGAGCGCGTGGGTTCCTCGGAAGTGCTTATTGTTGCCATGTAGATAGCCACGTGTCTTCATATGATTGGTCCATGTCAGCAGATTAAATTTGGTATCAACAGAAGCCCCCAATGTTTCATAGTTCGAAATTTGAGGAGTATGGAACATTCTTTCTTGGAATATGGTAGCTTTAAATAGTCTTCCTGATTTTTAGGAACATTTCCCTTGTATTTATTTTTCCTTCCAAATTCATAGAATCATGTTTTTTGGGCTTTTCTGCGTGCTTCGATTCCCGTGTCACTTTTCATCTTTTTAGCCGCTGTTGTCCGCTTTGATTCCCGCGCTACTTTTCATCTTTTTAGCCATCGGTAACATAATCATCTTTTTTTGTAATCATTACTTCACCATTTCCCAAGGCAAGGTATTTAAACTTCACAGACACTCCCATCGTCTTCTACCTTTTCAAATTTTTATCTTCGAGTTTTACGTCGTCTCTTCCTACTCTCTTGTGCGTTCATCTTTTCCGTCGTTCGTTGTCAGCAGATCCATTCTTTTCCTATAAGATCTTCTTCTTTCTTCTTCATTTCTTTTATTCATCATCATGGTTTACTCTGTTGAGTCTCTTGAAAAGTTTTGCTCTGATTTTTCCATTCCCTCTTGGGTTGTCTTGGAAAAGCTTTCTGAACCTTCTAATTACTTCGATTTGGCTGAAAGACATTGGTTCCCCAGTCTCTTTTTTGCTGAGTGTGGATTTTCTTTTCCACCAAATCCCTCGTGTCTGAAATTCTGTCAGTACTTTGACGTTGTTCCTGCACGAATATCCCCCAACACATGGAGAATAGTTAATGGGGTGCATAGATTAAATCAAGTGCATGGAACTCGTATAGGAATTCTAGAAATCATGTACTGCTATAGATGGGCAGTTAATGATAATATTTTTTATTTAAAAACTAGATTTTTGAATAGAGCTTTAGTAGTCAATCTCCCTGATGCCAATAGGGATTATTTTGAACACGGGGTTGTCGTAAAAAATTGGCAACACCCTCCATTAACTGGAGATGAGGTTTACCAGGGTCCCAGATGCCCTCCTTATGGCAATGGGATAGGTTATTTTTATTTTATTTTATTTATTTTGAAATCATGTTTCTTTTATGTTTGATAAAATGTGCCACTGATAACAATGTTTATTTATTTGCAGTTGATAGAAAGAGAAAGTGCCCAAAAGATGCAGATGTCAATATAAGGCATTTGAAACTTATTTGGAGTCTGCATTAAAGTGTTGCTGATGAGCACATTAGATCGGCTTCGTATCTGCTACAGTACAAGAGCTACACAACCTCTTTCACTGCTCGTCCAGTGATCAGTGAAGCAGAGCCAGTACTAGCCTCTGTAAGTTCTTCTCCTGAATCACATATTCCTTTGAGCGAAAGGATGAAGAAGAGAAGACCTCCTACCCTGTTTGAGAAAACTACCTCCGTCTCTGGGGAGGCAAAAAGGAGTAGGATTGATGTCCCAAGGGAGGGGACAAAAAAGACTGATGCAGCTCCTCCAGCTGCTCCTATTAAAATCGTTGAGAAGCCCGCAGTGGCTCCGAGCAGCTCTGTTGCTCCTGGAGAGGTGATTGTGATATCACTGACCAAGGGTTCTTCCTTGGTTGAGTCTGTACCGGTTCCCCCGAGGAGGCTGAAGAAAAGCTCCTCGATTAATTTGGCTGAGACCCTCACTCAGCCCTCAGCTGTTGGGACTGGAATTCCCACTTTTATTCCCCCGAGCTCTGCTATGAGCTCGGTAAAGTCCTGGACCATTCCCGAGGTCCAAGGTACTGAAGAAAATCTTACACGGGACATGGTTACTTCACTAGCTGCTCGTCACCTTTCTTCTGTGAGTCTTCTTACCTTCAACTTGTCATATTTCCTTTGTCGTTTCTGTTTCTGACTTATTTTCTTTTTCTGTTCACAGTTGACGAGCTGCTTCAATATAATCCTGAAGAAGGATGAAGTGATTAAGGCTTCTTGTTCCTCGTCCAGCGTGGAGGGAGCTTTGAAAGAAGCTACCAAGTCTCTGGCAGATTCTCGCCAGAAATATGCTGATGACAAAGCTGTCTGGGAGAAGAAGCTTGCCTCCGCCGAGCAAGAAAAAGCTCGAGCTGTTGATGCCTCCAAGGAGCTGGAGAATAAAAATAATTCCCTGGAGAAGGCAAATAAAGAGCTTGAAGAGAAGCTCAAAGCTGCTGGAGAGCTTGCTGATAAGCTCAAGGCTGCCGAGGAGGAGTTGGTTCAGTTTCAGGAAGTAGGTCGATAGAAAGAAGAGGTATAAAATAAATTGAAGGATGCTGAGACCTTACTGTCCGAGAAGTTTTCCTCAGAGAAACTGAAGAGGAAACTGTTGTGAAGAAGTCCTTCAGTTCTGGCTGGGACAAGGGGTGGAACAAGGGTTTGGCTTCCATGGTGTCGCAGGTGGACTATGGCAGCCTCAAATACTTCAGAGACGGATGGGTTGCTGCCCTTCAGGAGATGAAGGTCGATTAATCTTCCGAGCTATTCCAGAGACATATCCCTGGTCCCCCTCCAACTCCAGAAGAACTAGAAGAGGACGAAGCTACCTCTGAAGAGTCTTCGATGGTGATGGGAGATCATGCCCTAACCATCCGGCCTGCTGCTGAGGAAAATCAGCAAGTTGTTTCTTCCTCCGAGCAACTCCCTACTCTCCCCGAGCAACCAACCTCTTCATCCCAGCCTCCCGAGAAGGTTTTGGGAGATAAGAAAAAGGTGTAGTACTGTTAGGGTGTCTCTTTATTTTGTGTATTTTTGTCAAATGTACCCCATAATATGCAACTCTGAACCATGATCTAATAAAACTTGAAGTTTTTTCCATACTGTTGTTCATCTTCCATTCATACTATGCTTATATTTCTTATTGATGATTGCATCTTCTTTTTCTCTGTTAGTTTCTGGCCAGGATGGAACTGTTATCTGCTCATGATATTGTGCTGCTGAGGCAATGTAATGAGTACTTTAAGGCTGGTCACACAGACTTGAGTACTGCACAAGTTATCGACATCCTTGGTCATGATGCTTCAGAACAGCCAGTTGAATCATATCAGTACCTGAAGTTTCTACTTGACCGAGCAGTAGCCAATAATGTGGCTTACTATGAAATGATCGAAGATCTCCAAGGCACTCTCGAAGACCTTAAGCTTCAATACAAAGAATCCACTGCCCTGTTGCATGAGGGGTACGAGAAGAAGTATAAACTGATCATTGCCGACAAGGGCTACGAGAAGCTCTTTGCTGGGTATGATTAGAGGGAGAGAACTTTGAAAGGTGAGGTCGAGGAATGCAGACAGATTGTCGAGCTGCTGGAGCAAGAAAACAACAATTTGCATAAAGAGCTATCACAATTGAAGTCTGCAACCTCTTCTTTAACAGCCCTAATCCCAGTGACTGACGAGGGATTTTCATTCTTAGAAGTTGAGAATGCCAAGTTGAGGGAAGAATTGGACGCCTTGAAGAGGTCGGGCCCTTCCACATCTTCTCAGGGACGATCAAGAGCAGCTCGGGTTCTTGTCGAGGAACAGAGGACTCAGTCTGCCTTAGAGAATCAGGCCTTCCAACTAATGGCGAAGAACCAGGCGTTGTCTGATATGTCAAAGAAAATTAGGGACCTAGAAAAATAGCTCGCCGCGGAGAAGTCAGTACTGGAGAATAAGGAGCTTTTCATCAAGAATATCCACGAGAAGCTAGAAAGGCTAACATATCAGTTCCACAAACAGCCCAGGGAGTTCTGGATGGCTGGATACAATGAAGCGCTATACCACCTGGACGATCGTATCCAGAATGCGAACAATGAGGGCTATAAGCAAGGCTGGATGAATGCCTTGGGTTTGTTGAAGCTCGAACAAGGTCATTATCTATGGGACTGCCACGATCCCGGGTTGCTCGACTTGCCTGTGCCACCATACAAATTGGTCATGGATTGGATTCCTGCTCGGTCCATTCCTCAGAGCTTAATTTCAAAGTACCTTGGTGACTATAATTTACATTCTCAAACCGAGGTATCTCGTCCCGAGCATCTTTTATATCGACCATCCGTGATGAATGTCAGGATGTTGAAGGACCTCAACTTAATCAATTCTCCTCAATCTTTAAATGATCCTCCTGCTGGCGAGGAACCTGTGTCAAAAGCTGAGGGGAAAAGACCAGTAGAATAGGAAATTTTGATGTAATAGTTAGTATACATTTCAATATCAATGTACTTGTAATTTATTTTGAATTCAATGAAATACTTTCATTTTGGTTTGCAAATCTTAATTTCTATTGTCTTGTAAATATCAACACTTTACATTTATGCATATCTGTTAAAAAGAATAACAATATGGTGTTGTTCGTCGACCAACTCAGTAATAGTTAAAAAAATTCAAGTTTCAATAATATTGCTTGATCACTTAATAATAAAGTAATGAGTATAAAAATGTTGTTCAAAATGTTTCTAACCAACCAAGGTTGTTAGATTATGCTTGTCGACCAACTTTAGTTAGTGGGTTTTTGTCCCCGACCAGCCATACTTGGTAAATTTTTCCTAAAATGTATCCGACCAACCAAGGTCGATAGATTCTTTTTGTCGACCAACTATAGTTAGTGGGTTTTTATCCCCGACCAGCCATAGTTAGCAACTTTTGCGCTTTCTGGAATAATCTTACCTCCCGACCAACATAAGTTGGTATTTTCGAGAATATATGTATTTCCTAACCAACATAAGTTGGCATTTTTAGGAATATTTCGTTTCCTAGCAAAACAGGTTGGCATTTTTAGGAATATTTCGTTTCCTAACCAACCGAAGTTGGCATTTTTAGGAATATTTCATTTCCTAGCCAAACAGGTTGGCATTTTTAGGAATATTTTTTTTCCTAGCCAAACACGTTGGCATTTTTAGGAATATTTCGTTTCCTACCCAAACACGTTGGCATTTTTAGGAATATTTTGTTTCCTAGCCAAACAAGTTGGCATTTTTAGGAATATTTTGTTTCCTATCCAAACGGGTTGGCATTTTTAGGAATATTTTGTTTCCTAACCAACCGAAGTTGGTATTTTTAGGAATATTTCGTTTCCTAGCCAAACAGGTTGGCATTTTTAGGAATATTTTGTTTCCTAGCCAAACAGGTTGGCATTTTTAGGAATATTTTGCTGAGCATTCTGGAGCTTTGTCGAGTTTTTCCAAGTAGTGTGTAGAACTAGTATTCCCTTAAAATTCTCAATAAAAGATGAGACTTTAGCAGAAAATCTTCATTTTATTCATACTGATGGAACTGTGTTACATATACATCATTGATAATACTTGCGCAGGTGCTCTACGTTCCATGCATTCTTAAACTCCTCCCCCTCTAGAGTTGCTATTCGGTAAGTTCCTGGTCGAACAACTTCTGTAACTGGGTATGGTCCATGCCAATTTGCCTCCAGTTTGTTGTGCTTTTGGATTACTTTCTTCAGCACATAGTCTCCTTCTTTCAGGTCGCACTTCTTCACCCTCTTATTGTAGAATAGAGATGTTCGCTGTTGGTATGCAGCATTTCTGATGGCTGCTTCTTCTCTGACTTCCTCGAGCATGTTTAAATCCAGTCTTCTCATTAAGTCGCTGACAGGGGAATTGAAATTCAATACCCTGTGTGTTGGGAGGCCCAATTCGGCAGGTATGACAGCTTCACTTCCAAATGCCAGCGTATATGGTGATTCTCCAGTTGCTACTCGGGGAGTAGTTCGGTAGGCCCAGAGTACTGATTGTAACTCGTTGATCCAGTTTGCTTTCGCATCATCTAATCTTTTCTTCAAACCATTCAGCAACGTTCTGTTTTTCACTTCAGTTTGTCCATTGCTTTGAGGATGGCCTGGTGCTGAGTGGACCTTCAAAATATTTGACTGATGACAATAGGCGACAAACTCCTCGTTATCAAATTGTGTTCCATGGTCTATGATGAAGGCATGAGGGAGACCATATCGGTAAATGATGTTCTTCCAAACAAATTGGTACACCTTCTCGTACGTCATGTCAATGAGTGGTTCAGCTTCTACCCACTTAGTAAAATAATCTACTGCGACGATGAGGTACTTGAATCTTCCTCGGGTTATTGGCAGTGGCCCAACCAAATCAATTCCCCACATGGCAAATGGCCAAGGGGAAGTTATGGGTGTCAACAATGCTTGTGGAATTCTTCGGATGGAGGAAAAACGCTGGCACTTGTCACATTTCTTGGCATAAGCTATACAATCAGCTCTCATCGTCGTCCAGTAGTATCCTTGTGTCATCACCCTTTGTAAAAGCATCCGACCTGCTACATCTGCTCCACAAGACCCTTCATGGATTTCTTCAATTAATTCTTTCACCTCGGAGGGATGTACACACCTCTGCAAACCTACCATAATTCCTCGTCTATATAAAACACCATTAGTTAATACATACCGAGCAGCTTTAAACTTTAATTTCTTGGCTACGAGCTTGTCAATTGGCAATTCTCCCTCCTCGATATACGCCATGATGGGGTCCATCCAAGATGGTTCTAAATCAAGGGTGATAAAGTTCATCGTAAGATCTTCATCTATACTCCGACCAGCTAGCACTTCAATTGGGATTGTTCGTCGTAGCTCGGTGCGAGTAGCTGATGCTAGTCGAGCTAGGGCATCTGCTCTAGCATTCTCCATTCTTGGTATTCTGACCAGCTGAATAGCGGCAAATTCTGACACCAGCTCCTTTGCTTTTGCATGATATCTGATCATTAATTCTCCTCTAACTGCATATATTCCCAACATTTGGTTTACGATCAATTGAGAATCACTGAAGATCACAACCTGCTGTGCCTCCATAATTTTTGCCAAATTAAGCCCTGCAATCATGGCCTCATATTCAGCCTCATTGTTGGAGGCTTTGAATTGGAAACGCAAGGCGTATTCCATGTCGACCTCGTCCGGAGTGCTCAAAATTATCCCTGCGCCACATCCTGCATTGCAAGATGAGCCATCTACATATTGCCTCCATATAGGTAACTCGTCTTCAAATTTCGAATTAGTCAGAGTTCCTTGGTGAAATATTTGATGCTTCCTTTCATCTTCCCCTGATTTTTCTCGCTCCTCGTTGATCATTTCTTCTTGCCTTTTTACCAACCGGAGTTGGTCTGAGCTCGAATTTAATGATCCTGTAACATCCACTTGCCCTTTTACCAACCAAAGTTGGTCTGAGCTAGTGTTTGTCGATCCTGTAACATCCACGGGTTGATCAGCCAGTAACTCTTGTTCCTCGGGGGTATCAGGATAGGTGAACTCCGCTATAAAATCTGCTATAGCCTGCCCTTTTAGCGATGATCTGGGTTCATAAATTATATCATATTCTCCGAGTTCTATTGCCCAGTACATCAATCTCCCCGATTATTCTGGCTTATTAAGGGCTTGCCTCAATGGCATATCAGTATACACTACGATAGTATGAGCCTGGAAGTATGGCCTCATTCTCCTACTCGCTTCAATCAGCGCCAGTGCTAATTTCTCAAGCCTTGGATATCTGATCTTTGCTCCTCGGAAGGCCTTGCTTGTGTAGTAAATTGGTTTTTGTATTCCACTCTCCACTCTGATCAACGCCGAGCTAACTGCATTCTCGGATACTGCAAGGTACAAATACAATTTTTCTCCCATCACCGTCCTGGACAGCAGTGGAGGTGCTCCCAAGTATTTCTTCAAGTCTTGAAAAGCTTTCTCACATTCATCATTCCACTCAAAAGTCTTTCTGAGTGTCTTGAAGAATGGGAGACATCTATCAGTTGCTCGTAACATAAATCTATTGAGTGCTGCTACTCATCCTGTACGACTTTGTACTTCCTTCTTCGTCGTTGAAGATCGCAGCCCTAATAGAGCTTTGATTTTTTCAGGATTTGCTTCGGTGCCTCATTGATTGATAATGTACCCGAGGAACATGCCTTCTCGTACTCCAAATATGCACTTCGTCGGGTTCAGCTTCATTTGGTATTTATCTAGTTGATCAAAAGTTTGATTTAAGTCAACTAGATGATCAGCAGCTTTCTTACTTTTTGTCAGCATGTCGTCAACATAGACTTCCATATTGTCACTGATTTGTTCAACAAAGACCTTGTTCATCAGCCTATGATATGTCGCACCTGCATTTTTCAAATCAAAAGGCATAACATTATAATGATAAGTTCCCCTAGGGGTAATGAAAGAAGTACTCTCCCTGTCTTCAGGTTTCATTTTGATCTGATTGTAACCAGAATAAGCATCCATGAAGCTCAACAACTCGTGTCCCGAGGTAGCATCCACCAGTTGATCAATTCGGGGCAATGAAAAGTGATCCTTTGGGCATGCTTTGTTGAGGTCGGTGAAGTCTACACACATCCTCCACTTGTTGTTTTTCTTCTTTACCATTACCACATTAGCTAACCAATCTGGATACTTAACATCTTCAATAAAACAAGCTTTCTGGAGCTTCTCTACTTCCTCCTGTATAGCTTGATTCTTCTTGGGACTGAATACTCTTCTTCTCTGTTTCACAGGCTTGGTCTCCTTATTAACATTGAGTTCATGACATAAGAAATTTGGGTCTATCCCAGGCATATCTTCATGACTCCACGTAAAAGTTTGTCTTCTGCTTCTAAGGAACGTTATCAATTCCTATTTTAATGAGGCTTCCAATGATGAACCTATTTGAGTAGTTCGCTCAGGATGCTCGTCGTCCAGAATGATATTTTCAGTAGCTTCCCCCACTTGACCCTTCACGAGTTGCGATTCATCTCTAGGATCCAATGTTTCAATTTCTGCACCTTCATCCACTTGATAGGTAGTAGTCTTTTTATTTGATTCTTCCAGTTCTTCTTGCTCAGCGGATGAATAATAGCATTCCCGAGCTACTTTCTGATCACCTTTCACAACTCCTACTCCGAAGTTTGTTGGAAATTTTAAGCACTGATGCACTGTAGATGGTACAGCCTCGAACTTCTTCAATCCTACTCTTCCCATGATGATACTGTACAATGACTGGACATTCTTATCCATCATAAAGAAACCTATTTTTTATGTCCGACAAGCAGGCCACGTACCAATAAATATATCTAACTTGATCGTCCTAAGTGGAAATACTTTCTCGCCAGCAAAACCGATGAGGGGTCTGTGATAAGGCTCCAGTTGAGATAACTTTAGATTTAAACTATCAAAGCACGAGTAGAACATAATGTCTGCCGAGCTACCATTGTCGACCAGTACTCTTGAAATCATAACCTCCTCCATCCTCATTTTGATCACCAATGGGTCATCATGAGGATATAGAACACCTGCGAGGTCGTTCTTTGAGAATCCAATGACCTACTTCTATTTGTTCACCTTTCTAGGGCGATCTTCAGCTAGATTTATTCGCTGAATGTACGAGCAAGCTTGTGCCTCGTCGAGGTAAGCTTTTCTCTCTGCAGAAAGGTCTCCTCCTCCTGTATCTCCACCTGAAATAACATTACTGTCAAATGATACAAAGCGTATTGAAAATACCTATCGTTCTGGCTGTCTTGGTTTCTTGGGAAGATCGGGGTCATCCTCTGGATCAACTTCATGGTTTCTCTTCTTGTTCTCCTCTGCTCGACGAGTAGATCTAGACCTCTCTCTAGTTCGGTCGTTGTTTCTTCTTTCGCCTCCCCGATCAACATACTTGGCTAGCTTTCCTCATCGGATGAGTGTTTCAATCTCATTCTGAAGAGCTATGCAATTTTTGGTCATATGGCCATGATCCTTGTGGAATTCGCAATATTCTTCCCTATTCCTTGTGTCAGGGTCTGCCTTCATTTTCTTTGGCCAGTTTAACTCCTCGCTGTTCTTAATTTCTTCCAAGACGTGATTGATATTTGCCTTCAAAGGTGTGTAATTATCAAATTTCCTCAAGACCTCCCATGACGACCTATTTTTGGATTGTTTGTCACCACCATTGTTCTTATGTTCTTTCTTCCTAGCTTTATCACCTTCCACCTTGGTTTATTTGGCGTCCATATTCTTCTTCGCAAACATAGCCTCCTCGGCATTCATAATCTTAGACGCTTTTCCCATCAGGTCTGACATTGTTCGAGGTGGATCTTTGGCCAAAGTGTAGTATAACTTATTCGGCAGTAGTCCACTCATCAAAGCAGTAATCGCTGTCTTCTCCTCGTAATCAATGACTTCGAGTTTCTCGTTATTAAAACGAGTTATATAATCTCTGATACTCTCACCAGCTTTTTGTCTAACACTTAACAAATGTGCTACTCGTTTAACTCGCTTTTCTCCGAAGCAGAAATTCCCAATAAATAACTCGGCCAGTTGAAGAGAAGTTGAAATCTTACCCCGAGGAAGATTATTATACCATATTTGAGCAGATCCGGTAAGTATTCTCGAGAATGCTCTGCATCTCATCTCATCTGGGACAGCATAGATGTCGGCTACAGCTTGGTACTATTCTATATGAAGGACGAGGTCAGTCTTCCCGTCATACTTGGGAGTCATAATAGGTGCTTTGAACTTTGATGGTGTTGAAAAATCGACAATGTCCTGGACAAAAGGTGTTCCTCGAACAAAGGTTCGCTGTAGAGGGTTCTTGGCCTTAGCCATTTCCCCTAATCTGTCATCCAGCCTCTGAATAGATCCTTTCCATACATCATTTCCTTCCTCGGTCCTATTGGTTCGAGCAGCTGATCGTGTTGAAGTGGCTTCCTAGGATCTATCTTGACGAGCAGCTGGTCGCGACTGGGCAGATCCTTCCCTTAAGGCAATTGATCATCGAAAGCTCCTCGACACTGCATTAGGAGGACTTTTGTTCCTTCTAGGGCCTAATCGATCGAAAGGAGAAACCCTACATAATCTTTCCAATGCGCTGGTCCTTTCTGGGGAGCGAGTGACACGTTGTTCAGTATCCATGGCTCGCACTGACGAAGTTCGTCCAGGTTGATAAGAGAAATCTTCAGATTTCATATTGCGATACGAATTGGTACGTCTAGAACGTGATGATGGTGCACAGGTGTTTCTTTGAATACTCCGCAGTCCTGAATGGGCTGACGCACCGCCATGGAGAGTTTGGATGAGTTGTCGCATCGTTTCTTGCATGACGGTCTAGCCTTGGGCTAGATTTGCCATAATTCCAGTCAGATCTGGAATATTTGGTGGAGCAGATGGGTTTGGAGGAGTTCCAGCGTTTCGATTACTGGATTCTGGAATATCCTCCATTGATGATGAATTATTTTTGATGGAAAACGATATTACCAGTCGTTTCCCACAGACGGCGCCAATCTGTTGATGTAAAAAATTAGATCACTCTAATTATTCAATCACAGATAAATAAAATGAGACAAAGAATTTTTAAAGTGGTTCAGCCTTATAAGAATGGCCTACGTCCACTGTCGTGTTATTGTTGTTTGTATGGGAATTCTCGATTACAAATTATCTCAAGAAATTCCGATCCAGGGTCCTCCTACAATGAGGATTGTACAATGTATTTATAGCCCTGGGGCTGTCATGTGAAAAGGTGATACATTAAATGATGTACATATGAAAGGGTAATACATTCAATGCCCTTTATGCGTGTGCGTCCGAATGATAAGCATTTAATGAATCAGTTGAACTGTTGATTATCCCGCTATTAATGCTTTGTTCGAGATGCAGCTCGGAGCGCCTGAGTTACTCGGACTGCCTAAGCTTCTCGATACTCAAGAGTTCCTCGGAGAGGCATTGTTCCTCGGAGAGTGTGAATTCCTCGGAGAGTGTGAGTTCCTCGGAGAGTGTGAGTTCCTCGGGGAAGCAGTGTTCCTCGGGGAACTAGTCTTCCTCGTTGTAGTCTTGTTCCTCGGAGCGCGTGGGTTCCTCGGAAGTGCTTATTGTTGCCATGTAGATAGCCACGTGTCTTCATATGATTGGTCCATGTCAGCAGATTAAATTTGGTATCAACAATAACAAAAGAGATAAAAAATACTAATTACAGGCAATGTTCCCACTTTCTTATATTCGTAATCCGATGATGAGATCCGATTACCATATAATTCCGTCTTTCCACTTGTATGCCTGAACTTGGTTCCAATACATTTACTCTAATAAATCATGCATACCGAGAGAATATCCACATTCCGAGTGATTCGTTTGTGAGAGCATTCCGTGAGATTTTGAAATCAAAATGAACTTTCGGATAAGTAACGTAATGGTCAATCGGTGGAAATTCGCGGTTAAAATCTTCGGCTTCACACACGCGCCCTATGATTTGAGACTCTTGAACATGAATTGATGATGATTATTTTCTGGAAAAGTTTGAATTACACAATTTTTGCGTATTTTGAGTTTTCTTTGAGTCGAATTTTGTGGGTATATTCTCTGCAAATCCTCACGAGACACAACTCGTCCTACTAGGGTAACCTAGGGGTTTAAAGGATTGTTGCATACTCTAAATGCAATCGTGCGCCCGTGAAAGAGGTATCCTATCCCATTTACGAGTTAGACCATGCTTTGATTATTTTACATTGCTCGGGATGATCAACGTTCTAAGTTAGGGGGTTTGATTGGGCATAAATTCTTCCAATTTATCCCCTTAATTTGAGGCTTTTATCGCTCTGCGAAGTGTAATTCAAGTAGATTTATATCATATCTTTGCTATTGACAAATTCTAATGAGTGCATCGAGTTTCGTGTGATTGTCATCTATTTCGCAGGTGTCCAGTGTTGTAAGTCGAGTTCCATATCAAAAGCTTCAAATAAACACAAGAAGGCAAAGGGTTCTACAAAGACTGACAAAAGGGAACCGAACCCAAGGAAGCTAAAACGAACTGAATCCCTCATGGGCAAAGTTTATGTAAAGGATGATCAAACAGAACCGAACCGAAGTGATGAAAAAAATGAATCGAATCCACCATGGAAAAACTTCCTGTAAAGAGACGAAAAGATGGAACCGAACCAAAGCAAGGAAATAACAAATCGATCCCATGCTCGAAGAGTTTTTTGTAAAGGCTACAAAATATGGAACCGAATCAAACCCTTTACCTGGATCAGTTATGTTCTCGATTTTCCGGACTTATCCACTTGTGAAAATTAGAGTTTTTCTTGGTTCAAACTCTTGTATTTCGTAGTTAATAAATTGTACTCCTCCCAAACGTAGAAATGGGATCTTCTAGGTCATTTAGGAAGCTTTGTAATCCATTTTAGAGGAGAAGAATAACAAACCCTAGTTACATTCAAGTTGCAATTCAAGTAAAATCATTATGATTTCTGTTTCAATCTTTGTTCTAGTTACTTGTTCATTACTAATTTCATCTTTCTTCATCTTCATTTATTAGTAAAAATGGTTTCTTTCATTCTAAACGTGTTGTTTTCAAGTTTTCACATGTCCGGCTAGATTTAAAAGGTCGGGATGCGTGAACTCAACCTGATGTGATAGTTGCATGTGTATAAAATTAGTCCTCTACATTTAATGATTTATTACGATCGTATTGTGTAGAAACATGAAAATTGTAGATCTTTGGATCTTATTTGCTTCAAGGTAACCGGGATGCTTCAGAATACAATTATAATGTAACTATCGCAATACCTATTTACTCGTCCTCTGATTAAGTATGGTGCGGGCTTTAATCTCATATACGTAATGCTTGGGAGTACTAAATTCCGGGTCTAATTAATCACTTAATTTTATGATTAGTTTTATATCTGCAATACACTAGGGTTGAGGGATTGTATTCCCGTCCTATTTTTTTATCATAAAGTTTAAAGTTCTAAGTCAATCATCATTAACATTTTTGGTTATTTAGAATAGTTGCATTCCATTCATACTTTAGTTCATTAATTAAATAATTTCAAAATTGCATTTAGTTGTAGTCCATTCCCAAAACCAATCATCTTTTCCTCTTTCTTAGAGTCAGAGTTAGGATTTCTTCATCTGTCCAACGTCATCACAACTCCGTTGTCCTATTTCCTTGAGGATAGATACCCGACTTATCGGATTATTACTTGAGCGACAGGCTTGCACTTGAGCCTAGAGAGTACGCACTTCTGAGACACATTCTTAGTCACGTCAGTCCCATCGTAATATAATTTCTCAGCAACTTCTCCCTAACATTATTTGATACTCTTTTGTCTAATAGGGAATCATGGTATCTTCGGATTCTCTTTTCCATATGCCAAATCTCTTTATCTAGTAAATCAATTGCATCATCATCGTCGTCGTGGGGAGATATAATAAAAAGTTTGGCAGCACACCCTTTTGGTATAGGTGTCTGATGACTACAAGGGTGTCCAAATCTATTGGATATGTCTATTGCCTCGTTATTGATAATTTATTTCCTCCCATACTAGACATTATGACCGAGGTCTTGAAAAAACAATTGTGTCCATATATAGGAGAAGAACAAATTTTCTTCATCTTAACAAATTATAGAGGGGTTATTTATATACATTTGTTATAGAAGTGCAAACGGAAAACATTTCACTTATGTCAAATGTCAAATCAAAAAAGGAGCAGACGAGTAACATTTCCACTTATGTCCAATGTTAAAACAAATAAGGTGTAGAGGGAAACCTTTTCACTTCTATTATATGTTAAATCAAAAAAGGTGCACACGGGACACAATTACACTTCTGTCCAATGTCAATACAGATAAGGTGCAGATGAGAAACATTACAAATATGACTTGAATGGCAACTCATTCATGTGCTACCATCACCAAATGGACTCACACCCATGGATAATAAATCAAAACTTCCAGCTACTTAACTGCATAACTAACTTTGATTTACCTTTCAATCCACACTTTCGTGTATCGTCACTACTAGAAGCAGACATTTTATGATGGGGAAAGTGGTCATAAAATGTTATTTGTGATGGTTTTTGAAGCTTTAAAAACCATCATTAAGTTATGTGTCATAATAAAATTGGTGTTAACAAAACCGTCATAACAAACCATCCTATTACGATGGTTGTTCATACAAATCGTCGTTAACGATAATATCATGTTCATTAAACCGTCGTTATTAACTTCTTTAAACGACGGATGTTAATAAAACAGTCATAAAAGGTACCTATTACGACGGTTACGTTGTTCATTATAGTGACAGTATACATAAAACAGTCATAAATATACTCGCCTTTTGTTTATTATAATGACTATTCACTGTAAACCGTCATAAAAGTAACCTTTTTCTTTATTTTCGCAATGATTTCTATTAAACTATTCTAATATCCCAAACATGTTATGTATAAAACTGTGATCTGTCAATTTAAAGAACAAATTTTCATACACAAAGTAGCAAATTCCAAATACCAATATAACTTGAACAATAAATATTAAAAAATGTCACTAATATTTGAAATTAAAGAAAATAAGTATACACCAATGGTCTGCCAACTACGTGGACAACTCAAAAATAAAATGATATCTAAAATGACCTATACTATAGACATAAAAACTAACAAATTAACTTGTGGCATTATTATCTTCACTTGTATAGCATGGAAATTCACAATAGCAACAGCTATACTAGATATGCAATAGCCAACAACGAGATCAATATCTGAACAAAAGAAGGAAACAAATAGAAGTCAACAACTAAAACAGATTAATCGTAGAGAATATATATCAAACAATAACGATGTTCTAATATAATATCGATCATAAAAAATTAAACATTTGAGTAACCTCAAAGTCGATTTTTACTTCATTGTTTATTAAGGCGTGTGACAGATAAATGAGGAAGGTATCATGAAAATTTCAGCATAGTTTCCTTTATTTTTTTTAATAATCCATAATAATATGATATGTTTAACCAACAAAGACCATATAAATCCCAATACATCATTCACCATAAACAATAATATAAATCCCACCTCAAGCATTCATCATCTAGGAAGCACGGACTCGACACGTAATACGGGATACGTCTCGATTCGGGATACGGGATACATGATTTTTCCAAAATGTAGGATACGGATACGCTAGGATACGTTAAATATTTATTATTTATTTTATATATATTAATGATAAACTTGATAAAATGAAACTAAAGCATTAAACACAATTATATTAAAGTGCTCAAATATGTTGATTGTTGTCACCAAACAAACACCATTACAATAAAACATCATTAACATAAAAGGTTGTTCCAACAAAAACATAAAGCAAAAATAAAGATAATATCCTTAGCATAAAATAAGATATAGAGAAGCCTCCCGAGAGCATCCCGGCTTCGTAGTATCTCAATCACTAAGTAGACCCAATATCAACGACATCATCATCTCCGTAAACCACATCATCAAGTACCATAAAAAAGGATTCAAACAGTCAGATGTAAAGTTTAAAAATAACACAGCTAAGAGTGAAAACAGTTAAAGAAAAAAATACAGTTAAAAACAACATAGATAAAAAAAATAATGAAAACATAAAAAAAGTTAAGAAAAAAATCAGAAAACAGTACAGCACAATCAAAGAATGAAAAACAAACAACACAGTTAAAAAAAACATAGTAAAGGAAGAAAAATAATTAAAGAATAATAAAAAAAACAGTTAAAAAAAATAAAAAAACACAGTTAAAAAAATTAAAATAAATTAAAAAACGTATCCTAAAAACGTATCCAAAACGTATCCTAACGTATCCCCCAGCGTATCCCCAACGTATCCTAACGTATCCTGCCCATTTAACAATTAAATAAAAATTAGGATACTCTAGGATTCGCGTATCCTAGCGTATCCTAACGTCTCCCGTATCCTATACGTGTCCAACAAAAATTCGCGACCTCCCGAAAGTATCCGTGCTTCATAGTTCATCATCATCATCAACAACAACAACAACTACAATACAAATCCCACCTCAAAAATTCACTATCAATAATAACAACATAAATATCATCGTCCGCATTCATTATGAATAATGATAAAATAAATACCACCCGGGTCATTCACAATCAACAATAATATAAAGGCCACAATGGGCATCACAATTAAACATTTGCATAATCTCAAAGTTAATTTTTACTTTACTATTTATTAACGCATGGGAGAGATATATGTTGAAGGTTTTATGAAAATTTTGGCAAAGTTTCCTCTAGTTTTTTAATAATCCAAAATTAAACCCGTATATAAGTGCCATGAACCAAAGTAGGATTCTTAATTCTTAATTTTTTTTGTGACAATTTTCATATCATAGAGTCGAGAATAGGTGATAGACTCATATGTTGTAGGTCTATCTCTCATCTACATACCTGCTCACAATATGTTTAGTTATAATTCATTTGTTGTTATTTTTTGTGAAAGGAAAAGGAGCTTCCCAATGATGTGTACGAAATATAAGGATAAATGAAACACTAACGAATCAAGAAAAGGCTATAGAAACACTAGCTGAGCTTCCCAGTGCTTAGAGCAACCCTTACAGGTAGGGTAAACCCGTATATATGCAGTATATATGTATGTTATGCGTAGGGTAGAAGTCCAGATTTAGCCGTTGGTAGGGTAAAAAATAACAAAGATACAATTGGACTAGTTATTTTTTGTGGAACCCACTCTCAAAACGGAACATCTTGTTCCGTGCAAGGAAGGGAAAAAAAGTCTAAAGCGAAACATCATGTTCCTCCCAAGCTTAAACCCATTTCCCCTTATTTTTATTTTCACCCCCAAATTATTCAAACAGTTTGAACGACTATATTTATCCAACGGTTATTTTTTTTTTATAAATAGGAGGTTCAAAACACTATCTTCATTTTCATTTATATTTATATACTAAACACTCTCTATTTTCATTTATATTTTTATTCAAAACACTCTCTAGTATCTTAATTTTAATAATTACCAAAAATTATTTTTTAGGTGCAATAAATATTATTTATTTACCCAAAAATAATTTCAAAAATTTTATATTTGCTTAAAAATATTTTGTGATTATTTTACATTGGTTCGAGGTCAAAATATGTCTCAACACGATGATGAAGTATTATGCACCGCTTATGTAAATCAAATAAATGATGGTTTACGAGGAAGTAATCGACCTAGCACATTATTTTGGGATGCCGTCGCCGAAGAATATAATACAATGACGGGTATCACTGAACGTCGGATGGGAGCCAACCTACAAACCCGCTACAGTAAAATTTCGAGACACGTAATGTTATATGTTTCTAAATTGAAAGATGCATTGATGACAAATCGTGGTAGTGGGACTGTGAACACAGATTCGGTAAAATCACTTTTATCTTTGGTAATTTATTTTAAATATTATTTCTCGTAAATATGTTGGTAACGAGTTAATAAAATTATATTGTCGTATTATTTCAGATTACTGCGGCTAATCTAGCATTCCAGCGAGAGAACAAGGGAAAATCATTTAATTTTGAATCTTGTTACCAAATTTTAAAAGAACTCCACAAATTTCAAATTTCCCAAACATTTTTAGACTCCCCTCAATTTCATTTTGATTCACCAATGACGGGTGCGACAGAAAGTGAAGGAAGTTCGAATATTGGGTTTCCCCTCAGGAAATTCCAAAGATGGGGCAGAAGTTGATATAGAAAGGCCTTATTCGAGGCCACTTGGAAGGAAAGAGATGAAGCAACAGGCTAAAGGAAAATCGAAGGCTACAAACATTGAGGTGAACCGAGAAATACTCAATAGCTGCTCTTCATTCAATGAATCATTCGAGCGATCATGTCAGGCAGATCGTGTACGTGATGAAGAGGCCCATGAGGGGCTTCAACGTTCACTTCAAATTAAGGAGCGAAGTTTGGAGGTCTACGAACGCAGTATATTGGCTATGGAGAGGAAAGATATGCGTGAATAAATATTGCTTGATCAACAAATTCTGAGCACCGACACCTCTGGGATGAATTCATCCCAGAAGGAGTACCATGAATACCTCGTGCTTAATATACTCAACAAAGCACGGGGTCAATATGGGCAATCAAAATTTCCAAATTATCCACCACATGGAGGTCAGTCTAGATTTTAAACTTTCTATGCTTCTGAGTATGTAACCTGTAATTTATTTTTATTGTTTGTTCTACTTTGTAATATGATTATAAAAATTGTGAAATGAATTTGCTTCAAATTTCCATACATAAACATTAGTTGGGTACAATCTTAACAATACAACATTAATAATAATGATAAGAACATAACAACATTACAAAAGAAACACTAATTGGGTTAAATCATACACTGTTATTGGCAAACTCATTTGGTATTCGACACATTACATTTTATATTTGATAATTATCGAAATCCCAATCTACATAATCCAAATTTACAGCATCAGATATGCCATAATTTTACGTTTATGGACCAGGTTGGCTTGTATCTTCTTAGGCACCAATATCATCCATGTGCGGTCGATACACTGTGGTCGCGGGTCGAGGATCTTCTGTGGGGTTTCTAAAGGCCGAGGGTGTACCACTAAAACATTAGGTGGGGGAGCAGTTCGTTCGTGAGATACACCCAACTCTTGAAGCTTCCTTGTAGCTATATCCAACTCATGACTCCAATATTTATTAAGATGCATGTCCAGGATTGCCAATAATCTGAGAATTCTCGATTAGTAAATAAGAGGTCGTCGTATGCGGGCAATTCTTCGGCGATCGCAATCCTGTCCGGTCGTGGAATCTGAATCAATATGGGTACACCTGCAGGACTGCAAAATGGTAGATCCCAAGTCATTTAGGGTTGAGTGGGATGTACCCGACCTGTGGGAGTCTCATAAGCGCCAGGTGCCTGTGAAGGGACAGTCAGTATTTGGATGTGGTATGGTAGTGCGCTGGGACATATGACATCTGTTTTGACTGCTCGGTAAAGGGGTGGCATTACAAGGCATAGGGACACTTGCTTCCAGTAACGGTCATACATGGGTTGAGAAATAATAGATACGCTGGGGTCCATCTCATCAATAATAATCCCATGCCTATCAGGGTGAAAGTGTATCCTCATCATTTGCGCGGGAGGGTCATTTGGAATGCAAATTTCACCGGTGATCTGTCGGGGGCATCAATCACCCAAGTAATATATCCCCCCATATTGAGGATCCATAAGAACACATCGTTTCAATGATATGTACTTCGCATGTTGAATGTAGGCATTCATCTCCACAGTAGACCCTGAGTAAGGTAGCCAATTGATTGAACCTGGCGATCGCATTTCAATCTGACTCTAGGCGGTGGGAAAATTATACTGGATTGAGCCCTTTGTCTCCTTACGATTTAACGGATTTTCTTTCTTCCATCAATTAATCCTAGGCCATCAGTCGCCAGTATCTTCCCTCAATAAGGGACACGCCCGTTGTATGTATTCAAACTCGAAAAATTGCAATACAAAAATGAGTATTATTAAACCATAATTTTTTTTATTAATTATATATTAAATACATATAATTTCACTTTTTAACACTTACCAAAATGATTTGCCAAAAACAATTTATAGAGTCTACGCGACATCTTGACAAGAGATGAAGAGAGTAGTATATGCGAGCTAAAATTGCCGAACCCCAATCGTATGATCCCGCAACCTCCAAATCCTCCAAAGCAGCCAACCAACCAATAGGAACACTGTCTCTTGCGGTCGAAAAAAAATATATCCCACACAAAAAAATAAAAATGCCCTAGCAGTGTCCTCAGGGCCAACAATCACAGTATTTAACTCTATGGCCTCAAACCACTTATTTTAGCTTGACACTTTCACCCCACAAAGAATCAGTGCAATTTGGTTCAATGCCGGGAAAGTATCTATGTATAATGTCACCACGGATTTGAGTTTTCCCGTCAAGTACGATCAAGTATTTTCTATCATCCATCGGTACTATAGGACCGCTTCCGATGGGAATACCTACAAGATGGAAAGGATAACAATCAATTGTAAATTTAATTATTGTACTAATCAATGTTATTACTGATGTAATGTTTTATATACAAAAACTAACTAGTCAAAACCGTAAAATCATAAGGAGTAATGGTCCGCTCCCCTATAGGTAGTTAGAACATGTTGGTTGTGTCCCACCAATGCTCACCGAGCGCTTGTACCAACCCCCAACTTGTCTTGGAAATTTGAGCGTCCAACAATTCTCCCCGATCGCTACGGTGTATAAAATGTATGACCTCGGGAGATGTCTTTAAATATTTGTACGTTGCTCTAAGATTATGCTAATTGCCACGCATTTTTATTGAGTTTCCATTTGTGGCCGTGTCCAGAGAAGGTTTAATGTGATCTCCGTCGTCCACTATACGCCTATAGTTTTCAAAAACTATAGGTCACTCGGTAGTAGTAATTTCGGGCTCTCGCCTTCCTTCTCCAATTTTTCGAGACTTTCTAGCCCCAATAGCCCATCTAATTTTTTTTCCAATTTGTTCCATTATTAACACTGCAATGTCAACAAAAAAGTAATTAATTTTCTAGCATATTGGGTAATGAATATATAAATATTATGTAATATTTTATTTGGTAAAAAAACTAAAATATATTAATTTTTGGCCAATCAATAAATTTTTAGCCACTTTGGATATACAATATCACGTCTATATAATTAGAATTTTTCTGTCTAAATATTTGGCTAAAAATTGATTTACATGATAATTACTAATTACCTAATAAATACATCACTTAGAAAAATAGAACATATAATTATTTTAAAAACATAACAAAACAGATAATTTCTTAAATAATTTCTTATAAACATTCACTAATTTATTATAAACATTCACTTAAATACTTTCTTATAAACATAAACGAATAAAAAAATAACAGATAATAAAACATTTACTAATTAATTTATTATAAACATTCACTTAAATAATTTCTTATAAACAGAACCGGACAAAAACATAACAGATAATTAAACATTTACTAATTAGTTTTTTATAAACATTCACTTAAATAACTTCTTATAAACAGAACCAAATAAAAATATAACAGATAATTACACATTTACTAATTATAATAAGACATCATTTAAACAAAACAATTTCTGATATTGTGTACATAAGGATTGCTTTAACTAAAGAAATAAAATATTAAGTAATAAGTAATTAAATAGAACATTAAAATTAACAAATAAATAATTTACAAGAAAACATAAAAGGAGAGAATTTACCTAATTATACTAGCTAGATGTTGTTGTTGTGTCTTTCCAGTGATAAAAAAGATTTACGGTGGGATGATTTAAATAGGGTTGTTGAATTTAATTTTGTGGTTGGAATGTAGGTGGGGTAGTTGAGGTAATAAGTTTGGGGGAAAACGTAATAGGTTAAATCATTTGTGGTGGAAAATTAAAATTCAAAGAACCTTAAGCGGAACATCATGTTTCGCAAACTTAATCCCAAAACGACAGTGTTTTCCTACCTTTTTCATACCACTTTTCTATTTATGGCCTACCCATTTGTTACCCGCAGCAAATTCCTTAACTTTCTTTTGGACTAGTTCGGGCTTAATTTGAACTACCCGTAAGGGTTGCTCTTATAGTATCTTCACCTTTTGCAGATGAGCTAGGATATAGAAACATTAGCTAAGAAAGAAAATGCATTATATTCTCTATTAAAGGAGGCCTGTGAAGGGACAACAACCACGTGGCTATTGAAACACTAGGTGAGCAAGAAAAGGCTTTGCAGTATCTGTTAAAGGAGGGCTATGAGGGGGCAAAAGTGATGGTCATTTCTACACATTTTATGGTTATTTATTTGTTATTAGGTGATGAATAATTTTTTTGGAAAGTATTTTGTGTTCAATGAATATAAGTTATTTTCAACAAATATCAATTTCTTTTTTATATGTTTATCTAAAAAATTATTATATAAGTTGGAATGTGTTTTAACTTTTGTTTCTCATTATTGTATATTGGTTTGTATGTGAATGAATTTGGTGCAATTTTTAATGAGTAAACATTAAAGAAGGGTGATTTGTATGTTAACCCAATTTTTCTTTTCAATCCCCCAAAAAATGAGGGTTACAAAAATAGAAGTGGAGTGACAAAATATAAAATATAGTGTAACATGCATAATTACATATGTTTAAATACAGTTGTTTCCCTTTTTTATTTAATTCTTTACCTATAAGTATGGCTTATTTTAATGTGAATTTTTTTAAGTTTTTACCATTTTTAGTTATATAGTTCTTGAATTCAAATGTAATCATAGTCAAATTATGATTGAAAACACGATGGGCAATGGTCAAGAAGAAATTTTGATTATCACTTTTCCTTTTCAAATTATAAAACGTTAACTAGAATTTTAATGATCATCGATGGTAGTAGTGCCAAAATGCTTTCCAAATAATATACCAAATGCTTTCCAAATATGACGTTCATATTTAAAAGCTTCAAGTCAAATATGAATCTCATTAACAAAAAAATATGAGTTCAATAAATTGTATATTTTTAAACGTTATGCTATAAATATATATTTTTTACATATACATAGAATTGTAAGTATGTAATACCCCGTGATTTTAATGACTTTTAAAATGGGTTATATTTTAAATTAATGGATTAATTGGATTTTATTATAAATTAATTCATTTGGGTTTTATCCGAATTGTGGATATTAAAATGGATGATTCTGAATATTACTTAAAGATATTTAGGTAATATATGAATATGATGTCATTATTATGACGGTGTGATATAATTTCAGTAATTTGGATTTTTTTAGTCAGACGCGGTATGGGACGTGTCGGGACTAATTTATTAAATTAAAAAGGTAATTTATTTTTTATCGACCTTATAGTCATTTCGACTGCGTCGTTGCGTCCGGAAGGGTTGAAATAGTCAGAAAAGTCTATTTGGATGTTGGATTTGGGTCTCGGGTCATTTGGAAATAAAAAGACAACCCAAAAGGGCATTTTGGTTATTTTTACAAGGGGGATGAATAGTGATTTCGGGTTTTGTCTTATTATAAGTATTTGGAGATTAGTTGAATGTGGGTTCATTCATCTCTTCTACACAAAATTGAAAGGTCATCTTCTTAGAGAGAGTGAAAGGTTGCTTGGGAAAAGAAAAGCTTGCTTGGAAAGGAGGAGAACTAAAGACCAAAGGTCACCACCACCAACCACCACCGAAAGTGGCCGAAAAAAGGGAGAACCACCTATGTTATTCAACCCTAAAGGATCAGATCTTCATTAAAGGAAAGTGTTTGATATTTGCAACTTAAGTTCGTATATTGTCCATGTTAGAATAATTATGAAAAGAGATGATTTTTCATGTTTGGAAGATAAAAATGGAGTAGTAATGGATTTCTGGAAGTATGAAATATATAGGAATTAAACTCATGTTGTAGGATGATAATAATCCAATAAATATTCATCAATCTGTGGAAGAAATTCTGAAAATAATTTAGTGTTCTTGAAGATAATATGTTGATAATTTTCTGGAAAAAGAGGCAAAAACGAGTGGAATGAGAAGAGCCAATTTGTAATGTTGAGATCTTCTTTTTGAGTGCATTTGGATGAGATTTAAGAAAAACTCAAAACACATACCTGACTCAATTTTTCGTGTAGAATCCAAATCTGAAGTCGGATTGATGATTTGAATAATTTTTGGATCTAATTTTTCTGAGTAGTTAAAATATTAGAATTTATGAAGTTGTTTCTTTTTAATGTTGGTTCTTATACCAAAACTTTGGTAGATTTTTGGTGATTATTAATGGGATATTATGGGACTTAGAGGAGATCAGTAAGACCTAAATAAGATTTGAATTGATTTGATTGGGATTTAATTAATTGGAATTATGTTAGTTAAATTGGAAGAAATTTCGGTTGCTAGATTCATGTGTTGGATTCTAATTTGTATGCTTGAGGATTAAGGATAGGTCCAGTAGGGCAGATTTAATATAAGGTGAGGGTAGCCTTAGGGTTACAATTTAAACATCAAGGATTGAGTTTAAGCTCATTATTGATTTCGCAAGGGCTGAGTGTAGTACAAGAGCATAGTGGTATGGCTCCTGGATAGAGATGGGAGGTTAGAACACATTTGGTTGAAAGAGGGTATGGGGTTATCCCAATCACGTATTTAAAGTTGACGGACCTCCTCGATCGACAAAGTTAAGTAGTAGTGTATTGGAGGGGTTCCTTGTTTGGATTTCGCTTTGCGAGATGCTCCGCGCATGAACCTTAACGACGTCGGGAGTGGAGAGATGTTATAGGATGCGAGGATAATTAAATTATGAAGTAAAGATATGATATTTTAATACGTGGAATTTAAAAGAGATATAATGCTACGTATGGGAATTATCTTAGGGTAGTGATATTACCTTATTGATATTATATTATAGGTATGATAATACCTATTTGATTGATTGATGATTTATGTGTACGACATACCTAGCTTACTTGCTATCGGTGGGAGGTTTGCGCGTGAGGGCAGTCATATCCTGATGAATCCATGGGATCTTTGATTTGTCGCTCGAGAACATAGGTCTATGAAAGACTTATCGGGGAGTTGATAAGTCCGCTGACTGTGGGTGCGTAGGTATGTGCGTGACCCATGGGTATGAGAACTATGTTCGCCTCCAATGATTGTGTTGTTGTTAATGGTTCGAGGTATCCTCACCGAACCTTTTGTCCCCTTTTCGGCGACCAGCGATATTGGGACATGATAGAAGAGTAATGCATTGCACCGCAGCTGTGACTCGGGGTGCCGTATTATATATATATATATATATATATATATATATATATATATATATATATATATATATATATAATGGATTAAATGAATGAATGGATATTTATTATGGTTAAATCTATCTACGGTGCTAATTGTAGATAACGGTGAATAGAGAAAGATAATTGAATTAAGTTAATGAATGTTTATTGAAAAACTTAATTCATATTAATGAGAAATGATTCATATTAATGAGAAATGATGAGAAATGTAAATGAATAATAATGTGACGTATGGTATGGGACATACGGGGATTATGATATTGGGATGGAATTATAATATGGAGACTAGAAAAGAGGAACCATTAACTAGGAGGTTAATAGGAAACGTTAAGTGTGCACTCTAGTTGAGAGGTGAGAATGGCAAGCGAGAGTTGGGTCTAACTTGTACATAATAAAAGATTTATTGCACTTGTTAAATACTTGCTGTTTTAAAAATCATTTTCACAATCGGGCTCTGACCCGTTTCCTTGCATATTTTTCTTTTCTATTGTATCTCCTATATCAGGTGTCCAGTAACAGGGACGCCAACCTTAGTTGATTGTGACGAGCTATGGAGCTATGGAGTTTTGCTTAGACGCCTATCTTCATTTGATTCACAGTATTCTCTTAGTTGGGGCATGTCGCCCAAAGGATTCAGTTATCTCTTTTCTATCGGGGTCAAATACTATTGTATTCGTGTCTTTTAATACATTTAACATTGTTGGGATTATTGTAATGGATTAATATTATGTGGGAATGTTTATTCCAAATGCTTTTAAATTCTTTCATGTTATCTATTTGGTTATCAGTGTTGTAGAATAAAATGTGTTGTGTTATTCTTAAACTAGAAATGAATTTTGTTGAATTAAAATTTGGAAAGTTTTTAACACTAGCTTAATTGGGTATTGGGTGAGTTGTAAATGTTTTTCGACAGTGATGCTAAGAATGAGCCAACTGTATATTCTGTTTTAATTGGGTATGGGACTGGCCACCCGGTATTTAATTAGGCGAGGTGTTACAGGTGGTATCAGAGCATCAGGTTCTAATGTCCTTTAGGATCTGTACGGCTTACTGTGTTTTCAGCTTAGCGTCTGTGTTTTCAGCTTAGCGTCCTTTGATATAAAGCCCTATGTTTAGGATTGTTGATCTCTTTGGTAAGATTCCGTATATATCAGTGAATCTTATTTACGTTCGGGAGTGATCGAACAAAGAAGTATGGCATATGAGGGCCATTGGACGGATAGCGGAGATCGTACTTAGGAGGTTATGAAGTATGTTCGAGTATGATGACCGTAGTCGAGGTCACCCCTATTATGGAAAAATTGAGGAGAGTCATTAGTAGAAGTTCTTGAAATGCGGGAATTATGTGTGTTACCTAACGAAGGCAATATATTCAAAGGCTTGGGCATATAGTGGAGTGTGGTGAACTAGAACTGAAAATTTGGGGATAAAATTTTTCTTGACTCATTGGAGAAAGTTATAATTGTGGGATTCAATAACCACCACCCACGAATGAGGGTATGTTTTTTATCTAAGGAATTATGAGGCGTATTGATTTTAGTAGCGATTAATATTGTGTGGGCAAAAAGGATTGTTAAACTTAGCCTATAGCACTGTTATTTACGTAGACTCACCAAGGGGTGTGGGACACCTATGTTTTACATGTTATCACGTGGGTTTGATTTTTATCATGGGATTACTTCCTTTGGGCATGTCCGAGCATGATGTGACTATCGGCATGCATTGACTTGTGGTATACGAGAGCGTATGTACTACTATTAGCCAGCATCTTGTCTTCTAGAGAAGAGTAGATGAGTAGACTCTATTTGAAATCAATAAAACCTAAAAAAAATTTTGTTTAAATTGATAAACCTGATTTTTTTTTTCGATAAACCAAATTTTTATACACTATTGAATAAGGACCTTAGGAGTTTCGATGACCGACTACTTTAGGAAGTAGTGTATCGGGGTGGTACCTTGTTTGGATTTCGCTTGCGAGACACCCCACGCATGAAACTAATAACCATTGGGAGTCGAAATAAGTTAGGTTCTTAGTACATGAGTTTGTAACCTTTGCGACAAATATTATAATGAAAGTGGTACAATAGGGTGTATGGGCGCCCTGGATGGTTGAATGGTAGTAGTTTTCATAATTGTGAAAGAGTGAGTAGTTGTGACTTCAGGATGTATTTACTTGATGATTGAGGATCATTTTCCTGAACTTGGTTACGTGAATGGTATAAGGAAGATTGGGTAAAGTTTAAATTCGATTCAGTTGAAACTATATGGTGAGGCTTGGCGTATAACATCGATAGGGATTTTCGTTAATGTACTGTATGGACGGTACATTTTAGGTTTCTTGCGATGTGAGATGTATACTCGGAGTTGACCTTACCGGTATGATTTATATTCCTGAATTTCGGGACGAAATTCTATTATAAGGGGGGAAGTATGTAATACCCCGTGATTTTAATGACTTTTAAAATGGGTTATATTTTAAATTAATGGATTAATTGGATTTTATTATAAATTAATTCATTTGGGTTTTATCCGAATTGTGGATATTAAAATGGATGATTCTGAATATTACTTAAAGATATTTAGGTAATATATGAATATGATGTCATTATTATGATGGTGTGATATAATTTCGGTAATTTGGATTTTTTTAGTCAGACGCGGTATGGGACGTGTCGGGACTAATTTATTAAATTAAAAAGGAAATTTATTTTTTATTGACCTTATAGTCATTTCGGCTGCGTCGTTGCGTCCGGAAGGGTTGAAATAGTCAGAAAAGTCTATTTGAATGTTAGATTTGGGTCTCGGGTCATTTGGAAATGAAAAGACAACCCAAAAGGGCATTTTGGTTATTTTTACAAGGGGGATGAATAGTGATTTCGGGTTTTGTCTTATTATAAGTATTTGGAGATTAGTTGAATGTGGGTTCATTCATCTCTTCTACACAAAATTGAAAGGTCATCTTCTTAGAGAGAGTGAAAGGTTGCTTGGGAAGAGAAAAGCTTGCTTGGAAAGGAGGAGAACTAAAGACCAAAGGTCACCACCACCAACCACCACCGAAAGTGGCCGAAAAAAGGGAGAACCACCTATGTTATTCAACCCCAAAGGATCAAATCTTCATTAAAGGCAAGTGTTTGATATTTGCAACTTAAGTTCGTATATTGTCCATGTTAGAATAATTATGAAAAGAGATGATTTTTCATGTTTGGAAGATAAAAATGGAGTAGTAATGGATTTTTGGAAGTATGAAATATATAGGAATTAAACTCATGTTGTAGGATGATAATAATCCAATAAATATTCATCAATCTGTGGAAGAAATTCTGAAAATAATTTAGTGTTCTTGAAGATAATATGTTGATAATTTTCTGGAAAAAGAGGCAAAAACGAGTGGAATGAGAAGAGCCAATTTGTAATGTTGAGATCTTCTTTTTGAGTGCATTTGGATGAGATTTAAGAAAAACTCAAAACACATACCTGACTCAATTTTTCGTGTAGAATCCAAATCTGAAGTCGGATTGATGATTTGAATAATTTTTGGATCTAATTTTTCTGAGTAGTTAAAATATGAGAATTTATGAAGTTGTTTCTTTTTAATGTTGGTTCTTATCCCAAAACTTCGGTAGATTTTTGGTGATTATTAATGGGATATTATGGGACTTGGAGGAGATCAGTAAGACCTAAATAAGATTTGAATTGATTTGATTGGGATTTAATTGATTGGAATTATGTTAGTTAAATTGGAAGAAATTTCGGTTGCTAGATTCATGTGTTGGATTCTAATTTGTATGCTTGAGGATTAAGGATAGGTCCAGTAGGGCAGATTTAATATAAGGTGAGGGTAGCCTTAGGGTTACAATTTAAACATCAAGGACTGAGTTTAAGCTCATTATTGATTTCGCAAGGGCTGAGTGTAGTACAAGAGCATAGTGGTATGGCTCCTGGATAGAGATGGGAGTTTAGAACACATTTGGTTGAAAGAGGGTATGAGGTTATCCCAATCACGTATTTAAAGTTGACGGACCTCCTCGATCGACAAAGTTAAGTAGTAGTGTATTGGAGGGGTTCCTTGTTTGGATTTCGCTTTTGCGAGATGCTCCGCGCATGAACCTTAACGACGTCGGGAGTGGAGAGATGTTATAGGATGCGAGGATAATTAAATTATGAAGTAAAGATATGATATTTTAATACGTGGAATTTAAAAGAGATATAATGCTACGTATGGGAATTATCTTAGGGTAGTGATATTACCTTATTGATATTATATTATAGGTATGATAATACCTATTTGATTGATTGATGATTTATGTGTACGACATACCTAGCTTACTTGCTATCGGTGGGAGGTTTGCGCGTGAGGGCAGTCATATCCTGATGAATCCATCGGATCTTTGATTTGTCGCTCGAGAACATAGGTCTATGAAAGACTTATCGGGGAGTTGATAAGTCTGCTGACTGTGGGTGCGTAGGTATGTGCGTGACCCATGGGTATGAGAACTATGTTCGCCTCCAATGATTGTGTTGTTGTTAATGGTTCGAGGTATCCTCACCGAACCTTTTGTCCCCGTTTCGGCGACCAGTGATATTGGGACATGATAGCAGAGTAATGCATTGCACCGCAGCTGTGACTCGGGGTGCCGTATTATATATGAATATATATATATATATAATGGATTAAATGAATGAATGGATATTTATTATGGTTAAATCTATCTACGGTGATAATCGTAGATAACGGTGAATAGAGAAAGATAATTGAATTAAGTTAATGAATGTTTATTGAAAAACTTAATTCATATTAATGAGAAATGATTCATGTTAATGAGAAATGATGAGAAATGTAAATGAATAATAATGTGACGTATGGTATGGGACATACAGGGATTATGATATTGGGATGGAATTATAATATGGAGACTCGAAAAGAGGAACCATTAACTAGGAGGTTAATAGGAAACGTTAAGTGTGCACTCTAGTTGAGAGGTGAGAATGGCAAGTGAGAGTTGGGTCTAACATGTACATAATAAAAGATTTATTGCACTTGTTAAATACTTGCTGTTTTAAAAATTATTTTCACAATCGGGCTCTGACCCGTTTCCTTGCATATTTTTCTTTTCTATTGTATCTCCTATATCAGGTGTCCAGCAACAGGGACGCCAACCTTAGTTGATTGTGATGAGCTATGGAGCTATGGAGTTTTTCTTAGACGCCTATCTTCATTTGATTCACAGTATTCTCTTAGTTGGGGCATGTCGCCCAAAGGATTCAGTTATCTCTTTTCTATCGGGGTCAAATACTATTGTAATCGTGTCTTTTAATACATGTAACATTGTTGGGATTACTGTAATGGATTAATATTATGTGGGAATGTTTATTCCAAATGCTTTTAAATTCTTTCATGTTATCTATTTGGTTATCAGTGTTGTAGAATAAAATGTGATGTGTTATTTTTAAACTAGAAATGAATTTTGTTGAATTAAAATTCGAAAAGTTTTTAACACTAGCTTAATTGGGTATTGGGTGAGTTGTAAATGTTTTTCGACAGTGATGCTAAGAATGAGCCAACTGTATATTCTATTTTAATTGGGTATGGGACTGGCCACCCGGTATTTAATTAGGCGGGGTGTTACAAAGTATACTTGCATGAATAAAAAAAATGTGTTGACTCAGTCTATATTTGACCCACCCCATGTTTAGTTAGATCATATTTGTCTCAATCCGTACTTTTTCCCGTACTAATGGATGACCATGGCACAATGAATCGTGTTATTGTGTTGTACCTGAATGAATAAGTTTCCATTTAACAAGGAAAACAAATAAATTTGACAAATATCAAATGAATACTTAAAAAATTATTAGATTTTTTTTATTTTAAAAAATTAATTTCCAATTTCTTAACATCGTAATTTTAATCTATATAAAAGACTAACATTCTTAAACCTACTAATACGAGTCAAAATTTTAAAATGATTAAAATTATTAACTTCTATCACGATTAAAACTAATAAATTATTTTTAACTTGATAGTAAATATGTTTCTTTAGAATTTTAGTTCTAAATATGTGGGGAGAAGAGTTGAACATTAATTTTGTCATTTTCCATCATGTATATTTGGTTATCCGAGAATTTCTTTGAATTATTTTAATTTGAAATTATTAAAGGTCCATACATTAATTTATAATTTCGTGGCAGTTGTACAAAGTTATTGCGCATGTCTTATTTTTCCTGACCAAATCACTATTACGAAATATTCAAAACGTTATTACAAAATATTCAAAACGTTTTTAACTATTCTATCACGATTAAAACTAATAAAATTTTGTTTATTAGAGTTTGAAATTTTATAATTAAAAAATACTAATTGAAAATTTGAACTAGATGTTCCAAATAGACAAATGCACCGTATTAAAATCATAATCAAGCCGCAAGCATTGGATAAATATGCTAATTTTGCCATCAACATGGGTTACACCTACACCTAGCCATGAAGAGTAAGTGTACCATGGGATGATCAATGGTATTTATACTTACATTATTGGTGACATGTTTAAAATACAAAATATCAAAGGAACAAATTTATCGTCGTGCCATCGGTACGGATATAGAATATCACGGTACCAAGTTTATCGATGTACCATCGACACGGGTACACACTAGTGTGTGTATATATATATATAATGCTCTTGTGCGGATCATTTTGCATTTTAATACTGCAGACCGAACATGTGTTACTTGACGATGAGCCTAGAAATTATCCCCTAAATTATAGACTCTCTCTCTTTTCTGGGCTCACCGTCAGGTGACACATGTTTGGTCCGGACTCTTAAAATGCGGACTAGTCTTCACAAGAGAAGGAATGTGTATATATATATACTAGGGTGTACCCTTGCCGATGGAAAGATAATAAATTTGTTCACGTGATCTTTTGTACACATGTCGATCACACATCGATATTTTTATTCCCGTGATATTTTGCATCTTAAATTTATTTAGTGCAACATATCTTTGGCATCTCTTAATTACCCCAACAATAGAAAAAACTCGTGCATCACACTAAAGGCAGCACGATTAGTCGTTCTTACAACTTTTCCTTAATGATTACAAAATTTAGTAGAAAAAAAAAAGATAATGTAAATAAAAATTGAATCAACATTACTCATTTTATATAGGTGTTGTTAAATGCAATCAACTTTTTCGTCAATAACCTTATAATTGTATATTTCAAAATAATTTTATTTCTTACAATCATATTTAATGGTTCACCATCTCTCCACGTTAATAGAAGCTTTTTTAGATTTCAAAACGCCTAAAACCTAAAACATGTCGAGAAATTAGTCAATTATTTACATGTATGCACATTGTCATGTGAAAGTGGGAGAACTACTCTATTTTTCATGGAGTGACTCAATTAATTGGAAATAATTTTTAGATTTTATAATAATTTTTAATACCCTTTATAGTTTAATATTTTAAAAATTTATTAATTGAATTATAATCAATTTTTAGATCTTATAATAATTTTTAATACCTTTTATAGTGTACCCATGCCAATCGCACAATGATAAATTTGTTTCCATGATATTTTGTACCCATACTAATGACACAATGATAAATTTGTTCCCATAATGAATTTTTACCCAAATATATGTGGTTATAGCACACTCATACCCGTGTCAAAGACACGATGAAAAATTACCTCTCGAGTCTTTGTGGTTGAAAAACATGCATGTTAAAACTAATGCGTATGAAAGCAACATAGCACGTGATTTTTTGTGAAGAAATAAAAAATATTATTTATTTACGTTTTACACCAAATATTAAAATACTAACATTTTATTCGTCAATCTGACCGGAACACAACCCAAATAAAACATGACACATAATATTTCCTCAACCTAAAACAAATACAATCCAATTAAAATACGAAACACATAAATCATATATTTTTACCCAACATGAACATGGCCAATTAAATATGATAGAAAACAAAATATTTTTCATTCAACTTAAAATGCATACCAACATGAAATTATTCCCAACCATAATTTATAACTTAAATAAATTGGTATTCCCAACCATAATTTACAACTATCATAAAAATATTCTTGAAAAAAATGTTAAAAAAATATTAGTATACCTCTAAGTATCGTCTTCAGAAATACAAAATACAATCGTTTTAACAAATACCCATTGCCTTCACAAATACAAAACACAATCAATTTAACAAATACCCATTGCCTTCACAAATACAAAACACACTCAATTTAACAAATACCCGTTATTACTCACCCGTTATTTTTTAAACTCCCTAAAAATTAGGCAATATCGATCAAACCCATTTAAGAAAAAATTTAAAAACTCCCTAATAAATTTTCATACCATGTTAAAAAAATTTAAAAGTATCGAAACAGAAGTACACTCAACCACCCATTTTACACGTGTGAAAAATTATTGTGTGTTGTTGAGGGTCTGTGTGTTGGAAAAAAAATCATAGGCCATCTGGAACTGAACCAAGCTCGGTTTAAATGAGTGTGCATTTTTCGTTGCAAAATGTTACGATTTCCTCTGGGAAAATAGAGGCCTTCAGTCTTCAGATTAGAGAGAAATCAGATATCGGGTTAAGCCCTAACTAACCCGTAGGATACCCGAAACGGAATTGAGATCGGTTAAACGCACACGCATTATCCATTACAGGTTGTTTGATTTGTAACCAGGTTCTCATGAACAATAGATGTCGAATTTGGTTATGGAGAAAAGCAAGAGAGACAGGTGGCTGCATACACAATGTGTTTCCATTTAGAGTTTCTATGATGTTGGTCTAAAAATAAATAAAAATAAAGAGTAAGAGTTACCTTGATCTGCAAAACAAAAATTAATCCCAAAATACAAACAAAACATAGACTAAAAAATAAAGATTTAAAACTGTAAAAAGAGAGGTAGAGAACTTGACATAGAGAGGGCATAGATACAGGGGAGCGATATATTTTCAGTCTCATCCATGTGGTACTATATTTCACCCTCAGATTCAAGACAACAAAAATTTCAAGATTAAAAAACGTTAATAGATCTTTCTAGATTATTAGATAATAAAAAAATACTCACAGAACATGACAGCTCAGTTGTTGTTATTACGAACCCAGATTATAAGATTAAAAAAAATACTCACAGTACATGACCCAAACGAAGGATAAAAAGCTAACAGATCTGCTCCCTCTGGTCCATGACTGCTTGGAGATGGGTTTTCCTCGAAATCAACCGCCAGTTTCTGTTATTATGAACCCAGATTATAAGATAACAAAAAATTCTCACAGTACATGACCCAAACGAAGAATAAAACGCTAACAGCTTTGTTCCCTCTAGTTTATGACAGCTCGGAGATGGAACCCAGATTATAAGATAAAAAAATACTCACAGTACATGACCCAAATGAAGGTAAAATGCTAACAGGTCTCAAACAAATTATTTCTGACTGGGAAATAAAAAAAACTCAGTTAAAAAAAATCAAATGAACTCTACATACCTGAACCAAGAACCAAACCTCCGGTTGAACGCTTGATGTCGTCACCATCAAAATAGATCCCGTGCATTACTAAGAAGTGTCTCGCCGGATTAAAATGGATTGGGGTATGTCGAAACAGTAAAAGCAATTAAAACAGATCTGTCAAAACCTCCGGTTGAACGCTTGATGTATCACTGGGTTTGTCAAAATATATATGTCAAAACAGATCTTGAAACGAAGGGTCTCTCACCGGATAAAAAAAAGTAAGAAAACATATCTGTTTTAATTGGCGAAAGTAAGAAAACAAATATTTTCAAAACAGATATCGAAACTAAGGGGGTATGTTGTCACCATTATTGACAAATGATCTTTTTTGGTCCTTTTTTTAGCACCAATTTTGACAACGGATCTGATTTAAACGATTAACGTTAGTGAGTTTTGAGAGAGAGAGAATTACCTCCAGTTATGAAACTGTTAACATGTTGAGAGAGAGGTCGAGAGATGTTTTGTTGTTCAGAGCCGTGAGAAGTAGATAGCAAATGAATGTTTGCATGCGTACCATTAAAAAGTACCATTAAACAACTGGTTGGGTCTGTTACCTTGGTGATGTTTCGTTCTCTAGGAAAGAGAATGAAAGTGGAGGAAGAGTTTTTGAATAGTAAAGAGAAAGAAAGTAAAGTGGAGTCTTTCTTTTCGTGTGTCAGTAGTTTACCAACTCTAGTGATGCATATAGTTGTGCCTAGGGATAGATTTTCTTGGTTATTGCAGAGAGTACGCGTAGTAGGTTTTGTATTCTCATTGATCCTTGTGCTTAACCACAGATGTATTGTGTCTTCTCAACCGTTGGATTTCGGCCTTATGCATCATCTTAAACCCTTTCATATATTAAATCTCAACCGTGAATTGATAAAGACCAAATTCATCATATTTAATCTCAACCGTTAATTGGGGGAGACATAAAAAAGCCCTCCTCTTTTATTTTATATATATATATATATATATATATATATATATATATATAAATATATATATATATATGTATGTATGTATATATCAAAAATGCTAACTTCGATATGGGCATCAGAAATCCTAACTTCCTACGCAAGTAGTTTATAATACTTCAAATTGTATTGAAGAATACATCGTTTTAATATTGTTGGTGAAAAAAGCTCAATGTATTGGCCAGCCAAAAAATAAACATCTTAGCAATCAGTGGCGGGGTGAAGAATTTATTTAGGGTAGTGCACAAACCATTGACGGGGGTTCGGGGGAAGGTAGCCACCCTAAAAAAATAGGGTTATTTTTATGATTTTACAAATATTTAATTGATCATTTTTATTTTTACACAATTATAACTCAAATAAAACAACAACGGATATAATAGCACAAATTCAAATCTCTAACTTGTATTTGAGATATTTTATTTGATTGAAACAAGAACCAAACTCGTTAAAATTATAAATTTATCACTTCAAGTTGCAAAATTATTCATTGTAGATAGTGGGGAAATTTTTCATAATTTGTCAACGAAATTTTATAGTAGCACAAATTTGCAATCTAAAAATTCACAATTGTTAGATTTTATACTTTGACTAAGTAAAGTTTAGGCAATTATGTATCTAAAATATCTTCAAATACTTTAATTAGGTCCAAATGTGAAAGAATAACTCCACAATATCAATTAGTTGCAAAATAAAACATTAACAATAATTAAATAAAATTATGAAATAAAACCCTAAACACTAACCTACAACCAAATAGGGCTTCAGGAGTCTAAACGATCGGAGGGTAGATTAAATAGCTTTGTACTGAGTTGGAACCGAGTTACTGAGCTAATAGCAATCAAATAATAAATATTAGATTGGAAGTATATTTACATCTACTCAGGTGCAGAACTTGATCAGATCGATGCGTTGTGGGCAGCGACAAGAGGGGCAGTTGTTGAAGATGAGAGTTGCAGGATAGCGATGGTTATGCGGCATGTGCGACGATGAGAGGGGCGAGGATTAAAGATAGAGCTATCAGGGTTTGAATATTTAAATATTCGGGTTGAAGAGAGAGGTTTATACAGCTGTGCTGGGGTTGAAGATGAGATGTGTGGGATGAGAGGGTTGTGGGTCCATCTTTATCTTAGAAGATAGAGTTTGGGGGAAGTGGCTCTCTAATTTAATGTGTAGTAGGATTCTATCACCAAATTGTGTTTCCCGTGCACTATATATATTTTTTTAAAAGGGTCATAAATAATTAAATAAGTTTATTAAAAAAAATATTAATTTTGTAAATTAGAGTTAATATTACCATGTATACAAAAGTGTCATAAAAAAGAAATATATTATATGACAGTTAAAATACTATAGTAAAAAAATATCATATTAATATGACCCAACAAGTATATGCGGGTCATAATTATTTGTTTAAATAAAAAAAGGGTCATAATTGTGTAATAATAGTATTTATTATGACGGTTTAATGAAAACGTTAGCAAAATTGAATTCTAAAACTGTAGTAAAAAGGTATTTTTCTGATGGTGCGCACTTCCACAACGGTCCAACAATGTTGGATGACACCACCTAATGCAAGTAAAGGATGTACGAAAAACGAGATCCGTGCACGTTGGTTCACGCACAAATTGATGTTTGACTTGTACGAGAAAGCTTTAAGTGTTCGTCGTTGTGGTTTGGATGAAGAAACCTAGATGTTGGTCATTGATGACGAAGATGCGTGGGAAAGGTTTTGAACTTATTATCCAAGTTGTCGAGCATTATGCAACAAACCTTCTTACCTATTCCATTCGTTTCGATGAATAATTTATGATGCTTAAATTATTTAGGGTCCGTTTGGATGCGTGGAATTGGAATTCTAATTCTATGGAATTGCAATTCAAGGAATTCCAATTCCATTTCAATTGTTTGGTTCAAGTGTAGATTTCTTTTGGAATTATAGTATAATTCTAAATCCCTTATTTGGATCAATTACAGAATTCTATTGGAATTTTAGTAGTTTTTGAACTATTAAAATATTATAAATAAATTATATATTAATAAATTTAATCATGTTACCAATGCATATATAAACAAATTATATAACAATATATATATATATAAACTATCACAATACATAAAAAAAATTATAACACATACATAAATAAAAATTATATAACATTTTATATGATATGTACATTAAAATTAAAAAAAATCACATCAGTATGTAATCATTACCTAATGCTAGTCTACAAGCTCTGTTAATTTTTAAGGACTCTATCAAAATTAACATTATATATATATATATATATATATATATATATATATATATATATATATATATATATATATATATATGATCTAAGATCGGAGATAACGACCGGAAAATGATTAGGGATTTGAGTTTGTACCTGAAAAAGGACGGAGAAAGAGCTTCCGGACGGAGAGAGAGCTACCGGAATAATGTTATCTGTCGGTGTGAGTGATTCCGGCATGAGTCGATTACCGGAGAACTGATTGCAGCCAGCGTGGGATGAGAGAGGAAAGAGGGGGGAGGGAAAGGAGGATTTTGTGCTTGTATATTTTTTTAGTGTGTGTCCCGATCCAAATTCCAAATGGTTTTGGAATTCAAAATCTCTGCAAAATAAAATGGAATTGAGTTATGGAATTGGGCTTGTGATCGAGCGGAAAAAGTGTGTTCATGTGAGGACACAATCGTTGTGTGTTTCGCCGCCGCGATACAAAAGAAAACCTAAATTACTACTACACTTGACAAGCAAGCACAGCGGTAAGTCGGGTGTCGTAAGAAATCCACAGGGAGTGATTAAATTTTAGATTTTAATTGTTTAATTACTTCAGGAATAAAAGTGTAAAATAAACAAATGAAAAGGTGATAGGGTGGTTATGGTGACAAAAGAAAATAATAAGTTAATGCTAAATTAAAGGAAAGCGAGGATCGGGATCGCATTCCACCACACGGGCTAAACAACTACTAATTAGAATTACGGTTCGAAAACATTTAATCGAGCATATTAAATTAAGCATAAACATCACACAAGAAGGAATTTAACCCAAAGTTGCGAGATTAAACATTTAACTGAAAATGATCGCACGCGGATTAAATTCGGATTATCGCTATAAACACTAAAGTTGCGTGACAAATAAAGTTAAACGCATAATAATCCAACTTTAATACACGCGGTTTCAATTAAATGCAATTTCACACGAAAACCTAATTTTCGAGGTTCTAAACCCGTAAATGGCGGAACACAATCCCGAACCTATTTATCTACGGACAAATCATGGATTAAACTACTTTAAACAACTAATTAACTAATAAAACAAGAATTAATTAAACTAAACTAATTTATCTAGGCATGGAAATGAAGAACAAAGTAAGAAAAACAACTAAAATAACTATATTAAAGAATAAAAGGTTAAGGTACAACTTACAAAACAAAGAGTACAACCATCCAAAGCAAGAGGGATAGGGTTTAGCTCCCAATTATAAAAGCCCTAAAACTAGAGAAAAATGAAGATATCTAGATGTCTTCTCTTCAAAATGAAGAGATAAGGGTTAAATACAAAATATCCCATGGCAAAATTGTAAATAAAAGGAAAATTGCCAAATATCAGCAGGGCTGAATCGATTTGGCTTTGGGGCGAATCGATTCGCCCCCTACAGGTCTGAATTCTGCAGCTTTGTCCTGTTTTACGGAAAATGCCGCCATTTCTTCGTTATAGCTCGGAATGAGGCACGGTCGGAGGCTACGCGAAGATAACTCAGAGGACTACAACATCCAAGAAGACATTGGGCCAAAAAGCCAAAATATGAAATGACTAAAATGCCCTTGAATGTGACCTTGAGTGTACTTTCCATGTCAAAACCATCCTAAAAATGCCATAACTCCATCGATACAACTCGGAATCATGCACCGTCGGCGGCCACGCGAAGAGAAATAAAAGGACTTCAACTTCCGTGAAGAGCTCGGGCTTCAAACTCGAATGCTGGAATTACTAAAATACCCCCGAAGCTGCAAAAGTCGACGAAACATTTTCGGAAAGCGTCCGAACTTCATACTAAGCATCCAAATACCTACAAAAGCTCAATTAACCCCTGCAAAACATGTTAACATAGAAATTCGAGGTTGTCTGGTTAACGAGCATAAGTATAGGGATTAAGATACCCAAGGGGGCTAATAAGGCGTAGGTTAACGGGTGAAATACGCAATATTTGCGTCGTATCAGCTTGACAGAATTATAAATGAATTCCAAATGAATGTGCTTTTTTAATGTTCCAAACAAAAAAATTGGAATTGGGCCTCCCAATTCCAATTCCAAGGCTTGGAATTGGGTTGTCAAACACCCCCTTAGTGTTTTATTCTTTCTATTTTGATGTCATAATTTTATTTATTTATGATAAATTAACGTTTGAATACTCGTGAATGTTTGAATACCCGCATACATTATATTGAATTGATAAGGATGCCTCAAAGAAAAAATGCTAAATACACCACTTTAAAAACTCGCATACACTTTATATAGTCTAACGGATGCCTCATGTATATATTGGTTCTCCCTCCCTCACTCTTTTCTGAGGCGAATCTCACCTCATTAAAATCCCCCTATATATCAAGGGCCCAAGCCTCACTGACTCCTTGCAGCTCCTCCCATCTACTCGAGTCTTCCATCGACCCATAATTCCCTGAGAAACTCCAAATAAACCCGTCATCTATGTTCCTAAACAAACAAGGTGAGGTCCAAGCACGTACCATGCTCTCCACTAATTCAATAACTCTGGAATTTGACATTATAATCATTCCTCACGAATCAACCACAGTGTCCATACTACTCCATTTAACCCCACGCCCTCCCCAAATAGATCTTTCTTAACCTCCATCAATATTACTCAACTTAGATTCCTGCATGAATAAGATATCGGGATTTCACGTAGAAATGGCCCTACTGACAATGACATGTTAGTCGGGATCGTTTAAACCCCTCACATTCCACATAATCCATAGTAGATGTTTGAGTTTTCACTTCTTCATGTTTTCCCCTGAAGGAGAAAACACCCCCCACCCCCCCAGCCTGCTTATTTCCCCCCTTATCTTCTTATTTTCTTAACTAAACACAGGTCCTTTCTTTCAATCCCCTTGTACTCTACCCAAAAAATCTAACTAAACCATTTGATTATGTTTTTCACCCATCCCTCTGAATCCTTTGTCCATCCCTCCTCCTCCCTTTCCCCATAATAATCATCCTGCCTTAGGAGTTCGATCTCTACCCACAATTTGGAATTGTTCAATTCTATAAAATTAATTCTATTTCCCCTTCCCCCACCCCACTTGTTTCACTTGTGTGACACAAAGTATTTCCCCTTACGAAACAATTATTCTCATTTTCACCAGTTGCTACAATAACCATTTTATTTTCATGAGGGCCTTCTGCCTACTCTGCACCTTAAGCACCTGCTTTACTTGGATATGCTTGATCGATTTTATTCCCACCTTTTGTTTCCCCCCTATCCGCCCCTTTTTATTTTTTCCCTAATTAATAAGAAACTTAATAATTTTTAAACCCAACATGGATTTCGAAAAAAAAACTCATTGCGTTCACTTTTTCTATCACTGACTATAAGATCCCCATATGTCCCATTAAAGTAACCCACTTAAGCTTTCTCTACATCTTTGTCTCTCGACAAAACACCCTTGAGTGCTTTCACATCTGACTCCTCTTCATCTCCGCTCGGTTTAATAAATAAAGTCATTCCATTTTTTAAATTGATCATTGGAGTTTTAAAATAGACATTTTTGGGTTCACTTTGGTTATCTCTTCCACATGTTGCCTAAAAGATTTTAGAACTCTAAACTCAGTTATGAATATCTAATTTTTCTTTTCAATTTACTTAAGGATGGCAGTATATATATACTGCTTACAAAATGTTAACCTTACTAACTTACAAGAGAAATAAAAGGAACCCACTAGCTGTTACAACGCGCATGATAAATATAAGGAACTAACAATAACCAAACTAGCTATTACAATGAGAAATAAGCGGAACAAACTAACTCCCTTTGAATTGTTCTTCCTAACTTTCTTGCGTGTAAGTTTGGATTATATTGAGTTTGTTTTCTAACATTCCCCCTCAAGCGAAGGGTGTGTGGAAGACAAACACCAAGCTTGAACCGTAGATTTTGAACTTTCGGAGCAGTTGATGGTGAATGTGATCAACCCGAGTGAGAAGATTACCACTAACACCAGAAACCCTATGTTTAAACAAAAACCATTAATTTCCGCCATGATAGACGCAATGGAGCGATACTCAGCTGCATTAAAAAAAGTAATAAGGTCTCTTAGACCATAACGAGCTTGATTAAAAATTGATTCAGAGGCTAAATTATCGATTTTGGCTGGACCGTCACCTGTAGTGGGCCTCTTAGGCCAAAAATGAGCTTGATCAAAAACTGATTCAGAGGCTAAATTAACGATTTTGACTGGACCGTCACGAGTAATGGGCCTCTTGGGCCAAAAGTGAGCTTGATCACAATGGATTCAGAGGTTTCATGCTTCTTGGGCTTGATCAAGATGGATTCAATATGTTTTTCGGGCTTGATCACGATGGATTCAGGGGCCCATTGAATTATTGGGTCATGTGAACATTTTCGAAAGTACTTGCATGACTCAAAATCTGTGTCAAGTGGTACCTTCCTCACCTTCTGTCTTTGAAAACTATAAAAGTTTTTTTTTTAAATCAGCACTATTGATGCGATAAATTGATTTGCAGTTGAGGAAAAAAGTGATATGCCTTTTATTGGAAGGTTTGGTTTTTCCTATTCTGTTAATAAACTACACTTGAAGGAAAAGAAAAATGGTGACATTAAGAAAATCTGCGGCTAATCTTCAAAACATGCTACATACGGGTTTAGAAATTTGAAACTCATTTGAAGAAGAGTTTGTGATTTGGAGTCGTGCTTGTGTTCAAGACAAGCTACATATGAGATTAATAGATTGGTGTCTGGGGTTCTACAACTAGCTGAAGGTTCACACTTGATAATTGATGAGACCCAGTTATAAACAGGAACACTCAACTCCATTGGGGTTGAGAATGTAAGATTGCTAAAGAATCTAATGGATTTTCAAAAGGTTATTTTAAACATGTTGGGTTAAACCGAGTGTTGGGTTGAACCGAGTGCAAAGATACAGGTTCAAGAATTGGTACCTGAGAGGGCGGAATTATCATTAAGGAAGTGGCGGTGAGACTGCACCCGGCGGACGGTAGAAATGAATGGTGGCTACCACCGCCGAAAAAACAGAATACTAAGATCAGAATTATTCGCAAGAGTTTAACCGCTCTAATACCATGAAAGATTTTAGAACTCTAAACTCAGTTATGAATCTCTAACTTTTGTTATATATACTCCTTACAAAATTTTAACCTTACTAACTTACAAGAGAAATAAAAGGAACCCACTAGATGTTACAACGTGCATGAGAAATATAAGGAACTAACAATAACCAAACTAGTTGTTACAATGAGAAATAAGCGAAAATAAACGAACTCCCTTTGAATTGTTCTTCTAGACTTTCTTGCGTGTAAGTTTGGATTATATTGCGTTTGTTTTCTAACACACCCCGAAACCTAGTTAGTCTTTCCCACAATTATTCTTGTGTGTCCACAGAATTCCCCCACAACTGGGTTTTCCCATAAGGGGAATATGCTCACAACTTTTTGTACTCTCAACATTCTTATTCTTTACTTGTGCTTATGTTTCCTTGTTTCTCTCTTATTCCTCCAACGAACTATAAAGACCCATGCCCTCATTTACACCTCTTCATTCGAGGCATCTCCGATAGCTCCTTGGCCAGCGTCATGCTCCATTGTGTCTTCCCCCAATCCCATTGCGATTGGGTTTTTCTTCCCATCTTTTGTTTTTGTCATCTCAGGTGTGGGAATGCTTAGGTTATCTCCGGCGATTGGAGTTATAACCTCATTTAACTCATCTCTTTGCCCATCTTCCTGCCTAACTGGTATGCTTACTCCGGTTGTTGGAAAGTTCCCACATGCTACGACTAAAATTATCTCACCTGAGATAATATCACTGAAACCATGTACCGCTTCTTCTCCCCTTGATGACCCTTATAAGCTTCAAACCCCCTCCATTTTCTTGCCTCGTTTATTTTCAGTCCACAACTCTCTAAATCTGTCAACCATCTTTCTCCATTTCTTCATGATAAAGCTTTACTCCCTTCTCCTCTATCACCTACAGGTAATACACCTATTCGCTGACTTTAATCGTCACCTTCTCCGGAAGCTTACTTCCTTATCTGAAAAATAAACCCCCACATCATTCATTGATAGAATGAAATAACTCCTCGCTCTATACTTACAGCGGAATACATTCCACTCTGATCCAACGTCTCATGTGATTCATTTTCTAGGCTTTGCTACACCCAAGAGGGTGCCATATGTCTAGAAACAAGGGAGATCCATAAAACTCCCATTTTTTCATCTCCAATATCCTTACGACCTCTGACTCTAAGGAAAAGTGAAACAAAAACAAGTTGTTGGGCAATTTTTTACTACCATGCCATCGACGCATTTCCACCTCGCCTCAGTCCACCTCGATAATGCCTCGAAAGATGGTGGTTCATCAAACACTCCTCCTACCCGTGTTGTGCTAAAGCAAGACTATCTCTAGCGACCAAGATGATAAAACACACTCGGGAATTTTATCAAACACTTGGTGTGCGAAAAACACCCAAAACCTTGTTCCGAAAATGAACTAGTGTGCAAACTCCCAATCAAATCAACCAAGCATCAATGAAGTGACAATAATAACATATAAGCAACAAACAATCAAAGAAACAACAATTTACGTGGTTCACCCAAGCTTTGGGCTACATCCACAAATGGTAGGATATCTTCTTTTATAGATAAATGGCTAGGAACTAATGGTTACACACACACCTCACTTATCTTTCTCAAAAGTCAATCACTAACCAACCTCAAGAACTCACATCTCAAATGGAGCTCTACCTCTCTTTGCTTTTGATTAGCTCTCAAATATGCCCTCTCCCAAAACCTAGAAATAACACTTATATTTATAGATTTGAGCCAAAATGGAAAATTTGTAAATAAACTAAAACTGAAAAAATAGGAGAGCTAAAACCAACAAACTCCACCTTGGCGATCCTGACAATCCAACCAATCTCTAGAATGCTGAAATTGAACCCGCTTGAAGACCCTCCCACCATCTAACAAGCTAATGCGATTCCCTCAGGCAATTCTCATGATCAAACCAAACTCGAAATACAAGCATCAAATCCGCTCAAAGATCATCCCAACATCTAACAAGCCAATACGCTCCACCCGACGCTAAGCCACCCCAAACTTCAACCATGAAGTGAGATACCGTAAGTCTTCACTCCAAGACTCCAAACGACTCCACCCGCCGAGGAACAAAGTTCTAAAATAAGAACTCCCTTGAATGCTTCCTATGTAACCATACGGTGAAGCTCGCTCCTCATGTAACCCGGTGAGTACACCCCCACAAAATACATATAGCATACACCTTCTTTAAACGAAACATTCAAACACATCAACACCATCTTCCAACTTCAGAAATAACCATGGATGAGAGGGAAAATTCCTCACCTCTCATACCCTCCAAATCTCACCCTCGAAAGATGTACCAAGTCTTTATCACGAAAAACTCCCGTTTGCCAATGCTCGCAAACAATAACTCATCGTCCCTCCTTAAACTTGCTACACACACCTCGAATCCATCACGGTCCTACACCTCCTCGATTCCAATCAGCCAATGCATGTGTGCAACTAAACCGAGTCAACATCACCCGTTGGCCCTGGAGGGGGACTTCGATCCATCCCCTCCACTAGTAGGTATTATCCCATCACTACCGTCAACTCTCGGAAAGCTAGCACCTAATGTCTCCCCTTTGTTCACAAACGAGACATGCCTCGAACGTTCGATCACTTGTGCACACCTCTTCCCCGTCTTCCTCGAAGTCTGATTTAGACGATACAACCCCTCTCTCTCCTCTCCCCTCGCTAGGACCATACAACCTTGTGTGACTTTCAAGACTCCACCCGCCCCCGACACCCGGCAACCCTTGGAATCCAAATGGCTAATGGATATCAAATTCTTTCGCAACTTTGGAACATAGGTCACACCACCCAAAGTGCGCTCCAACCCATCGAACATCTTGAGTTTCACCATCCCGACACCCTCAACGGCAACCTTCTCGCCGTTAGCCAAAGACATGGAACCCTTTCCACTTTTCGTGAAAGTCTCAAAATATTCTCTCTTGGAGCAAACGTGATCCGACGATCCCGAATCTAATATCCAATCATCTTGGGAAAGAGAGTTAACCTTGGAGATTGTGAGAAGTTCTCCAAGTTCATCTTCCTCGCTACCGTTGCCCTCTCGGAATCAACCTTGCCCTTAACCTTGTCGTTCCACAAAGGACATTCTCGAATCATATGACCCCATTCTCGGCACTTGTAGCATTTCATCCCTTTACCACCAACACCCCTCTATCTAGACCTACTACCGTTATTAAACCCCGGTTGGAGTTTCTCCCGCCATTTTGCCCACCTTTGTCACTCGCCATAAGGCCTTCATTATGGGAATACCCGTCACCTCCACCTTCCTTCTTTCTCATCGTGACATGAGATTATATATCTTGCACAACCTCGTTCAACCGGAGCGTAGACTTCCCAAACATGAGAGTGGTCACAAAATACTCGTATGAATCGGGTAATGATGGAAGCAACAACAATGCTCGATCCTCATCAATAAATTGAACATCTATCCGATTCAAGTCATTTATCAAGGCATTAAAAATGTTGATATGCTTCAGCATATCCTCACCCTCCTTCATCTTAAGCTTGAAGAGTTTCTTCTTGAGGAACAATTTATTTGACAATGACTTTCCCAAATAAATCTCTTCTAGCTTATTCCACATGCCTTTAGCCGTGGTCTCCGCTATCACGTTATTCAACACATCATCCGTGATAAGCATCTCAATACATGAAGTCGCTCTTTGATCAATGTCAATCCACTCGGCATCGGTCATGCCTATCGATCGTCCCTCTACCCCCAACAATGTTAATTGCAACCTCTGTTGGACAAGAATGCCTCGCATTCGTCTTTGTCATAACCCAAAATTGATCTTCTCATCAAAAGCCTTTATGTCCATCTTCATTGAGCCACTCGATCCATAACTCGAATCCCATCTCTTATAGCCTCCGCTCGTAGAGGTTGATTCTCGAGTACTCTTCACATTTTTCGTCATTTGGAACAAACACAAAAGCTATGCCAAAATTGCCAAAATTAATTCAATCTCGAACCAAAAATACCGAGCAAATAATGCAACCAAAGCTCTGATACCACTTGTTGCGCTAAAGCAAGACTATCTCTAGCGACCAAGATGATAAAATACACTCGGTAATTTTATCGAACACTTGGTGTGCGAAAAACACCCAAGACCTTGTTCCGAAAATGAACTAGTATGCAAACTCCCAATAAAATCAACCAAGCATCAATTAAGTGACAATAAGAACATACAAGCAACAAACAATCAAAGCAATAACCATTTACGTGGTTCACCCAAGCTTTGGGCTACATCCATAAATGGTAGGATATCTTCTTTTATAGATAAATGGCTAGGAACCAATGGTTACACACACACCTCACTTATCTCTCTCAAAAGTTAATCACTAACCAATCCCAAGAACTCACCTCTCAAATGGAGCTCTACCTCTCTTTGTCTTTGATTAGCTCTCAAATATGCCCTCTCTCAAAATCTAGAAATAACACTTGTATTTATAGATTTGAGCCAAAATAATAAATTTATAAATAAACCAAAACTAAAAAAATAGGAGAGCCAAAAACCAACAACCCGACCCACCAACATTTTATGCTAGTAATTCAATTGTGTAATACAATACTCGGGTTCAACTACCACATCGTATAAGGACGTACCTTTGTTCACTATTTGTAGCCGGTGTGATGGTCATGACTGCATGCGTGCCACCCCGTAGACTTGTCTCGGATCTATATTTTCTCCTTTCTACTCTGGCTCATCTTGGGCTGACATTTGATCACCGGACCCATTTTTAAAAATATTTCGGCAGCAAAATCCCACTCACCTTCCACCACCAATTCCAATAAGAGAAACCTAACCCTTTGTGCGCCTTCCTTCACAATAATCACAAAGAATCTCTCCTTACTTTCGTAGTGAGAGGGTTCTTGTAGAAACTCCCCTTCTTTATTTATGCTTGGAACATACAACCGCTCAACCAGATAACCTTTCCTTTTTTCAGAAAAACCACTGCATGCATAACCCTTGCCTAGCTCTTTCAGGTAGAAAAAATATGAAGAACTCTTTTATTCTTTGCACAACTCAAACGTTTTCCACCATGCATGGAAAAGAGTCTTCCTGTCTTACCCCATCTTCTCATCAACAACTTCCTTTTTGAGACGATCCAATGACTTTGTTATTCTAATTGTTTACTAATTAACTAGAGAGATCTTTTTTTTAAACATACCAAAAGATAATGCTTTTTTATTTATAAAATATATACATCAAACATTAATCCATATTAATAGTTGAGCTCATTCGTCATCAATGTGAACTACTCACAAACCTACATCAAATCACGTCGTTTAATCGCCATAATTTAATTAATACTTTCATTACATAATTACAAAATGAATTATTACTTGCATAAAGTATCAATATTATTATACCCTGAAAATTATTTATTAGTGGTTTTAATTGTTAAAGATCAATAAAAACATATATAAATCCTAGTGGCATACGTCCCATTAAAATAAAAATAATACATACAATTGTATAGGTAAACGTTTAAAAAAAATCGTAATCCCTTACAACTTTAATACTCCTTAAATTTAATCCCAAAAACATCTCCAGGTGATGATACCCATTTAACAAATAAAAATTTGTCATACTTCTAATAATAGCTAATGACACTATGCCAATGGCGCTGTCTTTGTTTTGCCCGGAGCGTGCTCATACTTACGGCATACTAGCACCTATAAAAATCCCATTTTACATGTCACTTTTTTTTTCTGGGTAAATATGTATCCATTCATAGAATGAATTATAACGGAATGCTATAAAAATTGTAAGACAAAAGAAATATACCAAGCCATTACCTTTGTGGCCACATGTCACTACCCTATGATAATGAGCGTGATCATATGTTTATTGCAATTGAGGCACATAATAGTATCTTACTATGATGCATTGAAGATACTCAACTCCCACACCTGAATTTAAAACCCAACTTATCAACAACATCAACAATGTAGATACAGTTCTATGATAACCATGTAATGTTTTGGATAGAACCAGAATACTATTTAACAGAGCAAGTGAATGTTAACAGATAAGTTTTATAAAATTAAGGATTCATTCAAAGTCATTTTAAAGAAACTGTTGGAACAACTTTAAAGTTGTGTTGCAAAACCTTGAAAAAGGACGACTTTGGTCTTTGGCTTTGAAAACTGTGTAGATGCCTAACATCTCTTGTTTTGGCAACAACTTATTTTGGTTAGTCCCACATCGGTCATGAGGTAAAATTTGGTGCGGTATATTTACATTTTTTGTTGAACAAATGGGCACGCTCTTAATTATTTTTACGATTTTTAATTCCAAAAAAAACGTGTTTTATTCTGAGTTGAATTTTCAACCGAGTTTCCCACTTCTTTCAATTTTTCTCTCCACGTTTTTATTTCCAACGTCTTTCTTGCTGCCCCATAAAAGAGGTATTCCATCTTCATTTTTTGACAAACTTGTTCTACAACTTTTACGAACACAAAAACTGCTTCTGAAATTTTTTGTTCCTCTGCACTAGAATAATAAATCCTCTCCAGATTTATTATTAGACTCGAACAATTATTACAAATGGATGTACATGGACTGGATTCACTACAAGGAAGATAGCTTCTTGCGACGTATTAAATGCGTCGCCTTTGTTTCTAGTTCATCGCAAATGTCTTGTCGCGACGCACTACATTCGTCGTAATTTTCGTCGCAAAAAGCTAGTCGCTACAGTTCTGTTACGATGAAATGTAGTTGCGTCGCAAATGATATTTTGCGACGTGTCAATTCATCGTTATAAATATATTAAAATCGTCGCTAAATCATTTCAATCACTTAATTTGGCCTTTTTCGACAAATATATTCGTCGCTATTTGTAATTTATTCATCGCTAAGGATGGTTCTTTTGATGAGATAGCGATGAATACGATTCATCTCACAATATTTTTTGCGATGAAGAGGATTCATCGCACAATACTGGTTTGTTACGACGAATTCATTCGTCGCAAATTATATTTTGCGACGTGGCAATTCGTCGTTACAAATATATGAAAATTGTCGCTAAATCATTTCAATCACTTAATTTGGCCTTCGTCGACAAATATATTCGTCGCTATTTGTAATTTATTCATCGCTAAAGTTGGTTCTTTTGATGAGATAGCGATGAATATGATTCATCGCACAATATTTTCTTTAAACGAAAAGAAAATTAAATTACAAATATGATTACATCAACGTGGAAGATTCTGTATATGTTAAAATTAATTTGATACATAAACGTAGTTAATGGATTTATCATAAAATAACAATAACAATCAATTAATCTCGATGCCAAATCATGTTAGTAAATGAGAGCATATTAAAAGAGAAAGAAAATATTCAACTCTAATTAAAGTAAAATCTTGGTCTACTTGATAACACAAAAGTAAACTAACAAAAACTAAAAGAGGTTGTTTAAGGGAAAAAATTCATAATTTAAGAAGATCCATCCATTGGGCCAATATGAGCCTCCGCCCATGCCTGAAAGGCCATAAACTTCTGAATCATTGCACCCTGACTCTCCACAATGTCATTCAAACGAGATACTTCAGATTTTAAAGCCTCATTCTCTGCATTATTATTTTCTTTGTACCGTGATCCAAATGTATCAGGTCGGGGGCCAAAACCAAATCCTATAACATACCCCGACCTCTTTCCAAGGACTTGCTCACAGACTTGTGCCTCTGTCATTTCTGGATTGCTATGGTGCAATTCGACCATTGTATTCTACAAACGAAAAAACGTATTATAGTGAAAGAATAAAGTAATAGGAGACTAATAAATTTACATTTGGTAAAACGATATACACTTGCATTTGAAAGTTAAAATGTTTATCAGATTTTAATAAAGATGGATAAAAATCTCACAATATCATAAGTTTAGTAGACTTTTAACAAGTTGATCCAAAATTATAGAAAGACAAAAAATCTCACACAAACATCTATCATAGGTCCCCAACAAACTCTAAACTAGAAGAATAAATTAACATATACAAAGTACGATATATATTATGGCAAGAGGACAAAAGGAATTCGCAATTAAACATAGTACTGTTCAAACAAATTTTTTCCCCACTTCCTCATCCATTAAAGTCTTAATTTACCAACAATCAAAATATTTGTCATTTTAGGTATGTTTATAAGCAAATTTATTTTTGGTATCTTCCTATATATTTTCATAGCTTAGGCTAAATATTAACAATATATAAATCTAATAAGTAATAGTACCCAATGTTATAAAAATAAGGAAAAAAATAAGATGGTGATAGAAATGTTATAGGGAAACTAAAGTCATAAATATTTGAAATAATAAATAAATATACTTACATATGCAGTTTCAGCCTCTGTGTTGATCCACCCTCTATCACTGTTGTAATGTGTGTCATGAAAAAGGTCAATACGCCCCTTTGGTGTCTCTTTTATCTGACCATCATCCTGCAATAAAAAATAAGCAAGAAAACTCATATAACAGTTTTTTATTAAAAATAAGTGAAAAATAGTTTGTTAAAAAATTATTAGGAAAGATTTTTTAAAATAGTTTTATTTAAGTAGCATAGAAGTTTGAATTAAAAAAAATAGTCTAATAATATAGAAAATTTTTGTAATAAAAATAATTTTTTTATATAAAAGTATTTTGGTGGCATGGACTCACATTCATTAAATGACATGGGTCCACCGCGCCAGCGGCACCACGCAATCGCAATGATGTGGGTTCGTGTCAGTTTTTAAGAAATAATTTTTCATATTTTTAATATAAAAATACAGCTTTTTAGTTTGTTCGCTTTTTTTTTTTATAAAAAAAGCTGTTTTTAAGCAATGAAAAAACTGTTTTATTGAAAACAAAATTCAATTGTTTCTTAACTGTTTTAAAAAACTGGCTAACAGTTTTTCTCAATTATTATTTTTTAAAAACAGTTTAATTTTTTTTATTAATGTAGTATAATTTTTTTAACAAAACCTTGTGCCAATCACTTAAAAAATTAACTAATTTCAGCAAAAATATGTTGATGAGTCATTTTTTTGTAATGATAACAGTTGAATTCAGCAAGAAAAATGATAACAACTAGTGTTTTTTCATTTGATAACAGCTAATATTTATCTAGATGATAACAACTAATAATTTTTTGATAGAAAAAAAATGATAACAGCCAATATTTTTTTGGGTATTACGGTGACACAAATTTGCGACACATTTAGTGCGACTGATATTGGATATTGCTGCTGGCGCGGAGCCATACTCATAAGACAATAACCAACCCCGGTGTGACATGTCACTGTGTCGCACCACTCTGTGTCGGCCTAGTATTATTGTATTTTCTAGATGATAACAACTAATAATTTTTTTACACCAAAAAAATAATAACAGTTAATATTATTTTATCTGATAACGGCTAATATTTTTTTAGATGATAACAGCTCTTTATTTTTTTATGATAACAGCTAATAATTTTTTTACAGCAAAAAAATGATAACTGCTAATATTTTTTTTATGATAACAGCTAATAATTTTTTGAAAGCTAATAATTTTTTACAGCAAAAAAATGATAACTGCTAATATTTTTTTATGATAACAGCTAATAATTTTTTGACAGCAAAAAAATAATAACAGCTAATATTTTTAATTTGAAAACCAAAAAAACGATTTAAGAAAAACAGGTACATAGTATTGAAATAAAAAAATAGACAATCCTTAACAGCTATTTTTTTTATATTATCCTAAAAAATTATAACATTCCTACAAATGGTGGCTTGTAAAGGTTTTAGCCTCTAATCTTCAACCTGTTTATCATGGGTAGTCTTCAAACTGTTTGTAAAGGTTTTGTTAAGATTAAAAAATGGAAGCTTGAAAAGGTTTGTTTGTAAAGCTTTAGTTTGCCAATATTTGGTATCTTGGCTCTGGTGCGTGAACAGAGGAAAGAAGATAGTGTCCTATTTTGGCAATTGACAGAGAGAGGAGAGAGAATGTATGGGTGAATGGGTTGTTTTGGACGCTGCGTGTAAATTAAAGAACGTGTATATATATATATATATATATATATATATATATATATATATATATATATATATATATATATATATATATATATATATATAATACAGATATGTATACAGATATTTTACAGATATATAATCTTATACAACATCTGTATTACAGCAGATATATAGAATCAATCATCATATATCAATATCAAAACCATCCCATTATTTGGAATTAACCACCTCAAAACTCACCTAAACTTGAATTACAGCTTACGCAACGACAAAGGATTTAGAAGCAGAGAAAAAAAAAACATTTATTGCAATCTACCAGTCAATGTAAAAAGCCTACGTGCAGTCCTTATATGGGAGAGGAAGAGCTAAAACACTTTCTATCAAACTAACATCTACCACAGTAACCACAGTAGCAGAGGAACGAAAGATGAAATACCTGATGAGAACCCGTTGAGAGAGATGGAGAAGCTGTCGAGAGAGATGGAGAGAGGCGGGTGAGAAGGGAAGAGATGTGTGAGGAACAAGGGAGACGTGGGGGGTTTGGAATAGTTGGAATAGGGAAGAGACGTGAGGTGAGGGGAGTGGTTTATTAGAATTAAAAACTTAATTAATATTTTTAACTCATATGGGTCTTTTGCGATGAAATAATTAATAATTTTGATTTTTTTTACGAGAAAAAATTCAATTCATCGTAATAAGTCAAATAAAATGTCGGAAAGTAGGCGACAATTTTTGGTACCAAATATTTTGCGATGAATTTACAATTTTCTCGCAATAGGTATTATTTTTGCGACTTATTTAATTCATCGTAAATGATTAAATTCTTTCTCTTAACTATTGCGACGAAGATAATAATTTCTCGTAAAAACACATTTATAACGAGAAATAAAATACGTCGCAAAAACAATTAGTCGCTAAATGTCCTTTTTCTTGTAGTGATTGATTCTTGTGCTTTATCAATCCGTATTTTATTTATTAAAGGTTGTTTTATCCTGGGGGTGACGAGGCAATTGTGACTATCAGCACACATTGGGCAGAGCCGCGAAACACCTCAAAGAGAGCGGCATTGTCCGTGACTCAGGCGTATTTTAGACTGTACCTGCTTACGGAATTTCTTATACTTTCTGTCCCAGATTTATTTGCTCCAAAAATTAGGTAATTTCGTTCATTAATTCTGCATTTATTTAAATTTCTGCTACAACAATTTTAAGGTGTTAATTATTCTGCCATGGACGAAATTAACTCTAGCAACCTTAACAAGCCTTTCAAATATGAAGGCACCCATTTTAAACGTTGGAGCAAATTTTTTTTATTTTATTTAACTACGAAAAAAGTCGCATCGTGTGTTCAATTTGACAAACCCGTAGTAAATAAAGCAAAACAATTAGAACTTGGGAGAAAAATGATTTTCTGTTCAAGAACTATATTTTGAATGCTCTAAGTGATGAGTTTTATGACTATTATGCCAATTATAAAACTGGAAAAGATGTTTGGGATGCACTTTTTAAAAAATATGACACGGAGGAGGCGGGTGCTAAAAAATATGCCGTCAGCCGTTATTTAAAATTTCAAATGACAGATGACAAATCTGTTGTTGCTCAAACCCATGATTTGCAAATGATTGCCCATGAAATTATTTTCGAGGGCATGGCTTTAGATGAGCAATTTCAGGTGGCTACGATTATTGATAAATTGCCTCCACTGTTCAAAGAGTTCAAAAATGTTTTGAGGCATAAGCCTAAAGAATTTTCACTAGAATCACTCATTACTAAATTGAGAATTGAGGAGGAATCCCGAAAACAGGACTACAAAGATGAAATTCTTGTTGTGTCTAACAACAAAAATCAGAAAAAGAACGACACTCTAGTTGTTTTAAAGGCAAACGAAAAAAATATGAAGTTTCTGAAAAAGAGCCACAACCAGAATTTTAAAAATCAGATTCAGACTCAGAATAAGAATAAGAACCCTGAAAATTGATTGTCTAGCAACTCGGGACAGTTTCTCTTTCAAGTTTGGCAACCTGGCCATATGGCTCGCAAATATCGCAATGTGCAACCCGCATAAATGAATTTGATAGAAGAGAACCTATGTGCAATGATTACTGAAATCAACATGATTAGCGGTGCCGAAGGCTGGTGGGTGGATACTGGTGCTGCTCGTCATATCTGTCATGACCGTACTTTGTTTAAGACTTATTTTGACACTGCAGATAAGAAGGTGTGATTCTCACTCCACTGAGGTTGTTGGTACTGGAAATGTGGAATTGAAGTTCACCTCGGGAAAAATTGTGATCCTCAAAGATGTTATTCACACTCTCGAGATAAAGAAAAATTTGGTTTCGGGTTATCTTCTCAACAAAGATGGCTTTACTCAAACTATTGATGCAGATTTATTTACTTTGACCAACAATGGCTTTACTCAAACTATTGAATGTTGATGCAATGAATAAATTTTCTCTTTCTGCTTATATTGCTTGTTCATTTAATGTTTGGCATGCTAGGCTTTGTCATGTTAATAAACGACTTGTTAAAAATATGAGCACTTAAGGATTAATTCCAAAACTATCATTAAATGATTTTGAAAAATGTGAATGGTGTAGTCAAGCAAAAATCACGAAGACACCACATAAATTTATTTTTAGAGAATTTGAACCACTTGATTTAATTCATTCAGATATTTATGAATTGGATGGTCTCACAACTAGAAATGTCAAACGTTATTTTATAACTTTTATTGATGATTTTTCTGATTATTCATTTGTGTATTTAATGACAAATAAAAGTGATGCGTTTGACATGTTTAAAATTTTTCTAAATGAAATTGAAAATCAATTTAATCGAAAAATTAAAAGGTTACGTAGTGATAGAGGCACCGAATATGATTCTGCACCACTTATTGAATTTTATAAAACCCACGGGATTATTCATGAAAAACTACCCCTTATTTGCCCGAAATAAACGGTAAAGACGAAAGAAAAAATAGGACATTAACTGAATTAGTTGTTGCTATTTTATTAAATTCGGGAGTTGCCTCACATTGGTGGGGTGAATTTTTTTTACTGTGTGTCACATACTTAATAGAATTCCTAAGATTTAAATGAAAATATCTCCTTATGAAATTTGAAAAAATATTAAGCCAAGCGTTTCATACTTTAGAACGTGGGGGTGCTTAGCATATGTACGTATACCCGACCCTAATTGGTCTAAATTGGCGAGTAGAGCATATGAGTGCGTTTTTATAGGCTATGCTATTAATATCAAAGTATATCATTTTTATGACTTGAAAAATCAAGTAATTATTGAATCAAATGACGCCGATTTTTATGAAGATAAATTTCCTTTTAAATTGAGGAATAGTGGGGGCGAGTCATCCACTAATATTTCTTTAAATAAAAATAAAGAAAATAATGAATCCGTTTTAGAACTTAGAAAGAGCAAAAGGGCCCATGTTAGAAAGAATTTTGGCCCCGACTTTTATGCTTACACTTTAGAGGAGGATCCTAACACTATTCAAGAAGCTTTATCTTCCTTAGATGCCGGTTTATGGCAAGAGGCTATTAATGATGAAATGGATTATTTGGAAATAAATAAAACTTGGAATTTAGTGGAACTTCCTCCTGGGTGTTAAACAATTGGGTGTAAATGGATTTTTAAAAAGAAATTAAAACCTGATGGCACTGTTGAAAAATATAAGGCACGTCTTGTTGCTAAAGGTTTTAGACAAAGGGAAAACGTACACTTTTTTGATACATTTTCACTCGTGACTAGAATAACGTCTATACGTGTACTATTTGCTATAACTGCCTTAAATGATTTAATTGTACATAAAATGGATGTTAAAACTGCATTTTTAAATGGGGAATTAGAAAAAGAGATTTATATGGATCAACCTGAGGATTTTATTGTACACGGTGGCATGATAAATTTGATAGCTTAGTCATCTCTAATGGGTTTAAAATTAGTGAAAGTGACAAATGCATTTATTATAAATATGTTGGAAAAATTTGCACTATCATATGTCTTTATGTTGATGACTTGCTTATATTTGGTTCTAATATTCATTTCGTAAAAAATGTTAAATCATTATTGTGTGCCAATTTTGATATGAATGATTTGGGTGAAGCTAGTGTAATATTGGGAATTAATATTACTAGGTCAGAAAAGGGACTTTCTTTGGATCAATCTCACTACATTGAGAAAGTTCTAAAGAAATACAATTACTTTGACTGTAAATCTGCTAGTACTCCATTTGACCCTAGTGTAAAGCTATTTAAGAACATTGGCGACAGTGTGAATCAAAATGCTTATGCAAGCATCATAGGTAGCTTACGTTATGCTACATATTGCACTAGACCTGACATAGCTTATGCTGTGGGAGTACTATGTAGATTTACCAGTAAACCTAGTATGGAGCATTGGCATGCTATTGAGAGGGTCATGCGGTACCTTAAAAGGACGATGAACCTCAGATTACACTACAATAAGTATCCCGCTATCCTTGAAGGATTTAGTGATGCTGATTGAGACACCCTATTTGATGATTCTAAGGCTACTAGTGGATATATATTTAGCATCGCTGGTGGTGCAGTTTTTTGGAAATCTGAGAAACAAATTATGTTGGCTCAATCCACTATGGAGTCGGAGATGATAGCGCTAGCTACTACTAGTGAAGAGGCAGGTTGGTTAAGAAACCTCCTGTCAGATATCCCGTTATGGAAAAGACCGATACCAGCCGTTTTGATTCATTGTGATAGTATCGCGGCTATTAAAAAAGTTGAGAATCGTTACTATAATGGTAAGAGACGACAAATACGTCGTAAACATAGCACTGTTAGAGAATTTATTTCCAAAGGTGCTGTGAGGGTGGATCATATACGGTCTGAACAAAACTTAGCTGATCCTTTGACGAATAGGACTAGCAAGGGAGAAGGTGTGGAACACCTAGAAAGGGATGGGACTAAAGCCCTTGGATAAATGAGTAATTTGTGATGGTAACCCAACATATTGAGTGGATATCCCAAGAAATATGTTCAAATGGTAATAACAAGTCACAAGTGATATGGGTTGAATCATGCTATTATTAATTAATATAGAACGAGGTTTTACTTTGAGTCCATCCCTATGGAGCATGATATCCTGAAGCAAGTTAGGATGAGTTATTATAACTCTTAATGATATTTATAGCTCTATTTTAAGTGGACGGGAGTATTCTTGATAAACTCACCTATGTGAATGTGGAAAGGTGTCCGTTTCCTATGAATATTTTGGGAAAATTCCTAAAGCATTCACTATAATGGGATAGAAGAACATGGTCGTAACGTGCTAGCTATTAGAATTACATCCAAGTAGGATTTTGTGTGGGATGTTGTCAGAGATAGAGTTCAAAACTACGGTTACTCTAGTATATTCTGAAGTCATGAGACACCTTTACTTATGCACAATTCTATATATTATTGCTCGATAAAAGATTTTCAAATTTTCCAAATGGGGGATTGTTGGAACAACTTTAAAGTTGTGTTGCAAAACCTTGAAAAAGGACGACTTTGGTCTTTGGCTTTAAAAAGTGTGTAGATGCCTAACATCTCTTGTTTTGGCAACAACGTATTTTGGTTAGCCCCACATCGGTTATGCGGTAAAATTCAGTGCGGTATATTTGCATTTTTTGTGGAACAAATGGGCAAGCCCTTTGGGCATTAGATGTTTTGTGTGTATGGGTGGGGGACTTATTGGGTCAAGTCACACTCACGCACGCCGCCGTCGTCCGGTCGGCCTGGCCCATATCCGGGTCTTGGGCTTGGGCTCATTAAGAAATAATTTTTTGGACAAATACATAATTATTTTTTGGGCTTTAAAAATTATTTTCAACGATTTTTAATTCCGAAAAAAAAACGTGTTTTATTCTGAGTTGAATTTTTCAACCCAGTTGTCCACTTCTTTCAATTTTTTCTCTCCACGTTTTTGTTTCCAACGTATTTCTTGTTGCCGCATAAAATAGGTATTCCACCTCCATTTTTTGACACACCTATTCTGCAACTTTTATGAACACAAAAACTGCTTCTGAAATTTTTTGTTCCTCTGCACTATAATAATAAATCCTCCCCAGATTTATTATTAAACTCGAGCAATTATTACGAATAGATGTACATGGACCGAATTGATTCTTGTGCTTTATCAATCCGTATTTTATTTATTGGAGGTTGTTTTATTCTGGGGGTGACGAGGCAATTGTGACTGTTAGCACACATTGGGCAGAGCCGCAAAACACCTTAAAGAGAGTGACATTGTCCGCGACTCAGCCATGTTCTAGACTGTACCTACTTTCGAGATTTCTTATACTTTGTGTCCCAAATTTATTTGCTCAAAAAATTGGGTAATTTTGTTCCTTAATTCTGCATTTATTTAAATTGTTGCTACAACAGAAACATATAAACGTTTGTGCTACTTTTCAAGTAAATAAATGTTCTTAGATGCAATTTTTTTTTTTACAAAAGCGAAGATTAAATTAAACTAAGGACTTAAATGCAATTGTTACCGCGTGTGAAATATTCAATATGAAGATAAATTAAAGATATATAAAGTAGTTAAAATAGTACATAACTTAAACCACCTTAAACCTCAACAGGTAAAATGCTATTCCACATTTAAAAATCAACATGCATAACCCAACATATATGGGGTGTGGCTAATATGAATTTTTTGGTTAAATGGCACAAAAGATGGCCGTAATAAAACAAAATGAGGCGCATACCCCCAAACAATATGAGGATAAATAGAGCTCAACACAAACCTCAAATAATATCAATAAAACAGAGTTCAATAAAATAAAATATATGATGAATTTATATGATTCGCATGAAAAAAATTCAATGATCCAAAAACCAATTCATTACTCCGTTGTGAATGAGAAAAAATAGGAATTTTAATTAGAGAAAACAATAAAAGAGAAATTATGTAAAGTTTGAAAAGTAGAAATCAACCAAAGGTAAACAATAAATAATATAAAACAACACCATCTATTTACCCCAAAGCAAAAGTAATCAAACAAAAATCATCAGCGCTTTAAAAAAACAATATTCATCAGCGCTTTCAAAGAGCCAGTCATTTTAGAAATCAAATAAAGTCATCCGGAAGGATCTCTCATTAATCAGCCTTAATGAATAAAAGTTAAGAAGGAGATAAAATAGTATAGTGAGTATACCTCAGATATTTTGAACAAATAAGTTCTAAATAGTTGAAACTAAAATGTACCTCAAATATATTAAATCCGAAAAACAAAATATAAACTCCAATTAGTACCTAAAAACAAAAATAAACAAAAAATACAAATACCAATAAGCCCTAAAAATGATTTCAATGGGAAAGTAAGTGCTAAATAGTTGAACCAAAAATATCTAAAACTAATTTGAACCCAAAAATGAAGAAATTGCAAATCCTTAAAGTTGAAGTGTAAGTGTATGTGTGTGTGTGTGTGTGAGAGAGAGAGAGAGAGAGAGAGAGAGAGAGAGGATATACTTGGGAGATTTGGATCCAAGATGGTAAACCTCAAACAGTAAATAAATGATCAATTCCAAACATCCTTACCATCTAGAGAAATGATTTTGGTACCGGGTATTGTGCACCGATTTTATCAACCGAGTGATGTGGCCAGCAGCTGGCACCCACCAACACAACACAACTTAATCTCTTGATGTAACCAAAAAAAAAACTCATTTGCTGGCACCCACCAAAACAAGCCCCTCATTTGCTGTAACCGAAAAAAAACCTCATTTGCTATCTAATCTCTTGCCATCATCTGTCCCAAAATCACCCACAAACCTCCATACACAAACCTCCATCAGATTGAATGAAAAATTAGCTATGTTCTCTTGCAAGGTAAACTCATCTCTTCATTTCTCTTTCTTATGAAATTGGTTTCTAACTTTCATAACCATGGTTGTTCATCATCATAAGACTTAAATTATTCCAGCTTTTTGAGATTGTTTAAGAAAAAAAAGGGTGTGATCGTGATACCCATTTTAAATCTAATTTGAGGAAAAAAAAGTAAGGATTAATGGAAAAACCCTAGACTTGTGGTTATAAATTCATCTCTTCCTTTCATTTTTAATATAGTTTGAGGAAAAAAAAGGTTTTAACAGAAAAAAGGGTTTTACAAAATAAATAAATAAATAAAGGGTTTTAACTCTTCCTTTCATTACTCTTCTAACATATTTTTTTAAAAATATTATAGGAAATGGAAGATAATAATCAAGTGGAAGTGGGTGATGATTCAAGTCAAATGGAACTATCTACAGAGGATAATGGAGATTCACCTAAGCTTGGAATGACTTTCAACTCATATGAAGAAGTTTGCGACTTTTTTAATAATTATGCTCGAAATAAGGGTTTTGATACTATGCAGAGAAGGTCAAAATTTGAAGAAGGGATATTAAGGTACTTTACACTTGCTTGTAAATCAGGTAATCCTAAGAACACTATAAAAAATTCTTTTAGACGTAGGCCTTCAATTAAGACTGATTGCAAAGTAAGGATTAATGCAATCTTGACATCTAATGAACAATTTGTTTTATCTTTAGTAGAACTTGATCACAATCATGAAATTAGTCCATCAAAAGTAAGATTCTACAGAGGCAATAAACATTTGGATGCCCATGTGAAAAAAAACTTGAATTGAATGATGAAGCGGGGATAACTTTGTGTAAAAGTTTTAACTCCTTGGTGGAACATAAAGGGTATGGAAATTTATCATTTGGTGAGAAAGAATGTCAAAACTATATTGAAAAAGCTCGAAGATTGAAACTTGAAGAGGGAGATGCCGAAGCTATTCTCAAGTACTTTGTTTCCATGCACCAAAAAAATCCTCAATTCTTTTATGTTTTGGATCACAATAATGAAGGACGTTTGAGAAATGCATTTTGGGCTGATGCTAGATCTAGGGCTGCATATGAATCATTTGGAGATGTTGTAGTTTTTGATGCAACATATTTAACAAATAAGTACGATATGCCTTTCACACCTTTTGTAGGCATTAATCTCCATGGACAATCCATGTTACTTGGTTGCGGTCTTTTGTCAAATGAAAACTTGGATACTTATGTTTGGTTGTTTGAGAGATGGTCGGATTGTATGTTAGGTTGTCATCCAAATGCATAATCACTGACCAATGTAAATCTATACGAGGAGCAATTGCAAAGGTGTTTCCAAAGACTAATCATATTTTATGTAAATGGCTCATAATGAAAAAGCTCCCAGAGAAGTTAGGAGGATTCACTAAATATAAGGCTATTAAGCATCGATTCAAAAAGTGTGTGTATGATTCTATGAAAATTGATGAGTTTGAAAAAGATTAGCGGGAAATGAATGAATATTTCAAATTACAAAATAATGAATGGTTGTATTCTTTATACAAGGATCGACATCGTTGGGTTCCAGTTTTCGCAAGACGTATATTCTTAGCAGGAATGTCGGCATCTCAACGCAGCGAAAGTATGAACTCATTCATCGATGATTTTGTGCATTCAAAGACGTCTCTTAAACAATTTGTTGATCAGTACGAGAAATCCTTAAAAAAAGAATTGAAAAAGAAGCCACATCGGATTTCTCTTCTTTTAACAGAACCTTGCCCTTGGTGACAGACCTATACATGGAAAAACAAATGAGAGAAATTTATACAAATGTTATCTTCAAAAAATTCCAAGACGATCTTAAGAATTTGATTGATTGCAACCCGCTAATTGTTAATCAAGATGGTTTAAACCTTACTTTTGAAGTCAGAGATTTGAAAAAGAAGAAAGATAATGATGGAAAAATTAGAGAGCAAGTGATTTATGAAGTTCTTTACAACACTAACAATTGTGAGGTGCAATGCATTTGCCATAACTTTAAGTTTTGTGGGATCTTATGTAGGCATGCGTTATGTGTGCGTATGGATCAAAATGTGATCGAGATACCATCTCAATATATTCTTTCACGCACTACAGCAAAATGGGAGATTTGTGAGTGTTGTTAGCAGTCACAAATGGCCTTTATAACTGCTACTTACCGTCATAATTTAGGGGGTGACAAAAGAAAAATTATAACTCCTAGCAGCAGTCACAAATTTTTATAACCCCTACGGGGTTATGACTGGTGACCCCAATTTATAACTGCTAGTTGTAACTGCTAACAGCAGTCACGAATATAAGATTCGTGACTGCTGACAGCAGTCACAAATATAAGATTCGTGACTGCTGTCAGCAGTTACAAAATTGATAATAGTGACAAATTTATGACTGCTATTAGCAATTAAGAAATTGAATTTGGTAAATGTGATAAGAACTATTACAAATATCTTTATATTTTTACGAAATGATGAAATAATGAAAGTAAAATAAATATCATGATAACAAGTCTAAAAAATTCGACAACATTTCATTTATATTTCTGAGATTCCAAATATCTGGTACACATAAAACTTGTTTAAACTTAATTTAACATCAAATAAACCCTTCTTGGGCGCCAAGTACAAAATGAACATAGAATAAAAAATAAATTAAAAAAAATAACGACACAACACTTCGATGACATGAAATGTCATGATCATGTAACATCGGATGCTTCACTCGAACTAAATTCACATCTAAAAGTTCTCCAAAACTTCTCTCGAATGCAGGACACTCCTCATGTAGCATAGCTCTTCCCTCGTTCAGATCAGGAGCAGTTGTTTTGAAGTAGTTAATTGCACTATCAAAAATCCTTCTGGCACACTCAAGGAATTGCAGCTTCTGTTCACGAAGAGATTCTTCTTCCCTATAAGATGCTTCAAACTTTACATAACTAATCGACACCTTCAAGTGCTCTGGTTCTTTCTTAATCACCCTCTAATATCTCAAAGTCAATGTGCCTTCCCCAACAACGGGGAGGTTCAAGTACATGAAATCAGAAAATAAAAGAGTTATGGTTAAACTATGAATCATTTACATTCAAAAAATTATGTTGACGTCAATAACTAATAGAAAAATATAGGGAAACACAGAAAAAAATTAGATAGAGTACTAACCATACCTGTTAATAGAATTTTGGCGTAGAATGATAATGGTTTATGCAGTATCAGGTCCGTGCCAGAAGGCACGGCGAAAATTTCGAAAGCACGTAATTACAAAACGGCAGAAATTTTCGAAGTACATAATTGCAAAACGGTAAAAATATCGTTCCTAACAAAAAAAGAGTAATTTATAACAATTGGTCATAATCTCCTTTGTTGATAAACTATTCACCATGCTTAAAAAATAACAAATTGTCCAACAACATTCAAATAGTTAATATTCATCAAATGAATTCTCATTGTCTAAAAATAAAAAGTGTCAAAGTTTTAAAAAATTGGACAGAGTCTCCTTTGTTTATTGGACTATCCACCCTTCTTAAGGGATAATGACAAATCCAACAATATAAAAAAAAATCGCCTAACAAAAGCTTCAATGGAAAAAACATCTTAAAAAAATAAATATATAAACTGAAATCTGATGTGAGCAAACCTGAGCAAATAATTTTATCCTTCAATGCTTTCACCTGATGTGGCCTCCCCCACCCCACCCCCACCTGTTGCTGCCTCCCCCCCCCCCCTCCCACACACCCCCACCCCCACCTTTTGCTTCCCATCATCCCCTACCTGCTGATGCCCCCCCTCACCGACCCACCTGTCACCCCAAGCTGCCACCACTCAGCCCCTGCCATCACCCCTTACCTACTGGTGCCCATCACCACTCAGCCCCCCCCTCCCAATCACCCCCTACCTGTTGCTCCCCCCCCCCCCCCCCAATGCCCACCTGCTACTACTGCATACCTGATGCAATTCATAACCAACAAAATTTAAATCAGCCCACCTCTTGAGCTCGAGAAACATGAAATGCAATATTGAGATATTCTACCAAAGATGAAGAATCGAAACAACAAAACTGAAACTGCAGCGGCAAAACCAAGAAAAAATTAATTTTTCCAAAAAAATTGTAGGTGAGAACATGTGTGGGAGAGATTACCTTTTTTGCGGCAGCGGGATGAGGACAGCAGTGACTTCAAGAAGCGATGTCAGACTTGCAACAATAGCATATGGAGTAGCTAATAACCGACAATGACCACGATTGAAGTTGAACTCGAATCAAATAAATCAATGGTTTCTTCTTAGTATACTATAGGGCCTGCTATAGAGTTAACTGCTTCCATAGAGCCTACATGTGGATTTATTCGCGCACTCCCATGCTCATCCCATCTTCCTATATGTGGGATTTATTCACCTTGGTTAGAAACAAACAAAGTTGAGTAAATCAATATAGATGACAGATTCTATGAAAAATGTTACAACATATGACCAATATGGGCAAGCACCTTAAATAAATCTTTGTCAATAACATACGCAAAAAAAATGTAAAACTACGATAATAGTGAAAAACACTTGTTGATCAAACTATCTTATACAAAAGACAGAAAAAAACCTCATAAACAAACCCTAAAATATAGATTACATGTGTACTTACTATAGAGTAGAGTGAGAAAGGGAAAAAACAAAAAATTGTACTTACTATTATGAGCCTATCCTTTCTTTTGCTATCTGTAAAACAAAGTTTAGCATTCAACCAATCAAATATACTAAAATAATCGGAGTTTAGCATTGTTGCAACCATATATTAATTGACCATCAGAAATCCAATAAATTAGCCCATAAAGGAGGAGAGAAGTAACAAAGATGTAAACTAACTTGACATATGTGGTAGTGGAGGAGGCCTATTGACAATTTAGTTAACTCAACAGACCCCAAAAGAATAATATTTTTGAAACCCAACTCATAGATTTTAAGTGAATGGCATTCCAGAATCAATTAAATTTTGCAGGTCATGTCTATTAAATGTTCGGTTTCCCCACAACCTGTGAAGATATAACTGCACAATACAATGGGATGCAATGAAACAATACCTCAGTCAGTGGCACGTTTTCTTATCCCTTCGCATGTTGATTGACACGGTTGTTGCTATTAATTGGTTGAACGTACACATATGAAAACAAAGAAACCAACACATTTGAAACATCATTGTTAAATATTTGAAACATCACTGCCATTTGCAATATGAAACGTCACAGTGAATATTAGCAGACTAATTGATCTAAATTAATACCCGATGTAAAATGGAAGAAGGTACAATTTGCAATATAGGCAGATTGGTATTGATGTTACAGTCTTGATGATACTTTTATCATGTTAGGGATGACATTTAACCACATAAGGAGGGATGAATTCACATATGAAGGTTTTAATTCACATATAGCATTAAAACTAATCATTAATTCACATATAGCATTAAAACATTATAGCAATAAAACTAATCATTAATGGAATAAAAAAAAGGTTTTAATTAACATATGAACGAACAAAAATATGTAGATGAATGAAATAAAAAAAATTAAGTGTCAAAGTTTTAAAAAAATAAAGTGTCAAAGTTTTAAAAAAATTGGGCGGAGTCTCCTTTGTTTATTGGACTATCCACCCTTCTCAAGGGACTATCCAACAATATAAAAAAAAACAATTTAGTGGATACCATGAATACTCTTCCATATTCTACCTTGTAAATGAGGTGTGAAAGGGAAAAAGAAATCGAAGGGCGTATACCAGGCATAGTAAATTTCTTGATCACTTTTACTAAACTCAATAAAACTAATACCAACACTAAACATCCACATTAACAAAAAATAAAATCCAAAACTAAAAACGAAACTACCACAAAAATACAGGTCGTGTAATCCAGAGATTCAAACTACAGTCTCAAAATTGACATATTCACAACTTAATGTTAACCAAAATCAATACTTAAAAACACGTGCATGCACATCATGAAAAATAAAATCAAATAAACACTAACATTAGACCATTCCATTAACAATCAAGTCATCAACGAACATTTACAGCTGTCTATCAATTCCAAAACTGAAAATCCTCAATTAAACGATAAAAAATACTTATCCAAACCCTAACATACAAAAAACGGTGGATCCAAATAGATTATAGGTATTATTAAGTAAAATACCTTCTTGAACTTCTTCACCAGCAGTCCGTTCACCAAAAACCTGAGAGAATTTCCACTCGAGCGGCGGCGGAGCTTCAACGGCATCTTTATCACCACCAAATTTCTGGCCATTACACCTTTGTCGGCGTCGCGACACCCCCACCGACGTCCAACTAAACTCACTGGAGCTTTCACAGCCTCATGAACCCTCTTCCTCAACACCTCATAGCCTTGTGCAAGAATCCCCAACACCAGCGACCTCGAAAGCCCTAAATCCCGGACTCTCACCACCCACGATCTTGTCTCAACCCTTAGTCGACGACTGGCGACCCTTATCGGCACTAATCAAAAGTCGTCGTCCGCTCGTGCGAAATCCGATCGAATGGACCCAAAGGCCCCTCTCAACCACAAGAACTATCAAGAAAACCCTAAATCTAGCTCTATGGAGGCCAAATCTATACTCGTCGCCCCTTTGGTGGAAATGCAGTCGGAACCCAACTTCCCCGGCGTGAAGTTTGGTATTTACCAGAAGTAAATACCGTAATCGTTTAATCGCCCTAAGTGAGTGAAGAGAGATTGAAAGAGAAAGGGGCGGGAGTGGTAAAAGAGAGAGATGAGAGAGAAGAGGGAAATTAAAGTTAATTTGTGACCGCCAATAGCGGTTATAAATTAAGTATTAGGCAAAATTTGTGAGTGTCGAGAGCGGTTACAAATTTATGACTGCCAATAGCAGTCATAAACTTAGTATTATACCAAAATTTGTGACTCCTCATAGCAGTTATAATTTTGTGACTGCTCATAAGAGTCATAACTTAGGCCTACTGATAAATTTGTGACTGCTTGTGACAGTTATAAATTTGTGACTGCTTATAGGAGTCACAAATTAATTATATGGTAACATTTGTGACTCTCATTAGCGGTGATAAACTAATTGACTCAAATTTTTTATTATTCATTGATTTTATCACCCCTAATGGGAGTTACAAATGGTTTCGTGACTGCTCCTGGGAGTGATAAGTTTGTCACCCCCATTAGCAGTCACAAAAGGGCAGTCACAAAATTAGCATTTTGGTGTAGTGACGGTGGAGAAAAGATGTTAAACATCCGCATGATTTTGTGCACTTGTCTTACGATGAATTAGGTGATAACAAGACACTAATGTGGTGTAATAGACTGTACACATACTTTAGTGAAGCTGCAAATATTGGTCCAGAATCTGATGATATATTAGAGTATGTAAAGATATGTGTTAGTGAACTGATTGAGAAGCTTCTCCAATATAAGGCCATGGTTAAAAATGAAGAATACGGAATATTGCAATCGAGCAACAAATTGATTAACCCTATAAAAGTTATAACGAAAGGTCGCCCAGTTTCGCGAAGGAAAGAGTCAAAATAAAAAAAGCTTAGCGGCACGGTTAAGAAAAAGGTATTTATATATAAAAAAAATCCCTTTTACTCATTCAATTCCATTGATAATATTTCAGGTTGCTATACTAAATTTTATATAAACAAAATTTGAAAAGAAAGACAAACACACAAGATTAGAAAATTGACTTATCAGTATGAAAAATGAAGGTAATTTTTGTCTATGACATATATAATAATTTTGGTTTTAAAATAAGGTATAATTTTGCTATACTAAATTATGTGCATTTTGTGACAGGTATCTCAAACTCAAATCAATGAGAGGATGGAGGATGCAATTTCAGTTGGGGTTCATATTAGTCATCACACTGCTATTGAGAACCCAACACATGTGGACCAAAGTTTAGTTAGTTACATGCAACTTCTTCAAGTGAGTTTCTTTATATATATATAAATATTTCAATAACCAATACTAAGTTGATTTACTTTTAACAGAATTACAATTATGATGGATTCTTACCGTAAGCTCGGACAAATATCATTTTGGGTAGAAACTGAATACATCTTTTTGGTAACTGTATATTGCCCTTGGGTAGAAGCTGTATATTTTTTTAGCAGCAACTGTTTAGAAACTAGATATGCAGGAATTGCGTTGGCATTATACACTAATGTCTATGGAATGAAATGGTAGAAAGCAAGTAACTGTGTTAGCTTATACACTAATATTTATGGAATGAAATGGTAGAAAGCAGTGTTGACTTTATTGAGTTGTGTTTATGGAATTAAATGGTAGAAAGCATCTTTTTATGGAATGGTAGAAAGCAACAATTCTTTTGGCTTTATTGAGTTGTGCTTGTGTGGGTGAGTGGGTGCCAACTGTAGGCCACATCAGCTGGTTGATAAAACCAGTGCAAAATACCAGTACCATTAGCATTCCCCTACCATCTATGACACTTTGTTAATAAACCTCTCAGATGAAACCTCATATATTGAACGAAACCTTGAAAAAATGAACCAAGCATATTGTTGAATAAAGCACCAAGAAAAGTATCAAATGTTGAACAAATACAAACTTGGGTGCAGCTATTGACACTCCAACCAAATCTTCTAGCACTCCAAAAAATGGCACAATGACTCTATTACCCTTTAAACTCACAAACTCCCTTTCTTCAAATGTAAAAAAGAAAAATTTCATCTCTTTTTGTTAAAAAAATATTTCAACATTTTTTTTAAATCAACTGCTATTTTTTTTCAAACTGTTTATAAAAACAAAATGAATGTTATTTATAATAGAAAAAATTATTTTTAAAAAAATAAATTGTTTTAAAACGAGTAATATTATTTTATAAAAACTGTTTTTAATAAGAATCAGTTTTAAAAATATTTTTTTACTTTTCATAACTGTTTTAAAAAAACATTTCAATTGTTTAAAAAAATTTGTTAACTGTTGTTTTATTATTGAAAAACTGTTTATAAAACATAAAAAAATATTTTATATAAAATAAAAATTGTTCTTACAAATTAAACTGTTTTAACTGTCAAAAAATGCTTTGAAAAATTACCGGCAGTTTAAAAAATTACACAATGCGATTATGAATCTTTTATTTTTTAAGTAACATGATCACGACCCAAATAAAACGCGACGTGATATGGAGTTGTATTTTTTATTCATACCTCTGACGTGAATCATTTTTTACTATTATAAAAATAATCTTTTTACTATTTAGAAGAAAATGATCTGTGCCAGCGGTATGTATTGGTGGTCCGACCACCTATACATACCGCTGGTGCGAATCTTTTTTCTAATATGTTGCTCCGCACCAGCGGTATGCATAGACGGTATTATAAAATAATTTTAAATAAAATGTACAAATTTTTTTTATATAAAATACAGACTTTTAACAGTTAAAATAATTTATTTTTGTAAAAACTGTTGTTTATATTATATATAACATTGTTTTAGTTCTTATAAATCATTTTTAAAAATAGCAGTTGATTTTAAAAATATAGTTGAAATATTTATTTAACGAATAGTTGAAATGTTTTTTTTGACACTTGAAGAAAAAGAGTTTGTGAATTTTAAGGGTAATAGAGTCATTTGGACAATTTTTGGAGTGTGAGAAAATTTGTTGGAGTGCCAATAGCTGCACCCTACAAACTTCCCTTAATACAGGTTCCACTTTAGTATATTAATATGTGTTTGTATGTGAGTAGTAGGGGAAAATAACACAAAACCCCTATATTTCATATAAAAATAACACAGAAGCAAATTTCAATTAGCTTTATATTCCTCGATTGTTGAAAAAGAAAAAAAAAACATAACACATTCCAAATGCAATAAACGTAAAAAAATTATTATCTAAGTACAATACATATGAAAATCTCAGCCACCCACGCACTAACGCATGCATACAAAAAATAACACCACAAATTAACGTGTGGAGTTAAATCTAATTCTGTAGTCTTAATTAAAAGAGTAAAAGCAGATCTGGTAAGCACATCCTCTTTGTTACGTCAACACTACTATTTTTCAAAATAGTACCATAATCCTCTTTGTTACATCCAAACTTGCTGCCTTCGACCAATGTAGATTACTCCTATCACATACACAATTGAGCAATTGAGGTTTCCATCCTTCACAAAAACAATAATTAAATATTGAAGAGGAAGAGGAGGAGAAACTTGTTCCATTCTTTCACCACTTCTTTTACACGGACCTTGAAAAAATAAAAATTGCAATGTTATACATAATGGGCATGCACCATATTATAAAGTGGTAAATATTTTGGGCAGAATTATCCATTCACATTTAATAAAGAAGAAGAAAAGGAGGCATACAACAAAACAAAAACAAAACCAAAAGAAATGGAGTATTACAACAAAATCTTACTTGGGCAATTTGTCAAGCATCTAATCAAATGCTTACTTTGAATTTCATCACCAATGTACCTTAGGACCTGTAAAACAAAAGTATTTTATCATAAATATTACATACAAACAAAAATTCAAATTCAACTCATAATTTATGTGGGTTGGTGGGTGGGTGAGGGGGTGGGGTAGAGATAACCTAAGAGTTAATGATGAACATTCTATCTTAAGTCAAGAAAATATTGTTTTCAACCAAGAAAAGAGTAGAATCCGAAACAAATATAAGTAAAAATAGAAAAAAGAAAAGCATAAACACAAGTTTAAACAAAAATAAGGTTGGAGTACCTGCTTATGAAAATTAGTACCTACAAAATAATCCCAAATTAGTACTTACAATTCAATCTAGGAAAAATCATTTGTACCCCCAAAACCCTATATTCTAATAGAAGAAAATGACAATATTTTCAAACCTATAAATCAAAATACCTATAAAAAAATTGTGATCTAAAAAAGTTATAAATCAAGGAAGGAGAGAAACAAATGGTATAGTTGGGATTCGAAGTGAAAAAATATACATGAATCTGCAAATAGAAAATTATTACAACAAAATATGGAAAACATAGTTGGTTCAAAAAAATGGCACCAAAATATCAAATTTTCAAAATCCTAAAACCCAAACCCATGATTCTAGATCGAACAGAGGAAAATAATGAAGTAAAACTCAAAAACTCACCCAAATCGCTGCTATCTAGTTTGAGAGAGAAAGATACAGAGTCTTAGATGAATGTGTCCAGTAGTTTTCCATATTCTTTGATAGAGTCAGAGTCGAGGTGTGTTGGAAACTTTGTAGAAGGTTCAAATTAAGGTCATTTGGGTGGTATAAATGAAAGCAAATGCAATCACAACCATCCCTTTTTTGCCTTGTTGGCGAAATCAAAACCCTAATTATGTTATTATTGGAAAATATTATGTTTTTATATAAATTATTATTATAATTAAATTAATATATTGATCAATTTGGATTCATTATAAAAATAGGATTCACACTTCAAACGTGGTGGAATTAAGTACATATATGTTCCTTGTAACAAGATGAGTCATGTAGTATACTCATTTGTTAAAAACAAACAAATAATGAATAAGAAATTTAGTTTCAAAGTGCCCCATTTATGTATGAAAATTGTTGAGAAATTTTATTTAATTTTTTGGGACAAATTTTCTGAAATGCCACTAAAGGTTGTGACTATTCACTATATAGTGACTGTTTTTCAAAACCGTTCTTAAAGGTCATGACTGTTCATCATAAATTGTGACTCTTCATGAAAAGCGTCATTAAAGTGACTGTTTTATAAAAGACACGTCTTTTCATGAAAAAAACACTTTGTTTTCTAAAAATACAAAACTTATCTTCATTTTCTAAATGAGAAAAGAGAAAAAAGTGAGGAAAAATATTTTTAATACTTTACATTCCTGATCGAATCGGATAGAGTATCAAACATAATTGGTTCATGGGACAAGCAGATTGAAGTGCTTCTTGCGTGTGTTGAGACCGTTTTATCGTGAGAGGCAAACGCTCATGTTCATTGTCGTAAGCACCGTAGCGGGAGCGCATTTTGTCTTAAGGAGAGAGTGTCTAACGCTCGACTCGATCATCTTCTGTAACACCCCATGATTTTGGGATCGAGAAATATAAATTTTGGGAAAATAAAATTTAATTAAATTGGAGAATTTTAAAATTTGGGAATTGAGGCCCAAAAATAGAGAACATTTCAAAGTATTTCGGATGATGATTTTGAGGGTACCATCGATTCCGGAAGGGTCGAGATAGTCAAAATGACTGTCATTGGGTTTTATTTCGGCTCCGGAACATTTTAAAGTCAGTTTGACTCGAATTGGAGTAAACGAGTCATTTAAAGTGTGTATTAACATTTAAAATTAGGGCTTATGTTTTGAAGGATTGAGAGGCTTACGGATGAAGCCTTCTCATTGAGAGAAGGAGAGAAATAGAAAAGAAGAGAGAAAAGAAGAAGGAAAGAAGAAGAAAGGAAGAGAGAGAGAGAACAAAAAGCTTGGGAATTCCGGTCAAAACGCGACATCGAGGACGATCCAAGCTCTACGCATCTGAGGCAAGTGTTTAATCTTGCTAAATAAGTCATTTATGTATTTGATTTCATAATTTGTGGGTAAAAGAAATGGTTTTGGGGTATAAATATCAAAACCTAGATTTTTGGGTTTAATCTTGAAATCAATGTTTAAATATGGGTTTAAGGGTGTAGAAATGGTTAGGATCAACTTTGGGTTGATTTATTGGCTTAGAATCATGTTGTGATAAATATTTGGAGGTTAGAATAGAAATTTTAGGGTTTAGAATTCGTGGGTTTCATGAAGAAGAAGAGACCTTTTTAATTCTGCAGACCCGAATCGATTCGTCCCTTAAGCGAATCGATTCGGCCTAGGCATAATTGGCAGGTCTGCATGACCGAATCGATTCGCCCCAAGGCGAATTGATTCGGTTTGAGACAGAGTCCCAGGTCCTTTGGACCAAATTGATTCGCTATTGGAGCGAATCAATTCACCCGTGAGACCGAATCGATTCGGGCCAGGCCGAATCGATTCGGAAACAGGGCTATTTTATGGGTTTTTTCTAGGATGATCTCTAACCCTTTTTGGTTGGGTTTATTGATTCGGGGCCTTCTTTTATGATGTAAGAGATATAGTTTGGAGACTTACAATGGGTTTCTCCCATGTTAGGATCATGGGGACTTCTTGAAATAGCTTGGGGAAAATATATGTGTATGGATTAGAGTTGTGCACAGAGATAGTGAGGAACCTCACTGGGGATGAAAAGAAAATCCTAATATTAGATCAAGAGTGAGTCTAGATATTATGTGAAGTTAAGAACTCTTAAAGAGAGAGTTGCGAGGGCATAGCTTGTAATTGTAGGCTGAGGGTAGTGCCAAATCCTTATGGTAAATAGGATTTCATTAAGACAGAATTTGGGGACCAATGAGAGAGAGTAGTCGTATTATCCTTAAAAATTATAAATTTAAGGGGTAAATTAGAGGTGTTAGACTAGGGGAATCATGAGATTGAATGAACCGTAGTCCGAATTGGGAACGATTGGATCGTACTATCAACTAGAATAATTGGTAGCATAAATTCTAGTCAAGATAGTTATTACATAATCGTGTGGAAATAATCATTGGGATTCCAATACTTGAAATAAAGTTGGGCTAAGTTGAGGTTTATAGACTATTAGTTATTTATATATATATATATATCAATAGTCGAAACTAGTATTGGAGAGATGAATGTCCTTTTGGAGATATATGGAATGTGTAGTGATTGTTACCTACACTAAACTTTGGGTGATAACCCTAACGTTGGATATATACATGTATTTTTGGGAGACTATTAATCATAGGAAAATGGATGAATATGCTTCAAGTGAGGGACTGTATTCACATATCGAGGTAAATTAAATGAGTTTGTGGCGACGGCTTGTATATTGAGGATTAGGTATACTTATAGCCAAGTTTATATATCTTATTCATATGAACGAGAATTAGTTTGTATATATAGATATATGGATATGTGAATATATGTATATATATCTGTATAGATATGAATATATGGATATATCTATGTTGTGAATATCTAAACCGTATGTGATGGTTTATTTATATGATTGGATCATATGGATGTATATATATTGTGCATGTGAATGATATATATACTTATGTGGTTAAGCATACCCCGCGCATGCTATCATTGGGAAGTTTCCACGCAGAGGGTGAGCATCTTGGCTCGAGGAGCAGGGTGTGGATATTCCCCAGGTCATAGTCGTCTAGTGTGTTATTATGTGATTTACAGTTCTTTTGGGATGAGACGTGGTGGGTATGTTTCGTCTCATTGCCGATTAGGAGCTATGACCGCTTCCCGGGATGTCATGTGCGTGAGTATATCACGAGGATGGGTGTCGTTTAGCCCTGCCAGGTGGTCCCCATCATTGCTACGTGAGATGGGCACTGGGAAGATGATAGCATGATGCAGTTTATCGGCGATATATATATATATAACCGGGTATATTATGTGCATGACCTTTATACATCATATGTAGTATGTACACTTGGCTATGGGATTGGATATTGGTATATATGTATATGGTTAGAATACATGCCTATATATATTTATATATCCTAGAGGTGAAAGGATATGGAATCTTTATGGAGTACATCTTGGATGATTATGGTGTACTAGATGATTGGGGGTTGATGTATCGCATTTAAGGAATATTTCGGTTACATTATCCCAAGCATATTATTTGCAGACTTTGAGTTGTTCTTATATGGTAATCTATATTTAATAGTATTGTATGTATGGCATAATGAATCTCTAGGATCGACATTGTCAAGGAGTAGTGTAACGGGGTAGTTCCTTGTTTGGATTTCACTTTGCGAGACACCCCACGCACGAAACGTAGTGCAATGTTGAGATTGGAGAGAAGTTTTGTCAATAATATTTTGTATGCATGTTAAGTAGAAATTTAATCATATGATTAAACCCAAATGTAAATGGGTAATGTATCAAGAATTATAATTAATTAAATTATAAACCTGAATCCATTAAGCCTAATATTGGCATATATATTTGTAAAAATAATTAAGTGTGTTTAGAAAGAGTGGGTTCTGGGGTTATGATAGGAAGGCAGATCTCGTGGGTATAGGCTATACCTATGGTAAGTTAGGTTGTCCTTATGGGTGGGGTAACTTAATTAAAATTTCGGGGCGCGAATAGGTGCACGCCGTTAGATGAGAGGTGAGTTAGGGTTTCACGAGAGTTTGATTCCACTTTAATTATGAAATAAGTGCATCGATATTTATTATGCACGGTTAACACACTTGCTAAATATTTTCACAACTCGAGCTCTGACCCGTTTACTTTTCTCTCCTGCCTGTATATATATATATACTATTACAGGTGTCCTACCGCATGGATATCGGATGACCTTCTATCCAGAGTCTTGGGAGCCGTGACAGGTGCGGACTGTTGGGGGATGTAGATTGTAGTCGCTTCCTACTTCTTTAAAAATCTAGGTAGGATTCATGTTGTATATCGTGTTTGTACCCAAGGGATATTTATATATATGTTTATATTTATTCCATTTCAGCTATTGTATTGGCTCTGACTCGACAACTTATTCGGGTATATTTATTGTATACACTCATTCCACTTTATTCTAACATTTCATTTACCCTTGTACTTATGCATTTCTTCTTTATTAGTAGTTCTATAGTGTTGGTTTGTTAGTCATGGTATGCTTTATTTAAATTTTAACATCTCGCTTTTATGATATCGGGTAGTTAGTCGTATATTATTTAGTACGGATAGTTGATGTTGATACTGAGCCATCTGAAACTCCTGATTTAATATAGTATAGGGCTGGCCACCCGTTATTATTTTAAGTGGGGTGTTACATCTTCTTCGTTTGAAAGTTTTCTAGTGGTTTTATTTTTATTGCAGAAACATTATTTATTTTATATTTTATTTTTTGATAAAATACAAAATACACATAATTTTAAACAATGGTTATCTTCTTGTGAAATAGTAAAATAAATTTACTCCATATTATATAGGTATAGACATATAATGAAAAGTTTGGTTTTGCATTGGGTATGGTAGTTACATACACTATTTATTAGGCTTGAACTATTGTAGGTTTTTTATTTTAACGAATAAAGTGTTGGCATTCATTTAATTAGTTTTTAATTATTTTTTGGAGCTGGTTGACATGAATTTTGAATTTAAATTGAAAGGACCCCATGCATCACATGAGTTGAAAAATATTGTCTTCAAAATTTTAATCGTCATTATTTACTACTGCCATATATATATTTTTATTTAATATTCACAATCATTATAATTGGGTCATCTTGGTGATTGCAAAACCTTTCATAATATTAATATTACATTATGTAAAAAATCCCATTTATAATTAATATATTTTTTGTTTATTTTCATTAAATATTTCTCGAGTAATGACCAACTGTAGGAAAATAATGATTGAATTTATGGCATCTAGTTTGATGACCTATATTTCCCTTCCCGTAATATATATCACCCCTAAACATTTATTCAACCATTATAATTGGACTTTTAGGTTATCTAATTATAATGATTGAATAAAAAACAAGATGCATGCCACAACATAAAATAACTTTCAATAGCATAAATGGGACTAAAATATACCGATTGTAATATAAATTTTACATTATATAAATTTTAGAAACATACATATATGTGCGCATAAAAACAAAAAATAGATGAATATACATTACTGTCAACTGCTTAACTTGACATTCACGAAATAACTTGATTGGTCGTAATGTGAAAATATAATAGACGAAGGACTTGCATAATTCTTTATGTCAATAATAAATGAGTATTACATAAATCATTTACCTTCACATAAGTACATGTCAAAACTTATGTATTTGGACCAAATTACAAAAAAGGCCAAAAATCCTTAAAGATAAAATTATCACACAAAATCATTATATGCAAAGGAACATTAACTTGTTCGTGTTTTCAAAATACTTAATTTGATGGCATGCTAATTAATTTCAGAAATAATATCATATCCTATAACTTCTTAGTTAAAAAAACATGTCACCCATTAATATTATTTAATCATAATTACCATATTTGTGGAATCTGTGTTTGAGTTCCAATGATATAATTATGATTATGTAAATAAACATAATACACCAATGTAACACCCCGTAATTTTATGCATTTAATATTTAATTAATTCGAGAAATTTTAAATTACTTTGTGTCGTAATTTTAATTGAATTAATTATGGTAATATTTATTTAAATATTAATCGGAGAGCGAATAGTTAATATTTAGGGAAATTTAATTACTAAGTGAATATTAATAATTTATTTACGTCATTACGGGTATTAGTGATAGGGCATTTATTTATCTCAGCCGGGAGTCGGTATAAACTAATTTGGGTGTGAGATAAGGATTTTTATAAATTAATTCGGATACCAATTCTAATTGTACGGTTGAGTCCGGATGGGTCGAGATAGTCAAAAAAGTATACCCCGAGGTAGTAAACGGGTCACAGGATGTTTTTAGGCATAACCGGGCCCACACGGGGGTAATTCGGTCACTTGGGCTTGGCCCATTAGGCTAAAAATTGGATTAAGCCTAATTACTTAATTAAAAGAAAAAGGGGAACAGTTAATTTGAGATTGAAAAACACATAGTGGGAGAGAAAACCCTAAGGAGCAGTTAAAGGCACTGGGAACCAATTTGGGGACAGAAGAAAGAGCCAAAGGAGGGATTTCATCATCAACCTTGAGAATCACAACTCTGGATCAGACCCTACAAAACCATAAGGCAAGTGGTTAACTTGCTATAGCATTTATTTGTGTTATCAATTCATATTTATGTGATGTGAATACCTAAAATTCGTTTTGGGAATAAACGGGTACAAAAATGGGGTTTTTATAATTTGAATACAAGATGGGAATTTGTGTAGGAATTTATGGTGTGACATGATTCTGAACAGATATTTACCTTAGTTGTGATAAACCCAGACGAATTATGAATGACATTGAGTTGGAAATCTGGTGTTGAGACTGATTAACGAAGAACTCGGGATTTCCCCCAATTTAGAAAAACAGTAGAGAACGAAAATTAAACGGGGTTTGGGGACTTTATGGGGGTTCCTTATGATGTTCTGGGGGTGTTATATTGATGATAAGACTTGGGTTAGGCGGTACGAGGAGTTGGGATTTTAAAGTTTTCGTCCATGGAGAAACAGGCTTGTAGAGAAGAAGAAGAAGAAGACCTGTTCGATCGAACAATCAATGGCTGGGATCGATCGATCGATGGTTCGGGATTTTTGACAGGTCCGTCAATTTTAATATATAACGGAAATTAATTAAAAATTCTCCCCCATACTTTAGTTAATGAGAAACAAGTATGGAACATACATTCCTAGCAAATATGAAAGAAAGTAATTGGAGTTGGGAGGAATTTATGTGTGACACGCTATGGTAAATTTTGGGGAAAAATATTCCAAAATAAATAAATACGGATCGAGTGGCCGAGTCCGAGTATTTTGGTTGAGCGATACCAATGTTTTAAATTAATTTAGTGTTAAACTAATTAATTTGGAGTCGGAGATTTAGACTCGGGTATTATTTTATTTCGGGCCACGAGAGCGAGTCCGAATATATTAGTTGGGCGACACCAAAAGTAATTTAATTATTTAACGTGCAAATAAATTAATAATCAGGGTTGGACTATAAACTCATGATAATTTGTATAGGCTTGTGTTATGGACTTAGTACACATTATAGCCGGGGTATTTTATTTCTACACGCACACACACACACACACACACACACACACACACATATATATATATATATATATATATATATATGGTGTATGCATTAATATCAGTGGCTAGATATTATTATTATATATACTCTAGTGCTATCAGGGAAGGTTGCGCGTAGAGGATGAATTCCCTAGCTTGAGGAGTAGGGCAAGTATAACCCCATGTCATAGCGTCCATTATATGGGTGAGGGGCATCTCACTTTCAGGGAAGGAATATGACCGCCGCCAATATTTATGTTATTAACCATGTTAGTTAGCGATTCTGACTTGGGGTAACTAGGTTATGTGAATACACCTACTGAGATAGCACTTTAGAGAATATACATCCGGTGAGTTATTACCTGGGAGAATGTTCATTATTACTATTATTTCAACATATGTGTTATTGTTGTAATATGATTATACGTATATAACGGGATAAATAATTATATACGAGTAAATTAATACATGCCGTGAATTGTATGATATGTATAACATGTGTGAAAGTTTTATGAATTTAATAAGGGGAATGATTAATTAAGTTAATGTTGATAATAACTTAGAAATCATAATCATTGTATACTCGCTTAGACTAGGGTGGTTGCAAGGGGTTATATCGGTTATCTAGTTATGGGATAAATAACTAGGGAAATTAATTAAGGAGTTAGTAGTGCACATATTAGAGGAGGGGTGAGGATGTCATCAAGGGAGTGCAACACTAAATAAAATATGAAGAGCATGCATACATATTTATTACTGCAAGTAAATCATTTGCTAAATATTTTCCAAATGTTTTGGGTTCTAACCCTTGTTATAAATATTTAAAAAATAACCTTTTAGGTGTCCAGCCATAGGGACGCCAGACTTGACTCATTCCAGGGATCCGTTGCTACAGCATATATGGATGTTGTAGGAGTTTGATAGATGCCTCATTTCTTTTCATTTCTAGTATAGAATTTCCTATCAGTTACTCGAGCATGTTGCTCACAACATTATTTAGTTTATGTCCGACTTGTTGAGATTTATATTTATCTTTCTTTACTTTTGTTGGTTTTGAATCGATGGTTTATTCGGTCAGTTTTTTAAATTGTGAATGGATGATTTCAGTTAATTTTGATTGTTTAAACTATGTTGTTTCTGCATGAGTGTTTCATTAAATTAAGGAAAGATAAAACTTGGGACCAGTCTAATTTTCTGACTTAGGTGGTTAGTAACTAAAAGGGCGACAGTGATGCTAAGAATGAACCAACTGAGAAACATCTTCTAATTTAATTTAGGAGTGATCACCTGGGGTTAATTAGGCGGGGTGTCACATATGGTATTAGAGCATCAAGTTCTAGTGTCCTTAGGATCTGTGCATCTTACTACCTTTCAGCGTAGTGTTCGGTTGTTATATAGCCATATTATTAGGACTGTTGATTCATTTTCCGCTTTTGAGATATCGTATTTCTGCTATTAAATTTTTGTATAAATTGTGTACTTATATGATTCAATTTATTTTCAGATGCCACCGAGGAGACAGAGAGCGAAGAAGGCTGAGGCTAGGGATGAGTTCAAGGAGGCTCATCAGGAGCCACAGGTACCGCCACCCCACCCCCACCCAAGTTGATCTCCACTACTCAGGTGGCAGTATAGCGGCCCAGGCAGTTGAGACAACAATGCGAGCTATGGCAGCTCATTTCCCACAGCCCCATGCACTGCTTCCAGTGGCACTGGCAGTTCAGGCTCCAGTAGGACCACCTTCTTGACAGCGAGTTAGGGAGACCTTTCATAAGGGTCACCCACCAGAGTTCCTGGGTAGCACCGATCTAGTAGAGGCCTGTGATTGGAAGAAAAATATTCAGCGACACCTGAGCATGATGGAGTGTACCGATGTGAAGAAACAAATGCTTGCTACCTTCCGTCTATCGGAGGTAGCCTTAAAGTGGTGGGAGTAAGTTACCACCGCTGAGGAGAGAGATTTGATGACGATATCCGTGTTTTGAGTACGGTTTGGCCATAAATACTTCCCACTGGCAGTAGAGGCAGAAATGAGAAAGAAGTTTAGTGAGTTAGTGCGGGGTGACCATTCAGTGGCGGATTATAAGGAGGAGTTTACCCGTTTGGAAAACTTTGTGCCAAATGTGGTAAGCGACGAGGAGCGAAAGAAGTCGAGGTTCATGGATAGCCTGGCCTGGAGGATAAGGCAACACTTGATTGGTAATTTGAAGTTGGTGACGTATACAAATGTCGTTAATGCTTCTCTCGTACATTGCCAAGATCATCGCTTCCATGCGAAGGGGAGCAAAAGGGTAGGGGAGTCGAGCCAGCAGGGCAAGGCAGTCGTTAGTGGTGACACATGTGGTACTCAGCAGCAGACTAACAGTCAGCAAGGGAATCAGGCAAAAAAATTTAGGCCTGGTGGGTTCTGATCGGGAGGGCAGGGTTTTAGGCAGGATTAGCCGGGCCCAAATCAGTAGCAGCAGGTTCCTCAGGGCCGTCAGGGCCAAGGGAACAATGGGGGAGGCTATCAAGGCCAGCCACGTCAGGACCAACAGGGGGACAATCAGAGATGTTATTTTATTTGCGTCCAGACCGGACATTTTAAGAGGGAGTGCCCGCAAAGGGGTAGAGGCCAATAGCAGGGTGCCTAATAAGGGCATCGGGGATAGATGCTGCCAGTAGCACCAGCTCCACCAGCCCAACAACAGTAGGGGAAAATGCATTACGGGCGATTGTATAACGTTCGGGATGTTCCCAATCCTCCAGCACAGTAGGCGCCGCCAGCGGTTGAGGGTATGTTTCTCATCCATAGTCATGAGGGTAGGATACTTTTTGATACAAGAGCATCTCATTCATTCATTAAATCTAAATTTGCTAAACGGGTCGGGTTACTAGAGACCGCAGGTAGTCTCCGTATGTATGTAGAATCGTCGGTAGGCAGCGGGGCATTAATTCACTCGATTTATTAGGAAGTAGACATTTTGATGGGAAGGCTTAGTTTAGCGATGGACTTCTTAGTGTTAGATATAGAGGGGCACGATGTCATCCTAGGTATGGATTGGTTGGCAGGTTATCGGGATACTGTAGATTGTTACGAGAGGATAATCGTGTTCACCATTCTGGGACATGAGATATTCCTAATAGCAATGCGTCTACCTGACGGAGGGTCGCCCACACACTTTTATTATATCGAGGAGAAGACCTCACAGGAGGTGTTAGTTTCGTTGGATTCGATTCAGGTAGTGAGGGACTTCGAGGATGTGTTCCAGGAAATACCAGGGTTGCCACCCAGTAAGGAAATCGAGTTTGTAATCGATTTAGCATTGGGGACGAGGCCGATTGCTCGAGCACCTTACCGTATGTCCCCTTCAGAGATGCATGAGATGAGAGAGAAGATTCAACAGCTCCTGGGTCAGGGCTTCATTCAGCGGAGTACATCACCGTGGGGTGCATCGGTGTTGTTTGTAAAGAAGAGGCATGGCTCACTTCGGTTGTGCGTGGACTATAGGGAGATGAACAAGGTGACGATATGGAGTAAGTATCTGTTACCTAGGATTGATGATTTATTTGACCAATTGAGAGGGGCGTCTTACTTCTCCAAAATTGATTTGAGGTCAGGGTATCATCAGTGTCGTATCAGAGAAGAAGATGTTCCTAAGGCCGCTTTCCTATTGTGGTATGGATCTTACGAGTTCAGGGTGATGCCATTGTGGCTTAACAATGCTCTAGCAATGTTCATGGATCTCATGAACACGGTTTTTAGGGATTATCTCAACCAATTTGTCATCGTGTTCATTGATGACATCCTGATCTACTCGTGCAGTGAAGGGGAGCACGCAGAGCATCTGTATATGGTTCTACAGACGCTGTAAGATCACCAGCTTTATGCCAAGTTCGAAAAGTGTAGATTTTGGCTACGGGAGTTACAGTTTCTTGGTCATGTCGTGTCAGACTAGGGTATTATGGTGGATTCGAGTAAGGTATCGGCAGTGAGGGAGTGGGGGAAGCCCACGACACCAACTGAGGTGCGTAGCTTCCTGGGACTGGCAGGTTATTACAGATGATTCATTAAGGGGTTCTAAAAAATTGCAGGACCTTTGACGAATCTGACTCGAAAAGGGGTGCCTTTTATTTGTAGTGATCATTGTTAATTAGCTTTCGACGAGCTAAAGGATAAGTTAACATCTGCACCCGTACTTGCCTTGCCGAGGGGAGGACTAGAGTATCGGGTTTACACCAATGCATCCTTACAGGGACTTGGGGGTGTGCTTTAGTAGGGGGAGAGGGCTATAGCTTATGTGTACAGAAAGCTAAAGCCCCACGAGAGGAATTGCCCCACTCACGACCTAGAGCTAGCAGCGGTCATTTTTGCCTTGAGGATATGGAGACATTATCTGCTGGGAGAGAAATTCACCCTATTCACGGATCACAAGTCACTTTAGAATCTCTTCACACAGAAGGATCTAAATATGAGGCAGAGGTGGTGGCTAGAATTCGTGAAAGACTACCAGTTTGATATTCAGTATCATCCTAGCAAGGCTAATGTGGTGACAGATGTATTGAGCCTAAAACCAACTGGGGAAATATTAGAAGTCTGGAAAGCGAAGTGGAGAGAGATTCGATATAAGGATGATGTAGCCATGGCCTGTATGTCATCTTTATCCATCACACTGGAGATCATTATGCGAGTTGTGAGGGCTCAGGTGGAGGAACAAATCTTCCAGGATAGGGTACGCCAGTTGTTAGCTGAGGGAGCAGAGGGTTACTCGATCAGCTCGGAAGGATGCCTACGCCTAAATGGGAGGTTAATTGTGCCAGAGGATAAGGAGTTGAGGCACGCTGTTGTGACAACTCGCAATCCGAAATAAGGGGTGGCCAGCCCGATACTCCAACATAACGGAATCATGGATGGAAATCATTTTCAGCATCAACATCAATATGAAGAGTATACTTGAAAACCACCCAATAATTCAGAAAACGGGTTGCCAAAAAGTTTAGTTTTATTACAAGTTAAGGAAATAATTTAAACAAACCAATCTGAAGAGAAAGTGGAATTCCAAAAGAACTTATATTACTACAACAACCTTATAATAAAAGGACCGAATAAGCTGTCGGTCAATAGTTACATACAACGTAGTACAACAGTTCAATAATTTACATAATACATCCATTAAACAATTACAAAAGTTTGGGCCACACGCCCGAGTGAAAGACCCGATCATATCTAGATTACAAAGAAATGAAGGCGTCTAACAATCTGTCCTGTAATATCCGCAAACTCTTACAGCTCCTCAAAAGAAATGGAATAGGAATATCACAACGGGCGTCCTTGCGGAGGAGCATGTGAGCGGATGTAATAACATGCATGACAAGGAAAATGAATGGGTCAGGGGCCGATTTATATATGATTACCAGATGAACAAGAAGCATGATAGATATGAACAGTTAATCATGAATGAAGATGAGAATCTAACAACCTAATTATAAAGCATAATAAGGCAATTCGGATGATCATAACAGTTAATAAATTATGCAAGAGAATATAATTTAACATCATTATTCATCATATCTTTACCTTTTCCATTCCTTAACAGGAATATAATTACCATTATATTTTCTTATGGCAATTTACATATGTCAAGTCCCACTTGAATTAGAAGGGTTATATTCTTATACATATAACGATTCTAAGACCTCCCCTCCGAGTTTCCCCACTGGGCGCGCCCCTAAATGACAATCGTCTTCCAAGGCCTATCTATACAAGACAACCTCGGCACCTAACGCACGTCGAGAAGTGTCCATAGGCCTGCGAGTGAGTCATAACCACACCCGGAATTACCTCACTAGCACAAAAAAATCTATAACAAACCCGCATATAGCCGAGGACTATAGTCTCCCTGCGTTCACTAGTCAGGGGACATCACCTCATGCGCGAGCTTCCCTTATGATAGCATTTAGAGAGGTGTGTTTAAGTAAATTAAAATTTACCAATTAAATCTCATTTTCATTTCCATTAATTACATGTATGTTTCATTTTATTTGAAACCATAATCCTTGACTATTTTCATTAATATCCATCATATTTGAAGTATAGAATTATTCTCCAAGTGATCAACAATATTCTTACAAGTCCCAAAGTGTTATATATCACAATAGAGCCCCTAAAGTCTCCAAGTATGGGCTTATAACTTTAAACTCCTATTAATTCACGAAAAGAAAGGTAATGCCTAAACATCACTTTTAGTACCCACGGAATAAACCCCAAGTGAACCCATTCAACTCTAGGGTAACGACCAAACTCAACTAAAAACTCTAGGATTCTAAGTTGACTTCATACAAGAAGGTTCCTAGGTCCTAAGCCTAAAGAAAAGGGTTAAAATTTGAAAAGAAAAACAAAAGAAAAATGCAGGATTTTCAAATCGATTCGGCCTGGCCGAATCGATTCGGTCAGCCAAGCGAATCGATTCGGACCAGCCGAATCGATTCGGTCAGGAAACCAACATTCTGCATAATAGCCGAATCGATTCGAAAATAGCCGAATCGATTTGGTTCACTCAGACCTGGAAACTCTCCCCATGCGAATCGATTCGGCCTAGCCGAATCGATTCACCCCTGCAAATTTTGCCAATTTTGGCTATGGAGTCTTGGACTCCTAATTTCTCCCAACTTCAACCAACCCAAACCCTTATCATTAATTACCACCAACTGATTATAAATGCATCAAACAACCATAATTTACACCAATATCCAATCAAATCAACTTCCAAAGATTCAAAGCCCATAAATCCAATAAAAACCCTAACTTTCTTAAACCATAATTAACCCACAACTATCAGCACTAATTATTCAACTTAAATCATATAATAGCAAGTAGATAACTTGCCTCAAGCTTGTAAATTCAGATTTGATGAAGATGTAGCCAAGATCAATCTCCAAATCTTCAATCTCTCACTTTCTCCACAAATTCTCTTCTTCTCTCTTTCTCTCTACGTCACTAAATACACTTAAGAGAAATAAATGGATTTAAAGACATAATCGTGCCTTAGTCTATAATTACCAACTCAAGTGATCAATACCGCGATAAAATAACACGCAACTACACATTTAAGGTATAACCAGTCAAAAGTGTCTGAAATCTCAAAATACAATATGGCACATATTTTGACTATCTCGCACCTTCCGGAACTAACTACGCCCTCCAAATTACCATTCGGAAATTTTATAACTCATTTTAAGTTCCAATTTCATTTGAAGCCAAAATGTCATTTTAAATCTTATGACACAATAAAACACATCATGGTGATATTCACCTACACATAAGGTAAATATGAAACATCTTAGTAAATATTAACCTTTCTTCATTAAATTAATACTTACTCCATATTCCAACATTCTATATACAATAACTTCACAAAGTAAATTAATATAAAATAGGTTCTCAAAAGCGAGGGTTGTTACAGCTGTTATGACAGAGTTCCATGTTTCGAGATTTGTAGTACATCTCGGCGGGGATAAAATGTACCAAGATATGAGGAGACAAGATTTTTGTGGCCCATTTTTGGTAGAGCTTTCAGGAGGCCATTAGCATAGAGCTACGTTTGAGTACAACTTATCACCCACAGACTGACGGGCAGACTGAGAGGGTCAATCAGATTGTAGAAGACATGCTCAGAATGTACATTTTAGACTTTGGGGGAGTATGGGAGAGACATCTCCCTTTGGCAGAGTTCGCGTATAACAACTTTTACCAATTCAAAATTGGCATGGGACTGTTCGAGGCACTGTACAGGAGACCTTGTCGTTCACCTGCATGTTGGTTAGAGGTGGGGGACAACAAGTTATTAGGGCCAGAGATTATCCAGGAGACGTCGGCCAAGATAGAGCTAATTCGAGGACAGATTCAGATAGTTCAGGATAGACAAAAGAGTTATGCTGATGCTTCGCAAATACATGTGGAGTTAGAGGTTGGGGATCATGTATTAGTCCGGGTGTCCCCTATGAAAGGGGTGATGAGGTTCGGCAATAAGGGTAAATTAGAACCGAGGTACGTGGGACCCTTCCCTATTATTAAGAGGGTGGAACCGGTAGCATATAGACTGGGATTGCCAGAGCATCTTCAGCGAATACACGATGTGTTCCATGTGGCATCGCTAAAGAAATATCGAAGGAGCGAGAGGGCCTTCTAGCACATTCCACTCGAGGAAATTGATTTATTGCTAGACATCTCGTATGAGGAGAGACCGATGGCTATTCTGGATTGTAGTGAGCGCAAGTTACGATCCAAGGTTGTTCCACTAGTTAGAGTATATTGGGTTCATCACAACGTTGACGAGTCTACCTGGGAGCAAGAGGAGGATATGTGGGAATAATATTCATAGATATTCACCACATATACAACCTAATTTCAGGGAGGAAATTCCTTTGTAAGGGGTGGAATATGTAAAACCCCGTAATTTTATGCATTTGATATTTAATTAATTCGGGAAATTTTAAATTATTTGTGTCCTAATTTTAATTGAATTAATTAAGGTAATATTTATTTAAATATTAATCGGAGAGTGAATGGTTAATATTTAGGGAAATTTAATTACTAAGTGAATAGTAATAATTTATTTATGTCATTACGGGTATTAGTGATGGGGCATTTATTTATCTCAGTTGGGAGTCGGTATAGCCTAATTTGGGTGTGAGATAAGGATTTTTATAAATTAATTTGGATGCCAATTCTGAGTGTATGGTTGAGTCCGGATGGGCTGAGATAGTCAGAAAAGTGTACCCGGGGATAGTAAATGGGTCACGGGACATTTTTAGGCATAGCCGAGCCCACACGGAGGTAACTGGGTCACTTGGGCTTGGTCCATTAGGATAAAAACGGGATTAAGCCTAACTACTTAATTAAAAGGAAAAGGGGAACGACTGATTTGAGATTGAAAAATACATAGTCGGAGAGAAAACCCTAAGGAGAAGTTAAAGGCACTGAGAACCAATTTGGGGGACAAAGGAAGGAGCCAAATGGGGGATTTCATCATCAACCTTGAGAATCACAACTCCGGATCAGACCCAACGAAACCATAAGGCAAGTGGTTAACTTGCTGTAGCATTTATTTGTGTTTTTAATTCATATTTATGTGATGTGAATACCTAAAATTCGTTTTGGGAATAAACGGGTACAAAAATGGGTTTTTTTTAAGTTGAACACAATATGGGAATTTGTGTAGAAATTTATGGTGTGACATGATTCTGAACATATATTTACCTTAGTTGTGATAAACCCAGATGAATTATGAATGAAATTGAGTTGGTAATATGGTGTTGAGACTGATTAACGAATAACTCGGGATTTTCCCCAATTTAGAAAAACTGTAGAGAACGGAAATTAAATGGGGTTTGGGGACTTTATGGGGGTTCCTTATGATGTTCTGGGGGTGTTATATTGATGAGAAGACTTGGGTTAGTATGTAGAAGGAGTTGGAATTTTAATGTTTTCGTCCATGGAGAAACAGGCTTGCAGAGTAGAAGAAGACCTGTTCGATCGATCGATCGATGGTCCGGGATTTTTGACAGGTCCGCCAGTTTTAATATATAAGGTAAATTAATTAAAAATTCTCCCCCATACTTTAGTTAGTGAGAAATAAGTATGGAACATAAATTCATAATAAATATGAAGGAAAGAAATTGGGGTTAGAAGGAATTTATGTGTGACACGCTATGGTAAATTTTGGGGAAAAATATTCCAAAATAATTAAATACGGATCGAGTGGGCGAGTCCGGGTATATTGGTTGAGCGATACCAAGGTGTTAAATTAATTTAGAGTTAAACTAATTAATTTGGAGTCGGGGATTTAGATACGGGTATTATTTTATTTCGAGCCACGAGAGCGAGTCCGAATATATTGGTTGGACGACATCAAAAGTAATTTAATTAATTAACATGTAAATAAATTAATAATCAGGGTTGGACCATAAACTCATGATAATTTGTATAGGCTTGTGCTACGGACTTAGTACACAGTATAGCCGGGGTATTTTATTTCTACATATATATACGGTGTGCGATAGTGTGTATATATATATATATATATATATGGTGTGTGCATTAATATGAGTAGCTAGATATTATTATTATATATACTCTAATGCTATCATGGAAGGTTGCGTATAGAGGATAAATCCACTAGCTTGAGGAGTAGGGTGAGTATATCCCCAAGTCATAGCGTCCATTATATGGGTGAGGGGCATCTCCCTTTCAGGGAATGAATATGACCGCCTCCAATATTTATGTTATTAACCAAGTTAGTGAACGATTCCGACTTGGGGTAACTAGGTTATGTGAATACAGATAGTGAGATAGCACTTTAGAGAATATAAATTCAGTGAGTTATTACTCGGGAGAATGTTCATTATTACTATTATTTCGACATATGTGTGATTGTTGTAATATGATTATACTTATATAATGGGATAAATAATTGTATACGAGTAAATTAATACAGACCGTAAATTGTATGGTATGTATAACGAGTGTGAAAGTTATATGAATTTAATAAGGGGAATGATTAATTAAGTTAATGTTGATAATAACTTAGAAATCATAATAATTGCTTACTCAGTTATAATAGGGTAGTTGCAAGAGGTTATATTAGTTATCTAGTTGTGGGATAAATAACTAGGGAAATTAATTAAGGCGTTAGTAGTGCACATATTAGAGGAGGGGTGAGGATGTCCTCAAGGGAGTGCGACACTAATTAAAATATGAAGAGCATGCATACATATTTATTACTGCAAGTAAATCGTTTGCTAAATTTTTTCCAAATGTTTTGCGTTCTAACCCTTGCTATAAATATTTAAAAAAAACCTTTTAGGTGTCCAGCCTCTGGGATGCCAGACTTGACTCATTCCAGGGATCCGTTGCTACAGCATATGTGAATGTTGCGGGAGTTTGATAGACGCCTTATTTCTTTTCATTTCTAGTATAGAATTTCCTATCAGTTACTCGAGCATTTTGCCCACTGCATTATTTAGTTTATGTCAAACTTGTTCAGATTTATATTTATCTGTCTTTACTTTTGTTGGTTTTGAACCGATGGTTTATTAGGTCAGTTTTTCAAATTGTGAATGGATTATTTAAGTTAATTGTGATTGTTTAAACTATTTTGTTTCCGCATGAGTATTTCATTAAATTAAGGAAAGATAAAACATGGCACCAATCCAATTTTCTCACTTTGGTGGTTAGTAACTAAAAGGGCGACAGTGATGCTAATAATGAACCAACTGAGAAACCTGTTCTAATCTAATTTAGAACTGATCTCCTGGGGTTAATTAGGTAGGGTGTCACAACCAACAATTCAAATATATGAATATAGTTTGAGTTTGAATTATGATTAAAGATTAAAGATAAAGATATGAGTTAAAATTAAATCATACATCTAATATACACACATATAAATTATAATTTGTGATTGCCAATTAATCCAACCTAAACATGAATATTAATATTCACAATTGATATATACATTTAACATACATACATATGAATCATGTATGGTGTTTGACATCAAATCCAAGTTAAACATTAATATTAGTATTGAAAATTGAATTATAAATATCGTATTCAAATATGAATTATAGTCTACATTTGCATCAAATCCAACATAAATAAATTCAAATATTAAAACTAAATAATAAATTTAATGTGCACACATATGAATTACAACATACATTTGGTATCAAATTCAACATAATCATAAATATTAGTAATAAAGTTGAATATACATATAATATACACACAGTTAAATTTAACTTGGATGTGGCATTTAAATCATATCTAAACATGAATATTAGATTCAATGTAAATATGTAAAACAACCCATGTGGTTAAATAATACATAATATTTGGAAAGATAGTAATTTTTGCCCCAAAAAAAGGAAATATTGAGTTACTGCTACAAGGTTGTTGATAAACACTCCAAGGTCTCTGAACAATTGATGAAGTTTAAAAAAATAATTTTCAGATTGGAGATATTAAGATCAACATTATTAGCAAAAACGTTCAAAATGCAATTTTAAGGGTCTAAACGATGTAAAATCACAAAAATAAGGCATTGACCATTGTTTATAATGAGTTTTGCTTATTTTAACATTTTCAAGAAATCGTTTCATCTTCATATAATTTCGAGAAAGTTGAGCATTGTAATCCCAACCAATGAGTATCGAAAACAAAGAAAAATCTCCCTAAAAGCTCCAGGCATACATAATCACTTTAAGCAGATTTAACGACATAAGTAAATCCTCGAAAAAAATATCGTCGAATCCCCAGCTATACATATTTCGTGTTATGCAAATTTCATTATAGGTAAGCATCAATAAAGAAAAATCATGAGATCTTAGACTTTAGCAGTGATAGCTATTGTTAAGAATGATATAATTTTAATAAACACTACCCCAAAATAGCATTTTTATCGCCATTTTGTGTGAGTGCTTTATCATGGTCAAAGACTGTGACAAAATTGTCACAACTATGGACCATGACACGAACTATGATCATGGCAAAGTCAAAACTAGCACGGTCATAGACAGTCAAATATATATATATATATATATATATATATATATATATATATATATATATATATATATATATAATTTTTGGAAGATTAAAAAGTCTATGACAAAGGGCATTTGCCAAAAAATATTCGCCACACCAGAATTTGACATGATCATAGTTCATGATATGTCTCTTTTGTCACGATGTGTGACCGTGACAAATTGACAGTTTTTTTGTGGAGCAAGAATTCATTAACTTTCTTAAACTCTAGTATGAAATACCCGGTATTTTTGCAAACTATCTTTATTAACTATTAAGAGAGAATACATTTTATATATGGGACTAATTATT